>OZ005734.1:361401691-362706167 GCA_963930755.1 Eudasyphora cyanicolor | reverse complement strand
GACACACTTTCACGTCATATTTTAAATACAACGTGACCTTAATTGTTCGACTGAAAGAGTTGTCTTTGAAAGAATAATATTTCTGTACGTAATATTATACATATGTGATTTTTATGTACTCGTTTTTATTTGCGAGAGGACAATTGAGAGTATCGTTCAAAGACAAATAGAATATAAGAAGACATTCCTTCCTGTAGCGAGTAATTGTCAGTTACGAACGAATCGGAATTTGATTCCAACGAGTAAGGTTTTTCGCGGATTTTCAGACCGTTTTTCCCGAATTTTTTCTAATTGTCACAATTAAAAAATTAATATTAATCGATAAGTGCAAAAAAAGTTCAATCAATGTTCGCGGAATACTGTTTTTTCGCGTGTGACAGTTCATTCCTATTCGTTCGTAACTGATAGATTTTGACGTTTCGGCCTGAAGGAATGTCTTCTTATATTCTATTTGTCTTTGGTATCGTTAATCGTAAAAATTAGAGTTGTTAGATTTTTTAAATCAATTCTTGTGAAGCGGTGGTAGAGGACGGTTGTGTCGGGTCGCATGTGGATAACAAAAGCGAAGAAAGTGTGAAGTGTATGTGTGTGTTTAAAACATTTATTACCGATTAAAGAGTGTTTTCCCAATACCCACAATCAATTTTAGGTGTTTGAATTAGGAACGCATATACATACTAATATATTACAACAAAATATTTTTACGAACTAATTTCCTACATAAAATATATGTTTACACACAAAGTTATTGTTTAGATTTCTTTCCAAATTGTTCTTATGTAAATGGAAAGAATATAAACAACAAAAAAAACGAAAACGCAATTTAAAAAAGATTTGTAAATCTTTGAATTTTAGGTTTCATTTTTCTTAGATTTCGTGTCATACTTTGAAGATAAAAATCTCATTTTTGTATCCTTTATTATTCCTCTTGGGAACATAGAGTTCCTACAATTTCTTTCTAATTGGCTTAGAGTATTCTAAGAGTATTGGCTTGGTCGATGCAGCTCCGATGACGTCGGAAGCCAAGCTTGCTTCATCGCGCAGTGAACGTTCAATTGGTTGCAACCTTGTGTTGATGATGATGTCTTGTAAATAGATTATATTGAGGGCCATATACATTTTCTAAAAAAATTAACTTTGTATTTCTGATATCTTGTCATCTTAATGCTACTTTGGTCCATACGCCAATTTTTTTGTTTTTTGAGTTAGGAGTTGGTCATAGGGGTTTCAAGCATGCTCTTTCAGAATCTGCAATCATTATTTTAGTTTTCTAGTTTTTGAGACATTGGTAGGGTAAATCGACATAACTCTGATTTACGGGAAATAATTTTGATATTTTTGTTCTATGTCTCCATTTTTCTATCACCCTATATTTTTGACTCACTATTTTACGTTCTTTCGATAACAATATGTAAATTACTCTACTTCCTTACCGACCCTCCTTGTTGTCCGTGTAATACAAATACGAAAAAATATATAAAAAATCCAACGTTGATATGGACCAAAATGCCATGAATTATACGATTTGAATTATAAATGAATTTTAGGAACATTTCAAATTTCACAAAAAAAATACCGTTGAATTATTGAACAAGTAAGAAAGTTCAGTCGGGTAAAACGACTTACGAATCCCCTCACCTTCAGTCCCAAAAAATATTCGTAAATTTATTTACTTTTTTCTTTTAATTAAATTATTATCAATTGAAATTGAATTTAATAACTTAAAATTAAAGCATGCACTGTTATTAAAGTTATAAGCTGTTAACGTTTGCTGCTGTCCTCTAGTGCGGGAGGCAGCAAAACGGGCGTGGCAATGATGCCCATTATTCACTGGGCTGGACCTACAGTAGAAGCATTACACTGAACAAAATTTCAAGAATTTGTGTTCTCTAGTATCTATATATATAAAGAAGAATGTGTGTTTGTTTGTTTGTTGGCTTGTTTGTACAGTATAGACGTCTAAACGGCTGAACCGAACTTCTTGAAATTTTCACAGAATGTACATGTGTGGGCGTGGTGAAAATAGGGTACTTGAATTTTCGATATATGAAGTGGGCGTGGCCCCGCCCACATAAGACAAATTTTAAAATTGAGATATCTTGCACAATTTGTTGGTGCGAGTGCTGCAATTTTGTACATATGTATCTGGTGGCAATCTACGTAATTGGTCCAAAAATGGGCGGGATCGGACCAATGGGCGTGGCCCCGCCCATATAAGCCTCATTTTGAATTTGAGATATCTTGCACAATTTGTTAGCGAGAGAACTGTAATTTTGTTTATATATATCTGTTGGCGACTTACGTGATTGGTCTACGTGATTGGTACTAAAATGGGCGGGGTCAGACTAATGGGCGTGGCCCCGCCCCATCAAGCTAAATTTTCAAATCGAGATATCTTGCACAATTTGTTAGCAAGAGAGCTGTAATTTTGGGTAAATATATCCGTTGGCGACCTACGTGATTGGTCCAAAAATGGGCGGAATCAGACGAATGGGCGTGGCCCCGCCCATAAAAGCCAAATTTTAAAATTGAGATATCTTGCACAATTTTTTAGCTAGAGTGCTGTAATGTTGTACATATGTATCTGGTGGCAGTCTACGTGATTTGTCCCAAAATGGGTGGGATAGGACCAATGGGCGTGGCCCCGCCCTTTTAAACCAAATTTTTAAATTTACATATATTGCACAATTTGTTAGGGAGGGTGCTGTAATATTGTGCATACGTATTAGGTGGTGGTCTACTTAATTGGTCCAAAAATGGGCGGGATCGACCCAATGGGCGTGGCCCCGCCCCTATAAGCCAAATTTTGAATTTGAGATATCTTGCTCAATTTGTTAGCGAGAGACCTGTAATTTTGTTTATATATATCTGTTGGCGACTTACGTGATTGGTCCAAAAATAGGCGGGGTCGGACTACTGGGCGTTGCTCCGCCCCTTTAAGCCAAATTTTTAAATCGAGATATCTTGCACAATTTGTTAGCGAGAGAGCTGTAATTTTGTGCATATGTATCTGGTGGCAATCTTCGTGATTGGTCCAAAAATGGGCGGGATTGGACCAATGGGCGTGGCCCCGCCCTTATAAACCAAATTTTTAAATTGATATATATTGCACAATTTGTTAGCGAGAGTGCTGTAATTTTTGCCATGTATCTGGTGGTAGTCTTCGTGATTTGTCCAAATATAGGCGGAATTGGACGAATGGGCGTGGCCCCGCCCATATAAACAAAGATTTAAAATTGGCATATCTTGCACAATTTGTTAGCGAGAGTGCTGTAATTTTTGCATATGTATTAGGTGGTAGTCTAATTGGTTGGTGCAAAAATGGACGGGATTGGACCAATCGGCGTGGCCCCGCCAATATAAACCCAATTTTGAAATTGACATAACTCCCACAAATTATTAGCGAGATTACTCTAATTTTGTGCATATATATTAGGTGGCAGTCTACGTGCTTGGTCCAAAAATGGACGGGGTCGGACAAATGGGAGTGGCCCCGCCCATATAAGCCAATTAAATTTTGTGTTTGATATATCTTGAGCAATTTGTTAGAGAGATCAATGTAATTATGTGCATATATATTTGGTGTCAGTCTACGTAATTAGTCCAAAAATTAACGGGATCGGAAATCTGAAGTCTGGGGCAACGAAGTGGACCGGGTCCAGCTATCTATATATATAAAAGAGAGTGTCTGTTTGTGGGTTTGTTTGTTTGTTTGTTCCGTATAGACGTCTAAACGGCTAAACCGATCATCTTGAAATTTTCACAGAATGTACATATGGAGGGGGTGCTGAAAATAGGGTACTTGAATTTTCGATATATCAAGTGGGCGTGGACCCGCCCATATGGGTCCAATTTTGATATTGAGAAAAATTTTTAGCTAGAGTACTGAAATTTTGTGTGTATGCATTTAGTGGCAGATTATGTGAATTTTCCAAAAATGGGCGGAATCGGACCAAGGGGCGTGGCCCCGCCCATATAAGCCAAATTTTGAAATTGAGATATTTTGCACAATTTGTTAGCGAGAGTGCTGGAATTTTGTGTATATGTATATGGTGCCATTCTGCGTGATTGGCCCCGCCCACATAGACCAAATTTTGAAATTTTGATATCTTGCACAATTTGCCAGCGGAAGTGCTGCAAAGAAGCGAATATGTATCTGGTGGCATTCTACGTGATTGGTCAAAAAACTGGCGGGATCGGACCAATGGGCGTGGCACCGCCCATATAAGCCAAATTTTGAAATTGATATATCTTGCACAATTTGTTAGCTAGAGTGCTGTAATGTTGTACATATGTATCTGGTGGCAGTTCACGTGATTGGTCCAAAAATGGGCCGGATCGGACCAATGGGCGTGGCACCGCCAATATAAGCCAAATTTTAAAAATGTGATATCTTGCACAATTTGTTATCGAGAGAGCTGGAATTTCGTGCATATATATCCGTTGGCGATCTACGCGATCGGTCCAAAAATGGGCGGGATAGGACCAATGGGCGTGGCCCCGCCCATATAAGCCAAATTTTTAAATTTAGATATCTTGCACAATTTGTTAGCGAGAGTGCTGTAATTGTGTATATATGTGTCTGGTGGAAGCCTACGTGATTGGTCTTAAAATGAGCGGGATCTGACCAAAGGGCGTGGCCCCGCCCATATAACCCAAAATTGAGCTATCTTGCACAATTTAGTAGCGAGAATGCTGTAATTTTGTGTATATGTATCTGGTGGCAGTCTACGTGATTAGTTAAAAAATGGGCGGGATTAGACTAATGGGCGTGGCACCGTCCATGTAAGCCACATTTTGGAATTGAGATATCTTGCACAATTTGTTAGCGGGAGTGTTGTTATTTTATGTATACGTATTTGGTGGCAGGATTTGTGATTGGTTCAAAAATGGACGGGATCGGAAATCTCAATCTGGGGCAACGAAGTGGACCGGGTCCAGCTATTAAATATATAAGCAGTTACATTTTTCTACAAAAATGGTCGCTTTGTGTGATAGCGATAAACTATTACCATGTGTCGAATTACAGATCATTCGGATAAGTAGTATAGAAGTTATTAGAGAATCAATATTTCACTAAATTTAAACCCCTTGAGAGGGAGGTACTAGAAGAAGTGGACCAATATGGCCCATCTTCTTAACTGGTACATTATGGGATTCAAGGAGCTCCGTTAAAATTGAAAAGACAGTTTTAACTAAAAATAATTCTTTAAATTTAACTGGAATTATTTCTCCAGTTACGTGCTTTAACCAGGGTTAAAATATGTATTGTCAAAAAATATATTTGAAAACAAACGATTTTTTAGAACGTTTTTCGCAATTGTTCAAATAATATGTGTGTCTTTATTCAATTTAACTTCCAAATGCGCCTATTTTGCGCTGAATAGTCAATACTTCAAAGACATTGCACTATATCGAATTGTAAGTATTTATGTGCACTGGCATTAAAGTAATCACCTATTACATTTTGGTATAAATAAGCCATCCTGTGTGGGAGGTAACATAAGGTACATTGCAACTTCGCCTATGTGTGGAAGTAGGGGACATTTGGATGTGCAGTATAGAAGTTATTAGAGAATCAATATTTTTCTAAGTTTGGTATAAGAGGTAACAGATGGAGTATATAAGTCAAACATCACTTGATATAGGAGAAAATACTACCACCACGAAGTCATTAGATCACCACTTTGAGATTTAAGGTGCGCACCAGCCAGACGGACATTGCTGAAATGACTCAAAATATCCTCAACCGTATTACAACGAACGTACTTAAGGTCTTACATAATTCCTTCCCAAGGTGAAATTGCCTCGTCTTCCTTTTAAAATTTTCTTAAGAATACTTGAAAACGGCCGTTGGAAATTAAAAAAATGAGTAAGTTATAACTCTGCTTTAAGGTAAAAACTACAATTCGAAAAGGTTTGCAAATCTTCTCATTCTCAAAATCATATATTTCTCAAAATAATATATTTCATTCGAGAACATTACGTCGGCTTAATGCTATTTTGGTTTGGTTTTTTTGAGTTAGGAGTTGATAATATGGGTTTCAAGCATGCTCTTTCAGAATCTGCAATTATTTTTTTCCTATCTCGCCTAGTTTTCGAGGTATTGGTAGGGTAAATTTATTTAACTCTGAAAAGAAATGCATGAGAATCATACAAACACTGTTGGGAACCCTATGAAATAAAAAGTGTGTATCTCTTCAGTCCCGTTTTTACTCAAACAATAAATTGCGTTTTTCTCCGATCGTACAAAATGGCGTATGGAACAAAAGAGCATTGAGCCGACGATTAGTTAACAATGATATTATTAGCATAGTTTTTAATTTTGTTTTGAAAAACACAGAACGAAAACACTTGGACAAACCTTCTCATACAAACTTGAATACTCAGTAAGTACCCCCATTTATTGAGTTGTATACCAACAGCAATGCCGGCTGTAGAGTGTTCCCCTGAAAGACATAATTTGAGATGCATTTTATGCCCTGCAGAAACTAGTTTCACTTCTTGATCGTCTGGTGCAATTGCATTGGCTGAGCAAAAGTGATCTTCGGGATGGATGGTGGCACTGGGATGCATGTTGCCATTGATGCATTGATTGTAAATGTATTTTCTGCAGGCCACAGAGAAACCTGGCTTTAGTTCTGCTCGTCTCTGGTGATAGTGGTCGTGGTGGCGGTAGTGGCTGTGGTGGTGGTGGTGCAATCTCAAAAGGAAGGGTACTGAATACGTCGAACGTGTACTGTCGCATTGTCCGAGGGTATTGGGTATTGTTGTGTCTGCTTGTGTTGTGTCTGTTATTACGACATCGAAACAACAAGTACTGGTTGTTGTACTTTCTTGCAGCCAATAATTGTACGTTTAAAGACGTTGTTGATGCATCAACTCAGTGCGACTATAAGAGCGAACGGACAGACGGTCGTCCCAGTGAAGCTGAACGTTGTATGGAAAGGACGCGGTCGCAGCCTACCTCCACTGAGACGACATCAACTGCTGCTAATGCTTGTCCCTCAACTTGTGGAGGGTACTTACTCAACGTTTCTATTGTTGCTCGGAGGAGATTGCAAGCATAGTTTTCGCTTCCATTTATGCAGTACTCTAAACTTATGGTCCGCAATTGCAGCGATCGATTGTAGCCATCCATCCAGCAGCCAGGCAACCAACATCTACGGAACTACGACACTACGGCTCTATGACGCTATTGACCCCTCGCCAAAAGGGCCAATGAACTCTGGGAATGAACTATGTTCACTGCTACTCCTCGGAGTGAAAACAACAATGGAACCCATCGGATGCAATGGTCGATCGTGTGTTGTTGTGTTCTTTTTGTTTTTAGGATTGAAGTTTGTGTGGTTCATCCGTTGTGTTGTGGATGCAATTGTTGCATGCTGTGTGTTGTTGTTGCTGTAGATGTTGGTTGTTGTCATTTAACTAAATTGTAAGTAATTGCTATACAAGATTTCTGCTGCATTATCATTCCAAAATACACAGTGCCAAACCTGTGAACTATGACTGACTGTTGCAAATCTATTCGTACATATATATGTACACAGAGGAAAATCGCCACTTTTGATATGATTAAATTGGGGAAAAAAATATTTGGAATATAAATTTTTGAATATTAAACATTTTCAGACAAATACATTTTATTTGAAAATCAATAAAATCTATTTGGAGCGCATATTTTAATATATTAGATCAAGATATATTTGCGAACTAATTTTCATAAATAAAATATATCGCACCTGTTCCACAAAAGGGTAACAACTCAAAATTTAAAAATTTTCAGTAGGGGCCAAAAATTGTTTCCGTTAATATTAATGGTATATTACAAAAAAGAATATGTCGTTGCGATAAAATATCATAGAAAAAAAACGCTATTTTCTTTTTTGTTTTTTTATTGATTTTAGAAAAATACAAATACTTTGGGTTGTTACTCTTTTCATGAAAAAAGTTTGTATATAAATAGTGGTATTATTTTGAGTTGTACCTTTTTAACTGAAAAATCTTATTCGGATTATAAGTTGAAAAGGGCACAACTAAAAATTATTACTCTTTAGATGATAAATCAACGGTCCATTTGCTTAAACACTTGGAGACAATTCGAAATGTAACTCTTTAGTTGAATCTAAAGACGTTATTCTGTAAACACAGAGAGAGTCATAACGGTTTTTTATTCTGAAAAAGAAGAAAAACCGACGAACATTTTTTGCAGTGGGTAGAAATTGCCATTGTACGTAGTTTTCTTGCAAAAAAGCAAAATTTAAAAAATTTGAGTTGTTACCCTTTTGTGGAACAGGTGCGATATGTTTAAATACAAATAAAATTATTGTTTAGTAATTTCTCCCAAGTATATATTATTTAAAAAAGATTTTCAAAACTTTTCGAAATTCTTATTTAATTTTTCTTTGGTTTCGAAATATACCTTAAAACGGCATATCGTACATTCCATATCACACCGAATTTCGTAAAAAATATACGATGACGACTCCGATTTTTTCTAGGCAACTCTACTGTTAAAAATATTTTACACGTATTTAAAAAATCTAAATTTTGTCAGTTCAGACTTGGAAGAAAACTTTACAATTTCAGACAGTGTTGCCAATATAAATATTTCTCTGACAATGGCGCCATTGTCAAATGCATAAACTTCGCACATCTGGCAATAAAAAGTGTCTGACAATTGTTTTACACTGGCAACGTAATGTGTTCACACTATTGTCAGATGTCTGACAATATTATTCTCTTCAGTATTTCGATTGTTTTTGTCTTCTACAAATCAAATATTTTATAGAGTTGAGTTATCCTACAAAGTTTAAACGAAATCGAAGATGGTAATGTAAAAAAGGTGTTCTGTTTGACATGGAATGACCGATATGTAGCATTAACGCCTGTTTTAAAGTACTCATTTTTAATTTCTAAATATTCCAAGTAATCATTTGTTGTATATGCCTCACGCAATTTATTGTTTTTTACAAACATTACATTTTTAAAAAATTATTTTTAAATTGCTGAAAAACTTAAAGATTAAAGTTTATATGTTGGCACGATAAAGACTAAATTGAAAACCCGACTTTCTTCACATAAATCTGACCAAAAGGCTTTCTATAAAACGCTGGAACAAAAGTCCGCACTGGCCGCGCACTGTATCCTTGACAGGCCATAGTCCCAATGTTGACGATGTGAAGATATTGACAGAAGATAGCAATTATCATCGCAGATATACTCTCGAAATGCTACATATAATTGACGCTCCAAATGACAAACCAATTAATTACAAGAGAGACACATAGAATCTCGCCAAACTCTATCGCTACACAGTAAACAAATACAGATGTGCAAAAACAAACTTCACTTGACAAAAGCACCATAAGCTAAACGGAAAGTTTGCTAAGAATTTTCCATTAAAGTAAATATTTTTGTTATATATGTTAGTATACTCTTTTTTAGTTGTTTAAATATAAATGTATTTTGTATTTATTGTTAATTTTGTTAGTCTCCCTGAAGATGATTGAAGAATTCAATCGAAATATTGGAATATTAAATAAATAAAATAAAACAACAACACCAGATTTTAACTCAAGCCTCGAAAAACTCGGAATATTTAATATCGTTATAATTTTTTTTTAAAAAAATAGTTTTTGTGTTTTATGAAATTTGTAATTGCTCTCGAACGGCTGAACCGATTTTTGCAAAGTTTAATTTTTTTAAAGAGGAAATATACCTTTTTTTGTAATTTTTTTTTTTGAATATTTTGTAAAAAAAAAATTTACAAAAGTTTTTTTTTAACATAGGGAGGGCCCAAATATAAGACTTGCCTTCTCTAACACCTTTTCATCTACCATGCAAAGTTTGGTCGCAATCGGTTGTTTGGTTAATAAACGGTCGAATTATTTCCCCTTTTTGAATTCGTACAAGCGTTTTGCAGAAACAGACGAAAATTGTCAGACTAGTCTTGGTAACTTTTACAAATATTGAGTCTTCCAAATATTTTTTACTGTTCTGGATTTGTGAGATTGCGACGTATATTTAGTGACAATTTGAAGGGGTAGTATTTTTTCTACAAAATTTTTTTAAAAAAAAAACTTTAGTAAAAAAGTTTTTAAAAAAATGTCCCAACAATTTGTTCTACAAAAAATGGTGCATTGTGTCCTTTTTAAAACAAAGTAAACTCTGCAAAAATCGGTTCGGCCGTTCAAGAGCAATTACAAATTTCGTAAAACACAAAAACTCATTTTTTTATTTTCTTCAAAAATTAAAATGCCCATAAAATTTTTTTTCCAAACAAATTAGAGCGAGATCTTATTTTATCTATTTGTAACTGCTTATATACATTTTAGCCAAAAAAACTACATAGGTCGATATTAAATATTCTGAAAAGAAAATATATTTGATGTGAAGAATAAAACCCGTGCACGTCGCTCATGAACAACTGAGAATATTGCTGATGTAGCCCAAAGTGTTGAAGAAAACCCAGGTTTGTCCATTCCTCGACGTTCTTTGGAATTGGGCATTCCACAAACGTCATTACACCGTATCTTGCATAAAGACTTGGGTCTTAAGGCTTATAAAGTTCAGTTAACTCATGCCGGCCGATCATCAACAACGACGTGTCTTTGCTGATTGGGTCCTTGAAATGCATGAAAATGATCCGGAATTCCATCGAAAAACCATCTTGACTGATGAGGCCCACTTCCACCTCGGTGGCTACGTCAACAAGCAAAATTGTCTCATCTGAGGCTCGGAAAACCCAAGAGTTATTGGTGAGAAGCCTCTCCATCCTCAACGTGTGACTGCTTGGTGCGGTTTATGGTCCGGCGGGGTCATTGGACCTTACAGTTACAGTGAATGGATTGCGCTATCGAGAGATGATTAATGATTTTTTATGGTCGGAGTTGGATGGTATTGATCTGGACAACGTTTAATTTCAACAAGACGGCGCTACGTGCCACACAAGCACCGAAACCATTGCTCTGTTACGGAAAAAGTTTCCGGACCGTGTTATCTCTCGAAGAGGTGATCACAATTGGCCACCGAGATCTTGTGATTTAACACCTTGCGACTTCTTCCTTTGGGGCCACCTGAAAGATAAGGTCTACGCCAACAGCCCAGCGTCGATTCAAGACCTCAAAAATAGAATTCCTGAGGCTATCGATGACATAGGGCAGCCACTTTGCGATTTTGTTATGGAAAATTTCATGAAAAGGATATGGTCCTGCAAGCGTCGTGGTCGTGGTGGCCATTTGGCTGATGTTGTTTTTCATTATTAACGGCATACCTTCCTCTTTATTGTGAAATAAACATCCGATCATTTATCTTAAAAATGGCATTTTTCTTTGAATACCAAAATAACACCTCTTGTTGGAAAACCCTTTATATTAGAACAAAATAGTTTTGCGAAGTGGTCTTCACAAATAAAATATGTATTTACACACAAACAACGGTATTGTTTAAGAAGTTTTCCAAATATATCTTATTAAAAAAAGATTTTTAAACATTGCCGAATTCTTCGAATTTTAGTTTAATTTAGATTTCGTGTTATACTTTATAGTTCAAAATGTCATAAGCAACATCAGATTTGGTTTTGTAGCAATAATTTTTAATTTATAAATATTCGAATTCATCACTTTTTGTCAACCCATCAACGCAATTTAATGTTCTTACTTTTGAAAATCAGAAAACTTGCTTTTAAATGAAGGTATTGATACATTGCCAAAATACTTAAATACAAATTAATATTTTTCGGAAATACACGTATTAACTAGTTCCAAATAAAAAAATATTTGAATGAAAACATACTTTTGTTTACAATAACATCCTCCCAAGCATATAATGTTTTGCATGTGTCAAATATTATATAATTGGAGTGTGCCATAAACATATGCATGTTTCCAGCCGAATATGTTTAGGACAATATACTACAGAAGCGATTTTTTCAGCGTGTATACACAAAATTGCAGCACTCTGGCTAACAAATTGTTCAAGACATCTCCATTTTAAATCTTGCCTCATATGGGCGGGGCCGCACATATTAATCCGATCCCGCCTATTTTATGACCAATTACGAAGACTGCCACCAGATACACAAAATTACAGCACTCTCGCTAACAAATTGTTGAAGATATCTCAATTTCAAAACATGGCTCACATGGTCGGGGTCACGCCAATGGGTCCGATCTCGCCCACTTTTGGACTAATCCAGTAGACTACCACCAGATAAATATACACAAAATTACAGCACTCTCGCTAACAAATAGTGCAAGATAGCTCTATTTCAAAATATGGCTTATGTGGACGGGGTCACGACCCTTTGTCCAATCATTGTCACCGGCTAGACTAATCTGAAGATACCCTGAAAATTCATCAAAATACACACATCCATTTTAATATCTGTATGTGTATACATAGATTATTTTTATATTGACAAATATTTTATACATATTTCAGTCTGAAATTGATAATGTACTTAAATATTTTCACGAATAGATAAAAATCGAAGACAAGTTAAAACACATCCAAGCACAACAGCTGTCATAAATTAACTAAACATTCAAAATGACCGACCTTGTCAGTATAAGTAATGGACATGAGTACCAACATAACGCTACAAAAATATCAAAAATCAAATACACGTAGGCCGCGGAAATTAAAAATTCGCGATATTTTTGAACATACCTCGTACACACTCGTTCAAGTGTACGTATTACCGAAAGGGAAAGAAGAAGGACAAACACAAAATAATCCACAGCAAATATGACAGACCTCTTTCCCCACACTTTTGTTGACGGACGGTGTAGGGGGAGATTTATTAGCGAGATTGATTACAAATTTGCAGGTGCTACGGTGGATATATTCTGTTCGTTAAAACAAAGGAAAAACATCTCTAATCCAAAGAAATATTTTAATATATTTCAGTCAAAAAGTAGAAAACTCGTTTCATTGGAACGATTTTATTCAATTTAAATATCTCCAAAACAATTCGTTCATTGATATTACAGGGTGGGCCATTTAAAGCTTTAAATTTGAATCGGCTATAAAAAAAGTAGTTAAAATTTTTTCAAATTTCTGGTGTTATTGGAAAGGTTGAACTTTGTCATTTAAGAATGGAACACAATATCACGTTACTACCACGACTGCCTCGGCAGTACCTCATCTGATCAACCCAATTTTACATTTTCGACTGGTCAGAACTCTTCAATGGCAACTCCGATTTCATGTTTCAATTGTCTCTGGATGCTTTGCGTAACATTTATCCTTAATGACTCCCATAAATAATCCAAAGGGCTCAAATCACAAGTCAACGTAATCGGTTGTTCAAAGTTAAAATTTTAAATGGCCCATCCTCTAGAAGCCGAAGTGCAAATTTTTTTTCTTAAAATTTAAATTGAAGATTTCTTTGAATCATTTGCTGAAACTTAGAAAAAATTTTCTGATGTATTGTTTTTCCACATTTGATTTTTCTTATATGGAATAAAAGTGTATATTCTTCCTAAGAACGATATTAATTACACTAAATCAAATTTTTGTTTGTGTCCGACACCTACAAACAGTTTTTATATAGATTGAGGCATACTATTTTATGAAATCAAAACATTTTTTATATTATTTTTTTTTTCTAAAATTCCAATTTTCGGGGAAGTTATCTGTAGTATTGGAGCATAAGCTCGATAAAGCCGGAATACCATTCAAATTAAAAGAAATTATGAGGGCTAGAAATGCTGATAACATAGCTTTCACGTAGAAATGAAAGTTTAACAACAAATGAAACAACTAGAAAAAATTTGTTGTTTTTATTTCAAAAAATCGTTTTTTGCTGGCACGAAAAAAACATTACAAATAGAAAAAAGTCGCAAACAATTTTTTTGTTAAATTCTGTTCAATCCTAACGAGAGATTTTTGATAGTTCGCCGTAGACGAACGAAAATAAGTTACAGAAACAGGCTATCAATTAGCATTGACTGAACTAGCGAAATTTTGAGACAACGATTTCATGTAATAATCCCTCAATTCATTCATTAGTTCTAAGGTTATATAGTTCTTATTTCATACAAAAACCAAACTACATACATATACATATATATTTTTTACAATAACCTGAAAATCTTATTATCTGATTTAGCATACTTTGGAATGCAGTATGCTAAGTAATATTAAAAACTTAAATATTTCTTGCAAATATTGTTGTAAAAAATTTCCCTGGACAGGTCAGTTCTTTTAGGTCTTCGCACTATCCAAATCAATAGTTTAATGCTACGATTTATGATAAGTAAAACGATTGGAGCTTTTTCCACTACGTTTTGTCGTCGCTACTGAATTGCCATTGCCATTGTTGAATAATAGCAAAGAACGGAGACAAGAGATGGATGCACATGTGTGATGGTTATGAATGGATATGGTGAGTTGGGAAAGGGGATTGCGTGAAATACAAAGTTCTTTGGCCCGGGCACATTGACATTGTTTACGTTTTACGCTCTGCAACAATAAAAAACACGTTCGAGTACAGCGACACAAAAGCGTTGCCAGATAATACGTTTTAAACGATTTTTTCAAGACTTCAAATTGGGAAAAATATTTGTTTTGTGATTTGCGTAATACAATTAGATTGTAATCATTCTTTCTAAACTCTCCCAGAAGTCAACAATTTCTCAAGACAACACATTTGCAGTTTGATTCAATGATGACTCTTCAACACTCAAAATCGGTTCAACGTAGGTACGTTCCAGTATCTTTATTCCAATTGTTTAGATGTATATACATACATACATATGTCTGTTTCGTTAAGAACGCTACAATTCTCAATCATATACTCCCAATAGTTTTCGGCTGTATTTTATTGAATTTTTTTTCTCGTATCGATTGATATTAATTTTCCAAACGTGATAATTTAAAAAAAAATGGAAAATCGGTCTGAAAATACGTGAAAAACCGTACTCGTTGAAATCAAATTCCTATTCTTTCGTACTGACAGCTACTCGCTCAAATAACGAACTCCACAGACGTTGCAGGGAATCGTCTATTCAACTACAAATTCGAGAGAGGAAATGGAAGTGGATTGGGCACACACTTCAAAAACCGTTACATGACATCAGCCGAATGTCACTCGACTGTAACCCACAAGGAAGCCGAACTAGAGGACGTCCGAGAGAAACATGGAGAAGGAGCTTGCTAGAAGAGATACAACAACACGTTCCCAACCAAACATGGAATCAAACAAAAACAATATTAAGAAATCGTGAACAATAGAAATCATTTGTTTGACACTTTGCCCCCTTAATCGGCGCTATAGCAAATAATAATGAAAAATATTTAAATTGAAATAACTTCACGATACTGTAGTGATTATATTCTGAAACTAATTGCAGTACGTCGTCCAGGAACGCCCACCGACATGTGAATCAGGAATCCGGAAAACGAATTTTTTGTCACAAAATAAATTTGTTCATGAAATTTTTGTAAATGTCTGGCAACGCTTCAGCAAAATAAACACATCAAGAGTAAAGCTGTGAAAACGTCAGCAATTTGACAAAGGAAAAGCATTTGATCAATGCGCAATGAGTGTGTATCGTCATCGTAATCAGCGACAACAACCTCGGATCATCGAAACAACGAAAGGAATACATTAGGGCGGGTCGATTAAAATTGACGGTAAATATATCGAGGGATTATATTCAAATTCGGCTATCATAATTTTTCGAAATCCCGATTTTGTGGTTAAACTCTTTTTACGTCATGCATCCATGGTGTAAATTTGGGAACAAAAGAAATTCTATGACCCTATGTACACGCTGTAAAAGACGCTTCTGTAGTATATTGTCCCAAACATATTCTGTTTGAAACATATATATGTTAAGGGTACACTCTTAATACATAATATTTGGCACAAACAAATATTATATTGTTTGGGAGGATTTTGTTCTAAACAATTCTTTGTTTCCATCCTAACACACATATTTTTATTTGAGACTAGTTTTTCCGAAACAAAGATGTATTTGCATTTAAGTATTCAGAAAATATATCGATACCTTAATTGTTTATGTTTTTCAGTAACTCAAAGTTATTTTTTTTTGGCAATTTTTAATGTTTGTAAAAAAACTATAAATTGCTTGAAAGACTGACTTGGAAATAATTTCAGAAGATTCGAATAAGTAATCTAGAAGTTATTAAGAACCAATATTTTACTAAATGCTAACCCTTTGTGTGGAGGTGATAAAAGAAGTGGACCAATATGGTCCATCTTTTAACGTAGCCTAAGATGGATAAAAAATATGCGAATACCAAATTTTAAGTCAATCGGTTACTCCTTTCGAGTGTTATCGTGTGCTCCTACCAGCAAACAGATACTCTGACAGATAGACGGACAGACAAAGCTCAAATGGCTTAAAATGTCGCAAATCGAATTTCCACCTAACATATATACCTGGGGGCCCAGGTCACTAGGTCACTCCTTCGATGTATTATTATACACCCTCCTCTGTAAGGTCTGAAATGCAGACAGAAATTTAAAAACGCCTTAAAATATTTATACATTTTAATGAAATATTTTGTAGTTTGTAGGTATTGACATCAGAAATCGAAAATAAATTACAAATCATTATTGTATGTGCAAAAGTCCATTCCCCTTTTGCAGCTCAACTTGCAACACCTTGTAACATATCGTCATCCGCAACGAGAAAGGGCGTATCATCATATTTGAAATTTGTACAGGAAGCAAAAACCAAATAAAATGAAAACTTATAAATGTCGTTAGAAAAACGGGGGTTTCAGGATAATACCTAAACATAATGATGTAAAGGGTTTTCCAACAAGAGGTGTTATTTTGGTATTCAAAGAAAAATTCCATTTTTTTAGATAAATGATCAGATGTTTATTTAATAATAAAGAGGAAGGTATGCCGTTAATAATGAAAAACAATATCAGCCGAATGGCCACCACGACCACGCTTACAGGACCATATCCTTTTCATGAAATGTTCCATAACCTAATCGCAAAGTGGCTGCCCTATGTCCTCAATAGCCTCACGAATTTATCATTGAGGTCTTGAATCGACGCTGGGCTGTTGGCGTAGCCTTATCTTTCACGTGGCCCCAAAGGAAGAAGTCGCAAGGTGTTAAATCACCAGATTTCGGTCGCCAATTGTGATCACCTTTTCGAGAGATAACACGGTCCGGAAACTTTTCATAAACCGCACCAAACAGTCACACGTTGAGGATGGAGAGGCTTTTCGACAATAACTCTTGGGTTTTCCGAGCCCCAGATGCGACAATTTTGCTTATTGACGTAGCCACCGAGGTGGAAATGGGCCTCATCAGTCAAGATGATTTTTCGATGATTTTCGAATTTTAATAATTTCAATGCGTTCCATTTTTAGTAATGGCGTAGTTTCTACGTGTCAAACGTCTAAGAATAAAAGCTTCAAAAGTGGCAGATACCGAAATATCGGGTGATTCAAAATAACACCTATTGTTGGAAAACCCTGTATATATAAATTCACACAAACATGATTTATATCTTGTTTGTGAAAATTGCGTGAAATAGCAATTTCTAAATACGAAAAAAGAAATAATTTGTTGTTTGACCCTTTTGAATTTCGTTTATAAATTCGCCATTTTTGATTGTAGGCCGCTAAAAATTTCTATGGATGTGTGTTTTGATGCAGTGTACCGAAATCCATTAAAAAATTAATTTAAATTTTTCTTGTTGTTACGCCTTTTTTTCGTTCCTGATGACGATATGCATGTAGCTCAGTTTTGAAAGTTGTGAAAAATATATATTATAAAATTGAAAATTGTAGACCTATTTTTTAATCGAAAAGTTTAAGATGAATATCAATGTGTTAAACGTTTTTTATATAACTTTTTCTAAAACTCCAAAATACGATATAAACTTTTTCATAAAAAATGTTGTTTTAAATGGAATATAGAATTTTTTATTGTTGATGCAGAATAGTTTACGAGAAAGAAATCGGTGTATATTCAGCCCTGATATTTACAACATTATAGGAAAGGGTGCGAAAAAAATTAAAAATTAACTTATAATATCAGATATGTCGTGATTTATACGTGTTAGCTCTTAGAAATTACACGCCCGTCAACATTGTGTTCATCCGAGGTGGTGAACTAAAAGGCCATGTAATAGGAGGCTGTATGTAAAGCTTAAATTGTTTAATACCTCTTCTACAAGCATGCCAATTTTTATCGCAATCGTGTCTGGTTAAGAAATTCCATAATTATTTCCCTTCTATAATTCCACCCACTGTGGACCTAAAAGCAAACATAGCTCTGGCCATCAATGCAATTATGCCAGGCTGAGCCACAAATTAGTGAAAATTTAACCCCATGCGCAGCCGGGGCGGACATTTGAACGATGCCATATTCCATATATTGACATTTTAAATAGTCAAAAATATCATTCAAAAGGATCGTTTATATTGCACACGTAGCGTTTTTATACCCTCACCTTAGAGAGGAGGGTATATATTATTTGCTACGAGCCAAAAGTGTAACACATCGACGGAGTTGGCGAAAATTCGTTTTGGATCATTTTAATCCATTTGAGCAATGTCCGTCCGTCTGTGTGTCTGCTGGCTGGTGCGCACGATAACTCTCGAAACGATTAACCGATTGACTTCAAATTTGGTATGCGATAATATTTTTCTCTATCTCCAGCTAAGTTCGAAGACGGGCCATAATGGTCCACTCCTTCTAGTACCTCCCTCACAAAGGTTTAACATTTAGTGAAATATGGGTCCTTTAATAACTTCTATACTACTTATTCGAATATTATGAAATTACACATATAGTATCAGTTTGTTTGTCGCTAACACCTCAAGAAAAATGAGCGAAGTTGCCATGTCACTTTTAGTACCTCCCACACAAATGGACCATTGCAGCAAAAGAAAACTGCTTATAAATTTAAAAGCAGTGCAGACAAATTCTTGAAATTTTTACAGTACGTAGAGTCCGGAGAAAAGTGGCCGTTATTACCACGACCATTTTGCACCAAAAGTTAGTTAACAGCTTATAACTTCAATATCAGTGCATACAAACACTTGAAATGGTGTATAGTGTAGTGCTTTTATAGCGCCTACAGTCCAGCGACAAATGGGCGTTATTGGCACGCCACAATTGGACCATATTGCACCAAAAGTTATCAGCTTATAACTTATATACCCTTACATACTTTAAAGTTATTAAATGCAATTAAAATTAATAATAATTTAATTAAAACAAAAAAAAATAAATTTACGAATATTTTTTTGGGACTCAAGGTGAGGGGATTCATAAGTCGGTTTACCCGACTGAACTTTCTTACTTGTTATACCATTTCAACATCTACTCGCCCTTACTGGAAACCCCCTTATATGTTTCACTAACAGATCTTCATTTGGGGTGGTTAGACTAGTTGGAGCTGAATATCTTAAAATGAATATCTGTAAATACCTGCTGAATATCTGTAAATACCTACTTTTAAACATTTACTATTTGTGTTTTGCGAAGCACTTTGAAATCCTGAATAAAGATAAACTATGTTTGCCAATTAGTCTCTACTAAAGCCTTTAAGGCGCAGAGAAGATACTTATATTTGTAAAATTATGCATTGTATGAAAAATAAAATAAAAATGCTGGTATGTTTGTATGTATTATCGGAAACCACAATAGTTTTTAATGTTTTGTATGAACATCATTTAAATTTGATTGATTGTTTCTTTTTTTGTAGTTGTTGCAGACAGATTTCGATTTTGAAGTTCCGGCGGCATGTCCGTCCGAAAATGATAAAGTCATTGCATCGACTACCATATCATTTATCTGTTACATAATCACACTTACTCGTTCATATACGTGATTTTTAAGACAGCCGCCATTGTAATTAATAACATTAACAATAATCTGTACTACACCGTAGGAAATGACTACAACCGGGCTTCCCAACTCTATAAACTTTAAATCATGTTAAATTCGATTCGTGATTAATAACATTCAAGGAAAATGAGAATAACCCAGCAAAAATCAGCCTCATATTATAGCGTTACAGCTCGGAGTGAGCTTTAGCTCGATCCGATATTCTTCTCTATTCTGGTTTATTTTCGGCTATCTGTTGCAAGTTACGTATACCCTTTATACTTAAATCAGCTTTCACACAGTCTCTCCATCCAACAAAAATGTGAAAAATGTGTCATCAGCTTTTGCCCAACAACTAATTCAGACTTTGTGATACCGCTAAGCTAAGAATATGCTGAACAAAGTTTCTTAACATTTTATATTTTTTTCAGTAATTTTCAGGGACTCGTAATTTTTCGCTAACAATATTTGACAAAAGTGTAGCCAAGGTAAATCTGAACAACTAATATACCAGTGTTCATAAAAGGTTATAATTCCGCACAGTGTAATGTATTTAATGTATCTACTATTCAACGAAAAATAGGTGTATTTCCTAAACCCCTTCTGGTACCTCCCACACAAATTGACAAATTAATTCGTGTAATATTCCATATTACATTACTCACAAAGTGAGGGTACACCTTAGTCGGTTGAGCGGTCGGACTGAAACTTTCTTACTTTTTATACCCTCACTTTAGTGTGACGAGGATATATATCATTTGCTACGAAAAATAGTGTAACACATCGAAGGAGTGATCTAAGACCCTAAGTATGTTCGGCGGATATTCGTTTTGGGTCATTTTAAGTCGAATGAGCAATGTCCGTCCGTCCGTCTGTCTGTCTGTCTGTCTGCTGGCTGGTGCGCACGATAACTCTCGAAAGGAGTAACCGATTGACTTCAAATTTGGTACGTGGTAATATTTTTAATATAATAACTGCTAACTACTTATCCGAATCTTCTGAAATTCCACACATTATTTTATTAGTCGCTATCAACTCGACCTCCCACACAAAGGTACCATTTTGCACCAAAAGTTGACAGCTTATAACATTAATACCAGTGTATAAAAATGCGTGAAATTTTGTACAGTGTATTGCTTTTATAGTGTCTATAGCCCTGTGAAAAATGGACGCTATTGCCACGCCCCTTGTTGTACCTCCCACACAACGGTACTATTTTGCACAAAAAGTTAAGAGCTCACAGCATGAATACCAATGCACGAAAATGCAACAACATTTTGCACAGTGTTACGCTTTTGAAGTGCCTATAGCCCTGTAAAAAAAGGCCGTTATCACCACGCCCCTTTTTGTACTTCCCACACAAAATGGCCAAATCATACCAAAATTTAATATCTCATAACGTTAATATACCAGTGCAAATAAACGCTTATAATGCGGCGCAGTGCAATGTATTTAAAGTATCTACTATTCAGCGAAAAATAGGTGTACTTATTAAAAACCTTCTGAAACCTCCCACACAAATTGACAGAATAATTCGTTTAATATTCCATATAACATTACTCACAAAGTGAGAGTATACCTTAGTCGGGTTTCCCGACTGAAATTTTCTTACATGTTTATACCCTCACTTTAGTGTGACGAGGGTATATATCATTTGCTACGGAAAAAAGTGTAACACATCGAAGGAGTGATCTAAGACCCTAAGTATGTTCGGAGGAAATCCGTTTTGGGTCATTTTAAGTCGAATGAGCAATGTCCGTCCGTCTGTCTGTCTGTCTGTCTGTCTGTCTGTCTGTCTGTCTGTCTGTCTGCTGGCTGGTGCGCACGATAACTCTCGAAAGGAGTAACCGATTGACTTCAAATTTGGTATGTGGTAATATTTTGATCTATCTCCGGATGAGTTCGAAGATGGGCCATATTGGTCTACTCCTTCTGGTACCTCCCACACAAAGGGTTAAAATTTAGTGAAATATTGATTCTTTAATAACTGTTATACTACTTATTCGAATCTTTTGAAATTCTGCCCATAATATTAGTATATTAGTCGCTATTAACTCGAGAAAAATGGGTGAAGTTGGCATGCTCCTTTTGGTACCTCCCACACAAATGGACCATTTTGCATCAAAATTTAACTGCTTATAACTTTAATACAAGTGCATAAAAATGCTTGAAATTTTCTACAGTATAATGTTTTTGTAGCGCCTATAGTCCGGTAAAAAATGGGCATCATTGTACAGCCCCTTTTGGTACCGCCCACACAAATGGCCCGTTTCGTACCAAAGTAAACGGCTTGTAACTTTAATACCAGTGCATACAAATACTTGAAATTTTGTACAGTGTAATGCTGTTGTAGTGCCTATAGTCCTGTAAAAAGTGGGCGTTATCACCCCGCCCCTTTTTGTACCTCCCACACAAAATGACCAAATCATACCAAAATTACATAGCTCGTAACTTTAATATACCAGTGCACATAAACGCTTATAGTTCAGCACAATGCAATGTATTTAAGAATGTACTGTTTACCGAAAAATATGTGTATTTGGAAAATCCCTTCTGGTACCTCCCACACAAATTGACAGATTTATTGGTGTAATGTTATATATTACATTACTCACAAAGTGAGGGTATACCTTAGTCGGTTTACCCGACTGAAACTTTCTTACTTGTTTAAATATCATAACATACAAAAAAATATTTAAGTGAGATATGTCTTTATTAAATTTACTCATGGCTCCCCTGGAAGGCCATATCCCCCTTGCATCAACCGTTGGGATGGCCTGGACTGTAGGCATGCTTATGGAACCAATAGAAACACTAGTGCATGAATTTGTTATGTACAATTTAATGCAAAGATCCAACTTTTAGCATATTCGGTGGAGGCCTTATCAGAACATGGATGGTACACCATGCGTCTCTTTGGGACCCACTTTAGTAATATATAATTTCTTCGGCATATCCCCATATCTATATTTTTTAAAAAAAGATTTTTAACATTTTTTATTTTTCCGTATTTCAGTTTTTATTGATTTCGAGTGAAATCGCACAGAGTAATATGGAATAAATAGCATTAAATTTTGTTCTACTACAACCATTTTGAAATTATAAATATTCCAAAACATCATTTGTTGTTAAATCCTCCAATGCACCACATGATTATGATTCATATGATTTAAAATAAACAAGTGGTAGTGGCGTTAAGTTCGACCATGCCGAGTCTTATATATCGTCGGTGTGCCGACGAAAACTCCTTTTTTTTACTAGTTTTCAGGAGAGACAAAAAACCGTCCTATTCAATCGCTATCAAATCGCGATATATTTCATATCTGAAATTTTTGTGTTTATCATTTAATTATTTAACACCAATATATATATATCACTTGCTGAGCCCGGTGCGCTTCGCTGCCCATGTCAAAATTAGCGCTGTAGAAACTGTATCTTATATCCGATCAGTACGAAATTCGGCAGAAAGAGGTTTGTTATTACATGAAGGAATACTGCCAAATTCGGAGAAAATCGGTTCAGATTTAGATATAGTCCCCATATGTATGTTACCCCCGATTTGAAATTCAAGCGCTGTAGAAACTGTATTTTATATCCGATCAGTAAGAAATTCGGCAGAAAGAGGTTTCTTATTACATGAAGGAATACCGCAAAATTCGGAGAAAATCGGTTCAGATTTAGATATAGCCCCCATATATATGTTACCCCCAATTTGACATGTAAGCGCTGTAAAGACTGTGTTTTATATCCGATCAGTATGAAATTCGACAGAAACAGGTTTCTATTTTACATGAATGAGTATTCAAGGAAAATCGATTCAGATTTATATATAACCTCCATATATATGTTCCTCCAGATTTGGTTACAAAGCGCTATAGAAGTTGTACTTTACTTCCGATCATTACAAAGTTCTCCAGAAAAATGTTTCTCAATTTAGGAACGAATATTGCTTAATTTAGCGATTATCGGTTCAAAATAAGATATACATACACACACACACCACATTTACCAATTATTCCAAATTATTATCGCAATGACCCTTATCGCATTATTAGGGAGGTGTAGGGTATTATATAGTCGGCCCCGCCCGACTTTCTGCATTTCCTTACTGGTATTAGTAATAAATTCACTGAATGAAAAAATACCGAATTCAGTGGAAAGTCCAGAAAATAGAAATGTATACTTATAACATTTCCAAATTCTTGTTTCATTGGTCATGCATCACATTATCATATTGCGATTGTATTGGAGTGAGCAGCTGTAATTATCGCATACCGAGCATTTTTGTTCATGTATTTCCTATATAATACTTGCAAGATATATCAAAATATGGGCTGGGCCACGCCCACTGGTCCTATTCCGCCCATTTGTAAGCCAATCACGTAGACTGCTACCAGATACATATACGCAAAATTTCAACACTCTCGCTAACAAAATGAGCAAGACAATTCAATTTCAAAATTTGGCTTATATGGGCGGTGGCACGCCCGTTGGTCCGATCCCGCCCATTTTTTGACCAATTACGTAGAATGCCACCAGATACATATACGCAACATTGCAGAACTCCCGCTAGCAAATTGTGCAAGATAGCTCAATTTTGGGTTATATGGGCGGGGCCACGCCCTTTGGTCAGATCCCGCTCATTTTTAGACCAATCACGTAGGCTTCCACCAGACACATATACACAAAATTACAGCACTCTCGCTAACAAATTGTGCAAGATATCTAAATTTCAAAATTTGGCTTATATGGGCGGGGCCACGCCCATTGGTCCTATCCCGCCCATTTTTGGACCAATCGCGTAGATCGCCAACGGATATATATGCACAAAATTCCAGCTCTCTCGATAACAAATTGTGCAAGATATAAAATTTTTTAAATTTGGCTTATATTGGCGGTGCCACGCCCATTGGTCCGATCCGGCCCATTTTTGGACCAATCACGTGGACTCCCACCAGATACATATGTACAACATTACAGCACTCTAGCTAACAAATTGTGCAAGATATATCAATTTCAAAATTTGGCTTATATGGGCGGAGCCACGCCCATTGGTCCGATCCCGCCCATTTTTTGACCAATTACGTAGAATGACCCAGATACATATTCGCAACATTGCAGCAAATTGTGCAAGATATCAAAATTTCAAAATTTGGTCTATGTGGGCGGGGCCACGCCCATTAGGTCGATCCCGTCCATTTTTGGACCAATCACTTAGACTGCCACCATATACATATACACAAAATTCCAGCACTCTCGCTAACAAATTGTGCAAAATATCTGAATTTCAAAATTTGGCTTATATGGGCGGGGCCACGCCCATTGGTCCGATTCCGCCCATTTTTGGAAAATTCACATAATCTGCCACTAAATGCATACACACAAAATTTCAGCACTCTAGCTAAAAATTTTTCTCAATATCAATATTGGACACATATGGACGCCCACTTGATATATCGAAAATGCAAGTACCCTATTTTCAGCACCCCCTACACATGTACATTCTGTGAAAATTTCAAGATGATCGGTCTAGACGTTTAGACGTCTATACGGAACAAACAAACATACAAACAAACAAACAAACCCACAAACAGACACTCTCTTTTATATACATATATAGATAGCAAAAATCATATATGTGAAAAAGTCATGAAATGGTAAATGGGTGTCAAGAAATCCTACACATAGGGCATTTTGTTTGGAGCATTTTAAATATTAATAAAACAAAAAATTGCATATTGGAGTCTTGATATTTGAATGTTCACAGTTTGCCTCCAGCAATTTCGATTGCGTAGATTGACAGCAAAAGCGGCTAATGAGGTTTTTTTGCAGATAAATCGCCTCTGCTCAACTACTAATAGATCAAAATCTGTCAAGGAAAAAGTTTCCATTTCACACAGAACTCCATTAAGACGTTTAGAACCAAAACAAGAAAAAAACGATATCCTTACTCGGATAACAGTAACATTATGTTTTGAGCATATTTGAAATCACAAAAATATGTATGTACATACATAGAATACATTATGTATATACAAATGTACATACATATATACATACATATGTATGTATGTGAATATGTCTTCCAATTGTTCTGCTTTTGTTCTAAAAAATTAACCTGTCTTCGACAAAACGATGATGAACACATTTTCAGCATGAATTATTTCGTTGGTTCATTATTTCCCTCCTACATAGCAGAATTACGATGAATAACAAACAAACCAGTAATAACAACAACAGCAACAAAAACCAACTCGGATAAAACGGATGTCCCCTCTACGCCTGGAAGCAACTAAAAACAAAAACTCCAATGAAGAGAAGTGAAATGACCATTACAAATTACCAACATCAAAATAGTGTGTGGTTTAGCCGACTTGAATGTGTCCTCCGCAAATCTGTTTGGCTTGAAATGCTTTCCGACACAACGATTGGACTAATGTATTCCAATGAAATTCGACTTACCCTATTTTAGGGACATTACATTTTTATCCCCTCACCTAGCGGGGAGGAAAGTATATTTCATTTGTTTTGAGCCAAAAGTGTAACACATCAAAGGAGCGGTCAAAGACCCTAAGTATGTTCGGCGGGAATCCGTTTTAGGACATTTTAAATCATTTGAGCAATTTCCGTCTGTCTGGATGGTGCGCACGATAACTCTCGAAAGGAGTAGCGGATTGACTTCAAATTTGGTACGAAGACGGGCCATATTGGTTCACTCCTTCTAGAACCTCCCTCACAAAGGTTTAAAATTTAGTGAAATATCGATTCTCTAATAACTTCTATACTACTTATCCGAATCATCTGTAACCACACATAGTAATAGTAATCCGTCGCTATCACCTGCAAATGGCGAAGTATCGGCATCGGGTGGAAATTTGTTCACTGTAATGTTTTTATGTGAAAAATGGGCGTCATTGGCATGCTCCATTTAGTACCCCTCACACAAATGGACTATTTTGTACCACAAGTTAACAGATTATAACATTAATAAAGGGTGGGCCATTTAAAATTTGAAGTACCGATTACTTTGACTTGTGATTTGAGCCCTTTGGATTATTTTTTGTGGAAAGCCATTAAGGATAAATGTTACGCAAAGCATCCAGAGACAATTGAAGCGTTGAAACATGAAATCGAAATTGACATTGAAGAGATTCAACCCGAAACAATCGAAAATGTACTAAAAAATTGGGTTGATTGGAAGAGGTACTGATGAGCCAGTCATGGTAGTCATATGCATGATATTGCGTTCTATTATTAAATGACAATGTTCAACCTTTCCAATAAAACCAGAAATTTGAACAAATGATCAGTATTTTTTTGTAGCCGATTCATATTTAAATTTTAAAATGGCCCACCCTTTCCCAGTGCATACTTTATTTAGTTATTTAATTCAATTTAAATTGATAACAATTTAATGAAAACAAAAAAAAATTACGAACATTTTGTGAATTTTCTTACTTGTTAATTTATACACGCGGAAAATCGCTGTTTTTATTTGTTTGAATTGGAAGTAAATATATCGTCGGCTTAATGCTATTTTGTTCCATACGCCATTTTGTATGATTGGAGAAAAACGAAATTTATTGCTTAAGTAAAAACGGGACTGAACAGTTACACACTTTTTATTCCATGGGGTTCCCAATAATGATTCTCATCTTCTAGCTCTAGAACGGTTCGTTTGAATTTCTCAATTTTGGGATTCGTATTGGCCAGGAAGGACACTATGGAAGAAAATTTAAGATTGGTGAAAAGGCCGTGGAACTGACTACACACAACGTCATAACTCGAGAGCAGAACATTCGATTTTCATGAATTTGGGCTTGATCAATTCGTACTGGTCCAAGGATGGAAACCATGGAGTGAGATTTATGACTGGTCAAGGAGGCATGGAATGCTCAAGGAAGCATATCACCGTACACATAACCTCATAACAATAGAACGGATCATTCGATTTTTTTGCTTGATGTAAGAAAGAACATAGTGAAGGACAGCTTATTGTTGGTCAAAGGAACGCGGCACCGTCCGTCCATACAATCTCATAACTCGAGAACATTCGATTTTCATAATTTTGTGCATGATGAATTCTTATTTACTCAATGCAGGACACTCTGGGGGAAAATTTATGATGTGTCATGTGCCACGTCCCCACATAACCTCATAACTTGGGGACAGATCGTTCGATTTTTGGCTTTATGTATTCGCATTTGTCCAAGGAAGAACACTGTGGACGATAATTTATGATTGCTGTCAAAGGAGCGCGGTCCGTACATACAACCATATAACTCGAAAATATATAATTCGATTTTCATGATGTTGATTCATTCGTACTGGCGCAAGAAAGGACACAGGGGTGGAAATTTTATGAGTTGTCAAAGGCCACCACCCACACACAACCTTATTAATTGAAAACGGATCATTCGGTTTTCATAATTTTGTGTTTAATGAATTCGTATTTGCCCAATGATCGAAACTATGGAGGAAATTTATAACTGGTCAGTGGTCATGGTACCGCCTCATAACTCGAGAATAGATCGCCCACGCAACTTGGATGTAAAAAATGCAATGTTTCAAATACGGTATATGTGAACTTGGTTATAGGGTTGAATCTGGAAAAAATTTTGACACCCGTACGGAACGAAATGCAAAATTGAAACACTTTGAATATAATTACAGGGCCAGATTGAAAATGTGGATGGCAGTTCTTGGTAATGCTACGCGGCGTCAAGGGAAAAATACGCGGGCCAGTAAATATGGCCGTGACATTATAACCTCATTTTTTGATGTGGATGTATATGACAGCAATGTGAGTGGCTGCAGGTGCCCACCCATAAGTGTCGAATACTGAGAACCTAATTTGGAGAACTGTTGTACCAATCGTCTTGAAGTTTGAAGTGGGTGCTTTTAATATGACACAACAGTACATTATCTGATAAAAATGTTTAGTGAAAGTAGCTGCGCCTATACAAATTAAACAGAATGGAGACCGTAATATTTAGAGGGATTTAAGTGCAGCGAAGCGCACTGGTTACATCTACTGTTCAGCGAATATATATTTCGCTGAACAGTAGATACTTTAAATACATTGCACTGTGCCGAATTGTAACCGTTTATATGGACGGCTATATTAACGTTGATATATTAAATTGTGGTCTAATTTGGCCATTTTGTGTGGGAGGTACAAAAATGGGCGTGGTGATAACGCTCAATATTCACTGGACCATAGGCATTATAAAAGCATTACACTGTACAAAATTTCAAGTAATTGTATACACTGGTATTAGTGTTATAGACTGTTAACTTTTGGTGCAAAATGGTACCTTTGTGGGAGAGGTACCAAAAGGGGCGTGAGAATAACGCCAATTTTCCAATAGACTGTAGGCACTATAAAAGCATTACACTGTGCAAAATTTCAAGTATTTCTAAACACTGGTATTAATGGTATAACCTTTTAACTTTTAGTGCAAAATCCAAACCAGCCAGCAGACAGACGGACGGACGGACATTGCTCATTCGACTTAAAATTACCAAAACGGATTTCCGCCGAACATACTTGGGGTCTTAGGTCACTCCTTCGATGTGTTACACTTTTTTCCGTAGCAAATGATATATGCCCTCGTCACACTAAAGTGAGGGTATAAAAACAACATATATTTGCCAACTGACTTTCACAAATAAAATATATGTTTACCCACAAACAAAGTTATTGTTTAAGAAGTTTTCCTAATATATCTTATTTAAAAAAAAAGGTTTTTAAACATTATACATTATAGTTTAAAATGTCATAAGCAGCAAATTTTTAATTAATAAATATTCCAATTCATCACTTTTTGTCAATCCATCAATGAAATTTATAGTTACGAACGATTATACGATTTACATTTTAATTGAATTTTACAACATATACATATAATTTCTATAAGATTGCACTCTGAACTTCTGAAAAACAGAAAAATTGCCTTTAAATGAAGGCATTAATACATTGCCGTTTTTCTTCAGCGTTTATATACTCGTGTATATTTAACATTCGTTTTAATGCGCTTATTTTTAATTTCTAAACATTTCGAATTAAAATTTGTTCTCAATCTATCAAGCAATTTATCGTTATGTAGGATTGTACGATTTCAATTAACAAAAATAAATTTTAGGAAAATTATACATTTCTAAAGAATGAGCTTTGAATTACTGAAAAACTTAAAACTTTGCTTAGAATTGTGGTACCGATGAAAATGCTTCTGTACTACAGAAACATTTTTTCAGTGTGTAAGTATTCCAAACTAACTCAGTCAAAATTTGGTGTTTATCCTTTAACCCAATTAAGGGTTATTCAAAACAAGGGGACAGGTTATTCAATGTGCTACATACAGGGATAATAGGGACACTGTCTTGCAATTTAAATATGTATTGTAAATAAAAGTAAGTAAAATAACAGATATAATGATGGTTATAAGTAGCTTTTTGTAGCTTGTAGATTAGAAAAAAACATATTACATTAACAAATTGTTTAAGATTTGAGTTAATTTTGTACAGCCATAGAATTAATGTAAAATGTAACTTTTAAGCTGTGCAAAATAATAAGAACACTTGACATAAAAAAATTAACATAAGTGGAGTAATTATTATAAAAATTATGTGTTTTGTAAGTTAGAAGCTAAAAATAGAGTTTTCATGTGCATTTAGAATTTTCGATGTAAGGGAGATAATAACAGATAAAGGGTTTTGCAATAGGGATGATATGATTTTGAAGTGACGTTTCGACCATTTGTAATATGTCATGATCTGTCATTTGTTTTTCATTGTATTCAGTAGTGTTTACAATTTCATCATGGAGAGATATACGCAAGAACAACGTTTACAAATTCTCAAATTGCAACTTTTCGTGCGCTAAGTCCATTTTATTAAATCCAAAAAAAAACACTTTCCAGTCGACCTATGACCTTGACTCCCATTTTAGTTCTCGTTAAGAGCTATCTTTTTGCCATTGACCGATTCCCGATCGGACGTACCATTAAGGAGCTAGAGCAAAAATAAACTTTCCGTTCACATTTGTTTTTTAAATAAAAAAAAACACTTTCCAGTCGACCTACGACATTGACACTCCTGAGCAATATTTTAGCTCTCGTTAAGAGCTATCTTTTTGCCATTGGCCGATTGTGGCTACGTGCCACACAGCAAATTAAACAATTGAATTGTTGCGAGAAAAGTTTGGAGATTCGATTATTTCAAGAAATTGTGATATTGAATGGCCTCCAAGAAGTTGTGATTTAACACCATTAGAATATTTCTTGTGGGGTTGTTTCAAGTCATTGGTCTTTCGAAATAAACCAGACTCTCTTCAAGCTTCACAAGTCAATATTGAGCGTGACATTCATGACATACGACTTGATTTAGTGGAAAAAGTGCTCGAAAATTGGGTTCATCGTATTCGTTCCTGCAGAAGAAGTCGTGGAGGCCATTTGAATGACGTTTTATTTAGAACTTAATTGTATCGATTGTACTTCCCATTAAATAAAAAACTTTTGAATTTCCTTAACAATAAGTGTGTTTTTTTTCAAAGAAATCATATCACACTGGTGTTAGGTCGAATTTCAACGACTCAACGAATTTCCAACGATCGACGTGCAATAACAACCTAACACCAGTGCAATATTTACCATCGACGAGAGTAGTGATACTACGCTAGCTTTAGGAATCATATCACTCTTATTGGAAAACCGTTTATAATAAATTTATTGACATCCATATATTAAACAGTGTGAAACAGTGTGCATTTACAACATTTCTGTAAAATATTTTTCAAGGTTTTTACGATTTTCTGGTATTCAGGGTCGCATTGATTATATCTGTCATTATTTCCCTTACATCGAAAATTTTCAACTGACAGTTGTTCTAAATGTACATGAAAACTCTATTTTTAGCTTCTACTTACAAAACACATTATTTTTATAATAATTATTCCGCTTATGTTAATTTTTTATCAAAAATGTCAAGTGTCCTTATTATTTTGCACAGCTTAAAAGTTACATTATACATTAATTTTGTGATTGTACAAATTTAAATCAAATATTAAACAATTTGCTGAACAATTTGTCAATTTGTTCTAATCTACAAACTAAAAAAAATATTTCTAACAATCATCATTTCTGTTATTTTACTTACTTTTATTTATAATATTTAAATTGCAAGACAATGTCCTTTATATACAGTGGTGTGAAAAATAATAGGTATTTTTCACACCACTGTATATAAAGGAATACCACACGTTTCGGAAAGGAGGTACCATATCGATAGATAGGTTGTCCCAAAACTCTAACAATATTTGTATGTGTCGCTGTTTCTGCGCTTATATGTTGACAGTAAAAAATCAAGGAAAATAATTGAAAGCAGACAGTTCAGTGTCAGGAGAAATTAACCCACAATCTAATGGCACGGTGAAGAAACAAATTTCGCCAATTTGAGAAAAATGGTCATAACAATTTTGCGCAATAATCTAGAAGTTGTCACGCTATTTGTAAAATTACCTTAAATGCGAAAATTATTTTTCAGTCTGTCCAACTATATCCGTCAGTCTGTCGTCAATATACATGTCCCAATTATGCTCCCGATAACGGAATTCTGACTAGAAATTATTTTTTGCCTCAAGGACGATCCCGAAATTGGTTACAATCAGTTCAGACTTAGATGTAGTCCACATATGTATATACGTATGTTCCTTCCGACAAAAAAGATATAGGTGTATAGGCGTTTTTAAAGATCACATCGGAATTCTATTTTAGGGGAGGTTGTAGTTTCCCCCTCGTTTACCTGTTCGTGCAGCATATCGGTATATGAAACTATATTTTCCTTACATCCGAGGTGTGGAGTATGTTGGTAGAAAATATTAGCGCCAATATTTATAATATATTAACCCTCTAGCTCCCCACATAACGTTTTAACGCCATTTTTATGAATCGTAAAAAACGCGCCTAAAAATGGGGAGGACGGGTATGAATAGTTGTACAAAAATGTTGGCCATAAAATTGCACTATATGTATATGCCAGAACACACCAAACCTCAAAACTTATCACCAACACCAAAAAACAGTCCAATTCCTGTGAAAAACTCACGTTTGGGATATTCGTGCATCAATGTTATTCATACGACCACTGGTTGTCCTCAATCAAGTGGCGCAAAGTATTTAGCTATATTATGGATCTCTACAGTCTTATAATATTTTTTCCAACAACACATACGTTTTCCATTATTTGTTCGTCTGTTAGTAATAATCAGGCCCTAAGACGCTATTTTGAAAAAGTAGGCGTTCAATTCCGACAACAGTTCAATAATTATGGACAATTGGACTTTTTTTAAGCTGTCCTCAACCAAGTGAAGCGAAGTGTATATTTCTGTCCTCATTTTGCATTTAAGCTTTACAGAGGCCACGCTTTCCAAAAGATATTTATGTAATTTGAAAAAACAAAACACTGCTAGTTTTAAGGTTATCGTTTCAAATGCATAAAATCACTTCTCCATGTACCTCAGTGTGGTTTAGGATATAAAAACGTTATATTAACAAGCAAGAAAATGTCATTCAGGTAAACAGACTAAGGTTTATCCTCACTTCGTGAAATGTCGTCATTGGAAGTATCGACTAAATATGAAAACATTTATAAAATATGAAAACATTTGTCAATTCAAGTGGGGAGGTACCATTTTGTGTGGGAGGTACCAAAAGCCGCATGACAATAATGCCCATTTTTAGGTATATAAAGCATAACACTGCACAATATCAAGTATTTATATTAAAGTGAATACATAGAAAAGTGTAACACACCGAAAGGTTGACTCAAGATCCCAAGTATGTTCGGGGAAAAACCGTTTTAGGACATTTTAAATAATTTGAGCAAAGTCCGTCCGTCTGTCTGTAGCGCACGCTAACTATCAAAAAGAGTAACGGATTGATTTCAAATTTGGTATGTGATAATAGTTTTTTTCAATCTCAGGGTAAGTTCGAAGATGGACAATATTGGTCCACTCATTCTAGTACCTCCCTCAAAAAGACATAAAGTTTAGTGAACTATTAATACTATAATAACTTCTATACTACTTTTCCGAATATTCTGTAATTCCACACATAGTAATAGTTTAATTGGCAGATTCATTTAAGCACAACATGCTCATAATTTCTGTAGCAATCATCTAAATGTTTTCATATTGTTTACATAGACTGACAAAGAATGAACAATTTGTTTTCAACGTTCTGGCATCTCACAGCCTGTGTACCATATTACTTTACACACAAAGTGATGGTATCCCCCAGTCGGTTTACCCGACTGGTAGTTTCTTACTTGTTTTGAGAAAATTTTAATAATTTTTTAATTGTTATGATCTGATCGGTCGTGAATAAAATGAGACCATTCCGAAGAAAATCTATGCATAATTTAAAGGGTTGTAGCTAACTGTGTTTTCTTTTGTACAAAAAATGCTAATTTTTTTCTGCCTTTCCCCCTAATGCTGCACTGCGAAAGGGTTTCGTTTTCTTTTGTACAAAAATTCGCACTTGTACGGTGTAGAAATGCAACATTTCAGCCCTATATTTAATCGCAGTGTTGCACCGCGTCCAAAAAGTGTACGAAAAAAAACGGTAACAACAATAGAAATGATCCGAAAAGTGAAGGCCAGATTTGATCGAAATCCAAGCCGCAGTGGTAGAAAAAATGAGCTTGGACTAAAGCCATTGAAGTTCCAAAAAGTGGAAGAGCTCACCGATGCCAGATAATGAAGCCGCCGAGCCGAGCCGCCGATTTTAGCCGCCGCCGACCTTTTTTCACCAGCCGAAGCCGCCGCCGATCTTTGCGGCTAAAATCGGCTGAAACACAGCTGCCGTTCCATAGAAAAACTTTAAAATATGGATAGATACAATTTACATTTTGATAAGCAAATAGCTATATAGCAGATATATCGTCCCCTTAATAGAAGAATAATGTGTACGCATATACACTTTATTTTTTATTGCATTCTAAGAATCTACGCAATTGGTTCTATATCTGCTAAAATTCTACTTTCACAAATTGGGTGTTTGAAATTGTTCATTAATAAATAATAATATCGAGTTTCAATTTCACAAAAACTTCAAATATGATTTTCTCGAAACGACAAATAAATTGTACACTATCTATTTATTGGGTGGACGATATGGAAGTGAGTGATTTTTTTTTGATTCGTTTATTGTCACAAGCGGGAGCTTAACATATCTTAAAAATCATAATATTGGTAGTAATAGAAAATTATTTTTTAAAGGAAATAAGAGGATTTTTATTTATTATTAGATTATGTACATATATGTAGAGATAAAAATATTTTCGGAAAAAAAATCAATGGAGTATTAAAGAATAGTATAACATATAAATTAATACCTCCATTCTAAAGAATCAATCAAGTTAAGCTCAAAACAGTAGAAGTCATTCTATTTAAACCAAGGTAATTCCACACAAATTTAAAATTTCACTAAAATGTCGATTCGTCTCTCCTGGAAACAACCTGTTTCGACTTAAGCTATGTATAGACGAATGGCGGAAAAATGCAACCCTGTGACCGTACAACCGTGTGAACATAAAATTTTTGTCTTGCAACGTTGGCAGAAAAGTCATTGTGAGATAATTTGCAGATTGTAATACTGGCCACTGTCTATAAAATATTGTTTTTGGCAATCCTGCATATAAATATTTACAAAATATATTTTAAATATATGAAATTGTAAGGGTTTCTTGCAATCGTCTACACCTTTGCCTAACAATCTGTCATTGTCCTTACATTTTTGTGGAACTTTAACAGGGTTGATAAAGTTGTCCGATCTGACAATCGTCTATACATAAATTTAGCTTACTTTGAAAATAGAGTATATCATAGAGCCGCCTAGCGGCATGGAATCGATGATTTTTCACCTCACAATATCTTACAATTAACTTAAAAACATCTATTATTTAAGAATAAATACCAGAGCTTAACTTTTCAACTATTATTTTAAATGTTAAATTGTCTATCATAGAGCCGCCGTATGTCAATTTTATGTCGGCTTAGCCGCCTAGCCGCCGCCGCCGATCTATAATTTTCAATGGCAGCCGCCACCGCCAATTTTGGCTCGGCTTCATTCTCTGACCGATGCACAAAAAAAGTTTGACTGCAAAGAGCCAAGGAGTTGCTTCGCTTGCACGAATGTGGCCAGTTACCGAATTTGGTTTTCTCCGATGAGAAGCCATTCCAAATTGAGCAGTTTGTGAACAAACAAAATGATCGGGTTTACTTGCCAAAGAGGTCAGCTGAAAATGTACACCTTCGATTGGTCACCAGAACTCAAGCGCCGCCGATGGTAATGGTGTGGGCCGCCGTAACGGCCGATGGTCGCTCCCCGTATTCATCGGTCAAAATAAATGCTGAATATTATCGGGAAAATGTCCAAAAAACAGTATTGAAAAAAAAAAATAAAAAATATAGCGCTTTACTTTGTTGCATTACATATCATTACATATATCTTAATCTGTACTCAATCAAATCAAAAAAATTAAGTTCACTTTTTGCGTAAATATCATTCGCGGCATTGCAATAGTGTATTAAATAGACGACCGTGTTGAACATTAAAATTGTTTCATTGATGCAAAATATGCCAGCATACCACGTATAATAATTTATTATCCCCTCACCTTAGTGATGAGGTTATATATCATTTGCTACGAGACAAAAGTGTAACAGATCGAAGGAGTGGCCTAAGACCCAAAATGTGAATGGCGGAAATTCGATTTAGGTGATTTGAGCAATGTCCGTCCATCTGTCTGTGTGTCCGTCTGCTGGCTGGAGCGCACGATAACTCTCGAAAGGATTAACCGATTGACTTCAAATTTGGTATGCTAAAATATTTTCCTCTATCTTCTGCTAAGTTCGAAGATGGGCCATATCGGTCCACTCCTTCTAGTACCTCCCCCACAAAAAGTTAACATTTAGTGAAATATTGATTCTTTAATAATTCCACACATAGTATTAGTTTATTAGTCGCTAACACCTCAAGAAAAATGGGTGAAGTTGCCACGCCCCGTTTGGTACATCCCACACAAATGGACAATTTCGCAACAAAAGATAACAGCTTATAGCTTTAATATCAGTTCATACAAATACTTGAAATTTTATACAGTGTAATGCTTTTATAGTACCTACAGTCCGGAGAAAATTGGGCGTTATAGGCACGCCCCTTTTGGCACCTCCCACACAAATGCACCATGTAGCACTAAATGTTAACAGCTTAAAACTGTAAAGTTATTAAACGTAATTTAAGTTGGTATTAATTTAATTAAAACAAAAAAATAATAAAAGCACGAATATTTTATGGGGATTTAAATTTTTATGGGGATTTTAGTTATAAAAATTTGTAGAAAGCATTTTGGTATTTTACGGATTTATAATTGCTATTTAACTGCTACATCGATTTTTAAAAAATTTACATCGTTTTAAAGAGATTATAATGGACAATAGGCGTGTTTTCGTTACACCATAAGTGCTTAATTTGTATGGGGAGCTAAGCACTTTTAAGCACTATTAGTTCCCGACGAAGTTTGGTGCTTGTGTTCATGTCTTAATCGAGTATGATGTTGCCAGATTGGGCACCCTATATTTAGCAATATGGCATCTCATTTTTGGAGAGATTTTATCAATTATTGTGAATTAACGGGAAGAAGAAGAACAAAAATGGGAAATTATTTTAATATTTGCAAAAAGAGTGTAAACAATTGAACATAGAATAGTAAATATATGTTTTATAAATACTTTTCACGAATTTTTTGTCTGTTTCGCACTGTTCTTTCTTCGCAACTCATGACACCATTGCTACCAGATAGTGAAAATCCGCCACTTATTGCTTATGTGCCAGTTAGTGGAAGTCAGTTGTTTTCGTTGCAAAGTGCTAAACTAAAAGTGCTAGCTTGTAACGAAAACATGCCTAATATACATTTTTTGTAAATAATTTTTTTTGGAATAAAAATTAAAAACATTGGTATAGAAAAAAACCTTCTCCCCTCGATTTTCCTAAAATTTACACAGAATATGCGCCTGACACTCACGAATCCAAAACAGTAATGGATTTTTGGAAACTCAATATTTGTAAATGTGTGTGGCGTATGTTCATTGTAAGTTATGATGCGAATTAGTAAATATACTTCAAAATTGACTTGGTGCCAAAACTTTTTCGAATCACTGTAGTGTCTCCGTAGTACGTGTACATATGTTACAAACGATGAGACCAGCAAAAACTACTCTTCCTTTCTCATGGTGACCGCAACAATTATAAAAAACGATGTTAAATTATTTTCTCACCAAATAAACGAAATTATTTCGTTGCATTCTGTTTTATTGAAATGAAGAACTACAAGACAGGAGGGCATACGAGTACAACGGCGACAACAAGCGTGAACGACGATCCGGCTGAAGTGAGACGGACTGGACAACGTTTCAGGTGGCTGGAAGCAACCGCTCACCGCTCTGCCCTGGGCCAACAAGGAAATGTAATGTATTTATATGCATTTTTCATCAAAACAATATAACGAAAACAGCAACAACAACGAAAAAACTCAATAGATATGGTTTTGTTGGGGTATTTTGAAGGGCTTCTTCTGGTTCCGCTATACTTTTTTTGTCTGACATCAACACCCGTTGGAAAGAGGAATAGGAAGAAGAAGAAAACAAGACAACGGAAAGGAGATTCAGATTTAGTTCTTGTGGCCACTAGCCATAGGGGCGACAATGTCTGAGAATTTTTTATCATGCGAAAATAAATTCCCAACTGCCAAAGAACTGCTTCGTAGTGGGAAAAGAGTTCCTGTTTTATTTGACTTGACTACAAGTGAGACAATCACGATTGGCTAAAGGGAAATGTATGTCAAAATGTAATTAGAAGCTTCTCCTTCGGAACAGAATCAATTTCAGAAATTGTATCTTGAAAAAGAACAACAGAGTGAATTAAGCACCAATCCCCCCCCACACACACACCCATATATACACCAGAACTTCTCTCTCGGCAATATGTTCGCTGGAATTGAAATATTACTCGAACTCACATAGGATCTCCCTATCTCTGGTACCAGTGTCGTAGTAAAACACTGCTGCTTTCAAATTTACAACAGTAACAAGTTAATGAAATTTAATCAAGCGTTTAATTTAAGGCGAATTCAATACAACTCCACAACTCTTACCAAAAACAACAACATCATCGAGACTATCTCGATCCAATAACAGACATAGTGTCATGTGTTCTTGGAGTATCCAATACGGAATCACACACGGACACACATACATACTCGTATACGTTCACTAGAGTGTATCGTGTTTAAAAAATTGTGAAATAATTTAATTAATAGCGTTATCAAAATATCGAGACGGATAAACATTTCCATAAAAAGTGGTCCTATCAAAATAGGGAGTTCAAATAAAATTCATTTACATTTACTTCATTATTCACTCTACTTGTTAGTGATAATACTTTAAATGCACTCTAAGAATTATCTTTACAACATTTAAGATTTTGTCATAACATTCATGAACAACTGTACAAAAAAAATAACCAACTAAAGTTTTCATAACATGCATGTTTCATAAAAACATTTCATAGAATTTATGAACTATTTCTTAGCATCAATGAAACTCCTCGACATGACAATGTTTTGAACCACATTTGGAAATAATTTTTCCAGCACATAGTTAATTAAGTAAAGATTTTCAAGTTTGAAACAAAAAAAACTAAAAAAAATTAGTTATTTTATTTTAATATTTGACTAATTAATCGTGTTTACCGAAAACATAAATAGCGAGACACTCTAATGTACCTCTCTACCTACATACGGGTATGTACCAGTGAACAAGGCTGTGAGTTTCTGAACTGCGTAAGTCATCGACACATCAGTTTGAGCACAACTGTCATATGTCACAAATTCGTCAATTCTCAATTCTCGGTGTGCACCTTAGGACCGTCATTGTGACAACATGATGACAACAATTTTATATACTTTCTTTGAAACCCACCTAATGCCTCAATAGGCGTGTTTTTGTTACACCATAGGTGCTTAATTTGTATGGGGAGCTAAGCACTTTTAAGCATTATTAGTTGCCAATGAAGTTTGGTACTTGTGTTCCTGTCTTAATCGAGTATGGTGTTGCCAGATTGGGCATCTTATATTTCGCAGTATGCCATTTCATTTTTGGAGAGATTGTTGTCAATTATTGTGAATTAACGGGAAGAAGAACAAAAATGGAAAATTATTTCAATATTAGCAAAAAGAGTGTAAATTGAACATAGAATAGTAAATTTATGTTTTATAAATACATTTCACCAATTTTTTGTCTGTTTCGCACAATTCTTTCTTCGAAACTCATGACACCATTGCTACCAGATAGTAGAAATCCGCCAATTACTGCTTATGCGCCAGTTAGTGGAAGTCAGTTGTTTTCGTTGCAAAGTGCTAAACTAAAATCGCTAGCTTGTAACGAAAACACGCCTAGTATATAGTCCATATTCTGCTGGAAATATACTTATGTTTAGGGTACCCTCCAAATATATAATAGATATTTGGCACACACAAATACAATATGTTTGTGAGGATAAACAAAACTATGTACCCATTCTAATATTTTTTATTTGGAACTAATATTCCCGAAACAAGGATTAAATTGTATTTATGTAAGTACTTTGGGAATGTATCAATTCCTTAATTTGAAGGCAAGTTTTTTTGTTTTTCAGAAGTTCAAAGTGAAATTTTTTAGTAGTGTTATATGTTAGTAAAATTCAATTAAAATTTAAATCATATAATCTTTCGTAAAGGTAAGTACACACGATTTGCAGATCGGACAACGTTGCCAGAAAAATGGCGGAAAAATGCAACCCTGTGAATTTACAACCGTCTGAACACACAATTTTTGGTTTGCAACGTTAGCAAAAAAGTCATTGCGAGATAATTTGCAGATTGTTATATGTGCGAAGTTTATGCATGTGACAACGGCGCCATTGCCAGAAAAACATTTTATTTGCAACACTGTCTATAATGTATTTTTATTGGCAATCCTGCATATAAATATTTACAACATATATTGTAAATATATAAAATTGTAATGTTTTCTTGCAATCGTCTGAACTGTCAATTCACCTTTGCCTAACAATCTGTCATTGTCCGTATATTTGCAGCACTTTAGCAGGGTTGATAACGTTTGCCGATCTTGCGATCGTCTATACTCAGCTTAAGGGTAAGTACACATGATTTGCAGATCGGGCAATATTGCCAGAAAAATAGCGGAAAAATGCAACCCTGTGAATTTACAACCGTGTGAGCATACAATTTTTGTTTTGCAACGTTAGCAGAAAAGTCATTGCGAGATAATTTGCAGATTGTTATATTCGCGAAGTTTGTGCATGTGACAAAGGCGCTATTGTCGGAAAAACATGTTATTGGCAACACTGTCTATAACATATTTTTATTGGCAATCCTGCATATAAATATTTACAAAATATATTGTATGGTTTTCTTGCAATCGTCTGAACTGTCAATTCACCTTTGCCTAACAATCTATCATTGTCCGTACATTTGCAGCACTGTAACAGGGTTGATAACGTTTGCCGATCTGGTAATCGTCTTTACATACCTTTACTATAAATTCCTTTAATGTATTCGAAAAAGTCAGCAAAGTTTTGAACATATTTTTTTATACAAATATAATAACTTTGTTTGTGAGTAAACACATATTTTATTTGTGGATGTCAGTTCCCGAATATATTTTGTTCTAATATATTAATATATGAGTTCCAAATTAATTTTTTGATTTTCAAATAAAATTTGTTTGTTAACAAATATATAATATTTAACAAATGTGTTTCCAAATGTATTTTCTTTCAATTCAAACATATCAAAAATTGCGTTTTCTCCCGTGTTGATACTTCTAAAAAGGTTGATCAGAAATTGAAGAAAATATTCTGATATTTCCATTGAAAATGTTACTTTCCGGGAGAGAATATCATTATCATCGTTGTTAAAAGTTAATTTTATTTTTATTTTATTCTATGATATTAATTTTATTCTATGATATTAAACCATTATACATACTCGTACATACAGTATGCAAAGAAAGTGTATTTACATCGCAAAAACTGTACCTTCTTATACACTTTCTAGGAAAAACAAAATGTTATATTTTTTCATAAAATAATTTTTTTTTGATATTTTTAAAAAATTTAATTATTTTGTATCAATAAGCTGCCCAAAAACAACAACAAAAATGAATTTCCTCACAAAAGTCGGTGCCAAGAAAGTTTTTTACACTTTTCTTGTCGGGCCCAACACTCCGAAAGACAAGACAATTACCGCCTGACCCACGATGTCGAACATTAACGGTCGCACGACTTCTATGCAAAAAACAGCTGATACGATTTCGTGTAGATAAATCCCGTATCATTTGAGTGTAGTCATGTTAGGGGCCGTCCCTTTTTAGGCGTATAAAAAAGCTTGTTCCCTTAGCACGAAAAAACTGAGCGAACGTTAAAAAAGTATTCAAAGACAAAAATTGTTTGATCCGTGCACCTAACCCTGCGTTTACACAAGACAATTGGCTGAATGCAATTGAGAATATGTATTGGCTGTCAAAAAAGGAAAAAATTGTTCATGTGACGTAGGTGTCCAGACAATAATAAAGAAAATACACTTGAAACAACCCTCGTTAGAGTCGATTCACGCTCTGATTGGCTGCTTACATCAAAATGGCTGCATCCGGCAAGACAATTGCCGACTTTACTGTTATCAAAAAATCAAAGATAGTACGAAGACATTGGGATGTGTAAGTGTATAGTAAAAAACTGTAAATGTATAGCTGTTGTCTTCACAAAACTGTCTCGTATAAACCCAAATATGTTTTATTTGCAGCGCCGTTATTAGGTATTTTAACGAAACAATGCGCATACCGTTGTTCATGATTTGATAAGACGTGATTATGATAACACAATGCATATTGGATTTTCATACATCCGAAAATATTATAATATATATCGGCCCAAAATTGTCCTGGGCTGATTATCGAGAAAATATATTGAAGGGACGGTATTTGTGTTGTTTTTCAGTGTGTTTTTTTGTGTGTTTTTCAGTTTTTGAGGAATAGAAGATCTTTTTTTTAAAGAAGGAGGAAGGCTGTTTTTGCACGCAGAATGAAACAAAACAGTGGATAAAAATTACACAAAACTATATTGGTCAAAGCTATGTATAAATATGTATGTACTTATACCCGACCTAGTAATTTTACCGTTGCGTCCTTTAATTTTATCCTTGCGTACATTGTCAGTAACAGTCACGTAACTTTGTTTTTGCTCTCTGCTGTCACGATCGAATTGCAGAAACTAAAATTACAATAGATTAATATTCCGTAAAATGGAAAGCAATTTAATTTTAAATTGGAAAAGTAAAACTTTATTTTCCATGTGAATAAGTGTCAAGAATTATATTTATGGATATGGAAATGTCAATGGATAATTATTATCGTTAGTCGATTCTAATGCTAGATACACAGAATGAAACCGTTGTAGCAACACAGCCATGTTGAATCAAATGTGTAGCGGTGTTGCACATTTATTTTTATGTTGCTGCAACCTACCCAGAAATATCAAAATGTTTTGATATGTTTGGTCGGTTGCCGCTTAGGTTGCATCGTGTGTATCACGTTTTACTGCAGGAAACGCGTTGATTCGACGGTTGTATCGTGTGTATCTAGCATAAGGGCCATTCTTAAATACGATAAGATGAGCCAAATCCAACTTTCTAGTGGGGATAATTTTAACCACAACGATGGAGCTTGACTACAGTGCATAAATATGTAGTGTCAATTTCTAATAAAATACTAATTAATTTTCCTCAGATTTAACGATATTATTTCTTTTTCTTTAATTTCTTAATAATGCCAAGTCCCGGAAATAGAATTAAGTGAATGATTGGATCGTTCAGCCGTTCTTTGAATAAATGATTAGACCCGTATGCACTAACGACATCTGTGGGTTGTAATTTCTCGTGTAAAAGTGACAGCGCCATCTTAGGAATATTGTGTGCAAACCATCTGCAGCATCATTTGATTCAGATTTACACTAGGATATTTTTTCAGCAGATTATCCGCTAATTCTCTTTTAAACTTGCCTCTGCCTTTAGACACGTAAGTCCAGATTTACACTAGGATATTTTTTTTCTGCAGCTTATCCGCTAATTCTCTTTTAAACTTGCCTCTGCGTTTAGACACATAATTTTGTTTCGGATATTTCTGTGTGAATTGTTGTTGTTTCAAAGGCCGAGTGAAAAACACAAAACGTTCAGACCGATAAGCCTGAGTACGGGAGAGTTTTTTTCCCCCTCTTGCCGACTGCCTCTCTCTCCTACAAAACGCCGATAATCCGCTGAACATTAAGCCAATGTAAATAGGGACTAAGTCTGCATTTACATGATACTTTTTTTAAGTATTAAGTATACTTATCGGCGTTTTGTGGGCGAGAGAGGCAGTCGGAAACGGGGGAAAAAAAGTATGCCGTACTCGTACTTATCGTACTCATCGTTTTGTGTTTTTCGTTCGCACTTGGAAACAACAACAATTCACACAGGAAAAGCCGAAACAAAACAAATGAAAATAAGTATAAGTATTGAAAAAAAAGTACATGTGTGAACGTAAATACTTTTTCAAAAGAGAATAAGTCGATAAGTTACTCAAAAAAAAGTACCATGTAAATGGGGACTAATTTTATTTCGGATATTCCTGTGTGAATTGTTGTTGTTTCAAAGTGCGATTGAAAAACACAAAACGTTCAGCCCGATAACGGGAGAGTTTTTCCCCCCTCTGGCCGACTGCATCTCTCTCCTACAAAACGCCGATAATCTGCTGAAAATTCAGCCAGTGTAAATCGGGACTAGCTTTGTCTTTGTGTAAAACTACACCCAAAAAAAAAAGTTTGCTGTTAATAACAAACAACGTCTGCTAATTTTCAGCAAACATTTTTTCTGCTAATACAGCAAATTTTCTGCTATAATAGCAAAAAGTTTGCAGTTTTGCATTAGCAAACGCACTGCTGAAAAATTTGCAGTTCGCTGAAAATGTTTGCTGTTAATCAAAATATGTGAAAATAATGCAATAATTTACATGATAAAGTTCAACTACCATTGAAAATCAAAAAGGTTAAAGTCAGTCGTGCGCTGAGAAAAGCATATTTTGAAATAAATTAAATAATTTGTCGGCGATATCTATTTTCCGAGTTAGGTTCTCCATATTTTTCGAATAAAACTGCAAAAAGTAAAATACAAATCGATAACGAATATGATTTGACGTGGAAATAGAGCGATTTCAAAATCGAAGTACCGTACATACTATTAAAATTAATCTATTGCGTTTAGATTTTACTTTCTAATGTTTTAATGAACCCAAAGCTAAACATTATCATTTTCAGTGCGATTTGTAAAAATGTTTATAAAGTCCTGATCCACACAAGGCAATTTTTTTCAAGCAAGTGTCAAAGTTTGTAGGAGAGAGTGGCAGAGAGCTCTTTCCTCCAGCCTCTCTCTCCTACAAATTTGGTCACTTGCTTGGAAAAAATTGCCTCGTGGGATCTAGGACTAGGTCTTGTGTATGCAAAAACACAAGACCACAGGACGGCAAATACTTGTGAAATTTTCGGTTTGAAATGGAAAGTCTCGACTTACGCGGGGCGATTTTTAATTCCTAATTCTCTTTTGAACTTGCCTTTGCGTTCCCACGGCTATTCCTGATTGTATTGTTGTTGTTTCAAAGTGCGAATGAAAAACAAAACGTCCGATTGATTCCAAGGAGGTTTTTCCCCTCCCTTTCCAACTGCCACCCCTACAAACACCCTTAAGCCGCTGATTAAATTGCCTCGTGTAAAGCGGGAAGAACATAGACCCCATCAGCACACGTGGCAATTTTCCAAGGCAATTCGGTGTTTGTAGGAGAAAGGAAAGCGGAAGATAATATGGAATGTAGATTCTTGTACTGGCAAACCGTTTTGTGTGTTTTATTCGCACTTTGCTGTCTTTATCTTCTACAAACACCGAATTGCCTCGCGTGAATAGAGACATAGACATGCTTCATTAGTCCTGATTCACATTAGACAATTTTTTGCAAGCAAGTGTCATAGTTTGCAAGAGAGAGAGGCAGAGATTTTTTCCGCCTGCCTCTCTCCTACAAATTTTGACACTTGCTTGGAAAAAATTGTCTCGTGTGAATCTGGACTTACGGAAAAAAGAAAATTAAAAAAAAAAAGCGGCGTTTAATTTATATTCCTTGCCATTGAAACCAATTTTATTAAATTAAAATGTGCTTGTGATAAGTTATACATATATTCATATTTGTGAAGATGACAAAATCTCATATTAAATGTTTATTTCGCATATCAAAAAATATTGACAGACGTAATATGCTTTCACTAAATTTCAACAGTAGCCCTCTTTCACAGACATCGTGCGCCGCTATTTAAGTAGCACCCTTTGAAGTGACGCCAAATAAAATTGAAATTTTCGTTCTGTTTGTTAATTTGCATTACAAAGGCATCCCGCTGGCGGAATAAAGAAATATTTTTGGCAAAAAAATCACATCCATCAAGAAGATAATATAAATGATTTTAATGTGTAAAACTATTCCGGGGGACCTTGCTTACAAATGGCTAAAGAAAGAAATCGGTTTAATATTTCCCAAAAAGGCGAAATTGTTTATGCCTTGGAGGATAGAAGGCACACTGAAAATATTGAACGGTGGGTGGGTTTTTACGATTTCTTAATGAAATTCATAACGTATGTGGCACATAAAGAACCACGTTATCAATTTATCAAGTCGCAACAGGTAAGCGTACACAAATTGCAAATTAAATTCAATATGATTGTGAAAGGCTTATTTCTGGTTGTTTTCACGATTCTCAGCAAGCAGTTTCCTATTAAAACCCTCTACTTAAATACGGCTACAAAAGATGAACTTAAATTTCATAGCAAATATATGCTGTCCATACAGAGAACTTGTGAAAGCGATGGACTAGCAATTTTGTTTCCTTGTCCACTTTTCCAAATCGCATACACCTCTTGGAAGCGTGACCCTAATGAAAATACCTGGAACAACTGGTAAGTATTTTTTTTCCTTTTTGTGATTCGTTTAACGAAATGGCAACATTGATTTTTTACTCCATATGCCCCAACGATGGTCGCTAATATCCGAATCACGAAGCAACCTTTTGGCTCCAAAAAAAACTCGGAATAATGTAGTATAATTTGGATGTAATCCATGGATAAGATAATTTTGCCCAATGAGTTGGCTCTGGACATGTACAATTACCGTGTCTATAGGTTGAACCCAACACATTGGCCAACATTGACAGGGTTTGCGTCGATGTCGTACGATTTATGTTCTTTATATTTATCCTTCGGACAAAAAGAAGATAATTGTTAATGCCAGTGACCGGTAAGTATTGTTCGTAGATACTCCTATTGCTATTCAATTTTACTAAATGATTTCTTTTTCAATAATATTTTTAGATCAAGCGTACATACAGATTTCACAGTTCGAAACGCTTATCAATACATGGGCTGAATAACTTCAGGTTGGAATCCTGATTGATATACTCTTCTCAAATACATATCAAGAAAATATAAAATTTGTATTTCTTTTATTCGCTTTTTTCTGTTAAATAATAGCAAAATTGTTTGCTAAAACGACTGTTTTAGTTTGCTATAGTAGCAGGCAAATTTGTGTGCTAGAATAACAACCATAGGTTTGCTAAAATAACAGACGAAGTCTGCTTTCCCTTTTTCAGCAGACACAGACTGTTGAAACAACAAACATTTTTGCTAATGATACTCACAAAATTCTTTGAGTGTAAACTTGTTGGTCCAGATTTACACAAGGCAAGTTTTTTCAGCAGCTTATCATCAAATTCTCTTTAGAACTTGGACGAAGAACTCAACACGTTCAGGGAGAGTTTTTCCCCCCTTCTTGCCGACTGCCTCTCTCTCCTACAAATCGCCGATAATCAGCTGAACATTCAGCCAATGTAAATCGGGACTACAGCAATTTGACAGACGTCTGCATTTAAGTAGATGCCATGATACAATAATAGAAGGTAAAATCACTTGTCCAACAACAAAACTGGGGTACAACCCTGTACATTATTTTCGTACAATAGCTTGTCAAAATAGGCAGCCGACTCGAACAGCTGACCAACAATTGGTTGTCAAATAAATTTTCTATTTGAAATTTGATTTTCTTTGAAAAGGATAATTTTTTCTAAAATTTCAAACTTACGTGCAATTACCCTTTAAAGTAAATCTGGTGACTGCAATTTTATTGAGTATAACAATTTTTCTCTTGTATTGGGATACACAATGTAAGTTTTGTCTTTAAGGAACTATAAAATTTAAATAATTTCATTTTAATCTCGGAAGAATAGTGTCATTATCCTTCATTGCACCCAGATGTTTTTGCTGTTACAGTGTTGAGTAGCATTGACGATGGATGGCATATAATACAATACTGCCCGGTCGAGCTTTCCAACGATTTTACTTCTTTGGAATACATTTTTTAAAAGGTTTGTCTCTTCAGAGCTTGTCCTTACAAATGAGTGGCGAGAGGCATAAGCTGAATGCGGCCATACGTGTCACACATATCACCCATATCAGTAAAAAGGCAGAACAGAAAAATGGAGCAGTAAATGCATAAAATGGAAGACGACCGGCCTCTCGTGCAATGGAATTAACTCAAAATGCCGACAGAAAGATCCTTTTGGGCAGAATGGGCCTCCTGATGACGTAGAGGACTTTGGGTTGAAGTGCTACTCCTCATGTTAAAACCAATTTTCAGGTTGTATTTATTTTCTAGTTGGGAAATAAGTTTTTCATGTTATAAGAAAACACAAACTCGTACATATGTATATGGATCATTTATTAAAAAATATGATGAACGAATAATGTAAAAAGAATTGAACGTATTATATATATTTTTTAATTTAATAACGAAGTTTGTCGTTGATACAAATAATAAGTTGTTAGCTGCAACATTGTTCAAGCTCAATCTGTTGAATTGTCCATCAATTATTCAGTTTTATGAAAATGGGTATTGTCTTCCGCCTAGTTTACCATTCGTTGATGAACAAAATTGAACAAACAAGAGTTCCAAGAACGTCCAATTCAAATCGAAAAAGTTGCTGTTTGATGTGGATTTGGGGCTTACCAACTTCTTTTGAGCTGAATTGGATGATATGGACACTAACATGTGGTTCCAACAGGACGGCGCCATAGCCACACAACTCATGTACATGGCATCGTCATCTCACGAGGAGGTGATGTGAACTGGCCTCCGAGATCGTGCGATGTGACCATATTAGAATTTTTTGTGGAGTTTTGTTAAGTGGCACGTCTATGAGAACAATCTACAAACCATAACAGCCAACACAACCCTTGACATCGGTAAAGCTTGTCTCATGCGCCAAGGTCATGGAAAATTCGAAATTACGGATCTGCTAAACCGCGGCATACATTTGCAAAATATTATATTCCATTTATAATGACATCAAGAGGACTTTAAAACGAAATTAATAACGTTATGTGATATCACAAATACACACTTTGCTTTATTTACATTTAAATATAGGAATATTAAATACAATTTACATTATTTTAAATTTGCGTGAATTTTGCTTGATTGTACACTATTTTTAAAAACGCTCCCAACAACAAAATGTAAACAAACAATCAAACGTCATCCATGAGTTTGACAATTCATTGAGCTCTGAAAAAATGGCGAGAAAATCAGCTGTTCGCTGTACGCTACCTTGTTCAATATACCTTGGTAGATGCCTGAAGTAACTGCAAATTAAATTTAAATTACACACTCAAAGAATTTTGTGAGTATCATTAGTAAAAATGTTTGTTGTTTCAACAGTCAGTGTCTGCTGAAAAAGGGAAAGCAGACTTCGTCTGTTATTTTAGCAACCCTATGGTTGTTATTTTAGAACATACATTTGCCTGCTACTGTAGCAAACTAGAACAGCCATTTTAGCAAACAATTTTGCTATTATTTAACAGAAAAAAGCGGCTGGGAGAACAAACTATTTTTGTTATTCTAGCATACGTTTCTTTCTTTTTTATTTTAATAAAAGAAATACAAATTTTCTATTTTCCTGATATTTGAGAAGAGTATATCAACCAGGACTCCAACCTGAAGTTATTCAGCCCATGTATTGATAAGCGTTTCTGTGAAATCTGTATGTATGCTTGATCTAAAAATATAGATGAAAAATAAATCATTTAATAAAATTGAATAGCAATAGGAGTATCTACAAACAATACTTACCGGTCACTGGCATTAACAATTATCTTCTTTTTGTCCGAAGGATAAATATAAAGAACATAAATCGTACGACATCGTCGCGAACTCTGTCAATATTGGCCAATGTGTTGGGTTTACCCTATACACGCGGTATCTAATTGTACATGTCCAGAGCCATATCATTGGGCAAAATGATCTTATCCATGGATTACATCCAAATTAGACTAAATTATCCTGAGTTTTTTGGGGCCAAAAGGTTGCTTCATGATTCGGATATTAGCGACCATCGTTGGAACATATAGAGTAAATAATCAATGTTGCCATTTCGGTAAACAAATCACAAAAAGGAAAAAAATACTTACGGGTTGCTGCAGGTATTATCATTAGGGTCACACTTCCAAGAGGTGTATGCGATTTGGAAAAGTAGACAAGGAAATAACAAGGGTTAGTCCATCCATGACACAAGTTATCTGAATTTATACATAGTAGTTGCTACGAAATTTCAGATCATCTTTTATACCCGTATTTTAATAGGACACTGCTTGGTGAGAATCTTGAAAACAAACAGAAATAAGTCTTATAATCATAGTACATTTAATTTTCAATTTGTGTACGCTTACCTGTTGCGTCTTGATTAATTGATAACATGGTCCTTTATGTGCATTTGTGTACGCTTGATCAAAAAATATAAATCATTTAGAAAATTAAATAGCAATAGGTGCATCTAAACACAATACTTACCGGTCACTGGCATTAATAACCATCTTCTTTTTGTCCGAATGATAACAATAATACGTACGACCTTTGGTAATATTTGATGTTCTCAAAGACCGTATGATGATCAGTGACTCCTACGCGTTAGCCAATTGGGTTCACCCTATATATACGGTAATTGTAACAGGTGGCGCAAAAGTAACCTTTCGATGTTATGTTAGACGCGATTGGCGGTCAGCAGCTAACAGCTGATGCACCGTCTGGACTTTGTACGGAAACATCTTCAAATCTTGTACCAAAATTCGCTGTAGAGACCGTCGACTGATACCCATTTGCGTGGCACGTCGTCTGGTCGATGTCGACGGCGCTTCCATGACATCCTCGGCTACAGCAGCAATATTCTCTGCAGAACGTGTACTCCGGGGTCTGCCACGCCTGGCAGCATCTCGTGTTGTGCCAGTCTCTTCGAGGCGAGCGGCTAAACGTCGCAGTGTTTCACCAGTAGGCGTTGGACGGCCAGGAAATCTGTGCCAAAGTCACCGACCGATTATTGGTCAAATAAATAGTCAGCAATATTCCGCGTTCTGGAGCAGTGTAGCTTAACATTGTTTATTAACGTGTATTTCGCATGTGTTTACTACACAAATGTCAAAACAGAACTGACATTAGGGGCCAATCGCAAAATTTATAGCATTTTCTGAGGATTACTTTTGCGCCACCTTGTACATGTCCAGAGCCATAGCATTGGGCAAAATTATCTTATCGATGGATTACATCCCAATTAGACTAAATTATCCCGAGTTTTTTGGAGCCAAAAGGTTACTTCGAAATAAGACTTACACAATCATAGTGAAATTTGTGTACGCTTACCTGTTGCAACTTGATTAATTGATCCTCCAAGGGATACACAATTTCGTCTTTTTTTCTTTAGCCATTTGTAAGTGTTGTCGAAGCTGTCCCGGAACCGTTTTACATATTAAAATCATTTGCATTATCTTCGTTTTTCATTGCCAAAAAGTTTACTTTACTCCGCCCGCGGAATGCTTTTGTAATGCGAATTACCAAACAGAACGAAAATTTCAATTCAATTTGTTCGGCGTAAAATATTTTACTCTTCAAAGGGTGTTACTTAAATAGCCGGTGTCGGCGCACGATGTCTGTCAAAGAAAATAGATATCGCCGAATAATTTTTTATTTTTTTTTTTAAATATACTTTTCTCATCGCACGAATGACCTTAACCTTTTTGATTTTCAATGGTAGTTGACTTTATCATGTAAATTATTGCAACTTTTGTCTTATTTTCACATATTTTGATTAACAGCAAAAATTTTTGCTAATACAAAACTGCAAACTTTTTGCTATTACAGCAGAAAATGTGCTGCATTAGCAGAAAAAATGTTTGCTAAAAATTAGCAGACGTTGTTTGTTATTAACAGCAAACAATTTTTTTTGGGTGCAGGGTTGGACATGCTGCAATAAAACAACAATGTAAAATTAACAATAAAAATATTAAATCGATGCAACACAGGACACACTTTGACTAGAGCTTATAACGCGAGCGTTAGCTTGTCGAACGTATTCAGGCAATGAAAGGGCAATTCGCATCATTTTAATCACGTAATGGATATCCAAAATCACACTCTATATGGTGTGATACAATCAATAATTTACTGTCTGATCCACGATACCGAACGTTTACGTTCGCCTGTGACGCTCTAGCTGAATGTTTACATTGTCCAATCAGTGTTTCCGTTTTTGGGTTTTCTACCAAAATTGGAATTTTTTAGTTTGGTAGAATGGAAGAATCAATGTGAATTTTGTAGATTTAACGCTCGCCAAAAAAAATTATTTGAAGTTTTGACAAAATATATGTTGCCGTCGTGTATTATATTTCTTTGATTTCGCAACAATTAACCGATACAAGTGATAAGTAATGTTGCTGACTGTTGACGACTTAATTATCTCTATTCGTGGAGGGTCTAACTAACTTAATATTAAAACTTTAAAAAATGTGAATGAAACGTATGGAAAAGTAAGATTATAATACAAATGTGAAATAACTATATAAATTAAGAAGTAAGGAAAGGCTAAAGTCTGCAGGAGCTGAATATACGATACCCCACACGAGTTTGTTCAAGCAAACATATTATAATTCTAACTCTTAAATTTAAACTCGCAACATTCTACCTAATTTCATAACGATCATATGTTAAAAAAAGCTTCTAAGCACTTTAATAACAAAAATTAATCGGTAGGAACGTATATGTATATAAGACATCGATATATAAATCTGAAACGATTTTCTTCAAGAATATATATATATATATATATATATCGCTCACTCACTTCAAGAGTGACATAACTCAAAATTTAAAATTTTGAGGTTGCTTTAGAAAAATGCGAATTTTGCAAATGTCCATAAATTAATCTCAGCGAAATTTTTTTTATTCAAGCGTTTTTTAACATCTTATTTCATGTTACTTATCTTTTTATACGGACTTAAAGTTGCACATCTTGGCATTTTTCAATTTTGAGTTATGTCAGTCTTGAAGTGAGTGAGCGATATATATATGGGGGCTTTATCTAAATCTGTACCGATTTTTTGTCAAAATTCACTATATTCGTTACTGTATAAAGAATCTCCTCTCTGCCAAAGTTCATAACGATCGAATATTAAATGGAGTATATATAACAAAATGATACCAAATAGGAAGGAACGTATACATATATGTTTGTTCACACGAGTTTTCTGAAGCAAACATATTATAATTCTAACTCTTAAATTTAAACTCGCAACATTATACCTAATTTCATAACGATCATATGTTAAATAAAGCTTCTAATCACTTTAATAACAAAAATGAATCGGTAGGAACGTATATGTATATAAGACCTCGGTATATAAATCTGAAACGATTTTCTTCAAGAATATATATATATATATATGGGGGCTTTATCTAAATCTGTACCGATTTTTTGTCAAAATTTACTGTATTCGTTACTGTATAAAGAATCTCCTCTCTGCCAAAGCATATTGATACCAAATCAGAAGGAACGTATATATGGGGGCTATATCTAATTCAGAACCGATTTCTTTCAAAATTGACGATGTTAATTCCTGGATCACTAAACTCTTTTGTGTCAAATCTAGTAATGATCAGATTAGATACCATATATATGGGAGTTATATCTAAACCGATATTCTCCAAATTCAATACCGTTCGTCTACGATGCGAAAAAGTTGTCCGTGCCAAAATTCATCAGGATTTTGTCCATAATTGCGACCTGTACTTTGATTACAACGTTTATATGGACAGCGGGCAGACAGATATCAGCTGGGGATTCTGGATGTTCTAAGGTGTGTCTTGCTCTGGGTCTAGTATTTTAATGCGTTACACACATCTGGACCAAAACAAAGTTATAATACCTTGTACCAAAGTGTGCTATAGAGTATAAAAAACTTTATTTTTCAGTTTTCTCACTAAAGGTGGGTACTATGTTTTTTCAGCTTGAAAAAATTCCACAAAATGTTATTTCAAGTTGAAAAATGGAACGCTTTTTTACTAAAGTCGCATTACATTTTTGAAGTGTGTGTGTCGAAATGTCACTTTTATATGAATGTGTGTGTAAGCATATGCATTTTTTTCCTTTTTGCTTTTCTTGAAAACAAACACGAGTTTAAATTATAATCAATAAACAATTAAATGAAATAATGCCGACTTAGAAAATATTTAATTTAAATTGCAGAAAGGAAATATTTTTGAAGATAATTGTGCTAATGTTATACATACGATGGCGATGCTTGTGAGGCACCAGGGTAATACAATGTTACTAATAACAAAATAATTTCCTACTGTTGTACGAATATAAATAAATTAAATGATGTTTTGATGAACCGAAAAAGATGTTTTATTATTATTTTTAAGGATTTGCATTATGTTTGTTGACTTATACAAATTATACTTCCATCCATAAACGGAATTTCTTCTTCCAACTATGTTCTTTATAACCATTTAAAACATGATCACAGGCACTACCCAATTCCATTGTCTTACTGGTTCGGTAGCGATAGCCGTCCACAATATTTTTCCAGGCTTTTCGTCACGATTGTTCTAAACATACAAACGTAAATGTACATATGTAATTACAAGACAAATTTCACATTATTACATATAGTTACATGTCCGTCCAGTGTTTTGCACATTTTTTGCTTTGCTATCCAATCGGAATGTCGCTCTTCTCGTTTATTCCATATACACATAATTATTATCCGTTCCAAAGCTTTTCATTAGTCTTCATTGTTTCAGATAATTTAATTTAGTATTCTTTATTAGGAAATTTTATTGATAATATTTACAACAGTTGAATTTCTCGCGGACAAATATAAATAAATAGGAGTACAATGCTGGCGGCTTCAATTTGTGGCGGCGTTCAAATAATTTGTAGCGGCGCAAAATGTCAATTTCTCACGTTGAAATAAACACAGTACCACAAATGAAAAAATTTCACTAATTTTTTCACAACTTTGGTTTTTGTATGGGCTTTCACCGTGAAACGGGAACATAGTACCGTGCTTAAAAGAGCAATCAGAAAAAACCTTCTTCATTTTATGAGTACAAAAAAACACATTTTTAATTAAAAATGTTGAATAAAAATTTAAATAATACCTTACAATAAAAATGTATGGATATGTTTTTCGTAAAATATAAAATGGAAGATTTCAAACGATTTTGGTCATAACAAACACAAGGCAAAGAGTAGCTCGACGTTTCTGCCTATCATAGGAGAGTGAGAAGCAGGAGGAATAGAAAGAGGAATTCCTCCCTCATCCTCTCTCTACTATGATGGGCACAATTGTCGAGCAACTCGTTGCCTTGTGTGAAGCATGACTTTGTTTGGTTATTTTTTTAAATTGAAAATCATACATTCAGCAACACTCTGACAGACATATTACGTTGTCTATTTAAGTCGTACCCTAAAAATATACGTTTCATTCTCTCAAATTTGAACAGCAAGTTTGTAACGGTTCTTAAAACACATCCCTGTAATTCTTTTTATCAATTTGACAGCACTTCCATCGCAGAGTTGCCGGATAAGACATAATAAATGTACCACAGAATTGAAAAGTTCCACTAGCTACTTGTAAAAATTAATTTGAATTGTGTACTAAGCTCGGTATTGAGCACGATTTCACTTCACTATTGCTTGTACAAAGTAAAGATTCACACTTGCAATTTTTTTCTGCAATTCTCTTTTGAAATTGCATTTGCGTTCAGACAATGTATTCTGTTTCGACAATATTTTATTTTCACCGTTCATTAAAACTCATTAAATTTTATTAAAATGTATGTCGCACAAATTAACATATGTTGAACCGAGCACAAAACAACGATTATTTTCTTTCAAATAACACCAAAGAAAGAAGTCCAACGGTGTCAAATCACATGATCTTGGCGGCCAATTGACATCGCCACGACGTGAGATAACACGGCCATTGAATTTGTTGCGCAAAAGAGTCATTGTTTTGTTAGTTGTGTGGCAAGTGGCACCGTCTTGTTGAAACCACATATTGTCCACATCCATATCTTCCAATTCGGGCCATAAAAAAATCGTTATCATCTCACGATAGCGCACACCATTCACAGTAACTGCCGGACCGGCCTCATGTCGAAGAAGTATGGCCCGATGACGTCGCCAGCCCATAAGCCGCACCACACGAACTGGGCGAGCATGCACAGGTATTTTCACATCTCCTACAGACCCGGTTTGCTGAAATTTGAGGACAATTCTCCCGATTGTGGACACATTTGGTCGATTATGCTGATCAAAAACACATCACGAAGTCCACGTAATGCATTTTGATTTGAATGTCCATTTTCGTAAAAGTCTTAAAAAACTTTATCGCGTTGCTGGATTGTGTATCTTTCCATGGTTCAAATTGAGTAAGTCAGAAATTGAGAAATGTCAAATTAAGTGCAGAAAAAAACTTGACGTTTAGGTATGGTTCACATTCAACATCGGCCCTTACAATTTAACCACCCTTTACAATTTTACAAATTTTTGCGCGAATTCCGCATGAAATCGGTATCCTACCACAGTAATAGTAATTAATGACGAGCTAAAAATTTAAAACTGTGGCCTGCCCATAAGCCGCACCACACGAACTGGGCGAGCATGCACAGGTATTTTCACATCTCCTACAGACCCGGTTTGCTGAAATTTGAGGACAATTCTCCCGATTGTGGACACATTTGGTCGATTATGCTGATCAAAAACACATCACGAAGTCCACGTAATGCATTTTGATTTGAATGTCCATTTTCGTAAAAGTCTTAAAAAACTTTATCGCGTTGCTGGATTGTGTATCTTTCCATGGTTCAAATTGAGTAAGTCAGAAATTGAGAAATGTCAAATTAAGTGCAGAAAAAAACTTGACGTTTAGGTATGGTTCACATTCAACATCGGCCCTTACAATTTAACCACCCTTTACAATTTTACACATTTTTGCGCGAATTCCGCATGAAATCGGTATCCTACCACAGTAATAGTAATTAATGACGAGCTAAAATTTTAAAACTGTGAAATGATTTATGTTGTTTTACAAAATATTTTTTGGTGCGAATTCCGCAGAGTTTTTTTTATGGATTTATCACAGTAGCGAAATGCGGTGATATAACCAAAAGGGTCATCCATCGTAAGGTATCTATATCCACGATTTAAGATTGGTCGTACGACTTCATTGTGTGTAGCATCAATTGGTTTTTCGTAGTTAGTGCTGCATCACACGGGGCAATTTTTTCCAAGCAAGGGTGAAAGTTTGTTGGAGAGAGAGGAAGGTAGAAAGAGCTCTCTGCATCCCTCTCCATCAAACGTTGAAACTTGCTTGGAAAAAAATGCCTCGTGTGAAGCAGGACTTCAAGTTAATCTTTTTACATACTGAATACAGAACGACAACAAATCGTACAACCTGTCTTAAAATATAATAAATTCAATCGGGATATCTGTGAAATATTACATTCCTGACCAACTAGTCGCGTGGTGTAATTGATCAATTATACAAGTTACCAATCATTTTTAAATTTCCGAAAAAAGATCTAAAGACAAACACAATTCCTTTGTGCTCTTTCTTAAATCAGCTAGTTTTGAGAGAAAAATTGTACGACTTTGTGTGGTGTTTTAATTTGTAAGCGATTTTGAACATATGAGGCAGAATCAATTGAAATGGTATGAGGAAGTGACTGTACGTTGTGGAACGACATATGAATTAGGTACGACGGTTTTTGTTGTCGGCGGCTTTAAATTTGCAAAAAGGAGCGACGGCGACCAACTCTTATTCGACTGACTTCATACTCTGGTTGTGAAAAAAATCAAGTCAATGTTTACAATCCAGAGAAGAGAATTTAGTGTGTTATTGCAAAATAATTGAAGAAAGAAGTGTTTGTGATTTCACAGAAAATGACAAATTAATAAATTAAATTAAGAAAAAAAGAGAGAAACTCAAAGTGATAGAGGTGATTAATCAATTTTGAATGGCAGTGGAACGTCTTCATTTATGAATCTGTCGGTAGATGTTCTGGATAGATGGATTTCGTTTTGGAGAACGCAGTGTAGTATTGTCTTTTCTGTCTCGGTTCGACGTGTGTGCCTACGTTCGTTCGTTTGTATGTGGAAGCGATGTCAAGGAATTTAAAAATTCATTTGGTTTTAATGAAGCAACACGAATTACACAGTAACGAGTAAGGACGAGGTGAAATGTTGCAAGTATCATTCATCCTTTGTATTTTGTTTTGGGGCCGAAGGACAATGAAATAGTTGTAAACTATCCTAAAAGATAGTCAAGGACCCGTCACCGCCCTTAACGAAGCCGATGAATTTACTCTCAAGTCAGTTTGTCTGTCCTTTTGTTGCCTACACTTGTATGGAATACGGGGGAGACAGGAGCAATAAACCCCGAGAGAGAGAGCGAGCGAGAGTTAATGAAAAGAGTGATGAGAGCAAGTGGGTGGTATATGGTGGTGATGGTCTGGCGGGAGGTCGGTCGGCTTTGGAACTATTTATCAGTGCATTTCCTATCCTTCATCTCATCTTGAATACACTTGTAGTCTTCCTTTTAAAATTCAGTTTATCTAACTACATTCGTGATAATTACCCGCTCGTGTGTCGTTTTACTTTGTCGTCATTAATTACACGGCATCCGCCCATATTTTTCCTGTGTTATGTTGTATGGGACAAGAAAAAGCAAAAGAGAAACAACAATTCGCTTAGCTGAAGAAATCACAGGCAAGAGAAAGCAAAGCGGGTGTGTGGTTTGACCCGTAGTAGTGATACCAACAACCCAGCATCACAACAAAAACAAAGCAGACAAAGGACCAAAACCAGACGCTGTGCTAAGGTGTCAAATTGGAATTTCAATATTCCGTTTATTTGTCACATATATGTGTGCACGTATATAACAATAGTTTTGTTCCTGACGCTGCCGCCGCCGCTTGTCCTTGTTGTTGCAATCTCCTCTCACCAGCCAGTCGGCAGTGGGGGACTCTCATTCACTTTACATTCCTTGTTGACACTCTTTTTACGCATATGCTCATCTGTGGACTCTCTTAAATGAAGTCAATACGAAACAAAGTCACGTTGCCAGACTTCTTGTTTAGGTATTCTTATACCAATAAGAGATATGTCTAATATGAATTTTAGAAAGTGTAGATTTACGATCGGCGCCACAATGACAACAGAAGCACAAACCTAATAAACCAATGTTTAATGTAATTATCATTGAAAAAATACTGTAAATATGTGGTTTAAAAATGTTTCCAATACCTTTTAAATTTCGGCACGCCTCACTTTGTGACAACTTCTTATTTAAGCTGACTATTCCTGCGGCTATATTTCAAAATAATTAGTAAAAACATTGCCTAATATAGAAAATGTTTGCTGGATAAATACACCCATATTACTAAAACTTTAAATAAACAACGTACCTATATACAGTTCAAAAGTTGTAAGATTCTTCTTTTCAAATCTGTTAGGAGATCGACTAATAACTTACCAAGTTATAGGCGTAAAATGGCGCAAGGGTGCGAAACCCAATTTTTTGTCCGTAAGTCCGGAATTTGGGGGAGTCTGGGGAATTTCAAAAACAGATTCTTGGTTACTCGACAAGACTACAAGAAAAAATAATATCGCGTCCTGCGGTTTTCAAATTCAGTTTTTTGTCGCACTGTGTTATCTACAGTTGTTCTACATATGCCTACATTCATTTCTAATATTCCAAACATTTTTAATTTCTAAATATTCCAAATTATATTCAGTGAAAATTTGGTGTTTATTCGTCAACCCAATCAAAAATTTTTCACAAAATAGTACAGGTCATTCGAATTGCAATTCCACACAAATTCAAACTTTGATTGCCTCTCCTGAAAAACTACCTTTCTGCACTTACCATAGTTTAGACTGATATGAGCACGTGTGAAATTGCTATGTCTACCCGAAATTGGGAATGGCAGAACAATGTCTGCTGGATCAGATTATTATATTTCATTAAAATTCTTCACCTCTAAAAAACACCTGTTATGTGACATCTCGTTCATAATGCGCTAAGATTCCAAGACAGCACAAAATCTATAAAATTTACGTTAGATCGTGAACAACTTGGCGTTTTATTCTGTAAGGAATTAAACGCTAACTTGTTTTTAAAAATACTTTTGTAATTGACTGACTTATTATAGTTTCATTAAAAATAAATGTTCGCTAGAACGACTGCACAATTTTTATATCCGACACCACACTGTGTTCCAGAGAATTGTGAGTTTGTGCATTTGGTTGAAACACCTAAAAGGAGAAGAGATAGATCCATAGTTTATAATACCAATCAACATGGAACCATTTCCTGAGTCGATTTGACCATGCATGTTCAACCGTCTGTTGTATCTTTGTGATCAAAGTGCAGGTAGTAATTACTTAGATTATGTTAAAATTTCTCACAGCGCACTTTTTTAGCCCAGAGACGATCCATTTGTTGTTGTTGTTGTTGTAGCAGTACGATCCATTTGTGAAAATCGGTACAGATTTATATATATAGCGCCCATTTATATGTTCTTCCGATTTGGAATTAAAGTGCAGTAAAAACCACATTTCTTAAGCGATAGCAAGATTAGACAGCAAGAAAGATATCGGTTAAGAATTAGATATGACACTCATATATATTTGTTTCTTCTGATTTTGCATCTAAGCACTATAGAAAGTGAATTTTATACCCGTTCAATAGAAACTACGGGAAGTCTATTGAGCAATCAATAAAAAATCGGCTCAGATTTGGTTATAACACCCATATACCTATATGTTCCATCCGACTTGACATTTAAATTCTGCAGCAGCTGTATTTTACGCCCGGTCTAGGTATAAATTGGCAGCGTCTCCTCAGCTATTAGTAATAAATCGACTGGAAGAGATTTTATCGTCATAGTGAAGTGACGCTTACATCACTGCTGTTGATGAATTTTTAAGTGCTTTTGGGGAAATGGAATGCATTCGTTACAAAATATTATATTTATGTAAATCAACTAATCGTGCGGTTATCACAAAAAAATATGCAAAAACATTGCCTGTGTTAGAAAATTGCGAAAAATGAAATACATGTGGTTACTGGACAAAAACACAAATATTCCTAAAGCTAAGTACACACGATTTGCAGATCAGACAATATTGTCAGAAAAATGGCGGAAGAATGCAACTCTGTGAATTTACAACCGTGTGAACATACAATTTTTGTTTTGCAACGTTAGCAGAAAAGTCATTCCGAGATAATTTGCAGATTGTTATATGTGCGAAGATTATGCATGTGCCAAAGGCGGCATTGCCAGAAAAACATTTTATTGGCAACACTCCAGCATATAAATATTTACAAAATATATTGTAAATATATGGAATTGTAATGTTTTCTTGCAATCGTCTGAACTGTAAATTCACCTTTGCATAACAATCTGTCATTGTCCGTATATTTGCAGCACTTTAACAGTGTTGATAACGTTTGCCCATCTGGCAATCGTCTATACTCAGCTTTAGATGTGCGAAGTTATTGCATGTGACAACGGCGTCATTGTCAAAAAAACATTTTATTGGCAACACTGTCATTAAAACATTATTATTGGTAATTGTAAGGTTTTCTTGCAATCATCGGAACTGTCAATTCACCTTTGCCTAACAATCTGTCTTTGTTCGTACATTTGCAGCACTTTAACAGGATTGATAACTTTGTCCGATCTGGCAATCGTGTATACTTAGCTTAACACTTTAAATAAACAAAGTATATCGCGACCTAAAAGTGTAAAGGCGCTAAGTCTACTATTTAAAATTTTACAGGAGAGGCAAAATACTTACCGTATATTTATGTTTTTACAAGTGATATATGGACATAGCGCTTTTACGATTCAGATATTAAAAATCACAGATCATGATTTTTTAGACTTTCTGTTTCCAAATCGATAAATATTCAACTCATCTTGCATTTCGCTTCAAAAAATACATTTAGGCAAAAGGTGGACTTAGCGCCTTTGCTCTCTTAGGTCGCGATATATCGTTCGAAAGGTTTACGTTTTTTCTCTTCAAATACAGGCGATAAGGTGCGCAAGGTCACGAAAACAGTGTTTTTACCCGTAAGTCAAGATTTTAGGGGTGTACGGCAAATTTCACAAAATTACCTACAAGAAAAATAAAGTCGCGTCACACGGGTTTTGGACTGTCGCACTATGAAATCTATGTATTTCGTTCTAAAAATACGCGAAAAGCCTTACTCGTTACGTTGAAAAATCTATTCGATCATACATTTACATGGGATGGTACATCTTGTTAATTTTGATAGGTTTTGCATTTTGCTGTTGCGTCCGTTTCGTACGCGGTAATGGATTGGCGCACTTGGATCATAATTTTTGGTGCGATTTGAGTGAAATATAGTGTGTATTTTTTTGACATTTATTCTCGATTCAAAATGCTAATTTGCTGAGAATAGATTTTCAATTATGAATGCGTGCTTCAAATTAATATGTCCTTATATACAGGGTTTTCCAACAAGACGTGTTATTTTGAATCAGCCGGTATTTTGGTAGCTGACACTTTTGAAGCTTTTATTCTTTGACATTTGACAAGTAGAAACTACGCCATTACTAAAAATGGAACGACACACGATTCAACAACGCATTGAAATTATTAAAATTCGAAAATCATCTTGACTGATGAGGCCCATTTCCACCTCGGTGGCTACGTCAACAAGCAAAATTTTCGCATCTGGGGCTCGGAAAACCCAAGAGTTATTGTTGAGAAGCCTCCATCCTCAACGTGTGACTGTTTGGTGCATTTTATGGTCCGGCGGGGTCATTGGACCTTACTTTTTCGAAAATGAGGTTGGATCAACAGTTACGGTGAATGGATTGCGCTATCGAGAGATGATTAATGATTTTTTATGGTCGGAGTTGGATGGTATTGATCTGGACAACGTGTACTTTCAACAAGATGGCGCACAGTGTATTATGAACTGCAATCCAATTAACTAAATCTATAAAGGTTTTGGCGATATCTTGAAAAATATATCGCGGTACAAGCATTTGAAATTTATAAATGGTACAATGGTTCCAAAGTTTATCATTTAAGAGAGTATTTTGTAAGGCCATATCTCCGAAACTATGCAACGCATTGGAACTTCTTTTAAGTCATACTATACAGAACCTTTTGAAGTGTTTTTTGCATTAAAAAAATATAATTGTGTTGTCATTTTGCTATTTAATCTGTGGTTTACTTGCAAGTTGCCAAAAATCAGGGTGTTTCATTTTTTCCAGGATAAAACTATACTTCCGAGGCCGACCGAGGTCTTGTCATTAACAAAAATTTATAAACTAGGGACTTAGTTAACCATTGCAAAAGAGAAAATACTGCCAATACCTGCCTATGTTGATTTAGTTAACGAAATGGTGAAACATACTCGGCAAAAAACATCCCAAAATTTGTTATTTTACAACAACATTGCATTTACATTATTTTACAACATTGAACATTGAACAACATTACCAAAGCATACCTTAAGGGGCAAATGATAAATTGACTGCAAATATAACAAAACACATATAAAGCATGTATAAAAGCAAGTTGGTTTTGAGCCGAGAGAGTATCAAAGTTTAAATCAACGATTACAGACAAAATTAAACGGGCAACCGACATGAACAAGCTAAATATTCATATAAGCGAACATTTGTTTATATACATGCCTCATTGTTTGTGTGTCCTTCCCACATATTCCTAAAAGTATGCTTTAAAAATGACGTATTATTAATGAAAACATTGCTAAATCAATGATGATTTTTTCTGGATAGTTGGAATGATTGATTAATTAACAAAAAACTGTAAACTATTTTTTTGCAAATGTTGATCTAATGTTTTACGCTTTAGTTATTTACTTTGTTCTATGTACTGATTTTCATCGATCAAAAGATACAAAGCGTTTTATAAAAAAATTTCCTATAATTTCCAACATAGTATAAAATTGAAATTGATATATGGGCGTTGGTCGTAGCACTTGCAATTTTTATATAATTGAGGACTCATAAACAATCTCTACTAGCGATTCGTAATAATATAAATGTTAAATTGAGAAAAATACTAAGATTTTTAATGTTAGGTTATGTGGGAAGTAGGCGTGGTTATGGGCGGATTTAAACAAAAAATTGGTTTTTAGATAATTAGGCGAAATGAGTGATATGTACAAAATTTCAAAGCCCTAGCTCAATTCCTTCTAATTTTTGCCGCGTTTTGTGTGAAAATATTCCACTGTGCGGCGCTACGTACCACACAAGCAACGAAACCATTGCTCTGTTACGGGAAAAGTTTCCGGGTCGTGTTATCTTTCGAAGAGGTGATCACAATTGGCCACCGAGATCTTGTGATTTAACACCTTGCGACTTCTTCCTTTGGGGCCACGTGAACGATAAGGGCCAACAGCCCAGCGTCGATTCAAGACCTCAACGATAGAACTCGTGAGGCTATCGAGGACATATGGCAGCCACTTTGCGATTTGGATATGGAAAATTTCATGAAAAGGATATGGTCTTGTAAGCGTGGTCGTGGTGGCCATTTGGCTGATGTTATTTTTCATTATTAACGGCATACCTTCCTCATTTATTATGAAATAAACATCCAATCATTTATTTAAAAAAATTGAATTTTTCTTTGAATACCAAAATAACACCTCTTGTTGGAAAACCTTATATAACTTAGGTGTTTTTGTTGTTGTAGCAGCTTGTAGACTTTATGGTGATAATCCTTACTTATATATGCAATATAGGGCATATACACTATACCAGCATGCTTGCACAGTCAAGTGATTGTGCAATGCTGGTATAATATTAATCCGTTAATTTTTCGCCTTATTTTGGGGTGCTCAATACAAATATGTCATCAAATCGAGGATTCTGGTGGTCGTCCTTTATAGCTTCCTTGTTAATGTTCATTCCCGTAATTTTTTTTGACAGGGAATGACGATTGAATACAAAAGTATATACTTTCGGTATAAATATTTGCATTCCAAAAATTTGTATTAAAAAGCACAAAAAAGTTATAAAAAGTATTGAACATTAAAAATAAAAGCAATGACGCACGTGAGTGTGAAAGCGCGGCATACATCATTTTATTAATATTGTTGGCGCAAAACCAACCACAAGTATGTGTAGTAGATTTAATACTCTTTCTAATTTTAATTACTAAAATCTATAATGGTTTAGAAATTTTAATTTTACGGAATATGAGATTGGCCAGGGTAATGGCGCAAATCTTCAGGGACACAAAATAATCATACATAAAAATAGTAATTGAGAAAAAATTATAAACAATAATAGAAAACATAAATCATTAAATATTATATTTTAAATTGAACCAATTTTATTAAATAATATTTACTATTTTTGTGAAAAGAATTTAAAAATATAAGTGAAAGTAGATTTAGGTCATCTAAGACAGTTACGGATTTGAGCACTTTGGTAGACAATTTTTTCATAAATTATAAATTTCTCATGAGTTACTAAATTGGCGTCAATTTAGGCCAACTTTTGATCGGCCAACTTTGTGCCGATCAAAAACTTTGTGTACAGACGGTACAGCAGAAGATAGTCATAATTCGAACGCTCTTAACTTTAATACCAATACACTCAAACACTTTTTTATGCAGGAACTTACTGTTCCCCTCAACATTTATTTAAAAAATAGCTGGTCAGGCGAACTTCGTTCCGCACACACTCTTTGACCAATAATACATTTTCCTCCATAGTGTCCTTCCTTGTGCCAATACGAATCTAACAAGACCAAACTCGTGAAAATAGAACGATCCGTTCTCGAGTGATGCGCGCATTATCGGCGGGCATTCTCTTTTATTTATGCATATTTAGGAAGAAAAATAAAGAAACATGTGATTTGCTGTCGAAAAATGTGTACGTTTTGAAATGAGGCAACATTTTTTGAAAACAGTTTACAATTATTTTTTGTCAAATTTTATGATGAAAATCGTAATGTGGATTCGGGACGCCAAATAAAAAATACAATTTGTGTAGTTTAGTAAAATGTTGACACTTTTTCGTTAGAAAAACGCGAAAAACTGAATGTCCGTAAAAAGACTATAAAAATATATATATTTTGTTACCACGTAATTGATGACTGATGCGGGCTTATTTTGGGACAAAAACTTTATAAAATCTAAAAAGAGAAAATATTTGAATATGCAACATTGTGTGCAAAATTCCGACAAAGTAATCAATTTTATAAATTATGCTTCACTAGTTGTATACATTTCTTATTCTCGATATACATGCCAAAAATTAGCTTAAACTGTTGAGTCGATCGGCGGAAAAAATAGAAAACAAAAAAGTATCACAAGCCGACTAATTAGGTCATATCTTGCGCGAAAATTAAAATTTTGAAAAAGTACAGAAATTGTGTTTTTTATTTGGATATCTTAAAAAATATTGAAAAAAAAAATTGGCTACCTAGTAATTAATGTTTTTGAGAATTGAAACATATTATTAGAAATTACTTCTTTTCCAGTATTTTGCTAATATCAAGACGAATTATTTTCATGAAAATTTTTTGAAATAACAACAAAATTAGGTCGAGGCTGGCTATAAGTGAAGATGATGAAAATAAATTGAACTTATTTTAAATTTAACTGCGAAGCTACTTAACGTTGTCGCATATTCCGTTCTAATTTGTTTGTAATAAATATTCCTAGACTTCACAATACATATGTACATACTTACATACATACATATGTATACAATTTGTGTTTTGAAGTAGGATTTCTTTGTTGGCACCTCTGTGAGGTGGAACGTTGCCATGAATGCCACTCACAGTCCTTTGAGCAAGGGTTGTTATCATTATACGTCAATCATTCCCGGAATGGTATTTGCAAAATGGGTGGGGTACCCAAGATGATTTTTCACAACGGAAGGAAAATAAATACATTGGAGTTCGATTAACATCGCGTGAAAATAACATTTCCTTTTCAAAACAAAAAAAAAGCTCCAAAAAACGACATCATCATCATCGCCTAACATTTCCGTTTTTACACCAAAAAACATCCCAAAAATGCAAACAAAGAATGCTTCCTTCCGTTTAATGACAACAACCGAAAGAACTTCTCGCATCCACATACTTTTCGTGATAAACACTGGTGTCGTCGCTGTGGCTTATTGTTGTAGTCATCTTCATCATTTTATAAAGAATGAAAGAAATGTTTAAAAGTTTGTCTACGGCCGTCTGTCTCTCTGTCCCCCCTACTATCTGCCCCTCAGTATATCTGCTTACCTGTTATGATGGGTTGATACTTTCTCCGGATTGTTTTTGCTTTTGTCTTTGATGCCGTAGCCAAGATGTGAGATGTCACAATCATGTGGAAATTATAAAGACAAGAGCAACATAAACACCAGCACCAGTACCAATCATCGAAGGAACACAAGAACACAGGATGTAACATTAATACCGAAAATACAAATTCAATACTACGACATTGCGAGTATGGAACATGAAACACATCAGAAATATGTAGAAGTTGTTGGGAGTAGGAATGAGCTTGGGCATGTGCATGGGTATTGTGTATGGTAATGGAAGGATTACATTTTCGCTGTGGACAGAGCGGAAAAGTTTGTTGCCTTCCATCTTCTTTGGATGCTGATAACATATAAAAGTCGTTTAAGTGTGATTGACAAGTAGAACACGACATACATATGTATGTATATGTTTTGTATGTTCATTTTGTTGTTTCCCTTAAAGTATGTATGTATTTGTTTTGGCTTTTTTTGTTGAAAATTTATCACCTTCAGGACTCTTTTAACGATTTTATAATACGTTTATGAATAGTGTGGAAATGTTACATCACACACACTGCTTAGGTTACATTTTTAGTTGGAACATTAATTTTTTAATATTAATAACTATTATACTCGTACTTCCCCATGGACTTTCCTTGATGGATTTAGATAATCTTTCAACTTCATGAACAAGTTTTAAGCCAAAAAGACCAAAACTATGATTGACAGAAAATGACCTTCCCATGAAGGATCAACCAGAGTCTAATTTGAAACGTTAATGGAACTTAGTGGAAATTTAATATTAAAAATAGACGGAACAGAAACGTCCTATTGCCATATACATACATACATTATTTACAGATAGACCTCACTTAACACGTACTGCACTGCCTCGGTCTAACACAATTTACTTTTTGTAACGTATGTTCGTTTAACACGGTAAAAGCCTCGTCTAACACGGTGTCTGAAAAACGTTGTTGCTCTTTATGGCGCGTAAAGCGATTTTATTTCAAGCTATAATTTAAAAATTGTTTTTTCTAGGCTTTGAATAAGTCAGCAAAGAATGATAAGCTTAAGAGAAACGAAAATTCATTGGAATCACAAAAACTGAAAGTACGGACGTTACAATGAAATGCATCGAAAATAAGATGGTGAATCCTATCTTATCTACAATTTGGCTTAAAAACTCTGTAAAATAAATATTTGCGTGTTTTTCAAATCGTGGAAAGAAACTCCATTTTTGGACAGGTTTCTTGTATCGTTTAACACGATTTCGCTCAAACGACATTTTCCAAGAAGATAACCCCGTGTTAAGTTAGGTCTACCTGTAAAATGTTTTAGATTAAATAAATTGTTAATATTTTATACATAATATAATATATTTTATTGTAGAACGCTTTTCAGATGCATGTGATGGATTGTCAGGTTTTGCTTTGGGCTTTGTTGACTTTAATCAACTAATAACAATTTTGCTTACATTTCATACGTTCTCGTTTCATTCATGCAAGTCAGAGGAACCCCTCATATTATTGGCCTACTCAAACCACTTAACTGAGGTGGGCTCATTATACCATAACCTTCTTTTTATCTTTTCTTTTGAATATCTTATCTTATCAAGATGTTGAGTGTAAAAGCAATGAAGATGCATATATCTTATTCTTGTGCAGTTTGATCGGTAATTTGTTATATCGGAAGATACACAATCATAGCTCCAAATGTATGTTCAGTTTTTTACGTCGACAATTGCATATTAGAGCGGTTCCAAGAAAAATGTCATTCGAATCGCTCTGGAAATGCGAATTTACAAATAACATGACTACTTCGCCATTTATCGCGTTTAAAACAATTATAAAACATAGATTACCCATAACTGCTACACTACCTAACCTACTACACAATTTTAAACCCATTCGATCTCATGGTTTCGGGCGGTTCGTCTCCTCTCTGTTGAAATAGTTAGCAGCATTTCCAATAATTGCGACAAAATATACTTTAATTATCACATATTACTAAAGAATATTTCTTCCACAAGGATCTTATATATAAAGACGATTGTTGTATGACTGACTGATCACAGCCCAGTCCAAAGGGCTAAAGCTAAGGAATTTTGACATTTACGTGCGCTGAAGTTTTTTACGTTTTTTAAGTTTTAAATATGGGACAGACTGCGAGGGCTCTTAAAACAAAGTGGTTTATTTAGAAATTGTACTTTTAGAGATACAGTGGGGCAAAAATGGTTTAATTTTGTTCAGTGAGACAAAAATGGTTAATACGGTACAGTGTGGCAAATAGTATATAGTGGTGTTAGATATAGTTCAGTGGAGCAAAGAGGGTTAAAGGGGTACAAATATATTAAATATGGTACAGTGAGGGCAAAAATGGTTGAATAGGGTCCTGGGTGCGATGGTATTTCCTAAAAAATAAATTAGTAGTAAAAAGCATTAAAGCAGAAAATTCGAACTTGAGCTGCACAGTGGATCAAAAAGGGTTAAATGTGGCACAGTAGCGCAATAACAGGTGTATATATAACCACAGAGTTCGAGGGTAGATATTAGGGGGTCAATTTTTTGCACAAAGCGTCAGTCAAAAACATAATCCACGGAAAATGCTAAGAACATTTCTCCAAGAAACCTAGACCCTAAATCCTAGACGGTGGAAATCGAATCCAAATTCGAGGTCACATTAAATATTAAATTGTGCTGAAAACCCTATAGCTTCATACAAAAGCAATACCGTAAAACGTAAATAGACGTATGTACACCACCACAAAGACAAAAAATAACCAGTAAGGAAAGGCTGAAAGTCGGCCGCGTCCGACTATATAATACCCTACACCTCCCTAACTATGCGAAAATATGGAATAATTTGGAATAATCATTACAGTTACCAAAGTACCAACTTAGTTCCACCTCCTCATCAAGGCTTATTCTAAGGAAGAGTTGAAGATGTTGATCATAATAAACAAGATCTGAAATAATAATCCTAATCTTATTTTTCCTTACATTCGGATTTTACTTATGCTTTTTTGCAAGCTGAGTAACTATAAGTATTTAGTTATCCTAAATACTTCTTTTCTATATACCCAATCTGTATTTATATTATTTATTCCTTATATAATTACTTAGGTTTAAACAAATCATTATATACCAATGAGAAGTGTTTTACCCTTGGTTAAACAGCTTAGTTATATGCATATTGTAATTTATGTTTAATTGGCCAAATTTGTACGAAATAAATGGAAATACAGTTTCAGTTGTGCTTAAATACTAAATATGGAGGCTATATCTAAATCTCAACCAATTTTCCCCGAATTTGGCAGTGTACATTCGTGTAAAAAGAAAACTCTCCCGAATTCCATACTGATCGGATATAAAATACGGTTTCTACAGCGCATATGTCAAATGGGGTGGAACATATATATGGGGGCAAAATAAATCTGAACCGATTTTCCACAAATTTTGCAGTGTCCATTCATTTAATAAGAAACCTCTTTCTGCCGAATTTCGTACTGATCGGATCTTACATGTTCTACGGCGCTTACATGTGAAATCGGGGGTAGCATATATGTGGGGACTATATCTAAATCTCAACTGATTTTCTAAGTATATCAAGAGATTTTTTTGTGTCCATTTTTATTCGTATCGGTTAAAAATGTTGCTTATACAGTCAAATCGGATGTACATATATATGGGAGCTATATGTAAATCTAAACCGATTTTGACCAATTTCAGTAGAGATCGTCCTTAGGCAAAAAAAAACACTGAGCTAAATTTTACCACAATCATCATCTACAGACGGACGGACATGGTTAAATCGACTCAGGAAGTGATTCCAAGTCGATCAGTATAATAAACTGCTTTTGGGCGTTACACACAAATGCATAAACTCATAATACCATGGACCACGGTGTGGTGTAGGGTATACAAACGTATGGCTTTAGCGTTTTATTTGAAAGCAGTGCCATTTGTTTATAGTGATTTCCTTTTACTTGTGTCCAACGGATAAAAACAAATATGTAACCTTTTTTTTACAAAAAAAAAAATAAAAATCTTAGGATAAGTTATCAACACATTTGAAGCATGCGTGTGTCGTTTATGACGTAAAACGTAAAGAAAAGGTCCAATAGCGTTACAATATCAACGTGCGTGCAAAATAAAATCGCGGGTTCTTTGCGGTTTATGCGTAAATATAAATCGGAAACTTTTTGTTTTTTGTTAGATTTTTTGAAATCTGAAGTAACATATGGGCAAATCTGAAAAACTGTATACCAAAAATGTAAAAAATGCTAGGGGTCCAGTGAAATCAAACCTACTTCTATTTTTGTAACGCCCGCAACGGATCTTGCACCGCGAATATCGCATTCATCAAAAGTATTTAGTTAAATATAAAAATAAAAATAGAAGCATTTTTTTTTTAGAATTTCCACAATCAATAACTATTCCTAAGGCGACAACTAAAAAAAATATAATTTTTTTTCTTCTAGTTGTCACGTTTGTGCCAAATTAAGATGTACGAGATATCGCTGACATGTCTCTCAATGTTTCTTCTTATTTCGAGCAGGACAGATCGCGACACCTCGGATGTCATACTCCTCCCTTAGAGAATCGTATATGAATGAGAGCTCAGATTTACTCGATTTTACTCGCGAGTGAAAAGTACTCGCGAAGAAGAGTACTCGAAGATTACGAGTTTTAAAAAGAGTTTACTCTCCGCTCGTTTATAGTAGACGCGAGCGCTCTCGAGTACTCCTTCTTAAAAATTAAGAGTGGGAGTAAAAATCTTCGAAATAGAGCGAGAGTTTACTCTAAGAGTGAAATCGAGTGGCAAAATAGAAATTGCTGTAATAAAAAAGTAAAGAGTAATAAAAGAGTTATGTATGTAGTCAATGAACATTTTACAGTTTCAAGTATGTTATTTTTTGCCTTTGGTTTGGTTTTTTTGCAGATTTGGGTGTGCGTGTGTGTGTAGTAGCAAGAATAGTAACTTAAACGGTGTTTGGTGTTGCTTTGGGAGGGGAGATCGTGTGCAAGAGCCAAGAGCCAGGGGACGGTGGTTTTTATTAGGGATGTAACGAAAGTGGCTTTAGCGAAAGCGAATGCGAAAGCGAATATTGAAATATATTTCTTGCGAATGCGAATAGTGAAATATGCATTTTTGCGAAAGCGAATGCGAATAATAGTTAGAGCCTTTAGTACCAACAAATTTAAGGAACTGAATTGATACTTTTCCAGGATATTCAAGTATTAAGACTGTTTTCCATAGTTTTACCTCCTGTTACCACAAGCACAAACATATCTTCAAATTGTGTGAAGGGAATAAAGAGATTTAACACTTTAATAAATGGAAGCGAATACTGAAATATATTTTTGCGAAAGCGAATGCGAAAGCGAATAATCCAAAGTTGGTTTTTGCGAATGCGAAAGCGAATTTTAAAATGATGCGAATAAATGAACCCAACTAAAAAATAAAATGAACCCAACTAATTGCTCTGCACACGCTCTCTGTATGAGAAAAACTGAAATAGTACTCGGCAAGAGTATAATCTGCTCGATTTCGAGGGCATTTTACTCGCACTCGAAAACGAGCGAAGCATATACGCTCTTATTCGAGTGGCAAAGAAAAAAGAGTATACTCGATTTTTTTTCCACTCGCAGGATTCGAATTCGAGCGAGTTTCACTCTTTACTCGAATTCGAGCGAAGATTTCGGAGATCTAATATGAATAAAAAAATCAAATTTTTAAGCATTTAAATACAGTCATTATCATCATTACGGTACATTAGTTTAATCTAGTGGTTGGTTAATAACCTAGTTTGCCATCATTAAGGATGCGCTACATTTGTATTTTTATCCAAATGTATTCCCTGAAAAATAACCCATAAGGTCGTGCTACATCATAAAACTTTTAGAAACATTCAGTGTATGCTGGTAAATAACTTACAAGTAAGATGAAAACGATGGTATCTGCAGAATAGCTGTCGACGCTTTCAATAACTTTTCAAATAATGACATCAATAATTCCACCTCCACTCACTACTACTGGTGACGACATCTCGCTCCAAAACTGCCATCTCAATTAACTCAATTAATATTAAATGTCAAACTTAAAAAAACATTTATATTCAGATTACGGTTAACACAATTTGCTCTAGTACCATCAAAAAACCTTTTTATTAACATCACATTAGTATCAGTTGCTTCCTTCCCTAAAAATTTAACGATTTCTTTTTTTTTTTACTTGTAGCTAAGTACACACTTCATAAACAGCACTATGAATTTTTAAAGACACTGCTGCAGACAAAGCTGTCATAGAGAAGAAAGAGGGTCTAGCGAGAAGAAAACGTTTAATTCGTCACTGGAAAGACGTTTAGAAATTAAGGAATTAACATATATAACAGCGACAGCGGTGGGACTGTGTGTATGCTTGTGTGTGGGAGGTCAGTGTCATCCATTTGTCAAACAGCAAACAACCCACCAAGTTCATTCAACATAGAGCCGCAAAGGACACGAAGACGAGGGAGGAAGGAATAACGAAAACTAAAAGCCGACAACTAACGACTGGTAAAAAAAGACAAAGAGCAATTTGTCGGATTCATTAATAATACCGTTATTTAATATTAACAGAGATCCATTGGCCGGGCCAACATTATTAACATCAATAACATCAAGGCAACGCAACAAAATCGACCGCCCGACCTACTGAGAGGTGGCGGGACATTTCCAATTACAGTGAACGGTAGTTGAGGCTTCATTACAATTGTCGTTGACTGTCTTCTCATTCTCGTCCGTCTTATCTTTGACGAAGCAATCATCAATTACTCACAATGGCCGACGATGAGATACTATTCGACGATGTCTACGAGCTGTGTGAAGTTATTGGCAAGTGAGTATAAACGTCCTTATAATCGCAATTGCCATTGTCACAACCAAGAAGCGGATGGTAGAATTCGTAAGAGAAATTCCATATTTTGAAAGAAAAAACAATGCTTGAGAAAAATACTTCGGAAGAAATTAAACACATTCTTGTTATTTCTAAAAACAACATGTGTCGTTGGTCCGCTATTTGTCACTTTCTCGACAACTGCCAATGCTGTCCGCTCTTTGAGCACTGTGTCAAATAAATTTAAAACATTATTATTTTTTTATTAAATAAGTTCTAATTTGAGCTATCTTTGTTATTGCAGGGGACCATTTTCCATTGTGAGACGTTGCATACACAGAGAATCAAACCAACAGTTTGCCGTTAAGATTGTTGATGTGGCCAAATTCACAGCGAGTCCTGGCCTTAGTACAGCTGGTAAGTGTGGGCATCTCGCATCTTTCATCTATACAACTAGTGACTATTAGGAGTATCCACTGATGTTGATGTGCTTGTGGGAGGGGATGGGTACATACGTACATATGTGCGTTATTCACAAATTCTGAATACGTGTGTCCTTGTTGCGAACAGCCAACAGAATAAAACTACTGACTGAGGCTTGTTTTCATGTTCAATTATTCAAAAATTACAAGCTTCCATCTCCGTCGGCGGCAGCTTAATACACTCTACACTCTTAATGGTTGTAAGAAATACATACATATATACATATTGTAAACACAGTATGTCACAATCACCACACTCCTCTCCCTGCTATCGAGATGATGCAAGTTCTATTAGAGGTCATGTATTCCATACATCCGCACAAATTGTTGAGGCAGACGTTGATGGCATGTCTTGTAATAAATTGTTATAATTATTGACTTTATCTGCGTTCCAGCCAACGAAAGGGAGATCCACTGTGGCAGGGGTTTTAGAAAATTAATAAACACATCTGTGGGCACACTTGTTAGTTTCGCAATAATAAATTCTGCTGCTCTTTGGCCTCATATTTGTTTACGCTCGTCTGTGGCTCTTTCTTGCCAGAGCCAAAGTCAGCCCTATTTCTTTTGAATTATTAGTTATTAAGGGACCCGGCATTTCATTACAAGCGCCAAACAAAAGCAATGCAAAAAACGAATGAAGTATGTATTAAAAACCAATATTTCCTTTTTGATTTGTTTTCCTCTATGTGCCGGTGTGTCTCCCTATCTGTTACTGATGTTTTGTCTTCGGATAGGCTAGTGTGTAAATGTCATCGTTTTTAGTTTCACGTCATGAGAATACAAAATAAAGATAGCAATTCTGCAAGTGGTCCAAAGGAATTCGATTTAAAGTTGTTCTTTTTGAGATTCTAGCAAATAAAGACTTTGCTGTAACGCATAACCTGGAAAACTAACGGATCTATAGAGCCGAAACTGGCACAACACTTTTCAGATATGTAGTTCAATTTCCTAGAGAATATAATTCCAAATAGTCCATATTACATTACTCACAAAGTGAGGGTATACCTTAGTAGGTTTACCCATCTGAAATTTTCTTACTTGTTTTTTAATTTAAAAAAATTATTTATGAAACAGAACATATTTCGGTCAATGATTTGGATGACATTTTCTATACTTACATTTTTGGTTTAATTAGAACCAATATCTTTGGCGACTCTTTAAAAAACGTTTAACTGCAACGACCTTGTCTGAACCCGTATAATTATATAACTTACTATTTCCTTTGGAAAACACTCAGACAAAGGGGTTTGTCAATGTAGAAAATGTCATTCAAACTATCAAAATTCTTTAACAATAATTTCAAGATATATTGGTTTAAGAACTTATTAATTTACATAAAGAACGGAATATATTTGTTGCAGATTTAAAACGAGAAGCCACAATATGTCACATGCTGAAACATCCGCACATAGTGGAATTGCTGGAAACGTACAGTTCCGAGGGTATGCTCTACATGGTGTTCGAATTGTAAGTAACGGCCAGTAAATTTCCAGCTATTCATATTAAATTTAATGTGTGCTTGATCCACAGTATGGAAGGTTCAGATTTGTGCTTTGAGGTTGTCAGAAGAGCTGTTGCTGGTTTTGTATACAGCGAAGCAGTGGCATGGTGAGGTTTATCTGAATCGAATTAGCCGGGTTGGCGACTTAATGCTCGTTCTCATTGCAGCCATTATATGCGTCAAATATTGGAAGCTCTTCGCTATTGTCACGAAAATGATATCCTCCATAGAGACGTTCGACCGGCCTGCGCCCTTTTGGCTACCGTTGACAATTCGGCACCGGTGAAACTGGGAGGATTCGGTTCCGCTATCCAACTGCCTGGAGGACGGGAAGCCTTAGAAACTCAAGGTCGTGTGGGCTGTCCACATTATATGGCTCCTGAGGTAGTAACGAGGCGTTTATATGGCAAAGGATGTGATGTTTGGGGTGCTGGTGTTATGCTACATGTTTTACTGTCGGGACGTTTGCCCTTTCTAGGATCTGGGGTACGATTACAGAATTCTATAGCACGGGGTAGACTAATGGTATGTGACGAATATACTTGACGAATATATTACTTTGTTATATTACTTTACAAATTGTCCACAGTTTGAGGCACCTGAATGGAAATCAATATCTGCATCCGCCAAAGATTTAGTGTCGAAAATGTTGGCCGCGAACCCGCATCACAGACTATCGATAACACAGGTTCTGGATCATCCTTGGATACGAGTGAGTAGCGAGTATTTTCAATATGTGATATAACGCTGCACTGTTTTTTTCAAGGATCGCGATAAACTACAGCGTCAACATTTGGCAGATACTGTTGAGGAACTGAAACGCTACAACGCCCGCCGTAAACTTAAAGGAGCTGTGCAAGCCATTGCAGGCGGCACAACATTGGATCCTCTTTTTGGTTCCGATGCAGATTCCAGTAAGTGCTATATTATAGGCGTTTTATCTAATGCGATGAAATGGGAAAGTTCAAAAATTCTGTAAATCGGGTCTAAATGTTAAATTCGATCATCAGCAGCCCTACACAAAAAATGCGGAAATAGAATTGGGAGCAAACAATTATGATTCTTAATTGAAATGGTTTAATAGCATTTCCAACCAGTATTCGCCGTTAACGATTTCAAATCCAGTAACTCCGAATAATAATTTGTAATAACAACGTTCCGTTAATAAGTATACTTGCGTGGCCGGCCTTCCGCCAAAACGACTTCGCGGGGCCGGGGTTACATTTTTTTTCTCTGGGGTATGTCCAAAGACAGCTACGCAGACCAAAGTGCCTTTTGAACATACCCAAGATAACAATCTATATCCCCGGCCGAAGGCCGCAAAGGCTTCGCAACCTTGGACAGCGTATCCGTCTTTGGACATACCCTCAAGGAGAAAATTTATAATCCTGGCTGAAGGCCACGCAAAGTCACTTTGGTTCGCGTAATCACTTACAGAGTAAGTGCCTGTTTCTGTAACTTATTTTCGTTCGTCTACGGCGAACGATCAAAAATCACTCAACTATTACAGGTTAGAAATATTTTAGGTACGAGCTTTTTACGTGATTACGTATAGACACAACGAATTATAAACTGCTGTGACTTATAGATTTCTCGGAATAATTGAGTGATTTTTGATCGTTTGTCGTAGACGAACGAAAATAAGTTATAGAAACAGGCCTTAAATGGTCTCAAGATCGGAGTAAAATTTGTCACATGTACTTAACGAACAACTTATGATGGGCAGACAGGCGGACAGACGTGGTTAAATCGACTCATCTTGTGATTCCGAGTCGATCGATATTTCGAGGTGTTACAAAAATCTCAAGATCGGGGTTAAATTTTTCACCTTCATGGAGAGTTTTTGTGCAAAATGGTCCATTTGTAGGGGAGGTAACAAAAGGGGCGTGGCAACTTCGCCCATTTTCTTAAGGTGATAGCGACCAAGAAACTAATACTACGTGTGAAATTGTGAAAGAAAAGTAGTAAAGTAGTTACTCGTATTAAAGAATCAATATTTTACTAAGTTTCGACCCATTGTGAGGGAGGTACTAGAAAAGGGTTTCTCACCAAGTGTTGCGCCACGGTCCACTTCCGAGATGTTAATGTCCCCGTACCCGAAGGACCAACATGGTCCATCTTTGATATTAGACGGAGATAGGACAAATATGAACACATACCAAATTTGAGGTCAATCGGTTACTGACTGACTGACATTGCTCAACTGACTTAAAATGACCCAAAACGAATTTTCTGCCAACGAATTTCTCTTAGGTCATTCCTTCGATGTGTAACACTTTTGGCCCGCTGCAACTAATATACATATACCCTCGTTTACAATAGTGGGGGTATAAAAACATGATTATTATGAAATTCTCTTACTGCTATCAAAAGGGTTATAATTTCTACATTTATCCATAGATTTTTTTCATGATTTTTCTCAAATTTTGTCTAATTGGTTTAACTTTCTTTTTTAGTGGATTAATGCTATTTTAGTCCATACGCCATTTTTCTGTTTTTTTTTAGTTAGGACTTGATAATATGGGTTTCAAGTATGCTCTTTCAGAATCTGCAATAATTTTTTTCCTATCTCTATCTCTAGTCTAGTTTTTGAGATATTTGTAGGATAAATCAATTTAACACTGATTTACGGGAAATAATTTTGATATTTTTATTCTATGTCTCCATTTTTCTATAGTCCCATATTTTTACTCACTATTTTTCATTCTTTCGATCACGATCCATACCGACCCTTTTTGTGGTCCATTTAATGCAAATACGAAATAATATTAAAACAAAAGTTGATATGGACCAAAATGCCATGTTCAAAAATTGATATAACTTGCTTATTTTTGCATGTAATAGCATAGAATTGCATGATATTCATACAAACACTGTTGGGAACCCTATAAAATAAAAAGTGTTTAATTATTCATTCCCGTTTTTACTCAAGCTATAAATTGAGTTTTTCTCCGATCATACAAAATGACGTATGCAACAAAATAGCCGCCGATACAAATGGCGCAAATCGGCTTGAACTCAGCCGCCGATAAAAAATACTCTCTAATCGATAAAGAATATTCTCCCAAATATCTAAATCATTCACTTTGATACTTAAAGAAATGTTAGAATTCTCTGAAATGCTACAATTTAAAATTACATTTCTTAACAATGACGCAAGAGAACATTACCAATTTCTTCACCAAGAATAATGATTTTGAGTCTTCTGATTTTAGAGAACCTATGATTGATGACACGGGTGACATAGATTGCTACCAAAGCTTATTGTCCAAGAAAAATCTGGCATTGAAGCAGCTAAATTGAAATAAAAAACGTTACCTACAAAGGGCCATCGCATAATCACAAAGCAAATGCCAAATTCCCTCCATATGGCCTCTTTCAGGCTTTCTTGCTTTAAATAATTGAAGTTGCATTTTCTTTTAATTGAATGCATATAATGCTTTCTAAAAAGATCCATCTCCACAAAACTATGTAGCAGCAAATCAAAATTATGAATAATACAATCTATTTCATTCAAGTTCGAAGAAAACAAAACAAAATGCCAGCGCCGCCGTTTTTGCTTTGTTTGGTCAGCTTAGCCGATTGCCGTCGATAACCAAAACCAGTAAAGAAAGGCAGAAAGTCGGGCGGGGCCGACTATATAATACCCTACACCTCCCTAACAATGCGATAAGGGTTATTGCGATAATAATTTGGAATAATTGGTAAATGGGTAAGAACATATATATGCGGATATATCTAATTCTGAACCGATAATCGCTAAATTAAGCAATATTCGTTCCTAAATTGAGAAACATCTTTCTGGAGAATTTTGTAATGATCGGAAGTAAAGTACAACTTCTATAGCGCTTTGTAAACAAATCAGGAGGATAATATATATGGAGCTTATATATAAATCTGAATCGATTTTCCCTGAATACTCATTCATGTATGAGCTTATATATAAATCTGAATCGATTTTCCCTGAATACTCATTCATGTAAAATAGAAACCTCTTTCTGTCGAATTTCGTACTGATCGGATAACATATATATGGGGGCTATATCTAAATCTGAACCGATTTTCTCCGAATTTGGCAGTATTCCTTCTTGTAATAAGAAACCTCTTTCTGCCGAATTTCGTACTGATTGGATATAAAATACAGTTTCTACAGCGCTTACATGTCAAATCGGGTGCAACATATATATGGGAGCTATATGTAAATCTGAACCGATTTTAACCAAATTCAATAGGGATCGTCCTTGGGCCTAAAAAAAGGTATGTGCAAAGTTTCGTTGAGATCGGACCATAATTGCGACCTGTACTTTGATTACAAGAATACGTCTACAGACAGACGGACAGACAGACAGACGGACATAGCTAAATCGACTCAGAAAGTGATTACAAGTCGATCGGTATAATAAACAATGGGTCTATCTCTTCTCCTTTTGGGTGTTACAAACAAATGCACAAAGTCATAATACCCTGTACCACAGTGTGGTGTAGGGTATAAAAGTGGCGATCATTTTTCCTCGGCTTCAAACTCTGCACCACATTAAACCAGAAAATGTTATGTCAATTTTGAGAATAATACTGGGTGGTTAATTAAAAAATATATCTTTTACAGGTAAAACCTATCAATGACTATTTGCAAAATACAATTAGTAAACACGACAATCTTAAAAATTGTTTTTAAAAAAAATAAGGAAATCTTTTTTCTATTTTTTTAATGTTTTAAATTTAAAAAATCTATTAAATTAATTTTAATACATTTTTTAAAAAAAGTTAATTTAAAGACAAATTTTTTACTAAAGCTAGTATTTCCAAAAAATTAGAATTTTGATAGTTATATCAAAATAACACTCAAAAATCCATTATAAAAGGAAATGGCATGAGTTTTCCTTGTTAGAAATATTTTTAGACTTCATCATCAGATTTAAATTTTTTAACTAAATTTAAAAAATTACCAACCTAGAGTTCACTCTTATTTTAAGGGCCAAAATATTTTTTTAAAACATAGAATATGGAAGAATATGGAAATTATTTGATTTTTATGCTGTTACATAGAAAAACCGTTATTTGCCAAGCAATAAGCTGAGAAAAATATAGGGGCTATATTAAAAAATTATTACATGGAATTACTGGAAGTTAAATTATTATCTATTAAAATCTTTTGTTAAATGTATTATCTATTAAAACCTGAACCCATTAGCTAATTTCTTCTAGGAACGATTTTAGGTAATATAAAAAATATATGACTGAATATAGCATATTTGGTTAAAAATACGTCAAAAAGTCTAGCCGGAGGGAACCATTATAAACGGGATATATAAAAACATGGAGCGATATTCCCATTTTCACTAGAGACGATTAAATGCAACATAAAGTACTAGCTGTACCCGGTCCACTTCGTTGCCCCAGATTTCAGATTTCCGATCCAGCCCATTATTTGGCAAATTACGTGGACTGCCATCACATGCATATGGCAAATGTGTGCATGTGTAGTTTAGGCGTTATGCTGGAACAAACACATAAACAGACAGACAAAAAAACGATTTGCCACGCTCACATTTTCCCCGCCCACTTTTTGCAAACAAATTTTTTCCAAAACCATCTCAGACTAAATAGCTTTCAAACAAAAGAAAAAAATTTAAAATCGGTCCAGTAGTTTAAGCGTCTATAAAACACATACATACATACAAACATTTTTCCATTTATATATATATAGATAGATCGGTTAAAATGCGTTCAGAAAAAGGGGATTTAAAGCAATATATTTACATATGTTACAAATGTTTAGATTTCACATAATTCGAATACAAAATGTGTGGACAGATGTGCCCAATTTTCACTCGAAGATTTAGTGCAATCTTAAGTATAAATGTTTAAATTTCTGGCAGATCAATTGAAAAATGTGTTCTCTAGGTCGTCAAGAAGTGACGACCCAGAGAAATGAAGACCTTTATATGGGCCTATATCAGATTTTCAATACGGATCGCTAGTCCTTTGATCACAAAAATATGTGGACAGACGGACATGGGTAAATCAACTCAAAAGAAGATTACGATCGTACATGCCAATCAGTGGAATAAACACTTAGACAAATATTACCTTTCGCTGATCTTATCACGGCAATTCAAATGAATAAATGCCAAATATCAATCCGATTAAAGCAATGGTCATCCATATTTTAAGGTAATACGTGCAATGGTTCTCCATATATTTCGTTTTCAAAAATGGATTATTAAGTGCGGGCCCACGCCGACATTTCTGATATCACAAATTTTGTGTTGAGCCACGCAGAAAATTCAGAGAGTGTGAGGGTAGCTCTTACAGCATAAACCACAAATATTTTTTTTCGAAAAACTTCTTGGGAAACCGTGGACAAAATAAATTAAATATTATACGATGGGGTGAAAAGGGGTTACACATGGTACAGATGGGGGACATCAAGTGTTAAATGTGGCCTAAGGGCCAAAAATGGTTTTATATTGTCCCAGGGTGTTAATGTAGCTATTGGAACATCCCTAGTTTATTTTCCAATAGCTATAGGAAAAGGTTACATGTGATCCAAAAAGTAGTTTTTCGACATTTACGGCACATTTGGGAGAAGGGATATAAATTGTACCAGGATGCCGAGGTAACTCTTGGAACATAAACAAGAAATGAAAAGGGGTTTTCGTATTTTTTGTATAAAAGGAGCCAAATTTACTTAATTTTTGATTTTATTTTTCAATAATGAGGTATAACTATTTTACAGTATCCCAAATAGAAAATAAATAAAGCATGACGGCTGTGAAACGCACTGGATTAAAGCTGGTAGGATATAAAAATTATAGCATTTCCAGATAGAAATTTATTAAACACAAAATTAATTTCCATTTGGAAAAAGTTTTATAAAGAAATGGGGCAAAATAGGCATATAAGCGAGTGCAAATAGTGTGTTGGAGTTGTATCACTTACTAATTTAAGACGAAGACTGAAACTAAACTAGACAATTTCATTCAGTAATTATAATCTTCACAGACAACTATAGTTATTGTTAGATGTTCCAGACTTTAAATATGTATGTAAATCAAAATCTTTATTTGAGCGATTGACGACTTCAGCAAATAGTTTATTGCTGTCACACATAAGATCGAAAAAAATAACTCATTTAAGAAGTCACCTTCATTACATTTTGTTAGAAATGTAAATTTGGTTTGGTTTGCATTGCTTCTCCAAAGCCCAGACTGCCTCTATCAGTTATAAATATCGGGTAGCCATGTAACTGGAGCCCGAGGGAAGCATATTATTGTGGCCGAATATATGTTCGGATCATATTTCAATATTCAGACGAATCCGAATACCAAATCTGAATGAATAAAAAACACTTTCGACTGAAACCCAATGAATAAATTGATATAGAATAACAATGTCGATTTGTGAATACAATTTATCAATTTTCTTCGAAATCCGAGCGAAAACTATATTTGGGAAATGCTAAACAAACCGCACAAAACTGTTGCAAATCTTTTAGAACGCGCACGCTGAAAGAAAATCTCTTCTATAGCATATTGTCCGAAAAATATTCTCAAATAAACATTATGGCCCTCATTCATAAAAATTTAATGAAGGTTTGAAGAACGCTTTAACACTGCTAAAGCGTTCCTCAAACCTTCTTTAACTTTTTATGAATAAGGCCCTATATATTTGGGAAGATTTTCTTTTAAACAAATCTTTGATTCTATTCTATTAACAAACTCTGCTTAAAACATATGTATGTTTAGGGTACCCTCTAAATATATAATATTTGGCACAAAGAAATATTATATATTTGGGAAGACGTTGTTCTAAACAAATCTTATTTTTGTATTTGGGACTATTATCTCCGAAACAAAGGTTTATGTATTAAAAAAACCATTATCGATACCTTAACTGTTTTAAGTTTTCAACAATTCAAAGTCAATTTTTCTTTTATAATTGAAATCGTATCTTGGATAACAATTAAATGGTTGAAGGATTGACAACAAATGATGACTTGGAATATTTAGAAATTAAAAATAAGTGCCTTAAAAATATTCGAAAAAGTCAGGAAAGTTTTGAAAATATTTGTTAAATAAAATATATTTGGAGAAACTTCTAAACAATAACAATAAAAACATGCTTTATTTTAGAAAAAAAATTCGCAAATATATTTTGTTTTAATATAGTAACAAATGCGCTCCGAATAAATTTTATTTATTTTCAAATTAAATTTATTTGTTCAAAAATATATAATATACAAAAATTATTGTAATATATTTACACATATATATATATTTTATAAGTTGCATACTTTGATTTTGGATTTTCACCAAGTGATGTTCGACAACTTAAGCGCAATTGTACGCGTATAGAAGTGCTATTGAAACATTAGTATTTTTTTGTTATTGAATCAAAAATCATGACCCAAAAACATCTTTATGCGATTTTTAAAATATTGGAAGCATGACAATTGTTTTGGTAACTGCTATTCAGACCACCTTCTGAGAATTAGAAATTGATCATGTTAGATGAGGTGAGCGATTAAAGGATTTTTAAAATACAGAATGAGTGAAAAGTGGTGAGCTATAAATTTTAGAAATTTTAAGTCGCCGTTTTATGTCCGGTCTGACCTCAGGCTGGACATCGCATAGTTGTTTTCGTATGTACATATGCTTAGTAAAGAGATAAATACTGTTACACACATTTTATGCTATAACATTAAAAGTAATGAATCCTTTTGGATCAAATTTATTGTATATATTTATTGACATATATTCTATACAAAAAGCAATCACTCATTCGAAATGTCCGTCTTTGGCCTTCACACATGCGTTAAGTCACACTGACCAATCATCAATAGCCGCCCGCACCTCGTCCCTTTAGGAATGTGACCACAGCATGAATCAAAGCAGTCTTAGGAGAATCGATGTTGGTGTTTTTTTGGCAGACCTTGTCCTCTAAAACTGTCCACAGTTTGTAATCCAGTGGGTTTAAACCAGGGCTACCAGAGAGCCGTTCATCGGATGAAATGAAAGCTGGCAAATTGTTTTAACGCCATGTCTAGGTCATTTTAGCTTTATGTGCCGGCGCAGAATCCTACTGGAAAGTCCTTGCCTGGTTTTGGAATAGGGAATGGTTAAGAGGTTTCACAACAGCTTCCAAAACGGTGTCTTGGTCATTTTTGGCCAATGTGTTGACCCCTTGTTCGCAGAAATGCAATTCAGTAACCCCATCGCAAGAGACACCCCTTCAATATTTTTTATAAAGCTGATAAAAAATATTGAAGGGGTTATAAAGCTGAAGTCAACAAATGTCCATTGTGGCTCTTGAAAGCCCCAAGTCTCAAGTCTTTTTTGATAATTCGACTCATGGACTTTTGTGTAATATTCATCTCACGGGCCAAGATTTTCTGTTTTCGGAGAGGAATTCGCAGAATTCTTGATTTGATGACCTGCGGCGTTCGAACAGTACGAGCGCGTCCCGACCGGTGGCGGTCTTTGACATCTCCAGTCTCCCCAAACAGTTTTATGCACCTGTAGATGAAAATGAGACTAATCCCAGGTGGGCAGAGCGTTTTGAAATGTTTTTTTCATTCCATATTTAAAAAGCTTTATAACAGCTATACGGTTCTTATTATCTAACCACTATTGTAATGGGTGTTATAGGTCGCGAAATAGTTAAGTAATGAACTGAAAGAATCAAAAAAGAAAAGAAGGTCAAAAATACCAAACATCAATAATAATAAATATAACGGAAGCATGGAACGATTTCAAACTATTAAGAAACATTTATAATGTAAAGTTGGAAACCGAGAAAAGCAATTATGCTCTAAAATGTGGAGAGAAATTATATACTTAGGGCCTTATTCATAAAAAGTTAAAGAAGGCTTGAGGAACGCTTTAGCAGTGTTAAAGCGTTCTTCAAACCTTCATTAAATTTTTATGAATAAGGGCCTTAGTATTAAAAACTTCCCACCCTGTGATGAAATCTGTGATATTTTATAATATAAAATATAAGGAAAGTGAAAAAAATAGCCAACCATTTTAACGGTTATTTTGTAGATAGTATTAAGCAGATAAGAGAATCCATCGAAAAAGTGCAATATATAAACCATGTACCTGTAATAAATGATAGATTTAAATTCCGTACAATAACTTTATAAGAACTTGGAAATTGTGCAACCAAGTTAAAAATAAGCCAGACTGTGGTAGAGTGTCCGTTATTATGACAATAGATAATTGGAATACAATCGAAAATGCGTTGCTATAAATAATTAATAAATCAATGGAAACAGGTGTTTTCCCTGAAAGATGGAAAGGATCAATTGTAACGCAAATAATCAAAATAGAAAAAACTGTACCACAAGGATCAGTTCATGGCGCTTTACTTTTTATATTGAATCATATGTCAAAAATTAAAAACAATTTTTTGTTATGTACGCCGATGATACACAAATTTTTAACGAGGATGAAACAGATGAATTTTGTCGAAAAAATATAATGGAAGATATAGATAACACGAGGGTTGCTATATCTTCCATTCTGGCCTAGGCAAAACTAAGTGTTGCCTGGCGCCATCTGACATTTCCATTGGAAAGTTTGACATTTGGTAGCATAACTTCACTCAGACCGTTTTGTCATATGATCGCGAATTGTTTTGGTTACAGTGTGTTGAAAATTCACCTCCAAAACATAGTTTTTGAACGCATCGACAGCTGCTTCAGGCGTCGAAAAACGTTGACCAAGCAGTTTTTATACCCTCACTTTAGTGTGACGAGGGTATATATCATTTGCTACGGAAAAAAGTGTAACACGTCGAAGGAGTGACCTAAGACCCCAAGTATATTCGGAGGAAATCCGTTTTGGGTCATTTTAAGTCGAATGAGCAATGTCCGTCCGTCCGTCTGTCTGTCTGTGTGTCTGCTGGCTGGTGCGCACGATAACTCTCGAAAGGAGTAACCGATTGACCTCAAATTTGGTATGTGGTAATCTTTTTTTCTATCTCCGGCTAAGTTCGAAGATGGGCCATATTGGTCCACTCCCCCACAAAGGGTTAAAATGTTGTGAAATATTGATTCTTTAATAACTGCTATACTACTTATTCGAATCTTTTGAAATTCCACACATAGTATTATCTTATTAGTCGTTATCAACTCGAGAAAAATGGGCAAAGTCGCCACGTCCCTTTTGGTACCTCCCACACAAATGCACTATTTTGCACCAAAAGTTAACAGCTTATAACATTAATAACAGTGTATAAAAATACTTGAAATTTTGTACAGTATTATGCTTTTATATTGCGTACAGTCCAGGGAAAAATGGGCGTTGTTGTCACGCCCCTTTTGGTACCTCCCACACAAAGGTACCTTTTTGCACCAAAAGTTAACAGCTTATAACATTAAAACCAGTGTATAAAAATACTTGAAATTTTGTACAGTGTAATGTTTTTATAGTGTCCATAGCCCCCCTCTTTGTACCTCCCACACAAAATGCCCAAATCATACCACAATTTAATGTCTCATAACGTTTATACCAGTGCACATAAATGCTTATAAGTCGGCACAGTGCAATGAATTTAAAGTATCTAATGTTCAGCAAAAAAAGGTGTATTTGATAAACCCCTTCTGGTACCTCCCACACAAATTGACAGAATAATTCGAGTAATATTCAATATTACATTACTCACAAAGTGAGGGTATACCTTAGTCGGTTTACCCGACTGAAACTTTCTTACATGTTTTTCTTGATGTGAGTGAATAAGAAGAAGCCATTGGGTGTCAAATCAGGGCTGTACGGCGGATGACCCATCAATTCGACGTTTTGGTCGGTCAAAAAGGCGCTCGTTTGAGCCGACGTGTGAAAGCTCGCATTGTCATGGTGCACAATGATTCGTCTTCTTTTGTTCGTTTTTCGAATTTCTCCGAAGACTTCAGGCAAACGAATTGTGGTGAACCACTCAGAATTGACCGTCCTATGTGCTCAAGCGGATCAGTCGCCACATGACCAGTTTTGCCGAAGAAACAGGCGACCATTTGCTTCGAAGTGCTTCTTCCACGGACAACTTTCGTTGGATTTGGCTCTTCTTCGAAGCCCCACACGGTCGATTGCTGTTTAGTTTCGGGCGCATACGCATAGATCCAAGATTCATCACCTGCGACGATCTTATAAACGTCTCTTGAAGCACCGCGATAGTATTTTTTCAAAATTTCTTTGCACCAATCGCTTTTTTGTGAGCGATTGTCAAATTGTGCGGGATCCAACGAGAACAAACTTTTTTACGGCCAGGTGTTCATGCAATATCGAATGTATGCTGGTGGAAGAAATGCCCAAGGATGCCTCTATCTCACGATATGTCACAGACATATATATAGCAACCCTCGTATATTCGCGTTTTTGAGATAGAGTATTAACTATGTGATAAAAACGCTGATTTCACGCTTTTTTGAAAACAGAATCGCGACAGACGGACTTTTACCAAAAAACTTAAGGTTTCGCAAAATAATCGCTTTTATATTAAAACGATATAGACTCCCATCCGCGAAACATAATTAAAATCGCGAGAAAAGCACAAGTCGCGAGAAAAAAGTATGAAAATTTAATATTTGGAAACAATTATCAATATTCATTTTGTGCGTTTCTAAATAGCTGTCAAGTAAGCCACGGTTCATTCAAATTGGTGCACGTAGTCGGGAGAGATACCATGGTCAAAATTTCAAACTTAGACACCCTGTATCTTCCTAACCTATGACGCTAAGAAGTTGTATTTTTGGCACATCTCATACCTGTATTACTTCTGTAACCTCACCAAGTTTCGACGCGATCGGAATAAAATTGAAAAAAGTGGGGATAGACGTGTAATAAGTCGAAATTCGTACTTTTGGGCGCACAGTGGTGCAAAAAGCGATAAATATGGTACCACCGCCGAATCTAAGCGGAATGAGCTAGAATAGTGAAATTTAGTGTGAGGGCAGCTCTTTTGAGCCGATGTGTGAGAGCTCGCATTGTCATGGTGCACAATGATTCGTCTTCTCTTGTTCGTTTTTCGAATTTCTCCGAAGACTTCAGGCAAATTTAGAAATTTTAATTATAGGAAATTTTAATTATAGGAGCACAGTGGGGCAAGACGGGTTAATTATGGTGCATTGGGGGAAAAATGGAATAATCTGGCAAAATTGGAATTTAAACTATAGATATGAAGTTTTTTTTCGCTTTTATGAGCACAGTGAGTAAAAAACTGTTAAATAATGGAAAAGGGTTAATATATGGTAAAGTGGGGACAAATTTTAAATATGGTAAACTGAGACAAAAATTTTTTAAAGATGGTACAGTTGGGCAAAAAGTGATAAATGTACATTGAGATAAAGGGTTAAATGGGCACAGTGGGGTTAAAGGGTTAACAATAATACAGTGGGGCAAATATAGTATGTATATCGTAAGGACAAAATGGGTTAAATATGGTACAGACAAAAATGGTTAATTATAGTACAGTAAGGCAAAAATTGGTTAAATATGGTACAGTGGAGCAAACTATATTTACATTGGGGCAAAAAGTATTAGACATGGTAATATGGGACAAAATATAGAACAATGGGGCAAAAATGTGTTAACTATGGCAGACCTGGACAGAAATGGTTGAAAGTGGTACAAAGGGTTGAATATGTCACAGTGTGGCAAAAAGTGTTAACTATTGTACAGTGGGGCACAGATAGTTAAATATGTTAACTAGGGACAAAATATGCTACAGTGGGCAAAGAGGCGTTAACTATGGAACAATGGGGCAAAAATGTGCTCACTATGGTACACTAGGACAAAAATGGTTGAAAGTAGTACAATGTTATAAAAGCAAAAAGAGTTAAATATGGCACAGTGGGGCAAAAAGGTGTTAAATATAATTCAGTGGACCCAAAAGGGTTAAATATGGTACAGTGGGACAAAAAGTGTTCATTTAGTACAGTGGGCAAAAATATGGATGCAGGGAGAGGGAGGGGGTAACTCTTGGAACATAAATATGAGATAAGAAGTGTTTTTGCAAAATGTATGCTTCCAGTAGCACTGTGGTGCAAAATGGTTAAAATTATGGTGCAGTGGGGACAAGCAAAATAGGTTCAATATGTTACTGAGGGTTAAATATGGTAAAGTGAAACAAAAAGGGCTATATATGGTACAGTGGTGCATAAGAGGTTGAATGTGGTCCCAGAGTGCGAAGGTAGCTCGTATAGCATAAACCAAAGCTAAGAAACATTTATTTCGAAATATGTACGTACATCTATTAAACCGCGATAAATAGGGGACAAAAGGGTTAAATACGGCCTAAGGTTGCGAATTTGGCTCTTGGAATAGAAACTATGATTTTCTCTAAATGCACACTTTAAATGACACTGTGTGGTAAATTCGATTAACTGTTGTACAGTGGTGCAAAAATGGTTAATTATGACACATTGGGTTAAATGAGGTACAATGGAGCGAAAATGATTAAATATGACCCCAATGACAATTGTAAATATTGCAATTTAAACTAGGGATTCATTTTATTTTTTTTAATTAATACCTTTAGAGACACGGTGGGGCAAATATTTTTTATATTGTACCAGGATGTGAATGTAGCTATTGAAACATAAACTAGATTGAAAAAAGGTAAAATATGACAAAAAAGTAGTTTCTGACAGTTAAAGGCACAGTGCGGAAAAGCGATAAATATTGTATCATGAATGATTTTATAGTACCTAGAGACCAGAGAAAAGTGATCATTATTGGCACGCCCCTGGTAACTCCCACATAAATGGACCATTTTGCACCAAAAGTTAACAGCTTATAACTGCAATTTAAATCGATAATTATTTAACTAAAACAAAAAATAAATAAATTTACGTATTATTTTTTGGGACTAAAGGTAGAGGGATTCTTAAGTGGGTTTACCCGACTGAACTTTCTTACTTGTTTATAACACTGTATTTGAATACGTGTTTTTAATAATGGTTTATTAAGCCAAGAGTGTTTGTTAACTAAAGTACAGTACACACGGTTGTCAAATCTTACAATGGCAGATTATTAGCAAAAGGTGAGTTGTCAGTTCAGACGAAATGTTTCTCTGACAATGGTGTCATTATCAGATGCATAAACTTCTGACATCTTACAATATACTAACGATGACTTTTCTGGCAACGTTGCAAGACATTTTAAGTTCACACGGTTTTAAGACATTTTTTTTAGCATGACAACATTGTAAGATCTGACAAACGCGTGTACTGGGCTTAATATGTATTTTAAATCATAATTAGGACCTTTTTATGACTTCGGTTGTTGGTGTTTAGCAGCAGATACACAGCGTAGAAGAGCATGTAGGGAAAGAAATGCGTATTCGATTGGGCACCGGCATCTTCGTGGAAACTACGTTCCCAGGCGAAATGCAAGAGTAATAGCTTCAGATCGTGTATGCTACTCGTTTAGGAAATGTCACAGCGTTGGGTGCTCTCTTGCAAGTAGCTAGCATGGCGGTCATACAGGCCAAGAAGGCCGCCTCGGAGACTTCCGGAACCCAGAGTGGCAGTGACCATCATGGAACCTACGAACACGCGAAAATATGTTGAAAATATGATAAAAACTAAGTTCTCGTTTTATTTCTTTAAAAATACACAGCAACCACAAATAAATAGTTGACGAAAAATCCCCCATTTAACAACTGAAGTTGTCGGTAGTTGCCATCCGTAAGCAACGATCTCGAACTCAATAGTCAAAAACAAAACTATGAAAAGTCATAACAGATTGAATAACAAAAACAATGATAAAACCAGTAAGGAAATGCTAAAGTCGGGCGGTGCCGACTATATAATACCCTACACCACTCTCGTAATATTGAATAACTCTGATATATAAATGTTGTAATTCATGTATAAATTGTTTACATAAAATTACTTTTGGGATATTTTATACTTAAATAATACCCTGTACCACAGTGTGGTGTAGGGTATAAAAACGTTTGGATCTAAAGAGCCAATCGGATATATGGGAGCTATAGCTAAATCTTTACCGATTTTCTTCAAATTCGGCAATGTTGGTTCATGAATACCATTCTAAATTTCAAAACGATTGGATGTAAAATATAGCTTCTATAGAACTAAAGGGCCAAATCGGACGAAACATATATATGGGAGCTATAGCTAAATGGGAGCTATAGCTAAATTTTAACCGATTTTCTTCAAATTCGGCAGTGTTGGTTCATGGATCAAGAAACTCTACCATTCTAAATTTCAAAACGATTGGATGTAAAATACAGCTTCTATAGAACTAAAGGGCCAAATCGGACGAAACATATATATGGGAGCTATAGCTAAATCTTAACCGATTTTCTTCAAATTCGTTAGTGTTGGTACATGGATCAAGAAACTCTACCATTCTAAATTTCAAAACGATTGGATGTAAAATATAGCTTCTATAGAACTAAAGGGCCAAATCGGACGAAACATATATATGGGAGCTATAGCTAAATCTTAACCGATTTTCTTCAAATTCGGTAGAGTTGGTTCATGTATCAAGAAACTCTACCATTCTAAATTTCAAAATGATTGGATGTAAAATACAGCTTCTACAGGAATAAAGAGCAAAATCGGACGAAACATATATATGGGAGCTATAGCTAAATCTTAACCGATTTTCTTCAAATTCGGCAATGTTGGTTCATGGATCAAGAAACTCTACCATTCTAAATTTCAAAACGATTGGATGTAAACTACAGCTTCTATAGGACTAAAGGGCCAAATCGGACGAAAGATATATATGGGAGCTATATCTAAATCTGAACCGATTTCAACCAAATTCAATAGCGATCTTAACAGCCGCGAAATACTCTAAACTGCAAAATTTTAGAACGATCGGAGTGAAATTGCGACCTGTAGTCGACGAACAACTTTACATGGACAGACGGACGGACGGACATCGTTAAATCGACTCAGCTAGTGATTCTGAGTCGATCGGTATACTTTAAGGTGGGTCTAGCTGTGTTATTTTCAGGTGTTACAAACATCTGCCGTGAAACAAACTTATAATACCCTGTACCACAGTGTGGTGTAGGGTATAAATACGTATGTTCAGTTTCACATTTCGAAGTTAAAATCTTTACAGTATGCACAAATCAGATTCCTCTGTACTGTATTGAAATTACCCTACGCTGAATTTATGTCATCTGACAGCAATTGAGCTATCAATCGGCTTTATTTACGCATTTGTATTGAAAGAAAAAAACTGAAAACAACCGTTTAACCGGTTTTTTATTATCGAAAACCTAAAAAATCTAAAAAAAATTAAATTTCGAAGAAAACGAAAAGTGCCTTATGGTCTAAGAGCTTATTACCTTATATTGGGCAATTTTTTGGCAACACTGTTTTTGTCAGCTCAGCTGCTTTCGTATAACATGTTACTTTCAAACATGTTCAGTTTGAACCGACTTATAAACGAACAAGATTGCAGATTATTGAATTTGTTTTTATTTTTATTGCATTTTGAGTTCGGTGAACAGTTTATTTCACTTTTCGTCGGCTTAATGCTATTTTGGTCCATACGCCATTTTTGTGTTTTTTGAGTTAGGAGTTGATAATATGGGTTCCAAGCATGCTCTTTCAGAATCTGCAATCATTTTTTTCCTATCTCGCCTAGTTTTCGAGATATTGGTAGGGTAAATTTGTTTTACTCTGAATAACGGGAAATAATTTCGATATTTTTGTTCTATGCCTCAATTTTTCTATCGCCCTATATTTTTCACTCAGTATTTTACGTTCTTTCGATCACAATATGTAAATTAGTGTCCATCCATACCGACCCTTTTTGTGGTCCATGTAATACAAATACGAAAAAATAGTAAAATAAAAGTGGATATGGACCAAAATGCCAAGTACAAAAATTGTTATAACTTGCTTATTTTTGGATGTAATGGCATAGAAATGCATGAGAATCATACAAACACTGTTGGGAACCCTATGAAATAAAAACTGTGTAACTCTTCAGTCCCGTTTTTACTCAAACAATAAATTGCGTTTTTCTCCTTTCATAAAAAATGGCATATGGAACAAAATAGCATTAAGCCGACGATTTGGTGCCGGTCAATTGGCCGCCTAGATCGCACGATTTAGCGCCTTTAGATTTTTTTTGTGGGGCTATGTCAAGGCTCGCGACTATAAGAACAATCCCGTAACGGTTGATGCACTGGAAGCCAATATTGAAGAATTTATTCGTGAGATACCGGCCGATATGTGGGAGAGAGTATGCCAAAATTGGACCGAGCGTACGAACCGTTTGAGGCGCAGCCGCGGATTTCATATATTTCTCTAAATTTTATGTTTTTTTTTAATCTTTTAAGTAAAAAAACAATCGTTAGAATGTTCGATGGTAACCTGTTTTATGACATTTTAAGTATCGGGTGGTCCACACAATCGAAAATCGGCCGACACAGAATGGGCTACTGCAAGGCCAACCCCGGCAGCCATATAAATGAAGTGTGTTCCATCATTAACCGGAATGTTGAGGTATCTCAATAAAGGAAAAATCATTGAAAACTATTTTCCGTCTTTTTTATAAACATTTTAAAACGCAACTTTTTCGTGATACGGCCTTTAATTTGAGCAATGTCCATACGTCCGTCGATAATTTTCGAAAGGAGTAACCGATTGACTATAGATTTGGATGGGTCCACACAAAGGACCCATTTTGTACAAAAATTTAGCTGTAGTTAACATTTTTGCAGTTCTACAGGCGGGTCTTATTGCTACAACACTTTTGGTACCTCACACACCAATTAACCAAATCAACTTATGTATAATTGCTCCTAACTTTAATACCAGTACACATAAACGATGAAATGTTTAAAAATATAAACCAGATGTTGATATCGTAAAATATGCAATGAGAATAATCAAATGGTAACATGAAAAATTTCCATATTTTGTTATTATTTTCATAGAAAAAATTCTGTAAACTAGTGTAATTGAAAAATTATTGAAACAAATCTGCAAAATATTAATTTGAACAAAATCGATATAAATCTGATAATGATAAAGACTTTTCATCACTCTTCCTTTGCATTTACAGTGCCCGTGGCATCCGCTTCGGATATTTTAAGCGAGTGGGCTGATGAGGAGGCCGGTATTGAAGCTGTGCAACGAATTTTAGATTGTCTGGATGACATTTATGCTCTGCAAGACGCACATGTTGATTCGGACGTGCTACGTGATATGCTTAGAGATAGTCGTCTGCACCAATTTTTGCACGTAAGTTGAATGAGATGTTTTCCACCGGACCGCCAGAACACAGGCCGACAGCTCATCAGACCACCATTCAATCAATATTTCACATATACCTATTTACAGCTATTCGATCGTATTAGTTCGACGGTAATGTCGCCGAATCGTGCACCGCCTGGCGATGCTGTGTCACGTAGTCGCGATGTCATTGAACTCCTATCTTCAACGGGTGGTAATAAATATCTGAAGGATGAATTAATGCAATTATTGGCAGCACCCCATTTACAGGTATGTTATAGAGTTAGACTTGGCTAAACAACATTTGAAAATAGTTTTTTTAATTAAAAAATCGCTTTTTGGCTTTGTTGTGTTTTTTGAGGTAATATAATGTATGTATTTTATATTTTATATCATATTAGGAACAAGTGTTATAAGTATATACATATGTATTTTGTTTTAATCAGTAGTAATCAAAGAAACTCCCAACGAAAAAACGAAGAAAAACGGTTCGTCCCAAAATCCCTTTACGAAACGAAAGCTTTTGTCGAAAAATATTGTATACATAAAGTCCGATTTAACTAATGAGCATTTTACGGATATTTTCGTTATAGCGACAAAAATGTGAGTCGCGAGTTGTTCATGAGATATTAAAAATATATTGTGAAACCATTTCCAATTTTAAATAAAAATGTTGCACTAAAAGTATGATTAACCTACAGAATACATAGATTGTGAAAATCAAGTTTTTTTTGGGTACCATGAAATAACACCCAAACGAAATAAGTCCCAAAAATAAAATGACAATAAATCCCACCCAATTTCCATGTAAATTAAGACTTATTTCATTATGAAATATGTACCAATGCGTTGGGGAATGTCTTAAGGCGGCCACTTTCTAATCTATGGTCCCCGTAGCCGTCTTTGGGCATACCCTGAGGCCAAAAACTTTAATCCCGGCCGAAGGCCGGCAACGCATATATGCTTTGGTCCGCGTAGCCGACTTCTTTCATTTGTCCCTTGGGGTATTGACTTCAATGTTTTTGTATTTATAAAAAACAAGTTCCAATATTATTGCGTAAAAAAGGAGGAGACAAGTTTAATAATATTTTTGAGTTCTCGGCAACTGTTGCGTACATTCGGGGTTCTGTGAGTTCAGATAAACAGTGTCTTCTTGGAACTGCAATTACAATTTGCCGCAAAAGTCAGTTTGATGTTTCACCTTAAAATATGTGGCTTTATAGTAGGATAAACTGTTCATTACACGCAAAAATATCGCTTCTGTAATATATTGCCCAAACATATTCTGCTTGAAACATACCCATGTTTAGAGTACACTCCAAATATACATATATTATTTGACAGCCAATAATAATATATGTTTGGGATAATGTATTTCTAAAGAAAAGTATATTTTCATTCAATTTATTTTTTTGGAACGAATATTTCTAAAAAACAGAGATCAATTTGTGTTTAAATATTTTGGCTATGTATCAATGGCTTAATTTACAGTCAAGTTTTCTTGTTTTCAGAAGTTCAAAAGTGCAGTTTTTCAAATTTTGAATGCTTGTAAAATTTGATTAAAATGTAAATCGTATAATCTATCGTAACTACTAATATTGATGGATTGACAAAAAGAAATGAATTGAAATACTTACAACAAGAAAAACTTCTGAATATATTTTATAGGTGAAAGTCAGTTTGCAAATATATTTTGTTCCAATATGTGCGTGGCAACTTCGTTAATTTTACAACTTGTGGAATCTCAGTAGATTCGAGTATTAAAGAATTAATATTTTACTAAATGTTAACCCTTTGTGGGGGAGGTGCTAGAAGGAGTACACTAATATGGCCCATCTTCGAACTTAGCCGGAGATAGAGAAAATATATTATTAAATATTATTATATTCAAATGACCCAAATCGAATTCCCGCCAAACATATTTATATATACACTTTTGGCTCGTAGCAAATGATACATAACGGTGCCGTGACATAACTCCCAACGGACATAACACCCAAAACGATTTTGGGAGTTATGTCCGCATATAATCGAGGACATAACACCCAAAATTGTTGGGACTTATGTCCGATGGTACCGAGTGGACATAACTCCCAATGGGAGTAATGTCCTTTTTATTCATTTACATAAAAAAAATTTGTTTTTTATTTCCTAGGGAAATACAATTTTACCCGTATATATAATTTTGTTCAAGTATAAGAGTAAAAATGTATAATATAAATATTGGTCTATATCCTCATAAATTAATATAAATGAAAAATTCTTCAGTGCTTCCTACGCTCTATGTTTCACAATTTTTTAGTCTACAAACAGTAGAAGTTCATATGATTTTTATTTTTTATTAGCCATTAGTATGAAGACAAATGGGAAAATATACAAGTAAGTAACTAACATAAATGTATTTATCAAAGATGAAACGATTTGTAGACGATATAAAATTTGAAGAACATAGAAAACGCAGCAGGTGAATTGTTTTAATCGCGGTATTTAAAAATTATTCATTACACTAGGGACCGATTGCGAATATTTTTTAAAAAATCGCACGATTTTTAAAAAATATTCGCAATCGGTCCTATGTTTAAATATTTTTTAAATCGCGTGATTAAAAAATCATTTAACTGAGGAAGGCGAAACTTTTTTAGAAATCGTACAAATAAGTAATTAATATAAATGTAGTTAACAAAGATGAAACGATTTGTAGACGATATATATTTTGAAGAACATAGAAAATGCCACATGTTTCTTTTTATCGCGCGATTTAAAAAAATCGTTGAATTTAGGACAGAAGGCGAAAGTTTTTTTTTAAAAAATCGCGCGATTTTTTAAAAATATATTTCGCCTTCTTTCCTAAGTTCAACGATTTTTTTTAATCTAGGATTTTTTATATTTTAGAAATTTTTTTAATTACATGTCTATCTTGAGAATTATAGATGATTTATAATTGCTTGTATCGACAGCTTGGGACCATCGAAAAATCGCATTCATCATACAGTGACGATCGTTAGGATCAATATTCCTTTAGATTCATTTGGTGATGGATGGTGACAAAAATAATGTGTAGGAAATATCTTCTTCGATATTGTTTGATAACATCTTTCCGTGTCTGTCATAAATGAGTAATTTTTAATAAATTTATGAAATATCGTGGACTTCAAGGAGATTTTGGCATAGTGTGTAATTTTATCCTTCACAAGTGATGTTGCATTTTATTAAAAACAACCAATTGAGCTGTATTTTCATTACTTTGGGTGTTATGGCCGCGGTTTGTTAAAGACATACGTCCCATACATTGGGTGTTATGTCCGCGTTTTTTTATGGGTGTTATGTCCGAGAACGCTCTGCGGACATTACGCCCAACCAATTTTGGGAATTATGTCCAAGTATGCTGGAGGACATAAGTCCCAAAATCGACTTGGGCGTTATGTCCGTAGGAGTTAAGTCCGGGCACCATACATAACCTCCTCTCTACGGTGATGGGATAAAAACAGAAAAGGTGCTTATGAAGTAAGGCATTGATACATTGCCAAAATATTGATATACAAAGTTAAACCTTTTTTTCAAAAATATTAGTTCCAAATGAAAAAAATATTTTGATGTGAACATACTTTTGTTTAAAACAACATCCTTCCAAAGATATAATATTTTTCTGTGTGTGAAATATTATATATTTGAAGTGTACACTAAACACTACAAAAGTACTACAAAAGCAATTTTTTCAGCGAGTACCACACAAATAAAAAATAAGAATTTTTTTTGCATTTCCTTTATTTTTACAAAATGGGTCATAACTTATAACTGTTGGTATTGTTTTCTTCTTTAGGATGCTACACGCTGAAAAAAAATCGCTTCTGTAGTATATTGTCCCGAACATATTCGGCTTGAAACATATATATATATATACACAAAAAGTATATATGTATTTGGGAAAATGTTATTCTAAACAAATCTTTGTTTATATCCCAATATGTTTTTAATTGGGACTACTATTTCCGAAACAAATATTTATTTGCACTTAAGAATTCAGAAAATACGTTAATTGTGTTAAATTTTGTACCAATTCAAAGTTTTTGTTTTACAAATTTTTAATGTTCGTAAAAATAATAAATGCTTATAATTGAAATCGTATAACCTTGGATCAAAATAAATTACTTGGAGGATTGACAAGATTGACTTGGGATACTAACTCAGAAACTAACAGGGGTGTCTCCGAACTCTTTGACGCATCTGGCGGGGACACGCTTCTCGATGATACGGACGAAGAGTTCGATAACACCCTTGTCGGGGTGGATGTTAATCTGTCAATTACCAATGATGGTAAGAATTTTACAGATTAACCTTCATCACGCTAAAGCAGCCTCAGCGGCTCTATTGCTGTGCCTGTCCACAGGTGCAGTAGACATCGTCCTGATACAGGAGCCCTACGCAGTGGGAGGAAGGGTGTGCGGTATCAGGACACCCAACTTTAAACTGCTTGTGGCCAACTGTGAAGGCACTCCAATAACCTGCATTTTGGCCAGGAAAGATAAAAATATTTTTCTTCTGGCTAATTTAAGTGGTAAAGACCAAACATCCGCTAGTCTGGAGATCGGTAATCGCATATATTGGGTGGTCTCCAGTTACTTGCCTTACGAAGCTGTAGTACCGACTGCTCTATTCAGGGAAGTAGTAGAAGAAGCAACGTCTGACGAGGTCGAGCTGATTGTTGGCGCAGACACGAACGCTCATCATACTATCTGTGGTAGTACGGATATAAACAATAGGGGTGATTCGCTTCTTGACTTTATTATAACTACCAACCTAAGTATTTGTAACATAGGTAATAAACCGACCTTTACAATTAAAGACAAGAAGTACTAGACGTAACGTTTGCTACTGACCGGCTGTCATACAAAATTATTGGGTGGAATGTACTGGACGACCACTCATTCTCAGATAACCATTATATTGAGTTCAAACCTGCCGTGCACAGAAATGTGAGGAAGACAAAGTGGCACCTGTATGAAAAGAATTTCAAGAAAGTCCTCAGCTCCAAACTTCTGTACGAACCGAATGACAAAGCCGGTCTGGATAATCTGGTCGAGCATATCACCACATCATTCAATAGTTCCCTTGAATAAGCCTGTCCAAAAACAAGGTACAAGGGTAAAACTAAACCCCAATGGTGGACTTCTGAGCTAACGGCTATGAAAAAGACCTGCAACAAGCTATTCAACAAGGCTAAATATACATGGGTCGCTAATGTTTGGGATGCCTATAAAGAGCAACTCAAGATCTATAAGAAGGAGCTTAGAAAGGCGCAAAGCCACCTTCTGTGGCGAAGTGGAACAGGTCTCCGACGCCGCAAGGCTGAGGAAAATACTATCAGCTTCACCTTGTCCAGTGGGTTACTTGCAGGACGAGGCAAATAATTGGACCAAAAACAGCGAGCAGTCGCTCAATGTACTGCTCGACACACATTTCCCGGGGAACACTCTAACAGAACCAGAGGATCAGCAGGACCAACAAGAGTGCGAGTGGACTGCGAGCGTCGCTAGCTTGTTGACTGAGAGATCCAGCATAAGCTGGGCTATTAATAGCTTTGAGCCCTTCAAGTCACCTGGACCAGACGGCATCACTCCAGCAGAAATGCAGAAAATGTTGCAGTACATTATCCCCTGGCTGGAGAAAATTTATGTAGCCTGTATCAGGCTTTCATACCTTCCGAATCGATGGAGGGATACCAAAGTGGTATTCATACCTAAAGCGGGGAAGATATCACACACTAGGGCAAAAGACTTCAGACCAATTAGCCTATCCTCCTTCCTATTGAAAGGTCTGGAAAGGCTTTTAGATTATTTCATTAGGGAAAACCTGGATACAAAACTCCTGTCGGTGAACCAACACGCTTACAATAAGGGGAAGTCTACAGAATCAGCCCTGCACGAACTTGTGAGCACTATCGAATCGTCCCTGCATTTCAAGGAATTCTCCATGGTGGCATTTCTTGACATAGAAGGGGCTTTTAACAACATTCACTCAGATGCAGTAATTGCGGCACTGTCACATCTAAAAGTTAACTCTTGTTTGATTAGACTAATTCAAAGTCTGCTCAACAGAAGACGCATAACAGCATGTCTTGGGTCCACAACTCTAACAAGGTATGTAAACAGAGGGACCCCACAAGGAGGAGTATTGTCTCCACTAATTTACCAATTTGGAACCTAGCGGTGAATGAAATCCTGCTAGATCTAGAACGTTGTGGCTGCAAGGTCGTGGCATATGCGGACGACGTTGCAATCGAAGTGAGTGGCAAATTCGAAAACGTCCTCCGAGACATTCTACAGGTGGCTCTGAACAAATCGGCTAGATGGGCCAGAAGCAGCGGTTTGGGCATAAACCCAAACAAGACAGAATTGGTTCTCTTTACTAGGATGAATAAAGTCCCATATAGGAATATTAGGAATAATTCTAGATAGAAAACTGTTATTTAGACTTAACGTATTGGAACGTGTAAGGAAGGCCAACGTCGCCTTATATTCCTGCAAAAAGGCTGTAGGGTCGCGGTGGGGCCTCTCTCCTAAAATCGTCCACTGGATATATATAGCAGTAGTTCGTCCTATACTGCTATACGGCATTGTGGTATGGTGGACGGCAACTGACAAACTAACCATCACCAACCTACTAACAAAGGTTCAGAGAACAGCCTGCCTGAGCATAAGCGGAGCCTTAAGGACTACAGCGACCGAGTCTCTACAAGCCCTACTCCATATACTGCCGATTAATATTGTGGCGAGAGAAGTTGCAACCAAAGCGGCAATAAGATTAAACCTGCCTATCAATGTGGAGGTATAAAAACTACGGTCACATGAGGATATCAAAGTGTAGTGCTATGGTAACCGACCGAGTGGACTATATACAAACTGTGTACACATTCGAGAGAAATTACATCACTATGATTCCCGCCAGAGATGAATGGGTTGGAAGAATACCAGGTAATACAAACCATCTCCACTTTTACACGGATGGTTCGAAGCTTGATGAAAAGGTTGGCTTCGGAGTACACTGTGCAGAGCTTAGATTGGATATAGCTCACAGACTACCAGATACATGCAGTGTCTATCAAGCCGAAATAATGGCAATATGGGAAGTAGCCAAGTGGCTGAGTCGCAACATAGTAACCAACACTGGCGTTGTAATTTACTCGGACAGCCAGGCTGCCATCAATTCTCTGGAGGCAACATCCCTAAATTCATAAACAGCCCTCGACTGCCGCAGATCTCTTAACGAGATGGCTGAGCAGTTTAATATACACCTCATATGGGTGCCTGGGCATAGGGATATCCCGGGGAACTGCAAAGTCGATGAACTTGCTAGGAAAGGGATGACATTACAAATTCTCGAAGAATTTGCATATATTGGTGCGCCACTATCCACGTGCAGGCTTTGGCTTAGGCAAGAGGCAATCAGGCAGTCCAACGAAAGATGGACAGAAATCTGCACCTGCAGAGTAGCTAGACAAATCTGGCCAAGGTATGACCTGAGAAGATCAAAATATCTCCTCGCACTAGAGAGGCAAATATTGTCTACGTTAGTATCAGTTCTGACGGGACACTGCTTGATCGGCGAACACGCCAAAAGATTGGGTATGGACTCTAATGACTTCTGCAGAAGCTGTGTAGATGAGGAAGAAGTGGAGAGCATTGAGCACTTGCTATGCGACTGCCCCGCTCTGAGTAAACGACGACTGGACATACTGGGGTCGGCTTTTCTAGGCAGCCTAACAGATCTTTCCAGTACCGATATTCGTACTATCGACAAATTTGTACATCAAACAGGTTGGTTTCGATGAGGGGCATTTCAGCCCGTGGTAACACTAGGGACCTAAACTGCTCTATGTGAGCTTGTATAAAAAAAATACGGCTGCCACCCTAACCTAAACCTAACTCAGAAATTTGAAATGATTGATTTAAACAAAAGTTAATTCTGCATATGGCATTGTAACTGGGAGGTATAATTCTAAACTAAGGAAAAATTTAAACTGAAATTCTAAAAAGTCAACAAAATTTTTGAAAACGTTTTTTTTTCAACTAGTGCTTATTTCGTGAATGGTAACACTTAGCTCATGTCTGATTTGACAGATAATTAGTTTTATCCTTCCGCTGAACGAATATGGTTGTGTATACGCTTGAACAACGCTGGGAAATATTGCGACATTACTTTGAACATTTTGATGTTCAATTTTTTTTTCATTTTTGATTTTTTCATTTTGATCTTGGCGGGTATGTAAACAAGCAAAATTGTCGCATTTGGGGCACAGAAAACCCGCACGCATACATTGAAAAACCGATACACCCAAAACGAGTCACTGTTTGGTGCGGATTTTGGTCCAGAGGCATAATTGGGCCATTTTTCTTCGAAAATGAGCAAGGAGTGGCCGTTGCAGTCAATGGCGATCGTTATCGGGCCATGTTGAACGAATTTTTGTTCACAAAAATTTTAGAGGAGGATATTGGCAGCATTTGGTTTCAACAGGACGGCGCTACGTGCCACACAGCCGAAGCTATACTCGATGTTTTGCGCCCTGATTTTGAAGATCGCATTATCAGCCGCAGAGCTGATGTCGTTTGGCCACCTCGGAGCTGCGATTTGACACCGTTGGACTATTATTTGTGGGGTGCCCTCAAAGATAAGTGTTACGCCGACAAGCCAGAGACAATTGACGCTTTAAAGGACAATATTCGTGAAGCCATTGGTGAAATACAGCTGCACACAATCGATAATGTGCTTAAAAATTGGACCGATCGTGTAGGCTACTGCATGGCCAGCCGAGGCAGCCATTTGAATGAAATTATTTTCCATTATTAACCGGAAGGATTGTACTTTAAAAAAAAAAGAAATTTGAGAAAATATTCAGCAGTTTTTTTTATAGCATTTTCAAAAAAAAAGTTATTTGGCGGACCCTTTATGTTTGGATAAATTCCTAAACAATAATTTTATTTGAATTTAAGCTCATATTTTATTTTAGAAACTTAGTTTGCAAATATATTTTGTTGTAATATATTAATATATGCGTTCTAAATATATTTTATTGATTTTCAAATAAAATGTATTTGCTTAGAAATATATAATATTTAAAATTTTTTGTTACAAATATAATTCTTTTCGATTGAAACATATCAAAAATATAATAAAATAAACATGAGTCATAGAGCTTCAAATGTTTCATTATAGAGAGTAAATGATCAGACGAGAGTATAAAAACAATAGCCATAAACAAATGAGAATAATTACGAGCCACTGAGCTTTACAAGATTGATTATAGAGAGTAAATGATCGAGTAAGTGAGCACGTGAGAGTAATATTGGGTAAACAGTGTAATATTGAGTAAAGAGAGTACGAGTAATTGAGTGAAAGCAAAACACTGTAACCTAACAGAAGCTTTCGTCGTGACATAAAATGATAGCTTAACATAGCTTAATCAAATTAACAGTAAATGTAATGTAAACCAAATGTAAATTTTAACATAGATGTAACGAAATTGTGTTAACATAATTATGAAACTTATAATAATATTAATAATTAATAATATCCATGATAATGAATGAAATTAGTCCGCTACAATTTTTTTTATTTTTTACGGTTTTTTCTTGAAAAAAAAAAAAAAACTTTTTCTTTTATTTTTAACGACTGTTACTAAATTACTGTTTCTACGTGAAGGGGATATTTTAAAAATTTTTGTAGCCCTCATAGTTTCCTTAAATTGAACGCATATTCGGAACTTATACTTCGTAAAATATGGTCCAAATACTAAAGGAAGGAACATTCCATGAAAATTGGAATTTAAACAAAAAATTAAAAAAAAAATTACCAAAAAATGTTTTTATATATCTTTTTCGTGTTTAGGAAACCAAATTATACCATAAAATCTTATTCACAGCCATTTGGTAAATTTTTTTTTAACTAGTGTAATTACGTGTTTTTTGTTATGTTCCTCATTGTTTGGCTCCAGGTCCATGTTTAAGAAACAGTTTTTATTCTTTTAATTCAAAATACATATATTCTCAATAGTTCGACTAACGCGTCGCTAGACGTCATCAGGAGAACTAATAATATAACAATTAAAGTTAGAAGCAAAATAACAAATAGGCAAGTATAATTTCCATGATATTATTAATTTTTTTGAACATAAAGGCATTTTTTCACCTATCCTTTCCTAAGTATTTTCTCATTATGTATCGGCAATATAGTTTCTTCTCTGTAGGAATCTCGCCTCATTTTATATCTCTAATAACATTTAACGACTGAACATAGTATCGTTTTTGTTCCGTTATTATTATCACGTTGTCAAAGTGTGGTCTCTGTCCCGCCAAAGTTGTTTTTTATTTAATAGGTTTTTAGTTTAGTTTTTGTTTTTTGTTTTATTCGATCTGCTTTCATAGTACATATTTTGTTTTTGCACTTAGGTTCAAGATCGTTATTGTTGTTTTCAGTATATGAAAACAACTTTGTCAAAAATTAAAGAAGAAGTAAGTGACATATGTATATTGCGGGTGGTTGTAATGGTTGGATAGACAGATCTGTTTCGGGAGCCACCAAACTCCCATTATCAATATCCTTATTACAACGATTACTTCAGTCGCAATTATTAGAATATATACTCACAACCAAGTATCATTAAACGAGAACTGTTTGCTAACATCGCATATCTCCAAAAAAAAAGGCAATTCAGTAATCATCATCCCTATGCAGTTGACTATGCAACAACAGCAAAACATTCGTGTGAATTCTTTACATTGTAAAGACTCACGAGAGTGGAAGTTGGTGCATGTACGAGGGATGATGATTACTGAATTGTCTTTTTTTGGAGATATGTGCTTTTAGCAAACAGTTCTCGTTCAATGATACTTGGCTGTGCGTATATATTCTAATAATTTCGACTGAAGTAATCGTTGTAATAAGGATATTGATAATGGGAATTTGGTGGCTCCCGAAACAGATCTGTCTATCCAACCATTACAACCGCCCCCAATACATGTCACTTACTTCTTCTTTAATTTTTGACAAAGTTGTTTTCATATACTGAAAACAAAAAAAAAAACAAAACAATGATTTTAGAATATGTTTAAGCATTAAGTGATTGCTATTTGTTGAGATAATCTAGGATTGCATGATACGATATATGTATACGACTTGCTCTCAAATGTTGTGTCTAGAGTTCATGCAGGACGACAGATCTACAACCCGATAGTAAAGGCGCCTGAGATGAAATAAACCAAATATTGGTCAGCGAAACCTTGTTACCAAGGAATTTCAAGGAAATGTTACCTAAGATCCATGCAGACAATACATAATTTGACATTGAAATTCCTTTCGTGCGGTTATGATACTTCCTATCAATTGTTTCCTTATTTAATTTGTGGTTACTTATCGTCTTAAGCCTTTGATCAATTCGTCCCATTAGAGGAATAAAAACCATAAAATACGCGCCAACACTCGAGTTTAAATGTTGACTGGCGATGTCATTTGCTCTGTTTACAAAATGTTAATCATTTGCCTTAGCGAACATCGAAACATAGGCAAACAAAGGGCCAAAAGACAGAAAAAATTGGCAATTTGTTAGCAAAGCCCGACATTTGCCCATCTGTATTAGTGACGAAGAAATTGCACAGAAGCCAAGGCACATCGGAGGGCTTAAGGGACGACAGGGACGAGGAAAATAAATACACCCGAGCGAAGTAAATATTTGGCAAAACCAATAAAACATAATTTCCCCAATGTGAGTTGGCTGCTTCACATGCAAACTCCAAACTTACAATGCATCCATCAATGGAGCAGAGGATTGGCCGCCCCTTCTGTTGCTGAAACTGCGAAAGGCCTTCGATAGTTGCCCGGATTAGAGAAGGAATTTGGTAGGATCGGTCTCTGAGACAAAAGGTAATAAAATTGAATTTATTGTCGAGAATGAATGACAATACAACACAACTGATGTGCCAACACATCGGAACATCGGCGACGAAAGGAATTGTACATCCTTTTGCTACGAAATACAATAGGAGTGTTTGCGGTGCCTGGAGGGTGGGGGTGTGTTTGGAGAAGCACTTCGGAGTGTATAAATGCCATCTATTTGTCGTTTGTTTATCTATTAAGCCCTCTGCCACACCAAACAAATATGTTCTCGACACGAGTAATACCTTCGGCATGTCTGTCCCCGTTGACATACACAAACACACATGTATGTATGTATGTATGTATATGCGTATGTGTTTCCTTGGCCAAGTATTCAAGCCTAAAGGAGTGTGTGTGTGTGTATGTGCGTTGTGCTTGAGATCCGTTAAATGTTCCAAAGGAGCATACTTTGGGTGTGCGTTTGAATGTGTGTTTGGAAGTGTATTTTTTTTAATATTTGGTTAACAATAGATGCCAGAACCTAATACACCCACACATACATAAATATTGCGTATGTATGTATAGAAAGAGAGATATATGCACACATAGTGTGCCACTCCTCCCTGCTATTGTGTTACAGCGCCACCGGTCGAGCGGTCCACCTGCACAGTGAGTGTTAACAAATTTATGTCAAACTGTAGTGGTGATATCGGTGCCACCGCCAGGCACTTCTGCCTGCGATGTTACTTCTGGACCTCCACCAGAACGTCTACAACAGGAACAACAAGAAACAGTTTTAAAAAATACTGAAAATATCATTTGTTCGTCGAGGGCCGTATAGAAATGAAGGGGAAATGTACAATTTAATGGGGACATGATCTTTTTTGCCGTTGACACGATTCAAGTCTAAATACTGTCCTTTCAATTCACTTTGCACGGAGTACAGTACGAGTTTCAAAATATAAGTTATCGCATCGGAGGTATATTTACACACTGCGCTACATCGACATACATATGTCGGATTCGACTGCGTAAAAAGAAATATGAATTCCCTAGAATTGTTTGTCACAATATCTGAGAAAACTCGTCATTTTAGTTGTGTAGAGTGTCATTATTCTGTTATTACTTCTATACCAGCTCCATCGCTTATGGATAAATTATATCGCATGCACCGCAACTAGGATATACATATGTTTAAAATTTTTAATTAATCTCGAATTAATGAGAGATCATAAATATTTAAATACGATCCAGATATTTTCTTTTGGAGAAGGCTGAGGACGATTTTTGCTTCTAACTTTATGTTGACATCGACTTTTGGTTATGAAAGATATGAAAGTCACATTTGGACGTTTTCTTCTTAAAAATAGTAAAAATGTCTCTTAAGTGGAACATTTGGTTTATTACAGTCATCAAAAATATAAAAAAAAGTGTTTAAAGTGTTTTTTAGCTGGGACTAGAAAACAAATAATATATCCCTCAATCTAGACACCAAAATATTTTTTTGTTGCATAGTGATATTGGAAAGGAATTAAACGTTGATGGTCAATCACTAGTATGTGATTGAACCTAACACTTGATTTGTTTGTAATGTGAAGAAGGGCGGCTGGTATGCAGCATCTTCATTTACAGACTACACCTCAAATGGAAGGATGTTACATAGAATGTGTATTCGTTTCACTGCTACCTAGTTTTGTTTTTTCCTTTTTCGTTGTCTCTGGCCGACTGTGCCTATTCGGGCATATAAATGTTTGAGGATTTCAAGTACTTAAGTTGGAAATGTTTTCTTTTAATTGATCCATGGGGATAACTTTACTTGCTCCGATATGATGATAAGTAAGCAGTCTTAACAACTAAAATGAAACACATGGATAGGCCACTCTGTTCCCGTTCATGTTACCCCTCGACCGAGTGGCGGATCCACACACCCCCCGGGGGAAATGAAAGGACACACTTTGCCATAAACGGTGATAATGTTGTAACAACATTGTGCCTATTTGTTTGTCCTTATTGGAGGTGTCCCACACCTCCTCCTACAGTCGTTTTCCTAACTAGACCTGCTTCAAATTGTGTGCAGAGGTATTTGTGCAAGGATTTGTATCTGGATGAAGGAGAAGTCGGCACACCGCCACAGTCGTCTTTGTATCCTTGTATCGTGTACCATTAATTGTGAAACAAATATTGATGTTGAACAGGGGAATGCGAGCAAATTGTAAATTGATTTTTTTTTTGCCAAAGTTTTGCTAATTCAAGGGCGTTTTGTTAAAATTCCATCCCCCAGTGATTCCAAACAATGCCGTGGATGGGAAGACATACATATTTGTCTTAACTTTTGTTATCGTTCAGTCTAGCTTTAAACCGGACGAAGTTCGGTCTTTCAGACAACGACACTTTGTATTTCCGGTAACACGGCAACACTAAGCAACAAAATAACAAAAACGTTTCGCCCCTATCAATCCATTTTTCTGACTTATTTTGTTTCAAAAAACCAGAAAATAATGACAGTTTTGTTTATATGATATTGTTTTTTAAGACTGTGTTTAAACGAATTTAGTTTTAAAAAGTTAATTTATCTTTTCACCATGAACTTGCAGCTCAGACCTGGCAGATTTTTCTAAAATTCAGCCATAGCCTAAATTGCCCTTATCGGACTATAACTTCAGAAGATATTACATTTTACATTTAGAATTTCATTTACATTTTGATTTAGGGAACAGGTTACCAAAGCTGCTATTTATTATGCACTTTGCAATTTATTGTATATTTACCTTTATGGCTTTAAATTAAAACTTATGATGATATAAATGAAATGTATAGATGTTATCATAACAATTATATTTATATATTTATTTGAACTAAACCAGTAAGGAAAGGCTAAAGTCGGGCGGTGCCGACTATATCATACCCTATACCACTCTAGTAAGAATAAATTTGTTTACACAATTTACATTTGGCACGTCTCTGCCTCTGTAGACAAATCGGACGAAACATATGGGAGCTATAACTAAATCTGAACCGATTTTTTCAAATTCGGCAATGTTGGTCCATAGATCAAAAATCTCTACCATGCTAAATTTCAAAAGAATTGGATGTAAAATACAGCTTTTATAGGGCTAATGAGCCAAATCGGACGAAACGTATATTTGTGCGATTTAGCTAAATCTGAACCTATTTTCTTCATATCAATTTTCTTCGCCAATGGATCAAGAAACTCTACCATCTAAATTTCAAAACGATTGGATGGAAACTACAGCTTCTATAGGGCTAAAGGGCCAAATCGGACGAAACATATATATGGAAGCTATATCTAAATTTCAGCACGATCGGATTGAAATTGCGACCTGTACTCAATGAACACCATAAGATGGACGGACAGACATGGTTAAATTCACTCAGCTAGTGATTCTGAGTCTATCGATATACTTTAGCTGTAATATTTCTAGGTGTTATCTAGCTGTAGTATTTCTAGGTGTTACATACATCTGCCATGAAACAAAAGCTCTGTACCACAGTGTGGTGTAGGGTATACAAATGTTCCATATTTTTATTTTGGGGAATTTCATTCAGACTTTATTGGGGTCAACTGATCATAAGAAAACGATGAGTGGGGTAATTTTTGTTTTTAAATTCTACATTATTTTAAAAATCGGGCCCGAGTGAAATTATCACCAGTGCAAATATCAGTTGCAACAAACGATTTTACAGCAATTGGGTTACTGGGAAGCAATTATTTTCATGTCGACGATTAAGGATGAATTAGTTTGTAATAACATTATAATAACCGGCGAAGAAATGTATATAATCTTAAATGTGTTTGTTAAGGATAACTTTACCTTTTTAATCGTTCAGCTTTTTTCAAAACGCAGCTTTTTTCAAAACGCAGCTTTTATCAGGAAAGGCTTAATGCAAACGAACAAGAAGCATTCCTTACTTCTGCTATATAAACTCAAAAATAATCACGTCAAGTATTTGTTCGTTTGCATTAAGTATTTCTGATAAGAGCTGCGTTTTGAAAAACAATACTGAAAGTCAGACCTCATGATGAATAAATAATAATATAAATAACTTCAAGGCAACAGTTTGCTTTACTGGGAGCTGATTTACAGCTGCTTTACTAGGAATATATATCACCAGAATATATAGTCAAAATTGAAGTCAAAATATAGCCATTGATCGAACATGAACGTCTCGTTCGGATCGGATATCAGATGAGAGTACAACATTATTCAAATTATTTTGGTGTGATGTGGTGTGGTGTAGGGCACATGGATAAATGGAAAATATTTGGTGATCTTGGATAAGGTGGACACAACAGAGGGGAGTGTCCAGGTTAATTGCTGTTCGAACCATACTAGTGAGCATGCAAACGAACCTTGTGTATTGAGTTGAGTTGGAAAACCTTTGTACTAACTAACTCAAAACATGTCACAAAAATGATGTCCTTTTTATGCGACGAGTGCATTATTACTGCACTTCGAAGGAGCCGAAGTAGCAGGGGCAACTTCAGTATTAACATCTGTGAACCATGTTTTATTGCACAAGGGCTCAACGTACAAACGCAGAACGTTGAATGGTATAACGTGCTATGGTGCAGCGTACATCCGTTTCACCAATGACTCTCAAAAAGAAAACAAACAAAAAAACACAGTAAACAGACACGTACACGTAAAATAGTGGACACAACAAGGGATAGAAAATTCTCCAATCATTTCCGGGAAATGGGATTTTTATTTAGTTTTTCAATCCACTTTCAACATTTAATGATCCATAGCGTATCCCTTCGTTGGGTAACTATCATAAATCCAAAACATTATTGAGCATAAAACTTCTTTGTGCGACCGAAACATATGTGTATTTTTATGTAATTTCCTGAGTATCTACATTATTATTTTTGCCGACTTTTTGAGTTGTTTGTTCAATCAATGTCTTCAAATATATAAATGAAAATGATCCATGGAATAACCTAAAATTGTCTATATAACTACGGAGTGTCAGGATAAGAACGAGAAGAAAATAAATTTGTAAATAACTAAACAACAAATGTGAGAGACATAAAATTAATTCTGGCTTTATTTTAAAGTTACATTTATGTCATAATGTATGGAATATCACATCATTCAAGTGAACACCTCGGCTTTGTTTCTTGCAGTGCTTTAAGTTCGGTCGGTCCACTTTTCCGGTAATAGCATCTCGACCATGTCCAAAGTGGTTGGCTTCTTAGCGTAAACTAAAGATTAGGCGTAGCTACAGAGAAAAAAAGTCTCAACATTTTTCCACACTTATATATTTATGTTGTTGAGCTCTGTCCATAAAAAGTCAGTTAACATAGTTCTATATCTAGGACCGCTGATCTGATCTACATTTGTGTTTAGTGTGACGAGGGTATATATCCTTCGCTACGGACAAAAAGTGTAACACATCGAAGGAGTGACATAAGAGCCCAAGTATGTTCGGCGGAAATCCGTTTTGAGCCATTTTAAGTCATTTGAGCAATGTCCGTCTGTCTGTCTGGCTGGAGCGCACGATAACTCTCGAAAGGAGTAACGGATTGACTTCAAATTTGGTATGGGATAATATTTTTGTCTATCTCAGTCTAAGTTCGAAGATGGGCCATATTGGTCCACTCCTTCTAGTACCTCCCTCACAAAGGGTTCAAATTTAGGGATATATTGATTCTCTAATAACTTATATACTACTTATCTGAATCCTCTGTAATTCCACACATAGTAATAGTTTATCCGTCGCTATCAACTTGTGAAAAATGGATGAAGTGGCCCCGCCCCGTTTGGTACCTGCCACACAAAGGGACCATTTTGTACAAAAAGTTAATAGCTTATAGCATTAATACTAGTGCATAAAAATACTACAATACAATTTTGCACAGGGTAATGCTTTTATAGCACCTATAGTCCGGTGAAAAATGGGCGTTACCACCACGCCCCTTTTTTACCTCCCACACAAAATGGTAAAATTATAAAAATTGAAAAGCTCATAACGTTAATATATTAGTGTACATAAATGCTTATAATTCGGCACAGTGCAATGTATCTAATGCTAAACGAAAAATTATTGTGTTCGATAAACCCATTCTGATACCTCCCACACAAGTTGAAACATTATTTCGTGTAATATTCCATATTAGATTACTCACAAAGTGAGGGTCGGTTTATCCGACTGAAACTTTCTTACTTGTTAGATACTGACTTTACCGCGAAGGTTTACTTCACTTTTCACAAATCTATATTCATCTCTGTTTGGGGGCTTAATGTAACAAAAAAAAGAAACATTTTAAGATGTCACGCAATGGCGACCGACGTATTTACAACAGAGCCGGAATTTCGGAACAATGTCAACAGTTTTTCCATTTGGCCGTAAGTAGTCCCAAACGTTGGCCGAAGTAGCCGTAAAACAATCAATACTTTTTTGCATGTATGTATCTTTTTGGTAATGTTCATCGTTTTATGATTAAAAGAGTCACAACTGTTCTTGACTGTCGAAAACAGGATGATTAATATAAATTTATTAATACAAGTCCGAATTTCCTTGTATTGGGTTTATTTCCCCTATTTTAATTTCAATAATTACTTGAACGGCATATAGTTTATAACTGTACGGAAATGTATGAACTTGATGGTATGGGTTTCACTTTTATCTGAGTGTATCTAACTGGTACAAGAGTATTGTTGGTCGCACAAAAATGTATAGCAATTCAAAGGGTGCGATCTATTTCAGGACATGACGTATTCCTTTTGTGTCTGAAGCAAAGTTGTAGATTTTCAATAGGAGAAGACAAATGCGGAAACCTACCCGAAAAACATACATCCAGTGCCTTAAAAATTGCAAAAATGTTCTGTTCGGGTTTATTATGTTTGGTTTTAATGTTCTGTATTATACGTATACGTTTTACAATAACGTATACGTATTACAATTACGTACACGTTTACGCTTTTTTTAATATTTTACTGACAGATATTTTATGACTTTATGGTCAGTTTTGCGATTTTTAAGGCACTGGATGTACTTTTTAAGTCACTGGATGCAACTTTGCTTCAGAAACAAAAGAGATATTCAGTATGGTATACCGAGAAAAAAATATAGAAAAAGTACTAAAAATCCACTTTGGGCAAACAATTCGTATGACCATTAAATTATTAATTGAGCCAACGTGACTAAACGAATGATGCAGAAGTACTTATTTTTGGGGCTACTTTTACGTCCAATTCTCAGAATTGAGTTCCAAAATCATGTGTTGTACTGTGTAAGTAACAAGAAATAAGACGTTTAAAAACGCTGTATAATCCGAAATATGGTTGTTTACTTTTAAACTAAATTTCGTTAATATTAATTTATGGATATTTGCAAAATCCCATATTCTGTTAGGCGACCTCACAAATTTTAAATTTTGTGTAATGTTACTCTTGAAGTTAGTAGGCGATATGTTTATGGGGAGTCAAGTGAGAGTGAACATTTAAAACCGATGTCTTCTGATCGGGATAAAACTTGCACCAAATTTAGTCCTATTTGATATTAGTTATGACAGAAAATTTCAACGAGATCGGTTAAGGACTGTCCGTGTTGGTGGGTTTTAAATTTTGACTTCTTGGGCAAACGGAGCTGTTTTCCCCATCCATATAACTAACTGCCCATTGTATTTAGAACATTTTGTCCAGTGTTTTCGATGGCTTTTTTTCAATATATTTTGAATTTTTTTTTGCGAATTTAAAACTTCGAAATTTTTGTCAAAAATTTTTAGGCCATTCCTTCAAGAGCTTTGTGATATATTAGTGAGATGGGACTTGTTTATCTATCTAAACATTAACATCTAAAAAATATAATTTTTTTACATCTTCTTCTAATATAATTTTTTCATCCTATCAGCGGATTCAAAGTTTTGCGAATTGTTCTTTTTTTAAAGATTGAAGAAAGAGCTATCGAGAACACTTTGGGCAACATTTTCTAAATACAATAGGCAACACAGTGTGTGCAAAATGCACTTTCAAAATGTATCCTAAATGAAAACACTCTACCCCTCATAATTTCGACCCGCTAAATCAAATGGCATTAACAGTTTTTTTCCTGTGACATCGCGTTTTCTATATATTTAGCTACAAAGTTTGCTCGGTAAACAAAGAGGTTAGTAAATTCAAACTAAATTTTTGTGTAGAATGCTTCGAAATAGATGTTCCATGCCAAAGAACAAGATAAAGGACATATTCCTAGAAGTATTACTCCCAAAAACACCCGACACACCCGTTCACCCCCTTACCCATGAAAACCCCCCCCTCCAAAAATAATGATTTATCAAAAGTCTTGGAAATCGACGGATTTTTGGGTGATGTATTCCTTGTAAAAAATCACTATAGGTCCCCACAATGCACTGGTTTTTTTGAATATATCGTATTTATTGATTATCTTTGAACAATAGAGTATAAAGAAACATTTCAAGACCAGACAAAATTCTATTCATGACCAATAATTACGATATATTTAAAAAAAACCATTTGGATGCCATAAAAGTGTATTGTGGGGACCTAAAGTGATTTTATACAAGGAATCTTTATGTCGAATACATTACCAAAAAAATACATCGAGTTCTACGAAATTAGTAGGCAGCGGAATTATATTCAATTTTGATTTTTTATACACTCTGGATCCGGCTGCATATTAAAATTTGGGACTTTTTATGTACAGAATTATGCAGTAACCATATTACTATTATATTTTGAATAAAATGTGCATATACAGCCGTAATTGGAATAATTACCGTTGTCTAGTAATTAGTTCTATGAATGGGAAAACAGCGCCATTTGACCAATAATTCAAAATTCGACACCCCTCAACTCGAACCGTCCTTAACCGATCTCGTTGAAATTACTACTATCCAATAGGACTAAATTTGGTGCAAGTTTCATCCCGATCGGAAAACATCGCTTATCAAAATGTACTCACTTGATATGAAATCCCCCCATATACATAATGCAGCATGTCACAGATTCCGGGCGGAATTGATGTGATTCAGTATTAACAATTGATAAAATTATAAATATGGGTATTTACAAAAGCCAGAATTTTGCCATATTTTGTATTTTTTTTCAAAAACTACACAGATTTTGAATACCATAGTCATAAGTAAATTGTAGAGGTTAAAAAATATGTCTGAATGTTTTTATCCAGTCATGTTCCAATAACACAGCTCAACAAAAAAATCTTTTTTTTTTGCTGCGGCAAGAAGTATTGCAGCTGATTTGGATATGTGAGATAATACAGTTCTTGGCATAAAAGGTAGTTTCTTTCAATTAGCTCTAGTTTTCGCGATAAATCGCGATTTGCAAAAATAGAGAGGTGGAGGCACCTTTTATAACTAGAGAAGCATTTGTCCGAATTAGGTAAGGAAAATTTTAAAGAACCCAAAATTAAGCATTCTTCAACTTCTGTTAATACCATTTTTTCATCCCTTCAGCGGTTTCGACGAAATCTTACAAGATAGTGCTAAAAAATCGTATTTTTGAGGAAATGTTAATAATTTTTAAATAAAAACACAACAAAAACATAGAAATATGCTGATTTATTAAATTCTTATTATTTTGTGAATCGGTGATCGGTCAGGAATAAAATGAGACAATTTCGAAGAAAATCCATGCATAACGTATAAATGAGTTGTAGCGAAATTAGCAACCCCCTACCTCGAAATTATTTCCACCTTAACTGGTATCGAAGCCACTGTCTCGATCAAAAATTATCCTGAAAATCCCATAAAAACGCTTCGCTTTTCTTTCTAATTTATCTGTAACTTTTGAAGTTGTTCATCGATTTCTTTCGGAATGGTTTCATTTTATTCATGACAAATCGGACTTTATGATAAAATAATAAAGATTTAATAATTGAGCATATTTCTATGTTTTGTTGCGTTTTTATTTAAAAAATTGTTGAAATTTTCTCAAAAAATACGATTTTAATCACTATGTAAGCTTTCGTCGAAACCGCTGAACGGATGAAAAAATGGTATTAAAAAAAGATGAAGGCCACTTAATTTTGGATTCTTTGAAACTTTCCCAAACTAATTCGGATAAAAGGTTCTCGACTTATGCCCTAATACTCGTATGTGTCTCAACCTCTCTATTTTCGCAAATCGTGATTTATCGCGAGAACTAGAGCTTATTCAAAGAAACTTGCTTTTAGGCTAAGAACTGTATTATCTCATATACCCAAATCGACCGCGAAACCCTGTGCCGCAAAAAAATGTTGACCAGTGTAATTAATACGAGAGATATAAGGAATCAAATCTTGTTCGGACGTTACAAAATTTCCCAAAAATATGTAGCGTCCGAACAATGTTTGATTTGTTTATATAAAACTTACTAATGATTGATACAGGATCGCGTAAAAGCTACAAAAGCTGTATATTTAAAAAAAAACTTGCAAGATATGGCAAAATTCCGTAACGTCCGTGATTTGGAATTACCCATGTACATTAATTCCACTTTCAAAATTGAAAGTGGTTTCATTCAAAAAAAATAGTTTTACATTTTAGAAGCAAAATTAGAATTTCAACATAGCATGTGCAACCAGGGTGAGTCACTTTTTTTAAAATTTTTGAATATCAAAAAGCCGTTAACACCATCATGTAGAGCATGAAACAATTATATAAAAACGTACCCATACTGATTTTTAGTCTTCAAAAAAGTTCCGCACCAAATGCATTTACTGAAAATTCGCGTCTTAAAAGTATCGTTCTTTCATGTGCCTGATTATACTGAGTAAATGTACCACGCTATAAACATCGCAAAATATGTTATAGCACTAAGCAACTAATATTTACTTTGCCTTAAATAAGACGGCGTTTTAATTTGTGACTTTTTCCAGTTCAGAATTGTTTTATTGTTTCTATTGTTGTTAACAGTATAGTCATGTTCAAAAAAAGTGCGACTAGTGTTCACAAAAACCGCGATAAGTGGTCGAATAATTTTAAACCGAAAAATACCGCAGTTCCTAAATATGTAATTCCATACTTTTATGGCCACGAAATTCCAAAAGAAGCTGATGTTATTGGAAGATATATTGCATTATCGGACAATTTAAAATCAAGAAAAAATACCATTGAAGTTATAGCAAAGAAATTAAATTAATTGTGGATTAAACTAAATAAAGATGCAATACGGCTAAAAAACATAAAAGAAAAAGTTAATAATTTGGTAATAAAACAAGTAAGAAACTTTCAGTCGGGTAAACCGACTAAGGTATACCCTCACTTTGTGAGTAATGTAATATTGATTATTACTCGAATTATTCTGTCAATTTGTGTGGGAGGTACCAGAAGGGGTTTATCAAATACACCTTTTTTTCGCTGAACATTAGATACTTTAAATTCATTGCACTGTGCCGACTTATAAGCATTTATGTGCACTGGTATAAACGTTATAAGACATTAAATTGTGGTACGATTTCGGCATTTCGTGTGGGAGGTACAAAAAGGGGCGTGGCAATAACGCCCATTTTTCACAGGGCTATAGACACTATAAAACATTACACTGTACAAAATTTCAAGTATTTTTATACACTGGTTTTAATGTTATAAGCTGTTAACTTTTGGTGCAAAAAGGTACCTTTGTGTGGGAGGTATCAAAAGGGGCGTGGCAACAACACCCATTTTTCCCTGGACTGTAGGCAATATAAAAGCATAATACTGTACAAAATGTCAAGTATTTTTATACACTGTTATTAATGTTATAAGCTGTTAACTTTTGGTGCAAAATGGTGCATTTGTGTGGGAGGTACCAAAAGGGACGTGGCGACTTCGCCCATTTTTCTCGAGTTGATAGCGACTAATAAGCTAATGCTATGTGTGGAATTTCAAAAGGTTTGAATAAGTAGTATAGCAGTTATTAAAGAATCAATATTTCACAACATTTTAACCCTTTGTGGGGGAGGTACTAGAAGGAGTGGACCAATATGGCCCATCTGCCGGAGATAGAAAAAAATATTACCACATACCAAATTTGAGGTCAATCGGTTACTCCTTTCGAGAGTTATCGTGCGCACCAGCCAGCAGACAGACAGACAGACGGACGGACATTGTTCATTCGACTTAAAATGAACCAAAACGGATTTCCTTCGAACATACTTGGGGTCTTACGTCACTCCTTCGACGTGTTACACTTTTTTCCGTAGCAAATGATATATACCCTCGTCACACTAAAGTGAGGGTATAAATATCAAAAGTTTTTGAAACGCATAATGTCATAAGTTTTCATAAAATGTTTGACATTATGACGTTATAACCGGTCACGATTTAGAATCTGATACAAAGTCGATAACGGATGATATGGAAGAATGTGACATATTCAAGTATAGTCGGTTGTTTAGTTAATAACACAAATATTAGTTCCAGAAAAGCAGACATTATTTGCAAACAAATGGCAGAATCAGGTGTGGACATTCCTACACCATCACAAAGTAGTATTCTCAGACATGCTAAAATGCTTGCAAAGCTAAAGGAAGAACTTTACAAAAAAAAATTACGAAATGAATACTGGGCTCTCCATTTTTATGGAAAAAAATTAACAAAAGTGAAATCCAAGTAGTACTTCTTAAAAATGAATCTAAAGAAATTAAGCTCGGGGTACTTGTGCTTGATAATGGAAAAGCTTTAACAATATATAATGGTATTAAAAACTTAGTGGAAAAATACAATATAATTGAATCTATAAAAATGATAATATGTGATACAACAAGTGTTAACACCGGAAGAACAAGTGGTGCCGTTACGTTATTGCAAAACCATTACAAATCTTTGTCTTTACCTCCACCACAATATGTTGGTTTCGGAGGAAAAACAACTTCTCCAAATATAGAATATCCCTTTGTATTGGAAATTATAAATAATTACGACGATATGAAACGTTTGTATAAACAAAATGCACAGAAAATAAATATCGAAAACATTAAATGGCGGGATGATATGCAGTATTTATTCGAACTATGCCCTTATTTTCGATATTATATACAAAATAAAAGAGTTCCGTATATAGAATTTAAACACATACCACCAATAAGTAATGCTCGATGGAATTCGAGGGCAATTCTAGCGATTCTGGCTTTTATACTACTTCCGAAATACCGAAACCGTTTTAAAGAAAAAAAACTTCTCAAGTTTGAACCAAGCCTTAATTCCATTTAAAAAAGCTCACAAATGCATTTTAATACATTGGGTGCAGGAAGACTCCGCAATCCCTAAGCAACAAAGAAGTAATATATGCGCTGAACGAGCAATACAAGTTGTTCAAGATATTTATCCCTTGTGTAAAACAACTCGATCACTGAATTTATAGTTTATAACTCAAAAATTAATTTTGTAAATTACTTATGTCATACAAATATATTAAATAAATTTGTTAATAAACATGAAGATTTCTTATAGTCAAATCAAAATTAAATATTACAAGTTCATAGACTTTGGATCAAATTATAAATTCGTGATTAGCGTACCACAATCAGTTACAAAACTTACTGCCAAGTAGATTTTCTGCAAAGTGTATTTAGATGCACATTTTAAAATCGCTATATCTTGAAAACTAAATGACATATCGCATATCATGTTATATATTTGAAATCTGCGTAAGAAATGCAGTAATAAATGGTGAATTTCAAAATAAATTACAAACTTTGAATTTTTTTACCAGATTTGAATATCGATTATTTCAGTATTTGAAAAAATGTGATTTTGAGCCTCAATAATTGCATTTGGTGCGGAAGGTTTTTGAGCGTGAACGACATCAAACCATGATTTTTGTAATCATTTCAACTTCCCCTAAGACATGGCGGGAACAGCTGTTGTAAAAAAAATTGACTCACCCTAATGTGCCACCCTGGCGTATGACTATGTACAGCAATGCAATTTGTATACGCAGTGAGGCACTGCTTCATAGTCTTTCGACATGGTAGTCTTTCGACATACGAAATCGATTGGCAGCTTTTCTAAAATTCACCACTCTACACTGAAAAAAGTGTACCAATATATTGAAAATGTCATTGATTTGGCACCAAAGACAATAAAACATAAATATAAGGAAATCTATATATGTATATGTATGTATGTATACAACCGAAAAAATGTAATCAATATATATTAACAGAATATTATCTATTTTTTAATTTAATTTTAATTAATTTAAATAAGGATAAAAACAGCTAATTCATAAATTAAATTTGTTAAAAAAGACTAACTTTTATTTAAGTATTTCACAATATCTTAGCTGAGGAATAATTTTGGTTAAATTTCGTCGGCTGACTTATTATTGGCGTTATACTGTTTTCTTGTTTATACTAATTAAATTTATTATATTTTTTTGTAATTCTTTTCCAAATCTCGAATTTTTTTACCGGATTATTTTAATGTATTTTCATGTTAACAATTTGCTTCATTTGTTTACATTTTCGACAGAGTATGTCTATCACTTTACATTTTATACGATTCAGGATTCATTTTATTCATTCATTTATCGGGATTTCCCTTTGACATCACTAACCATCCCTGAGCCTGTTTGCCGACCATTTCCGCGAAGAAACTCCTACAAGAGTGGCGAGGTGGGTAATATATATATTTTTTTCGTGATTCTCCTCAAACGTCCTTCTCTCGCACGAACAAACACGTCCATAAATTTGCATAACATTATTTCTGTTACTTTCCATTCCATCTGTCATTGTTTTGCCTGTTTTGTGTTTCAAAGCCATTTGCTGAGAACTCTGACAGGGTTCCAGTGCAATGCAATTCATTTGTAGTCCTTTCAGTTTCGTGTCAAAGAAGAAATTTCTAAACTGGCAGAGTCACCCGGAGTCGTCCGGACAAACCGACACAACAAATGGACAGAGGCACTATGTTGTTCTTGTTGTTGTGTGTGAGTGTGTGTATATATCGTTGATTGTTTTGTCCGATGCCACAATTTTCCTGTGCAGCTGATGACACCATCCGCAGTAAATGGGATGAGACGGGAGATTTCTCCGATTCCCTCTGAGGCGGCGTTTATTCCAAATGTAGTGCAAATGTAGTTTCGTCAACTGCAGCTGAATATAAATGGGGATTTTTGCATTGCCATGTTCAGCTTACTCTCTCTCTGGCGGTATCTCTCTCTGTCTCTGCGACAATCGACCTCGGTCTTTCTCTCTCTCCGGCTGCATATTAATGCAAGTGAATGGATGTGTGGCGTACATTTGGATGTTGTGTATCTATGATTCGATTTTTGCCTCGTTACGAGTGTGAATGTCCGTGGCGGGGATCGGGGATACGCCGAGTGCGGGGGTGTTCATAGATAAATTCTAGGCTCATTTGAGATTCATGCGGCAGGCGGCAGCATCAACTGCAGCTGTGTCGGTCGGTTCGGTTGTGTATGTATATGTGCGACTTGTGTTTTTCCTTGGGTTTTCTGGGCTGCTGCCTCCTGCTGTTGCTGCTGCTGCTGCACGTATGATCTAAGTATAGCAACAAACAAATCAAAGCAGGCCAGGACAGGACAGGGTAATGCAGAGAGATAGAGGCACTACTGCTGGATTGCGTTTTTATAGCACGCTCTGTCTACGAACAACAACAAGTCAACTTGCAACATTTACATGGTTCGCACCATCAGCTAAAATCGCCGCGGTATTTTCCGCCTCGAGCTTTGTAACGTCGAGAGTCGCCTTTGTTTCGAGTCGAATTTGTGATAAAGTCTATTGTGGCATGCAACCCGAGCGTTCCCATGGATGAGGAGGCTGTGTGCCACTACACATTGTGCTTTCAATTTGTCGTCTTCTCCGCCCGACCGTCCGTCCGTCGAATAAGTAGGTGTGAGTGAGTGAATGAGTGATTGTGACCGTGTAGGTTTTGAAAGGGCCGACTGCGCTTTCGTTGTGTGCCTCCGTGTGTGTGTGTATTCGTGTGTGCAAATCCTTTGAATTATAAATATGATTTATTTGCGACATACGACTAAGTCACGTGGAAAAACGGACCCTCGACACTACTTCCGAGAAGAACACCGCGCGTCGAGTTCCGAATATTTATGTTATCGTGTTTAGAAGTGATTTTCGCCAAAGGCAAAAAGGAACGAGAGCAAAAAAACAAAACGAAGCTAAAACAAAAACAAAACACATCTGCAATTCTACAATTCACAGATATGTACATGTCGAAGCAGTGGCAGTTGCAGTTGCAGAAATAGAAACCGAAAGACAAACGAATTTTTGTGAGGAAACCAAAACCAAAACCTAAACCGAGACCGAGAACAATAAACGACAAACTACGATAGAACGTGGTCATTGTACGCCGCACCCTTTCGTTTGTTAGCGTTGTTCGAAAGCTTCGTTATCGTTGCGTCCTTTCCGTCCGATTCGTTTTGCCTTATTTCCCTGTGTATGTCTGTATGTCTTCCTATTCACTCACCACAATAAACATTCTTGGATACACACCCACACACATAGATACATGCAGTATTTGCATATTGGTATGTGTGTGTATAGAGGGTATTGAAAAAATCTAAATTAAAAATGAAAACAACAACGCACCACAATTGCTTGCAATAATAATGCGCAATAACTCTGAAAACCTCTGAAATATCAACCTTCGGCATCCTCGTCTTCTTTCGTCTTCATTATTGTTATTCTATTACACTCGAGGAGGCAGTTGTATTTCAAATGTTCCAGTGCAGTTGTCTCAGCGCAATTGTCCTGAATTGCAATTCTAATTTTAGCCTTGATCTATACACATAACGAGATGACGTTTTGAATCAATAAATCTGCTGGAAATGTTGAAAATTGTGCCAAAATTGTTATCTTTTCGTAAAGACATCTCTTCGATCGCCAGGACATAGGACAGTTAATGTCATTGTGCCCCTGTGGTTAGCTTGGTGGTGTATTTCGAATCCATTACGATAGGTTTATGTTATCCAACGATATGAAACGATGACCGCTAGTCACTCATATACGTCATTCCTAACCACAGTGACAGTAGAACATTTCGTCAACCCATTTATTGTGTTGCTGATATCACCTTTTCAATAATTACGAGCAACAATGGATCCGTACAACAGTAGTAATCATTTGCAGTTAATTCGTCACATCAATTATTAGTTCAGACTGCAAAAAAGATAGTAAAATATCTGCGAAAATTCATTATTTGGATGTATTGAAAATTGTTTGTTACTATTTTACAAATTTGTTTTTACAGTGAGCACAGTTATATTAACTTACATACACAGAAACGGATTTCCAGACTGCCTGAAATCGCTTTTCCCTTGCATGCGGAACGCACTCTAACCATACCGGTTGTTACTACAAGTACACGGGACAAACATTTTTTCGGGTTTATCAAAGAACATTTCGTTTACCGCAAATACATTGTGAGAGAGAGAATTCAATTTTTCACCCCTAACTGATCATATCCAAAAAATAATAAATTTAATACCTATTTTGGAGTATTTTACATTTTTGGTTCAGGAATGGTTTTGGTGAAAAGCGAGTATTCGTACCGGTGTGACCACAAAAAATGTATGAACGTTCCCTCTAAAATGTATATTTGTTTAGGTTATATACCCTCGTGTCACTCGAATGAGTGACCAAAGATCATTCGATTGGGTCATTTGAGCAATGTCCGTATGTCTGTCTGCTGGCTGGTGCGCACGATAACTCTCGAAGGGAGTAACCGATTGACATGCCGATTGGTATGCGGTAAAATTGTTCACCATCTCAGGCTAAGTTCGAAGATGGAATACTTTGGTCCGGTCCTTCTAGTACATAACCCACAAATATATTGATTCTTCAAATAACTTGTATACTAATTATTCGAATCTTTTGAAATTCCACACATAGTACTCGGTTTATTACTCTGAAAATCCACACATATCACTTAGTTTATTAGTCACAATCACCTCGAGAAAAAATGGGCGAAGTTGACCCTTTTGGTACCTCCCACACAAAGGAATTATTTTGCACAAAAAGTTAACAACTTTTAACTTTAATACCAATGCATATTTTAAAGACATTAGATGCAGTTTAAATTGATAATAATTTAACTAAAATAAAAAATAAAATAAATTAATAATTTTTTTTTGTGACTAAGGTGAGGATATTCGTAAAGTCGGTTTACACGACTGCATTTTCTTACTTGGTTTAATAACTTTTGATTGCTTTAATGGATAAACACTAAATTTCGGCTGAATATAACTTGGAATATATAGTGTTGAAAATTGCAATGTTTTTGAAATAAGCGTATCGATTTGAAAGGAAATTTAATAATGTACGTGCAATATTATTATATTGATAATTTGTATGTAATCTAAAAATCCGACGTACACTGCCAAATAAAAAAATACTCCAATAAAAAAGTTATGAGCTAATAAAGGACGAACGATTGAAAATAGGATTCAACGAAATCAATTTTCTCTATTCGAGGCACGGATTATTTGTATGTATATGTATATACAGTGGGGAGCAAAACCGAGTGCATGTTTGCCACTCTTGTATCATTTATTCAGTAAAAAATAGTGTTGTTAGGCCAAATGTTATAAAATTGTCAGAACTTATTATTTACTTTCTTACGGACAAAATACCGTAAATTAAATTTTGAAAAAGTAATCACATCAAATACAAAGAACTGGGTTCGAGGCAGCAGTCAAGAAAAAAAACCGATTTGTCTTACAAAAAATTAAGAAGCGGTTGGAATTCTGTAAGTTCCGCGTAAATAGAAGGATTGGTAGCTGGAAAAGTGTTATGTAAATGGTTGTGGCAACATAAATTTCAACTTCCAGAATGGCCAGCACAAAGTTTCGACCTAATTCCAATTGAAAATTTGTGGGCTGTGGTCAAAATGTGGTTGGGGTTATATCAACAAGCTGTGTAGCCGGGTGCAGCATTAATGGAGTGATATTACAAATGAAATAAGCTAAAACCTAGTGGAAAGTATGCCCAAACGAGTGAAAAGCGTAATGAAAAACAAAGGACGATGAACTAAATGTTAAAACATCTGATTTTAAATGTAATAAAAATTAAGTGCAAAACTGAGTGCATACAGAATTTCATCTAGTTCATATGATGATCTTCACTAGAATAAGTGTATAGCTTTTTTAAACAAGAGTTTTTGTTTAGCAATAAATAAAGTATGTATATTTGTTGCATATTTTATGACGTTTGGACTAAAGATACTGTTTTCATAAAATAACCAGTAAGGAAAGACAGAAAGTCGGGCGGGGCCGACTATATAATACCCTACACCTACCTACCAATGCGAAAATGGGCATTGCGATAAGAATTTGGCAGTGTTCATACATGTAATAAGCAAACTCTCTCTGCCGATTTTCGTACTGATCGGATATAAAACACGGTTTCTACAGTGCTTACATGTCAAATCGGGTGTAACATATATATTGGGACTATGTTTAAATCTGAACCGATTTTCCCCGAATTTGGCAGTGTTCATACATTTAATAAGAAAACTCTCTGTTAAATTTCGTACTGATCGGATATAAAACACGATTTCTACAGCGCTTAAATGTTAAATCGGGTGGAACATATATATGGGGGGCTATATCTAAATCTGAACCGATTTTCCCCGAATTGCGCAGTGTTTTTTCATGTAATAAGAGAACTTTCTCTGCCGAATTTCGTACAGGTCGGATGTAAAATGTGGTTTCTACAGCGCTTACATGTCAAATCGGGTGAAACATATATATGGGGACTATATCCAAATCTGAACCGATTTTAACCAATTTCAATAGGGATCGTCCTTAGGCCAAAAAAGAGCACTATTCAAAATTTCATCACAATCGGACCATAAATACGACCTGCATTTTGATTACAAGAATACATGGACAGACAGACGGACAGACGGACATGGCTAAATCGACTCAGAAAGTGATTCTGAGTCGATCGGTATAATAAACAACGGGTCTATCTCTTCTCCTTTTAGGTGTTATAAACAAATGACAAAGTCATAATACCCTGTACCACAGTGTGGTGTAGGGTATAAAAATTGAAAAAGTAGCATACATGCACTCGGTTATGCTCCCCACTGTATATATGTGTGTATATAAATAACGCATTCTAACACGAACTCATACATTCAACACTCCTGGAAATTAACCCCAGGCAACGTTAATCCGGACAGTGTATCACAATTTAAGAGCAGATTTAGCTTGTGAGGGTTGTGTTTGAACAGGTCCGCGCTGAACGTGTGTGAGTTTGCTCATCATAATTCGTTTGAGTGTTTGTGTAAAACGGAAATGTAAATGAATTCATAAAACTATAAATGTTTTGTTAGTTCTGCAAAAGCATAGAAAAGGAACTAAACTCACGCACAGTTCCACACGCACACACGCATACACGCTCGCCCGAACACACGCTCTGCTAGAACAATTTATAGAGGAGCCGAAAATAAAAGAGACAAACAAAGGAAAAATTGAAACTAATGCTGGCAAAATTGACAAGAAGCCAACAACAAACAAAGAACTGATAACCTTCAACAAACAACGAAATCTCTCCCCCTCGTCCTCCCTCAAACTCTTTCCACTTTTCGAACATTTTATTTCTTGAAAAGGAGTTTGTTTTTGCCGTAAAAAAAAATTTGCAATAATAAACGGATTATAACGAATCAATTCGAGTATATCATGGATATAACCAAAAAGACATTATCTATTCTTCAGATAAGAATACACACACACACATAAACCGATAGAAATACATATGTATATACACACAAACGTACTCACCAAAGACCATTAACCGAAGAGAAAAATATAACTTCTTCAGCAACTTGTGATGTTTATGTTTCTGTTGCTGCTGTTGAAGACGCACACATACACACACGCCATGCATGAGCGATACATTCATTTTTAAATCCATACATACATACTTATATATGGGTATCTATGTACATATGTCGAAAATGAATGTACATACATGCACATGTATATGCATGTGGAAATTCTGTATAATAACCTCGTGCTGTGACCTAAATTTGTTGCCCGAGTAGAGTCAATTATAAAACTGCAAAAACAAAATGTTCCAAATACGACGCCGTTTCTGTTGCTTTTTTTGGGAGACTGTGACGGCATCTCCTTCGATGGTAGCGCGATTGCCGATCAAAAATGTACCCTGATTTTTTGTGTATTTTACAAAACCAACAGCAATTGAAAAAAGGCGGCAAACTTTCGCATTCACTCACGCGATGCGTTCGTTTTAGACCCCATCCTTTTCGTCCATTTTCGCATTGGCGCAACAACCGCTTAAAGCCGTTAACGATAACGTAAATTATTAATTATGTGCTAAATTTGTGGAACGAAATTACCTTTTTAGTATGTCTGTATGTGTCAGCGTGTGTGTGTTGGTATATGCCGCAGCATACAATCTCAGCAAGAACTAACGTCAACAAGAAACACACATACACACAAAACACAGACACATTCACAACAAAAAAATTATCTGCGCCATCATCGCGAGAAGGGTCATACGAAAAGGACATCCGTGCCTACGCTACTGTCGCACATTGAAAACGGACGGACGACGATGACTACAACAAGCGCGAGTATGTAAAATAAAGTGTTATACAATTAGTTAGTGAGCCTTTCTTGTGAAGCGCGAGAAGTGACCCTTTGACGCTGTGTTACACTCATTATTCGCCTTTTTACTTAATTTTGTCGTACAACAGCAGCAGTAGCATCACTGTCTTTACCGTTGCATCTCCAACAAATCTCTCTTCACCCCCCATCCCTTCTCTTAATCACGAGGTGATTAAGTGTGTGTGTGAGAGAGAGAGAGAAAAAGAGTGGGGGAGCTCTTGTTTTTCTTTCATTATTATTATAATTATTGTTATTGTTGTCATCGCTGTTGTTATTGCTGTTGAGCATGGCCACAGCGACCTTCATTACACACTATACGAGTGCACAGGCACACTCAACATTATCGTTGCATATGTATGTGTGTGTGTGTGTGACAAAGTGTGGGGGAATGGGACACAAAATCACACACACACATTGAGTATGTACAACGTTATGTTGTTTGCCAACAACATATGACGACAAAATTACGAGGATAAGGACCGCATGCAAATGCATCACAACGAAGACGTCGACAAGTGACAGGAGTAGGAAGGGGGATGGGGGACCGGATGGTAAATAGTTGCATGCTGCAAAAAACTAAAATAAAATGAAAAGCAGCACAAAATAATTATGACAATGACAATGATTTGTCAACAAACAAGAATAATAACGGCACAACTAAATAAAATATTGCGTTGCATTTATTTGCACTCGAGTATACTTAGTGCCAGTTTTATAGCACTATATCACTAGATTGTCAACCGAAAAGCTAAAAGACGAAATAACCAATAAATTCACATTTGAATCTGGAACTTATCATCAGCCGCATGTCGCATGAACCCTAACTTCAGATGTAAACACACGGCAGACACTTTTCAAAGATAACAGATTTTCAATCCATTTCCATCACTTTTGATGGTCGAAATAATGACACATGAATACTACTATTTATGTATTATTTAAAAGCTTAATTTGTATACCCTACACCACACTGTGGTCTAGGGTGTTATGTGTTTGTGCATTGGTTTGTAACACCCAAAAGGAGGTCCGATCGTGATGAAATGGAACACAATGCTCTTTTTTTAGACCAATTTCGATCATATTGAAATTGGTGAAAATCGGTTCATGTTTAAATACAGCACCGATCTGTAAGAAATGTAGCAAAAACAATCACTACCAAATTTGAAGAAAATCGGTTCAGATTTAGATATAGCCTCCATATATACGAGTATATCCTATCCGATCTGTTTTTTTTGGAAATTAAAGAAAGACTTTTTGGACGACCAAAACAAGGATTTTCTTTGACCACCAAAAAATTATTTTTTTCTGAGAGTGATCTAAATATTAAGTTTATAATACCTATTAATTCCAATAAGAGTTATATTATTTCTTTGAAAAAAAAACACACCTATCGTTAAGGAAATTCAAAAGTTTTTTATTTAATCGCAGTAAGTACAATCGATACAATTAAGTTATAAATAAAACGTCATTCAAAAGGCCTCGACGACTTCTTCTGCAGGAAGGAATTCGATGAACCCAATATTCGAGCACTATTTCCCTAAATAAAGTCGAATGTCATGAATGGCACGTTCAATATTCACTTTTAAAGCTTGAAGGGAGTCTGGTTTATTTTGAAAGACAAATGACTTCAACTAACCCCACAAGAAGTAGTCTAATGGTGTTAAATCACAACTTCTTGGAGGCCATCCAATATCTCAATTTTATGAAATAATCGAATCTCTAAACTTATCTCGCAACAATTCAATTATTTCATTTGCACGTAGCCACAATCGGTGAATGGCAAAAAGATAGCTCTTAACGAGAGCTAAAATATTGTTCATGGGTGTCAAGGTCGTAGGACGACTGGAAAGTGGCTTTTTTGGATTTAAAAAAAATGGACTTAGCATCATTTTCAAATGTGAACGGAAAGTTTATTTTTGCTCTAGCTCCTCAACGGTACGTCGGATCGAAAAGGGAGTCTGGTTTATTTTGAAAGACAAATGACTTCAACTAACCCCACAAGAAGTAGTCTAATGGTGTTAAATCACAACTTCTTGGAGGCTATTCAATATCTCAATTTCATGAAATAATCGAATCTCTAAACTTATCTCGCAACAATTCAATTATTTCATTTGCACGTAGCCACAATCGGTGAATGGCAAAAAGATAGCTCTTAACGAGAGCTAAAATATTGTTCATGGGTGTCAAGGTCGTAGGACGACTGGAAAGTGGCTTTTTTGGATTTAAAAAAAATGGACTTAGCATCATTTTCAAATGTGAACGGAAAGTTTATTTTTGCTCTAGCTCCTCAACGGTACGTCGCACAGTGTCACGAGCGTGGCCAAAAATGGTAAGAGCTGTTGTTGGAATTGTTGATTTTTTTTCACACAATTTTATGAAAAACACAACAACTAAAAAAAGTGTAAAATATTATCCAAAAATATTGAGCAGTTTTTGAGTTATTGTGGCTCAAAGTTGTGGTTTGTTTGCAAAATGATATTTGTTAAGAAACAAGATGAAATTTCGTATCCAGTAATAAGTGGTTAAATTCCAATTTTTTGTTAACGGTTGGTACAAAATGCCATCGAAATGCAAGTGTGATACATATTGCTACAATTGCAACATTGTTATAGTTTACAAATATTGATCATATGTGATGTACCGTTAGCAAGAAGACAGGTCTGGTGTGAAGTCAGGTTTTGACAATATACACAAACTTGCGTAGACAATTAAAAAAAAACATTAAAAAACATCTCTCCAATTTTTTGATATTTTGTAGCTATAAGTATGTATTTTAACATATAGAAGTCTCAGCTGCACAGCTCTGCACAAATTTTATTGGTGAACCTTTTTATCCCCTCACCTTAGAGAGGAGGGTATATATCATTTGCTACGAGCCAAAAGTGTAACACATCGAAGGAGTGACCTAAGACCCTACGTATGTTCGGCGGAAATCAGTTTTGGGTCATTTTAAGTCATTTGAGCAATGTCCGTCCGTCTGTCCATCCGTCCGTCAGTCTGTCTGTCTGTTTGCTGGCTGGTGCGCACGACAACTCTTGAAAGGAGTAACCGATTGACTTCAAATTTGGTGTGCGGTAATATTTTTCTCTTTATCCGGCTAAGTTCGAAGATGGGCCATATTGGTCCACTCCTACTAGTACCTCCCCCACAAAGGGTTAACTTTTAGTGAAATATTGATTCTTTAATAACTTCTATACTACTTACTCGAATCTTCTGAAATTTCAGACATAGTATTAGTTTGCTAGTCGTTAACACGCCAAGACCAATGGTTGGTACCTCCCACACAAATGGACCATTTTAGATCAAAAGTTAACAGCATAGTGAGTAGTATATTTGTTCGTACTTACATATTATCTCAAATAAATAAAAAGTTCATTTCGCAATGTGCTAAAATGTATTATGATTTGCTGTAAATATATTATGGGAAACTAAATCCTTTTTTGAACATTTACTATTATGTTCAAAATGCATACATATGTGATAAAAATCCAAAAAATAAACGAAAATTAAAACAAATCAAAATTGAAAATGAAGGTGAACCTCAAAATTTGAGCCTATTTTCTTTGCAAACGATTTGTTCTGTACCCAAATCGGACTAAACGTACATATATATAGGGGAGCTTTATCTAGATCTGACCCGATTTTCTTCAAATTCGGCAATACTGGTCTATGGGTCAAGAAACTCTACCATGCTAAATTTCAAAACAATTGGATGTACAGTACAGCTTCTATAGGGCTAAAGCGACAAATCGGACAAAACTTATATATGGGGGCTATATCTGTCCTTTAGTCAATTTTTCCAAAACTTCGTTTTTATTCTTCCCGACCGGAAAAAACGACTTATGCAAAATTTCATTCACCTGCGACGGCTCCTTCTATTTTTGGCCACCTCTTATATGAAATCACGACACTGTGCGTCGGATCGAAAATCGGTCAATGGCAAAAGATAGCTCTTAACGAGAGCTAAAATATTTTTTTTGGATTAAAAAAAATGGACTTAGCGCACGAAAAGTTGCAATTGGAGAACGATTATTTTGATAATAAAACTGAATAATTTGTAAACGTTGTTCTTGCGTATATCTCTCCATGATGAAATTGTAAACACTACTGAATACAATGAAAAACAAATGACAGATCATGACATATTACAAATGGCCGAAACGTCACTTCAAAATCATAGCATCCCTATTGGAAAACCCGTTACTACATAAATAGCTATGATTTAGGTAATTGTATGATTGGAAGACAGCTTGCAAACTTATGATCGAAATTATAAAGATATTTCCGTCCAAAAATGTTTTTTAGTAGAAAGCCAAAATGCACCAAAAATATATGCCACCCGCGCTTTTGATAAAAAGGCTGTAAACTGTTGGTATCGGTCTTGGCTCGTTTCTCTTTTCGTCCAATTTAGCCAAAGATAACAAGGAATTGTACATATACATACATTTGTATGTACGTACTTAGCAATTGAAAGTTTTGATTATTTATTGCGATTTGATAAATTTGAGTTACGAGTGGGCGATTTAGAAATGGAATGTCGTGAAAGCAATGGTTGAGGTCATGGCTTCTCACCAAGTTTTGGGTTACATCCTACTTCTGGGATCCTGAAGGTTCAATGCACCCCTCCCACTCACCTAAAATATTTTGGGTAAAATAGTGGTAGTACAGACCGATAAGGACAAAATTTTAAAATAATGTTACATATTATTACAGCAATTTTTTTTTTGCTAATTCAATTCATTTTCACATGTTTATACCTTCACTTTAGTGTGACGAGGATATATATGGTCAAAAAGTGTAAAACATCGAAGTAGTGACGTTAGTCCGTCCGTCTGTCTGGCTGGAACGCACGATAACTCTCGAAAGGAGTAACCGATTGACTTCAAATTTGGTATGGGATAATATTTGTTTCTATCGCAGGCTTAGTTCGAAGATGGGACATATTGGTGCACTCCTTCTAGTACCTCCCTCACAAAGGGTTAAAACTTTGTGAAATATTGATTCTCTTGTAACTTCTATACTACATATCCGAATCCTCTGTAATTCCACACATAGTAATAGTTTATCTGTCGCTATCAACTTGAGAAAAATGAGTGAAGTGGCCCCGCCCCTTTTGATACCTCCCACACAAAGGGACCATTTTGTACAAAAAGTTAACAGCTTATAGCATTAATACCAGCGTATAAAAATACTTGAAATTTTGCACAGGGTAATGCTTTTATAGCGCCTACAGTCCAGTTAAAAATGGACGTTATTGCCATGCCCCTTTTGGTACCTCCCACATAAGGGTACCATTTTGTACAAAAGTTTAAAGTTTATAGCGTGAGTACCAATGCAAGCAAATACTACAGTGTAATGCTTTTGGGCGTTACCACCGCGCCCCTTTTTGTACCTCCAGTACAAAATTCTCAAATTATACCAAAATTGAATAGCTCATAATGTTAGTATAGTAGTGCACATAAACGCTTATAATTCGGCACAGTGCAATGTATTTAAAGTATCTACTGTTCAGCGAAATATAAGTGTATTTGACAAACCCCCTCTGGTACCTGCCACACAAATTGACACATTATTTCGTGTAATATTCCATATTATATTACTAATAAAGTGAGGGTTTACCGGTTTAGTCGGTTTACCCGACTGAAACTTTCTTACTTGTTTCATGTGTTGGATGTAATATCTTTAACCAGTTTTTACAAAATGGGTCAAATTGACGAGGTTTGTTCAAAAAAGACTAATTTTTAAAATTGGTCGTGAAACTATCGCTGTTTTATGAAATTTTTATGGTCAACATGATCAACATCTTCAACTGCTCCTTGGAATAAGCCTTGATGAGGAGGTGGAGCTGAGTTCTTTGTTAACTGAAACGGAACCAATTATTCCAAATTATTGTCGCAATGGCCCTTTGCGTCATGTTAGGGAGGTGTAGAGTATTTCTTTTCTTACTGGTTTTCTATTAGAAATTCAAAAAACATGCATTCAGTGAACTTGCAAAATTCCATTATAAATTCAAAAAACATACATTCAGTGAACTTGAAAAATTCCATTTAGAGTTAAATCATAAAAATTCCATAGCATTAAATTTTATATATAGGCCGTTGGAAAATGACTAAAATCATATTTGTGCACTTGGACTGTTAATCCATGAAACACAGCTATGTATGTATGTGCTACTCGTGTATGTTTGTTTGCACTCAAATAAATGCCAATAAATTTAATTTGTACACACAATATTGTCAACAATCCTTGACATTTTTCAGTTTTTCGCATCTACATTTTAAACATTTCAATCAGGACAATTCAATTGAGGAGCAATATTTAGCAAATTGACAAATATATCGATCAGCAATCACATTGGCCAAATGTGGTTAAGTTACATCAGCTTGTAGCTTGTATGACATTACCCAATATAATGTCCTGCAACACACGGTCCTTACAGAGGCGTCATATTTTTTATAATTTCAAATAGGAAAACTGCGTCGATAATTGTTCATGACCAATTAGGAAAGTCCTATTCTCGAGCCTCTCAGGCATAGCTTATGTTTTTTTTGTTGATTAACCTGAGTTCAATGGTGGAAAAAATGGTACCAAATGCTTCATTAATACTTTAACGTGTAATATTTCGAAATAAGAACATTCACATATGTATGGAAATGCCCATAAGCATTAGCACAAAGTAGAGCAGACGGACGAACGGACAGACGGATTCGTGGACGGACATACAAATAACACGGTCAGTTGTTGTCTGGATCACTGAATAAATTATTTGCAATCATTCACAACTCAAATCAAAGTAAGCCAAAGAGAGGCCCCCAATAATGGTGTACCTCTATGAATGGGTGAGTGAATATTCGAACGCACATCTGATGATTGATTCATATCCCGTAATGGTGTGTGGCAAGTGGTGTACACCGCTTTCATCAACGTCGCCGCTGCCGCCACCGTCATGACCAGCATTGATGGGCAGTGGTGTATTTTCGCTGGGAATGCCACATCACCGACATTCGACCAACGATTTTAACAATGGCCATTTATAACCATTGAATGGATTTATGCTGTCCAATTGTAATAAAAACCAATCGTGTCTGTCCGAATGTACGAGTATGTACTTATCAGTGCATCCATATCATGTTTGAGGGACGAAAGAAAGGAGGGGGTGGGGGAGGGTGGTTAGTGCAACATGGCTACATGCCAACAATACACTGGAAGTGTATTTTGGAATGTTGGCCCATTAAAAGTCATTCGAAAAACATTCTTCATTAGCGGATATTGACAAAATGGACATTTAACAATTTGCAAATAAATCACATTTTATTTGCAAAATTCCAAAGGACAACGCTCGTATGCAAAGCACCATTGGTGGAGACCAAGCGAGGTTGTGTGATTCAATTGCGAGGGACTTATTGCACTGGAGTCCACTCCAAAACCAAAAAAAGTCGACAGAATTGGAATTGCAGTATTAAATATTTTGTTGGTTTCAAAATTGTTCACTTAATGCACATATCTACCCATACGTTAATTGTAAACTAAGCTAATTCAACCTCTGAAAATATTTAATTTTGACAACAAATTTAATTTTCGGTAAGACTGTGCCAGTCCCGAAATGCAAGAAAAATGGTAAACCTATTTTGGGTTTTTCTAAACGCGATCAAGATTTTCGACCACGATTTGTTTACCTTTAGGAATAAAAATCACACCCAAATCAATCCAAATTATGTGTCCCATTCATCTGCGGCCTCTAAATATCGAAGCGTATACAATTAATTTTTTGGGTCCATAATATTTTTATCACCTTATCCTAAAAGGAGACCATTTGCTACGGGTCAAAAGTGTAACACATCGAAGGATCGACCTAACACTTCAAGCATGTTTGCTGGCAATCGGTTTTGGCTCATTTGAACAATGTCCATCCGTCTATCTGTCCACCAGCAGGTGCGACCGATAACTCTCAAAATTAGTAACCGAATTGTAATATTTGGTAATATTTTTGTCCATCTCTCTCCATAGTTTTAGTTCATTAGTAGCTATCACCTCGAAAAAAGGGTCGAATTTGCCACGCCGCTTTTGGTACCTCCCACAAATGTTTTTTTTTTTTTGATATGTATAGCGTTTATTTGCTGTATGTGTTACATAACATAAAAAATTAGGGCCTCAGCGCCATTTAGGCATTATTGAGGCATGTTGGCAACGAAATAACTATACGATAAATAATTACATTACATTTCAGAATAAATATAAAAAAGTATAAGTGTTAAAGAATAAATTCTAGTACATGATTCACATTTTCTAACATTATCTTAGAAGCATTTCGAGATTTAGTTGCAAATAATTCAATAGGCGAATTTTAAAAGAAGACAAACTGTTAACATATTTCACATCATTTGGCAAACTGTTATACAAAAAAACACCCGTATACTCAACGCGCTGCTTGGTCATTTCTAACCTGCATCTTACAACTCTTAGGTTAAGCCTATTTCTCGTATTAATAGAAGTCTGATTTTGTGCAAATTGAATCGTATGGTATCCGACATTATTCAAGGATTTATAGACATAAAGTAAGGTCTGATATTGGTATAATGCGTGAACAGGCAACACTGTCTTACAAACATCTGTATACGGCTGTATAGTAGAGTGAGTTAATGGTAGGTTAAAAATTGTTTTTAATGCTTTATTTTGCATACATTGTAACGTACTCAAAGAATTCGAATTTTTATACCCATATATAATTGCTAAGTAATTAATATGACTTTGTATTAATGACTGATATAGCAATAATTTAGTTTTGACGTTTAAAACGTATTTCATTTTATACAAGATTCCAATTGCCGGTGCTATTTTAGACTTTAGATCACGAATGTGAGTATCCCAGGAAAGGTTACTCTGCAAGGTAACTCCTAAATATTTTACTTCACTTGCTTCATTCACAACTTTGCCATCAAAAACTATATTGAAATTTCTTTCAGAATTGTATGAATTTGGTCTAAATCGAATTAAGTGTGTCTTGGATGCATCAAGGACCAATTTGTTTATTCTTGCAAATTCCAGAATTGAAGATAAATCTTTTTCTATTGCTGTTTTCAAAGCCAAATCACTTATATATGGATAAAATAAACATATATCGTCAGCGAACATATACAAACGACCAGTCAAGTTTAAATTTGCCAAATCATTTAAGTATATAGAGAACAATAAGGGTCCTAAGCAACTTCCTTGGGGTACTCCACTTCCTACATGAGTCATATAACTCTTCTCTCCGGAAACTGTTACAAATCGTAACCGATCAGATAGAAAATTTCTAAAGAGTACGTTTTCTTTTCCACAAATTCCGTAATATAACAGTTTCCTTAACATTATGTTATGGTCAACAATATCAAACGCCTTAGAGAAATCCAAAAATATTCCTGCGACTCCCGAGTAGCCTTCATCCAAACAACTACAAATGAAATTCAAAACATTTACCACTGCTTCCTCTGTCCCACATCCTTTTTTAAACCCAAATTGGTACTTGTACATAAAGTTATTCTCATCCAAATATTTTAGTAGTTTCTGATGAATTAATTTTTCAAATATCTTATCTATGACAGATAACAATGCAATGGGCCGAAATTGTTCCACAGACGTGGCATTTGAAACCTTAGGAATTGGCACAATCTTCTCTATTTTCATGCTTTGGGGGTATTTAGCAGTAACTATGATTTTATTGAAAATATTTAACATCGTTGGGATTATATAATCTTTGCATTCTACAATTATTTTCGCTGTAATATTATCATATCCTGGCGAAGCATTGTACTTCAAAGCACTTACCACTTCATCTAATTCAAGTATATTAAATCGACCAAGAACAAATCTATTTGGGGTCTGGCATAAAGTTCTTAGAAGATTACAGTTATCACCCGGATAAGCAATTATCTGTTGCTTTAAATATTTTATAGAGTTTGTGAAATGCTGACTAAACAAATGTGACATTTCCTGAGCATTTAACACTTTGTTATCTGTTTGGGAAACAATGTTAACGCCTACTTTTTGTTTACGTCCTAAGGCCAAATTGACAAAATTCCAAGTTTTCCTTGAGTCATTATTTGCTCGTTCTATGTTATCATAGTAGTATCTTTTCCTGGCCTCCCTGGAAGCCAACTTAACTACTTTACTTATTTGTTTCAATAAAATATCATATTTGCCGTTCTTTCGTTTTCTCCTTTTAGAAAGTAATTTTTCCTTGTATAATATAAGTTTCTGCAGATTTTTGTTCATCCAAGGCATGAGTTCAAACCTCAAATCTTTCCTGTACGTAGTCACTACAGTCGCATCCGATATAGCTTTAGTCAGTACATCTATAAACTCTTTGGCATAATCATCGCAATCATCTAGCAGAATACTTGACACATTTCTTTCCAAATACTGTTTCACTTTAATTACATCACAGAAAGTCTTACGCGTTTCTATATTTTTGATTGGTTGATTTTTCGTTTTAATAATACAACTGACAATATTGTGATCTGTCAATCCACATTCAACTGATTGAACAGAAATTTTGTTAAATAAATTACTGAAAACATGGTCAATACAAGTCATAGATTCCGGCCTAGTAATTAACTCATGACAACTATGGCAATCATAATTTAGAAATAATTGCTTCAACTCCTCAAATTGGCCACAACGAAGTTGGTCAATATTTGAGTCACCAACCAAAACAATGGACCCATTACCAATGCATCTCAGCAATTGCTCTAGTGCAGAAAGGAAATTAGGAACAGAAGATTTTTGAGAACGATAAAAAGATACAATTTTAAGAGGTTTTGTATCAATTCGAAGATTATTAAAAGAAATTTCAATCAAATCCACAAAATTCAAGCTTTGACAATTTTCAACGGAAAAATTCAACTTTTCACTCACATATAAAGAAGTACCACCATATCCGCACACTTTTATACCCAGGAATCGTATAAAGTTGTATCAGGTCCTGATGAAACCAGGTTTCTTGCACAGCAATCACATCAGGTAGCCTTGGAAACCCAGCAATTAGGGATTTAAATTTATTGAATTTTGCAATAGACGAAATGCTTCTAACATTTATACTTATGATGTTTAAAAAAGAGTAATTCACATGCAACAAATTGCTACTAAAGTTTAAAAAGTTTTTATAATATTGGTTTGGAGCCATAACAGAAAAAAAATTTAATAAAATTCATTTATAATTCAATAATTTTTATTATTTCTATTTAATTTGGTGACTCAAACGACAAGGGGTTATCTTCCTCAACACTAGATTCTTCCTCCACAGCTATTACTTTTTTGCTTTGACTTTGACTTCGAGTCCAAGATTTGGATGTTGTTGCATTCAAAAGAATTTTATCCACATCTTCTTCAGAACGAATGATCTGCGGCTTTGAAATGTCACTTCTCTTATACAAAATTCTCCCATTTTTAACAAAAACATGCTGGAAGCCTACATTTTTAATTGATTTGACATACTTAAACAACTCCAATGTCTCCTTACTTAGAAATTCATTGATATACACATTTTTTGTAGATTCATCCACCTTTAGTTTTGACAGACATAAGCTTTTCCTTTGCAGATTTGTTACAAAATTTGACTATAACCGTTTTCTTTTGACTATCTCTTTTGTTGTTGCCATTTATGAAAAACGCATCTTCTATGTTATCAGCATTTATATGTATATTAACACTTTTGGTTAGATTCAGTACAGATTCTACAGCCGAAGCGCCATCTACTGCGTTCAAGCCACTCACAATGCAATCATTTCTGACACGAGCATCATTTAACATTTTTACAGATGACTTCAAGTTACAATCTCTCTTTTGAGCACTAGATTCTCCTTCTCAACTTTTTTTTGTTCTCAGCTACACCTCTCAGTATTTCATCATACTGTTTTGACATAAAACGCATTGTTTCTTGAATATTGTTGTTTGTTTGTTGTATCTCACTCAGCTGATCCAGTTTAACAAGTTTTGTTTTTATCTCCATCAATTCTTTTTTCAGTCCTGCTTCATCACTTTCGCCACCGTCACAAAAATGACAAGTATAGAGCACGCTCTTGTTTTTTAACAGGTACTCAAACCGACGTTTGTCCATTCTCGTGCACTGAGAGTGGAAAGCCTTTGTACATTTATCACATTCTATAAATTCATCGAAATCCTCTTTGATTTCTAACTTACATTGTTCACAAATAAGTTTTTTCGTTCTAAGACTTCTGCGACTTGTTGTTGGCATATTTCAACTTTCCCGTAAGCAGAAATTGTTTTAAGAGCACTGGATATAGTTATTTTGTGCGCAAACACTGTTTTGTTTGTAAAAACGATTTATTTATCTGCTCTGATTTAACACTGCTAAAAATACGTTCGGTTCACAGCAGGGTTGCCAACGTTAATAACATCTTATAACTGTTATGTCAGTGCATACTTTATTATATGCATTGATAAAAATATAGCGTGATCCATTTGGAGGTTCCCTACTTTTTATACCCTCACTTTAGTGTGACGAGGGTATATATCATTTGCTACGGAAAAAAGTGTAACACGTCGAAGGAGTGACCTAAGAATCCAAGTATGTTCGGAGGAAATCCGTTTTGGGTCATTTTAAGTCGAATGAGCAATGTCCGTCCGTCTGTCTGTCTGTGTGTCTGCTGGCTGGTGCGCACGATAACTCTCGAAAGGAGTAACCGATTGACCTCAAATTTGGTATGTGGTAATATTTTTTTCTATCTCCGGCTAAGTTCGAAGATGGGCCATATTGGTCCACTCCTTCTAGTACCTCCCCCACAAAGGGTTAAAATGTTGTGAAATATTGATTCTTTAATAACTGCTATACTACTTATTCGAATCTTTTGAAATCCCACACATAGTATTAGCTTATTAGTCGTTATCAACTCGAGAAAAATGGGCGAAGTCGCCACGTCCCGTTTGGTACCTCCCACACAAATGCACCATTTTGCACCAAAAGTTAACAGCTTATAACATTAATAACAGTGTATAAAAATACTTGAAATTTTGTACAGTATTATGCTTTTATATTGCCTACAGTCCAGGGAAAAATGGGTGTTGTTGCCACGCCCCTTTTGGCACCTCCCACACAAAGGTACCTTTTTGCACCAAAAGTTAACAGCTTATAACATTAAAACCAGTGTATAAAAATACTTGAAATTTTGTACAGTGTAATGTTTTTATAGCGTTTATAGCCCTGTGAAAAATGGGCGTTATTGCCACGCCCCTCTTTGTACCTCCCACACAAAATGCCCAAATCATACCACAATTTAATGTCTCATAACGTTTATACCAGTGCACATAAATGCTTATAAGTCGGCACACAGTGCAATGAATTTAAAGTCTCTAATGTTGTGCAAAAAAAAGGTGTATTTGATAAACCCTTCTGGTACGTCCCACACAAATTGACAGAATAATTCGAGTAATATTCAATATTACATTACCCACAAAGTGAGGGTATACCTTAGTCGGTTTACCCGACTGAAACTTTCTTACTTGTTTAAAGAAAAAACACATTCTCAAATTTAATTTAATTTTTTAATTTTCTTTTGGAATTTCCACAAAATAATACCCCTTTAATTAATTACAGAAACTTCTGCATAACATTTGGGGAATCGTTATAGCTCACGGTATAAGTTTGAAAAAAAATAAGATTTAATAAATCCACAGTGGAACACGGTTAGATGGTATTTTCAACCACTTTCAACATTTCTTTAGACGTTATCTGGTGAAAGTGTTAATGGGATGTTAATGGCGAAACTGTCAATGGTTTGTTTTTTCGTTACACCACAATCGCTTAATTTGTGTGGAGAACTAAGCGATTTAAAGCCATATTAGTTCTTGACTGAATATCCCGCTTGAGTTCCTCACTTACCCCCATTAACACAAAACAAAATAAACGAGCGTTGGAGCTAACGAAATTTAGAGCTAATTAAATTGTATGAAATTTGACAGCTATAACCGGTAGTTAGCTCTTAAACCTAGTTTATTTATTTATTGTTAATGGACCTTAATGGCGTAAAATTCTATATTTTACAGTATGTCGACTTATTCTTGGAGAACATATTGGTATTTTTTTATGAATTAAGGAGAAGAAGAAGAGAGAAATTAACAAAATTCATAAAATTGCAAAGGGAGTGTAGCATATAAAACTTAGAACAATAAATATTACATTTATGTACATTTCACGACTTGAGATATGTATTCTTAATCCAGTGCTGCACCGGTTAGTAAAAATAATCCAAGATTCTTGCTGGAGAGTAGTTTTCGTGACAAAGGCTAAACTAAAATCGCTATCGTGATATAAGAATATCTATCGATATTCCAAATAATACTCGTATAAAGAACACAAATGTAATGCGTTGCAAGTGTGCAGTGTAATGTGATAAAACGAACAAATATCACTTACATATATTCGGAGTTCATTATAATCACACTCCACCGTAATTTTGCCGTTCATGTGTCTGTGTGTTAGTGTGTATTCGTTCTCGTGTATTAAGCACAATTCATCTTTGTGGTAATATCCCTTTAGCGACACAAAAAGTAAAAAAAGTACAAAAACGGATGCAAAAATAAATAAACACCAAATAAAGAATTCACGAAAAAATAAAACCTCTTTTGGAGGCAAACCAAATAAAACCTCTAAAAAGGCACTCACACTCTCTTCTCTCACACATGTGAAAGCCATCGGCTTTGTTCGCCTTCCACCTCTTTCCCCCAAACACCATCAAAAGAAATAAAGAAAGAAAACATCGTCAACATCAGAGAACATCAACACCACGTCGAAACTAATAATAATAATAACAACAACGTGGAACAGGAACACAACTCATACATGCATACAGCATCATCATCATCAGATGCCGTGGTCGCTGTCGTTGCCACATCGACTGCCAATGTTTCTGCCTTTGCTGCTTTCGTTGACGGCGGCGTTGAGAAAAGATATTAAAAAATAAGTGTTACCGCACTGCACTGTTTCGTTTCGATTCGTCTCGGTGTTCATATGTTACTGTGTTAGTGATTGTGGATTTCTGCTATTTGCATTTGCAAATAGCTGTTGCTGTCGTTGTCGTCGCGTATGTGTCTATTTAGACTGTGAAAAGTGAATGGATGACGACGAAGATTGCGATTCATCATTAGAAGCATTTTGTATTCAATGGATTGGCTTAGAAACAGCCGAGAAATTGCCACCCTACATCATTCGATACTATCAGAATTTACATGTGAAGGTAAGCAAAACTATTCTAAGCCAAACATAAAAAAAAACTTTCAAACACGCAAACAGACACTCATACGCCATCTGTATCTAAATGTATACACTAACTGAGAGGGGTTCTCACTTGTATTTACATTTTAACACAAGCACACACTCACTCACTCGCCAATACACACACACACACTTATGGTGCATGAATAAAATTCGTTGGTTGAATCATTTTAAAAATTGATTTGACAGATCGTCATCACGTTTTGGTTTCGCTTTCGGTTTCGCACAGTGCAGCCCATTTACATACATATGTATGTATGTATACATACATATGTATGTATGTATACATACATACAATGTCAAGAAGAAGAAGAATAAGCAGCACCAGCAGCAGCTGTGGGGTACAGTGGCTTGACTCCTATTAGAAATTTTGGGTTTATTTTTCATTTGGTTTAAGAATTTTGAGATTGCTTTTGTCGTGAATTAATAATTTTTAGTCTGAATTTGTTAATATCCTGCGACACCGGTAATATATGTATGTGGCGGCTTCTTGCTTGTTTACGTATTTATGTATGTGTGTATATCATCTCTGTGTGTGGGTGCGTTTGCAAGTTAACAAACCGAAAAAGCTCTTATAATACAGGACGAGTTGGTCTACTGTTGGAATTTTTCCCATTAGGTATTTTCCAAACATTTCAGGAAGCAAATATCAAAGATATTGCAATTTAATATTTCTCTTAAACGATCAAAATTTCCAGTTTCCAAAGTCTATGAAATTGGTTTCCTTTATTAAAATTGATAACAGCCAAAGAACAAAGCGATTTAAAAAAAAACGGTATGAAAAGGAGGAAACATGTTAATTTTTTTGGTTATGTAAATATTTGTCGTCTGGGGCCGTTCAAGTATTACGTAAGCAGATTTATTGCAATTATTTACCCCCCCCCCCCCTCCCCCTTGTCATCAAAAGTAAGCAAAGCTCTTATCCCCCCCCCATGCTTACGTAAACATTGTTATATGCATTTTTCATTTAATGTATTCTATTTTTGTTATTCATTCATGAGCAGCAGTTAAAATTCTAGAAATAAGAAAATAGGCTTAGGATAGAGGACTTTAACGCACATAATATTAATTTAAACAAACTTTATTGATACGGTATTCAACATAGAGTAAAGTACAAATATTATAATCTTATTAAGTAATATTACGAACTAAACAAAATTCTTTTAAATTTTTGGTGTACATATTAATTCCAATTAACAGTCTTCAGTCCATGACACCCGAATCCATGATTCTAAGTTTTCGATGACATTGGATGTTTGATGCTCAATGTTGTGTGTCTGCTCACTTTCATTCGATTTTGGAATGTCTACGTCGTTTTCATCGAGCCATTCAACATCTTGGTGCTCTAAATTTTGAATAATGCACATCAGTTCATTAGCACGACTTAATCTTATTTTGCATAGCTTCCTGCGAAGGTTTTGCTCTCGGCTGTTTATCTGTATTTTCTGTAGAATTTGAAGCTGGCTGTATAATTTGTGGTTTTTCTGCAGGATTACAGGTATTCGTTGCCTAAAAATTAAAACATTTTATAGGAACTACTAATGTTTGTCTTATTAATACATACACACTATAGTGAGTACATTTAATATTCACCCCTATCGTGAATAAAATTCCATGTGAAAAGTTTTGCTCCCCAGAAAAATTGAAGGGATATAATCAAAATGGAAAGTGAAAATAATTCCACTTGAATAGACTTTTAAGACGAGTAGTTATAATTTTCTTCATTGCAAATCTCTTTAACGCAGAATAATATACCTATAGACTTCAATTTCTACTTTGTATTTTCTAGGGATCAAAACATTTCACGTGAAATTTTTTCTGCGATAGGGGTGATTGTTTAATTTACATTAACTTCATCACTCACCTTGGAAAAAAATCGTAGTAGATTGGATTTATTCTTAGTCGCTGCTTGCAATTCTTCTTCAATTCTCTTAGAGACAATAATATCAAGTTCCTTGTCCGATTTTGCTTGTAACTTATAATTACGCCACACTTCGTTAACTAACTTCTGTACTTTTTGTAGTTTTGTATTTGTATGAGATTTTTTAAAACTTTCAAACAATTGTTGGTATAACTTGGATTTGTCTATTTGAAACGACATCTTAAACAATTCCACTTTGGCGAAAGTGGATCAACGGTAACACAAATATTTACTTGCTTTGCTTTGCTTACACCACGTCAAATCGTCAATCGTACCGAAACGAAACTGATTGAAGAAATTCTAAGCGAGTACCTAAATGTACTCATTATTTATGGGAATCCCCAAATATGGGTTTTGTTTTCGAGCATAGACATTGTGTGGGTTGCCATATGTGTAAAAAAGTAAATAACTACTGCTGAAGTAATCACAATCTGTGTGGGTTGTCATATGTGGAAAAAAGTAAAGAACTACTGCTGACGTAATCACCATCTCCAACACCCCCCCCCCCCCCCATGTCATCAAAAATAAGCAAAGCAAAGACACCCCCCACCCCCCTATAGTGCTTACGTAATACTTGAACGGCCCCTCTCGGCGTACCTCGGTGTGGATAATTTTATGGGTAGTACATTTGTTAGTTCCATATTAATCGAGTACAGGTTTAGACGAATGCATTTTTTTAAATTCGAACATTTCTTACTTGGATTATTTTCCATAGAAGCGCAGAAAATATTGAACATTTCTGACTTGAATGGTTTTCCATTGAAGCATAGAATTATAACGTTTTCAATAATCATTTCATGGAGACATGAACTAATGTTACCGACCTGTATGTCTCCAACTCCAATTGATTTGTTTTCAATTCTGGCAGTTTTCAGATTTCCGTAAAACTATTATTAAATATATGCCATAAGCACAAGATGTCACAGAACAATGTTTTTTGATGTTGATCTGCACAAGATATCCATTTCATTCTGCATACCAAATACTGTTAGATCTTATGGGATGTAATTTGCTTTTTTCTGTTATGAAATCGGGCTGACAGAGAAAAATAAAATGACAAAAAACAGTTGATTTTACAAATGTTTAAAGATTCAGCAGGGCATTAATTAATTAGTCGAATATATTTACTTTTTTTGGATACCATTACCATTAAAACTATTTATACCCTCACTTTAGTGTGACGAGGGTATATATCATTTGCTACGGAAAAAAGTGTAACAAGTCGAAGGAGTGACCTAAGACCCCAAGTATGTTCGGAGGAAATCCGTTTTGGGTCATTTTAAGTCGAATGAGCAATGTCCGTCCGTCTGTCTGTCTGTCTGTCTGTCTGTCTGTCTGTCTGTCTGTCTGTCTGTCTGTCTGTGTGTCTGCTGGCTGGTGCGCACGATAACTCTCGAAAGGAGTAACCGATTGACCTCAAATTTGGTATGTGGTAATATTTTTTTCTATCTCCGGCTAAGTTCGAAGATGGGCCATATTGGTCCACTCCTTCTAGTACCTCCCCCACAAAGGGTTAAAATGTTGTGAAATATTGATTCTTTAATAACTGCTATACTACTTATTCGAATCTTTTGAAATTCCACACATAGTATTAGCATATTAGTCGTTATCAACTCGAGAAAAATGGGCTAAGTCGCCACGTCCCTTTTGGTACCTCCCACACAAATGCACCATTTTGCACCAAAAGTTAACAGCTTATAACATTAATAACAGTGTATAAAAATACTTGAAATTTTGTACAGTGTTATGCTTTTATATTGCCTACAGTCCAGGGAAAAATGGGTGTTGTTGTCACGCCCCTTTTGGTACCTCCCACACAAAGGTACCTTTTTGCACCAAAAGTTAACAGCTTATAACATTAAAACCAGTGTATAAAAATACTTGAAATTTTGTACAGTGTAATGTTTTTATAGTGTCTATAGCCCTGTGAAAAATGGGCGTTATTGCCACGCCCCTCTTTGTACCTCCCACACAAAATGCCCAAATCATACCGCAATTTAATGTCTCATAACGTGTATACCAGTGCACATAAATGCTTATAAGTCGGCACAGTGCAATGAATTTAAAGTATCTAATGTTCAGCAAAAAAAAGGTGTATTTGATAAACCCCTTCTGGTACCTCCCACACAAATTGACAGAATAATTCGAGTAATATTCAATATTACATTACTCACAAAGTGAGGGTATAACTTAGTCGGTTTACCCGACTGAAACTTTCTTACTTGTTTTTCTAAAATTAACTGAAAAATCTAGGTGGTGTAAGAAAAAATATGGCCATTAAATTATTAATTAAGATAACTTGACTAAACGAATGATGCAGAAGTTCTTATTTTTGGGGCTACTTTCACATCCAATTGTCAGAATTAAGTCCCAAAATCATGTGTTGTGCTGTGTTATGTATCCCTGTTTTAGGTTTTGGGCAAATAAAATAGCAACTTCGCAATAGATCTGCTGTAAAATTTGTTTTTTTAGCACATCTTAGGTAAAGGCGAATAGTGGTCCAATATGATAATTTTTTTTAAAAATATGTTCAAGGCGAAATATAATATAAATTCCTACAGTTCAGCCAGATAGATTGTAATAGTCTTAAGATTTGAAATAGGAAGGGGTAATTATTTGGGATCGATTTAGCCAATTTTTGCTAGGAATGTTTAGAAGCCAAATAAAATACCAAATAATACGTCATATTTCTTCCAGATTATTTCTAAAATGTGGCGGCTATAGTAAAAAGATATCACATCAAAACTTACGGCGATTTCTTTTCTGCAAAAAGTGCAAAATTTTTTTGGCCTTTTCTCGAAAACTGGATTTTCATACTTCTTTTTGGAATTATGAAATAGGAGATAAGTTTAATTCGAGGGACTACATCAGTTCCACCCTAAAAAGACATATTTTTCAGAATTTCACGTCGACGGGGCAACAATATTTTCAGAATCGAAATCACCATTAGACTTGTATGTCTCAGTTTCCATAGGTTTCATTAGTCCATATTTGCGAGTTGGACATCTATCTCAAGGATATTCGTTTGTATAAACAAACAAAAAGTTTGATAGACGAACATAGCTATGTATACTGTATGACCTCTCTAATCCGGACAGATATAGTTTTGACCTTTTTCCGGATTACTGAATTGTCCGAAAGTGGTCATATTTATTTATTTTTTAAGAAAAATTTTTCATAAAAAGATACATAATAAACTGAAAGATTAAATTACATTCGATTCATTTAACAAAACGATTGTAAATAAAAACAATTTCATATAAAAACCAGTAAGGAAAGGCTAAAGTCGGGCGGGGCCGACTATATAAAACCCTACACCACTTTCGTAATATTGAATAACTCAGAAATGTAAATTTTGTAATTCATGTATAAATTGTTTACATAAATTTACTATTGGGAAATTTACGAATGGATGTAAAATACAGCTTCTACAGGACTAAAAAACCAAATCGGATGAAACATATATATGGGAGCTATAGCTACATCTTAACCAATTTTCTTCAAATTTATTTAGTCCATGGATCAAGAAACTCTACCATTCTAAATATCAAAACGATTGGATGTAAACTACAGCATTTATAGGACTAAAGGGTAAAATCGGACGAAAGATATGTATGGGAGCTATATCTAGATATTAAGCGATTTTCTTCAACTTCGGCAATGTTGGTTCATGGATCAAGAAACTCTACCATTCTAAATTTCAAAACGATTGGATATAAAATACAGCTTCTATAGAACTAAAGGGCCAAATCGGACGAAACATATATATGGGAGCTATAGCTAAATCTTAACCGATTTTCTTCAAATTCGGCAATGTTGGTTCATGGATCAAGAAACTCTACCATTCTAAATTTCAAAATGATTGGATGTAAAATACAGCTTTTATAGGACTAAAAGGCCAAATCGGACGAAACATATATATGGGAGCTATAGCTAAATCTTAACTGATTTTCTTCAAATTCGCCAATGTGATCTATATCTAAATCTGAACCGATTTTAACCAAATTCAATAGGGATCTTTACGGCTGCGAAATACTCTAAACTGCAATTTCTTAAACCAATCTTCAAAAATGGAAGTCGATATCCAACCTGTTTTGCTTGACTTGTATACAAAAAGAAGTTTTAAACGCTCTTTGCTTTTCTGATTTACCTATTACAAGAAGAGGTTAATAATAGAGCTTGGTTGATCAAATTTGGTAGAAATACTTCTTATAGTTGCAGGTCGTTTGGGATTATTGAGCAATATATACCACATTTTAAAAGCAATTTTGCTGAAACTTTGCGTTTGTATTTTATTTTGACGAGAATTCATCATAGTAAAAAGTTTACAAATCGGTTGATATTTTGTTATAGTCACCCTATAGAGGTCGCTCCAGAATAGGCTTATTTAAGCCATAAATACCACATTTTCTAAGCATTTTAAGCGAATCTTTGCAGTTTGTATTTTATTTAGACAACCATTCATCACAGTAAACATTTTTTAAATCAGTTCATATTTTGTTATAGTCCACCTATAGATGTCGCACCCAAAAAGGCTTCTTTAAGCCATAAACACCACATTTTCTAAGCAATGTAGCAGAATCTTTGCAGTTTATATTCTATTTTGGCAAGAATTCATCTCAATAAAATGTATAAAAATAAGTTTATATTTTGTTGTAGTCCCTGGTTAGCGGTAGCCCTCAAATGTGCTAATTTAAGCCTCAAATACCCCATTTTTCAGATTTGAGCCAAAAATTTGGTTTACAATTTCCTGCGTTTGTTTTAATAATAATTTGCTCAAACAAAAACCATCCAAGATTTGCTCCATGTCCAAAGATTTTTCCAGTAATATAATTGAATGCAATCCATGGTGGATGGTATAAAGATTCGGCGGCCGTAGTTAAAAAAGCAACTGTTAGATGGACCATCCGTTATTTATACTGAAGTAAAATTGATGCTATACATTTAAAACAAAAACTGACCAAAAATGTTAACATATAAATAAATGTTTTTAATATCGGGACTAGTTTCTTAAATATGTGTAGTTTCTTATATTTAAAAATTGTTTATGTTGGTTATTGTACAATTCAATGTGTTTTAAATACTTTTTCATCAACACTATGGGCCAACAAATTTTTTCCAATCTAAAGTAGTATTTTCTTATCGTAACACTGTGCTTGGGGAGCTTGAGTCGACACTCAGATATTCTCCATTTATAATGAAATGTTTTGCTAATATCCGTTGACATTTCGAACTACAACAGACATACATACATATGTAAATGTGTATGTAGATGTGCACGTCATGTGTATATCTGTGTATGTGTGTGTGTGCGAGAATTTGCGAATTCAATTGTGAGCACAACGAGGCTTATTAGTTTAAAGAAAACAACGCTTTATTCAAAATGAATTCTTATTTGTTGGTTTTCTATTTCTCTCGGCTTGTGTTTGCTTTCTTTAGTTTGTTCTACATGCCTGTAACAGACATTTGGAAACGTGCGTTAGGCTGTATCGCTTTTATTTTTGAATGAAATATGTGTATAATGAAATGATTTGCAAATTTTAAAAATTGGAACAATTCCGGGATATCGGCCTTGAGCGACCTAATGTATCTTCGAAGATTCGTTCCTATTGGCAACACCGTTTTGAAATCTTTTTCAAATAAAATATTTTTATAGAAAGAATGTGGCAATTAAATTTTCTTTGTTGTATTATATTAAGCAATAATCGTATAAGTTTCAAATGATTTTTTTTTTTCAAATAAAATGTATTTGTTTAAAAACATATATCATAAAAAAATATTGGTTCCAAATGCATTTTCATTCAATTGAAACATATCAATAAATTCGACTTTCCCGTTTAATAGGATTTATATTGACTTTTTAGTTATATTTAAATACTTTATTTTAATATAGTTGAATTTTATGCAAAAAAACATCTACTTTTATCTTACTTTAAAGCAGTTTATCGCTTTTTAGAAGACTGCTCTATTGTTACATGATGTGCTTGCTATTGTCAATAATAATAACACTATGCTACAAAAATTTTGTCAAAGGACTGTGCTTAGCATTTTCTGGTGTAATATAGTGTCGTAAACACGAAAATAAAGGGTTTTCCAACAAGAGGTGTTATTTTGGTATTCAAAGAAAAATGCAATTTTTTGAGATACATGATCGGATGTTTATTTCATAACAAAGAGGAAGGTATGCCGTTAATAATGAAAAACAACATCAACCAAATGGCCACCACTACCACGCTTACAGGACCATATCCTTTTCATGACCGAATCCCAAAGTGGCTGCCCTATGTCCTTGATAGCCTCACGAATTCTATCGTTGAGGTCTTGAATCGACGCTGGGCTGTTGGCGTAGACCTTATCTTTCACGTGGCCCCAAAGGAAGAAGTAGCAAGGTGTTAAATCACAAGATCTCGGTGGCCAATTGTGATCACCTCTTCGAGAGATAACACGGTCCGGAAACTTTTCCCGTAACAGAGCAATGGTTTGGTTGCTTGTGTAGCACGTAGCGCCGCACAGTGGAATATTTTCACACAAGACGCGGCAAAAATTATAAGGAATTGAGCTAGGGCTTTGAAATTTTGTACATATCACTCATTTCGCCTAATTAGCTAAAAACCAATATTTTGTTTAAATCCGCCCATTAACACGCCTACTCTCCACAAAACCTCAAATTAAAAATCTTAATATTTTTCTGAATTTAGCACTTATATTATTACAAATCGCTAGTAGAGATTGTATTTGAGTCCTCAACTATATAAAATTGCAAGTGCCACGCCCAACGCCCATATATTAATTTCAATTTTATACGATGTTGGAAATTACAGGAATTTTTTTTATAAAACGTTTTGTATCTTTTGATCGATGTAAATCAGTACATAGAACAAAGTAAATAACTATAGCGCAATACATTAGCTCAACATTTGCAAAAAATCATGATGAAATAGTTTACAGTTTTGTGTTAAATAATCAATCATTCCAGAATCAATCTATCCAGAAAAAATCATCGTTGACTTAGCAATGTGTTCATTATTAATTAAACCTCTGCATCAAGACATTCATTTCTTCGTCTACAGTAGTGTACACTACTTCACTGCACACTGAAACATTGTATATTTTACTCGATTGACACCACCATAGAATGATCGGAAAAAAAACAACAAACACTTCACAATGTTTGATGTTTACAATCTAGTCATGTACTCTGCTCGTTCGGTTGTTGTATTCTTTATACTCGTTTCAATTCGTCAAACGATGAGTATAATGAAACGAGTACAGTGCTGTTTTCTGTTTCTTAAGTATGTACACTAGTGTATTTACCCCTCAAAATCAATAAATTTCTAAGGTGGTCCGTCGCTCTTTGTTGTTGCGTCTCTCTTTGCAATGACAATGAGTACAGTAGTGCAGTGTACCATGAAATCCAGTATTTCAGTTTTTGTGTACAGTACTTGAATGAGTGTACTTCTGCATTGTCTTGTTACTTATTTGTTTTGAAACCTGTTTGGCGGTTACTGTACTCTCCCCTCATTCATTTGTTTTGTCTAAATAGAGTGTGTGGCAGTAAGTATTTGATAAACAACTGCATGTCTTGAAAGGCCATTCAAGACATTCATTGCAGAGGTTTATTATTAATACATCATTTTTAAAGCACACTTTTAGGAATATGTGGAAAGGACACACAAACAATGAGGCATGTACATATATATAATAGATTGGCAAACAAATGTTCGCTTATATGAATATTTAGCTTGTTCATGTCGGTTGACCGTTTAATTCGGTCTGCAATCGTTGATTTTTACTGAGATACTCTCTCGGCTCAAGACCAACTTGCTTTTATACATGCTTTATATGCTTTTTGTTATATTTGCAGTCAATTTATCATTTGCCCCTTAAGGTATGCTTTGGTAATGTTGTTCAATACATAGCAACATGGACTAAAAATAAAGATTTTTGGGTTGTTTTTTGCCTAGTAGGTTTTACCATTTCGTTAAATAAATCAATATAGGCAGGTATAGGCAGAATTTTCTTTTTGCAATGGTTAACGAAGTCCCTAGTTTATCAATTTTTGTTAATGACAAGACCTCGGTCGGCCTCGGAAGTATAGTTTTATCCTGGAGAAAATGAAACACCCTGATTTTTTGCAACTTGCAAGTAAACCACAGATTAAATAACAAAAAGACAACACAATTATATATTTTTTAATGCAAAAAAACACTTCAAAAGGTTCTGTATAGCATGACTTAAACGAAGTTCCAATGCGTTTCATAGTTTCGGAGATGTGGGCTTACAAAATACCCTCTTAAATGATAAACTTTGGAACCGTTGTACCATTTATGAATTTCGAATGCTTGTACCGCGATATTTCGCCAAGATATCGGTAAAAACTTTAAAGTTTTAGTTAATTGGAATGTTCTTTACAGATTGGAATCAAAAAAGTTCAGATTGGGTCTAATGAAAATTGGGAGTTTTTGCCGCTCATAATAAATACACTGTGCGCCGTCTTGTTGAAAGTAAACGTTGTCCAGATCAATACCATCCAACTCCGACCATAAAAAATCATTAATCATATCTCGATAGCGCAATCCATTCACCGTAACTGTTGATCCAACCTCATTTTCGAAAAAGTAAGGTCCAATGACCCCGCCGGACCATAAAATGCACCAAACAGTCACACGTTGAGGATGGAGGCTTCTCAACAATAACTCTTGGGTTTTCCGAGCCCCAGATGCGAAAATTTTGCTTGTTGACGTAGCCACCGAGGTGGAAATGGGCCTCATCAGTCAAGATGATTTTCGAATTTTAATAATTTCAATGCGTTGTTGAATCGTGTATCGTTCCATTTTTAGTAATGGCGTAGTTTCTACTTGTCAAATGTCAAAGAATAAAAGCTTCAAAAGTGACAGCTACCGAAATACCGGGTGACTCAAAATAACACCTCTTTTTGGAAAACTCTGTATAATATAATATATATATATATTATTAGGCCGGGTCGATTTGTGGGGAGGCAAAAAAAGTCGCCATTGCTCAGTGAAAATCGTATTCTAGGGATCAAAATAAGAAACTTTGCCGAAGGAACCATACCTCTAAAACGAATTCTGATGTCCCGGAATTTGGGTGAAACTTTTGGGTAGGGGCAAATTTTGAAAAATCCCACTTTGATCCATTTAGAGTGCTCCAATCGAGTCCAAATGTATGACCGACCCCCACTAACTTTGGAGGCCCGACCCACCCATGGCAGTGGACACCCCCTGGAACCCCCTGGAACCCCCTGGGGGTTCCATACATTTGGACTCGATTGGAGCACTCTAAATGGGTCAAAGTGGGATTTTTTCCGGGACATCAGAATTCGTTTTAGAGGTATGGTTCCTGCGGCAAAGTTTCTTATTTTGATCCCTAGAATACGATTTTCACTGAGCACTTCACTGAGTGGGGGTCGGTCATACATTTGGACTCGATCTGAGCACTCTAAATTGGTCAAAGTGGGATTTTTCCGGGACATCAGAATTCGTTTTAGAGGTATGGTTCCTTCGGCAAAGTTTCTTATTTTGATCCCTAGAATACGATTTGCACTGAGCAATGGGCGATTTTTAAATCGACCCGCCCTAATAAATATATATATATATATATAATATAAAATATATATAATATAAAAAAAATTAAGGTAACTTTTAATTATTTATGTTTTAATTCCGATTTTCTTGGAAGATTCTTGGTACAGGGTATTATAACTTTGTGCATTTGTTTGTAACACCCAAAAGGAGAAGAAATAGACCATCGTTTATTATACCGATCGACTTAGAATCACTTTCTGAGTTGATTTAGCTATGTCCGTCTGTCTGTCTGTGCATGTATTCTTGTAATCAAAGTACAGGTCGCAATTGTGGTCCGATCACTGGGAAATTCGGCATAAAGAGGTTTCCTATTATATTAATGAACACTTTTAAATTTGGAAGAAAACGGTTCAGATTTAGATTCCGATCAGTGCGAAATTCGACAAAAAGAGGTTTCTTTCTACATGAAGGAATACTGCCAAATTCGAAAAATGCGAAATATGGCAGAAAGAGTTTTTTTATTACTCGAAGGAATACTGCCAAATTCTGAGATAATCGGTTCAGATTTAGATATAGCCCCCATATATATGTTTTAAGTATAAGCTTGATAAAGCCTTCCTAAAAAGGAAGGAAATGCTTAAAAATCATTTTCACTTAGAAAGAAAAGTTTAGTAACTGTGTTGAAACAATTAGAAAAAATTTGATTTTTTTTCCAAAAAAATGTTATTTGCCAAATAAGAAATATAAAATATAGAAATATAAAATTTTAAGTATTTGTAGGCACTAGAGTTAAAGTTAAAAGCTGTAAACTTTTTGTAAAAAATGGTATCTTTGTGTGGTAGGTACCAATAGAGACATGGCTATAACGCCAATTTTTCTCTGGATTGTAGGCACTATAAAACCATAACACTGTACACAATTTCAAGTCTTTGTATGCACTGGTATTCAATTACCAAAGGGGCTGTACAATAATGCCCAATTTTCGTTACAAAAACATTATACTGTACAAAATTTCAAGTAGTTTTATGCACTTGTAATAAAGTTATAAGCAGTTCAATTTTGATGCAAAATGGTCCATTTGTGTGGGGGGTAGTAAAATGGGCGTGGTAACTTCGCCCATTTTTCTCGAGGTGGTAGCGACTAATAAAAAAATACAATGTGTGGAATTTCAGAAGATTCTAATAAGTAGTATAGATTTTATTAAAGAATCAATATTTCACTAAATGTTAACCCTTTGCGTGGGAAGTACCAGAAGGAGTGGACCAATATGGGCCATCGTCGAACTTAGCCGGAGACAGAAAAAAATATTACTGTTTACCAAATTTGAAGTCAATCGGTTAGTTCTTTCGAGAGTTATCGTGCGCACCAGCCAGCAGACAGGCATTCGACTTAAAATGACCCAAAACGAATATCCCCCGAACAAACTTAGGGTCTTAGATCACTCCTTCGATGTGTTACACTTAGTAGAAAATGATATATACCCTCGTATCACTAAAGTAAGGGTATACAAATCTATGGATACATGTAGAAATTATATCCCTTTTGGTAGAAGTAAGACAATTTCAACAAAATCATTGCATATTCTTCCACTATTGTGAATCAGTTGCTGCCGGTTAAAGGTGTAACACATCGAAGGAACGACCGCCCCAGGAATATTTGTCGGAAATCCATTTTGGGCCATTTAGAGTCATTTGTCCATCCGTTCGGCCGACTGTCTGTCTGGTTTGTGCGGACGATAACTTTCGATAGGTGTTACCGATTGACTTAAAATTTGGTAATAACGGGTGATCCAAGTAGAGATACTTTTTTCAATAGCCTTTATTGACAGATCACGTGTGAGTCGTCATGTTATGTTTGTTAAGTATTGTTTGGCATTTCATCATGGAAAGACGTACGCCTGAACAACGTTTACATCGTTTTGACACATTGACAGATTAATTAGTGTAATGTTATGTTGTGCGCCTGAACAACGTTTACGCGTGTCATTCGCCAGTTACCAGTCGAAATGCTCGAACTAGTCATCGAAAATTGGACTCAACGGATGGACCATCTGAGACGGAGCCGCGGCCAACATTTGATAGACATAATCTTCAAAAAATAAATGCCAAAGAATATTCTTTCAAATGATAATAAACATTCCCCATTCAATTTGAATTTTCTGTGTTTTTTTCTTTCAAAAGTAGGGAACCTCGAAATGGATCACCCTTTATTTGCTTCTATCTCAGGGTAAGGTTAAATATGGATTATGTTGGCCCACTCCTTCGACGTTTAGTGAAATATTGATTATTAAATAATTTCTATAATATTTATCGAAATCTTCCGCAATATCACGTAGCATTAGTTTCTTAGTCACTACCACCTTGAGTAAAATGGGCGAAGTTTCAACGCCCCTATTTGGTACATTCCATCAGATCAGATATTCTGAAGTGTATTGCTTTTACAGTACCTATAGTACAGTGTAATGATTTTATAGTTTTCATAGTCTATTGAGAATATGGGAGTTATTACCACGGTCCTTTTGGTAACTCCCAAACAAAATGGCCAAAATAAAAAATATGAAAATTGATTTTTGAGATTCCTTTACTTGTACATATGGGTTATAATTTATACATTTATCCATATATTCAAATAGGCATTGTTTTCTCCGTTAGGATGATAGCTTACAAAAAAAAATGGAACAAACCATTTTTATGGTTATTTTCTAGCCAGTCAAAAACATTTTTTTTTAAAAAAATCTACACGGGCCAAAATCGCCTTTTTTGATATGTTTGAACCGAAAGAAAATATATTTGGAACACAAATTTTTAAATATTATTTATTTCTTAGCAAATTAATTTTATTTGAAAATCAATAAAATATATTTGTAACGCATATATTAATATATTACAACAAAATATATTTGCAAACTAAATTTGTCAAATAAAATATGTGTTTATTTACAAAAAAATATTGTTTAGGAATTTTTCTAAATATATTTATTTAAAAAAAATTCCAAAACATTTGTTAACTTTTTCGATTTTCAGTTTTAGTTTTTCCTTGGATTCAAATTGTACCTCCCAGTTATGATACCATATGCAGCATTAACTTCTGCTTTAAATCAATCATTTAAAATGTCTGTGTATACCAAGTCATCATTAGTTGTCATTCGTCCAAGTAATTTATATTGATCCAATATTATACGATTTCAATTATTATTATTTATTATTTTTACGAACTGTAAGATTTGAATTACTGTAAAATTTAACACAATTTAGGTATTTTCTGAATACTTAAATGCAAATAAATATTTGTTTCGGAAATAATAGTCCCAAATAAAAACATATTGGGATGTAAACAAAAACTTGTGTAGAACAACATCTGCCCAAATATGTAATTTTTGTGTGTGCTGAAAATTTTGTGTTTAGAGTGTTTCCTAAACACATATATGTTTCAAGCCGTATATGTTTGGGACAATATACTACAGAAGCTATTTTTTTTCAGCGTGTAATTTTTTCTAATTGTTTTAATTGTTGAAAGTGAAGTTTTCAGCATTCTAGCCCTCATAATTTCCTTTAATTTAAATGGTATCCTAGCTTTATCAAGGTTATACTTCAAAAAATATGGTCCAAATACTAAAGGTACCCTTCATGAAAATTGGAATGTTAGATAACAAATAAATTAAAAAAAATTATAATAACAAATTTTGTTTGTTTTGGTTTCATAAATTAAAATGCATCAACCTATTAAATAAGTTTTAAGGTCTCGGACACAAAAAAAAAAAACATTTTCTCTAGCATATCGCAATATTAATAAAATGTGTACGTCATTGCTGACAATTAATGATGATAGTAATGAGCTGTAATTACTAGGTAATGTACAATCAATTAATACATTGATCAAATATAGTGGCTAATTTTGTATTTTTTTTCGATGCACTAATGTACATAACGATTGCATACATATGGGTACACTCGAATTTGTATGTATTTACATGAATATGTGTCAGTCAGTGAATGAGTGTGTCACATATTATTTTAATAGTTGGATATTTTTATTTGCTGTCGCATTTCTATTCCACATTGGCATTTTGTCGCTCCTCAAGCTTGAGCCCTCGTCCCCTCCTTCAGAGGCTCCCTTCTCCTTTCTAATCGGCTAACGTCACTCACTGGCGTAGTGCCTGATTGTGTGTTCATGTGACATGTACATGTAGAGTATATCCTTGACCTACACCACTCAAAGGCCTTGACTATTGATACGTACTAAAGCACACACACACACACACACACACACTATACATACACTAGCAGAAAAATCAACGATGTGAGACGGAGGAGGCAAATTGAAAAGTATAAATCATAGAGTTCTGCTCTCGAAGAGAGAGGGAGAGAGAGTGATAGAAGTGGGGAATGGGGAAAAACAATAACAAGCATAGTATGGCCCTGCTGAATAAACCGGCATAGTCAGATCTGACATAATAAAACATCATTATTAGAGCTTTATCAAGTTTGAATTTCTATTTTTCCAACTTAATTGCTTGGCCTTTTCCCGCTGTTCCACACCGCATTCGTACGAAGGTTCGAGAGTGTTTGTGTGTGGTCAGCAGCAGTGTTCCCGAATATGTTTTGGCTCTTTATGTTGGGCAACATCCAGGACTATGCCGGTGTGAGGTAGTGCGTGTGCTTTTCATCGACCGAATGTGGTGAGGTTGAACTTTTCCAGCAGAGTCTAGGGTCATTTATCATTAGAAAATGGTTTATGTTTCGACGGCAACTCAATGTGTGTTTGTGCGTGATTGTGGTATAAATCACAAGAAAGGAGAACTTTTATATCCGGTAACATGTTTTCGCGTGGGCTTCCTGCGGAGGAGTGTGGCGCGTGAGAACACATGTTTGTTTGTTTATGTAAAACGGTGCAGGCGTCGTCACTGGGGGAGGGAAAGTTCGCCTAATTATGGACATAAATATTAAATTTTCACATGCGAATAAATCTCAAAAGTGAAAAATTGTTATGATAAACTTGAAAGTATGGATCATTTATTTTTTGTGGACTGTCTAAGCAATTAAGGAAAATATTTCTGTTGTAGCCCACAAAAGGACATCGGAAAGTTACCACAACCACAACAACACAATATAATCCTAACAAGTCCCAGTGGTATAGGGGACTAGTGCCGCACGTCGATATTCGCTAGGCCTTAAAGAACTACCGCTAGTCCCTCACAATCTACTTGCCATGCTTTTACCTGGTGAATTTAACATGGGCATGTCCTATGAAGGGGGTTATTGACCCCTCGCTGCATAACCTTTCCACACCAAAAGCGCTGGCACATTTTCCCTAGAATCCACACTGTCTCCAATGGACGGGTGGCAGTGCCGGTCCCTCGTAGGTAGAACCATCTCCCCTAACGCCAATTCGACACTCCTATCTAAGTGGTTATGTGGCTACCTCTTTGTGACATACCCTTTCAGTATACTTAAGGGATAAAAACAATATGACAAGAAAGTAAAAACTTTTTATTTTTAGTCATATCTAAAACGTATTTTAAAAATGCATATGTAATATGGTTCTTATAAAACAAAAACAAAAAATATAAATATTACTTTTCGTTTAAATCCAAAAAATAAGGAAAGTAGTCAACTTTAGCCCAATTCCTAAAATATACCCGATAGCCCGATTTTCAATGTTAATACCTCAAATTAATCCTTGGGTTAGTTTTGCTGTAGCTTCTGCCAGGAATTTCAGTTGATCTAAAAAATATAATTCAAAATATAATTTTATTTTTTCTCCATTAAAAAAATACTTTTCCTTGAATATGTTTATGCCGTTTTTTTAAGTACATCTAAAATATAAGTAAATACTCATTATCACCTTATAATTTCTTCTGTTCACCACACCCAATAAGAAACAACTGAAGATCTGTTTTTTCTTTTTTAACAAAGAACCGCCAGTGGTGGTTGATTTTGTTTAACGGGATTATTTTAATGACATAGAAAAAATGTGTCGTAGATAAAAACTAGATCTGTATATTACTTAGGACTACGGAATGCGGTGGCGAATAGTGGGCACCGCTTATTATAAGAAACATCGGGTTTAAGTTCCTGGAGAAGGCGGTGTGTCTTTTTTACATGTCACATCTATAGCGTTTTATAGAAATACCAAATAATAGCTAACCCCTGCACCCGCCCTTTGTGGTGATGGCTTCATGTTATACCACTGGGGTCTATCTCTCTTTCGCTCGCAACCAAACACACACACACACACACAGACCCACCTTCTTTGTCGGCATAATTAAACCAACAACACAAGTTGGATTACATTACGGAAAACATATTCGACGTTATCGAATATGGCCAATATGAATGATGTTGCCTCTAAGCGTTTATGTTCCGGGCGGTTACACTTTCCTCATCTCTTCCTTTGGGTTGTCTGCACGTTGGCCAGAAAATACACTCCGCTGACTCCTCTGACAACGCCACATGCCCATCGAGTATTTGGGGTCATTTATCAAATTTGCGGCTGTTTAATTTATTTGTGGCTTATGTCTAATTTTGGACCAATTTAGTAATAGTTGATTGACATGTCTGCCGTACAGGATAGCTGTAGAAACTCCCGACTACTTTGAGTTCACCATTTCCGCCCTGCAGCGATCCAATCAATTTGGCTAATTTGAAGAGTTAAATAAATAACAGATGTAGTCCAGATGTCCTGCGGTCCACTTGTGATGATGTGGACAAACGTTTCAAGGTCACACGACAAACGTATAAAGCCAGAAACTGAAGGTGTTCGGTCATGTTATAAACACAGTTAATTACATATATATTTTTTCCTTTTACTCCTATGAAGCTAGTCGAAAAAAAAAACACTAGTCGAGGGAAACACATCCTAAAGGAAATCGTTAAATCCATTATTCTAAGTTTGATATTGTTTCTGAGAAATTTGCCCATAAAGTTAACTGGAGAACCAAATGGGTGCGACTTTTTGGAATACACGTTTTATGTCTGAGAACGAAGTGCAGAAGACACCTGGACAATATTTTCCGTTGATAAATGTCGCCTTCCCCCTGAGTATAAATGTAAACTATAATGTATTAAATTCATACATTTTAATATACTCTATTTCTATCGTTATTTGTGAACTTCGCGCTAATATTTATTTATTTATTGACATGTTCATAAATTTATATTTAAGAACTTGTGCTATTCACAATTTTTTTTTAAACAAAAAGTTTCCACGTATCTCTACTTCTCGCCATCATTCGTAATTCGCTAAACGATTTGGTCGTCCCACTCTGCACTGTTCTTCTCCATGTCGTTTTAGGGCGGCCTCTTTTGCGTGAGACTTGTGGGTTCCATTCTAGAGCTGCATGGGTGATTTAAGTTGTTGGTTTCCTTAACGTGTGCCCTATCCAGCCGTATTTACGTTTAAGGATGTCCTTTTCAATAGCAGATGGTGCTGGTCCACCCTATACCAAGTATGCGGCGCAGACACCTGTTTATAAACGTTTGCATACTTGTTGTGATCGCTTTCGTGACATGTCAGGTTTCGCATCCATATAACAACACCGCCATAACACATGACTTAAAAATATTTATTTGGTTTTGAGTCGTATTCCTGGCGCTCTATATACGATTTAGTGTAACAAATAATATGCGGGCTTTCTGAATTCTGTTTTCGACATCTGCTTTTGTTCCACCATCTTTAGTTAGCATGCTGCCCAGGTATTCGACGTCTTCAAGGACAGAGTTATTTACGATAAGTGCGATGTGCCGGTAGTATTTATTCTCAGAACTTTCGTTTTTTAATGTTTATTTTTAGGCCTGCTTTTAGAGCCTCGTTAACGATGCTATTCAGCTTATTTTGCATGTCGGAATGTCTATTGGTTAGTATGACTATATCATCAGCGTGATAGAATAATAGATAGCGATAATAGAAAAGACATTTCTGACGATTGGGCTAACGAAGTGGGTTGGCAAAAAGAAAAATTACAATATGCAACAACATGTCCGAGATCAAAATATATTTTTTGTGTCTGAGACCTAAAAACTTATTTTCTCTGTAGATTGAGGCATTTACAAAAAATATTATGAAATGCGGAAGATTCCGATATGTAGTATACTCGTATCAGTTATTAAACAATCAATATTTCACTAAATGTTGACTCTTTGTGGGGGGAGGTACTCGAAAGAGTGGACCAACATGGTCCATGGTCTTTGATTTTAGCCTGTGATAGAAAATAATAATAACACATACCAAATTTGAAGTCAATCGGTTACTCCTGTCGAAAGTTATCGTGCTCACAAGCTAGACAGACAGACGGACATTGCTGAAATGACTAATGGCGAATTCGTTTCTGCAAAAAGGTGCAACATTTCCATTGCCCTTTTTCCGAAAACTGAACATTTGTGTTACTTTTTTGACAACTGGTAATTAAGTTACTCGAATTTAGCACAAATAAAATTTCCAAATTTCAAAAAACTGATGAAATAGTGCAGTTTACGGGAAAAGGGCAATACAAGTGTTGCACTTTTTGGCAGAAACGAATTCGCCATTAAATTGGCCCAAAACGGATTTCCGCCAAATACTCTAGGTCACTCAATCGATGTTTTACCTTTGGCCCGCAGTAACTGATATAAGGGCATTTCCATGATGTCGCACGGGACAGTCGTACATATTTAAAGTGAGAAAAAAGTCAAAATAAAACCGATTTTTGTTTTGACAATTGTTCGAACTTATAAATCTTAATTAGACGTATAATGGGTCCTAAGGTTGATTTTGGAAAATTTTAAGTTTTCAAGATAATTGCATAAAACCAAGGCACTCGCACAGGACAAAAACAGAAGTGGTTTTCCCGGACAACAATTCAAAACGCGATTTCAGCGAAACCTGAGGCAATATTTCAATGTGACTAATTTTAGAATTTTGTGCATTAATGTCGCTTAAAAATGGTTTTGATTTCCCCAAAAATAATTTATACTTTTTTATTATTTAATTGTAAGCAGATTCGCACGGGACATTTTTTCCACCATGATATTTATGTTGTTTCTGATGTTCTTTTTACGTAATTATATTTAAAGTATATTATTAAAAATGTTTTAAAAACCAACAGAAGTATTCAATGTATTTATTTTCACATAATAACAACAATTTAACAAAAAAGTGTAGTATAATTGTACACTACGTTTTGTGCAGTATTAAACAAAATGGCGCCAAAGAAAACGGTGCCGATTTGAAAAAATATATGGATAAATGTATAAATTATGACCCATATTGAAAAGTAAGGAAAATTAAAAAAAAAATATTTTTCATATTTTTTATTTTGTCCATTTTGTTTGGGAGGTACCAAAACAGCGTGGCAATAACGCAAAATTTCAAGTTTTTCTGCAGGGTTCGATGTTATAAGCCCTTAATGTTTTCTGAAAATGGTTAATTTGTATGGGAGGTACCAAAGGTGCGTAGAAACTGCCCATTTTTCTCAAGATGATATATGTGGAACAAGTTATGGGGTGAAAATATCACTAAATTTTTACGTTTCGTGGGGAGGTACGCGAAGGAGTGAACCAACGTAGTCCATCTTGACCCAAGCCTGAGGTAGAAAAGAAATATTAACACATACCAAATTTGAAGGCAATCGGTTATTCCTGTCGAAAGTTATCGTGCGCACCACCCAGACAGACAGACGGACATTGCTCAAATAACTTAAAATGGTCCAAAACGGGTTTCCGCCAAATATTTTTGGGGTCTCTTAGCAGGGATGATAAATTTGATACTTTAGTACTTTTTTTGGTACTTTTTGTAACGGAATGGTATTCAGGAGTTCCCGGACAGCAATATTAATCCCCAAGGCTATTATCAGCGAGCGAGGTCACACAAGTTCCGTGCGATCCAATAAAACAATTGCGTTATTTATAAAAAATCACAATTAACATTTATTTGAAATTAAAATGAAAATAGAGTGTACAATATTTCAACTCGTTATTTTTAGGACAGAAATCAGAATGAACAATTTTAATGGAAATAATTATTTTTTCGATTGACATGAAAAACAAAAAATTATAAAAAGCTAACTACGTTATTCAAATTATGGCTTCGCCACATACTCCCTTCCCAGACGAAGTCGCTATCGAGATGAAACACCTTTCGTTGACCTTAAAATCATGCTAGTTCTTCTCGGTGTATCGCACGGAATATTAAAGCGAACTTTCTTCCTAGCAGAATCGTCCACGGGGGAATCGGGCAAATCAAATGCTGGTTTTAGACGATCAATAGATATCGTTATCTCAGCTCCATTTCTGACAATCACAAATGTTTTTGCACTCCTTTTTTTAACCGGAAAAGGTCCTTCGTATGGAGGTTCAAGACTACGTTTTACACGATCGACCCGCACAAACACATTTTCACAATCCGCTAATGATCTTGGAACGAACACTCCACACTCCTGCTTCCTTGTCTCACTTGGCCTAATGTTCTTCATTGTTTGTTTGAGTCTCCTCACAAAGTCCGTTGGCTCACACCTGTCCTCATTAGGAGATTCCACAAAAAAACCTCCTGGTAACATCAATTCTTCCCCATAAAGCAATTCCGCCGGGGATGCATTGATTTCCTCCTTAATCACGGTCCTTAACCCTAAAAGTACCAAGGGTAACCGCCTAGACCAGTTAGGAGAATCGCCAGTTGCACGAATGGCGACCTTAAGTGAACGATGAAATCGTTCCACCATTCCGTTAGCCTGTGGATGATAAGCCGTAGTCCTAATGCGTTTAGACCCAAGTAAGTTAAAAAGCTCCTGCATCATCGTGGACTCAAACTGTCCGCCTTGGTCTGTGGTTATAACCTCAGCTACACCAAAACGAGAAACATATTCGCCCACATATTTCTGCGCCACAGTGCGAGCCGATATGTCCCTGAGAGGATAGGCCTCAGGCCAACGGGAGAAACGGTCAATAATGGTCAAAATGTAATAAAAGCCATCGCTTGGTGGAAGGGGACCTACAATATCCATATGTATATGCCTAAACCTTCCTGAAGGGATAGGAATATTCTCAACCTTCGCTTTTGTATGACGAAAAACCTTCTGCCGTTGGCACTGTAAACATGACCTCGCCCATCCATTAATGTCAGTCGTCATCTTGGGCCAAAAGTACCTTTGACATATCTGACGCCTTGTGCTCCTTATACCCGGGTGAGATAAATTATGAACAGATTGAAAAACCTTCCGACGCTCGCTCTGAGGAATATATGGTCTATTACGGCCAGTTGAAATATCGCACCAAATTACCCCATCGGTCTGTGGTATATTAACTGGTTTAAGATCAAATATCGTACCCACAGGCTGTGATAGTCGCAGGGTGATCAATTCAGAATCACTGACCTGCAATTTAGCCAAGTCTTCCAAACTAGTTGTAGCAAACTCCAATATGTTCACCCCAGGCCGAGACAAAGAATCAGCCACCACATTGTCCCTTCCTTTGAGGTAGCGAATGTCCGTTGTAAACTGCGAAATAAAGTCCAAATATCGAGACTGTCTTGGATTCCTATCTGTCTTAGAAGATATCGCATTCGTCAGGGGTTTATGGTCCGTGTTTATATGAAAATCTCTTCCTTCTAGAAAATATCTAAAGTGAATAATAGCCAAGTATATTGCTAATAACTCTCTGTCGAAAGCAGAATACTTCATCTGAGCGGGAGACAACTTCCTACTAAAAAAACCAAGTGGATGCCATACCCCTTTAACTCTTTGTTGTAAAACCGCCCCGACTGCTACATCGGATGCGTCTGTCGTCAACGAAAATGCAGTAGATGTTGAATCGCATGGGTGAACTAGAAGAGTAATATTAACCAAATCTTTCTTGACATTCTCGAAAGCTTGCCTACATTCACTTGGCCATGTGAAAGGCGTTGGTTTCCTCCTGGTTGCCCTTATATCTTTCGAATCCGTTTTGGATTTCCGTCCACCCTTAACTATACCTTGATTCTGTAGCATCGCAACATGTGCGTGTATCGGGGCCAAATTATGAGCTAAATTCCTGAAAAATCGATGATAATAATTAACCATGCCAACGAACCTCTGAACCTGTTTAATGGAAGTAGGTTCTGGGAAACTAGCTATCGCCTCAATCCGATCTCTAGCAGGAAGAATTCCATCCTTAGAAATTTCGTGCCCCAAAAAATTAAGTCTAGTCGACCCTAAAATACATTTGGATGCTTTCAGTCGGAGACCATATTCTTCAAGACGCTCGAATAGTAAACGCAAATGCTCCTTATGTTGTTCCTCGTCCTTACTCATCACCAAAATATCATCCAGATACGTGTAAGTAAAATCCAAACACTGACACACCTTGTTCATAAATCTCTGCCATGTAGAAGCAGCTCCTCTAAGTCCAAAAGTCATCATGGGGAATTCAAACAACCCAAATGGGGTTATGATAGCCGTCTTATGAATGTCCTCAGGGGCGACAGGAATATGGTGGTATGCACGTACTATGTCAACCTTTGAGAAAACCTGACACCCATACATATTAGAGGAAAGATCCGAAATAAATGGAATCGGGTATCGGTCCGGAGTCGTTACCGCATTGAGTCTACGGTAATCTCCACAAGGTCTCCAGTCGGTTGAATCCGCCTTGGGAACCATATGCAGCGGCGAACTATAAGGAGAATCCGAAGGCCGACAAACGCCAATCTTCATCATATAATCAAATTCATCCTTAGCTGCCTTATATCTCGCTGGATTCAAACGCCGAGCCCGAGAAACTGGCAATCTTCCCTTAGTGTGGATATGATGGACCACGTTGTGTTTCACCGGAGTCTCGTTGAAATCAAGTTCCTTGGTAAGTGTAGGGAACTGCCTCAGAATAGAACTGAATGGAGAATCATCCAAGGAAAAAGTCTTTGGAGAAGGCGAATCGTCCTGCTTAAACTTTCCTATTGATTCAATTTTCGAGAGTGGATCCACGAGTTTTCCGTTCTTCAAATCCACTATCAAGCCAAATTTATGAATAAAATCAGCACCCAATATAGGTTTACTCACCGACGCAATATAAAATGGGTGGATGAATTCTCTTCGAAGTCCAAAATTCGTCTTTAAAAGTCAAGAACCATAGACATCAATTGTGGTGCCGTTAGCAGCAGAAAATGAAAGACCTGAGTTTCTTGGTAGTGGATGAACAAAAGTGGATGGAATAACTGAGACATCTGCACCCGTGTCAATTAAAAAGTTAAATTTCGTGTATGGGTCAAAAATAAATAAGCGACGCGAACCAAAAGCTGGTCCACCGTCCGCCGCCGTGACTGTGGACCGCTTTAGTTTTCCGACTTAAAACTACAAGGACTAACACACCTATTAGCCTTATCCTTATATCTTCTGTGGTAAAAACATACCCTGTCAGCACCTCGGTGCGAATTTTGTCTACGTCCGCGTGATCGAGGACCATTGTCGGTTTGATTACGAGATGAACCTGTCAAACTTATCGCCTCCACTGCCTCAGCCAACGTGGCTATACTGGTCTCCAAACGAGATAAACGGTCATCCGTGTCTGCGTTGGTGGAGGTAGAAAACACCGAAGGAGAAGCATTCTGAGCGACCTCAAAAAGTGTATCCGCCAGAGAAGACAATTCATTCAAATCACTTTTTCCGGAAGATATCAAAGACTGATGTATTTGTGGAGGAAGATTACGAAGCCAAAGGCTTTTTAACAACTCATCTGTCACTACTTTAGAATCTCCAGAAATCTGACGAAGATGCCTATAAAATTCAGAAGGTTTCCTATTTCCTATAGTCTCTCGATATAGAATGTGCTCCAAACGCTGATGCTCTGACAAGGTGTTCCGACCAATAAGCGCAGACTTAAGAGTTTTGTAAGGAGTTGGTGCAGGAGTGTTGGAATCCTGAGATCTTAGAACTGGATACTCGGTGGCATACTTATTATTCTGTTCAATAATATCAAAAACGTTGGCGATTGTCTCTTCCGGTAAAACTGAGAGAACGTAGTCGTATTTGGTCTCCTCACTCACAATATTTGATCGTCTAAACATACTCTCTACCCGCATGAACCATCCTTGAGGAAAATTCGTCCAGAAAGGAGGAAGCTTCACCGCGACAGCACCAACAGTCAGAGTTTGTTCTGCGTTTGTTTCATCACCTTTAGTGTCATTCATCTTAAAAATGTTTTTCAAATTTACCACGGTTCGAACAAGCAAAAAAACAATCGCCACGCAAATTATTTCCACCAAAATTTTAAAAGTTTAGATTAAAAGAAAAAAATGAATCTACGTTAATTTCGGCACTAAATATACATTTTCACAAAGGACAACTACCGCGATCAAATAAATACTTAAAATGCTAAATAATTATACAGGATTACCAACGACAGGTCCGATACATTCGTATTGCTCAAATTTGATTCCTTACCAAAATGGCGTTTTCTTTTTGGTTCGTTTCTGTCTTTCCAGTATCTGATAAGCTTTGTTACTTGCTCTCTCTCTCCTTCCAAATATATTGGTCGCTGAAATTGCGTTTTACTGATAGCCAACCAATGGGTTTCTCATCTGCAACAGTGCGGTTATATATATAATCAAAGTTTCTTGCGGGACTAGACAATTCCGTCAAAACGTTTTCCTCCGCTTGTTCATGCGACTTATTGTCCCTGTCGGGGTCACCAATGTAACGGAATGGTATTCAGGAGTTCCCGGACAGCAATATTAATCCCCAAGGCTATTATCAGCGAGCGAGGTCACACAAGTTCCGTGCGATCCAATAAAACAATTGCGTTATTTATAAAAAATCACAATTAACATTTATTTGAAATTAAAATGAAAATAGAGTGTACAATATTTCAACTCGTTATTTTTAGGACAGAAATCAGAATGAACAATTTTAATGGAAATAATTATTTTTTCGATTGACATGAAAAACAAAAAATTATAAAAAGCTAACTACGTTATTCAAATTATGGCTTCGCCACACTTTTCAGAACCTCAAAGTACCTTGATACTCCCGCGACACATTTGATACTTTTTTTTATTAAACATCTCTTTGCACGAAAATAATACACAATTTTTCAAAAAAATTATATAAGTCGTACACATGCTCTTTCGACGTGGTTCGACATAGCTTCCCAACGCCAAGAAATATGTTTGGCTCTTGTATTACAACAAAATTCAGTTTGTTTTTATTGCGTATGAAATCGCGCCTTTCCAGTTTCAAAAGTGAAAAAATTTGCGATTTGACAAATTTTGCATTTTTAACGAAATTAAAAACCTATAAGAAAGATTAAAGGCACGTAGTTTGTAAAACGTGGCATATACACCAAAAACTCAAATTCGTCTGGAACCATCATGTGGGGTATAATCGTATATGAAAACGTGAAGCCATTCCAACAAGGAGCGATAATGGATAAAATAAAGTGTTAAGTCAATTAATTTTATATTAAAACTGTGCCGACATCAATCACTTTTTCTACAGACGATTTTATGCAATATGAAACAAATATTAATCATAATCGGCTAAAAATTCATTCTCTAGAGAGTCAAGAATGCTAATCGGAAGGTACCTCTATATATGTAGAGTCTAAATCAAAACATGGGACAAAATGTCCCATTTCCAATAGGCATCAAAATGGTTTTGTATCAATTTCCGTAAATATCTGTTTATATTTGCGGATATAAGATTTTAGTAGCTTGTTATCAAGAAATTGTTCATGTATTACTGGATCTTACTAATTTGAATCTCAATATTTCAAGAAGAATTAAAAAAAAAAATTAAAATTGGTACTTTTTGTGTCGAAAAATACCTTTATAGAAGGATTTTTGTACCATTTGGTTACTCTCAATTATCATCCCTGTCTCTTAGGTCACTCATTCTATGTGTTACACTTTGGCCCGCAGAAACTGACACAAAATAGTGGGGGTATAAAAACCGGAGATTTTCCAAAGATTTTCTTCAAATAGGCATTGCTTTCTTCGCTAAGATACCAAGATACCATGTTAACATTTGTAGTACACATAGTTTCCTTTAATTTAATTTATATCCCGGCATTATCGAGCATATACATCAAAAACTATGGGCGAAATGCTAAAGACACTTTCCAAGAATATTGGAATTGTAAAGAATTTTTTTTTTTTAAAAATTGTCGTAATTTTTTTTTTAAATTTTTTTCGTGTTTAGGACACCATATTAGACCATAAAATGTTATGCACAGCCCTTCAACAAATTTTGTTGCATAGTGTATTAACATTTTTAAATTTCACACTTACGATGTTGCGGGACCAACTTTATTTGAGTACCAAAACTACAAATCTTGTTATTTTTCAAAAAGGTTTTTTTAATGTAATATGTATGAAAAATTTCTGTTTGTGCTCAATATTTGATTACCTTCCTGCATGTACTTTCGATGCACTAACAACAAATTTTGTGTTTCAATGTCGCACGGGACATCGAACTATGTGACAATGCAAAGCAAAAACATACCGTTGTTTTTAATCGCATAATTGCTTACGCATTATTTTTTAAAAGCTTGTACCCTAAGAAAGATTTTATAGAGGAAAAGTCAATGCATAATGTCTCTCATTAAGAACTTTTATCAAAACAAAACGTGCAATAGAAATATCGAAAAGCGAAAATTTGCACTTGCGCGACTTTACATTTAAAAATCTTGAAATGGGATATGAGTAATTGTAAATTTTTTTTACATTAGTTAAATTTGACTCTTTTCCTATGAATATATGATAAAACAAAATGTTTACAAGAACTTTTAATTTTTTTGCCTCGGTGGACCTTTCGGTGGAAATACCCATATATATTCATATTAGTGGGGGATATAATATGGATATAATTTTTAAATTTATCCATAGATTCAAATACAGGGTGGGCCATTTGAAATTTGAATCGGCTAGTACCTCAACCGATCGACCGATGTATTGCATAATTATATTTTTTCGGAACGAATCTCTTCAATGGCAACTTCGATTTCATGTTTCAACGCTTCAATTGTCTCTGGATGCTTTGCGTAACATTTATCCGTAATGGCTCCCCACAGAAAATAATCCAAAGGGGCTCAAATCACAAGCCAAAGTAATCGGTAGTTCGAATTTAAAGAATATTTCTAAAAAATTCGTGATATCATAGAAAAAAAGACGGAAAATGTCATAAACGTTAAAAAATATATTTGATATGTGAATATGATATAATCTTATAATTTCACTATATTTCGATACTAATCATAAGCACAGTTTTATATTTTTAATAATTAAACGTTCATTATTTTTGAATTTGTCAATGTTTTGTAACCTTCCATTTCAACCTAGATGACATTACAGATCAGTGGCAAGTCCATTATTAATTAATTAGTATTAAAATTTGAAAATGTTCATCTTTCGACATAGCATATTTTGGAATAGATCTACTACTTTATTTGAAGAGATCAAAGTGACAGGTTTATTTACTTATATTATGAATTCTACTTCGTTTGTCATATGAAGAGATTTGGTTTCCTTTACTTTTTGTAAACTCTACTGAGAGACACCGTCGATTGTTGGCCCTTGGCGTATACTTAACATGGAATTTCACTGAATGTTTAATATATGGAGCGTATACCTAATAATATAAAATGTAATACGTCAATACGTATACGCCAAGCTAAATCTTTTTTATCCATTGAAATTAAAAGACGAAACTAGGCTATGGCTTTCCATACAACTCTGTCATAGACTACTCGTTTGTAAAATGACAAATTACAAATTACGCCGCCAAGAACAGCACCACTCATCGAAATAATGATGGAAATTAGTCACTTTGGCTAATGGATAAATGCTATAAGAGTTCATGTATTCCAACATTCTTATTCCAACTGACGACAGACCAAGCATCGTCATCAGAACGTGGGCTGACACGGCTGCTGCAGTCTCTCCACGATGTCAGACCGTCCGTCCGGCCGAACTTATCCTTTCATTTTACGGTGCACTTCTAACCTTTGTTGTTAGCAATCAGATATTGCCACTGTCTGTCTATAATGCCCAAAGTATTAGCTTTAAAAGTGCCACTGGCATTACAGCAAAGGAGGAGCTTATACCCACAACAACTATGAAGGCTGATCCATTCGTCCGTCCCACTGTCTGTCTGTCCGTCCGTCTGCCTATCTGTATGTGAGAATGAGTTGGTGGACAGTGGTGTGGGGGGCCGTTTGTATTCATGTGTTGCCATAATTAAGCTTTGTAACAATTACAAAAATTAAAAAGAGAACACACGTTGTGTAATCTTCAAAAAATCTCGGGTACTTAACTCATATTCATAAAAGGCAGCGAACGGCAAAGTGATGGCCCATATAAGCTCTCTCTTTATGTCTCGTTGTCTGTCGGGTGTATTCGCAGCTGTAGCTGTCGCTGTGTGTGTGTATTTTGGGTAGGTACGAATGTGGTTGGAAGGTCTGAAGGAATAAATAGACTGACAGGCGATGATAGTGATGAATTCGTCAGAGAAATTTCGTCAGAAATATGCCAAAAAATGTTATATACTCGTACACCTCGAGAATGCTAATGGCCCTTCACTATTGGGGGTCGTTAAACGAATGGGGTTCACTTCCTCTAGGTGTATTTACTTTGGTACTAAATTCATTAAATTTGTGACATAAAAAGAAAAAAAGATACGTTTTTAAGACTTTCCATCGCTGCAATTATCTGATACAGTGCTGTCCTTAATAACAATGTGCCTGACAGATATTTGAATGCTTTATTGTGAGTTTTGTGTTATTGTGGTCTATCAATTGCGAAATACTATACAAAGATCAAGCCACAATTCTGAAATTTTTAAGTAACTATACTGACCACAAATTAGGTATATGAAAACAGTATGTACATTGGCAAAATAGTTCAGTGGTTGGAAAAAAGATTTTATTTATTTATATTGTGTAATAACTCCAAAGCAAACTACTCGTAACAAGAAACGACTGTTGCATATTTAAATTGTCTGGCACACTGAAGAATTAGTCCGGATTGTTATTTCTCTTTGTTGCAAAATCATGTGCTTTTTCAGCGTTTTCTACTGAGAACTCTTCAATGTGTATGCCATTCAATACAATCATATTTTTTTACTGAGGTAGTCAATCTTGTCCACGGACTGTGCTTTCTCCATCACTGCGTGCTGTAGGAAAGAGTACAAAGATCCCACCAGCGTTGACTTTCTTCTGGCTGCCATTGTGGTTGACTTTCTTTGGCCTCAAGCGCAGCTTCACTACATTGTGTGTTGAGGGCGTTGTATTTATTTTCACGAATTTTTAACGTGTTTCTCCTGTGCTTCCCTTATGGAATGAACCTGAGGATAAAACGAATGAATTGGAAAACATTAAAGATGAACAAATGAATTTTATATTAAAAAATAATACACATTAACGCTTTATGTTCAGAGTGTGGCACGTATGGAATTATTACTGTTGTTGTCGATGTTGTGACTGTGATTGCATGTCGTCTTTGTTGGTGGCCTTCTGTTCGTGGTGAATGGAGATAACAAAAGGACACTCGCACTCACACACAAATACAAACACAAACACCCACACATGCACTGGGACGTGATTCACCGGATACACCCAACCGGAAATTGCCAGAGTTGTGCATTGTTCTCGTTTGTGGCCATATCTGAAAGAATGAAATGTATTCGTATAACACCAGCGGCAACGTGCAGGACTTAGGTGACCTGAAATGAAAGCTCTACAAACGGACAGTTCCCGTCGGCGGACACCTCCCGTAAATGGACAAATTACTTGGTACGGGCATGAATGATCAAAAATGGACCATAGCACGGTGTTGTAGATTGTTTTCAGCTCTATAACGGGCGATCCCAAAATTAGTCGACTTGACATATAGATGGCGGTAGTAGTGTGAAAAATATACTTTCGTTAAATGTGACAACCTTCTAAAAAATATGTTTTATGATTCAAGGCGTTGTTAGCTTTTTTTGAGCTCTCAAAAGTAAACGATCTCAGTGAATTTGTAAACATGGAAAAAATTGGGCACCGATATGTAATACAATACTTCCATTTCTAAGGTCTAAGTCCAACCAATTATTGGGGGAGTCATCTCCTTCGTTTACAACTATAAAATATTTGGTGGCAGAGGTGCCAAGATGAACACCGTAGTGGTCGACCAATTAGGTGTCCACGCAGAAAGGTTTTAAATAAAAATCCACAAAATGGTATTGGATGTCATCGGTTGAAGGTTCGTGAGCATTTCGCATATTGAAGGAAAATTTTATGAAGAGACAGCTGTGCGCAAGATGGGTGCCGCATTTGCTCACAATCAAGACAATGCACCAGTTCACACATTCACTACTGCGATGGCAAAAATCAATGAATTAAGGATCGAATTGCTTCAGCACGTACCTCATTCGCCAGATTTAGCTTCTTCGCATTACATAGTAAAACACATGATTTTGGGACTCAATTCTGAGAATTGGGCGTGAAAGTAGCCCCAAAAATAAGAAGTTCGGCATCATTCGTTTAGTCAAGTTGGCTCAATTAATAATTTAGTGGCCATACTAATTTTTTTGTTCAAGGTGGATTTTTTACTCGTAATACGTATACGTATAAAACTGAACATTATAAAACAGAACAGAACATTTTTTTAAATTATTAATTGAGCCAACTTGACTAAACGAAGTACTTATTTTTGGGACTACTTTCACGTCCAATTCTCAGAATTGACTCCCAAATCAATCAGATTTTCCGGCAATAAAGAGGTGGAGATTGCGGTTGATAGCTATTTTCAGGAGCTAGAGAGTTCATGACTATAAACAGGGTATCAAAGCTATTGAAAATCGTTGGACAAATTTTATCGAGCTGAAGGAGATTAGGTTGAGAAGTAAAGAAAAATGTTTCCTTATTTGTTGCGTTTTCTTTGTTAGGTCGGCTGATTTTGTGTCCACGGAAAAAATATTGAATATATCTTTTATCAATTATATTTATTTCGGAGTTTCGTTGCCGATTTTAATAAAAAATGGGGAACATTTAAACAAGTTACAAAATTTGTTTCTTACTTATAGAAAAAAGTTAATTTTCCCAAAAATAATATGTTTCTATCAAACATTCTACAGAAGTGAGAGTATTTATAGCTATTTGAAATATGTATACTCGTTCCCCTATATATATGACACAGAGAATAATTACACTGTGCAAAAAATACACGGACTTGACGGTATAGGTTCGATTTTACTACCAAAGTATATATATCCCTATACTCGGTTTGGCGAAATTGGTGATCTATGTTTTTTAATGGTACTCAACAGTTTCTGAAAGTTAATGGGCACCTCGAAAAAGGTGTCATCAGCTTTTGCCCAACAACTACTTCAGACTTGGTGATGCCGCTTAACTATATGTGGCAAGAATGTAGATTAGAATATGCTGAACAAAGTTTCATAACATTTTATTCGAAGAAAAATTTCCTGCACATTTTTTTTTTGAAAAAGTGAAGGAAAAAATATTTTCTTTTTTTTTACTAAATTTTAGCTACGGTAAATTTGAACAACACACCAAAGTCCAAAACTTAACAGAAAAACACAAAAAACGGAAAAATTCCAGTCAAAAACGCTCTTTACTGGTATCGTTATTGCTTTGAACACCAGGACGCATGACTAACATTGCTGCTCGAACAGGACAAGAAGGGGTTTTCACTGGAATTTTACCTTTGTGTTAAGTTTTGGGCCTTGGTGAAATACTAACATTTTTAGGTACAATGTGGTCTTATTAAGCTGTTTAGGGTTCCTAGACACGTTCAGATTGTATTGATATGTTCACAAAAGTTGTTCTGATTTACTGTGGCTATAATTTTGCCAAATATTGTTAGTGAAAAATTCCGAGTCCCTGTAAGTTATGCTGAAAAAAGTGAAAAAATATTTTTTCCCTTCACTTTTTCAAAAGAAAGTGCAGGAAAAATTTTTTTCACTTAAAATGTTAAGAAACTTTGTTCAGCTTATTCTTAGCTACATTATTGCCAAATATAGTTAAGCGGTATCATCGAGTCTTAATTATTTGTTGGACAAAAGCTGATGACGCCTTTTTCGATGTGCACATTGATTTTCAGAAACTTTTGAGGCCCATAAAAAAACATTGATCACCTATTTCGCCAAACCGAGTATAGGGTTATACTACCCTTTGGTAGTAGAATCGAACCTATACTGTCAATTCTGTGTGTTTGAAAAAGTGTTCTTTGGTTGCATAGAGTTATTGTTTCTATTACATTTGATGTAGTCAAATTACCTAATTACAAATGGCAAATACTTTCATGAAGACGTGAACTGAATGGGGTGTTCGCTTAAAAGGCAATACGGTTCTCCTCTCCGACATGCTATAAGGAATTCGACCAGCATAATCATCGTCTTCAACATTGTCATCAGCTCCGCTGTTGGCCCCCTTTGCAATTGCAAAGGGAGCTGTCTTTTTAACATAATAACGTTTGCACTTGTAAACTCGGGCATTTCAATTCCCCTCCTCATCCCGGCACGATGTTCTCTCTGCATTGGCCTTTTTCTCTTTCACTACTGATGATGAGAATAAAATAAAATGTGGGTCTTGTTTGTTTTAATTCATCCTTAATATCGTCTTTCACTTGGGCACCACTTCTGACTGACTGACGTTGTATGTGTGTTTCTGTTTTTCTCCGCCCGTTCGTTCGTTCGTCCATACGTATCTTTTCTTTCATAACTTGTGTTTCCGTTTTTTCCTCACTCTATAAAAAAGAACACACACACATATCCAAATGTGGGATACATTCATACAGACACATTCAGATACAGTTATCCTTTTTGGTCATACCGACAAGTGCAGGCAATTCATATATATATGTATATATATATACATTCACGGAATCACAGATGCACATACGATATACGGGATGATGTACTTGTACTCATACATATGCATGTATCAAAATCTATGCACACACATATATGTACTCTCATACATCGTATGAGAGGGTATATGTATATGTGAACATACATACGAGTATTTACGAGTACATACATGTATGAACAAACATATTTACATTTGGTTGGTAATTAGGTTGTGGTCTCCACCTTTTTGGCAATGAATCCACATTCATTTTGGGCATAAAATAACACAACACAGTCGGAGAAAAAAATGAGAATCCGAAAGCAAAAGTAACAACAACAATGGCAACGACAGAAGATGAAAGAGTGACGAAAAGCACACCGCATACCCACATCACATAAATAGTCTTACATACATACAAAGTTATACACTGCATCTACGTACACTCACTCACTCACATCTACAAATGTGGCAATGTTAATATTGGAATGGGTCACCATATTCGAATGGGTAACCGAACAATTAACTAAACTTTTCATAATTTATTTTTTATTTAGTATGCTTTGAATTGGAATCAGTGATGCCAACTTTTTCCGAAGCAAATGCGTGATGAAAAATTTAAAATGCGTAAAAAGGGTCGCACAATTTGTCTTTCAATTGAAATAAAAATCATTTTTTTTAAGACTTTGTATTTGACATTAATGTGCGGTAAGCCATCACTTGTGATTTACTGTGTGAACGTGGCGTAGTGTAACTTCAAATATTGGTTCCACTGCAATTATTTTGATTTGTGGGTGATTTTAATTCATACCCTGCAAACACTTTCTCGGCGTTGGAAGCATTCTCGCCAGCTGCTGCTCTTCTGACAATGAAATAAAGTGCATGGAATTGCATTCATTCCTGAGCCTCCCTAATATACATATATGAAATGTACACATTTATCTATTAAGTGCACATACACGTATACACATACATATATGTATGCAGATGGATATGTAAAGTTTACATGTAATACATGTTTACATTTGGGTTCGTTCAAGAGTATGTTTGTGCATATATTTGCACACATGCCTTCACACATACATACATATGTATGTAACTATGTGTAACATACAGTAAATATGTTATGTTGTTTGTTTGCAAAGTGATGATGCTTTATGTTATGATAATAAGACAGCCAAAGACCGACCGATAGACAGACCAAACGACCGACCGTTCGACCAACCGAACCAGGCTAACCAACCATCCGACCATCCGACTGTAACCAAAGATGAGCAAAGATAATAATGAAAACTTCCCGTATCTTTAACAAACTAAGCATGAGCATCCTTTTGCCATGTTTGCCACGTCCACAGTGTTTCAGTGTTTGTGGACCAGTGTGATCGCATACTGGGCATGAGGGTCATATGACAATTAAGGTCATGCGACTCAAAGTGGCCCACTTCACATGGGCGCTGAAGTCGTCGTCTACGAAACGATTGAGAACTACGAGTATTTACTTATATATGTACAGGGTCTCCCATATTCGACGGACCCATCTGGCAACGCCATAACTTTTGACAGAGATGTCAGATCGCTTAATGACATACCGCGTTTGAAGCGTCAGTCCAAGCAGATTTTTACCATGGAACAATACACGCCACGCGAGCGCTCTGAAATAGTTGAAATTTACATTCAACAGAAGAAGTCAAGTCAACGTGCTTTTAAAATATTAAAAAATGTGAGAAGTGCGCCTTCTAAGAACACCATTAAGCGTTTATACGAAAAATTTTCGACTGGTGAGGCTCTTTCTAATCCGAAGAGGCCAAATAAAAGTCGACCAAGGCGATCGGCCGAGAATATCGCTGCCGTACGAGCCAGTGTTGAGAGGTCCCCAAGAACATCCCAAAAACGCCGTTCTCAGCAGTTGGGCATGGATCGGTCCACTTTACAACGGATTATTCGCGTTGATTTGCATTTGTTCCCGTACAAAATTCAATTGACGCAAAGATTGTTGCCTGCGGACAAGCCTCGTCGATTGGAATGGGCCCAACGAGTCCGTGGGTCCGTCGAATATGGGCAACCCTGTATGTGTGAATATGTATGTATGAATATGTCACAAAATAAGAATACTTTCTCTCGAATTACGAGGATATAGTATTATGTAAGTACTGCACGAATGATCACTTTTATTAAATGAGCCGTTATGACCGGTCGGTTTGTCTGGACGAAAAGTATGTGGGAGTTACATTCCGTTTATATGGATATTCTCTTAGAAAAACTAATGGCGATTTCGATTCTGGAAAAGGTGCAACATTTTCTTTGCCCTTAACCCGAAATCTGCACTTTACGCATACATTTGGGAAATTTGAAAATTGGAGTTAAGTTAAATTCGTGTGATTACATAATTTCTACTTAAAAGGTGCAAATTTTTTCTTGTATTTCATGTTGATGGGCAACATTGTTTCCAGAAACGAAATCGCCATGAGCTTTTATAAGTTACCCCGTAGAAAATAGTTGCACCTTTTAAGTCGAAATAATGCAGTCCCTAGAATTTAACTAAATTCCAAAAATGTTAAAATTTGGTCAGTAGCGGTCAATTGCCATGACCGTCGACGAAAACCATTCATTCATTTTTCATTCTTTGACTTCTGCCCGCGCGTCCTCCACACAATTTTCAATGTTACTACATCGACACAATTTTCTTGCGCCATCTGATGGGAATTTCAAAACCATTTCCTTTAGCTGCAGAACTTTTGGCGCCATGACACAGCTTTTGTTTGCTATTCAAAAGTAACGGAAGGTAATTGGGTCTATTGAGCATTTTAAAAAATTATGGGTCAAACCTGCTATAAAGATTTTATGTCATGTCTCGAGAAAGACAACAAAAAGCAATTTTGGAACTTGAATTGTATTCTAGAGGTCAATTTGACTAAAAAATAAGAAGTTTTTTTAAATGATTTATTCATACAATTTTATTATTATTTAAATATTTTTTTAAATGTCGAAAAAAGTTCTATAAATTTCATTAACTAGTTCGGTCGTCATCGCATTAATTCATCTTCTGATGCACATCTTTGTAATAACATAATTTTGTATTATTTATAAAAAAAATCTTTCGATATTTTTATTTTTTGTTTCAATAAATTATCCAAAAATGACAACTAAAATAATGGGGTCGTTTTTTACCCTCGAATCGAATGTCAAAAAACTTTTTTGACATACTGTTTATGTATTTCAAATATAATTTGCATTAACAATAATGAACACTATCTTTGGTTAAAAAATGATTTTTTGTTTTAAAGAACAATATTTTTGTCTGCCTGACATTTATTTTCTTGACTTATTAGACCAGACTTGGCCACATTTGCAACACTCCGATACAATGCACAGACAACAGTGGCAAAAGGAATAAAACAAAACGAATGCCAGAAAACGTTCTGCGGTTACTTTGTGCAAATCCGTGCAGGTCCATACGCAAGTATGTTGGTGTGTGTATGTGTGTGCATGTGCATGCGAATGTTGGGGCATAGGGGCGATTGTGCCGTGCCCTCTGTCTCGCTCTTTCTCAAGTTCTCCCGTGATTTCTGAGTGTGGCCAAGTGTAAGTGAGTGTAATTGTGTGCGAAGTTGGTGGTAGGGCAGGCCATGATTTAGAAATTTAACCACAGTTTCATTTATGAGCCTAAAGGGAATTCAAGAATACTGAAAAGAAAAAGAGTTCACACCGTAAACTCACCCATATACACATACACACATACACGCATACACTGATACAAACACATACACCTGAAATCTTTCAGCTTTGAAACAGAAGTAGTACTTGGACTACTTTCGCGGGCAAACAAACATCGACGACAGCATCTCCGGCAGTGCCAGCGACAGTGGCCAAAGCAAAAGCTTCAATTCACTCATTACTTGCGATGTTGCGCTCGCACTGAAGCCGCTAAGGCTTCGTTTGTTATAGGGTCAGTGGGTAATAAAACAGAGTAGGGCTGGATATGGCAGCACTGGAACGCTGGTCCCAACGCTCCTCTTCACGTCGCTCTGCATGTCGGGGGGATAGCCGGCAGTAGCTGTGACCGCAGTGATTATGGGCCACTAAAATGGGTGTATTTTCTTCTTTGGTTTGTGTGCCAAACTGACAATGCAGCCGCGGTACATACATATGTATCTGGGTTGGATAAGCTGGTTGGGTTGCAGCTGCACTCGCACTCCGTTGGAACACAAATTCTAAAGTGTTTGCGTTTTATTTACAATCATAAGCGACGACTCATTCATGTCTGTAAATGAATTCCTGCCTTTTGAGAAACTGATGCATTGTTCGCTCTTTTCTGTTACTTTTGTTAAGCTTTAAATGCTTACGTTTGCTCTGAGTACATATCGCAGGCAACAGATACGCCTCGAACATTGCGGATATAGGGATGTCACCAGTTTGCGACGATATATACAAATTAAATTGAATTTCATATTTCACCCCGATGTTTCTCTAACAAAATAGACACCAAGCATTTTTTTAATACTCAGGTCTGGTCTACGAGATATTTCTTCAGAAAAAATGTCAACCCTGAAAGCACTGCTTTTTATGCGAATCATGCATAATAGAAGCACAGAAGTACCGCTAACACATTTAATTTCAGAAAAAAACAAGCATAAATGTACAACATGCAAAGTGGATATCGGTAGTGAAAGGGCTAAAATCTCAATTATTTTACAAAAAAAATTACATAGTTTGCCCATTTTTATCATGGATGTATTGAATAATAAACTAAAACAATGTGCGGAATTTCAGATGATTCGAATAAGTGGTTTAGAAGCTATTAGATAATCAATATTTCACAGAATGTTAACCCTTTGTAGGGGAGGTACTAGAAGGAGTGGGTCAATATGGCCTATCTTCGAACTTAGCTTGAGATTTTATCGGGAATAAAATTCCACTCGGAATTTGTTCCCTTTTCAATATGCAATTTAGGAAACAGGGAACAAATTCCGTGTGGAATTTTATTCCCGATAAGGGTGAATATATATGCTCATTACTCTAATGTGAGGGTATAAAAAGAATGTGAATTACTGAAGTATAACAATGTCGATGTACATCTAGCGGCACTCTAACGTCGTACACGCTGAAAAAAATCGCTTCTGTATTATATTGTCCCAAACATATTAAGCTTCAAATATACATTACTCCAAATATATAATATTTAACACACACAAATATTTTATGTTTGATTAACTTGTTTTTAAGTATTTTGGCAATGTTTTAATGCATTAATTTAAAGGCATGTTTTCAGATTTTCATAAGTTCAAAGAGCATTTTTTTTAGAAATTTTATGTAAAATTCGATTAAAATTTGAAATTCGATAAAATTGATGGATTGACGAAAAGTGATGAGTTGAAATATTTATAAATTAAAAATTAGTGGTAATTCTGCTTATGACCTATACACGGGGCAAAATCGCCATTTTTGATATGTTTGAATCGAAAGAAAATATATTTGGAACACAAATTTTTAAATGTTATATATTTCTTAGCAAATAAATTTTATTTGAAAATCAATAAAATATATTTGGAACGCATATATTAATATATTACAACAAATTATATTTGCAAACTAAATTTCTCAAATAAAATATGTGTTTACATACAAATAAAATTATTATTTAGGAATTTTTCCAAATATATTTTATTTAAAAAATATTTCCAAAACTTTTGCTGAGTTTTTCATATTTCAGTTTCAATTTTTCTTGGGTTTCGAATTGTACCTCCCAGTTATGATACCATATGCAGCATTACCTTATGTTTTTAATCAATCATTTCAAATTTCTTGGTATTCCAAGCCATCATTAGTTGTCAATCCTCTAAGTACATTATATTGATCCAAGATTATATGATTTCAATTATTATTTTTTACGAACATTAAAAATTTCTAAAAATTAAGTTTGAATTACTGAAAAATTTTGCACAATTTATGTATTTTATGAATACTTAAATTCAAATAAATATTTGTTTCGGAAATAATGGTCCCAAATAAAAACATATTGGAATGTAAACAAATATTTGTTTAGAACAACATCTTCCCAAATACACAATTTTCGTATTTATTTTCGTATATATTACATGCTTAGAGTCTACACCAAACATATATATGTTTCAAGCCGAATATGTTTGGGACAATATACTACAGAAGCGATTTTTTTTCAGTGTGTAACTATAAAAATGTCACGAAATATAGAAAAAAAATTAAAATAGAATTCGAAAAAGTCAGCAACGTTTTAAAGATATTTTTTAAATAAAGTATAATTGGAAAATTTCTTAAACAATGACTTTGTATGTGTGTAAACACATACTTTATTTGTGCAAGTCGGTTCGCAAATATATTTTGTTCTAATATATATTTAAATATGTGTTTCAAACTAAATTTCTTTTTTTTTTGTATTATAATATTAAAAATGTTGGTTCCAAATATATCTTCTTTCAATTCAAACATATCAAAAATGTCGATTTTTCCCGAGTATGGGAGCACTGATCAGGTGTTTAAGAATTCTATCAATAGCATATAGTGCAAACTTCAAGATTGGTGCAATGGTCATTTAGACTTCGTTTTCAGTATTGGATTCATATAGGTTAGATGCTTGCTTATTCGATATAGTATTCGAAATATTTAATTTTTTTTTGGGAAGGTGCCACACTCGTGAAAATCTAAAGATCTGCTCATGCGCTATGAGGTTGTGCTGGCCATACCACGCCTTTTTGCCCAATCCTGAATTGCCCACCTTGGGCAAAGACGAACTCATCAAGCTCAAAGTCGAAAGATTCCTTCAAAAATCATAAAATCGAAAGATTCCTTTCCGATCCGTACTGCAGCTATGAGGTTGATCTGACCGTGTCGTGCCCATTTGACCAATCCCAAATTTCCCTCCATAGGTCCTTTCTTGGGCCAATACGTATACATCAAGCTTCAGATCGTAAAATTCGTTGCGTATGCCTTGTCGCACCCTTTGTCCTATCCTAAAATGTCCTCCACAGCCTTACTTCTGGGTCCCATACGAATCTGTCCATCCCAAAATCGTGGGGATTGATAGATTCATATCAATCCCCATGAAGTTGTTTTGGTCATGTGTGAATTAAAATGTGCTCGAAGTATGTGTTATAAAAAATCGACTTTGGTCACATTTTAGAGTTATCTCTGGATTAGAATAATTTGTTTTAATGCGCCATGCATCTAGATGGTTATCTGTGCCTCTGTCCAACTATCCGACAATACGACAGTAGAAGTCTTAAACTATGTGCACACGGCGGTCAGACCTTACAACGTTATCAGCTCTGTCAAAGTGAAGCCAATGTACTGACAATGACATATTGTTAGCAATAGGTGAATTGTCAGCTCAGATGATTGCAAGAAAACCTTATAATGTCATATATTTACAATATATTTTGTAAATATTTATATGCAGGATTGCCAACAAAAATATTTTATAGACAGTTTTGGTAACAATATGTTTCCCTGACAATGGCGCCATTGTCATATGCATGAACTTCACACATCTTAAAATGTCTTGGAGTGTATTGACGATCTCTTTCTGCCAACGTTGCAAGACAAAATTTGTATGTTCACACGGTTGCATTTTTTTTTGACATTTTGCCGACAATATAGTAAGATCTGACCACCGTGTGTACATAGCTTTAGTACCTGTTCGCATGTGGGTCATGGGTGTCCCCGGAAATGCATCCGAGTGCGTCGAAATGTTTATCAATTTCATGGGATGTTCGGTAAACAAGACCGATCGAAAACGAACGTGAAAGGCCTTATCCACCTCCGACACATGCATTTATGAATACGCACAAACACAAGCATACATATATTTGAATATACGTATATACGCACTGACACATTTATATTGCCTATTTGAAATATCGGTTTATGTTCGCTGTGGACTGCTTCATATACATACATATACGAGTAATGATATGTGGACACACATATGCACATACAGGCGTATGTATGGCTGCGAGTAAACAAGCATTCACAATTTTTAATGCTCTGTATGCGTTGTCGTATGTTGTTTGGCAACTTCTTGGTCTTCTGTTGGTAAATTCACTCAATTCATATTGGTTAACATTGATTTGTCGCATACATAGACAAAGGTAGTAGATATGAGGGTGTACCTATTATATGTTTCTCTGCGGTGCACTATGGACGGAAATTGAAAAATTCGGCCAAAATTAAAATTGGCCGAATTTATTGAAAAACCAGTAAGGAAAGGCAGAAAGTCGGGCGGGGCCGACTATATAATACCCTACACCTCCCTAACAATGCGATAAGGGTCATTGCCTTAATAATTTGGAATAATTGGTAAACGGGTAGAAACATATTATCTAATTCTGAAACGATAATCGCTAAATTAAGCAATATTCGTTCCTAAATTGAGAAACATATTTCTGGAAAATTTTAATGATAGGAAGTAAAATACAACTTCTATAGCGGTTTGATACCAAATCAGGAGGAACAATCAATATAAATCTGAACCGATCTTCCCTGAATACTCATTCATGTAAAAAGACCTCCTTCTGTCGAATTTCGTACTGATCGCATATAAAATACAGTCTCTACAGCGCCTACATGTCAAATCGGGGGTAACGTATATATGGGGGCTATATCTAAATCTGAACCGATTTCTTCCAAATTTAACAGTGTTCATTCATATAATAAGAAACCTCTTTCTGCCGAATTTCATACTGATCGGATATAAAATAACATTTTTACAGCGCTTACAAGTCAAATCGGGGGTAACGTATATATGGGGGCTATATCTAAATCTGAACCGATTTTCTCCAAATTTAGCAGTATTCCTTCATGTAATAAGAAACCTCTCTTTGCCGAATTTCGCACTGATCGGATATAAAATAACATGTTTACAGCGCTTATATGTCAAATCGGGGGTAATGTATATATGGGGGCTATATCTAAATCTGAACCGATTTCTTCCAAATTTAACAGAGTTCATTCATGTAATAAGAAACCTTTTCCTGCCGAATTTCATACTGATCGGATATAAAATAAAGTTTTTACAGCGCTTACATGTCAAATCGGGGCTAATATATATATGGGGGCTATATCTAAATCTGAACCGATTTCAACCAAATTCAATAGGGATCGTCCTTGGGCCAAAAAAAAGATATGTGTAAAGTTTCGTCGAGATCGGACCATAATTGCGACCTGTACTTTGATTACAAGAATACATGCACAGACAGACAGACGGACAGACAGACAGACGGACAGACAGACAGACAGACAGACGGACAGACAGACAGACAGACAGACGGACAGACGGACATAGCTAAATCGACTCAGAAAGTGATTCTAAGTCGATCGGTATAATAAACGATGGGTCTATTTCTTCTCCTTTTGGGTGTTACAAACAAATGCACAAAGTTATAATACCCTGTACCACAGTGTGGTGTAGGGTATAAATATTTGTGCAAATCTGCTAAGGACTGCGCACGAAAAAAATGTTACACACATTTTTTGAATGCAAATGTGTGTAACCTGAACCGATTAATCCAGAATTTAGGTTTTTTTTAATCTTTATATGTAAAATCCTTTGTACGTTTGTTAGTAACGCATGATCTTCGAAACCATAAGAGCGAATGGGCTAAAAATTGCGCAATAGGTTCATTTATAATTATTATTATTTTAACCGCGTAAAATGGTGGTCAAGTTATTTGCAAAATTCGCATTTCCAGACCGATTTGCCTGAAACTGACAATGTATGTGTGGTTTGTCTTGATAATAGTTTGTATGTATTATTATGGCGCTGTAGTGGACTTATGTTCAATATACATTTTTATGATGATTTTTCTCCTGAAACTCGATGAATAACAAACCAATTCATCCCAAACAGAACGGGCAGGACAACGTCTGCTGGGGTCAGCTAGTTCATTATAAATTTTGAGTTACATTTTTTAGAAACATTTTGAGTTATGCAGAAATCCCTGCCATCAGGATATTAATAGTGGTGTTTGGTACTTTATTGGAGCATGTGACACACATTCTTTTTAACTAAGTGACTTAATTTGCTTTTCTTTCTATGGCCTTAAACGGAAGTACATCTTTCGTGTGGATGTACTTCTGGGCAGTTGGGTGGATTTGCCTCCTTTCGTACACGCAAAGAAAAAATTCGTTACTCCCAAACAAAAAATTAGACAAACGAATTTCGTTTGTGGTGTATTTTGTCGCAAACGATTTATGTTTATCCCAAAACCCAAAGAAACGTTTATAGCAAACGGTTAGTGTACTTATCGTAAATGATTTATATTAATTATAAACCCTGTGAAACGTTTGGTGCAAACGGTTATTGTGTTTGTCACAAGCAATGCCTGTTTATCCCAAACCCTGTAAAACGTTTGTTGCAAACGGTCATTGCGTTTGTCAAAAGCAATGCCAGTTTAACAATAAATGAGAAAACGATTGTCAAATTGTTTGAATTATGATATTTAATATGTTTTATAAAATTTTGTTTATAATCAAAAATGTCACAATTTTTAGTAAAATGTACCCGGGAGCTCCCCGACAAACACCTCTGCTATTATTTGGCTGCTATCTTCTAATTGAGTTGTAGAGAAACTGTAAATAAGAAAGCATGTATGTTAGAACATATTAAAAATTTAGTAGTCCATTGCATGGATCAAAGCGAGATGTTATCTTACCATATATCAAACTTTCTAGTCAACAGTGAATTTTATAGGTCAATATTCTGCCCCCATTGTTGACAATTCAAAAGTTTCTACGTCCATGAATAGAATACTAAACTACATCAGAAAATTACATGAAAAACTTCGGGTGAAAAATCGTGTTGCATTAAAAAACTAAGTTTAAATGTTTAGTGTTGAAAATATCAGCAGTTTCCAGAAGTATCCAGTTGCATTGTGCCTGAATAAATTTATTTCACATCTACCATTACGTTCAGTACCTAAACTTATGATGATTGATTGTTAATGATTTTAACTTGCTTATTCACAATTTAAGGCGTGTGAAAAAATAACCAGTTGGTCGTTAACACAAGCAATAGATTGTCTCAGTTTCTGTTAAAATCTATTGTTTTTTTATTCCGGCTTTCCACACATTATTCAATATTTTCATGCAGTGCTCGCTCCATTTTTATACCCTACACCACACTGTGGTACAGGGTATTATGACTTTGTGCATTTGTTTGTAACACCCAAAAGGAGAAGAGATAGATCCATTGTTTACCGATCGACTTGTAATCACTTTCTGAGTCGATTTAGCTATGTCCGTCTGTCCGTCTGTCTGTAGATGTATTCTTGTAATCAAAGTACAGGTCGCAATTATGGCCCGATCTTGACGAAACTTCACACATATCTTTTTTTTGGCCCAAGGACGATCCCTATTTAATTTGGTTAAAATCGGTTCAGATTTGGATATAGCCCCATATATATGTTAGCCCCGATTTGACATGTAAGCGCTGTAAAAACTTTATTTTATATCCGATCAGTATGAAATTCAGCAGAAAGAGGTCTCTTATTATATGAATGAACAGTGTTAAATTTGGGAGAAATCGGTTCAGATTTATATATAGCCCCCATATATACGTTACCCCCGATTTGACATGTAAGCGCTGTAAAAATGTTATTTTATATCCGATCAGTGCGAAATTAGGCAGAAAGAGGTTTCTTATTACATGAAGCAATACTGCCAAATTCAGAGAAAATCGGTTCAGATTTATATATAGCCCCCATATATACGTTACCCCCGATTTGACATGTAAGCGCTGTAAAAATGTTATTTTATATCCGATCAGTGCGAAATTAGGCAGAAAGAGGTTTCTTATTACATGAAGCAATACTGCCAAATTCAGAGAAAATCGGTTCAGATTTAGATATAACTCCCATATATATGTTACCCCCGATTTGACATGTAAGCGCTGTAAAAACTGTATTTTATATCCGGTCAGTACATGAAGGAATACTGTCAAATTCGGAGAAAATCGGTTCAGATTTAGATATAGCTCCCATATATATGTTACCCTCGATTTGACATGTAAGCGCTGTAGAGACTGTATTTTATATCCGATCAGTACGAAATTCGACAGAAGGAGGTCTTTTTACATGAATGAGTATTCAGGGAAGATCGGTCTAGATTTATATTAAAGCTCCATATATATGTTCGTCCTGATTTTGTATCATTAAAACTTTCCAAAAAGATGTTTCTCAATTTAGGAACGAATATTAATTAATTTAGCGATTATCGTTTCAGAATTAGATATGTAATATGTTCCTACCCATTTACCAATTATTCCAAATTATTATGGCAATGACCCTAATCGCATTGTTAGGGAGGTGTAGGGTATTATATAGTCGGCCCCGCCCGACTTTCTGCCTTTCCTTACTGGTTTTGCTATTGACTATCTGCTTATTTTCCCACATGTCTTTACTTCATTTACCATTTACCTATAACATTAAATTGGAGTCCGCAGTATATTTGCGAGATATCGCACCTCCGATATTTCTTTGGTTTAATTAATTCTTTGAATGAAATCATTTTGAGTTCACTGAAAAAAATTTTTAATTTTGCCACACATGCGCACGAATTCCGAACACCACAAGCGCCAGTACAAAACTAAAGGCCCACCAGAATACGATACTACGCATGCTGAGTACGATTGAAATATTATGAAATTGTATAACAGTGCGGAGGGAGGGATGCAGATAAATAAATTTCCACCACCGTCTGCAACTCGGAGAAACATGTATGCAACGTTTCTTTTTGTGTTTTGTACACACACATCTCCATATTTTTGCAGAAACGTTGTAACGTCGCTTTTTGTGTTGAATACACACACATCTGCATCTTTTGAGTTCTGTACACACACATCTGCACATATCATTCCGTCATATAAATAATAAAAAAGTTATAAAACCGCACTCTCACAAAATTAAAACAAGTTTAGCTCTTTGTTCTCTCAACTCTCTTTAATATATTCAATCATGTTTAAACACAATATGGTTCCGTACACGTTTTTCGAAAATTTTGGAATGAAAGAATGTTCGTTTACAGCAAGAGAAACTACGTTTACGATAAACTTTTGCATTCACCGCAAATATTTCAACCGTTACGGGAAAAGTAGAGCGTTTGAGACAAAGAAAAATGTTTGCGATAAACGACGCCCAAACGTTTTTTTCTTTGCGTGTATAAATAAAATATTGTTCGGCTGGTACCACTCAATAGCCCTTTTGCTGTAACATGACGAGAGATCGGGGTAGAAAAATGTACAGTCGTTGTATATTCTTATAAATGGAAGTAACCATGGTAGGCATTCTTTGAGATACCCTTCAGTATATATGGTTTACTTTGTCCACAGGTGCAAATAGATAGCTATACTAAAAACTATTTGGGAAACTTTGACTTATTTTATACACGGAACTCTTCTGCAATATTCCCCATACTATACACAATGTAAAACTACTAACATTGTAAGTGAAAAAGTCAGATAACACTTAAATCTTATAATCAATGATTCAGCAATCATACTTTGACAGAAAATTCCTTTGCAATTTTTGAACTCTAATTATTGCTTCATAATTCTCAATTTCGTCCTTGCACCATTTGCACTTGTACGTCTTCTGATCAATCTCTTTTTATCCCCTCACATTAGAGAGGAGGGTATATATCATTTGCTACGAGCCAAAAGTGTAACACATCGAAGAAGTGATCTAAGACCCTAAGTATGTTTGGCGGAAATCCGTTTTGGATCATTTTGCGTCATTTGAGCGATGTCCGACCGTCCGTCCGTCTGTCTGTCTGCTGGCTGGTGCGCATAATAACTCTCAAAAGGAGTAACCGATTGACTCCAAATTTGGTATGCGGTAGTATTTTTTCTCTCTCTCCGGCTAAGTTCGAAGATGGGCCATATTGGTCCATTACTTCTAGTACCTCGCCCACAAAGGGAGAACTTTAAGTGAAATATTGATTCTTTTATAACTTCTATAATACTTACTCAAATCTTTCGAAATTTCACACATAGTATTAGTTTGTTAGTCGCTAACACGTCAAGAAAAATGGACGAAGTGGCCCCTCTCTTTTTGGTACATCCCACACAAATGTACCATTTTTACCAAAAGTTACCAGCTTTTAACTTTAATACCAGTGCATACAAATACTTGAATTTTGTACAGTATAATGCTTTTATAGTACATAGAGTCCAGAAAAATGGGCGTTAATGGCACGCCCCTTTTGGTACCTCCCACACAAATGGACCTTTTGTACCAAATGTAAACAGCTTTTAACTTTAATACAAGTACATACTTTAAAGTTAAGTTCATTTTCTTGGAAATTTTTGATAATCCGTTCACATACCTTTTTTGGCTATCCATATTTAAATATGTATATATCTAGTCAACTGAGCTAATTTTACCCATGTGGTTTCTGATGACATTGACGTACCAAAAAACGAAAAATGGCGCCTTTAAAAATGGAATAGGAAAAAAGTTATAAGCCTAAAATAATGCATAATTTTATTCGTGTGCAGTCCGTGAGACCACATCGAAACAAAATATCTTAATAACAGGTGGCGCAAAAGTAACCTTTCGATGTTATGTTAGACGCGATTGGCGGTCAGCAGCTTACAGCTGATGCACTGTCTGCACTTTGAAACATCTTCAAATCTTGTACCAAAATTCGCTGTAGAGACCGTCGACTGATACCCATTTGCGTGGCACGTCGTCTAGTCGATGTCGAAGACGCTTCCATCCTCGGCTACAGCAGCAATATTCTCTGCAGAACTGCTACTCCGGGGTCTGCCACGCCTGGCAGCATCTCGTGTTGTGCCAGTCTCTTCGAGGCGAGCGGCTAAACGTCGCAGTGTTTCACCAGTAGACGTTGGACGGCCAGGAAATCTGTGCCAGCAATATAAATAGTCAGCAATATTCCGCGTTCTGGAGCAGTGTAGCGTAACATTGTTTATTAACGTGTATTTCGCATGTGTTTACTACACAAATGTCAAAACAGAACTGACATTAGGGGCCAATCGCAAAATTTATAGCATTTTCTGATAGGAGGATTACTTTTGCGCCACCTTGTATTTAGATGAGCGGAGCCACGTCCACTATACAGATCTCGCCAATTTTGGACTAATTACGTAGACTGCCACTAGTTTTTTATATGTGTGGAATTACAAAAGAAGTATAGAGGATATGAGAGAATCAATTGTTCACTAAATAGGATGGGTCAATATGGTCCATCTCCGAACCTGCCCTGAGATAGAAGCAATATTATAAAGAATTTTAATTCACAATTTCAAGCTCCAGTCAGACGGACGGACATTGCTCATATGACTTAAAATGTCCTAAACGTAGTTTCACCAAACTTACTTAGGGTCTTATGTCATCTAAGAACAAAAAAAAAAAACGCTAATCGAATGCACATAGCCCGAGATATTTCAAAATTCACCTTTTCTATTGAACAGACCTAGTATACTCCTCCACTAAAATGATTTTATAAGTACAGTTTTCGGTACATCCTAATAGATGCGTAGAGATACTCGTACATGTGTACATACTTATGTATGCAACGATATGTACATTTAAGTAGTGATGATATGTTGTCGATGATGCGATGCGTTTCATGTCGGATCGTTTAATAGTTAATATGATAAATATGTTTTGAAATTCATACTCGTACATCCTTTATGTGGCAACGAACGGTGAAACATAGACATAACGTATCGTATATCGGTATGAGTAGTATTTCAATTCGACACAACGGGAATGTGATGCTTACCCTCGGTGTAGGCGTTAATTGGAAACGATATGCGTTTTTCTTCACTGACCTAATCTCTCCCTCTTTCTCTCGTCACGATTCTAGTGGGTTTCTGCTTAGGTAAATATTAGCTGAAATTTGTAATGCCCAAATGGTATTGCGATTTCCAATGGCCGACGACCGACTGCGTATAACGAAATGAAAACAAATCATCTTCATCATGAACTGGGAAGAGCGTTTTCATTCCAAAGTCAACAAATGAATATATTTTCTATACGAGCATATCTCAAGTTCTAATTAAATATTTCTAAATTTTAAGAGATTGTATATATTTTTTGTTGCTTCTAATTATCTTGTTTACCTCCATACCTCGATACCTCCATTCTAAACTATGCTAAGTGCAAAAAGGTAGTTTTGCAGGAGAGGCGAGCGATCAAAGTTTGATGCATTTTTTAAATTTGTGTGAAATTCCTTTATATTGCAATTCGAATGACCTTTACTGTTTTGTGAATTACTTATGATTGGTTTGACGGATAAGCACCAAATTTTGACCAAATATAATTTGGAATATTTAGAAATAAAAAAAGCAATTTCCCTAAAAACATGCTAAGTCGACTTAGCATGTTTTAGAATGGATGTATCGAAATTGGTAAATTTGACTCTTACACATATAAAGTACTATAAAAATGCTTGCTTTGATAAACATAGATAAATTATGTAAAATTGGAAGTAACTACAATAAATTTGCTATTGTTATTTGCGATAATCTAAAAATGTAGGTAATTGTAGCTCAATTATTTTGGAATGATTCTAAATTTAGCTCAGTATATGAGTATTGTCAATGTTCATTAATGTTCATCACTATTAAAATGTGATTGTAGTCTTCTTTAAATCCCAACATTGTGCACAAATCAATTTTAAACAAACGAAAAATGATGAAGTTGGTTACTATTCATTACAGTTGAATGTCCACTGTCCCAACCCCGTACAAATGCTGATGCGACAAATCTGCCAACGAATGTAAATACACATAATCGTTATTAAAAATGAAGCAAAGTAACGATGGAGACTTATAAAATTTGCAACTGGTTATCCTCAAAACATTGGGTGCTGCGGGTAGAGGGGTTGGATGTGATGAAAACAATACCGGTCATAAGACTACCACTTGAGGTTGTATGAGTTATTCCTTTTGCCTTTTGCTTTTAAATGGATAATAAATAAACAATATTTAAGGTCATATTTAGATTAAATCGCTTGAAATGGTGCACAACAATGTCGTCCCCCTTCACGGGCTATCTTCTAAAGGTCGACTGAAGGTCATGTGTGGATATTTTATGGATGAAATTCATTCACGGTCATAAACCTGATTTGTGTTCATTTGTGTGCCGAACAGAGAGAGCGCAGAGGACCATTTCGAAAAAGGGAGTTTTCTTGCATTGCCATTTTTTAGTTAAATAAAATGTCGCTACCAATTCCTGAGGAATAATATTCGACGTATTTCTGGAGAGCACTAAATGCATATTTTTCTCTTTTACAGGGTTTTCGACTAAGAGTAATATGATTTCTTTGGAAAAAAAACACACTTATTGTTAAGGAAATTCAAAAGTTTTTTATTTGATGTGAAGTACAATCGATACAATTAAGTTCGAAATAAAACGTCATTAAAATGGCCTCCACGACTTCTTCTGCAGGAACGAATTCGATGAACCCAATTTTCGAGCAATTTTTCCACTAAATCAAGTCGTATGTCATGAATGGCACGTTCAATATTGACTTGTAAAGCTTGAAGAGAGTCTGGTTTATTTCGAAAGACCAATGACTTCAAATAACCCCACAAGAAATAGTATAATGGTGTTAAATCACAACTTCTTGGAGGCCATTCAATATCACAATTTCATGAAATAAACGAATCTCCAAACTTTTCTCGCAACAATTCAATTGTTTCATTTGCTGTGTGGCACATAGCCACAATCGGTCAATGGCAAAAAGATAGCTCTTAACGAGACCTAAAATATTGTTCATGGGTCGTATGCCGACTGAAAAGTGTTTTTTTTGGATTTAAAAAAAAAATGGACTTAGCGCGCGAAAAGTTGCAATTGGAAAACGATTATTTTGATAATAAAACTGAATAATTTGTAAACGTTTTTCTTGCGTACATCTCTCCATGATGAAATTGTAAACACTACTAAATACAATGAAAATCAAATGACAGATCATGACATATTACAAATGGCCGAAACGTCACTTCAAAATCATATCATCCCTATTGAAAAACCCGCTATTAATGGTATTTTAGAAAGCCAAGAAAATATTTACAATTTCTGCATTGGTCTATGATAAATTAAAAACCCCTAAGAAAGGTCAAAAGTCGGGTAGAGTCGACTATATTATACCCTACACCACCCTATTCATGCAGAATAAGACGATGAATTCAATACGATAAGAAGAAAATATAATATATATATTTTTCTACACAGAAAAAAAGTATTAACGGCAAATGATTTTAACCCTACCCAAAATAAAATTTGCATTCGGATCGTTCCCAATAGCAGTTGCTATTTGTTGCGACTACAAAAGTGCTGTTGCCTCAAAAACAATTCGGCAAATGCACAAACAGTTTTACCACAAGAAATTGTCATTGCCGCAAATACAATTCGGCAACTACAGAATCCTTTTACCAAACGCAATTGTCCTTGCCCCAAATACCATTCGGCAAATACAAGAATTGTCTTACCAAATGCAATTGTCTTTGTTCCAACAACAATTATCTTACCAAATGCAACTGTCTTTGTCCCAAATACAATTCGGCAACTGCAAAAACATTTTTCACTTTTAGGTTTTATTTTTATTTATAAGGTATACAATGAGAAAAAGAAAATTAAAAGTTTTTCATGGATACAATAAAAGCTTTATGGTTAAAGTGTACAATATGTTTTTCCGTCAATCAATGTGTAACCACTAGGATCTTTGTATCTAGGCTAATCGTTCAGAAAAGTTGATGTTTTTTCTTTATTTTCCCTCATTTGTAGGATTGATGTTGCTTTCCAATGAGTTTGTAAATCATTGAGGAAATTGTGTGCCAACCATTTGTTTTCGCCTCGAATTCACTGACATCCAAGGGACTGTCATCGACAGCATCATTTAACCTATATAATTTTCCTGAAGCTGGATGTTCAATATTTTTCCTTTTATTCCTTTGGTTGTAGTACCGATCGTACAATTTACCAGAAGCGTTCTCCTTTTTAGATCGAGGTACATAATATGTCGTCTCGCATTCGGTTGGGAAAACTTTTGTTACGGACATTGCAATATTTAATTAAAACTTGTTTTAAATTAAAACAAACAAATAGGTTTATATAATTAACTTTGGCATAAATACGGTTTAGGGACACCTCTCTGATCTACATCAAAGTTTCTTTTCGACAAAACTTTCTGCGCTGATAAAAATAGGGAAAAGGTGTTGGCCCAACTTATCGATATATGGGCATCTACAGCTTGATCTTGTTCAAATGAGTATCATTACAAGGGTCGTTTAAAACTCTACAAATCCGTATATAAATATATTAATTTTAATTAACATATTAGGGGACAAATTAAAAAAATATGATTTTTTAACCTCACTTTTTTAATAAAAACTGGTTTTTCTCAATATGCAACCGTAGTAAACTTAATTTTTTTTACACTTAGACAAAAGACAACACTTCCAGCTTTCTTTTAAGGTATACTACTTGTCAATAATCCTTCAAAGGCCGGAGATATTAAAGTTCAAAAAAAGTTTAACCCACAATAAATGTTCAATTATTTGGTGTATTGTGATGTACATGAGGCCCAAAAAGAGTTTTTTGTATTTCGTCGCCTAGCTCCCGGCCAGGCTCTATTTTTATGCTTTTAATCCATCCGGCTGTCGCCGGTTAAAAAGTCATATTTTTTAATTTGTCCCCCAATATGTTAATAAAAATTATAAGTAATATATTTACATAAAGATTTATAGAGTTTTAAACGACCTTTGTAATGATATTAATTTGAACAAGATCGGATCATAAAAACCTGATATATAACCGATTATATACTCAAGCTTTAGAGGCCCATATCTCAAGAAGTTGCGCCAACACTTTTTTCTATTTTTACTTAATTTTTATGCCCAATTAGACCACAAAAAAATTGCGGTGGTGTTATTAAACCGAATTTTCTCCTTACCTTTGTTTTTTATTATCACCTTTATTGCGGTTGGCGTCGTCGATTCTTAGTCGACACTGTTTAGATTGACAACTTCATAAATTTTGAAATTATTTTAATATTGGCGTAAAGATGACAAAGCTAGAACTTCATAGATATGACGAAAATGATGTGACGACGCCAACCGCAATAAGGGTGATAGTTTACATATGTATGTATGTATATATAAACACACTCACTAAATTACTTGCCTTAATTTCCTTACGCCACCACTTATTAAGATGGTACCGAAACATTATTTTTTCGCCAATTAGGCTTCTTATATTAAAAATTTCGTTGATGTCACATAGTTCTTTAATTTTTAATTTTTCCTATGTGTTTACACCACATTCTACTAAATTTTTTATAGTCTCGTCACTTACTGCCCATGCCTTTACTAATTCAAATATTTATATTTCAACAACTTCCATTTCACTAGGGTTGTCTTCATGACAATATTGACCGCTTTTCATAACTTCTCACTTTACTTTTCTATTATCGACTAAATGCTTTTGTGCTGCTTTTACATTGTTCAAGAAGACAACCAGAAGAATTCAGCAAGAAAAACAACATCAACACGAACATTCCAATGAGCAGGACTTGGCATGTCCAAGTTACTTTTGTCTGATCAAATGCGATCACATTTAATTTAATAAAAATCGCATTTAGATCAAATTATTTTGCTCTTGATTTTTGTCAACTGCAATTTCGTTGTAGCGATAAATGCAACGCATTTGCCGAAACTTTTTGTGGTAAATAGAATACTATTTGAATCAACTACTTCCTATTTGCGACAAATACAAATTGGTCAACTGCAAAAAGTATTTGTCATAACTACATTTATTTTTTTCTGTGTAATGATGAGCCTCTGTCCTAAAAAATCTATTTGATATAGCTTAGATTCAAAATAGGATATCTGTGACGATTTTATGGAGCTTAGACGCCCGATTTTCTTAATTTTTTTTTTCGTTTAGCTTCGAGAAAATTTCGTCATGGTAGAATGTTGCTTCTACTGGGATTTTAATCAGCGTTTGAACCGATACGATATTTTTGGATTCTGCACAGTTTGAGCTGTGCCAACATATTTCTTAGTGTTGTATTTCATATTTCTGTTAAATTTCATGCACATCGGTTGAAAAATGTGGCTTCTATTGCGCTATATGTTGGGCTTTACTTAAATCAAAACCGATCTAAACCTAATTCAATAGGTTTCCTCCCTGACAAAGAGGCTTGATGTGACAAATTTCATCAAGATCGGAGAAATTTTCCAACCTGTACTTTGCGGGCAACTTAAGATGGACAGACGGTCAGATTGACATGGTTAGATATAATCTGCTGCTGGTTCTGAGGCGTTCGGCATATTTTAAGGTGATAATATTATATTTTTGGACGTTACAAACATCAAACCTATAAGATCCTGTACCACGACGTGGCCAGTAAAAAAGTACTTTCTAGGAAGTGAAAAAAGCAAATATTTTGGTATTTAATGTGAAATCGGATGCAGTTTCTGAAATACTCATTGTAGTTGTCTGTAATTTTGTTCCTGTGGTAACATTTTGTCCTTGTTTCCGTTTATGTATATATTTCAACTAGAGTCTTTATACCCTGCTTTATATCGGGTGACATAAATTGCTTAAGATGACAGATATTCCACTGAAGAACTCATATTAAAAATAACGGCATTTCTTACCATAATTGAAATGCCCTAAACGAAGGATGCTGAAGATAGAACATTTTTCTTTTTAACAAATGCTTACTTCCGATCATTTTAGTTTGTGTAAAATACTTTTCGGGCTTATCAAATAACATTTTGTGTACCGCAATTACGTTGTGTAGTTGTCTAAAATTTTGGTCCATAGAAAAGATTTTTTCTTTAGGTGTGATTAATTTTTTAATATCCGAATTATAAGATAGGATCAGTGGTCATGAGTTTTCCATGCGTTCGTGGAGGAGAATCAAATGTTTTATTATACCAACACAATATGTATATTCGATATTTGGTCTAAAATGCAGTATAACATCATTAGCTGTATCTTTTAAGAGGCTTCTGAAAGGACAAAAGTGATATTAAAGTTTTTGGTAGCGCGAGAACTGACCACGGGCCATAAAACGAATAGTTTGTGGTTTATACAACACTCGAATATATTCATATGCCAAATTTCAGCTTTAGCGGTCAAGTGGTAAAAAATAACTTGACGTGAAATCGCATCCAGGAGTGATCATTACATTTCGTTAATTCGTGGAAAAATTGTCATTTTTATGATATTTTTGTGACGAAACGGTTAAAACTTTTGGTTGAAACCAATGGTACATTAAAGTATAACTTTCAAAGTTAATTGTATAAAATGTTCATAAAAAAATATTAAAAAATATGGCAACGACAGCATTTATGCGGAAGCGTCTCGGAAAAAAGTAGAATTGCGGTGCCCCTCATAACTCGATACCGGATCATCAGATATTAAAAAATAAATTTATCTATATATATAAAAATGGAAAAATGTTTGTATATTTGTATGTATGTATGCTATAGACTCTGAAACCACTGGACCGATTTTATTTGTGTTTCTTTTGTTTCAAAGGTTCTTTGTCAGAGATGGTTTAGGAAAAAACAAATTTGGAAAAAAGTGGGCGGGGCAGGAGTTGGCGTGGCATTACTTATAATCCGATTATCTCAAAAAGTGTTGACCCTAGAAGAATGAAATTTGGAACACACGTTAGTGGAGTTATTTTCTAAATCTTCAATAAAAATGGACGGAATCGAAAAACTGATATCTGGGGCAACGAAGTGGACCGGGTCCAGCTAGTTAATTATATAATCGTTATAGCCAGGTAGAGACAATTCCGTGGCAACAAACATTTTTTTCTATGCACCCTACATGACGCCTCTTTAATTTTATTATCCTGCGTTGCCATTTCATGTCCGATCTAACGGGATGCATATCGTTGTTCGAGTTTGGGCAAGGGCTATATTTCGTCCATATGTCACTTTTGACTCCGAAGTCAAATTCGATAAGTGACCTCTGTCATATCATTCTGTACCCCCCTAAGTGGGGAATAGTTTGAAACGCTACTAAAGGTCTTCAAAAATAATGAAACTTTTGCTTTTGAAGTTCCCACTATTATTTATAAACAAATAAGTTATATTAGTTTTAAAATTACAAATTACATGCCGATATCAAATTACACAATCTACTTTTGACGTCGTTTTCTGCCTCTCTCTCACACACAGATAAACCCCCTTCCTAAAAATGCACATCCACTACGAGTTCGGATCGGTACGAACGAACTAAATTTGCGAGATTTGTCACCAAATGTTAAATCGTTATAAGGAATAAAATCACTTTGTTTTCTCATGCACCCTACACAATACCAAATTAGCATTTTTGTCACTGTGTGCTTATTTAAAGTTTGATACCGCATGCAGAAAAACTCCACTTCCACTAATGCACATACACTATGACTGTTCGGTTGAGAGTTACAAGTGACTTCAGTTATCCGATTTTCTACCCCTAGCAACAAGTAACGTCATTTGAAAATACATAAGTAATTTTCCTTTCACGATTTATATTTTTATTCATAATATTTTTATTATTATTAATGGTATGTATGGCATTGAAGATAATAATGACGCAAATCCAGTTTGCTATAACGCTCTCGCCTTCTTATTTTGGAAAATATAGGGTGATCCATTTCGAGGTTCCCTACTTTTTTAAAGAAAAAAAAAAACACAGAAAATTCAATTTGAATGGGGAATGTTTATTATCATTTGAAAGAACATTCTTTGGCATTTATTTTATGAAGATTATGCACTGAAAAAAATGTCATAAAATTAAAGACGTCATTAGTTTTTAAAGTTTTTGTACTTAAAATATAGATAATTTAATTAATATTAAGTAATTTACTTAATTTTAAGTACTTTTTATTAATTTTAAGTACAAAATGTACTTATTTTGTAGACTAAGGAAGTCTTTGGATCATTTCTTTAATTTTATGATAAATTTTTTTCAGTGTGTCATATCAAATGTTGCCCGCGGCTACGTCTCAGATGGTCCATTCGTTGGGTCCAATTTTCGATGACTCGTTCGAGCATTTCTACAGGTAAGGGGCGAATGACACGCGTGATGTTTTGCTCCAAGGCCTGAATCGAAGCGAGTTTGTCCGCATAAACATTAGACATATCCCCACAGGAAAAACTCTAACGGTGTGATATCACACGATCTTGGTGGCCCATCGACCGGCCCAAAACGTGAAATTATCTGCTCACCTAAGTGATCTCTCAATAAATCCATTGATTGGTGCGATGTGTGGGAAGTCTTGTCTTGTTGAAACCAAATGTCGACGAGATCACGAGCTTCAATTTCATTCATCAAATAGTCGGTTGTCATGGCACGATAACGGTCGCCATTGATGGTTACGTTCTCACCGCCATCATTTTTGAAGAAATATGGACCGATGATTCCGGTACGTCGGATCGGGAATCGGTCAATGGCAAAAAGATAGCTCTTAACGAGAGCTAAAATAAAGGAAAGTGTTTTTTTGGATTAAAAAAAATGGACAGTTTGGCGAAAGATTATTTTGAAAAGTATCTCTACTTAGATCCCCTATATATACCTAATCCCCTTTTCATCTATATCTGATTCTTATTTTGAGAATTGAACGTAACATTAAATTAAAATTAATTAATATAGAGTTGAAGCTAACATAAGCACTTAAAAATCAATAACAGAAAGTGCAACTTTAAGAGAAGTCTGAGAATCAAATACAAAGAGAGAAAGAAATGCAAAACAGCACTACAACTGTAACTCTTTTTGCGACCCACTCTAATGTGCATTTCTATTATACAAGGTGGCGCAAAAGTAATCCTCCTATCAGAAAATGCTATAAATTTTGGGATTGACCCCTAATGTCAGTTCTTTTTTGACATTTGTGTAGTAAACACATGCGAAATACACGTTAATAAACAATGTTACGCTACACTGCTCCAGAACGCGGAATATTGCTGACTATTGATTTGACCAATAATCGGTCGATGACTTTGGCACAAAACATCGAAAGGTTACTTTTGCGCCACCTGTTATTTTAAATTTATGATTTCTGTTACAGAAAACAAATCAAATATATTTTTATATAAATAAAATTGACTTGTTTCATCAATCAAGTAGTGGCTCTGCCTGGATACATTTTTGATTCGGTTTTCGCAACTACATCGGTTTCTGGAACTGCCTCGATTTCTATTAACCGAGTTCAGACTGTATTTTTGTGGGTAATTATTCGATGAACTTCATAGTTGTTTATGTCATAAGAATCATACGCCACATATGTACAGATAACAAATATATTATTGCATGAATGAAAACATGGATCTGGGTACGCCTATATTGATTCCTCCATTCCGCAGTGTGCTAAGTGGAAACGTGTAGCTTTTAAGGGGAGGCGACTAACTTTTTTTTGAAATTTTTAAATTTGTGTGGAGTTCCATTACAAAATATATAAATATATACTGTGTAGTGCGTAACTTTTATTCGATTTGACGCAATGCAATTTTTAGAATTAAGAAAAGATCTCGCTAACAACATGCTGATTCGCATATGGATACTAAGAATACCTAATTATAGTGGTATGTTGTTGTATTGAATGGAGGGTGTAGATGAAATTAACAACAAAATAACGGAATTATTCTCACAAAAACTTTAGAAGTTATTACACTTCTTCCAATACACTTTTTTTTTAACTATTTTGACGTAATTTATAATATATTGGGAAAAATTTGAATTTTGGAGAAAATAAAAAAAAGAAATAAAATTGTCGTATAAACATCGATAATGCACAATAATTACATTTTTATTATTTTTTCATAGAAAATTTATGAATAATTTAAAAAAGGGGCAATTATAAAATAATAACGTCAATCATATAGTCAAATTTGTGTTTTGCTTGCGTTTGCATCAAATCAGTTGTGCCCCTTACTTTTGATAAATACTAAATTTTTTAGTAGTTGGTTAAGGGGTTTGTAGTTAGTTAAAAAGTTTGTAAACTTTTTTTATTTTATTTTTTGAATGGAGAACTTCTTAAAAATATTGTGTACAAATTTTAGATGAATCGGAGCCAAACTAACGAAGATACAGCAGTCTAAGCAGCCGCGCCTCATACGTGACATCAGCACATCACAGAAAAGCCTTAAAGCGTTTTTCGCACAACCCACGTTTCCAAAGTCGGTGTCCATCATAACCTCAAAACTACTTCACCGATCGTTTTGAAATTTTGAACACTATTTCTGTACATAATTTAAGATGTAACGCTGGAGAGATTTTTAAAATTTGTTAATATTTTTTATTTTACAATAACAAATGAAACGATTTTTATTTTGTTGCAAAAATCGCGATTTTCACTTCAAAGTGTTCGCAAAAATTTCAAAATATAAAATTCGAAAAACAATCCTAGCATTACCTGGGGAAAACGATAACCTAACGAAATAGAAGAAAGAAAATTCATGGTATTTTTCTGGTATTTTTGAATAGTGAAGGTTATCCAAAGCGACATTTTGCAGCTGTGTACCTGAAGCTTTGGTGGGAAGGTTTCCTTATTCGGTATTTTCAAGCTTTATTTTTACAAGCAGCATCTTTTGCATATTGTGGTCTAAGTGAAACTTTCTCATCCATCAAATTCACAGAACCATAGCACCCATGTACCACGGTGTGCTACAGTGTTTGGATATATAAGTATTGCGTGATGGAGTCATTTACTATTCTTAAATAAATCTTCGCTCTAATTTCATCCCTGTGTCTATTACAAATATAATACACAATTTTAGATTACTCCTTCGATGACATTTTATTTGTGAAAATATTACGCTCTGCCGTGAAGTTTTTTTGTTGACTTTGTAGATTTACATTGAAGAAGTCAGTTAAAAACATTGCCAAAATGCGATAAGTGTACTATTCCTGGAAATGTGTCGATTACTCGTGATAATGTTGAAAGTTTAAATAGTTTTTGACGGTGAGCATTCTTGTCCATGTCGGTTGCCCGTTTGAATTTTTGCAATATTTTCCAACAGTTTTAAAACTTAAATAAGTTGTAGGCGATTACAGTTGCTTTAATAAATCTTCAATATGTGATGTTGTGTTATTATTTTTACTTTTTTTGTTTGGCTGGTTGACTGTTAATTCAATTCAAGCAATCTGGAGTAGGCTGCTTCGTCCTGACTGTGTGCCAGCTGTCAAAATGGATGAAGATGATGACTCATCCGATGATTATCCGATGAATGGTTCTGTTCATTCATGACAACACGAACGCCGGCAGTGATGTGTTATGATTTAATAAAGCTCGTTGTGTGTTTATAGAAACAATCATCGCTTTCGAAAATATACTTCAAACGTACCTTATCGGGAACACTTAAACCATCTAAAGGTTTATGGCAAACGCACTGCAGGAGCTGATGCTACGATGTCCCGTTGGTATCGGTGGTATGGCTGGAGTTATTGTCAAACAACAACAACAACATTAGGAACTCAGAAAAAGCGTGCGTGAATGAGAGTGTGTTCGTTCATCTGTAAGGTCGATATCTAGGGGAGCAGAGCGTGAGTCAGAGAGCGAACGTGTGGTGAGTGTGAGTGAATGACTGGCTGTGCATGAGAATGCCAATAATCAAGAAAATATTCATGCCGAACTCCCAAATGATGGACCGACCTAGCCACCGAAAAACCGACTACAAACCACAGCGATATCGGTCGAACCCGAGTCGTAGTCTCGCATAGTAAAGAGTAAAGAGGAATGAATGCCAGCAAACAAAACAAACAAAAAACATCGTTGAGTGGGAAAGCGTTAGAGAGTGAGCGGTGAGTAGAGCAGAACTCAGTGACACAGCGCGCATGTCTCCTGAAATGTTTCATCTCTACGAGAGGATTGCCTGCCAATCTGAGCGATTTTTTTGAAATGCTGGAACTCATCACCAACAACAGAATCAGCGGAAGAGCGCGAGCTGAAAAAGAAGCATCATCACAGCATCCGCCGCCACCCACTCAACTGAGACACGACATACTGTTGACATCCCTGTCGCTCTTGTGTAGCCAAAACACGATTGAGACTGCTGATGAGGCAACTCACAGTTTCAGCATCAATGAAATGCAAATTGTCCTAAGCTTTATCTGCATTCAGCAGGACGAGCGTACTCCAGCCAACCAACCACTCAGCCTCTCAGCCGCTCTGGGCCAGTCCTGAGCGATGCGGTGCGCTCCATGATGTATGGGAATGATTCGTAAGATGCGAGTCTATATTGGTTCACCTTTTATTGGGAAACTGTGGCAGTATAACGCGAGCCCTTGGCTGGTAAGGGTTTAATCAAAAAGAAACTCAAGAAACTCTGTTACTTTCAAGACTGTGCACGGTTAGAGCACAGTAATTTTCTTCAAATTTGTACAATTCACTACTTCTTCAGATCAAGCATAAAACTAATAAAATCTAATTAGAAACTCCAAATAAAAATGAACAAACTCTAAACAATCGATAATAAAATGTGACTTTAAGAGAGAAAAACGCGAAAACGGGAAACGCCAAAAAATCACCAATTTTCACCAATAACTCAACTCAATGATTCATTTCTTTTCTTGTATATTATAGTGAAACGATTTGGGATTCAAGAAGACTTAAAAAATTAAACAAAAAAAAAAACAATGAAACTGTGAAAAATCATCCAAAAAATGTAACATCAAAGTGTGTAACAACAAACAATTTACTTTTCTACAATTTACTTCGTTCAATGCAATTTGATTTTTTTCTTTTTCCGGAAAATTTCTACAAATCCCTTTTGCGGAGAAATGGAAAATTTACATATTGCCGTCGTGTCGTGTGTTTTTCTCGTTTATTATTGAACAAAAAAGAACAGAACTCCGTTATTTTCTGTACTTCGTTTTCGTTTCGAATTCGTTTATCGTTTCCTTCCTTCGTTTTGTTGTTGTTCAGTGTTTCACACACAAACACACACGAACAGAACAAGTTGTTCGCCGTTTCGATTCTCATTTTTCGTTCACTTCTTTCAATTTTGTGTATGTGGGAGTTGCTCTGTGACACGTACAGTATCTCAACTTTCCGTACACTTCAGGAAAAACAAACGCAAAAAAGATGATAATAAAACAGATAACACAAACAGACACACATTCTCCTCTGCACACACACACACACACATACATATATTCGTCGAAGGCAACAAACGACAGCAGCGACAGGAACATCAGATTTACTCACACACGACGAAGTTCGCGTGTTTTTGTGTGAGTGCATGTGTGCGTATGTGTAGCGGTACATGTGAGTGCGTATCTCAGGGATATAAACTTGTTTTTTTACGACTAAAAGGAAAATCGCATGAGGTCAGACCTATCTTCAGAGGAGCCATAAAGTAACGCCAATAAAAAAGCAACAATGTTCTCTCCATTCAATAGGACCTTTTTGAATTGATGTATGTGTCCTTGCAACATACCGTCGCATTACCGACCTTTGCATGTATATGTGTCTCTTTGGAGTTTGGATTTAGTCGCCTTTTCATTAGTGTATATTTCTAAATGCCATCAAAACATATCCGCGAAATGTTTCAGTTTCTGAAATTTCCTACTTTCTGGAAAAAATAACTCGTTATATTCCCCCTTCCGAAGAAGACTGAGATGGAGCTTTTTCGCATTCGTTTGCAGTGTTGGTAATGACAGTGAGTAGGTCAAGAGCGTCATTTCCATTACTTGACGTTATTCGGATATTTGCACAACTATAACTCGACACAATTCGATGTAGGCCAATAATCAAAACTAACGCCGAACAATATCAAAACAAATTTGATCAAAAGGTTGTAATATTTTCTATAGTTTCTATATGAATATTTTATGCGAACACATTATGCGCAATCTATACAAAAATTCCTCGTGTGTGCGGGGAAAAAATGTGATGTCCCAATTATCTCATTTGAACTCTAACGTGGTGACTACAACCTTTTTACTGTCCTGCACTTCAATTGATAGTCACAATTGTAAATAAGAATAGTTAAAATGCAATTGCCACAACCAAACTGTGATCTCTGAACAAAAACAAAATTAAAATGTTTGCCACAAACCTTCTTTTTGCCTTTTTATCATAAACAACAAGAACAATTATGTTGGCTGTTCGAACCGAACTGTTTTTTGAAAATCAATTGATCTGTTGTATATTTCGAACACAATACTAACACTAGTTTAATAAGTAGACCTCAGGTTTTTGCATATTTTTAATTCTTCATCCTAACCAAACTTTGCATTCAAACGTTCTATTATTCAAATATAGAAAATTTTAGTGCATATCGAAAATATGCAAAAATATATTTGAGTGATGAAACATCTAAATGCAAATTTTGATTCAATCGGATGAAAAATGAAAAATATGCAAAAATCGGAGGTATATTGAGAAGTCAAGAAAGTAGTTATATATTTTAGTTTTATAATTTATTCCGGTTTGTCCACAACTAAAGTTAGAGATCGCTTTTTTATTTGCCATTAGAGAACACATACATACATACATCAGGAGGATTAGAAACCCAATTAGAGAGTGTATTAATTTCAGCAGAATTCAATTTTTGCTAATTGAGAAAAACAATTAAAATTGATAATTAATAAATATCACAGTTAACCCGAAGACCGTTTGCTTAATTCTAATTTATCTAATGAAAAAATGTCTGCTGAAAGTGGACCTATTAAATGTTTTTTTTTTAATTTGTGTCAATTACACTGGTCAACACAATTTTTGGGTCTGACTTCTAAATATAAAATTCTGGTTCATTTTTGTTACTAATGAAGGGAAAAATATTTGTTTGCCAAAGTTTGTTTTTAGAGCAAATTTTCGAATTTCAAGAGATGTGATGTTTCCTCGCTACAACTTTTTAAATTATGCATTGATTTTCTTCCAAATGGTCACATTTTATTCATGACCGATCAGATTTTACGATCAAATCATAAAAATATAACAATTGTGCCTTTTTAGAAGTTTTTATGAAGCTTTTTTTTTAACATAAAAAGTTTTCTCAAAAAAAATTATTTTATCGTCGAAACCGCTGAACGGATAGAAAATGCTATTGTAACAAGTTTAAGGCAACTTAATTTTGAATTTTTTAAAACCTTCTTGAACCAATTCGGTGAAATGGTTCTCTAGTTATGCCATAATATGTGGTTCAGCCTATTTTCTTTCTTAGCCTAAAGGGTTGTTTCTTTAAATTCTTGCGATAAACTGAGAAATTGAAAAAATAGAGAGGTTGAAGCACATATTTTGGTATAACTCGAGAACCATTTATCCGAATTATTTCAGGAGAGTTTTAAATAATTCAAAATTAAGTAGCCTTCAACTTCTTACAACACAATTTTCTATCCGTTCAGAGGCTTCGCCGATATCGTTCAAAACATAACAAAAAATTCCATAAAAACAACTAAAAATGCACAATTGTTATATTTGTATAATTTTATCGTAAAGTCTGATCGGTCATGAATTAAATTCCGAAGAAAATCGATGGGTAATTTAAAAAGTTGTAGCTGATTTAGTGAGGTTTTAACTTCAAAACTTTATTATCGACTCAAAATTTACAAAAACAAACGTTAAAAGCTAAGAATGGATATTTTGGCGTTTTTTGATGTTTAGCATCAGAATCTATCCATTAAAACAGAAACCCAAGAAAAAAGTTTGTTTTTGTCGACCGGTGTTATCTATTTAATCAATTTTTCAGATCAATTTCTATTTTTACTGACATAGTAACGTTTTCAATTACGATGACTATGTCTGTGAAACAATTTAATTAATAATACAATTTTGTTTATGAACTACTATGAACTTTCTGTTGCCGGAAATACGAAATGCAGTGGTCGAAAATACAAAGTGTAGTTTCTTTGGATGTGAGTGGATATTCATTTAATCCGTAAAATTTATACATTCGGATTAGCATTTGTTCATTTCGTTGTATGTATCTGTTTTAATATTCGCATCTTTCCATGACTTTCCAAGAGAGCAATCATTTTAAATGGTCTACAAAGTCCACATTGTCTTCAAATCTCAGGAGCCCTCAGAAATGAAGTTGGCATTTTCTTCATTAAAACAGATGTGACTTGAGATGAGAATTTCCCAAAATGAAACACGTACAAGTGGCATGTGGCATGTGGCATAAGGCATAAGGCATGAAGCATGAAGCGTGAGACATGTGGCATCAATAAACCACTGAAGTTACAAGAAACAAACAGAAAGCAAAGAAACATCATTTAAATTTGCTCACGAAGCACCAATTGCAAAATTCAAGTTTCTTTTTCCATTTGAAAAGACTAAAAGAACAAGTAAGAAAGTTTCAGTCGGGTAAACCGACTAAGGTATACCCTCACTTTGTGAGTAATGTAATATTGAATATTACTCGAATTATTCTGTCAATTTGTGTGGGAGGTACCAGAAGGGGTTTATCAAACACACCTTTTTTTTTGCTGAACATTAGATACTTTAAATTCATTGCACTGTGCCGACTTATAAGCATTTATGTGCACTGGTATAAACGTTATGAGACATTAAATTGTGTTATGATTTGGGTATTTTGTGTGGCAATAACGCCCATTTTTCACAGGGCTATAGACACTATAAAAACATTACACTGTACAAAATTTCAAGTATTTTTATACACTGGTTTTAATGTTATAAGCTGTTAACTTTTGGTGCAAAAAGGTACCTTTGTGTGGGAGGTACCAAAAGGGGCGTGACAACAATACCCATTTTTCCCTGGACTGTAGGCAATATAAAAGCATAATACTGTACAAAATTTCAAGTATTTTTATACACTGTTATTAATGTTATAAGCTGTTAACTTTTGGTGCAAAATGGTGCATTTGTGTGGGAGGTACCAAAAGGGACGTGGCGACTTCGCCCATTTTTCTCGAGTTGATAACGACTAATAAGCTAATACTATGTGTGGAATTTCAAAAGATTCGAATAAGTAGTATTGCAGTTATTAAAGAATCAATATTTCACAACATTTTAACCCTTTGTGGGGGAGGTACTAGAAGGAGTGGACCAATATGGCCCATCTTCGAACTTAGCCGGAGATAGAAAAAAATATTACCACATACCAAATTTGAGGTCAATCGGTTACTCCTTTCGAGAGTTATCGTGCGCACCAGCCAGCAGACATACAGACAGACAGACAGACAGACAGACAGACAGACGGACGGACATTGCTCATTCGACTTAAAATGACCCAAAATGGATTTCCTCCGAACATACTTGGGGTCTTAGGTCACTCCTTCGACGTGTTACACTTTTTTCCGTAGCAAATGATATATACCCTCGTCACACTAAAGTGAGGGTATAAAAAAGGGAAGAAATCTCGTGTTATAGAAAACCAGCACAACTGTAATAAGTGTTGCGTTTTCCCTCAACTTTTTAGATAAAAATTTACTTAAATGTTTCCTTTCCACTCATCTCGTTTTGCCGTGCTGTCATCGGTGAAGTGATGACAAGTGAAGGGAAATTCAATAGGTGTGCGTTTCTGTTTTTCCTTTCGTTTCTGGCTTTAGCGGGAGAAGACTATACACGATTAAATATCTCTCCACGGAACGAATTTGTTCATTGCAATTGTGACTGAGTAAGAAATCCATGTTACGTATGAAAATAAGGTGTGCCATCAGATACGAAAGTTAAATGGCGGATAAACTATACCTTCTCCACAGAATCCAAGCGAATATTTTATGTAAAAAAAATTTAAATATGTCCAGTTTTCTCAAATTGCGCTAGTTCGTGGAATTGTTTGTCTGGCGAGAATACTTCCGGTATTTCAAACTGTTTCTTAGTGACACTGGAGTGTCTTTCTAATACTACAGTTGCATTTTATAGGTCGTTATGTGAAATGACTGCTTTGGATTTGAACTCAAATAGCACATGGGACGAACTAATGTGTGCCGAAGAACTGATGTCCTGTTTCAGTCAACGTTTCAAATGACATAATTAAAAGTCTATAGAATTAATTGCTAAGTTGGTTGGTTCGTCGATCTTTGTTTACAATGTTCTCGAGTTACGAACGAACAAATGTGATCTTTCAAATGCAAATATGTTGAATATATCTTAAAACGGGGACATTTTAGAAATTTAAAAAGAAAACAGAAAATAACAAAATTTTTACATTGATTTGTCCAACGAAAGCATATTACCAAAATATATATATTGAAATTATTACTGAGGAATAGCTTCCGATTTACGACTACTTCTAAGGAAGTATATCAGGGATTTTCTTTCAGATGCATATTAAAATATATGAAATGTTTTACTTTTTTTTTTTACAAAATTTGATAGCATATGGGCAAATCCGGAAAACTGTATACCAAAAATGTAAAAGAAATGCCAGGTGTTTAATGCAATTTTTGCGGTACATTCTAATTATCTCACCATTGAAATTACACTTTTTACGGGTTCTATAAAATATTAATTATATAACATTATATACAAATTTCCGCAGAATATTGTCGTTTTAACGTATTGAAATTGTTGTGTAACGTCCACAACAGACGAATTTCTAGATTTTTGGATGAACCACGAAGTCTGTTATTCAAATAAGAGCTATTTTAATATCCTTAAACATTCCTATTTCTTTAATGTATTTAGATTTTTCTGATTACAATGCAAACTTAGCTAAAAAACATGCAAATTCACGTTAACCTGAAAACCTACTTCCATTTTTTGTAACGTCCGCAACGGAACTTTCGCCGCGAAAATCTCATTTATCAAAATTATTCAAAATATTTAAATGTCATTTCAAAGAACTCTGAAATAATTGTTGTTGCTGAAGGTTATATGAAAATATTGGATTCAGAACGCCAACGGTATAAACATTAGTAAAACAAAATGCGTACGAATGTAACGTCCGCAACCGAGGATTGCTCATATGTGAAAATAATGCAATTACTTCAAAGAGATTTAATTGAAATTTTAAATTTGTGTTGAAACAAATTGAAAAGCAAAAAAGTGCAAACCAAAAAGTTGAAAATTTTTTTTATGCGGAACTGAAGTGAGGTAAAATTTTCTTATATTTTCGATTAAATTGTTTCTCTATAAAGTACACAAAAGCATATGCGTAATGTAAGTGTTCTCAACGCAATATTTTAGGGATATTGCATTTTTAAATTCTAAATACTCCAAATTATAGTCAGTCGATATTTTGTGTTTATTCTTCAATCCAATCAAAGTGCCTACACACAACAGTAGAGGTCGTTCGATTTGCATACAAAGGATTAACAAAAAAAAAAAAAATAATAAAACTTCAATCGTCTCTCCTGAAAAACTACCTATTTTGACATTTGAAATTTCATAAAACTTCAATCGTCTCTCCTGAAAAACTACCTATTTTGACATAGTATACTTTGGAATCGATTTATCTTAAAAATGTACATGCCCGATCACATTTGTGGCTCAGATCGTAGAACGGGAGGTTTCCAGAGAAAGAGCATATATACTACTAATTAGTAGGGCATCCCTGTCACGACAATCCTATGTTAAATTTAATTGGTGTATATCAAATTTGGAAGTGCTTCTGGATTATGAAAATTAAATATATTCAGTTTACATTTAAATTATTCTTCGCACAGCAATCATGGCCTTATTTCAACATAAAGTACCGAATAAGGATTGCATTTTTTTTTCTCCAAAAGTGACCGAAACATTTTATTTTAACCAAATGTTTATACGGGAAAAGGTAAAAAGGTTTGATGCCTTTTTTATTGTAAATTAACTATAAAAGAATCAAAACCACATGAATGACACATAAAGCGTAGGAACGGATTGAAAGGTGCGATTTTTATCAGTGACAATTTGTAAGTGCTTTTTTGTATTTACCCAAATACATATGTGTGCCGACACATGTATACGTGTATTTTTGTCTGTCCTATTTGTTTATTTGTTGTCAGAGATTTTTAGACCATATCATTTGCGACAATAATGCCCGAGGGACACTGTCCGGTTATAAATATTCATTTATATGTGTTTTTTATGGGGACATCCTTTTTTGCTGTGATCTGCTGAATTTAAGGGAAATAATCCAGGAAGAAGAAGATTTCTTTAAACTTTGCTGACAAACTCTTGCTTTGGCGCAACAAATTCAAATGGACTGTTGCCGATGTGTAACAATATGTTGGAATTACCATAAATTGCTTTTCGCCACAAATCTCATTTATCACACAGATTAAATGCTTCGACTATTTACACCATTTCGTATAAATTTTGTGTCGAAGAATATCCTTTCGCGATTATGTTCTTCGATTATTCCAACATTATTCGATTGCTGAATGAAAGAAATTGATATAACGATTTAGCTGAAGGGGTAACCTACTTGTTTTTTTTTCTTCAAATTTTCTAGTGACAATCAACACGTTTTTCATACAGTGAATGGGAAAAGTTTTCCATTCACTTTATCTCTGGCGGAACAATAAAAATATTAATCAATTGACTTGCGATTGCATATTAAATTTGTCTTATTTTCTTATACTTATTCCCATTCTCCGGGAATTTAACTTCAATTTCTCAATGGCAAATTTTTAATAGGAAAAATCCTACAGCTTTACCGAAATCAATATTAAATATACTTAGTAGGGACATAAATACTGTTACAAAATTGAACACTCCCATTACAATTACATTACGCTTGGGATTAGTCTCACGTTCATATACCGGTGCATAAAACTGTTTGAAGAGACTGGAGATGTCAAAGACCGCTACCGGTCGTGACGCCCTCGTACTGCTCGAACGCCGCAGGTCATCAAATCAAGAATTCTGCGAATTCCGCTCCGAACACAGAAAATCGTTGCCCATGAAAAGAATATTACACAAAAGTCCATGAGCCGAATTATCGAAAAAGACTTGGGACTTGGGGCCTTCAAAGGCCGCAATGGACATTAGTTGACTTCAGCTTTATAAAAATAGGAAAGAAAAATGCAAACTCTTTTTGGTGTAGCACGCTTGCGCAAAAAATTAAACAAATTTTACCCTGCAAGAAAAATTTGTTGGTTTGATGGGTGTCTCTTACGATGGGGTTACTGACTTGCATTTCTGTGAACAAGGGGCCGTATTGGAAGCTGTTGTGAAACCTCTTAACCATTGCCTATTCAAAAACCAGGAATGGACTTTCCAGTAGGGTTCTGTGCCGACACATGTGGCTAAAATGGACTAGACATGGCTTTAAAACAATTTGCCAGCTTTTATCTCTTCTCATGAATGGCTTTCTGGCATCCCTGATTTAAAGCCACTGGAATACAAATTGTGGACATTTCTATTACACGTCACTGCATTTTTTGAAAAACGATATCAGCTATTTACAAATTGTGAAAAATAATATAGGGTCATCTTATCTATATTATATTGTACATCATTTTTGACAAACTTGTTTTGACTACAAAGCTTGTCACCCACAGAACTGTTATTGTGACCGAAACATACCACATTTATTGAATAAATGTTAACAAGTTTGTCTTTAACATTTATATCGACGGTGGAACACAGTTATTGATTCATTGCATCGAAATAGATGTCTTCACAAATTATATACGCAATTCAAGAGATCCAACAAATGCGTTTTTTTTGTATTTCAATGAAAAATGCTTTCAAAATAACGTCACTCAATTTGCAACGAATATGTGGATGCTATTATGTTTATTAGTGGTCATCACTTGACACATTTTTAAAATTTTTAGATGAAAAAAACAAACAATGTTCATAAATGGCGCCAAAGATGTCCCAAATCGGTAAAATATGTACCTTTTGTACTTAAAATTAAAAAAAATATTAATGAAGTTCATAAATGTTCTTATTTTAATAATTAGGAACGTCTTCGGCTCCAATCATTAATTTTATGAAATGTATTTCTTCATGTGTGGTTTATTCCAACAAGCCAAAACAGTCCGAATCCGTGATTTTAAAATGATTCGAATCCAATACAGGCAATTAATATAACATACTTATGAAATTGTGTTTCAACTAAGATTGAAAATTTTGATTGAAAATTTGATATATACAGGGTTTTCCAATAAGAGTAATATGATTTCTTTAAAAAAACACACTTATTGTTAAGGAAATTCAAAAGTTTTTTATTTAATGTGAAGTACAATCGATACAATTAAGTTCTAAATAAAACGTCATTCAAATGGCCTCCACGACTTCTTCTGCAGGTACGAATTCGATGAACCCAATTTTCGAGAAATTTTTCCACTAAATCAAGTTGTATGTCATGAATGGCACGTTCAATATTGACTTGTAAAGCTTGAAGATAGTCTGGTTTATTTCGAAAGACCAAAGACTTCAAATAACCCCACAAGAAATCCTCTAATAGTTTTAAATCACAACTTCTTGGAGGCCATTCAATATCACAATTTCTTGAAATAATCGAATCTCCAAACCTTTCTCGCAACAATTCAATTGTTTCATTTGCTGTGTCGCACGTAGCCACAATCGGTCAATGGCAAAAATATAGCTCTTAACAAGAGCGAAAATATTGCTCATATGTGACAAGGTCGTATGTCGACTGGAAAGTGTTTTTTGGATTTAAAAAAAATGGACTTAGCGCACGAAGATTTGAAAGTGGAGAACGATTATTTTGATAATAAAACTGAATAATTTGTGAATACAATGAAAAACAAATGACAGATCACGACATATTACAAATGGCCTAAACGTCACTTCAAAATCATATCATCCCTATTGGAAAACCAATTATTAGTTAAAAACGATAACAAAAGAACAAAAACAGTAGGTATTCAATACCAAGTAATCAATTCAATCTGTACAGTTAACATTAAATTAAAAGTATTCAGAATAAAGCAAATAGTTTACAAATTAAATTTAGTTAAACGTTCTTAGAAATGAAATTATTTTGTTCAAATCTTCCTTCACTGAAGTTCGAGTGTCATTTTTAAAGAGTTTAAAGGAGGAACGTATATTTTTGTGGACAAATATAGAAAGAAGTTGTCTTGTAGTATGAATGAAATTTCAAATATTTTACGATTCTAATGTTTGTATTTAAAACAACTTTTCAATTGAAAACTGTATGGCGTTCCAAAACATAACATCTAAAAATTGAAAATAATGTAACTTCAAATATCTATGAACCAAATCAAAAATTTGCCAAAATTTTAGCAAAATTAAACAATGTGGTAATTATAATTAATTTAATATTTAATAAATAAATGAACACGAGAAATCTGTGTTGAACAAAACTGATAATTGAAAAAAAAATTAAATAAAAAAACACAATGTTAAATCCTATCGATATTCCTCTCCAGACTTGTCGTGAGTCGTGTCGTGCGAACACCCCTGAGGGAACACAATTTTCTCACATCACAAAATGTGCTGAGAACGATGATAAAGTCGCACTGACAACATTATTTCCACCGTGGCATGCGGAGACATGCCGCAATATGTGAGTGTGTGTGTGTGTGTGTGCGTATGTCTGGGATATTTGTTTGATTTGTAAATTGTATGTATTTTAGTAATAAATGCCGTTTGTTGCTCCTGTTATATTCATCGATAACGTCGAAGTGAGTTGGGTTAAATGTTTGTGTGAGTGGACCCCCAGAGCAGCAGTACACCGTATGTTTGTGCGTATGTGTGTTGTATGTGATGATTGGGAGAAAACTGAAAATCCCTTAAATTGAATTTGCACTTTACAATTTGAGGAATCTTTGTTGCTGATGCTCCCCTTCCCCGTCTATCTGTACGTCGTATATGTCTCCATCTCTTCCATGTGCTCGTCTCAGACAAAACTCAATTGTAGTGTAAATGTGAGTAGAGTTCTGGGAAGTTGGATCTCTTATTACAGAAAGGGAGATAGCGAGAGAGAGCGATAGTGATGGTGTTGCTGTGTAGTTTTTTTTGTGCGTAAAAACATCTGAACGTATGTTAACGTTCGCTTGGCATTTGGGGTTAAATGTGTATGTATGTGTGTGTGAGTGTGTGTGCGTTAGGATGTGAGGATGTATTTGTTGAATAACATTGCTTTCGTTGATTTTATTTTTTATTGAATTGAAAGAAGTTAATGAAGAAAAGATAGCTTAAACGTTTTAATGCGATAAAAAAAGGAAATCTCTCCGCAATTGTTTTTTTTTTCTATTTAAAAATAACCGGAAGGTCCCGCTGTTTGGCTGAACACGTACCTTGGTTTATTTTAAATTTTGTTGTTCTTCCTTTTAATGATAGACAATTTTGGCACTGCTTTTCCTTAAGCTGAATTAATACTTTAAAAACTTTAACTCTGGCCCGACATTGGAGTGTAAAATAAAAAAAATATATAAACGAGGATGAACTGCACCTCTAAAAATCTTCCTAACTACAAATTACGAGCAGCAGTTAAACGAAAAACATTAACAAATAAAAAAAACAACTCATCGTTGGCGAATCTTCGACTTTTCGTAGACATCCACAGCGAGTAAGCGGCTGATTCCTCTACCAAAAGTTACATTAATCGTTCGTCGGGGCCTGCGAGAAAAGTGCGTTTGATTTGTTGACCGAGACAGAGCCACAGTCGTATATTTAGCAGTAAGTATTGCATTGTAAGGCGCTTTTTGTGGAATTGAATTCTTCAGTCGTCATATAAATTTTACTTTTCCATAGGAGTGATTTTTTTCGTTTCCTTTAATTTTTTTTGGTTAAATGTGTATCCACCAGAGTTGGGCAGCACAGCCGTCATGTAATGTTTGCAGTTTGCGTAGCTCTCATCACACTCATTCCCCCTCCGTCGTGTGTCCTTCTGTCTGTTTCGTCTTCGGCAAATGTACTCTCTTTGCACGGCTTCACATACTCTTTTTTGTTTGTTGCTCTGTGTTTATGGAGAGCGGTTGGAGAGTTGTTGAATACTTCACTCGTCTGTGGGTAGTGTAGGTTAGGTTTTAGGTTGTTGAGCTTGAGCTTGAGCATCCGTAGAACAAAATGCGAATCAATGAAATACGAGTGTGTAATCTGGAAGAGCAGAAGAATATTCTCTCAATGCTGCTTACCAAACGCGCGTCTGGCACTTGACAATGTTCGTGTTTGTTGCTTTGTGCGTGGAAATGTTATTTATTAAATCGTTATACATTTGTTGTATTTTTTTTGTCCTACACCTGCCGCGACCACCAGCACTGGCATCTTCGGCAGAGTTTGAAGAGTGTCATTTTGCTTTGTTTGCCATTACTCGACTGGTTTCGGGACATCTTGTAGTCGTGGAGGAATTGCGGTGCGTATCTTTGCTCGTTACTTTCGAGCTCAGGTAACGAACCCTCATTATGACTTGGCAAGAAAAACAGAATGAATGTGTAGAATGCGTTTCTTGCCAGACACAAATGAAAAGGGCCGTCCGTCCCCAGCCCCTTGTTCAGGGACCTCCATGGATTCAGCGACCCCCCTCTCCACAAATCATGGGGTTTGTGCTATGTTTCAATTTGAAGGATATTGGAATATTCGTGGCAAATGTTGCTGGTGACCATTAGTCCGTCGTGATGGTGATTTCTTGGGTCTAGGCACCTACGACATGTTTTTCTTCTTTAATTTATCGCATTTTTTACTCGAGCTTCAACAACATCTGCTGTGACTTTATAGTTCCTATTTCGTTGTATGTTGTTGCCTCTGGCGATGATATATGTATGTACAAGTATGTCATGTAATATATACAATGTAGAGACGGAGTGGCGTCAGGGATTATCGTCCAAGTACCATATACAATTTAATTTATTCCCTTTTTACGTGATTAAACAGTTAAAATATTTATTTGAAAAATAATTTCACTCTCCCTGCGAAAGTCTCTCTATGTGTAATGTGACTGTGTCTGTGAAATGTCGTATCGAGTAGAGGCAAAAATTTTTTGGTTAATTTTTGCACGTAGCAACCTTTTTTTAAGGTTTTCAATAAAACGCTTTATAATGGTTTTTATTGCAACAACATCAGCGGAAACCCCCACACACACTCACACTCACACACACACATATACACCCAGAAACCACCGCAAACAACAATATTGGCCTTTTGGCAGCAGAAATCGTATTGGAGAAACTGCTTCTGTTGTTCTGACCATTAGTGTCTTTAAGGGGTTTCCGAGAAAATTATGAGAGTCCTTAGATAAATTTCCTTTTCTTATAAAGTAAGAGCATGTACCACTTTAATGGCGAGGATGGAGTGGGGGCATGAAACTGACTTGCGATGTACTTGTGATTGTGTTTGTATGAGGTTGCAATATTTAATTGCCAACCCCACGTCACCGTCAAGCAACTGCGGTTAGGTCCCGTTGCCCCGGTTATCCTGTTTGTAGTTATTAAAAATAATTTCAATTTTGGGGCTTGTTCGAGCAGGCCATAGTAAACTTTTCAAATTTATAGTTAGTGTTATGGTTATTTCGGTTAATTCAGCAAATACATATAATATTAATAAATTTTATGGTTATTGTCGAACATAAATTAATTGTGTGTTTGTGATGAGCGCAATTGCCGCCACGACACCGCCACCGAGAAGTGAGGAGTTGCCGAAACATGACGAAAGTGTTGGCAAAAACGTGTTTGTCGCCAAATAAAGTTTGAATAGAATGAAAACGGTTGACGACAATTCAATATGCAAGACCATTACCACCGCAATTGCTGTTTGTAGAATTGAAATGCCCTGGAAATTAAATTGTTAGCTCCTATTGCATTTAATTATTGATTAAATTTAAATTTAAAATGTGAACACATCTCCTAAAAAGCTGTCTCTTTCGATTTTGTATATATTAGAAGGGATGTATCGATATTTCTCTAAGGGTTTCCTCATGTAAGCCAACTAATTGACGAGTTAAAGTGAAAGAATAACAAACATAGCCTCAATATATCTGTTTATTAATCGGTCACATTCGTGCAAAGCAAAAATATATTTTATGCAGTAAAAAGTTACATTTCAACACGCTGAAAAAAATCTTTTCTGTATTATATTGTCGCAGGGTATATACATATTAGGGTACATTCCAAAAATAAATAATATTTGGAACACACAAATATTACATGTATTCTAAACAAAACTATGTTTCCATACTAACATTAGTACCCGACGCCACATATTTGTTATATATATATTGATATGTTTGAATAGAAAGAAAATATATTTGGAACACACATTTTTAAATATTATGTATTTCTGAGCAACAACATTTTTCTTGAAAATCAATAAAATATACATGGAATGCGTATATATATTTGCAAACTAATTTTCTGAAATAAAATATGAGTTTATATAAAAATAAAATTATTGTTTAGGAATTTCAACAAATATATTTTTTTTAAAAACGATTTTCAAAACGTTGCAGATTTTTCGAATTTCATTCTTAATTTTTCAATGATTTCAAGTGAGGTATAACTTAAAATAAATTTAAAATTATATAAGTGCCAATAACATTTGTTTTAAAGCACTGAATTCTAATGTATAGTTATTCCAAGTTATCATTTGTTGTCAACTCATGAAACAATGTATCATTATGCAGTATTATACCTTTAATTTGTAAAGGAATTTTATGAATAGTTTAAATTTTTTTTACAATACAAAATATGTATTTGTGAAAAAATTTATGTTGAATTACTGAAAAACATAAAACTTGTCTTAAAATTAAGGTGTTGATATATTTTCTAAATACTCAAATGTAATAATAAAATAAAATTTGTTTCGTAAATAATAATCTGAAATAAAAAATATTAGGACGGAAACAAAAATTTGTTGAGAACAGCTTCCTCCGAAATATTTAATATTTGTGTGTGCCAAATATTATTTATTATTATTTCGAGTGTTCATTAAATATTTGTATATATCAAGCAGAATATGTTTAGGACAATATACTACAGAAGTGATTGTCCCAGCGTGCACGGGACAATATCGCCTTTTTTAATATGTTTGAATCGAAAGAAAATATATTTGGAACAAAAATTGTTAAATATTATATATTTTTGAGGAAATATATTTTATTTGAAACCATTAAAATTTATTTGGAACGCATATAATGCGTGATCTATTTCGAAGGTACTTATTTATTTATTTTTATGAATTACAATACAAAGAAAATTTATATTTTAATTTTAAGGTCCAGGGAAAGACCATATGGCGAAATGTTTGCAGCGACAGACCAGAGCCTCTGATGGGAATCGAACCCATGACCCCCAAACTCATAGGCGAGTCCGCTACCAACTCGCCTACTGGGGTGCTCTGTTTCCTATTTTTTAAAGAAAAAAAAAACACAGAAAATTCAAATTGAATGGGCAATGTTTATTATCATTTGAAAGAACATTCATTGGCATTTATTTTTTGAAAATTATGTCTATCAAACGTTGGCCGCGGCTACGTCTCAGATGGTCCATCCGTTGAGTCCAATTTCCGATGACTCGTTCGAGCATTTCGACTGGTAACTGGCGAATGACACGCGTGATGTTTTGCTCCAAGGCCTGAATCGAAGCGGGTTTGTCCGCATAAACTTTAGACTTTACATATCCCCACAGGATATGTAATATTATCCAATAATGAATGCTGGGCCTCAAGATGGGTGATGGTGTTTCGAATAGTACGCTCAGTAGTACGCTCAGTAGGCCGATTATGTTGACCATAACATGAGCGAAGTCCACGAAACACATTCCTCACAGAACGCGAATCTTCGTAATAAAGTTGAACAATTTGTAAACGTTTTTCAGGCGTAAGTCTTTCCATGATGAAATGCCAAACAATACTTAACAAAAATAACATGACACGACTCACACGTGATCTGTCAAAAAAAGGCTATTGAAAAAGTATCTCTACTCTACCGTTATAAATATATTGAAATAAAATATATTTGCAAACTAATTTTCTTCAATAAAATATGTGTTTATATACAAATAAAATTATAGTTAAGGAATTTCTTCGAAAAAATTTTTCCGCACTTTTTTTTTTTGAAAAAGTGAAGGAAAAACATATTTTTCACTTTTTTCAGCATAACTTACAGAGACTCGTAATTTTTCACTAACAATATTTGTAGCCACGGTAAATCTGGACAACTTTTGTGAACATATCAAGACAATCTGAATGTGTCTAGGCACCCTAAATAGATCAAAAAGACCGCATTGTCCCTCAAAATTTTAGTAAAGGGTTTTCCAATAGGGATAATATGATTTTGAAGTGACGTTTAGGCACTATGTAATATATCATGATCTTCCATTTGTTTTTCATTGTATTCAGTAGTGTTTACATTTTAATCATGGCGAGATATACGCAAGAACAACGTTTACAAATTATTTAGTTTAATTATCAAAATAATCGGTCTCCAATTGCAACTTTTTTAAAATTGAAAAAAAAATACTTTCCAGTCGACCTACGACCTACTTTCCAGTCGACGAGTAAAATTTTTCCTCTTGTTAAGAGCTATCCTTTTGCCATTGACCGATTCCCGATCCGACGTACCGTTTTTGCAAGAGCAAAAATAAACTTCCCGTTCGCATTTGAAAATGATGCATTTTTTTAAATAAATAAAAAAACACTTTCCAGTCGACCTATGACCTTGACACCCATGAGCAATATTTTAGCTCTCGTTAAGAGCTAATCCGTCGACTGATTATGGCTACGTGCCACACAGCAAATGAAACAATTGAATTGTTGCGAGAAAATTTTGGAGATTCGTTTATTTCATGAAATTGTGATATTGAATGGCCTCCAAGAAGTTGTGATTTAACACCATTACATAGACTATTTCTTGTGGGGTTATTTGAAGTCATGGGTCTTTCGAAATAAACCAGACTCTCTTCAAGCTTTACAAGTCAATATTGAACGTGCTATGCATGACATAGAATTCGTTTATGGAGAAGAAGTCGTGGAGGCCATTTGAATGATGTTTTATTTTGAACTTAATTGTATCGTGTACTTCACATTAAATAAAAAACTTTTGAATTTCCTAACAATAAATGTGTTTTTTTTTCATATTACTCTTACTGGAAAACCCTGTATTTGGTTAAAACTGATTAATCAATTTCGATAACTATTTCTCATTCTCTCTATTCGTTTTGCCCTCAGACATGAATGTCATATTTCGTTATTTTCCAACTCGACTTCAACCCGGGAGTAAGAGACGAGTAAAACTTTAAACAAAACTTTGGGTTAAAGTATTATTTATTATTTTTCTTTTTCTTTCCCAACATCGGGCTAATGACATTGAAAGGACATAAGATGAGAAAGACAGTTTTTGCAGATCAGAACTATATACGTCCTTCGTTGTAGCAGCTTTTCGAATAGTATTATCGGTGACTAAATATGTATGTGCACTAACTTTTTCAATTCTTTTGAATTTAAAATAACAAGTGAAAGACGTTCAAACCTTTTGGGAGACAAGTTCAGTCACGTTTAAGCAATATTTCATTTTTGGGGGTCCTTGTGCCACATTCACACTTATGACCAAGGGACACATGTTTGTCTGTCAGAGTGTGCCTAAGTGATGTGACGAGGAAGGAAAATGGGACTTAAAATGTCCTTCGTTCACATTATGAATTGTCAAAATCAGCCACAAGTTAGTCATACCTACATATATGTGGTATGTATGTATGTGTGTATGTTTAAATGGAATGATGATAGCCAAATACTGTGTAAGATGTGTCCGATAGGATAATTAATTGGCCAACGTGTCACATAGTCTTCCTATTCGAATTTATGCCCGATTAGTTTATGTATGTATATTTGCACACGTATTCTAAATTGATTCGAGTCTTATACATATATTAAATGTTGAATATTGTTAGACATTGTGTTCAGTTTAGTTCTAGAACACGTTTACCAATAAACTTAACTCTATGGAAATTAATCGATATATTTGTGGACTCAAATATCTTTCTTCTCTATTGATTTTTGAGCAATATTCTATTATTTCCCACCGCTTTTATATAATTAGCCGATCCCACGTATTTAACAGATGCGTTCATGTTATGCATGGACCTGTGACCCTTGTATTGATAGTTTACCTCTTTGCCATTGCCCAATCTGCACTATGACCCACCATGGAATGGTGCAGGAATATTTCTCTCTTATTCCAGCAGCGATTGTTGTTCGACAAAGTCCAAATTGTGGATTGGCGGTTCTTAGCGTTCCATTGTGGCCATTAGAATTACATCTTGATAGCCGAGACACTACATGTTGGAGGTTTTCTCAGTAATGTCTTTAGAGCTTAATAACTTTGTAAAGATGTGTGTTTCTCTGGTCATAATCCCAATGGACGGGTATTGAAATTGATGCTCCGTTCGATTCTTAATTTCTGCTCTCCCCTATTAATTTCAGATAAGACTGCGAACCCAAAGGGAACTTTTTAAAAATTGTAATATACATTTTTAAAGTTTTGATTGTAACACTTTTACCTGTTTCAAATAGTTGCCTTTAGATTATTGTCTAATATTAATTAATACATTCTTCTGTCTAAATTTGTTGCTTAGTGTGTAATGGAAGAAACAGTCCCGTGTTTGTTGTTGTTCACTGGGCAATAATGAAATTGTGGTTTGGCTTCATCTGTCCTTCAGAAATTCTTTGCTTTCGTGCAAGACTGGGAATTGACCTGTTTGCCTCGATTGGAATTTATCGGATACACTCGCATTTGTAAATACTCCATTTCTCCCTCCGTTCACTTCACTCGTTTGCATCCGGCCTCGAACTCTGGTGGTACACATTGCCGCAGTAGAAGAATTTTCTTTGCCTAGAAATGGACTAATTGATTGTTTTGCTTTTCACATTTTAATTGCAGAATTAAATACCAAAAAAAAAAAAATAATAAAAATTAAAGTTTAAAAGAATAAAACGCATGCTAAGAAAAAAACAAACTACTTAATCAAATTAAATTCAAGACACTTTAAAATAATTGTCAAGAAAAAATAAACGCAAGACTTAAAACTAAAACTCCAATTAAATTGAAACCCTAAAGAAGAAAAAAAACTGAAACAGAAGCAAACAAATGTGATGACAAAACTAATAAAACAAACAAAAAATAAAATACCTTAAAATTTCTTGAAGATCATTAATTAAAAATTAAACAACTTTCCTGAAAGAAACAAAAAAAGAAAATAAACAAATCCGAAGAAGAAAAAAAGAGAAACCACAGAAAAACGTAGACATTTAATTAAACAAATTTAGTAGAGATTACGACACACAGCGGCAAACAGTCAAACAATATTTAATTAATTAATTACTCTATATAACGAAGAACAGACACTCCCCGGCAACTCCCCTCCACGCAACTTTGTACAGTGAAAGAAACAATCTTCCCCCCTCAGCCACAGCCCCAGTCTCAGCCCAAAGGGAAAGAAGTTAAACAGAAACTCTGAGATAGACACACACACAAGCACACACATACTCTCTCTCTATCTCTCTTACACACACACACACATTCACATGCAAAGAAATAGTAGAGGATGATTTGTATATGTAGTTGTAATTTAGGATTAAATACAAACAACAAAACAAATTGTTAAATTAATTAATACAAAACACACAAAAAAAGATCCCAAACAAACCCAAAGAACAATAACGACTAAAAGTAAAACAAATTCAAACAAACACACAAAAGAGGAAAAACTTGTTGAGCACTAGTTTTGTTTTGTTAACTGTTATACAAACTAGTCTATACCGCATACACTCACATCGCATACAACCGTACACTCATACATAAGCAAATCACCCAGAACAAAAGAAAAAGTCGCTGCTCAACGTAAACGTAATTGTTTTGCCGAAGCGCGGTCTAATACGGAAACGGAAACGTGCTGCCTAACCTGAATACACTCGTCATCGGCGAAAAAGCGACAGTTACTGCCGCCTCGAGACAGAAGACCAAAGCGACAAAAACGCAAACTGTGAATTGTGAACTGTGATCTTCCAATGGTGTAATGGTGTTGGACCTCCATCGCCGCAATCAACCACAATAAGGTGCAGGAATTATGCCCCAACAGGAGCATCTGAAGCACTTCTCCGAGCAGGCGAATGAGAACACCAACCAACGGCAGCACGAACATAAGCTACTGCACCAACCCGAGATACGGACCACAGCCAATTGCCCAGTTTAGCAGTGAATGATAAGAGTAGAGGCGGGCACAGAGGTGGTGGTTAGACGACGGTCTTACAGGGTGACCTGTGGATTGGTAGCGTTGCTGGTCGAGAAAGCGGCGACGATTGCCTTGTTGGCGGCAGGGGCGTGACCACAACTAATTAAAGATTTACTCGCGTCAGTCTTCTCCACCGCCACCGCACAGATTGCAATGCTCTGGTAGCCAAGACAGTTTTGCCGTGGATCACTACTGCGATTCACATCACACAAACAGCCTTCGTGGAGCGGCGGCTTCGGCGGCAGGAATTGGCGGCGGTGGTGGTGGCGGCATCGGAGTCGGTGGAGGTGGTGGTGGCTGTGTACAATGGTCGTCGTCACAGGCTGCGGCTGTAGTAGGACAAGGTTACGTAGGTGGCGGCGGCGGCGGAGTCGGAGGAGGAATAGGAGTCGGTCTAGGGAACTGCTCGTCAATTGCACCCTCAGCGGGCACCATGTGTCCACACGGCAATGCGATGCCTCCCTCACTAGCACAGTCGATGATGTCGTCCGGTGGTGGCGGCGGCGGCGGCAGCCACGGCCACAACAACGGCAGTCTACTCGGTTCACACATTTCGCTCAGTGGCATAGCCATGGCCGGCCGCTCAATGGATGATGTTATTCCAGCGCCGCCCTCAGCTATGGGTGGCGGCCACTGTCGCAGCATGAGCGGCCTTAATACCCTTAGCCTAGGGCTTCCAGCGGCACCAGTGCCTCCGCCACCCAGTTTTAATCCATGTAGTTCAAATAGCATAAGTAGCATGTCAATACAGGGACCGTCGTCATCGCGCTGGGGTCCGCGCACATCCTGCCCGGTCCACAGTCCATTCCGTGTGCGAGTGCCCAACGGTTCCATATGCTCCGGACACCAGGTAATTTATCTTATCTCTCTCCCCCCTCTCTATCACTCTCTCTCTTTCTATGTGTATCCCATCTCCCTTTGACCCCAATCCCTGTCGAACCACCTGAATCCACGATATCAATTTTTATTGTTGCTCTTGTTGTTGTTGTTGCCAATGTTGTTCCTAAATTGTAGCTTGTGATCGTTTGAGTTGTTCCTTTAAATAAAACAAAAAATAAAATAAACCTCACAAAAATAAAACACTGATACACCAAAGTGACTTTTTTTCAAAACTTTTCTTTTGTTTTGTTGGAAATCGTTAAATCATTTTAGAGATAGAAGAACAAACACAACAAAGCTGAAAGCGAAAAAAAAATCGTTGCCTCTTTTTAGAATTACAATATTGTTTTCTTAGGTTATTCTATTCAATAAAATCATATTTTACAATGTATGCCATACAGCCACACTTCCGCTCACACACACACACACACACACATATAAACATACACTCATCCATCGATTACATTTCCGTGTAACGCCACTTCCGTTGCGTTGTGGGGCTACACCAACCGACTTATGTAAATTCATACACTACAGTACGACGTACACTCATACTCAGACACAAACACACGCGCGCATACAGCAAATAACACAAAACAAACGTTGAAAACCCAATCTTGATTTGTGCTCTTTCTCCCCTTCTCTATGTGTTTCTTTGCAGGTAAGCTCCTACTAAGATACGACTACACAACCAAATCCCTTTGGAATGTATTCGACGACCTCGACCATAACACACGGAACACTGTGCCAACGCCACGTAAGATTATTTTCGTTCCAAATACAAATCTAATAACAACAAATACACGAAAGCTCGCACGCACACACCTCCACACACACCTATACACAAATGCGTTCCTGTCCATGGCTATAGTCTTCCAAAACACAGCCCCACACGCACACTCGTATACATCGGGATAACGTGCATTGTGTGTTTTGGTGAGCGAGCAGCATTTCAAGGAACGCGTGTATTTATGTGGATATTTGTGTGTGTGTGTGTGACGAACACAAATACAATATATTTTGGCTAATACCTTCAAATACAGATACAAATAATTGTTTGTCATTGACTGTGTGAGTGAGTATAGCTGTTGACTCGTTCGTCCTCATCTATGCGAATCGCTCCTGTTCAGAGTGGGACAGTAGTGCGGTGACCGATTGGTGGTCTGCCGTCAAAGTTGCTGCTGACACCGATGGGCACACGATGATGATGATGATGTGGCTGTGGTGGTGGAAGGTAATGTCGTCACCCTAAGTCACTGTTCCACAGTTATTACTAGTGTTAGTTAGTTTTTCATTGGGTCATTCATTGGAAATACAATCTATCTAAAGTTGCACTATCCTTTCGATAGCCTTTGAGAAGTCCTCCATCATCATCAGCACCAGCATTCCACTCCACGACTACCAAGCTAAGAACATAGAGCAAGCTATAACTAACATTACGATTTTCGACCAATGCCCAATCACTGATCTACTCCCTAAACTTTGCAATAACATGAACGGGCCAAACGGTTGTCCTTTAAGTTTAGCATAAAACGGAACTATTATTAATATTACGCGGATGAATTTGAAGCAAATGTCGTCCAATTATGACTTTTTTGTTCAAGAAAAAATTGAGAGGATTGTTGAACATATCGCTCACTCACTTCAAGAGTGACTTAACTCAAAATTTAAATCTATCAAAATGTGTAACTTTAAATCCGTATAAAACGATATGTAACATGAAATGAGATGTTTAAAAACCCTCGAAAAATCCCAAATATTGGTATTTTCTTATAAACTAAATTCGCTCAGATTAATTTATGAACATTTGCAAAACTCGCATTTCTGTAAGGCAACCTCAAACATTTTCAATTTCGAGTTATGTCACTCTTGAAGTGGGTGAGCGATATGTTCTTGTCACAGTGACTACTTTCTCCTTACCGCTGAAAATCGCATCCATTAGTTTCATATACCAAAAGTCGAACATATCATGAACAAATTGACAAAACTCTTATTCAGTATTTAGTAAATATGTATGCAATAATTTGTATGTAAATTTGTCACTTCCTCAATAGTAAATTCATTGCAAATAATCAAATAAGTTGTTTGTATGTATATCAAATATGTTCCAAGCGGCCCTTCAAAGTACGTACTTGTAATCCGATAGGCCTCCCTCATTTTTTGATCCTTTATGAAGTGAAGTTAGGAACCTCGTGTAAATGAAATGACATTCCGGTCACTGTCCCGTGTTGCGATTAATCATAATGTGACAGTGAGTGGAAGTACTAAAATCATAAATCTTCTGTTTTGGTCGTTTTTCGTGGAAATGACGTTTTTTTCTGTGAAGGTCAATTGGATTGTCAATTGCTGTCTTTCAATGATAAACTCATCTTAAATGTTTGGTCCTGTGGAAGTAGGATTGATGTGGACCATTTGGTTTGGAAGTATTTGCTTTTGGTGTCGATTTGTTATTAATATTCCGATAAACGCCTGGGCAGTGATTACGTTTCGAAGCAAAAAAGTTTGTTAGTGAACGAAGTAATACACAGACAAAGAAGGCTTGAAGCCACAGCGAGTAAGAAAATTCCAGTTGCGATGGAAATATATCATACTGTAAATCATTATCGAAGTAGAATACTGTTTTTCTTATTTTATCCTCCAAGCTTCCTTGGACAACTTTTCCCTGTGACTAACCGCACGCGTGATATTTGAATTATATCGTAAAATAATTCTGAAATTGAATGTTTTGTCTTCGAAATTTATTTATCGAGTATAGAGTGCAAATCACACCCTATAACATTCACTATAATATTTATACCCTCACTTTAGTGTGACGAGGGTATCATTTGCTACGGAAAAAAGTGTAACACGTCGAAGGAGTGGCCTAAGACCCCAAGTATGTTCGGAGGAAATCCGTTTTGGGTCATTTTAAGTCGAATGAGCAATGTCCGTCCGTCTGTCTGTCTGTCTGTCTATCTGTCTGTCTGTCTGTGTGTCTGTCTGTCTGCTGGCTGGTGCGCACGATAACTCTCGAAAGGAGTAACCGATTGACCTCAAATTTGGTATGTGGTAATATTTTTTTCTATCTCCGGCTAAGTTCGAAGATGGGCCATATTGGTCCACTCCTTCTAGTACCTCCCCCAGAAAGGGTTAAAATGTTGTGAAATATTGATTCTTTAATAACTGCTATACTACTTATACGAAATTCCACACATAATAGCTTATTAGTCGCTATCAACTCGAGAAAAATGGGCGAAGTCGCCACACCCCTTTTGGTACCTCCCACACAAATGCACCATTTTGCACCAAAAGTTAACAGCTTATAACATTAATAACAGTGTATAAAAATACTTGAAATTTTGTACAGTATTATGCTTTTATATTGCCTAAAGTCCAGGGTAAAAATGGGTGTTGTTGCCACGCCCCTTTTGGTACCTCCCACACAAAGGTACCTTTTTGCACCAAAAGTTAACAGCTTATAACATTAAAACAAGTGTATAAATATACTTGAAATTTTGTACAGTGTAATGTTTTTATAGTGACTATAGCCCTGTAAAAAATTGGCGTTATTGCCACGCCCCTTTTTGCACCTCCCACACAAAATGCCCAAACCATACCACAATTTAATGTCTCATAACTTTTATACCAGTGCACATAAATGCTTATAGCACAGTGAAATGAATTTAGAGTATCTAATGTTCAGCGAAAAAAAAGGTGTATTTATAAACCCCTTCTGGTACCTCCCACACAAATTGACAGAATAATTCGAGTAATATTCAATATTACATTACTCACAAAGTGAGGGTATACCTTAGTCGGTTTACCCGACTGAAACTTTCTTACTTGTTTTTAAAAATTTGTCGGTGTTCATTGGACTTATAAACAAATGCGCATATTTAAACTAAATTGGGCACGGGGAAAAATCGCCGTTTTTGATATGTTTGAATTGAAAGTATATTTAGAAGTCACATTTATATTTAGAAATCACATTATTTGCAACTCAACATATATTTTTGAGCAAATACATTTTACTTGAAAATCAATAAAATTGTTTTGGAACACATATTTTAATACTCTAAAAAACATACTGGGAATAAATGAAATTATCCTAACTTTTATGATTTTGTCTTTGATTTGGCGTCAAAGACAATGATCATTAAAATAAGTATAACTTATACTTCAATTAAAGACACGGAATGACTTTAAACTAATTTTCAATGAAAGTCAAGGACATCTTGTACTTAACTAAAACACATGAAACGTCCTTAAAATGAATTACAAGTTGTTGTTAAAACAAAGACATTTTGTATTTACCATTAAGTGTATCGCCTAAAAATGCTGTAGCTATACCCGATCAACTCAGAATCACTAACTTATTCGATGTAATAAAATAAATAACCTTTAGTATAATTGGCATGCTTATAGAAATGACATTGCAGCATAAATCTTTAATTTTCTCAAAAGAAAATTAAAAATGTCATATTTGCTAATTTTTATAAAAAGTGGAGCCCAACATTACCGATTTTCTTGAAACTTGGTAGACAGATAAAACAATATGTGAAAAAAAATAATAGGCCACTTGACTACAGAAGCTCCTTCAGGATATAGAAATCTGAAATTTTGTACGAGTATATTCAGGATCGTTGTATGGCTATCGGACAGTTCAGACCAAAACAAAAATAATTTAAAATAAAGACATTTATCTATAAGTTTATCAACGATTATGGCACTCTATCTAAGACAATATACATAGACAAATTCAATGATATGAAAATATCGTACCGAAAATTAAAGGCATTTATACTTTATAAATATGACATGATGTATATAATTCCAAGTAAAATTTCGTAAAAGTTATTGACAAGTTTACTTAAATTAAACACATTTGCCCACAGATCAGTGTTATTTTTAATAACTAAAAGAAATATATACAAAGTCAACAGATACACAATATTATATACAACGAAGCATAAAAGTAAAAATAATTTCTTTAAATCAAAAATAATCTAGTTGAAATCAAGTACATTTTCATTATTTCAGTGAAAATTGTATTTGAAGTAAAAAATACATTTATTTAGAGGTAGTGTTGTCTTTAGTTGTACGACATTATTTTTTTTCGGGTTATATTACGACAAAATATAATTGCGAACATTTTTTTTAAATAAAATATTTTTTTTTGACTCAAAATTGAACCTTGATGGACCTAAAAGATGTAGCAACTTTATTTAGTCAATATTATAATTTTTCTTGTATATAGTATTTTAGATTCTTCGGCTGGACTAGGGTAACATCTAAATGGCTTGACCGATAGTGGTTATTTTTACACATTATATTTATATTATTTATGTGAGTATGCGACGTGACCCATCTTCAAATATAATGTGATTTGAAGTTTGCTGAAAAATATTACAACAAACTAAATATGAAGTCACCCGTTCAATCCTTTTGACAGTTATCGCACTTACCAGACAGACACAAGCAGATGGACAGACGGGTTGACATTACTGAAATCAACGGGAAAAAGTCATAAAACGGATTTCCGTTTGCTTACTCCTTTGGGAAACGATATATGCCCCCTGCCCTAAAGTGATGGATGAGCCACTGCCATTTGATCTGCTATACAGGGAAATACTTCAAAAATTCTCGTAGATATTTGGAAATACATAATTAAATTAGATTTTCAGTAGATTGTACATTAATAATACCCAAATTCAATTTCAATAGAAACTTCCACTTTAGAGGTATTACTGAATCCAATATTCGGTTTATTGATTATGTGATTTTTGGAAAAACTTCCACTGAATTACATTGTTTTGTTTTGTTCTATTCTATTCTGTTCTATTCGGTTCGTTTTTTCTTTTGGTTTCGCGTAATTTGGGGTGAAAACAAGTTCGGAAAGTTTTTTTTGACTGTTATCCTCTATTGTTAGAAATCACTTAAAAAGTGATTCGTTCCGTTTTGGAAATTAACATTAAAACTTTCTAATTTCGTTGTTTTTGTTGTTGTTGTTGATGCCGTCGTTGTGGTTGCTGCTGCTTGTTATAGCTTTCCGAGCAAATCTAATGAAAATGGAAAACAACGATTTTGTAAATAAATAACTTTCGAAGCTAATTCAGTTTAACATATTTCCTAAGCAGTTTCCAAAGCAAACGGCAAATGGCAACCGAAACAGAAACTGTAATTGTAACAACAGTCGCACTGATAAGTGGAATCTGTGCTGAATTGTTATTGAGGAAAACATCATGCCTGTCGCACCCCCCCGCTCCCCCATTGTCCCTACCAATACGACTGCAACTTAATAAGAACTTTGTTTATTGAATTTATCTGAGAGTGCGGAAAATCGTCAGTATAACATGGGGAAGCTGTAACCTTAAACCCATCAGAAATGCGGTTATTGCTGCAAAGTAAAACTCGGAATAATAATAACAAAAGAACGCCAGGCAGATACGAATCTTGTGATGTCAGCAACGGTGGCAACAACTTTGAAAGAAATAAACTAATTATTCCATGACTTATTTTGCAAACCGTCAAACCCCGCCCCAACCCACGTTCCCATCTCTGTGGGTTATATACGGTGCCACCACGCTTGCTTCCTACCCGAAGAAGGTAGCATGAATTGCAATAAAACCACACAAAGCAAGAAGTGTCAACCAAAAAGTTTCATTTAAGGTTGATTTCCTGCCGCTACAATACGAGTATTAGTTGTGTTTAAATAATCCTTTTCAGCTAGGAAACGTATGTACCCACCAAAAAAAGAAATTCCCTAAAAGTAGTTATTATTATTAAGATCCAGAACTACTTCTATTTTGTATCTTCACCGATGAATTTAACATGGGCCTGTCGCGTCATTTCATTCATTATTTGGCAGTACAATCGCACCAGTGCTTATAATGCAAATAGTAATTAGTACTGCAAATTCCATTATTTGTGATGATATTAGAATGTAAACATATCTGCTAAAAAATATATATTTTTCTTTAATATTTTTTTATTTGTTCAGGAACAATTTTGTATTTAATTTTTCAATGTGAAATTAGTTGGTCTTGCCGGGAGTTGAACCTGGGTTTCTTAGTGCTGCAGCAGAATAACATAGCATGTTAGCGCGCTCGGCAACGAACGAATTCGAATTCCCACTGTCCTGAAAGAAATAAGAACGCTTTAGCGTATGAGTACTTTTTAGCTATCTTATTCAATGCTTTGGACACTCTCTTTATGTAGGAATAAATAAATTGGGTTGTCCGGGTTCGAATCCCGTAGCGGTTGTTTAATTTATTTATTGGATTTTTTATTTTTCTAATTTACTCAATTTTGAATAAAAAAATTTTTATATTTTATATAAATAATAATTCATAAATTATAAATATATTTACAACCTTTGCAAAATAAATTACTTGGAAATGAAAAAGTGCACTAACGTCTTCTTTGGAAGTACTTAAAATGTGTTTCCTTAGGAAGTACAGGGTTGCCCATATTCGACGGACCCACGGACTCGTTGGGCCCATTCCAATCGACGAGGCTTGTCCGCAGGCAACAATCTTTGCGTCAATTGATTTTGTACGGGAACAAATGCAAATCAACGCGAATAATCCGTTGTAAAGTGGACCGAGCCATGCCCAACTGCTGAGAACGGCGTTTTTGGGATGTTCTTGGGGACCTCTCAACACTGGCTCGTACGGCAGCGATATTCTCGGCCGATCGCCTTGGTCGACTTTTATTTGGCCTCTTCGGATTAGAAAGAGCCTCACCAGTCGAAAATTTTTCGTATAAACGCTTAATGGTGTTCTTAGAAGGCGCACTTCTCACATTTTTTAATATTTTAAAAGCACGTTGACTTGACTTCTTCTGTTGAATGTAAATTTCAACTATTTCAGAGCGCTCGCGTGGCGTGTATTGTTCCATGGTAAAAATCTGCTTGGACTGACGCTTCAAACGAGGTATGTCATTAAGCGATCTGACATCTCTGTCAAAAGTTATGGCGTTGCCAGATGGGTCCGTCGAATATGGGAGACCCTGTACTTCCATATTTCTTTGCTGGATGAATATTGAAGTATTGACAACTGTATATGTGACTTTAGATAACGTGTACATGATCATACCAAAAATGGGTAAGATCGGGACCATAAAACGCAAGTTTCAAAACTATGTAACTATAGTACCACTTTACCAAGTGTCTTTGGCAAAACTGAGTTGGAAATAAGTTGTTGTCGCTTCTGCAGTATATTGTTTGAGTTCCACTCACCAATGATGATTTCGATGGATGGTGAACTGATGAAGTCCCTCGAATTAAATTTAGCTCCAATTTCTAAATTCCAAAATCTGGACAAAAAACAACAGTTTCCGATAAAGGGGCGACAAAATGCTGCACTTTTTTGCAGAATGAAATCTCCATAAATATATATGTTTGAGAAGAAGTTATCCTAAATAAATATTATAAATTATTATCACTTTAAATTGCATTTAATAACATTAAAGTATGTACTAATTTTAAAGTAATAAGCTGTTAACTTTTGGTGTAAATTGGTCCATTCATGTGGGAGGTACCAAAAAGGGGGTTTGGCAACTTTGCCCACTTTTCTCTGGATGCTAGGTACTATAAAAGCATTACACTGTACAAAATTTCAAGTATTTGTATCCAATGGTATTAAAGTTATAAGCTGTTAACTTTTGGTGCAAAATAGTCCAATTGTTTGGGAGGTACCAAAACGGGCGTGCCAATAATGCCCACTTTACAAAATTTCAAGTATTTGTCTGCTCTGGTATTAAAGCTATAAGCTGCCAACTTTTGGTACAAAATGGACGATTCGTGTGGGAGGTACCAAAAGAAGCTTGGCAGCTTTGCCCATTTTTTTCTGGATTATAGGTACTATAAAAACGTTACACTCTAAAAAGTTTCAAGTATTTATATGTACTGGTATTAAAGCTATAAGCAGGTAACTTTTGATGCAAAATGGTTCATTTGTGTTGGAAGTACTAAAAGGGGCGTGGCGATTAATAAACTAATACTATGTGTGGAATTCCAGAAGATTAGTTTAAATAGTATAGAAGTTATTAAAGAATCGATATTTCACTAAAAGTTAACCCTTTGTGGGGGAGTCACTAGAAGGAGTGGACCATATGACCCATCTTCGAACTTAGCCGGAGATAGAGAAAAATATTACCGCATACCAAATTAGAAGTCAATCGGTTAATCTTTTCGAGAGTTATCGTACGCACCAGCCAGCAGACAGAGAGACAGACAGACGGTAGGACGGACAGACATTGCTCAAATGACTTAAAACTACCCAGATCGAATATCCGCATAACATAGGTCATAGGTCACTCTTTCGATGTGTTACACTTTTGGCTCGTAGCAAATTATATATTCCCTCTTCTCCAAGGTGAGGGGATAATTAATAGTGAATTTCGGTATAGTCAGAAACGTTACGGAAATTATCTTTTTTAAATAAAATGCATTTGGAAATATTCCAAAAAAATAATTTTATTTTTTTATAGACATATATTTTATTTGGGAAAATTAGTTTCGAAATATATTTTGTAGTAATATACTAATACATATATGCGGGACAAATAAACTTTATTGGTTTTCAAATAAAATTTTCTTTTTCTAAAATATATATTATTAAAAATTTTTATCTCAAATATATTTTATTTGAATTAAAACACATTCTGTCATTGCAAAAATGTAATAGAAACAAATACAGAAATTGGCAGCGAGTTTCAATTGCTTGGCAGAACTGACTACAGTTCGATATACGGGGGTGGCCGACTGTACAATACCCTCCACCATTAGGGACCAATTTAATCCATTATTACTATGGATTAAATTTGTAGGTTAAATCGAATAAATTTCTAAATTGCAGTGGCATTGGATACAAAACGTTGGATCTACACAAGAAGTCAAATTCTTTTGTGACCTTCATATGGTTACTATATCGAGACATAAAGTGATGTGTCCAATTTTCACTGGGGACAATTTGGTGCAATATTAAGTAAAAATGATTACATTTCACCATGATCGGTTAAAAAATGCGTTCCCTAGGGCGTCAAGAAGTCCAATCGGAAAGAACATTTATATGGGAGCTATATCGATACATGGACCGATGTTTCCAATTTTTACTAGGGATGATTATGTGCAATATATATTATAAAAGCATACATTTCAGCCAGATCAATGGACAAATGTGTTCTCCAGAGCCCCATGTCGTGCGGACATGGCTAAATCGCCTCAGAAATCGATTTTATGCCGATCGGTATAATTAACAATGGATCTTCTATTTTTAGTTGTTACAAACATTGTGTTCGTAAAATATTTTTATACGTATTAGAGAGTTGAATGTTATTCACCGATACATACATACAATTCACCTCGACCGAACCTAAGATAATTTGTAATCGAAAAATGCAAGAATTAATAAAATGTAATTTTTAGTTTTTACGATGCAGTTCGATATTCTGGAATAACATTTTTAATTCTCACAAAACTCGTATTTTATTAAAAACTAATAACTGGATATTTTATGGCATTATCTGAAATATCCTAACCTGAAACATTCTTTGTAAATGAAGATATATTAAACTTTTCTTCAAACACACAAAAAATTTTCGAGTATATCTCGCAAATCCTGTACAATAATTATATTGTAATACATATAATCCTACGAAATATACATATATCGTCATCAGAAACGAGAAAGGGCGTATCATCATATTTGAAAATTTTACAGGAGAAGCAAAAAACTAAGTGAAGTGAATAATGCTGTCGTTAGAAAAACGGTGAAAATTGCATGGAATAGGAATTATTAACTATGAACAAATAAATAATTTGATAATTTGTTGTTAGACCCTTTTCAATTTCGTCAATAAATTCGCAATTTTTGATAATTGGTCGCTAAAAACTTGTTAGAATTGGAATTTTGATGCAGTGTATAGAAATCCCTCAAAAACAGAATTTCCATTTTTCTTGTTGGTACGCCCTTTTTCGTTTCTGATGGCGATATGTACAATGTTAAATGTATTCATGTTTTTTGCATAAAAATAGTCCTTTTAGAATAATCTTCTGTTACGAAAAATTGAAAGAAACTGAATAATTGAACATTAAATTAAAACCAGATGTGTCTATTAAAATCTTAGAGCTGTCTTCGACTCTACAAGATTTTCCTTCAATTCAGTGGCAGGCGCTTTGAATGGAGATTGATCGAAATGTTGTCGAAATTTATGATAACTTATGCAAATAATGTTTCCAACGGAATTTTTTATTTCATCATTATAAATTCTTTAGTCCAAACTTTACAAAATGTAGTGCATATACATATGTATGTATGCACTCGTATATCTATCTACACATCCCATCCATCATACAGTCTGAGAATTCTCACAATCACACACTCAATAGATTGAAATTGAGTAAAGGCAATTTCTACAGACTGAAATATGAATACACCGACAAACGGACGAACAGTGCGACAGATTTTCATGTGAATGCAATGTAATATTCGTATGAGGAATGCGAATATTCATTTTGATGTTAGAATATGAGAAATCATATTAAAATAACAATCCTTTGAAATGCTTTCGAAAAGAGAAATGGACACTTAAATGCTAACAATGCACAAACGCAGACATTTCTACTCGTGTTCGCATTCGCTTACCCTACAATAAAATCAGAAGGACTATATTGTTTTGTTGAAATGCCTCAGTACACACCGAACTCATGACCACGAAGGAGCAAACGTACCGAACGAATACATTCATTCGAAAGAAGTGCACTGAATTATCACATTCGCCCTGTAGGCGATAGGACAGTCTATCATCCCAAGGGCAAGTTCGCCTAAAAATCAAACTAGAAGACTTCCACTTTAAATTTAGCTAACATGCGTAAAAAACTCAAAATTTTATTTGTAACTCTTCTCTTCAGTTTTAAACCGCTATTTTATATTTTTTGTATTTCTTCATGGCATGTGACATGGACCATGACATGGTCAACATAATCGGCCTACTGAGCGTACTATTCGCAACACCATCACCGATCTTGGAACCCAGCATTCATTATTGGATAATATTCGACCGAATAGACCACGTACAGCACGCAGTGAAGAAAATGTAGCGGCCGTAGCTGAGAGTGTACACGAAGACCGTGGAGAGTCGATTCGATGGAACGACTTGGCGCATTTTACGTCGAGATCTTAAATTGAAGGCATACAAAATACAGCTTGTGCAAGAACTGAAGCCGCCCGACCTTCCCAAGCGACATCGCTTCGCTCTATGGGCTCTTAAAAAGTTCCAAGAAGATCCGACGTTTTCGAGCCAAATTTTGTTCAGCGATGAGGCCCATTTCTGGCTCAATGGGTATGTAAACAAGTAAACAATTGCCGCATTTGGGACGAAGAGCAACCTGAAGAGATTCAAGAGCTGCCACTTCATCCACAAAAAACAACGGTTTGGTGTGGTTTGTGGGCCGGTGGAATCATCGGTCCATATTTCTTCAAAAATGATGCCGGTGAGAACGTAACGGTCAATGGCGACCGTTATCGTGCCATGATAACCGACTATTTGAGGCCTGAAATTGAAGCTCGTGATCTCGGCGACATTTTGTTTCAACAAGACGGCGCCACTTCCCACACATAACATCAATCAATGGATTTATTGAGAGATCACTTAGGTGAGCAGATAATTTCACGTTTTGGGCCGGTCGATTGGCCACCAAGATCGTGTGAAATCACACCGTAAGACTTTTTCCTGTGGGGATATGAAAAGTCTAAAGTTTATGCGGACAAATCCGCTTCGATTCAGGCCTTGGAGCAAAACATCGCGCGTGTCATTCGCTAGTTACTAGTCGAAATGCTCGAACGAGTCATCGAAAATTGGACTCAATGGATGGACCATCTGAGACGTAGCCGCGACCAACATTTGATAGACATAACCTTCAAAAAATAAATGCCAAAGAATGTTCTTTCAAATGATAATAAACATTCCCCATTCAATTTGAATTTTCTTTGTTTTTTTTTTTTTCTTTAAAAAAAGTAGGGAACGTCGAAATTGATCACGCTTAATAAATATGGGCTGGGTCACGCTTCCATTAAACGTCTCACAAGTGTTTCTAACTTCTAAACATTGCTATCATAAATACTTCCTTAATAAGGGGAACGCACGAATGCCAAATAAGAGTGTACTAGACCGAACGTAATGAAATAGTTATTTTTCCCATCGCATAGAATAGGCCTTTCGGCCACTACCTACAGTTTGGTGAACAACGATGGCCATACCTGCGATTGGTCAGACTACTTTTAAAAGTCCTTCGATGAGCTTAGGAAAATGTGTATTTATGGAAATGTTCATTTAATCATTTTTAAATTCGATTGTTTTCAATTTTTCAAAATGTGTTGAGAGTGGACGGCGGCGGAAAGTAAACTGTCACTCACAGATATTAAATATTAGACATCCCTGATTGACTACTAAGTTGCCTTTATGTGGGGCTTTGACCCCACCCCCTATACCTATGTCAGTCGAGTTGATGTCCTCCCGTTGTTGGCCACCTACCCCTGCCACCAAACGAATCGGAATGAATTGTTAAAATGTATTCATTTCCTCGGTGAACGATAAAGGAGAATTTACCTTTTTGTGCTGCTGCTGCTGCTTTTGCTGCGTACATAGTTGCCAACTACCTTTGGTGGCCGATAATAATCACGGCAATTGTTTATGAGCTGTAAACTGTAAAAGCGGGCAGACCACCAGTCAGTGACAGTCACAAGCCCCAGTGGCAGACACGAAACCCACAACTCTCCTCCGATGCGCACCGTTCTCCGTACTTGGGGCAAAACAATGCCCGAGAATACAGCAGCCACAGTCAAAAACGATGAGCTGTCAATAATGATGGCTGCCATTGAACCAACCACTCGCCACTCTCACTCATCACTATCGTCTTGATGGTGTTGGGTCTGAGAGAATGTCGGTTGATGTTGTTGGGGCTATTGTTGTTGTTGTTGTGCGAAATCAAGGCGAATGCGAATATCTGTGAATGCTGTGGGTATGAGATTGGGGATCTGTCTGTTTCACACACATACGAATAAGAATTCCTTACTTTGTAATTGTGTTTGATTGTAGGCTTTTGGGTATTGGTACAATGTTTACATGTGTATGTATGTGGAAGGGGTGGGTCTGTAATTGTCGCTTACACAGTCATTCAGTTTGTGAAGTCGTTGTTACACACTGATTTGCCTAGTTTATGGCCGTTCGACACTTATTCAGTGCTACCGCCAAAATACGCATTAAACACAACAACAGCGGCAACCATTTAGAAGTCGTAATCGTAATGGTACCGTGACGAGAAAAGAGCGGCGGACGAAGTCTTATGACTGTGGTATAGCTACATATATAGCGTGCAAACGCCATAAAACACACACACACACAGCCGAGAATAGAGCATCACCTTTAATGGTCACAGCTATAGGCAATTGATGGCCATTTGAGTTAAATGTTCAATGGGTAACTGTGGGCGTCTGGTAATGGGTGGGCTTTTATCAATGAGGGGACAAAGTGGGTTAATTTGAAACTCGTTTGAATCTACTCAATGAATATTTCAGAAAAGGCTGCGGTGGTATTGTTGATACGCACCAAACAATTGAACATTATTATATCTGCAATATGAAGATGTGGAAGATATACCAAATCAGGTCGAGGAAATACTTCTAAAATTATATGAATACATCGACTTGAATATACATTAACTCTGACGTGTAAATGTGTGATTGCGGTTTGATATTTTGTATAGGTTAGGTTAGGTTAGGTTGAAGAGAGGAGACGTTTAAACGTCTCATGTCCATGGACATACACTTAAGCCAGTGGTTCGGCCTGTTGTGCGCTCCTTATTTATGATCTTTTTATACCTCACGAGTTACAGAAAATCGGTACTAGACACGAATTTTCTCAGTATCTTCCAGTCATATTCTCTGAGATGAGTCAAGTCTGGTAATATGTCGGACCCGAAATGTTGGGATCTTGCATGTGTGAAAGCCGGGCAGTGACACAGAAAATGTTCCATCGTTTCGATGTTTTCTCTGCATGCCCTGCATTCGTCGTTTCCTGCTAGTCCTATGCGATTAAGATGTGCTTGTAAGCTTGAGTGTCCCGTTAGAACACTCATCATCTTACTAATATCGATCTTGTTTAGTTTCAGAAGACTTCTTGTTTTCTTTTCATTTGGGTCACCCCACAGTATCTTTGCAGTTGTTCATACTATATTTTGTATAAGAGAGACGAGATTGTGGCCATTACAGAAACAATGACGCATTATACATAAATTCAAAATTTGAAAGGGGCATTACCGGAAAACAAACCTTTCGAAACTGATATGCAGCATTTTCAATTGTAATTTGAAAAATATCACTTGATATTGCCTTGCCTTTTTATGGGTGGGCAGTGTAAATGCCAATCAAAGTCGGCTGTTAACTATATTTCCAGTAAATGAAAACTGATGCAATTAATTTTCAAATGAAAGTATCCTTGGGCATACACGGATATTGGATTATCCTTTTGCGGTATTGGGGTTCTTATGTTTTAATTCCTCCCATAAAAGTACAAACGCAGAGTGATTTGAATAATTTCAGCTCTTGACGTCTTCTCATTGTTGCCGTGTTCACTTAGAAGAACTCAGAAAATTATGAGGTAAGTCTAATTGCTGCACCGCTACATGTCTCAGAGGAGTTCTACTCGGCAACTTGGCCAATTTATTATAGTCTGTCCTCCAATTCGTATCTTTCGGTACACAGTGTGAGTGGATGTTGTACTTGAAATACTTCGGCTGGGTTCGGTGGGCCATGGCTGTTGTCTGAGTACTTTTTTTTTGTTGTTTGGTGGCTTTGTAGGTGGGTTGGTTGTAATTCTCTTGATAGTGGGTGCTCTCCGGTGATGATGCTTAAACACAACATAGCCAAAAATACACACACATACACCACCCACACCTTCCCACTTTCACATCTTTGGGGCATCGTTAGTGTCGATGTGTGTGTTATTACGAAGCCAAAATGCAGGAAACTGTTTTCGTTTTGCGACGTAGTCTATTGTTCGGCCTGGTGAATGCGTGTCACTTGGGTGATATGAACATATTGTGGTACTGCCACTGTTACCACCCACTCCAATGAAAGCAAGACTAGCATTGGCACAACTAACATACTGACACTACAACTACTACTTATACTACTCCGTTGCTGCGACCAAGAACAACAACAACCGCCACCAATATCACAACATTGTCATCGGCACCATCGCCGCCCTTGCCGTTGATGTCAAACTTTATTCTTTGCAAGAGCCGAGGCAGGAGCAGTTGCAAGTTGTTCGCAATTGTTGTAAGAGCAAACAGCATATGACATAGAGCAACTCCGTCCACCGACACGTCGTCCTCAACATCATTATCTTCCCCATAGCCCGGACACATTATCATGAGCAGCAGCGGCAGAAGCAATACAGACACCATATACCAACACCTCACCCGACCCCCCTACCCATTTGGTGAGCCTTAAAAGGAGGCAAGCCAGCACAACAATGCCTACAGCGTTGTTGTGCTCGCCATAGGACAAAAAAAAATCCTGCTTAAAATGTCCTAAAAGAATGAAAACCGACTACACTGAACACTGATTTCACTTCACTAGTCTTTTGTGGCGATACAGACGATGATTATGAAGTGGGAGATGACGGCGATGATGATATTGCTTGTGACAAAGACGATGATGTTGCCGACGATGTAGTTGTTGGTGATAAATTAATTGCAATAACAGAATTCAATACCACAGTGGTTAATGGTAGGCATTTACTAATATTTACGCTAGTTTATAATACATAATGGATGTTCATTAAAGTTCACAAACTTTAATGATTTTACACATTTTACAAACTGAAAAAGGCGTACGGAAAATCATTGGAATTACCCAAACTTTTATGATTTCGGCTTTGATTCGGCGCCAAATGCTATGATCATTAAAATAAGTACATCTTATACTTCAATTAAAGACCTGGAACGATTTTAAATTTATTACATCCTGGACTTTAATTAAAGTCATGAAACGACCTTGTATTTTAATTAAAAACATGAAACGTGCTTAAATAAATTACATGTTGTAATTACTGAAGCTAACCCCCCGCTAAGAATATCGATCGACACAGAATCACTAACTGATTCGATTTAATAAAATGTGACGAAAAGCGGACAAGATTTAGCTCTCGCATAGATTTAAAATCTTATAGTCAGCTTCGTCCGACTTTAGCTCCTCCTTTCTTTTTATGAAAACGTGACGATTTTTATCTAAATTACACACTATTTTCCTAAATGTTTCTTGAAAGTAATAAAATTTAGTATAATTGGCATGCTTTTAAACGGTCCGCCAAATAACTTTTTTTTTGAAAACATCGCGCAAAACATCGAGTGTAGCCTCGGCTGTGTGGCACGTAGCGCCGTCCTGTTGAAACCAAATGTTGCCAATATCCTCCTCTTCAATTTTTGTGCACAAAAATTCGATCAACATGGCCCGATAAGGATCGCCATTGACTGCAACGGCCACTTGCTCATTTTCGAAGAAAATGGCCCAATTATGCCTCTGGACCAAAATCCGCACCAAACAGTGACTCGTTTTGGGTGCTTGGCATGCTTTTAAACGGTCCGCCAAATAACTTTTTTTTTGAAAACATCGCGCAAAACATCGAGTGTAGCCTCGGCTGTGTGGCACGTAGCGCCGTCCTGTTGAAACCAAATGTTGCCAATATCCTCCTCTTCAATTTTTGTGCACAAAAATTCGATCAACATGGCCCGATAAGGATCGCCATTGACTGCAACGGCCACTTGCTCATTTTCGAAGAAAATGGCCCAATTATGCCTCTGGACCAAAATCCGCACCAAACAGTGACTCGTTTTGGGTGTATCGGCTTTTCAATGTATGCGAGCGGGTTTTCTGTGCCCCAAATGCGACAATTTTGCTTGTTTACATACCCGCCAAGATCAAAATGTGCTTCATCTGAAAAGTTGATTTTTTTTTTGGCAAAATCGGCATCTTCTGTAAGTCGATCGCTCCCAGCGTTGTTCAAGCGTATACACAACCATATTCGTTCAGCGGAAGGATAAAATTAATTATCTGTCAAATCAGACATGCTAAGTGTTGCTAAGTGTTACCATTCACGAAATAAGTACTAGTTGAAAAAAAACGTTAGATTGCGGACCCTTTATAAGAAATGGATTTAAAGCGTAACGCATTGACTTGTCGAATTATTCAAAAAAATTAAAAATTTGCACCCAGGTTAAAATTAAAGTTGTCATATTTGCTAACTTTTATAAAAATAAATGAAATAAGTTAACAATAAATCGTAAATCAAAAAGTATGGACCAACATATTGCTTACGTTATTTTCAGTGCCGGGCTTTACTGAAAAATGTCGATGTCTATATAGCGTTTACAGATTTTCTTGATAGAAAACTAGAATCTTTTACAAGTATTTCCAGGATCGTTGTATGATAAACAAACAGTTCAGACCAAAACAAAACAATCTTTAAAATAATCTCATTTGTCTATATGAACGATAACGGTAATCGCTCTAAGACAACATACTTTTAAATTCAATGATATAAAGGCCCACACAGATAGAATTCTTTCCTTCGATTGCTTTGAAGAAAAAAACCGAGGCAAAGCAAAAATTTGTTCAACTCTTAACTTTTTGATTTTTTTCGTATTTTGACAATGTTATTGTTTACATTTCAAAATTATTTTTCTCAAAAAACATTGTCTTTGAATAAAAATGAAACAGAAATAACAAATTTGAACGGAAATATTGAAATTATTCAAAAATATAAATAAAAAGTATTTGAAAGTGTTTTGATATCGCGGTCAAGGAATCACGCACCAAGCTTCCTATCTGTGTTTCCAAAAAAAATTATACTTTTCATGCGAGAAATTAAAGCAAAGAATTGACTTAACGAATTTTATCTGTCTGGGCCTTGAAAATATCGAAAATAAAAGGCATTTCGACATTTTGTAGTTGTTGTATTTACTCATTTGAACGTCAGAGAAAATAAAGCATGAGACAAAACGTTTTGAACTTCTTACAATATTCTCAATATAGAGCTGAAATTTCCCGATATAATTCCAAAGTGAAAATAATTTAACAATGGAAGAATTGCGAGTAGATTTTTTTGTAAGATAATGAAGTTGGTAGTTGTTCAGTAAATTCGATAAGAAGAAGTTTGTGAATAATTGGTAGATTTTTGCTAATTTTTAATTTCTGTTAGAAAATATACCAAATTAACGTTTACAACCTCTGGCAGAGTCGAAAATATCCATTGTGGTGGCCGATCATGGTGCACAGCATCTAAAGATGATTGCAGGATAGTTAGATTGATAACTCTGAAACATTTCAGAACAATTGGCTGTTTAAGTTGTAAATGCCCTTAACCTAAAAAGTAGAAGTAGGACAATGCAGACGAGAGCATAAGATGTACGAATCAAAAGATATCGCGGTGCAAATAAAAACAGAAGAGCTCGTTTAATTTTAGCTAAAGAACACAGCCTAAACAAATGGAAACCAAACAGGAAACATTCGAATACGCAGACCTGTAATTAAAAGATTGGATCCTTTGCATTGTAAAGGGTGGATCCTTGCATTGTAAAGGGTTTTTAAAACATGCCGCTTGTTGTTGTTGTAGCAGCTTGGAGACGCTGAGTTGATAACCCTTAAGTCTATTTCTATTACAAACTTCGTTCCGGCATATTTCCGATTATCGCGGTAACCTTTTATTGTTTTCATCTACTCAATGTTGTACGGTTGTAAATTAACATTCGTCTATTAGTTTCAGGGAATGAATGTTATTAGAGTTACCGTTTCTATTCTCCACTAGAAGCGCTGCATTTCTGTTAATAGTCGTCGTGGTGTTATGTTTATTTTTAGCTTCCCTGTTGACTTGGGTTATCAGATGTTGTTGTGGTGGCAGTGCGACCGGTAAGTTATTTTTAGCTGCAGAAACTCGAATAATGATTAAAACATAAATTTAATTTAACCCAGCACCTTCGGGTCCCAAGTCTAATGCACTAACCACTGAGCTATCGAAGGCGTTACACTGGCGCTTTTGTTACGTTTTGGTCGTTGGTGGGTTCTTACATATATAAAGTACAATTTTGTGACCAACATTTTTGAAAAACAATTCATATTCGCCCTCCACATTTGTAGGGTTCTTTTTTACGTCTTTTTAAAACAGAGTCAAAAATTTGCTAGAGGGTTAATATGTCCCACAACAATTTTGGTCTTAATATTTGCTACAAATAACACATAGCCAAAAGGGAGAAAGGGATGGTCCACAGATTGTTTTTTAAGGTTTACGACTGCCAGAAAGGTGTAAACGTCACATACGTTATAAATCCGTCTCGAATGTATAAAATGTCACAAAAGTCACAAAGAATTACTTTATATGTATTATATATAGGTAACAAAATATTCTTTGCAAAATTACATGCTCATAGCTACACGGAGAAAAAAATATGTTAAAAATATGTTTGGATGCAATCATAAATATGTTTGGGACGGGCACAATCATATATATGTTTGTGGGTAAACATATTATGTTTGCACACAATCATAATATGTTCGGGGCAAAATTCTAGCATATTATAAAACGATATGATTGTGTCCTAACATATTTTTGGCAAAATAATATATTAGAGCATATTTTTTAGATTTTTAGAGAGTATTACTCTCTGAGAGCCCAATTATGTGACTCATAGAGCATTCACCATCACCACTGTGCTAAGCCATCACAGCGAACACACGCACGCACCCACATACAACCATTGACAGCCACAGCCAGTCAGAATGAATATATGGCTATGCTTATACTTTCTTGTTTCGGGTGTAACATGAAAGTAAATTAAAATACACGCTGCGCATATAATTCTCGTTGACTCTATATAGCCAGTGGTATAAGGTGTTGACGTTTTTCAGTCAATGGGGTGGATCAACGGAGCTACCAACCAAGCAAAGCAAAAATTTGTTCAACTCTTAACTTTTTGATTTTTTTCGTATTTTGACAATGTTATTGTTTACATTTCAAAATTATTTTTCTCAAAAAACATTGTCTTTGAATAAAAATGAAACAGAAATAACAAATTTGAACGGAAATATTGAAATTATTCAAAAATATAAATAAAAAGTATTTGAAAGTGTTTTGATATCGCGGTCAAGGAATCACGCACCAAGCTTCCTATCTGTGTTTCCAAAAAAAATTATACTTTTCATGCGAGAAATTAAAGCAAAGAATTGACTTAACGAATTTTATCTGTCTGGGCCTTGAAAATATCGAAAATAAAAGGCATTTCGACATTTTGTAGTTGTTGTATTTACTCATTTGAACGTCAGAGAAAATAAAGCATGAGACAAAACGTTTTGAACTTCTTACAATATTCTCAATATAGAGCTGAAATTTCCCGATATAATTCCAAAGTGAAAATAATTTAACAATGGAAGAATTGCGAGTAGATTTTTTTGTAAGATAATGAAGTTGGTAGTTGTTCAGTAAATTCGATAAGAAGAAGTTTGTGAATAATTGGTAGATTTTTGCTAATTTTTAATTTCTGTTAGAAAATATACCAAATTAACGTTTACAACCTCTGGCAGAGTCGAAAATATCCATTGTGGTGGCCGATCATGGTGCACAGCATCTAAAGATGATTGCAGGATAGTTAGATTGATAACTCTGAAACATTTCAGAACAATTGGCTGTTTAAGTTGTAAATGCCCTTAACCTAAAAAGTAGAAGTAGGACAATGCAGACGAGAGCATAAGATGTACGAATCAAAAGATATCGCGGTGCAAATAAAAACAGAAGAGCTCGTTTAATTTTAGCTAAAGAACACAGCCTAAACAAATGGAAACCAAACAGGAAACATTCGAATACGCAGACCTGTAATTAAAAGATTGGATCCTTTGCATTGTAAAGGGTGGATCCTTGCATTGTAAAGGGTTTTTAAAACATGCCGCTTGTTGTTGTTGTAGCAGCTTGGAGACGCTGAGTTGATAACCCTTAAGTCTATTTCTATTACAAACTTCGTTCCGGCATATTTCCGATTATCGCGGTAACCTTTTATTGTTTTCATCTACTCAATGTTGTACGGTTGTAAATTAACATTCGTCTATTAGTTTCAGGGAATGAATGTTATTAGAGTTACCGTTTCTATTCTCCACTAGAAGCGCTGCATTTCTGTTAATAGTCGTCGTGGTGTTATGTTTATTTTTAGCTTCCCTGTTGACTTGGGTTATCAGATGTTGTTGTGGTGGCAGTGCGACCGGTAAGTTATTTTTAGCTGCAGAAACTCGAATAATGATTAAAACATAAATTTAATTTAACCCAGCACCTTCGGGTCCCAAGTCTAATGCACTAACCACTGAGCTATCGAAGGCGTTACACTGGCGCTTTTGTTACGTTTTGGTCGTTGGTGGGTTCTTACATATATAAAGTACAATTTTGTGACCAACATTTTTGAAAAACAATTCATATTCGCCCTCCACATTTGTAGGGTTCTTTTTTACGTCTTTTTAAAACAGAGTCAAAAATTTGCTAGAGGGTTAATATGTCCCACAACAATTTTGGTCTTAATATTTGCTACAAATAACACATAGCCAAAAGGGAGAAAGGGATGGTCCACAGATTGTTTTTTAAGGTTTACGACTGCCAGAAAGGTGTAAACGTCACATACGTTATAAATCCGTCTCGAATGTATAAAATGTCACAAAAGTCACAAAGAATTACTTTATATGTATTATATATAGGTAACAAAATATTCTTTGCAAAATTACATGCTCATAGCTACACGGAGAAAAAAATATGTTAAAAATATGTTTGGATGCAATCATAAATATGTTTGGGACGGGCACAATCATATATATGTTTGTGGGTAAACATATTATGTTTGCACACAATCATAATATGTTCGGGGCAAAATTCTAGCATATTATAAAACGATATGATTGTGTCCTAACATATTTTTGGCAAAATAATATATTAGAGCATATTTTTTAGATTTTTAGAGAGTATTACTCTCTGAGAGCCCAATTATGTGACTCATAGAGCATTCACCATCACCACTGTGCTAAGCCATCACAGCGAACACACGCACGCACCCACATACAACCATTGACAGCCACAGCCAGTCAGAATGAATATATGGCTATGCTTATACTTTCTTGTTTCGGGTGTAACATGAAAGTAAATTAAAATACACGCTGCGCATATAATTCTCGTTGACTCTATATAGCCAGTGGTATAAGGTGTTGACGTTTTTCAGTCAATGGGGTGGATCAACGGAGCTACCAACCAAGCAAAGCAAAAATTTGTTCAACTCTTAACTTTTTGATTTTTTTCGTATTTTGACAATGTTATTGTTTACATTTCAAAATTATTTTTCTCAAAAAACATTGTCTTTGAATAAAAATGAAACAGAAATAACAAATTTGAACGGAAATATTGAAATTATTCAAAAATATAAATAAAAAGTATTTGAAAGTGTTTTGATATCGCGGTCAAGGAATCACGCACCAAGCTTCCTATCTGTGTTTCCAAAAAAAATTATACTTTTCATGCGAGAAATTAAAGCAAAGAATTGACTTAACGAATTTTATCTGTCTGGGCCTTGAAAATATCGAAAATAAAAGGCATTTCGACATTTTGTAGTTGTTGTATTTACTCATTTGAACGTCAGAGAAAATAAAGCATGAGACAAAACGTTTTGAACTTCTTACAATATTCTCAATATAGAGCTGAAATTTCCCGATATAATTCCAAAGTGAAAATAATTTAACAATGGAAGAATTGCGAGTAGATTTTTTTGTAAGATAATGAAGTTGGTAGTTGTTCAGTAAATTCGATAAGAAGAAGTTTGTGAATAATTGGTAGATTTTTGCTAATTTTTAATTTCTGTTAGAAAATATACCAAATTAACGTTTACAACCTCTGGCAGAGTCGAAAATATCCATTGTGGTGGCCGATCATGGTGCACAGCATCTAAAGATGATTGCAGGATAGTTAGATTGATAACTCTGAAACATTTCAGAACAATTGGCTGTTTAAGTTGTAAATGCCCTTAACCTAAAAAGTAGAAGTAGGACAATGCAGACGAGAGCATAAGATGTACGAATCAAAAGATATCGCGGTGCAAATAAAAACAGAAGAGCTCGTTTAATTTTAGCTAAAGAACACAGCCTAAACAAATGGAAACCAAACAGGAAACATTCGAATACGCAGACCTGTAATTAAAAGATTGGATCCTTTGCATTGTAAAGGGTGGATCCTTGCATTGTAAAGGGTTTTTAAAACATGCCGCTTGTTGTTGTTGTAGCAGCTTGGAGACGCTGAGTTGATAACCCTTAAGTCTATTTCTATTACAAACTTCGTTCCGGCATATTTCCGATTATCGCGGTAACCTTTTATTGTTTTCATCTACTCAATGTTGTACGGTTGTAAATTAACATTCGTCTATTAGTTTCAGGGAATGAATGTTATTAGAGTTACCGTTTCTATTCTCCACTAGAAGCGCTGCATTTCTGTTAATAGTCGTCGTGGTGTTATGTTTATTTTTAGCTTCCCTGTTGACTTGGGTTATCAGATGTTGTTGTGGTGGCAGTGCGACCGGTAAGTTATTTTTAGCTGCAGAAACTCGAATAATGATTAAAACATAAATTTAATTTAACCCAGCACCTTCGGGTCCCAAGTCTAATGCACTAACCACTGAGCTATCGAAGGCGTTACACTGGCGCTTTTGTTACGTTTTGGTCGTTGGTGGGTTCTTACATATATAAAGTACAATTTTGTGACCAACATTTTTGAAAAACAATTCATATTCGCCCTCCACATTTGTAGGGTTCTTTTTTACGTCTTTTTAAAACAGAGTCAAAAATTTGCTAGAGGGTTAATATGTCCCACAACAATTTTGGTCTTAATATTTGCTACAAATAACACATAGCCAAAAGGGAGAAAGGGATGGTCCACAGATTGTTTTTTAAGGTTTACGACTGCCAGAAAGGTGTAAACGTCACATACGTTATAAATCCGTCTCGAATGTATAAAATGTCACAAAAGTCACAAAGAATTACTTTATATGTATTATATATAGGTAACAAAATATTCTTTGCAAAATTACATGCTCATAGCTACACGGAGAAAAAAATATGTTAAAAATATGTTTGGATGCAATCATAAATATGTTTGGGACGGGCACAATCATATATATGTTTGTGGGTAAACATATTATGTTTGCACACAATCATAATATGTTCGGGGCAAAATTCTAGCATATTATAAAACGATATGATTGTGTCCTAACATATTTTTGGCAAAATAATATATTAGAGCATATTTTTTAGATTTTTAGAGAGTATTACTCTCTGAGAGCCCAATTATGTGACTCATAGAGCATTCACCATCACCACTGTGCTAAGCCATCACAGCGAACACACGCACGCACCCACATACAACCATTGACAGCCACAGCCAGTCAGAATGAATATATGGCTATGCTTATACTTTCTTGTTTCGGGTGTAACATGAAAGTAAATTAAAATACACGCTGCGCATATAATTCTCGTTGACTCTATATAGCCAGTGGTATAAGGTGTTGACGTTTTTCAGTCAATGGGGTGGATCAACGGAGCTACCAACCAAGTTGAAAGAAAAGTGGCATAGTCCGCAGTCCGAATAATGGATAATTAATGGAACATTAGACTAGAATTTTATAAATATATTATAGGTGCGTCACAAAGGGTTCAGACTTTTGATAAAAACAACAATATACAATCATATACATGATTAAATGCAATCATATATATGATTACATACAATCATATAAATGTTTGGACATAAGCATATATATGATTACACACAATCATATAAATGTTTGGACATAAGCATACATATGATTACATACAATCATATAAATGTTTGGGAACATTACCGCTAGCCCAAACATAATATGTTTGGGGCTGCTCCAAACATATATATGTTGCCTGCAAAATATGTTTGGGGCAATATGTTACAGAGGCCGTTTTTTTCCTCCGTGTATATGCTACTGACCTACTCTAGCAGTTCATGAGGGATGCAGGACTTTCAAAAATTTGGTTAGGGAAAATTACTCAATATTACTATTCATTTTTAATTTATGGCTGCTGCATATTTTTTAACATCACTCTAGAACCATTTGTCCGATTGGGTTAAAAAGGTAATACAATTTAAAGTAAATTTCCTTAACTTTGTGTGGTATTTACCACCCCTTTACATATAAGTTTAAGAAACATTTGGAATTGTGAAAAAAATGATAATTTCAAAAAAAGTAAACATATTTTAAACCTTACCAAAAAGCTACATAACGAATTCGGAAATATTTTCTCTAAAATCATTCAACCTCCATATCGCTCTTTAACCGAGACAAATCTCAAAATGGTGCAGGATGTACCTTTGGAAAATATATACATAAATCGCGAAAAACTATTGAGTGACATCTCGTAACTTTTGACCGACTAATACATATGTTTTACGAGAAATAATTCTTCAAATTTACTGTTTTTAACCCTCTCACGTCTAAAAGATGTATTATGGAGTCTTTTTCATTGCTCTACTAAATTTTGCGTTTGAAACTACGCCTTCCGGGGAAAATAACTTTGTATCACTATGCAACGGCGTGCTAGGTAAATTGCAAAAATAAATGTAATGGAAAAGAGCATCCAAAGAAACAATAAAAATTCCCAACTTATGATCCGGAAATTGTTCTAATTTGGAGTTTCACCAATGAATTTAACAAGGGGTTGTCGAGCCGGGGAGGTACTTCTTTGTCACAACTTTTGCACAACTCCTTTTAAAGCACTGTAAGATTTGCTTTTTTGGTGTTGAATTTATTTCATGAATGTATGTCGTTCTTATTAACGTCATTGGGTCCAGAGATCTCTTTTTTTAAAGGAATACAAATGTTGACGTAGGGAAGGGAACGTATAAATAATATACTATGGGCCAAAGAAATCAACGATCATATATATGTATGTTTAGGACATTTGAAGACGTTTATAATCTGTATGGTGTAGCTGGCTCTTGAAAAGTGTGACTGAATGACCCCATAGTGTAACTTCTAGTAACATTTTCGCAAATGGTCAACATTTTCACTAATAAAAAAGTATTTTTTATTTTACACTGTAATACATAGCACATTTGTGCGGCGCTATGTATTTTCCGTAAACCCGGTTCAGAGAGTAGTAAAGTACCACATTGTGATATAGTAAGTATGGTATGGTATATTTAATTCCCATAATTTCATTTAAAATTATTTTATTGTAACCTACACCACACTGTGGTACAATTTACTATAATTGTATGCGTTTGTTTCTAACATCCAAAAGGAGAAGCGATATATAGAAACATCGTTTATTATACCGATCGGATCGAATTAGAATCACTTTCTGAACCGATTTAGCTGTGTCAGTCTGTGCATTCATTCTTGTAATCAATGTGCAGTGCAGCCCACAAATATTGTTCGATCTCAAAGAAATTTTGCACATATCTTTATTTTGGGACAAGACAATTCGTATTGAAATTGAAAGATAATCCGTATTTAGATACGGCGTCTACGGCGAACTATCTAAAAATCTCTCAACTATTTGAATATCAGTTTAGAACAAGATATCTTCATATATATGAATGTCTATTTAGCTTATACCCTCTATAGAAGATACTCGTATAATTTCCTTTCGATATTCATGAAATTTGACAAAGAGTATCTTATTTTAACAGTTAATATCTGTATATATCAACATTTTTGTAAAGGATAAAGTGTTATTAATGAATTCAGTTTTTATCGCAATCCAATGTACTACAATTCCACAATTTAACATATTTCGAAGAAAATCAGCATACTTTAAAATGATTTTATGTTATTTTAATCGACTATAAAAAAAGTCGACTTTTAGGTCCGATTAATCGACCTAGTCGAATGAAACGAAATTTGGTTGATGAAAAAGTCGAAAGTCGACCAGCTTCCAGAACCATTCACTAATTCTGATATAGCCGCCATATAAATATATATTTCTTCCGATTTTGCCCTTTAGCACTATAGAAGCAGTATTTTACACATACATATTTCATAGCCCTCATATATATGTTCCTTCCGATGTGGACTTTTATCACTTCAGAAGCTTTATTTTACATCCATTCGTTTTGAAATTATCTAGGGTTAATAATTTATATTCCAAAATTACATTTTGGTGAGTTATTTAGAAGAACTTTATTAAATGCCGAAAAAATGTTCATTCTTATGATTTGGAAGTACTTATCATGTTATTCTTACACGCTGAAAAAAAATTGCTTCTGTAGTATATTGTCCCAAACATATTCGGCTTGAAACATATATATGTTTAGGGTAGACTCTAAGCATGTAATATTTGGTACATACAAAAATTGTGTATTTGGGAAGATGTTGTTCTAAACAAATATTTGTTTACATCCCAATGTGACTGCTATTTGTGAAACAAATATTTATTTGCATTTAAATATTCATAAAATACATAAATTGTGTCAAATTTTTCAGTAATTCAAAGTTAAATTTTTAGAAATTTTCAATGTTCTTAAAAAAAATAATTAATAATTACTTAGAGAATTGACAACTAATGATGGCTTGGAATACTCAGAAATTTTAAATGATTCATTTAAAACAGAAGGTAATGCTGCATATGGTATCATAACTGTTACAATTCCAAACCCCAAATTACAATTACAATTCCAAACCAAGGAAAAATTGAAACTGAAATTTGAAAAAATCAGCAAAAGTTTTGGAAATCTTTTTTAAATAAAATATATTTGGAAAAATTCCTAAATAATAATTTTATTTGTATTTAAACACATATTTTATTTGAGAAATTTAGTTTGCAAATATAATTTGTTGTACTATATTAATATATGCCTTCCAAATATATTTTATTGATTTTCAAATAAAATTTATTTGCTAAGAAATATAAAATATTTAAAAATTTGTGTTCCAAATATATTTTCTTTCGATTCAAACATATCAAAAAAGGCGATTTTGCCCCGTGTAGGAAGTACTTCTTTTATTTTTTGCTGGGTATATAGTTAAATAAACCGCATATTTACTTTTTCAATTATCTTTGGTATTTTTCCCAAGACGTTTATGACTATGTGCGAGATTTTTTTAAAAAAAAAAATAGTTCATGTCTTTATTTTTGATATTACTTTTTTAACGATTCTATCTATCAACAAAAATTATCCATTATTTTTTATTGACATCTATTCATGTCTTAGTTGAAAAATCAAAGTGGATATAGAAGGGTTAGGCTTTATTTAAACTCCAAAAATATTTCTTACAGATTAATAGTGACAAAGTAATGTTGCAGACGCTGTCAATCAAGCAAATTTGGTTAGCAAAATATAAAAAAACAAAAGAGACAGTCAAAATGGAGTGACATTCACACCACTCCACTCGTGATCCAGTTCCCCGCCCTTCATCATTGCTTTGACTTTACATGGATGTTTGCCGAGTGATAGACAACTTTTGTAATCGCAGCGATATCATGTTCCCCATTATTATTACTTATAATCTCCCCAATCCATCCTGTCATATTCCTCTCCAGCCCCATTCATATATCCACTTTATAATCTTAACAATGAAAAAGTACGTGTATTTGAGAGATTATAATGAATAACGTTTTGTCGTATTGTGTCGGTGATGCAAAGTGATGTGGAGAGTGTGGTATATTCTCATCGGGATGCCTATCATCCCAGTATTTGTGATGCCAGTGTTGGAGGAAAATCCCTAAGGAGTAGAGCGAAGGAGCAGAAAGAGATAATTTCGGAATGCCACTCAATTACTGCGACATAGTCGTACAGCAAATGTTGTGTTATTTGAGTCCAATGTTAACTGTAAGACTGTGTCTTGGTTTTTGAGAACAACTCTTCCTCGTCGAATAACCTGCTTATCCTTGCACTCACCATTGTTCTCTTCGCTGGAATCGTCATCAACGTCATAGCGATGGGATATCATCTGCACCGTCGTATTGCCTGCAGGTACGAGTATTCATCATCAACAGCATCAGCATCAGCATCAGCATCATCCTTGCAAGCAGCAGCTCGGGTCTTCTTATCTCAACAAGCAAACAAACAATGTGATTATCCATTTTGTGAGAGTGTCTACAAGTGAGCGAGGATGTGAGTGAGTGTGTAAATCGTGTTTGCAAACATCACAGAATTGTTGCTTAATATCATCCATTCACAAAAACCATTCACAATGAATGTGGGAAGACAAGAAGTCCTCCGTGGCCCATTCCAATATTCGTTCTCTTCGAAACCCTACCAATCCATCTCGCCTTCAGCACATCACCACGTCATTATCATTCACGTTGGTTCCCCCTCTCTCCTTCTTTCTGTCGTTTGTGCGAACAATTGTCAGTCGTTGCTTTTTTGTTGGCTTTTTATTTCTATATTTTATTAGTTGATAAAGTTGATAAAGTAAGTTAAATTTACGATGTGTATCATCACCATCTCCATCATTGTCGTCGTGAATGAAAATGGGAAGGATAATTGGCAGATAATAACGAACGACCGAAAGAATCGCAAAAATACAATTCTAAACAACCGAACAACATTCTCCGCGAGAGAGAGACAGAGACGCAGGAAGAGGCGAAGCCGGTATTTACGAGTATGCCATTTCGAAAAGTTTAAAATGTGGCGGCGGGTAATTAAATTAAAAAACTTTATGCGGTTTTGACGATACTTACTCGTCATAACGAGTGATATTAAATAACAAACAACTGCCGGTTTAATTGTATCCTCAACACATTGCGAATCGTGGATTAAATTATACATTCTGCTCAATTATGATAATTGATTTGCATGATGTGTCCGTTACTCGATTTGGGGCGACAACTTTTCCATTTTTGGTTCCGGGGATTCTAAACATTAGCTGGCCCCTCGAAAAAGGTGTCATCGGTTTTTGTCCAACAGCTAATTCAGACGTGGTGCTACTGCTTAACTATATTTGGTAATAATGCAGCTAAGAATATGCTGAACAAGATTTGTTAACATTTTATGGCCAAAAATATTTTAGTTGAATATTTTTTGGTGTTTGTGTTAAGTTTTGGGCTTTGTTGTGTTCTGACATAAATATATAGTAAATATGTTCCACAAAAGTATTGGATACCAAAAAATTTTTACGGTTACAAAATAGTGAAATACTAACAATTTTTAGGCACAATGTGGTCTTTGTGAGCTATTTTGGGTGCTTATTAGGTTCCAATGATTAATTAACACAAAATCTTATTCAAACTAATATAAAATGTTTTGTAACAAAAACATTTTAATATGTACGATATCTCAATGTACACTGCCAAGTCCATTCCAGTCGGAAGGGATCTAAAGATGTGGACCATTTCTTTCACGGACTATTATTTTGTTTATATATATCGTAGGCTTAATGCTATTTTGTTCCATACGCCTTTTCGTATGATCGGAGAATAAAGAGTTAAACCCTTTTTATTCCATAGGGTTCCCAACAGAGTTTGTTGCCATTAAAATAAGCAAGTTATAACAATTTTTGTATTGTACTGTGGCATTTTGGTCCATACCCACTTTTGTTTTAATATTTTTCGGGTTTGTATTACATGGACCACAAAGAGGGTCGGTATGGAAGGAGAGTAAATAAGTGAGTAAAAAATATAGGGCGATAAAAAATGGAGACTTGAACAAAAATGCTTAAAACCCATAATATGAACTCCTAATTAAAAAAATAGCATTAAGCCGACGATATGTTAAATTTTAGCCACATCGCACGGATGCAGTGTTACCAGACCAATTTGTCCGAAATTGTCAAAATGGGGGTGTAAAAATCGTCAACATAAATTTTCGAAACAGTAAAAAAATTTTCAACACAAAAATCTAACAGTTACATACAGCTTTTGATTTCTTTCTGTTGAAGGGCAGAGACAGATATGTATTAATAGGTACTCTCAAATGATGTTTGCATTTAATCAAAGTTAATTAAAAACTGTTGTGGGTCGATCTCACATTCTTGAATCGCAATAATAAACAAATTTGATGGAAATATATCTTATACAGATCAGTTTCATTGGATTGAAAATGGTCCATATTTTGAAATACTCCTCATTAAAGTATCCCAATCGATTTAATTCATTGGTTGAAAGCCTATTTTCGGCTCTAAAAATCTACTATAAATATATAGTTAAAACTAAAATGATATGAAAAATTTTTATACTCTGACAAAATTTAGGCCAATGCCATATAAATTCGATTTCGAGCATCAAGAAGTACACGCTGAAAAAAAATCGCTTCTGTAGTATATTGTTCCAAACATATTCGGCTTGAAACATATATATGTTTAGAGTACACTCTAAACATATAATATTGGGTACACACAAAAAGTATATATTTGGGAAAATATTATTCGAAACAAATCTTTGTGTACATACCAATATGTTTTTATTTGGAACTATTATTTTTGAAACAAATATTTATTTGCACTTAAGAATTCAGAAAATACGTTAATTGTGTTAATTTTTTTTACTAATTCGAAGTTATTTTTTAAGAAATTTTTAAAGTTCGGATAATCTTGGATAAAAATAAATTACTTGGAGGATTGACAAGAAATTATGACTTGGAATACTAACTCAGAAATTTGAAATGATTGATTTCAACAGAAGTTAATGCTGCATATGTTATTTTAACTGGAGGAACAATTCGAAACTAAGGAAAAATTTCTAAAAAGTCAGCAAAAGTTTGAAAATAGTTTTTAAATAAAATATATTTGTATAAATTTCTAAACAATAATTTTATTTGTATTTAGACACATTTTTTATTTGAGAAATTTAGTTTGCAAACATATTTTATTGTAATATATTAATATATGCGTTCCAAATATATTTTATTGATTTCCAAATAAAATTTGTTTGCTCAAAAATATATAATATTTAAAAATTTGTGTTATAAATATATTTTCTTTCGATTCAAACATATCAAAAAAGGCGATTTTGCCCCGTGTATAATCCTTTATATGTGGGCTACACAGAAACATCTGTCGTTCCCCATTCTCACTTAGGACGATTTTAGGCTATATCGTCCCTTGTCCAAAAAAGGATCTGTACTAATATCGGTTCCCAATTTCGATCTATACTTTGATCACAAGAGTATATGGACGTACGGGACGACCGTCCTACGTTGCTCAAGCGGAACAGTCGCCACATGACCAGTTTTGCCGAAGAAACATGCGACCATTTGCTTCGAAGTGCTTCTTCGACGAACAACTTTCGTTGGATTTGGCTCTTCTTCGAAGACCCACACGGTCGATTGCTGTTTTGTTTCGGGCTTATACGCATAGATCCAAGATTCGTCACCTGTGACGATCTTCTTTTGAAGCACCGCGATCGTATTTTTTCAAAATTTCTTTGTACCAATCGACACGAGCCTTTTTTGAGCGATTGTCAAATTGATCCAAATTGGGATCCAACGAGAACAAACCTCTTTTACGGCCAGGTGTTCATGCAATATCGAATCTATGCTGGTCGAAGAAATGCCCATTATCAGTTCACGCACGGCATCAATGTTCTCTGGCACAACGGCCACGATTGAATTCATTAAACCAGTTTTTCACAGTGCTATATGATGGTGCTTCATCGTCATGCACTAACGTCGAAAGTTGTGAAAAATGATCGCACGAAAATGTTTACGTGTTAATTCCAATTTTTTTGCCAAATTGATTTTTGCAAGTCACTGTAAACAACACAAATGATGGTCGTACGTCAAAACGTTCTGAGTACGTTTATGCTAAAAAACGTCAAACTTTCCAATGGAAATGTCAGATGGTGCCAGGCAACACTTAGTGTTGGCTAGGCCTGAAATATATATAGCAACCCTCGTATAACAAAGCTTTTTAACTTAGGGTAAAAGACTACTCATTGAAACAATTTTTTTGGTTAGTTAGATGCAACTTTTTAGTTTTAATTATTTTTGAAACAGCTATTATTCTTTATTGGAATCATTTTTGTTTGTACACGCTGAAAGAATCCCTTCTGAAGTATACATATTGTCCCAAACATAATCGGTTCCTATTTTGTTATGGTCGTCCTGTAGAGGACCCCTTCTGAAGTATACCTATTGTCCCAAACATAATCGGTTCATATTTTGTTATACATACATAGTCACCTTATACGAGGTCTGTACAACAGAAAAGGTAAATTTTGAATTACGTTGACACGCTTGTCTCAAACATATGTTTTTAACTTTTCATTCGATCAAAAATCACCCAATTATTCCGAGAAATCTATAAGTCACAGCAGTTTATAATTGGTTATGTCTATAGAAAAGCACGTAAAAAGCTCGTACCTAAAATATTTTTAACCTGCGTTTCATAGAATTCAAGTAATAGTTGAGAGATTTTTGATCGTTCTCCGTAAACGAACGAAAATAAGTTACAGAAACGGGCCCTTAGTTTTGAAATACATAGTCGTCCTATAGAGGTCGCCTTACGTGCATTCGATAAGCGTTTTTTTAATGTTGGCACACTTGTCTCAAACATATGTTCTTAGTTTTGAAATACATAGTCACTCTATAGAGGTCGCCCTTAAATATTTTTGGTTAATTCATAGATGCAATATTTTGTAAACAATTGGTTAACAATTTACAGCGTTCTTAAATTAAATCCATGGTGATACAATATCTTTGTCACCCGACTTTTCCCTGGACCGTTAAATTAGAATATAAATTTACTTTGTATTGCAATTCATATGAATAAATATTTTTTATTTTTAATACTTATATAAAATATTTGGAAAAATTTTAAAACTACAACTTTCTTTGTGGAAGTAACTTTGAAAATATACTTATATTTTGTATTGTATGCCATGCAAACAAAATTTCTTGATTTTCAAATAAAACGTATTTGATCAAAAATATATATTATTTGAAAATGTTGTTTCCAAATATATTTTCTTTTAATTCAAACATATCAAAAATGGCAATTTGTCCCTTGTCCCTAACATTTATATTAGTTTAATTATATTATTGATAGGGAAAGATTTGAATTACGATATTTTCTTAGTACATATAACTAAAATGATGACATTATAACACAATTTTAATTGTTGCAATTGATTCCCAACTAATTATGTTGCTTGTTATATTCGTTTACCCAGTAAAGAGTGAAACATTGCTAACAATTTCTAAACATATCAATTATGAAGAAGGATGTAAGACACAGGAAGAAACCATAATCCTCATAAATCGTGTTGATATGTTGGCCTCACGCCGAAGATTTATGAGCTCAATTAGGCTTGCAATAGGACTTGGACTTGAGAATTTTCCCTTGAAAAAGTTACGCAGGAAAAGTCTCTGGAAGTGTAACAAAATATTTATCATGTACAAATAATCGAATCAAAGTTCGACCAACTTTCAGATTACCACAATACATTTTATTTGCACACCGACAGCAGAAGGTGGACCAGAGACCCCCCCGCACAGATTAATGTGGGCGGACAGTCTGTCGCTGCTTGGCTAACTTTTTCTTTGGACAGTTTTAATGACATTTGTTCCTTTTTTCTTTTGGTCATTGTTTAGGTGGGGCAATAACTTAACATTTGAATGAAAAGGACTTGCGGTAAGCAAATAGGAGCGAGCAACACTGTAACAATTCCTTGGCCCTTGACAAATACACTCGACAATTCGAATTGAGTTAATTCCCCCGATTGGCGCACATCATTTGAAGAGACTTGTCATTCGTAGTGATTGACTGTGGCATCTTTTGATGATGAATCTGTGATATTCCGTGACAATAAAGATAGAAATACCAAGGAAAATGCTGTGTCACCCCTCCCCAACCGCTTCCAAAACGCTATAATGGAATATTGAATAGCACCCATATGCTTCACGAGAACATTTGAATTCTGATCTCAGAGTATGACTAGAGAAACAACTAAATACTAATACAACCATATCAAAATGTGTACGTGATGAGAATTACTTTAAAGTCAGAGTCAAACACGAGTCAAGTGATGTCGGTCACATTGCGACATATCCTAACTGCCACTGACAGTTTAATTTGTTGCAAAGCGAAAAAGTTGCCAAACGCCAAAATCCAAGAGCGGAACGAAAACGCTAAATAAGAACTTGGGAATTTGGTTTGCTACGATTCTAATAAAATATGAATGACTGCTGCAGATGGTGTTGGAAATTTGTCATTGATATTTGGATCATTAGTGATTGTGTCAAATAAATCAAAACTGTAAAGCACGTAGGATTTTGGCAAAAATGAAAATAAATATTATTATGTAATAGCATTCGAGGGGTAGTAAGAGCAGAGCGGTAAAAAAACGCCCAAATCAAAAATTGGTATTTTCTAAATAGGTATGAGATATTGACATACGTTAATAACGCCATTATCAGTCCAGCAAAAAAACTATCCCAACTTTTCAGCTGTATGGTAAAGGAGAAATATAGTATTATCTGATTGCCAAAGCGCAGAGAAAATAATAATTTCTGAGTGGAATCCCTTGAAGTCTTGATAATTGCTGAATGTGTTGAATTAATGAATATTTGTTTCGCCGACAGTTACTTTCTTGTTGAAACCGGCAAACTCCACTGCTCTCAAATGGGTGTGTGATGTTTTTTGCGAACTCGATGTCATCCTTGAGATTACGGTATCATCGGACATTGCTTACTCATCATCCATGACATAACTTGCGTCCATATACTCGTATACCTATACCTTATGCAAAAGACGTAGACGCTTATCACAAGGTTCGTAACATGACACCCGGAACATCGGTATCAGGTTAAATTTCTTAACCTTTAATTCCTCGCTTATTAGACTGTCTCACCCCTCGTTTACACAATTCAATTTTAAGATTGAATTCAATAAGGCTTTGGAGTTAAATTACACTGTTGTTCAGCTGGTCCCAAAGTCCGCTTGATTTATCTCACCGAATGGTGGTGTGTGGCAGGTGTGCTGCAGTTCCTTATCAATTAGTCTATGATAAATCGCTATAATTCATCGCTCAATTTACTATTTTGAACTCTTGGAATAATATTAACGACCGAAAAATAATCACTCTAGACCGGAAAAGCTATATCGTGGTCTGTTCCGAGCCATCGTCGCCAATGCCGCCACATGTAACATTGGCGTGGTTGTGTGTGTGTGTGAAAGTTTGGTAATTGCTTCGGTTTGCGGGACGTCCTCCTGCAGAGTGGCGAAAATTTATTATGTCCTGGTCATTAACTGTAAATTAGAGTACATATTTAACAGATAAATTGAGGTATTCAATCTTGTTTTCACTTGTCCCATACCGTAAGCAAAATACACTGATGCGAACACCAATAGACGTAGAGCGGAAGGGAGGGAAGTGGAGTGGCAGCGGCACAGACACGACATAGATACCAACACTGACATGGAATGCTATGGCATGGCATGACATCGACACTTGAGCTCTTTTTCTGCTGACTCCAATGAAAGAATTTAAGATTGTTGTTTATAGCCAGCTCGTATTATCATCGTCGACTGTCAGGGCCACATCTTGAGATATGGTGAAGATGTTGCTTCTGCTGTGCTTCCTCTGCCCTAATTGGATATATTGTGTGGCATCTCAACCCTCAATCCCCTGGACCCCACCGCTTCATTTCCATCCATGACACTCATAACACTCAATCATCCTTTTTTGGCAGTCAGTGATTCCTTAAAGCACCACATTCAAGTAATTAAACGTAATTGGCGAACAAAATACTCTTGTCAAATTACTGCGCTGAATACTACATCTCAGTCCACTCCACTCCACACCAGTCCATTTCTTTTCGGTACTCGAATCCGGACACTCCGCCTGCGACTGTCATTTTGTACGATTACCTCAATCGTTTGCCACTCCAAAGGATGTGCGAGACGTGACTTTAATTTCCAGCAACGAGTTAATCTTTGGGGTTATTTGAGGACATCAAAACCACATAAGTTGTTTATTTAATACTAAATACCACTTAATCTTACCCAATTTCTTGTTACTACTTCTCTGCCCAACCACATCTCCCTCACTCTACCTTTGCGGTCCTAAATACACAGAATAACGGTGATTTGGCAACTCTTTTACCGTTATCCGCTTCAGACTGAGTGTCTTATCGTTCGCTCGCATCCTTTTTTCCGTCTCCGTGTGTTTGATGAAAAAAGGGATAACCAAAAGCCGTAAGGCGAACTATTGGACAGAAAGAAAAAAAACTGGAGAAAAGGGAATAATTTAACACAAATATTATTCTTATTACTTATTGTAAGTCGTCTAATAAAATGGGACAAACGACTTTTGAACATTCGAATATTACATTTGTGGCTGTGTGTGTGTGCGTGTGTGTGCGTGTATTCGTATCGGACAAAGATTGGCTATTCTCATAACATTTTATCCTTTTTTAAGAAAATGTTACAGATTAGAATGGACATGACACTAAGCACATCCAACAATGGGTACTTTTCCAAACAGTTGCGGAAGAGAGAGTTGTGGAGAGACAGAAACATGTCAGTGTCGGAGCGAGTAAACGTTTTTGGCATATACTATTTTCTTATCGCTTACATACATATATTGCTGAACTAATATAAACTGAACTGTGATGCTTATTTTTCCTGCAACCGATTATGTTACAATTTTTAGAGCATACACAATGCAGTCGATATGGATCTACATCAGAAAGTGATTCTGAGTCGACTGGTACTCTCAAATATTTGTTGCTGCTGTAGGTTATATGAAAATATTGCATTCAGAACGACAACGGGATTAATATTAGTAAAAACAACATGCGTACCAATGTAACATCCGCAACACAGGATTTACTCATATTATCAACAAATTTTTGTATTAGGTTTTTAATTCGAATTGCATTAAACATTTTTAAAATGTATACAACTTTGAATTTATCCCATTTTTTCTTCCCTTGGCTGAAATCAAGTATAGATCAGGTTTTAATCAAGTATTATTATCTTTGAAGTCCCCTTTGTACTCAAATCAATCCCATAAAATTCTTAAATCAATCGCTTTATTCATGAAATAAGAATATTTCGGCTTAAATAAAACCTAATCATGCTTAAAGTGCGCTAAAATTAAGAATTCAGCCCTTAAGAATCCGTACTTGATTCAAGTATTTTGTAATATGTTTAAGAAAAACCGTACTTGCAAACTTCTGATACCGCGAAGGGTTGATTCAAGTTCGAATTACTAATTTTTTCATTTTATACAGCAGTTCCATTGAAAAATTTTAGAAAATATAATTTGCATTCGTAAAATAGTTATCACTCCCTTCTTTGCTGTGGCTCTGTTGCGCCACTGGAGAAATTCAAGTCGTGAGGAACGTTTCAGATTGCTTGTGGCCAATCGTAAACTAACGCTGTGAACATCTAAACAAATCAAATATGTTGATTTAGTTCGGGTTCTTTCTTTTTTTTTGACTACGAATGTTTGGGTCAGTCGGATGGTCCGTCATTCACCACATGGAAAGGGTGAGCCTGGAAGGAAGGACGCATTGAACAATAGTACATGTATGTGTGTGTGTTCCCAGCAGCAAGTTACAATGCTGATAACGGAAACTGTCACAAGTAGTCCTAATCGGCCACATCCCTTATCCCTCCTCCTGTTGGCCTCGTCATCACTCCCAGTGGCATCTTTTAAGCCTCTTCGGCCAATAGCTGTGATAGCAATTCAATTGTTCAGTTTCGTAGTGACTGGTGACTGGGAATGCTTGGAATGGACGGAATGGATGTCTTTTGCCTGTTTTGTCTTTTCGGCTTAAGGCCAAATAAAATATTCATTCAATTTGCAGATAACTACCGAAGCGTTCTAATTAAAATTCAGTACTAATCCAGATGATGATTCGGCTCCTTACAAATGCTCAACTATACATATTCCAGGCCGTGAGATGTGTGTGCGAGTGTGTATGAGTGTACGGGCTACAATTCCAACCCAGAATTTCCCTTTATATTCTGCTCGCATCTTGACTATAAACAAAGAAGGAACAAATCCCAACAAATGTACTCGTACAAGATTTTCCATGGTTATTTGCAAATGAGAAAGGAAAATGTGAAAATTGAACCATAAGCCTAATTTTTCCTCTACTAGTTTTTGTGGCGTTTTTAAGTATCCCCAACAAATGGGCGGTAATGACGTTTCGGTCACTGACGCTGACATTGATGTCTTTGCTTTGATATTGTTTTTGGGTTCCAGTGGTGATATGCACTGTTTAGTACAGGAGTCACTATTTATATTTTGAGATATACGAGTATGTACAGTAACATCAAATATACTCGTATTGTTATCGTTGAATCACATATGACTGCATTGGACATTTTAGGATATAATCATATACGGGTCTGTTCTGTAATCACGGCGATTTGATATCACGGTGATTTTAAAATCACCGGCGACTTAACATCACTTTTGGAGTTCGAAATCACCCGAACATATTTCGTACAATCTTTTTTGGGAGGCTATGAATAATAAACCGGGCGATTTCGAACTTCAACAGTGATTGTAAGCCGCCGGTGATTTTAAAATCACCGTTATTTCAAATCACCTTGCTACAGAACAGACCCGATAGTTAGAATTCGCACCAGATAAAGCGTTCATGTGCTCTGGTGTCCTAATGTTACTACACCTATTATGAGCTCATCTCCATTTTATCCAAGACTACTCCCACACAAAAGGCTGTATTTCCAAAGTACAATTATTTTGGAATGTTTGGATTCGAGCAGAGGATACTGCGGTGTTGTTTGCAAGCACTAAAGTGGCTAAATATTTTGTCACAATTATTAAAACCAACAAATGATGGCCTTACCAACCAACATGGTTGGTGGGGGGACCAATGCTGCAAAACAAAAACTGCTTGGCTTTGCAATTTTGCCAATTTCCATCAACAAACATTAGCAGGCGAAAGGCAACTCATAATTTTGAGGCATCCATCGTCAGGCTGCTTGTCGGATCCGGTGTAGGTAGACCTGGGCCTTGTTGTTGTTTATGATGTTGTTATGTTGCCACTGTGGCTGGAAACGACTTAGAAGTGTCACTCACATTGTACAACAATCAACAAACAAAACTAAACGAAAATGAACCGAACCAAACGGAACTAACGGCCATTATCTGCACTCTATCCCAAGGAATTGCCGAAAAACTGTTCCTTGTCCTCCCCCCTTGTCACTTTAAGTTCTCGTCCTCGTTGTTGTCGTCGTCGTTGTAGTCGTCTCCCATCCGTTTTTATTAATCATCAAAATCACTTTTATACAAGAAATGAATTTTGCATTGTTATGGCGTGTTCGAGGACAGACGTACACCCGGGACCGAAGGCGGACAGGAGGCGGGGTTGGTTTCTGTTCACTGTGATTTCGGGCACAAATGTAGGCGGACAGGCTGTCAGTCGGTCGGACGGTTGGGTGGTCGGTTCAACGCTTCAATGGTTTTTCTTCATCGTTTTAATGTCATTCCTTTTTTGGGGCTGTTCAAAGGAAAATAACACCGTGAGAGAGAGAGAGTGATATGGGGAGAGGGAGAGACGCTACCAAATAATACTTAGTTCTCCTAATAGACGTTTCTTTCAATGAATAAATGAAATGGCACATTTTTCCTTTTTAGTTGTTCTTTATATTTTTCCATATTCAATGTGTACAAGTGTTAGTGTTGTGCGTATGTCGCTGTGTATCTTTAAACGGTTCGTGCCAAAAATAATCAAAATCTGAGACAGGAAAACAAAAGACGAAAGAAGCAATACAAAATTATTTGGCTTTCTCTCACAATTGTCAACAGGAGGCGGAGGAGTAGGAGGGAGCGGGATAGGCTGATGGACGCAACCCATCGATTGAAGTCACAATTCATCTATCAATCGATATTTATGGTTGGATTGCAGCGCATTCAATCTTGACTTAAATCTGGCAGAAACATTTTAAAACCACCGATAGATGTGCTTTTTTTTAATTTTTTCCCAATCACGTTCTTCGCCAGGCCAAAGATGAAGCGAGCCAATGTCTGTTGATAACGTGTATACGAGTACGCAGTTTTCAGTTCTTATTTTGTTAACTTATTTAGATCGACTGCAATGTTTCATGAATTTATTGAATATTTTGTTTCTAGAACTTTTGTAATTAATTTAATTTCACTTTTATAATTAATTAGTATATAATTTTGGATCCTTAACATGTTTTACTAGAGAAAAAGACCCTTTGCCCCAAAGAAGTCTTTTTATCAATTCTATTAGCAAATTGTCCATGATAAATGACTGTTAGTTAATATACGAAAACTCCAAGGCTTACATGGGAAGTAGTTAGAATTTTCTCTACTGAAACAATTAAGAAGGAGCTGATCAGATTGCGGATTGTTAAGGTCTATTCATGACGTAGATACATATCGTCGGCTAAATTCTATTTTGTTTCATACGCCAGATACTGCATGAGCATGCTTCAACCCATGTTATCAACTCCTAACTCAAAAAACACAAAAATGGCGAATGGACCAAAATAGCATTAACCTGACGATATGTATGTTGGGCATTATTATTTATTCCATGTTGCTTTGGTCCAAGGTAGCTTCACCATATGCCACAGTCAACATTCGGAATGCGTCAGCGAACTTTATTTTGTTTTTCACACAAAATTTGATGCAGATTCTTTGATCCATTTTCAGAAATAGATAAAAATCGAAGACAAGTTAAAAGACATACAAGCACAACAGCTGTCAAAAATTAACTAAACATTCAAAATGGCCGACCTTGTCAGCATAAGTAAGGGACATGAGTACCAACATAATGCTATCAAAAATCAAATACACGTAGCCCGCGGAAATTAAAAATTCCCGATATTTTTTGAACATACCTCGTATGTTTAGCTTCCATAATTCTGGTAAAATGTTTGGCATTATTATTTCTTCCATGTCAAATCGGAACTGAAATTTAAAAGAAAATAGCATGAAAACGCAAACATGGATTATAAAGAATAATACGAGTAACTTATTTTAAACGCGTTTTTACTTGTGGTTTCTGAATATCACGAAATATTTCTTACATATTACGAAATCGGTTCTATTTTTCAGCCAAATAAATGTTTGATATGATACGTATATGAAAAAAATCATATATTTTACGAAGAAGATTCTTCATATTTTTTTATGAAACTATTTCATACTTTTTATGAAATTATTTCATTTTTTTTATGAAATTATTTCATATTTTTTTTTATGAAATTATTTCATATTTTTTATGAAATTATTTCATATTTTTTATGAAATTATTTCATATTTTTTATGAAATTATTTCATATTTTTATGAAACCCAGTTCAACAGTTTCAACAGTATTGATTTAATGAATTCCACTTTTAATGAATTTTGTACATTACTTTTAGTATTATTGTTTAAGAAAAAATTGATTATTTTGAATTTCCCCTGTATCCTTTATTTCATTGTAACTTTCGTCTAGATGGCAACTCTTTATCCGTTCCCTGCCAAGAAGGCAAAAAGCTTTGACTCAAATGGATAAAGAGCTGCCATCTTTTCTGTTCCTTCCAATGTATATTAGCTGAATTACCAAAAATCAAGGGTCTTCTTTTTCGCTCTTTACCGCAGTTCCTCACTTTTGCGGCATCATCTGTAGCGGTAAGCAGCAGCGACTCTTATTAAATAAATCTGTTTCAACTAAATTAAATCTGTGCCTTTTCTTTCTGTTTCCTTTTACCCAATACAAATTGTCGGAGTTCAATTGATACTAAAATACAGTCCACTCCACAGAAGGAACTCCCGAATTTGTACATCTGCTATTTGAAATCAAAAACAATTACATCAAGTAATGCATTTGCCAACTGATCGCTTGCACGAGAAACAAATTAAGTCTCGTTCGTACTCATTTGTTGTTTGGTTTAATATTTTTATGAAATTATTTCATATTTTTTATGAAATTATTTCATATTTGTTGTGAAGTTATATCATATTTGTTGTGAAATTATTTCATATCATAATATTTCATTCATATCAAAGTTATTACGATTTTTTTACATTTTGGATAAAATGATTTAGTTGTAATCAAAGCAAAGCAAACTTGTCAGCATCTGAAATGTATAAATAAACAGTTGTTGAAAAATTTTCAGGTTTTCCTCCGAACGCACATTTGGCATAGACCTTCTTTTTGTCCCAAGGTCGAACACGTTTGATATTGTTGGAAATCAATACGGATATAAGAGCAAAATAAAATACATCCCTTAAATTTAAAAATTATGTTACTCTCACAAAAATTACGAAATTGTTAAAACATCATTTCATACAAAATAAGAATGTACGAGGGTATGTATTTCTGGTCTAGGCAACACTAAGTATTTCCTTGCGCCATCTGACATTTCCATTGGAAGTGTGACATTGACCATCATTTGTGTTGTTTACAGTGACTTGAAAAAATCAATTTGGCAAAAAAATGGAATTAACTCGTGAACATTTTCGTGCGATCATTTTTCACAACATTCGACGTGGATTAACGTGGAACTTAAATCTTTGTATGGCGATGAAGCACCATCCTATAGCACTGTGAAAAACTGGTTTAATGAATTCAATCGTGGCCGACGCTCGCTCAATGACAAAGGTCGTGAAGGTCGTCCAAAAAGGCCGTTGTGCCAGAGAACATTGATGCCGTGCGTGAACTGATAATGAAAGATCGTCATGTGACATACCGTGAGATAGAGGCATCCTTGGGCATTTCTTCCACCAGCATACATTCGATATTGCATGAACATCAGGCCGTAAAAAAGGTTTGTTCTCGTTGGATCCCGCACAATTTGACAATCGCTCAAAAAAAGGCTCGTGTCGATTGGTGCAAAAAAATTTTGAAAAAATACGATCGCGGTGCTTCAAAAGACGTTTATAAGATCGTCACATGTGACGAATTTTGGATCTATGCGTATGAGCCCGAAACAAAACAGGAATCGACCGTGTGGGTCTTCGAAGAAGAGCCAAATCCAACACAAGTTGTTCGTGGAAGAAGCACTTCGAAGCAAATGGTCGCTTGTTTCTTCGGCAAAACTGGTCATGTGGCGACTGTTCCGCTTGAGCAACGTAGGACGGTCAATTCTGAGTGGTACACCACAATTTGTTTGTCTGAAGTGTTGGGAGAAATTCGAAAAACGAACAAGAGAAGCCGAATCATTGTGCACCATCACAATGCGAGCTCTCACACATCGGCTCAAACCAGCGCCTTTTTGACCGGCCAAAACGTCGAATTGATGGGTCATCCACCGTACAGCCCTGATTTGACACCCAATGACTTCTTCGTATTCACTCACATCAAGAAAAAACTGCTTTGTCAACGTCTTTCGACGCCTGAAGCAGTTGTAACCAAAACAATTCGCTCAAATGACAAAATTGTCTGAGTGAAGTTATGCTAAAAATTTCATACTTTCCAATGGAAGTTCCAGTTTTCATCTGGCAACACCAGCATTGCCAGGACCGAAATATAAATAGCAACCCTCGTATGAACATAATTTTACGAATCTTTTATGATGATTTCTTAAGTAACCCCTTCGTAAATTCGTAAAATATTATTCATAATATGCATGAAATTTACGAAAATCTTCGTGAATAATATGAAGAATATAGTATGAAGAATGTTTCGTAAATAGTACGAAGAAAATATTTTCAGTGTAATTCCAAAGTAAAACGACCAAAAAATTACAATTTAAATATTTGAATCTTTAGTTTTAATTGAAATTTTGCACGCGTATACTGCAATGCAATGCGGAAATTTGGCATCACCATATTTTAAAATTTTCAATATGGGTTCTCCGTGGGTTAAAAAAATATAAAGTAATTAATATCCGTCCTTCGGTCTGTTTGACTGAATGGTGCAAACGAAATCTCTGAATCGGGGTGACCGAATGACTTTAAATTTCGTACGTGGTAATTTTTTTATTCGAACCTAGTTTGATGAGTAACCATATCGGCCTACTCTTTGTGGCACCCTCCACAAATGGTTTACATTTTGTGACATGTTAAGACTATAACGTCTATACTACCCATAAAAATCTTGCCTCTATAAAGAAAAGTGGGCGAAATGATTATATTGAGGGTCTCGCTGATCGCGGTCAAAAACACATTTCCAAAAGTTATGAACTATAATTTTTCACGGAAATGTCTCACATAAACAAAGCTTTCACGAATTTCTTCCTCCATGTGTCCCTCGTATTTTTTTCAACCGGCCAATACCTCTGGGACGAATAATTTGGCCCCAACTTATAAAAGAAGGACAAAGACATGAAAATGTCGACCACTTTTCCTCATTTTTGAAATGTATTTGCTACTTCATTTAAAGTGTCAACATTAAACTTTTAGTTTTGTGGTGTATCTAATTCCATAAACTTTTGCACCGAAATATGTATAGTATGTTAACAAAATTTTGACATATAACTTCATCATTATCGTGTATCATTACTGTGACCAATCTCAAGGTGACACGGTTAGTGTACGAGTATTTGTAGATCAAAGGACAGAAAGCTAACCTTTCCCAAAGAAGCGAATTTGCACCCAGTTTTAGTGAGTTCATGTCAATTCCACTTGATATTAAATTAAATTTTTACACAGACATTGTAACCGTTAAACGAGTTCTCATGTTTGTTGCCATGTCATTTTGAATATTTTATTGTTAAATACATATACCGAATTGGATATTCCGCAGAATTGCAAAGTTTGCTGCTAAGTCCTGGACATTAACTTTTCACTCAACAAAAAATTTACCAATTCCAGGCTACCCTCTGTCGGTGACCACCAATTGTAGATTGTTGGACAAAAACTCTATCGGAATACTTGTCAAACTTTTCCCACCAACGAAAACAAAAATGTCGAAGAATAATTTGTTCGTTTAATAATTCAATCCGAAATTGTGACACTTTATGAAACAGCAACAACATCAACAACATGGACTACTACAACCATTAGCTATTAGTTGGGACAGTAATCATTTGCCTTCAAAAACTTCAGAAATAAATGTCGGTTATGTTACGATATTTTGTAGTTCCAAAGTTTAAGCATTCACAGAAATCCAAATGTATTTTCCTCCATCCCTCTCCTAAGGTTTCAATGACATTTTCTCACGTACTCATCTCTTTCCTGATTCTACACTGGGAAAGTTCTGTTTATCAGGCCTGTCACAGAGTGCAAAATCGTACAAGAATTTACGAATTCGAAAACGTTTTTAGCTTCTACAGAAAACGTAAAGCTAAATTTATTTTTCGTTCAAACGTTTACAAAATCTGAAGTGAAATGTATGTTTTTAGTAATTTAAACTCTAGAAAAGTAAACAAATCTGCTAAAGATAAAGTATGAATAATATTTGAATTAATTTCGAGCAAAATACTTCCAAATACCTTTCGTACGAAAATGTTAATACTTTTGGTCTTCGAAGTGCTATATCCCCTAAAGCAACCATAAAACAAAACAAAAAATAGGAGAAAATGCAACCCTGAAACTAAAAAAAAAGAACAACAAAAACGAAGATTCGATCAATGAAATTTAAGTTTTTATTTTAATTTTAAATTTAATAATAATAATTGTTATATATTTAAAGGGGCAAACACAGAAACATTAATCAAGCCAAGATTTTGGTCAATTCTATTTTTTGGCTTTAATATGTTTTATTTACATGAATTGGATATTTTCACTATCGCCAATCAGAATCTAGAGTCGAACCGATACTGTTGATGGCGCTGGCTGAAACAGCTGTTTCTGATTTCTATGCCCCCATATTTTGATGGTGTTTTTCGGTTTTCATTTTGTTTCGGTTACATAAAAACGTACAAGAGCTGTATAAGCTAAAGTAAAACGTTACGATTTTCACTTTTATTTAGGCAACTGTACTGAAGAGGTTGTTGAGTTGGAATATTATTTGTGGCTAAAAGGCTTTCAAAGCTAAAATATTGAAAACCTTAGATCAATGTTAATAGGGAAGTTTGTTTCAAATGTCACCTTCTCGACTTTGCAATAATTAGAAATGAATTTCTATTAGGAAAAATACAAATACGACAAAATATTTAGTCTGCAACAACACATGTTAGTTACATTGTCACATGGTGTGCTTAGAATTACATATTTTGAAAATAATAATTCGAATAATTCGCATTAAATAAGAAATTTCAAAGAACTTGGTTGAAGCGAAATAAGATGTGAGAAATTTTACAGCGAATGAATTTGTGATGTTAATTTTAAAATAGAAAATTGTGGCTTCTTATGAACCGTAAATTAATGGCAGCCAAAAATAAACAAAGAAATTCTGACAAACTGGTCATTCAGCAGTTTAGTAAGGAAATTATTCTACGTCTTTCCCTTGCAAACCTGCTGGAAATAACACAGTGTTTTTGTTGATTACATTTTTTTTAATAATACTTTTATAAATGTATAACAAGTACTATTGTACTTCCACTTCTACACCTTTTCAAGTTTGCAATGATAACATTTTAATTTATATTGGTAATTGTAAATTAGTATGAAGAGAATAATATAAAACATATGGGTCAGAATATTTAATATCGACCTATGCAGTTTATTTTTGGCTAAGATATTTATAAGCAGTTACAAATAGGTAAAATAAGATCCCGATATCATTTTTTTATTTTTATGGTTATGACCACTTGAAGTTATATATATTTATACTTTTTTCCTAAAAAAAATTGAAAAAATTGGGATTTTTTTTGAAAATATTACTTCAAGTGGTCATAAATTGTGTATTATTGGGTATATCGAACCTATTTTTTTCGTCATATAGGGAATTTTATTGCCCATCCAGACATGTTGATACGGCTGAAATCGTGCTGTTGTGTTCCGATATTTACAAAATACGAGCACACGGTAAGGAAAAAAATGAAAAATTCAATTTTCAATTACAGATATCTCGGTAACTATACGAGATAATTCTTAGGTGTACATAGTTTTTCGTGGACCTCAGTTAGTAAAACACACACCAAAAGAAATTTTATAAATCGGAAGAGAAACACGAGTTACACGCGCTTGAAAATTTTTCACCCGTTGTGGCCAACTTTGAGGCCCTCTAGCTCCGCGCGTGCCTGACATAGGGGGCCCTAATATAAAACATAACTTCTCTAACACCTCTTCATCTACAATGCCAAGTTTGGTCGCAATCGGTTGTTTGGTTAAGAAACGGTCGAATTATTTCCCCTTTTTGAATTCGTACCACTGTGCAGTTTTGCAAAAACAGACGAAAATTTTCAGACTAGTCTTGGTATTTTGGGACACAAATATTGAGTCTCCCAAAATTTGTTTACTGTTCTGGATTTGTGAGAGTGCGACGAATATTCTGTGAAAATTTTAAGAAAATCGAGGGGGAGCATTCTTTCTACAAAGATATCTTAAAAAAAAAACTTTTGTAGATTTTTTTTAAAAAATTTCCAAAAAAATTATGTTGCGAAAAAGGCGCATAGTGTCCTCTTTAAAACAAAGTAAACTTTGCAAAAATCGGTTCAGCCTTTCGAAAGCAATTACAATTTTCGTAAAACAAAAAACCCCATTTTTTTTAATTTCTCAAAAGCCCATAACATTTTTCAAAAAAAATGATAGCGAGATTTTATTTTACCTATTTGGCCAAAATAATCTACATAGTTCGATATTAAATATTGTGACCATATTAGAAAATGTAAATTTGCAATAGGAACATGTAAATTCATAGTAAGATGTGTAAATTCATATTGGAACATGAAAGTTTGCAATGACAACATATAAACTCATAATGTGTAATTCAAAGTCGTATTGCAATAATATAAAATACATAATAAAGGGAAAATACAAGTTCATATTGATAACATTTATTTCAGTTATTATTGAGATATTGAGAATTAAGAAAACTGATTATTTTCCAACATTTAAACTTAGTACATCTGCATACTTGGAAGCTGAACTGCTCTTGCACAGCCTCCTCCAGTTATTGTTGACCAGCCCCATCTAAAATGTTCTGTAGATGTTTAATTCTTTGTTCGCTTCCAGCCGAACCCTGAATATGGTCTTAACCTTAAAGCAAGTTCTTCCCGGGCCTAATATTCTTCAACAGGCAACTTAATTCTTGTGCGGCATGATGCTTTGGGGCAAACGATAACCTGCTCCCTAGTATTATTTCCCATTACGGTCCATTATTATAGGAGGTGACATATCCATGCAACACATTCGCTGATGTGAAGGATTCCATTTGTCGCTCCATTAAAAGAATTCATGAACTTTTTATTGATCTGATGAGGTGAGTATTCCTCCATCGTGCAGCTGGTGATTGTTGCTCAATAAATTGTAACATTCGATAAATTGACTTTAAAGTTTCCCATTATGAATTTAGGTTCGAATTTACATTGTCTCATTATGCTTTATATGTTCTCATTACAATTTACATTTGTCAATATGAATTTATAAATTCTCATTACGAGTTTTTATTCTACGCTATTTTCCCATTACGAACTAATATTTCTCTATGTAAATTTCTATATTCTCATTACGAATTTACATTTTGCAATATGAATTTATAATTTCTCATTGTAATTTATAACTTCTAATTGCAAATTGTAGTAGTAATAGTAGTATTTTTTTATCAATTCGAGAAAAAAGGGCGAATTGCCACCATCCAGGTGCCTCTTACACAAAGGGACAATTTTGTATCAAATATTAATAGCGCGTAAATCGAATACCAGTGCACTCAAACACTTGAAATTCGGTGCATCGCAATTTTTTTTAAGAATGTTCAGTTTAAATTTTAGTTCGAAGTTTACTAACTTCTCTGGCAGCAATCTAAATGTCTAGATTTTAAGTATTTTACACTACTTATCCAATTGAGATATTTTGTAACATTCGATAAATCTAAATGTCTAGATATTATGTATTTTACACTACTTATCCAATTGAGATATTTTGACAAAGAATGTACAAAATTTGTCCACAGTTCATATGTATCATATTGCATTTCTCGCGTAACCCGAATTTAGTCGGTTTACTCGAATGGGATTTTCACAAACAACTTTTTTATTGATACATAATTGATATTCTACATTGAGTGAAATTGCAAATATTCTCTTAAAGGACCTACAAACTTTTAAAATAATTGAGTCCAGTGAATAGGAAATAATATCAATACATTACATACACATTTTGTCTTTGTATTTCTATTTCGCTTAGTTTTAAAATAATTCTGTATTCGACTTAGGCCTAATTGTTAGCATTTTATGTGGCATGTATGAAGATGTGCTAGAATCAAACAATGCAAAAATAAGGCACTTAGAAAATGTTGTTCAACGAAATTCCCCGATTTTTTGCAAGTGTAAATGTCGATGCTATAAGTCGCAAATGAAGGATACAATTCAACCCAAACTCCCACTGACCAAATCTAATTTAATAATAAACAGAAAATCATAGTTTTAGTTAACACTGACTGACATATAAGATTGAAAAGTTTTTGCAGTATTTATTCATTCATTCGCCTTCTTCGTTCCTCTGTGACATATAAATAAATGAGTGAATGACTGACTGAGGGAGTGAACGGCAAAAGTTAATGCTTTTGATTATTAAATTTATCCAAACTATTTGGAATAGAAGAACACTAACAACAACAACAGCAACAACTGGGGAAATGCTAACAAAGGATGAGAGGAGAACTATCCGAGTAAATGTTACAAAATTCTCGGAATTCAAGACATAAACTAAGGCATCCGACTCCGAGTGTCAGTGTATAGCGTTGCCCACGTGTATCCATCCTGGAGTTATACTTGTGTACATGTGTAGTTGTCACGAAAAACAACAACTCGTACATTTGTTGTAATCTGCTTATAAAATCTGATTCTGGTATTGACTTCCGTCCGTTACAAATTAGAAAAGTACAGTATTTCAGAGCGGCAATGAGCGTCGGGTATTTCTTGCCAACTTTCACACCCCCTCCCCCCACACATCCATCCACCGAAGCGTATGGGTGGTTGGAAGTGGTTCATTTATAGGCAACCATCCGTAGAACTTCTTCATAATGTCACATTTAAATAGTTTGTGTTGGCAAAAGTTGTTATGTGCATTTTGTTCCTCCTCTTCTTCCTTGCTTCAGTGGGCTTCTTGTGCTCCAGTGTCAATTTTCCCATCAGCAAATTGTATTCAAACATAAATTTTATTTGCAAAATTTTATTACCAAATGGCAGGGCACAAACAAACGTACTTGGCTAAGACTTCCGCCTCTGTCCATCATCAGGAATACCCCCAGCAGGAACATAACACACCGCCCCCACTTTATCCTTCAGCTTTCCCTTAGTGTAAGTACAAGGTGGCGCAAAAGTAACCTTTCGATGTTTTGTGCCAAAGTCACCGACCGATTATTGGTCAAATAAATAGTCAGCAATATTCCGCGTTCTGGAGCAGTGTAGCGTAACATTGTTTATTAACGTGTATTTCGCGTGTGTTTACTACACAAATGTCAAAACAGAACTGACATTAGGGGCCAATCGCAAAATTTATAGCATTTTCTGATAGGAGGATTACTTTTGCGCCATTTATAGCATTTTCTGATAGGAGGATTACTTTTGCGCCACCTTGTATATGCTAAATGTGTCCCGTTGGCATTTTGCACTGGTGTTTGTAACTCCTGTCCCTTTAGGTGTAGTGGAAGTTTCGCTTCGCTGATGTTCACCATAGCACAAGCAACTTTAGTTCTTTACCTCCATTAAAGTTACACGAGAGGAGTTATTTTTCCAGCTGTTGTTTTGGGGAATTTACTTATGACTATTGGCGAAAGAGGTCACAGAGGGAGGACCGGGAGTGCGCTCTGTTTGGCAGTGGCAATCAATGTAAATAAAACGGATTACTTCTAGTTTCATAATAAAATGATTTCGGTACACTTACAAAAAACTAGCCCCAGAATGTGTAGACTCAATAATAGCTGCTTATTAGAACATGATGTGATAAAAAATTTACATAGTTTACATATTTAACAAAAACTTAATTCACTTATTCCGATTCCACCCAGGTATATTAAGTACTCTCATAGTCGAGTCCTTTGTATTAAACAACACGACAAACTTCACTTTTGGAAAATTCTGTAAAATTGTAATTCTTTACATAGAAAATTATACATTTCTTGGTCAAGCATGATCTTCAAATCCATACAAGAACGAGCTAAAATTTTGTAGTGAGAAGAATTCACTTCACGCCAAAGCCGATGGTGTAGTGGAAACTTGCAATATATGTTTTTTATACCCTACATCACACTGCGGTCTAGGGTGTTGAGTTCGCGCATTTCTGCATTTGTTTGTAACACCCAAAATTAGAAGAAATATACCCATTGTTTATTGTGAATCGATTTAGCTATGTTCGTATGTCTGTCTGTAGACACATTCTTGTAATCAAAGTACAGGTCGCAATCATGTTCCGACAACTACGAAATTTGGCAGAAACTTATCTTATTGCTCAGATTTAGATAGGCAAATAAGCGTTGGATGGGCAACAATTTTCAAAAACAAAACATTTTCTATATACTACGGGTACTATAAAAAAGTCGAACAAGTGGACAAACACAGTCCATCTCTTACCTTAGCCTGAGTTAAGAAACAAATATTGACACATACCAACTTTGAAGTCAATCGGCTAGTACTGTCGAAAGTTATCGTGCGCACCAACCAGACAGACAGACGGTCAGGCTTACGGACATTGCGAAAATGACATAAAATGACCCAAAAAGGATTGCCCCCGAAAATTTCTGGGGTCTCTTAGGTCACTTTATCGATGTGTTACCCTTTTGACCCACAGCATCTGATGTTGACAATAGTGGGGGTATAAAAACGGGATTGATTTGAAATTATCTTATGTCTACCAAAAGTACTATAATTTCTATATTTATCCATAGATTTTCTTCAGATAGGCATTGTGTTCTTCGTTAGAACTGGAACAAAAATCTGTTTTCTACGGTTTTTTTCGTGCCAGCAAAAAACAATTTTTTTGAGCAAAAAAAAAGTACTAATTTTTATTGTTACAATCGAATTCCAACCAATTATTTTCCTGGGTGTATTCAAATTATGTGGTGAAAAAAATCAAACCGGCTCAAAACAAAAAACTTTTATATGAAGGCTATACCAAAACATTAACCGGTGTTCCCCGTTTTTACTAGGGACGATTAGTTCCAATATAAAATGTAAATTCTTAAAATTCAGCCGGATCTTTCGAAAGATGTTTTCTTCAGAGCGCCAAGAAGTGAACTCGGTGGTGACCTTTATATGGGGTCTTTACCAAAACATTAACCGATGTTCCCAATTTTTACTAGGGACGAATAGGTCCAATATAAAGAGTAAATTCTTAAATTTCAGCCAGATCTATTGAGAAATCTCTTCCCCAGAGTGTTAAGAAATTTAATCGTTGGGGACTTTTATATGGGGGCTATATCAATAGAGGGACCGATGTGCCCCATTTTCAATAGGGGCCGTCCCTAGCCTAATATATGATTCTGTACCAATTTTCATAAAGATAGCTTCATATTCGCGACCTGCGATGTCCCGTATAAAAAAGAACAGAACGCTAAACGTACCTGTAGTGCGTACTCATAAAAAAACCACAACCACTACGAGGTAGCGTTTGCGTTCGAAATCAATGTCTTTATGTACGGTATTCTGTTTGCGAACACATACACAATCATTAAAAAAAAGAAATAGCGTTTGCGTTCTATGAACGAACCAGACGTATAGTGTACTGTTTTTTTCCGAACACTGATTTAGATAGCCCAAAATCTATCAACTTTGAAGAAAATCGGTTCAAATTTAGATCTACGACTGAGTATATAGCCCCTTATGTAAGTTCCTTCCATTTTGGTATCAATGTACTATATAAGCTTTTTAAGTGAAATTGTTTGGTTTTGCCGTGATTTGAACCTGGCTCTCCTAGATACGCATCAGCATAACATCACACCTTAACGCTCTCGGCCACAAAGGAGTTCGAATTACCACTGCTCTGAGATATACTCGTATAAGACCACTTTAGCGTATGAGTACTTTTTAGGAAAGTTGTGTAAAAATGGGTCTTATTCACTGCTTCAGATTCTTTCTTTATGTCAGTATTAATAATCGGCGTGTCCGGTTTCAAATCCTGCATCGGTCATTTAACTTTTTTCTTTAAATTATTTTTTTTAATCCAGGATAACTATGTCATGTAACAATTATTTCACTAAATCAGGGCTATGGAATCGAGCCAAAAATACTCGACTCCGACTCCCGGAGTCGAATTTTAAAATCATTCGACTCCGACTCCGGCAGTTAAATAACATACATATCTGAAATTATATTTCTACTAAGACGTGAGTTCATGTTATTGAAAATTAGATATAGCATTGCTAAAAAAACAATAAAAGTAGGTATTCTCAATACCAGTAATTAAATAAATTTGTACTATTTATTTATCGACGGTTGACTTGGAAGTTGGAACTTATGACAATTCCTTCAACATGGAATCTTGATAAAATTTTCATCAATCACTGCCTCTGGTGTAATATACCGCAATTTTTGGAAATTATGTTCGCTTCAGGAAACCAGTTTATTCGATAGTTATTAACACCACACTATGGTACAGGATGTTATAAATAGCCTTCCCTCGCCAGATTATTTGGGAGTTATCGTATTTGTTGTTAACCACTGTCCTTTCTCATTTAGCAGTGAACACTTGCTGTCATCCAATCGTCCATCCGATTCCCTAACTCAACCTCACCACCGCCCCCAATCATCTATAGCTATGTCAACTATTTTTATGATGTTCATGGCAAAGGAGCACCTTTTTGGGACGCAGTCTAAGCAGTCGAACTTTGTGAACGGTGAGTCTGAATGGAATGGATGGATGGACCGATGGATGGATGGATGGATCGGTGGGTGGGTGTGTGCATTGGAGTCGATGGTGTTGAAACGATAGTCTAATATTTCCTCTTCTAATGCCGCTGGGGTATGGGCCTGTGCTCGTGTGTGCATATGTATGTGTGGCCATGATTGAGATGATGGTATTGAAGTTTTTCCGGAACAAGTTTTTTTATTGTAAAGTTTTGTATTTATGCCTTTTTTCGTCAGTTCAATGCTAAATGTCCCTAGGAATTCAGAGACCATTTGTAACTGGGCTCTCTGCGACTCGACATGAGTGGAAGTGGGTGGTGGCCACCGAAAGCAACAGCAGCATCGGCTTCATCCTTACAAACAAACAAAAAATAGCAACAAAATGTAACATTCGACTTCATTGAATTTTAAGGGATCCCTGTTTGTGATTTATGATGATTTCACTTTTGGCACAACAAATGAAAAAATATAAATATGGAATTTTCATCCAGCCATTTTCTGCTTTCCCCGAGTCCTTCAGTCTTCCACGGCTACAAAATATCCTGAGTTGTTGTTTTCTCTCGTTTGCATATCAACTTTTTAACAACAAAGTTTTTTGAAAACAACAACAGAAGTGCAAACTTTTCTATTTAGTTGACTTCTTTTGCCGATGTCTCTGTCGTTCGTTCGTTCGAATGTTTATGTATTTTAATAGGATCTCAAATATTCGCAATGATGTTAACTTTTTTGCGCAACACTAAACGGAAACTTTTTAACTTCCCCTCATCCGGGCTCACTTGGAAATCTGCTTAGCAAAGAATCGATGCGAACCAACAGCAACAGCCGCCATAAAGAGCATTATTCAATAGTGCGGAAAACGTGTCATTTTTGTTGAGATTCCACATTTTTTGCTCCACAAAAGATTTATTGCAAAGTCTTTTCCTAAGCCTTTGATGCCATTAAACAGTTGGGATGGAAAATGTAGCACAGTCAGTTGTCCCCCTGGCCGCCTCCGCATTTCCTTTGTGACATTGTTGTTCGAAGATGTGTCGCGTTGGTTGCACTGAACAGCTTTATTTATTTTAACATTGACATCTACATGTTTGTATAGGTTAAATTGTTCAAATATTTTTTGTAATGCAAATTAATCTTACGAAGACCAAGGTAAGTAAATATGATAGAAAAAATGTAAGGCTGGCATCCGCAGTTGAAATGTCAAAAAGCACGAAAAATACTCTACTTTCGTGCAAAAACAGGGGATATGTATGTTCCGATGCAATCCAAATTGGCACAAAAGTCGAAGAATCTACCTTTACCAGACACCAAAAATAAAGTGAAGTACGACTGTTTATGTTGGCAAGCACGTACATTTACTAGCCACTGAAAAATTCTGTAATCGTTTTGAGCAAAAATCAATTTCTTCTTTTAACAAAAAAAAAACTCACAATTTATAGCAAAATAACATACACGCTGAAAAAAAATCGCTTCTGTAGTATATTGTCCAAACATATTCGGCTTGAAACATATATATGTTTAGGGTACACTCTAAATATATAATATTTGGTACACACAAATATTAAATATTTGGGAAGGTGTTGGTCTAAACAAATCTTTGTTTCCATCCTAATATTTTTTATTAGGGCATATTTTTTCGTAACAAAGATTTATTTGCATTTAAGTTTTCAGAAAATATACCGATACCTTAAAAACGTCAAAGTTATTTTTTTTAATGTTTATAAAAATATTTTATAATTGAAATCGTATAATATTAAAACAATAATTTACTCGAAGGTTTCACTACTAATGATGCATTGGGATATTTAGAAATTTTAAATGAATGCTTTAAAACAGAAGACAATGCTGCATATGCCATTTTTAGTTGGGAGGTAGATTTCGAAATCAAGGAAAAATTTAAACTGATGTTAGAAAAGACAGCAAAGTTTTGAAAATCCTTTTTAAATGAAATATATTTGGAGAAATTCCTGAACAATAATTTTATTTGTATTTAAACACATATTTTATTTGAGAAAATTAGTCAGCAAATATATTTTATTGTAATATATTAATATATGCGTTCCAAATAAATTTTATTGATTTTCAAATAAAATTTGTTTGCTCAAAAATATATAATATTTTAAAAATTTGTGTTCCAAATATATTTCCTTTCCATTCAAATATATCCAAAAAGGCGATTTTGCCCCGTGTACACGCTGAAAAAAAATCGCTTCTGTAGTATATTGTCCCAAACATATTCGGCTTGAAACATATATATGTTTGGGGTAGACTCTAAGTATGTAATATTTGGTACACACAAAAATTGTGTAATTGGGAAGATGTTGTTCTAAACAAGTATTTGTTTACATTCCAATATGCTTTTATTTGGGACCTTTATTTCCGGAACAAATATTTATTTGCATTTAAGTATTCATAAAATACATAAATTGTGTCAAATTTTTCAGTAACTCAAAGTAAAATTTTTAGAAATTTTTAATGTTCGTAAAAAATAATAATTGAAATCATATAAACTTGGATCAATATAAAGTACTTAGAGGATTGACAACTAATGATGACTTGGAATACTCAGAAATTTGAAATGATTGATTTAAAACAGAAGGTAATGCTGCATATGGTATCATAACTGGGAGGTACAATTCGAAACCCAAGAAAAATTGAAACTGAAATATCAAAAACTCAGCAAAAGTTTTGGAAATATTTTTTAAATAAAATATATTTGGAAAAATTCCTAAATAATAATTCTATTTGTATTTAAACACATATTTTATTTGAGAAATTTAGTTTGCAAATATAATTTGTTGTAATATATTAATATATGCGTTCCAAATATATTTTATTGATTTTCAAATAAAATTTATTTGCTAAGAAATATATAATATTTAAAAATTTGTGTTCCAAATATATTTTCTTTCGATTCAAACATATCAAAAAATGCGATTTTGCCCCGTGTATAGAATAGAATACCTAATATCAATTTGTCAGACTTTCTAGGGAAGATATGCGATGAAAGACTGTCTACTTATATAACAGAGTTATAAAGGTATCCTGAAATTAATTAAAAGAAATGACAGATTTGTTTCTATACCCGACACCACACTGTGGTACAGGGTATTATGAATCTTTACGAAAATTGGTACAGAGGCATTTCCTCGACTAGGGACTAGTCATGAATCATTCAATATATTAATTCATGCAGACATTTAGTGTCCATAAACACGTCTATTGTATACAACATTTATCTTTGTAAAACATTCAATAAAATAAACAACAAATAAAATATGTTTTACCATTTGCTATACACAATAAACATAAAAATACAATATTCTGTGTATTTTCACTAATGGACTGAAAGCTGCGTTGTCCATAATATTTACATCCAATTTTACAGCTTCTTTCTTAGCCATGATTTGCACTTGGAACTCGTCGCGCCGTTCATTGCCAATGAATAAATTAGCGTTGTGTCAATAGCATTAGGACAACATAATTATTTATCAGCTTAGATATCCCCAAATTTAATGCATTTATGTATTGAATCACAGATGGCGCTAATTTTAATTGGAGCGGAATCAATTTTCTCTGAAAAAGATTCATCAATTTCATCCGCAAAATCTGCGCGTGTGGTGTGGTCCTCTCAGGTACTCCATGACAAACAATTAACACTCACACATGATTATGACCTGTGATGTCAGTTGGCGCTAATGGACTGTAGATGATGGTGTCTATGAGAATATGATATTCTCATGGCTCGTTTTATCGTTTCCTCTTTGGTAATGATGCTCCACACATCACACATCACACATCACAATGCTCCATCGTAATGTTTTATCGCCTGAAGAGTACGAGTATGTACGAATATGTCTAATGTTATCAGAGTCCTTGTGGCAACAACTGTTAGCTTCTTATCAGGTTTATCAAATGAACTAATTTTGCTTTTTTATTTCTCACGTCGTATTCATCTTACATTTCCTACGCCTTCGCCACTCGTACTTCGCCCACACGCATACACGCACATAAAATTGTAATTTTAATAATTTTCATTCCATTAAAATGTGTAATGATGACGAGGCAAACAAGCAGACATCTATCCAAAGCATCATCAGTCCATCTGTTGTGTGCTAGAGACACGCTCCAAGAGTGTCATTCAATCTGTACTTTCTTTCTCGTGAATCATTAACATCGCATTAATATTTGGATACTCGAACATGTTTTCTCTCAGATGCGAATCTCGCCACATGACTGTGTAAACGCGAATATGTATCTACATATGCTCGTACATACTCCCCAAGAGGTTAATGCGATTAATCAACATAAGACAAGCGAAAATCAAATGGCCATTTTACCAAAATCACCTCAGTTCGGTTTGAAATAGTTGTATGCATACACGGGGAAAAATCGCCATTTTTTAAATGTTTGAATTAAAGGAAAATTATTTGGGAACAAAATTTTTAATTATTTTATATTTGTGAACAAATACATTGTATTTGAAAATCAAGAAATTTTGTTTGGAACGCGTATATTAATATACTAGAACAAAATATATTTGCGAACTGACTTTCGCAAATAAAATAAGTGTTTACACACAAACATAGTTATTGTTTAAGAAGTTTTCCAAATATATCTTATTTAAAAAAAATGTAAAAACATTGCTGACTTTTTCGAGTTTTGGTTTAAATTTTTCCTATATTTCGTATTATCCTGTACTTAGAAATGTCTTAAGCAGCAATAACTTTTGTTTTACAGCACTAATTTTTAATTTAATAATATTCCAATTCATCACTTTTTGTCAATCCACACGCTGGAAAAAACATCGCTTCTGTAGTATATTGTCCCAAACATATTGTGCTTGAAACATATATATGGTAAGGGTACACTCTAAATTTGTAATATTTGGGACTAAAAAATATTTTATATTTGGGTAGAAATTGTTCTAAACAAATCTTTGTTTCTATACAATTATTTTTTTTATTTGGTACTATTATTTCCGAAATAAAGATTTATTTGCATTTAAGTATACAAAAATATATGTCGATACCTTAAATTTGTTGCAGGCTTTAAGTTATTCAACAATTAAAAAATATTTTTTTAGAAATTTTAAATGTTCGTAGAATTTCTTTTATAATTGAAATCATATAATCTTGCAGAATGATATATTGATCGATGGATTGACACAATGATGACATGGAATATTTAAAAATGAGTGCTTTAAGAAAGTTGATGCAATTTATTACTGTAAGACATAACTCGAAATCAAGAAGTCGAAAAATTCAGCAAAGTTTTGAATTATTTTAAATAAAATATATTTGGAGAAATTTCTAAACAATAATTTTATTTTTTTGTAAACACATATTTTTTTGCGAAAACTAGTTCGCAAATATATTTTGTTGTAATATATTAACGCATGCGCTCCAAATAAATTTTAATGATTTTCAAATAAAGTTTATTTATTCAAAAATATATAATATATATAAATCTCTGTTCCAAATATATTTTCTTTCTATTGAAACATATCAAAAACGACGATTTTGCCCCTTACACCAATGCAATTTATAGTTACGAAAGACTATAATTTTGATTGAATTTTACAAACGTTTAAAATTTTTAAAAAATTTCCCTTTGAACTTCTGAAAACAGAAAAATTGCCTTTAAACTACACTGACAAAATATTTTACACTGACAAATTAACCTTTGTTTCGGAAATATTCGTTCCAAATAGTAAAATATTAGAAAGGGAACACAGTTTTGCTTTTTTCAGCGTGTATCAATATGTTAATGGAGGAACGTCAAATGTCATGTCGCTGTCGCTGTCGTTGGTGCCTTTTATTTAATTTTATACGAGGGAAAATCGCCATATCTTTATATATAAAATCCTTTGTACGTTTGTTAGTAACGCATGATCTCCGGACCCATAAAAGCGAATGGGCTAAAAATTGCACATTAGGTTCAGTTCGGGGTCATCTGTGTTTTAGAATTATTTGAACCACTATAAATGGCGGAGTGGTCAAGTTATTTGCAAAATCCGCATTTCCACAGCGATTTAACTGAAATTTAATATGTATGTGTGGTTTGTCTTAATTATAGTTCTAACCCGCAGATGGTGCTGTAGTGGACTTATGTCCAATATACTTTATATTTCTATGGTAATTTTTTCCTGAAACTCGAAATGTATGCATTTGGGAATGAAATAACAATGAATAACCAAAATACATCTCAAAAAGAACGGGCAGGACAACGTCTGCTAGGGTCAGCTAGTATCAAACATGTTTGAATCGAAAGAAAATTTATTTGGAAGGATGTGAACAAATAAATATTATTTGAAAGACAAGAAATTTAGTTTGGAACGCATATATTAATATATTAGAACAAAATATATTTGCGAAGTATCATACACAAATGAAATATGTGATTACACACACAAAAATTGTTGTTTAAGAAATTTCCAAAAATATATTTTATTTAAAAAGTCTTAGAGCGCCCCAGTAGACGAGTTGGTAGCGCCTATTACTCGCCTATGAATTTGGGGGTCGTGGGTTCGATTCCCACCAGAGGCTCTGATCTGTCGCTGCAAACATTAAACCATATGGTCTTTGTAACCCGGCCTTTCCCTGGTCCGTAAAATTAGAATATAAATTTATTTTGTATTGTAATTCATATAAAATAAAATAAAATAAATAAAAAGACTTAAAACTTTTCTGATGGTTCAAATAGTGGTTCCAAATAAAAACATATTGGGATGTAAACAAAGATTTGTTTAGAATAACATTTTTATTTGGGACAATATACTACAGAAGCAATTTTTTGTCAGCGTGTACAAATATGCTAAAATTCATGAAAATTAAGAAAAATCAATCAAATTGGAGTTTGTGCTCTTACAATAATTCTATATATTTTAGGTCGTAAATCAGTTAATTTTGAAGAGGTTACAAGAAATAAAATGTTGCTGAGTTAATCACATTCCAAAAACAAACATTATTTTAATTTGCTTGATTGTAGATAAAGTATATTTTAGGACTGTAATCCAGTGAAAGGATGATTCATTTCATTTACGATTCCATCAAGTCACCTATAAATTCTCCCAGAACGTTCTTCCATAAAGGAGGAAACCAGGCGAAGAGCAGAACTCGTATCAATATATCTCCCTACAATAACATAAATTGGATTGGTCTTCCAATGTCTGGACATAAAAATAAACGGAACGACCCCCCATCCTCTCTCTCTCTCATTTTCTCTCTCGCTGTTATATGGCCGTCAATAACCATTTGAATTTTTTCGTCCTGTTATGCCCTTTATTGCTTGAGTCATAATCATTTAGACAAAAACTTTCCAAAGCAATTTCGAAACGGTTCTTAAAAAAAATGCAATAAAATGTCCTTGATAGAGGCGGATGAATGTGGGGGTTACAACGCGGCGATGAGGATCTATGGAAGAAAGAGATAGAAGGATGAGATGAGAGGGGACATAAATACATAACAAATGGTCATATGGATGATTGTCATTCTAAGGTCGTGGAGCAAAGGGATTCGTAAGTGTTGTCCACTTCTACTGGTGATAATGATGAATAGGATACCATTGATTATGCTTCAATATACACATACACTTCTTCGGATAAGTCCGGATGAATTGTTTACTTTCAACGTTATCCAAAGGAGTCGCTGAATATTTAGGGGACTTAACGCAATTTGCCCTCCCCCCATAATTCTATTTATTTTTTGCTTTGGCGTCAGTTCCACCACAGACATCTGATATATATTCCAGCACTTCCCCCTGCCTGTTCCTAGGAATGATCAATTATGTATAATAGCATGAGATGACAGCAAAAAGATGATGGAAATGGAAATAAATAAGATTGAGGGGATAATATATTTGAAAAGTTTATGTGTAGCAATTTACCTTTTCGGCAAAGTGGCATAGCCATGGTCAAAACTGACACACATTCGAGTGAGAGCGACTCGTTATAGATTTACGGTGCGTGAATAAAAGGTAGAATTCGTGTAAATTCTATAGGTACAACAAATCGTGCGGCTATCGGACAGAAAGGATGTACAATGGGACATGGAACGGTTGAATAGCACACTTTTCGGGGACAATTGCTTTTGATATAGATGACCAAAAAGACCTCCATGTTGTGTTGCTGTAACATCCGACGAATGTTGGAAATGTCCTTTACTTGTTTTTATAAACAGCGACTACTACGAAAGGGACATGTAGTAGAGTATTCTTTGTTGGCAATAAATATTACTGTCATTTGTACAGGAGTGCGTCCATTGTTTTTGTTTGTTCGTATCCACTTGTCACAGAAAATTGCCAGAAGTTTTGGACAAAACTTGTGAAAGCGATGCTGAAGTTGAAATGGGAGTGGGCGGGGGTTTTTCAAAAAGTTGCATTAACATCCCCAAGGATCTCATCTCCTTGAAATACGTAACTATAGAAAATACAATTACAAGCACTGCGGAATATGTATTTAATATGTTTAGTTTTGTTCGACATCGAGCTGTGACACAAAAAAGAAATGAATTAACTTTAAATTTGCTTTAACAAAATCGTTTAATCGTGCCTGTTATGGTATCAATTCATGTTGAAAAGTTCCTCATTTCACTGGAAAGGGTGTTCTACACAACTCGATTTTAAAAATCACTCCATCTGAAATGGTTCAAAATCACAAAATTGAGTGATTATCGAACACCAACTGTCATTTCGTTGTCACCTTGAGGCAATTGGGTGAAGTGGCCCCGCCCCTTTTGGCACCTCCACACAAAGGAACCATTTGATACAAAATTTGTACTGCTTATAACTGTAATTCAAGTGCAGTATAATGCTTTTATAGTACCTAAAGTCCGGAAAAAATTGACGTTATTGCCACGCCCCTTTTGGTACGTCACACATGTAATTGTCCAACATAGAATGCCTCATAACAGTGCAATGTGTTGGACGTATCTATTGATCACCGGAAAATATGTGTATTTGTCAAGCACCTTCTGGTACCTAGGATTCTATAATTCGACTTTCGACAAATCGATTAGTCGACTTTTTGGTACAAAAAAGTCGAAATAGAAAGTAGACTTTTTATTTTTGAAAAAGTCTAAAATTCGACTTTTCGACTTTTTCATGTACGAGTATTACCAAATTTATATTACATTTGGCTAAAATTAATAAAAACATGCAGCGGGTTAGAACAAACACCTTTATATATCGTCATCAGAAACGAGAAAAGGCCAGGAGAAGCAAAAAACTGAATAAAATGGAAAATTTTGTCGTTAAAAAAACGTGTTTTTCAGGATAATACCTAAACATAATGATCCATATATATATTTACACAAACATGATTTATATGAACTGTTTATTTTGAAAGTGGCGTAAGCGCCACTCTGCTTTACTCGATTTATCGTTGTAGTGGGTTAATAAAACTCAAATGCGAAAATTGTCACTTAATATTGAAACGTTGAAGTATTGAGGTGAACTGAATGTAAATAATATATTTCTTCTATTCACTTAGCCTTCTAACGATACTACTCTTGCTTTAAAAACAGAATGGCGTTTACCCCACTTTCAAAATAAATAGTTCATATCTTGTTTTTGAAAATTGCCTAAAGTAAGAATGTTTAACGATGAAAAAAGAAATAATATATTGTTATGCCCTTTTGAATTTCGTTAATAAATTCGCCAATTTTGATAGTAGGTCGCTAATTTTTAATTTGTCAGGATGTGTATTTTGATGCAGTGCACCGAAATCCATCAAAAACTGAATTCCCATTTTTCTTGTTGTTACGCCCTTTTTCGTTTCTGATGACGATATATAAATAGTTTGGCATATTAATTAATAAAAAATTGACGGATTCAAACAAAATACAGTCACGAGAATATGAAATAAGCTTATTTTGTAAGGCCAATTGGTTTGGAAATGTTCCGTGAATAAGTATGACATATTGAATGCAGTTGGACTTGAGAAAACTTTTTTTATTATTTTGGTTTTTTCCGTTTAAGTATTTTTAGACTTTTTTATGAACGACTTGTGCGAATTTCTGATCACCTGACCATTATTAGTTTTTTAAGTTTTTCCTGTATTTTACTACATATTAATGAAATATTAGAATTTTCATTAATAAAGTCGAAAAGTCGACTTTAATCGACTTTTTTATACTAAAAATTCGAAAAGTCCAAAAGTCGACTTCTTGATTTTTTTAAAAAGTCGAAAGGTCGAAATTTTGACGTAACTATATGACCCTACCGGTACCCCAGCACAATTTGACAGATTCAAGCGAACGCAACGCAACATTCACATCACTTCTGCCATTATTTATTTAACCATAATACATTACACACCAAGTTATGGTATACTTTAGTCGATATGGCCGTTTTTTGCATATTGTATCCGAATTTTGAACTGCATAAATTAAGCTTTGATCCACAATGCGCAATGCTCATTGCGAAATATTATACTTGGGATTTTTTAGTATATAACTAAAATATCCACTTAAGACTTAGTCCTTTTACTTCGTTGGTATATATGTTGGAATGCCTCCGGCTGCATTTTGTCCACAGCTCTCTCTCTATCTGATAAATTTTTTGGTCATTCTGTATTTACGATAAACAATTGTGTCTGATTTCATATTAACATAAATTGTTCCTGGGCACCCGTCTTCGTTTGTGCATCAATATGCTAATAAATAAAAAAATATAACAGAAAAATGTTGTGGAGCATGAAAAAGAGCTTTTTGGAACAGTAGGGCCAATTGGAGATGAAAATAGGTGGGTACGGGAATGGATGTGGAGCACGGCATATAAGGCGTCCCCGAACTGATGTGGAGACGAAAGCTCTCCGTATTCCAGGCTATGTTTTCGTTGTCGATGTGTTTTGTTTTTGAGGAATTTCATGAATATGGAGGAAGCGCATGCTTTGGTGCGCTCTTCCATGCTCTGGGCATTAGCTCGTTCCATACAGGCACACACACCACACAATTCCGTGGCATCTAACAACAGTGGAACCCTACAACAATGCCCCATAAATTCTGTGTAATACCATCCAAAGATACTTGTGCCGATGCCAGTCGTCGTAATGGTAGTCCCATAACCGATAGTGTTGCCGATGGCTATGTTTTCTGGTTCCGGCTTCGGCTTTGACTCTTGCGTTTGGGAGTTGATTTTTTATTGCATGGGGATGCAAAAGCAATAAAATTAAACTATGTTCACTGACAAAAAAAAACAAAAAAGGAAGAGAGAACGAGTGTGTCTTCTTGTTTCACATTTTGTTGTAATACAAAGTTTCATATGCGTGTAAGTTTGCCTGTGTGCGTTTTGGGCCAAAACTGCCGTCAACAAGAATAACAACAAGAGCCATGGCAAGCCAAGATTCATGTTCCTCTTCATTACACAAACTTTCAGTTGACGCACCATCGCATCGCATTGAGAACTTCTTCCAAGCGGAGACGTGTCACAGGGCTGCTAATGGAGCAACCAGAATATCCACAACGAATAGCCCGGAAAACTATGATGTTGCTGCTGTTGGTGGTGTTGTGCTCGCAATGTTGGTGATGGACGACCATGGCAACGACACATATTTAACATCTCCAACTCCGGGCATAATCAAATAATGAATTATATTACTGCGGCAAATAGCGAAGCGAAGCAAAGCAACGCAACACAAGTCCAACTCGACGAAACGAAGTGAAACACAACGAAGAGGACGAAAAAGCAACAGAAAAGTTGGAGCATACAGCAGAAGGCAAGCGGATAACTAACACACCGCACACATACTCCATGTACTACATCACATTTCTCAGCATTCGCTCGCCAAACGGAGTGAAGAAAAGTTTTGTTAGTTTGTTAACGCCGCGTCCGAATGTTATTCGCCATAATTTATTAAATTAAACAAAAAAAAAAAACGGATAGTCGACACACATCGACCATAGCCAGGGGAAACTTTACAACACTTCCTTAATTTTGCAAACTGGAGAAATTTCTTTATTAAAACCGCAGTGGTGTTAATGCGGTTATACTCAAACCCGGAACTGACGACAACTCCTTAGCTCCTTAAATGTGTTTAATGTAAATCGGCAAACAACAGTAAAATCAACTCGGCCGGCAAACGAACAAACGACCCCAAATACATTAAAATTGTTGACAATCAGGACACAGTCGCTTCTAGCGCCCTGCCCTGACCTACCCGTTCCTCCTAGATCAAATTGGAGATCCAGCCGCAAATTAGGAGCGTGAGAAGCGAAAAGGGTTCACGGAATCTCGACGACATGAAGACCCACAATGCGGGGGCGGTCGTCGAGTTGATGGCCAAGATGGTGGAGATGGTTAATGTTGTTATGGTATTCTTTGAGCATATACTTCTGTGAAACCGCAAAAAGGACGCCTACTACTACCACCCCAATCGTCTCCATTTGAACGCCAAGTCGGTCGGTTGGTCCGTCGTTCGGTTGGTCGCCCAAATCATTCCAATTGAGAAGCTGCAATAATTGAAGCGACGTCTGTTACCGGGAATGGATGATGTTACACTCTCAGATTTGTAACCAACCGTCATCGCCGCTATACGGCTCTGCCGCTGTTTTTGTCAAAGCAATTCTGTGCTCCACTTCCGTTCCTCTTTTGTTTCTTTGTTGTCGTTCGCGTTTTTGTCTTGGTGCGTGCGTGCATATGTGTGTATGTGTTTTCCAGTTCAAATTATCGAAATAACAAACAAAGGACGAAGGAACGAACATTTTTGTGGTTTCGTATAAATGGCTTTGAAGCATAAAATACACATTTTCGACAAAGAATGATTTATGTGAGTGTTTTAGTTGCAATTTAATGAAATGTTCTTTATGTCTTGACCTTATCCTTCGGACACCGCACTGCTTGCCCCCATGTCACGTCTCTGCCCCCACCCCCATCCATACATCCATCCATAATTCATTAGGACCGTAAGAAAAAAATAAATTTTAATTATGTGCCACCGCAGCACCATTCCCTGCACCCACCTCCTCGATAGGATATCGGCTAAAAGTCAAAGAGGACGTTACACTTCACAACGCGCAAATCAAAATTTTAAATGTGTTTCAGTTTCGAGTCAACCAAAATGGTTCGATGACATAGTGGTGGCCTGAATGAAATTCAATTTAATAAAGTGTTTCATAAATCTGGATCAGAACTCGTCGCAGTGCCAACGAGGTTTGGCAAAGGCAGTTTGAAGTGAATTATCTTAAAGATGCAATAAATTCGGCATATTTTTACAAATATGTCTTTTGTTTATCGAAAAGAAAGAAAATATTAATCTAATTCTACAAGATGTATTAGTAATAGCTTTGGGGCGTCAGAACTTCCCTTCAATTTATACAAAGATTAATCTATTTGTGGAATATGCAATTGATCGCAAACAGTTTTGGCTGAAAGAATGGATAAATAGATTTTTATTCAAATCGTCAAATATGTCAATGCAATTGTATGCAAGTAAACCAATTGTCGAAATATATCCCATAGAGGTTGTTTTGGTGACACAGTTGTTTATACAAAAAGGTATTGTTTAATAGTTAAATTTTTTTATCGATACCGATTTGATATACTCGTATATCTTGAGAACATAAAAAACGTGGTTATTGTTATTATAAGTACTACTGAAGATTAACTGAAAACCCCCCTATGATACATATATGTAATAGCATGTTAAATCGCTTGTATTTGAACTTTTGCCACTAAATGATGGACCCAAGTTCGAATCTTGCAATAGATTTATATACTACACCTTACGCTAATTTCAAACAAAAACTATTTCACAAAAATATTAGTTGAAGTAACTGAATGATGAACCTAAAAATTTTTTATTTTAAACTCATCAATGTTTTTTATGGAAATTTTGCCAATTTGATAAATGTTAAAAGTAAAATAATACAGTACAACATGAGATTTTGGGAATCAATTCTGAGAATTGGACACGAAAGTATCCCCAAAAATAAGAAATCTGCATCATTCATTAAGTCAAGTTAGCTCAATTAATAATTTAATGGCCATACGATTTTTTTTTTGCTCAAGGTGGACTGTTTGCACTTTTTCTATATTTTTTTTCGGTATACCGTACGGATATTTGGTCTAAAAGTTAAGTTGTAGATATTGAATAGGAGAACAAAATGCGAAACAAACCTACCCGAAAAAAGTGCATCTAAAAAATGGCAAAAATTCCCACGAAGTCATAAAAATATCGTAATACGCATAACATTTTTGCGATTGTTAAGGCACTGTTCAATATCTACAACTTTGCTTTGGACACAAAAGAGATATTTCGTACGGTATGCCGAGAAAAAGATATAGAGAAAGTGCTAAAAATCCACATTGATTAATAGAATGATGCAGAAGTTCTTATTTTTTGGTGCTACTTTCACGTCCAATTCTCAGATTTGAGTCCCAAATCAATTAGGTGAAAAATGATGTACTGTGTAAATTGCTGAAATGGAGATTGCGACGTTTTTACTGCTAACGAGTGATATTTAAGAGCTTTCGGATTTGATTTAAAAAAACATTTAATTTAGAGAAATGTATGAAATCGATAAAACTGTTTATATAATTCAATATTTAAAGCTGATTTCATGTAAATGTTGATTGCGGATGTGCCTCATGGTTCATACGCTGGGTCCAATTTTGGCATACTCTCTCCAACATATCGACCGGTATCTCACGAATAAATTCTTCAATGTTGGCTTCCAGTGCGTCAACCGCTGCGGGCTTGTCCCTATAGATATGATCCTTAACATAGCCCCACGAAAAATAATCTAAAGGCGTTAATAGCACGATCTAGGCCCGGCCCCAAACGGGAAATAAACTGTTCACCGAACTCAAAATTCAATAGAAATAAATAAAATTCAATAATCTACACGCGTTGTTCGTTTGTAAGTCGATTCAGGGCTTAATTATAGACCAAACTGAGCATGTTTGAGAGTAACATGTTACACGAAAACTGCTGAGCTGCCAAAGACAGTGTTACCAAAAAGAAAGTTGGCAAAAATCAACCATTAGATTTTCTTCTCTTGCTTTAAGTTGTCATACAAATTTTGATATTCTCGAGGAATAACATATTTTAAGTCTTGTAAATGATTCCATTTGCTTGTCTGGATACGGCGCTGACCGATTTTAAGGGCTTCGGTTCGTTATAACCTACCTATGGCTTGACTGTGGTAGTAAGGTTAATGTATTCTTGTATTCTTCACCAAAATGCACTTTATAATTTATATTACCAAGAAGATAGATAAGGGATTTTAATTGTGATACGGTTGGATAATTTTTTTCCTCGACCAGTTCTAATTTTTGTAAAACGAATATGCTTTCCATCGCGATAGATGTTAATGAATGAAAATTAAATGTAATCAATTGCAATACATTCTAGGAAATTACAACGCCCGACTTTATGCTGGCCTTTTTGAAATATTTTTCATTTTACTTAATTTTTTATGTTCATAGCCACTTTTACATTCACAATCTAAGGTGTGAATGTATAGCCAAATCAGAAATATTAGAAAAAAATAGCTTTAGAAAAAAAAATAATTTCCAAATTCATATGACAGATGACAGCCAAATCGGAGAATAATTTGCCATCAAAAGCAATATAAGCAAAGCTTGTTGCCATCTTCAATTTATCCTTATATGTGCATATCGATAACCCATTCTAAAACATGCTAATTGCAAAAACTGAAGCTCTTCAGGAGTTTAATGACTTGTTTAAATTTGTATGGAAATGTTTTATAAAGCGAACCGAACGACCTGTACTGTTTTGTGAATAACTTTCAATTGGGTTGACGGATAAACACCAAATTTTGACTGAATATAATTTAGAATTTAGAAATATCCCTGAAGACATGCTAAGTCGACTTAAGCTATGTATAGACGATTGCCGGATACAATATTGTCAGAAAAACCGATTGAACATAAAATTTTTGTCTTGCACGTTGGCAGAAAAGTCATTGTGAGATAATTGTGCAAAGTTTATGCATGTGGCAATGGCGCCATTGTCAGATAATTATTTTATTGGCAACACTGTCCATAAAATATTTTTATTGGCAAACCTGCATATAAATATTTACAAAATATATTGTAAATATATGAAATTGTAAGATTACCTTTGCCTAACAATTTGTACTTGTCCGTACATTTGCAGCACTTTAACGGGGCTGATAACGCTGTCCGATCTGACAATCGTATATACATAGCTTTAGCATTGTTTAGAATTAAGGTATCGACATGTATTTCGATGATTTTCGATTATAAGTATGTATCAAGCGATTTCTTTAGATTACCATTTCCATAGCACAACTACATTGGATTTGCACTCCCAAGTTAATGCGTCTAATAATAAAGAGATGTCGACATAAATAATCGATGAAAAAAACGCAATTAATGAGATTTCTGTTGGCGACATCTGTCTTAGTTTTGTGTGATTAGCCGATTTGCCATTTATTTAATTCGTTGGACTACATCAAATCTTAGAAAATAGCCACAATCTGTTAATTTCTGATTCGGGACTACCTTGCTCTTCTGATGTTATGGTCGTCCAACCGTCAGAGCTCAGTGTTTGCCAATGTGTATTCCTAAATTGTTTCGACTAACATTTCCATTTGTTTTCTTCCGCATAGGCCTTGTTGCATACTCATGACGTTGTGGCCCGCGATGTGTATGGCGAGGAGGCATTACGGGTAACACCCCCTCCTATGCCTCTCTATTGTAATGGTGACGATTTGGATAATACCGATTCCGGTGAATTACAACATGTGACCCGAGTGCGTTTGGTGCAGTTCCAAAAGAACACCGATGAACCTATGGTAAGTAATAATGACGTTTGGTGTTTGAAAATTGAAGAAAACTCAGAAAATGTCTACAAGTGAACGAAATATTTATTTGGATCGATAAATCAATGCCTGTCGTTTATTTTTAAAGATTATTTCATGCGAATGTTGCACACGGCTACCCTTCAGGTGGTCCATTCTGAAAGTACAAATTTGCGACACTTTATCTCGCCAATGACACGTGCACAAAAATAGTGTAGAGATGCTCAAAATCGTCCCTCAATAGGTTCATTGCAGCTTGGCACCGTCCTGTTGAACCCATTTGTCAACTAAGTGAAATGTTTAAATTTTGTTAAAAAGGCCCTTGATCATTACCTTGCTCTATTGACCGCAACGCTGCTGCCATCATCATCATCGTTGAAGAAGTACCGCAGTGCAGTGGACCAAATGCTTAATCTGGCGCGCAAGAGAGTTTAGAGTACATATAAAATTGAAATTTAGAGTGTAACACATTGCAGAAGTGATCTGAGGCTAAACAAAACTTGTTTGACTAAAAATCCAATGTAGGACATTTAAAGTCATTTGAGCAAAGTCCGTCCGACCGTCTGGTTGGTGCGCACGATAACTCTCGCAAGAAGTAAGCGATTGACTTTGATATGTGTTAATATTTGTATACCCTCACTTTAGTGTGACGAGGGTATATATCATTTGTTACGGAAAAAAGTGTAACACATCGAAGGAGTGACCTAAGACCCCAAGTATGTTCGGCGGAAATCCGTTTTGGGTCATTTTAAGTCGAATGAGCTAAGTCCGTCCGTCTGTCTGTCAGTCTGCTGGCTGGTGCGCACGATATCTCTCGAAAGGAGTAACCGATTGGCTTCAAATTTGGCATGTGGTAATATTTTTTCTTTCTCCGCCTAAGTTCCAAGATGGGCCATATTGGTTCAGTCCTTCTTGTACCTCCCCCAATTTACACTGAAATTTTGTACAGTGCAATGCTTTTATAGTGCCAACAGTCCAGTGAAAAATGGGCGTTATTGCCACGCCCCTATTGGTACCGTCCACACATTAATACCAGGGTATAAAAATATGTTTTGTACAGTATAATGCTTTTATAGTGCCTTTAGCCCTGTGAAAAATGGGCGTTATCACCACGCCCTCCACACAAAGTGGCTAAATCATACCACAATTTAATATCTCATAAAGTCAATATACCAGTGCACATAAACGCTCATACATAACTCACAAAGCGAGGGTATACCTTATTCGGTTTACCCGACTGCAACTTTCTTACGTGTTTGCTATCTCAGACTAATTGCGAATATGGGCCATATTGGTCCACTCCTTCTAGTACTTTCCCGACCTGTCTACATATTGACATTTCGACCGAAAAAAAGATACGGCCTATCTTTTGTTTTTTGTTTCTTTTATTTTGAAGCCTAGGATCTTTTATATCTTACGTACAATTACATCTATGGAATTCGGTGGTATTAGTAACTAAAACACTGATGCCTTTTAAATCCAACTTCACTATAGGCAAACCTTTTAGCTTTGACCCGCGTTACGAATCGCGCGTGAACTGACAAAAACATAACACTGACAACCCAAATAACAAAAAAAATCACCCGTCATTAGGCTATATCTCCAATTTAGAGTGTTCCTTCTTTCATCGTTTTATTCGCCCACTTTCACATCTTCCAACTAATCAGACAGCTACGCAGGTTCGTCTGTTGCCAGCGAAGAAGAACTTTAACAATATTTAATTTCCGTTTCACTTCCTGTTTGTGCTGAGTGCTCCTACTTGTTTGCCAGCTTAACAACGTTTCCTTCTACTTTGTTCTCTTCTTCCTGCACAGGGTATCACATTAAAGATGACCGAAGATGGACGTTGCCTGGTGGCGCGCATCATGCACGGAGGCATGATCCATCGGCAGGCAACGCTGCATGTTGGCGACGAGATACGTGAAATCAATGGCCAGTCAGTGCAGAACCAATCCGTGGGACAATTGCAACGAATGCTGGTGAGTAATGTAGAGTAGTCGGGGACACGACGGAAGGACAACACTGCTCAAGGTAACAACAAATAATCTTAAAATTAATGTTTGTTGTTTACTTGGACATTTCTGTGTCCGTTGATTTACTCGTATATACATTTGTATGTCTGTATTTCATTCTCATTTAATATATTGCTTCACTTCTCTCCTCTCTTCTCTTTTGCAGCGTGAGGCACGCGGTTCTGTTACCTTTAAAATAGTTCCTTCTTATAGAAGTGCTCCTCCTCCCTGCGAGGTAATTATAACTGACGATGACAACACATAAGCCAAATGAATTGCCTTTGTTTGTTGTTGTTTTACTGTACTGTATTGTATTATTTGATATGATTTCATTTTAGTTTATTTTGTTTTGTTACCGTATGTTTTCTTTTTCGCCTTGAGTTTTCCTTTCTATAATAGCCGCCCGCCTGACTATATCGCTCTCTGTCTCTCTCCAACTGCCTCTTACTCTTAAAATATGCATTAAACTGAGCTTAATACCAAAGCTTTATTGTAGTGTCATGCATGTGATGAGATGGGTCCGTGTAATCGGATTGAGCAGTGCAGCCCTTGCATGGACATGTCTTAAGTTTTTCTCTATATATTTTTTTTTATTATTATTATTATATTCTTCTTAAAGTATTTCCCGTGTAATGAATGTGTTTTATACTGTACCGTGTATTGTGTGTGTGAATGTATTTCGGTGTTGATGATGTGTACGTGTATATTTTTTAAATTTTAAATTAACTTTTGTTTGCTTTCCCGGCGTAGTTGCCTTGAAAGCAGGAAAGGCAGCTCTGGCTCCAATCAACGCGAATAACAATGTTACAACACAAGTGCGCGCGGAAGAGTAGCGTCGTCAGCTCTTCATTGTTGCGCCATTGTATTGTTGTTGACGGGAGAATCTTTGCTTATTTCTGTTCACTTTGTTTGTTTGCATTTTACACTAAAGGGTGTGCGACCATGAGATGAAGGGTTTTTTACTGTAAGCTCTATATGAAGTTTGCAGATCCCGAGTGGGCTAAGACACAAATGCCAAAATGCAAATGATCATTGTGCACTCAATCCACGGAGTCACAGAGCCATATTACATTCTGTAATGTTTGAAACCGAAAGTGTAACTAAAAATGAGATGAAATACATTTTAAACTACGTACAGTAGTTGTCGTCCTTTGGCAGTATGTCTTCCGGAAGAAAGTCTCACTCACATCAATAACATCATTGTGTCAGAAATGGGTATATTTCCCGCAGCCCTTTTTGTAACTCCCACAAAAATTTGCAAAATCGCATTATAAACGGATTGTTAATGAACAATATACCTAGTACTCGAAAGTCGCTCCACTCAAAGAAAAAAATCATTTCACAGGAACGGAATATTACACAATAAATACCGGAACGAAACGAAATTTACTTCATACCAGATTAAAATTGAGTTGGCTGAAACAATGAAGGATAACTCTCTTTTGGTGTCTAGTCTAACGTTTGTTATAGATTTTGCACATTCCCATAACCACAATTTTTGAAAACGTCATTGTGAGATCCAAACCAAATTAAAGCCATGTTATGTATGTTACTCAACACTTTTGGACCTAGGCACTCCCATCCATCATTCCTACCATCCGTCTGTCGGTTGGCCAGCCCAGTTGTCCATTGCATTGCATTATTGTGTGTATTTTAGGTTTCTTTGCGACGTTAACGGCCTCTTAATATCCACATCCTGGCACCTCCTACCTCCCAATCACCCATGTCAGAACGATACACATAGCTTTTTCTCTCTCCACATGTTCAGCGTTTTGCTGCCATCGTCTATGTTAAGTTTGTTCTTAGTTTTAGTTGAGTTTTCTCGTCAATGTATTCTCCTCTGTTGTTTTTTGTTGACTTCTTGTTTTCCATTCTGAGTTGATTGTTTTCCTTCATAATTTATTCATTATTTTTCGTGTAATTAGTCCATATTCTTTACTCGTTTGTTTCTCATTAACACAAAATTTCATTTCTCTCGCTGCAATAACAACAACCAAACCAACACTCCAAACTGACGTTTATGCGAAAATAAACCAAATTTTCCCATAAACGAAATTGACTTTCAACAATCATCATCGCATCGCGCTGCAGCTTTTCAGGATAAGACCAGCTCCAGTTCTAGTAAGTAATTTCTCTCTCTCTCACACACACTCTCTCTGCCCATGTCTCGCTCTGTTGTAGACGCGGTGAGAAGTTTCTATGTCAGAACATTTTACAATTCTTCTTTATGGAAAAATTAACGAATTCTTTGAGTTGTATTGTTTTTCATTTTTATTTGTGTTTTATGTGTCCAAATCTTCTTTTTCGTTGGTTTGATTCGAATTTAGGCGTTCTGTGGTAAAATTGAATGTAATCGGTTACATATTTTTAAGTTTAAATGCCAGAATCTATGTGGTTGTGCTAAAAAAGAATGAAAACAGCATTTCATTTTTTATTTTTACAGTGTACAGACTTCGCCTATAACAAGTTTTGCGCAAAGTTCTCCATGAGCAAAAAAAATAATCATTTCTTCATTAAAGGGTTCATAGAACGATCACACTATGCAACACAATCTATATACACAAAGCCTTTTGGTCTCAGACACAAACAAATTTTTGTTGCATAGTGTCATCAACATTAAATGTCTGCAAATGTCAATGTCAAATGCAAGACAAAACCCATAGGGTCAAAATGTTTACTCCTAAAAATCGGCAGCACATAAGGGCAGTTCAGGCATGTGATATTTCGTCCGAAATTCCGCTTTCAGTTGCAATCCACTAACAAATTTCGGTTCTTTTTGTTTTCCAAAAATGCATTACATCTATAACACTGTGCAACAGTGAACAAAATACACGGACTTGACAGTATATGTTCGATTCTACTATAACCCTGTAAGTTTTTGAGCTATTTATGGTGCCTAGGCACGTTCAGATTGTATTGATAGGCTTACAAAAGTTGTTCAGATTTACGTTGGCTATAATTTTGCCAAACATTGTTAGTGAAAAATTACGAGTCCCTGAAAGTTATGCTGAAAGAAAATTCTTTAAAAAAAAAATTACCGGAATTTTTTTTTTTCGCAAAAAAATTTAAGAAACTTTGTTCAGCATATTCTTAGCTACATTATTGCCAAATATAGTTAAGCGGTATTACCAAGTCTGAATTAGGTGTCGGACAAAAGCTGATGACACATTTTTCGAGAGGTCCACTGATTTTCAGAAACTGTGAAATTGAAAATATGAAAACAAAGAGAAGAACTCTTAAAAATAGTTCTCATGTGATCACTGGTTTGAATAGGCTTAAACTCATGAAAAATGGAACCACATTTAACCACAATCATCCAATTGGCATTTGATATTTGCGCAATACTTTTTGGTTTGAATTTTTTATTTAATTTTACATTTACATCTATAGATGGATCTTAACAATAAATCGATTCTATATCGTTATAGATATTCGTAAGAGCACAATTCGATTACAATCCTTTGGACGATGAGCTGATACCGTGTGCCCAAGCAGGCATAGCCTTCCAAGTGGGCGACATATTGCAAGTAAGTGAAACGATATCATCCTCCTCAAGTCCTATTATACTTGAATCTCCCAGGACGGGTCAACAACTGCTACTCACCTTTGTCAGTTATTTAGTAAGCTTAACTCTCTTTTCTGTTTATTTTCACTCACGATTCGCAGATCATTAGTAAAGATGACCAGCATTGGTGGCAGGCTCGTATCGATGCTGTGGGCGGTTCGGCTGGCCTAATACCCTCACCAGAATTGCAAGAATGGCGTATACGTTGTCAAACTGTAGATAAAACCAAAAATGAACAAGGTAAGTGCAAGGGAAACCTTCCATACACAGAACTTCTTTCTGTATCCTTTTGGAAATCTCACCTGAACCACAGCATCATACGTAATACAATCATGCTCATTATGTTCATATCAAAATCAAATTGGATGATATTCACTATTTTTGTGTATTTTTGAAGAAAGTGTCTATATAATCGTTGCTTTTGTTCACGAAAGTCAAATCTATGTATGTATACTAAGTAACAAATACTACATACCTACAAATATACACGCATACATTCATACCGGCGAAATGCAAAGGGTCAATTAACACTTTACACTTAACACACAATGCTACATACACAACAATTTGAGAATTTGATTCAACCTGCTAACAACTAACTTGAAATGGGGGATTCCAAAACCGAATCAAAAATTAAACCAAAAAGGGGCCTGGCCTTAATCAATAGCCATGTAATTGTCGATAAAAATAACGAAACTTGGAGTTCCTTATTTTTTTGCCCTTTCGCATTTCCAGTGATACATATACTATTCCAATGGGATTTTGTTGTCTTTAACATTTTATAGATTTCAATACCAAAAAACACCTTTTTATCGTTTCTCAAAGTAACTCGAAACTCTAAAATCATTCTCATCTCACATATATTTTTTATTTTCCTTAAACCAATGCCCAAAACCTCTCAGTCTTTTAATTTTATGTTTCTCAATTTGTTAAGCTGCGAGAGTATTATGCGTTTCAAAATTTTGGTAAACATATTGCACATATTTATGTATTAGCGATTTGCCCCATTGTTTTATTCAAAGTATAGTTGACTACTTCACAATGTCCTGAGATCAATATATTATTTATCTATATGGGGAATTTCATGTTAAGTAAGTCAATTTTTAAAAGCAATGTCTCCTGATCCGAATGAAATTTCCACCAAATTTAGTCCTATAGGATAGTAGTAATGATACACAATTTAAACGAGTTCGGTTAAGTTGGAGGGTGTTTAATTTTGACATTTTGGTCAAACGGCCCTTTTTTCATTCATATAACTAAACAATTTTGTCCAAATTGTTTGCGATAGCTTTTTCTTCAATCCTTTATAAATGAAAATATTTGTTGTGATTTTTTATGCGAAATTAAAACTTGTTTTAATTTCGACTTGAACGGCTGTTGTGCCAGAGAACATTGATGCCGTGCGTGAACTGATAATGCAAGATCGACATGTAACATACCGTGAGATAGAGCTATCCTTGGGCATTTCTTCCACCAGCATACATTCGATATTGCATGAACACCTGGCCGTAAAAAAGATTTGTTCTCGTTGGATCCCGCGCAATTTGACAATCGCTCAAAAAAAGGCTCGTGTCGATTGGTGCAAAGAAATTTTTAAAAATACGATCGCGGTGCTTTAAAAGACGTTTATAAGATCTTCACAGGTGACGAATCTTGGATCTATGCGTATTAGCCCGAAACCAAACAGTGTGGGTCTTGTAAGACGAGCCAAATCCAACGAAAGATGTTCGTGGAAAAAGCACTTCGAAGCAAATGGTCGCCTGTTTCTTCGGCAAAACTGGTCATGTGGCGACTGTTCCGCTTGACCAACGTAGGACGGTCAATTGTGAGTGGTACACCACAATTTGTTTGCCTGAAGTCTTCGGAGAAATTCGAAAAACGAACAAGAGAAGACGAATCATTGTGCACCATGACAATGTGAGCTCTTACACATCGGCTCCAATCAGAACCTTTTTGACCGGCCAAAACGTCGAATTGATGGGTCATCCGCCGTACAGCCCTGACTTGGCACCCAATGACTTCATTTTATTTCCGCACATCAAGAAAAAAATGCGAGGTCAACGATTTTCGTCGCCAGAAGATGCTGTTGAAGCGTTCAAAAACCATGTTTTGGAGGTGTCTCAATCGGAGTGGAAAAAGTGCTTCGACAATTGCTTTGAGCGCAAGCAAAAGTGTATAAATCATGCTGGAGAATACTTTGAAAAACTAATAAAACCATTTTTGATGATAAATATTCGCATTTTCATTATTAGGCTAGAAATATATATAGCAGCCCTCGTACTATCTAAACTTGTTGCAAGTTTCATCCTAATCAGCAGACATAGGTTTTAAAAATTCACTCACTTAACATGAAATATTAATATGCAATACACAAAAAATGGTTGTGTGAATATATAGTAGAATAATAGAATAATATAGTTGTTTACGTTTTACAGTACTGTACTGCATACTGTCAAATTATCTACAATTATTTAGGTTTTACATATAAGCAGTGTAAAAGTTATCCTATTATATTAGCAGATGAATTCTAGGAATGTATTGTGTCTAACGTCAGATATTCTGAGATATCTCCCGGATTATCTTCCTAAATTTGTTCATTCCAAGGCTACAATGCATTTTGAATAACCACGAACTATCAACATCTTAGAAACTAAATACTTTTTCTTCCTATTTTATGAGATCGGCAATATAAACTATGTGTGTTTTTTCAAAATATGACGGGAAACGTTAAATAATTATGCCGTACGCTGTGAAATCAAAAAAACATCTGATGAAATATGATCCCACATTTGCAATGCCATATTCCTGCTATGCCTTTCTTCAATTTAAGCAACACAGTTCTCAAATATATATTGAGTTCATAACTTGTTAACGATGCGGACATTTTAAGATGCGGATACTCCATGGCTGTCAGAAATGTATTGAAGTCGGTGGACATCAACACATCTTACATGCTCAAACGACTATAAGATATTGGAAAGACAGAAGCATATCGTCACCTGAAATCCAAAATAACGTAACCCACATGTTCATGCTTTTTCAGGAGAAGCCAAAAACAAATTAAAGTAATTTTAATCTTTTGACCAGATTTATGGATTTCCTGGCTATTAAGGCGAAATCAAATAACAAATGTAGTGCAATTAGTTGCGGCGTACATTTTGAATAAAAAAAATAAAATTTTATGAATCTTTCCGCCTTTTTAATGACCTTGTTTGCTGTGACGTCTTTTTGAATTTCACTCATAAAATGGTCAATTTTAGATATTCAACTCTAGAATTTTGTAGGAATGTGTAGTTTAGTGTAATAGACTATAATCAATCGTAAAATAAATTTTTATTTTTTTGATGTTACGTTATTTTGGATTGCAGATGACGATATGTATTTAGATATATCCCCCATATATGTATCCTCCAAGTTTGCATCTCCGCCTTACAAAGTCCAAATTATTCAATGGCTCTGTAATTTGAAAGAGGGGAATTTCTTTGAATATTGCATCTAGTTCTGCGGCATTTTGAAAAATCTTCATATTTACATAGGATATCCATATCTCATTGTCCAACCGAACGATTTTTCGAACAGATCTGGTCGACATTCCCGATAGTTTAAGAAAAGTGTATAGTTGGCGAGAAAAATCTGAATATTATTTTTTTGGGAAGGCAGAATTTTAAAATTTCAATACATATATTAATGCAACTTAATTTAAAGTTTTTAAATGCATTTGTTGTATATGCAATTTTTTTTGAATCCTGTACATCAATGACACCAATTTAAAATTCGGGGAGGAATACGATCATGTAATCTCATTTATTTTAAACAGATTCTGCAAATTTGAAGAAAATGTTCCGCCACTTTCTTTAAAAAAGAATTTTAGTAAAAGTTGTCAATAATTTTCCTTTATAAACTATGATGTCATTGAAATCACAAAATAAACATTTTTCTTTCCACTGAAGCACTTTTACATTTTCTGAAATTTTTCGATAAAAATTTTCTTATAGTAGTTTATATATATATGTAAGCTAAGAATTTACAGGATCACCTCAGCTTTGAGAAATATAGGTTGAAGTTTTTGTGGTTTGCAAATTAAAATTTAAGAGGAAAATATACAATGAAATAGTCGAATAAAAAAATATTTTTTTGCAAAATTATCGATTGTTATAAAAGCAATGAAGTAAAGCTTTTAATGTGGATCAATTAAATTAACTGTAACTTCATCCACTATTGAGGATTAACAAAAATTGGCTATTTCTTCAATTCCAATCAACTATCCAAAAGTTCTCATGCTACTCTCGTGGGCATTAGCAAAAATATTTATATTTTGTTTGTTTGGATTTTAACCCATTTTGAACTTTAATTATTCAAAATCCTCTGTCAATCATCATATATCTGGTTTAATATAGATATTTTTTTGTGTGCGTGTGTGTGTGTCTAGTTACAATCGAAAAAACAAAGAGATTATTTATAAATTCATTCATGTATTTACGTATGGACCGAACAGCTCTACTCCTCATAAATATGGCATGGAAACTTAATTATTTTTCTTTACCACAACTCATGAACATTTTATGTGTTTTTTTTGTTCAGTTTTGTAAAATTAAAACATTTCGGTTTTTGTGTTGATCATGAGAAATCAGGTCAGTTTTAGGATTACCAGAACATTTTATGTGAAAACCAAGCTAACTAAGCCAGGCAACAAAAACTTAAAAAGTATTTGGTTAATTTGTATAGGTATTGTTGCTCTAAAGTACACACAATAATACGTACTTCTCGTACGTTACATAGTACATACATACATACATACATGTGTATACACAACACACACTTCAGTATAACCACATATGTACATGCATACATAGATACAAAGCATACACATACGTACATACATCTGTCTGTATGTGCATTTGCATATATCAATATCCGAGTAACGTCATGTCATAATATTTTGTATAAACATTTAATTCAATTACTTTATATCTACATATATATAATATATTGTATGTGTATGTATACAAATATGTAAAATGCCCCTTTCCACGACCATCACCACCACCACCACAACCACCGTTCCAATCGTACCACTACCCATTGTGTGTATGACTGACAAACAGGAGATCCCGGTGCTGGATGTTCCGCTCACACAGAAGGGTGTGATGGATCCGCAGGTATATAGCAAAGAACAACCACAACCACACAGACACACCCGATTACCCACCTCCAACCCAAATCTCTCACCAATACACATACATACACATCGAGAGCTGCAATCACACACTCGCACTTAAGTTACCTTTCACCAGCTGGCACCATTCCCCGCCGAACTCCTCTCCCCCCACTCTTTTTTCTCTCCACTCTGGACAAAATCACTTTCATCGAACTCAATTCATATCCTCCACATCCACCATCGCCGCCAAAAACAACAACATTAACAATTTAATACATATTGAACCAAAAACAAACCCAGCCAATAACCCCAACAACAGCAACAAAAAAGACGACTCTAAACTCCCCCAACAATATTTAAATTGAACAACTATTAATGCCAATCGAAAGGCAACAACAACCACAACCAAAACAGTAAAACGAATCAGAAAAGATCAGAGAACATTCCCAATAATGAAAAAACACTTTGTAGTTTTTTTCGACCTATACACCATGGATGAGGTCAATGCAAGATTTCTGGGGAGGGGGTGTGGTCACCATGCTAATCACATTCTATATCGAGAGATTTTGGAACATTGAACCCGGACCCGAGTACTTCACTATCGAACTGAGTTTTTTCTATTATCGTTTTTGTTTCAATAACTTCGTATGCAGTTTATCTGGATAGTTTTTAATTATTTCCAAAGCAGTTTAGACTGAAATTTGTGATTAAAATTAACAAACAAATCAATAAAACAATAAAAAATATAGTGAATTTTAAAATAGAAGTCAATTTTTTTTATTTCATTTCCCCAAAAAAAATAATTTGGCCCGTTTAATGTAGTCATGCTATGAGGCTACATTTTTTGCTACATGTTATGATTGTTCATCCGCAGGCAATTTTCCATTTTCTTTACCAGTTTGTAAAAAATTGATTTTGAATTTAATTCAGAGTACACATATAAATAAATACATTTATATAAAAAGTCGATAAGATTTATAAAAATAGTCAATAGTCCTTTCTTGGGTCCTTTTCGTTGTCCTTATTGTCTATATGCAACTCCTCATAACGGACAAAACAGGACCCGCAGGCCTTTGACATTTAAAACATTTGATGTCCTAGATGTGAACAGAAGTGTGTTAACTCTCTTTCCAATGTATACATATTTTTGTGATACCCCTTCAAGAAATATGAATACAATTACAATAATTCCGTGGAACAAGTAGGTGATGCTATCCAATGTTTACGCACTGTATGCATGTGTACAAATAACAAAAACAACGATCTCGAACTCGGCAGTTAAAAACAAAAATAGCGTGACATACAGTGGGTTAATTTGACATATTCCATGGTGTAGGGTAGAACAACATTTTAGCTACGAGTATTAATTAGAATGCTCGATAGTAAAGTAAATTGTAGCATTTGTCCACAAAAAAATATATCCCCCGCTCCAGTAGGCTTTCTTAACTGGTACTTATGTATGTAATGAGGCACCACATAATTGCAAAATATGAAACAAAATTGAATAGCTGTGTATCATTCCAAACAGTAGTGGTAGATATGATTTGATAACAACCAAAGTAACACACACATTCAGACATCCATTTACTCGTGTCACTCAAGTCCTGTGTAAATTCCTTTTTTTAATTAATCATCTGTACTAGCCTATATCGAATGTGCTTAGTTTGTTTCCTTGTTATTTTCATTTTTTTGGTTACATATTTTTGTATTTAGCGTAACGACTTAGTTGTTGGTGTAGCATTCCACTCCCACTCCCCTTTGCCATTAACACATGTGTTTGTTTTTGTGGCATTCACACACTCCATCAATCCTTCACTTATGTTGGCTTTTTATATCGAAATTTCGATATGAAGTGAAACTCAGACTACCGGTACTGGAAACTGGCCTGGGCTGGACTGCAGCCAGCCTTCAGCTCCTCACACAACTCTTCACTTTACTCACACAACTCCTCCCCTTAAACCCAAATAGAGAACAGCACAAAAAGCTCGGCCACAAACACTTTTAGCATATTCCATTTCCTCAGCCCCATTTACCCCAGATTTATCCTTTTGACTGTTTTTTTAACATAGTACGGCGCACAGTGGGCCGGATCTAAAAAAAGGAACTTACTATTTTTTTTTTATCGAAATGTTGAATTTTCGTATATCAATCGAAAGAAGGAATCAGTACAATCAGCATTTAATGCTTGACATTTTTCGAAAAACTATTCTTTAACGAAATATAATGCTCTGCAATACTTGAAAATATGCAAAAAAAGGTCCTACCTTCAAGCCATCATAGCAGGCAAACCGTCACTACATCTATGTGATTTTTTTTCACTTTATGATACCTTAATTTTTGAAACTAGAAGACTGCATCAGAGCAAACAATTTGTCGTTCCATAGTAAAAATATTATTTTTTTAAAAAAAATATTTTTTTTTGGCATAACAACAACTCAACATTTCGATAAAAAACGTAAGTTATTTTTTTCAGATCCGGCCTACAGTGCTGCGATTCGGACCCTCCCATTAAGAACTCACACATGTTGAGGTTATTTGCAAAAGGAGTTTTTGTTTTGCATAATTGAACCTGTAGCTGCAGCTTATTTGCAGTCCCACTCTACACGTAAACACTCGCCGCAGTCACAGTCATATCCGCATCCACTTCCAGCACGGTTGGAGTGTCGTCCCGCCCCCTCCTTAGTTGCCATACCACAGAGCGTAGTTTTAATTAATTCGTTTTCCGTTATCCCTTCTCCCATAAAATATATACTTTGTTGTTGATACAGATTCATGTTGAAAGAGTAAATATGAGAAGGAATACGAGTAGTTCGGTTGGATCCGAGGTAGTGTTATTAGAACACGCCAATACACCGTCTCTACTAAGGCCAGACATGTGTTTTCTAGTTCACACCATTTACATATATCGTTTTTTGTTCTGGTAGTGTTTTTTAAAATAGCATTTCCGGAGAGTTTATCAATTTATGAACAGCGGAGACTTATTCTAAATACGGGAATATAGGAGAATTGTATATCGAGGGCTTATATTAAACGATGGCTATGAGCAAAAACACAATTTCTTAGTAGAGCGAAAAACTGATTTTTTTTCTTAGTTTTAAGAGTATTTATTAATTATTCTTCTACAATGTAATCTAAAAATGATTACTAATTGATACAATCCAAAACAATTTAAAATTCCCTATTAATCGCGCTTTTATGGTTCATAGCCACTTTTACATTTTAAATATGAGCACTATGAAAGTTCAAATTAGCAGATTTATAATAAAGGGTGATCTAAGTAGAGATACTTTTTTCAATAGCCTTTTTTGACAGATCACGTGTGAGTCGTGTCATGCATAGACAGGATTGTTGTATAAACCACAAACTTTTCAAATATTCGTATTTTGGCTCGTTCTCGGGCTAACAAAAACTTTAATATTATTTTTCGGAAGCCTTTTGTACGACACAGAGTTAAAACTTTTTAAATACGAAGTACTATAAACGGTAAATATATGCGCGAAAAATAATGACTGACAGTGATCAGTGTAGCAGTGGCCAGAAGTTTAATGTATTCTTCATCAAAATTCACTTTATATTACCACATGGATAGATAGGGATTTTAATTGCGAACAGCCAGCGATAGTCTCTTTTTTTACCCTCACTTTAGTGTGACGAGGGTATATATAATTTGCTACGAAAAACGTGTAACACATCGAAGGAGTAACCTAAGACCCCAAGTATGTTCGGCGGAAATCCGTTTTGGGCCATTTTAAGTCGAATGAATGTCCGTCTGTCTGTCTGCTGACTGGTGCGCTCGATAACTCTCGAAAGGAGTAATCGATTGACTTCAAATTTGGTACGTGGTAATATTTTTTTCTATCTCCGGCTAAGTTCGAAGATGGGCTAGGTTCGATATTGGTCCACTCCTTCTAGTACCTCCCACACAAAGGGTTAAAATGTTGTGAAATATTTAATCTTTAATAACTGCTATACTACTAATTCGAATATTTGAAATTCCACACATAGTATTAGTTTATTAGTCGCTATCAACTCGAGGAAAATGGGCGAAGTTGCTACGCCCCTTTTGGTACCTCCCACACAAATGCACCATTTTGCAACAAAAGTTAACAGCTTATAACATTAATACCAGTGTATAAAAATACTTGAAATTTTGAATAATTCGTGTAATATTCCATATTACATTACTCACAAAGTGTGGGTATACCTTAGTCGGTTTACCCGACTGAAACTTTCTTACTTCTTGAATATAAGCTCTCGATATGTTTCTTTTGAATATGTAGTTAATACAGAACACTGATCGGATTAACAGAAAAACTTTCATTCAATATATGCCATTTGTCATTCTATCAATGTGTGAACGGTTTTAGTCGATATGCCCACAAAGAATACAAATGGTCTCTAAAGGAACGTTATTTTTTTGCAACTGCAACCCCTAAAAATAAAAAAAAATGTTTCCCTAAAAAGCAAAAAATGTTTGAGAAAACTATTAAGAGGTACAAGATTGCATTTCAGCGGATTTTTTTTGTAAATTGAGGAAACACATTTTAAAGAACAACATTGTCCGATATATTGCTTAAGAGAAATGCACGAATTTGTTTTATATCAAATTTTTCACACAGTTATTGATAGAACCTCCCACAATAGAGATAACATGGAACGCACTCGGGACATACAGTGAGTAGTGGTTCCTGTTTAATCATATGTTTAATGGTGATTTTGTTTCTAAAAAATAATGTCACCACATCATGTTGCGACATTTTAAAAATTCCCCCTGTACCCTCTGCGGTGAGTAAAATCCATACCTACATTATTGCGCAGCCATTTGGTAGTGCATTAGGGATGCCCGCTTGCATTTAGGTTTGGTTCTGAAGTCTGCTTTTTGACGGTGCAACACTCCACACCGTGGACTGGGATGAGTGTGGAAAATGCGATATTTTCGCATTTGCAAAGTGTAATAATTTTACAAACTAAATCAAAACCCGTTTATACGGCTTCACCATTTTTACAAACGAAACTGAAAATGCGGTTTCTGTGTAAAATGAATAAAAAATTTTACATTTTTATGCACAAACGAAATCACCATAAATTGAAGGGCATTCAATAAGGTGGAATAGGGCACATGCTTCCCCTTAGTTATACCCTAAACCACACTGTGGTACAGGGTATTACAAGTTTGGTTTGTGACAGACGTATGTAACACTTAGAAATGCTACAGCAAAACACAGCTTAAAGTATACCACTCAACTCAGAATCACTCCGTCTGTCCGTCCGTCTGTTAATCTTAAGTTGTTCTTTAAGTACAGTCGCAGTTTCACTCTTACTGAGACTTGGCAATAAGTATTTTACATTCAATCATTTTGAAATTTAGCGGGAAAGAGTTTCTTCATCCAAGAAATCATATTGCCGAATTTAAGGAAAATCAGTTGAGATTTAGATGAAGCCTCCATATACATATCGGACCTGTTCCACAAAAGGATAACAACTCAAAATTAAAAAAAAAATCACTAGAGTCCAAAAACTGTTCCCGAAAATATTAGTTTCAATAAATTAATAGTAACAGAAATATATCATTGCAAGAAAATAATATTAAGAAGATATTTTCATAATTTTTGATATATTTTTAAAAATGTCAAAATATTAACGGAAGCTGTTGGCATCTACAGAAACTTTTTCATTTTGAGTTGTTATACTTTGGTTAAACAGGTGCGATATATGTTCCTTCTGATTTGGGCTTTTAGCGCTAATGAAGCCATATTTCACATCCAGTCAGTTTAAATGTACCAACAGCAAATGTATGTAAACAATTTTTATCTGAAGTATAACCTATATATTTCAGTGTTATTCGATATTACTTCAGTGGTGTAGGGTATTATCCGTCCGTTAGTTCTTGTATATATGTTGTCCATTTGTTGTTAACATTCGGTTTAGACTGTTCTCTTCCTTGGTAGCAGAAGTTTATTATTTACTGCTAAAATATGGTAAAAAGTTTAGAAATGTTTTGGAAAGTTACTTTCATATTTCGACGTAAAAAAAGAAAGACGGAGAAGTTCTCTCCCTCCTCCCCATTAAAACAAAAACCCAATGAAAATAAAAAGTAATGCGTTGTACGAGCATTTTCAAGATAAAGCAATTCTGCCCCGGCGGCCGTTGTTTGTGTTGTGGCTTGGCAGGAAGACATCGCAGCATTGCGAACGTGCAACTTTTTCACATGGATTAAAATCTGTAGGCAATTGGAACGAAGTCAACGTGTTTTAATCCCGAAAGCAACTAATGATGACACATGCAAAAGCTTAAAAACTTTTACGACAGATTTTTAAGCCGCTACCGACATCATGGAGGAATTCCTGCCGTCCTGCGTGTGGGGGCCTGGCATGCCAAGGGTATTTCTTGGTGTAATTTCCGTATGCCGGGATTGAATGAAATTAATTGATTTTCGAAAAGATTAAATTGAGGATTTTGTTAATAATATCTATGTTTTTTTAAGGAAATTGAAATTTTGCGTGTTGGCTAAACATAGATACGTACATAAGTATGTACGAGTATATTGAATGGATGAGATGGGGTTAACACCAAATGAATCCAACAATCCTTTAAGTGTTATATATAATAAGTTATTGCTGGTAATCTAAGTTAGAAAATCCTATTTTAATTCATAAACTTTTCTTTAAATGATTTACGATTTATGATTTTTTCTTAAATGATTTACGTATATACGTTGTAGTTTGTACTCAGTTAAATCATTTAAAGAAAAGTTTATAAATTCAAATTAGATTCTCTAAATTAGATTACTAATAATAACTTATTTTTGTCATTATTTAGTTGTTATTTATTTACCGAAAGTAATGCTGGTGATAATAAGATATCATTACCTGGTAATGCATGTGGTAACGACATTTACTTACCAAGATTTTGATGGGTTATATTTTTGTACTTGATTGGTCTGTGAATCGCGAGGTAGGCCAGTGGTTGTGATGCTAATCTACGAAACCATGAGGTCGCGAGTTCAATCCCACCTCCCGCCAAATTGTAAGCGTGGAGGTATGTGATTATTTTTCAGCTGCCTGTATGCTTGAGTGGAAGCACTTTCCTCCAATGACATGTACATGTAAAAATAATTTGAAGGGAGGCCAAATTATAAGCAGTTACTAGTTTTAAATTTAGCTTACCCGTTAGGTTATTTGGTAATAGGAAATTTTGCTGGGTTCATTTTTAAATAAATTATGTAATATGTATCCGAATCTTCTGAAATTCCACACAGAGTTAGTTTATTAGTCGCTATCACCTCAAAAAAATGTGCGAAGTTGCCACGCCACTTTTGGTACCTCCCATACAAATGGACCATTTTGTACCAAATGTTAACTGTTTGTAGCTTTGATATCAGTGCACACAAAAACTTGAAATTTTTTACAGTGTAATACTTTTGTTGTCCATATACTCCAGTGAAAAGTGGGCATCATTGACATACCAATCAGGAAATTTGAACTTTAATTCATTGATTTTGTCCATCGCAACAGCGGATCGGTAAACTGGTGAATTGTCTTAATTCTGAGCACTTTTTGAAATGTCTATGACTTCAGCTAGCTCACGACCATTCAACCGAGGTCATCAAATACCATTTTGTAGATTTTTGAAACATTTGTGGCTTGAACGTTTAGGCAGCTCGTACGGCCCCGTTTAAACTCTGCCACCCAATATCTTACAGTTGTAAACGAAGGAGCAGACTCCCCTAAAGTAGAATATATATTTGTTTCCTTTTATTATTCCATTACTTATTATTCGCATTCCTTCTTAAGCATTCTCACGTGTTACGCGGCCTGCCTGCTCGCCGATGACCTTGTGGGTTCCAGTCTAGCGCTTGTTTCGCAATGTCATCATTTGGTCTTCTAAGTATGTGACCGATCCAGCTCCATTGATGTCATTTGATTTCTTCTTCAATGCTAGCAGCAGGTCTTCATTCGATATTCTGTTGGTGCAATATATGCGAAGAATTTGTCTGAGGCAACGGTTGACAAATGTTTGTAGCTTCTTTAGGGTATATTGCGTGGCGCTACAAGATGTGTAGCTATATAGCAAAGCTGACATTACGCTGGATTTAAAAATTTTCAGTTTTGTGTGCTCTGAAATACTTTTTGAGCGCCATATTTTTACGAAAACCTAATCTGGCCTTATTTATTCGACTGGTTATGTCTGCAACTGATACGCTTGTGATGTACTGCCTAGGTATGAGAAAGAAGTAACGTCCTCAATTGGAATCCCATTTAGTAGATTTTTTATTGATTTGCAAATAAAATTAGTTTGTTAGAAAATATATAACATCTACAAGTATAGATTTAATGTATATATGTTTTCGTTTAATTTGTATAAAGGTGTATGATCTAATGCGAATAGTTCCACTGTATTTGTTATCCTCTTTCGGCGTCTATTATGATATGGAGTTTAGGTTTTTACTAAAGTCCGCGAAAGCACTCTCTGTAGAAAATGTATGGTGAAACATAAAAATATGTATATGTTTACGTTATTTTCGAAAATGCAACTCCCAACTCATTCGTAAGTCGAAGCTGAGATGAAATTTTCACATTTGAAATTTTCTGCATGTTTTGCTTATTTCCTTTGCAAGAGTATTGGATCGGTGTACAGAGAGTATACCTCTGAATTATGATGAAATGGATGCATGTTTTTTATCTAAGCATGAAAGTTGACCGGAAGGATTCATAAAATGTATACATATTTTGTTTATAGTTTTAATTACCACTTTCCTTCACTTGCAGTCAATAAGTTAACCAATAAATTGCATTTCTTTCGATTGCTTTTTGTTTTGCCAACAGTTAATTGCTCCATATTCGGGCGAAAGAAGAAACAATGTCGCGACAAGTACTTGGCCAAGCACAGCGGCATCTTCGACAATTTGGAATTGGTCACATACGAGGAGGTTGTAAAAGTGCCGGGTAAGTTCATAACACTAGAGATATTAAATTGGACCTAGATAATAATATTTGTATATTCGTATTCGTTTTTGTTACTGTTACTTTCAGTTGGTGATCCAAACTTCCAACGCAAGACCTTAGTGTTACTGGGTGCTCATGGTGTGGGCCGACGTCATATCAAAAATACTTTAATATCTAAATATCCCGATAAATATGCTTATCCCATACCGCGTAAGTACTATCCTCCAGAATTACTGGGGCAGAATATGCAATGCACAATGGGATGCACGGACCTAACATAGTTCTAAAATATTTAACTCAACCTCATTGAAATCTAGTAAAGTTTTGCAAAGAAAAATGAAGTAGCAACTCAGAAGTATTAACATTTGTGCGTGTAGATTTATTTTACAATAATTGAACTCGTTAAATTTCAATATTTCTCTACGTCTATCTATAGCTAATTAAACCTGAATTAAATTTATCACGATTGTGAAATATTGACCAATCAGTTAATCTGTCCCATTGTGCAAGGAGTCGTTACCAAATGATTTGCGTCACAATTTTTGAGTTAACGTTTTTTCATGTTTTTGTTGTTTTGTCCTCGTTTTTTCATGTACTTGATGCAGATACAACCAGACCTCCCAAACCGGACGAGGAAAACGGCCGAAGTTATTACTTTGTTTCACACGACGAAATGATGGCCGATATCGCTGCAAATGAATATTTGGAATACGGTAAGTAGAATGTGTATGTAACATAACATGCACACCTATGGCCCGGTTTTCCTGTCCGCCACTCCATTCATAGTGCTGCAGATTGGTACATCACATCTATACTTCTCTGATATTCATACGTATATTCGTTAAGTTTTCACAACACGAAAAAAACACGCTGCCATTGAAGTAAATGTGGTGTATATTTGAGACCCACTTCTGGGGCCGCTACGTTTCAGTCCCTGGCTTATGTATTAACAGAGTTTCTTGTTTTGTTCTTTCTTCCACCTTCACCACCCAACCCACTCGCTTGTTCACTGGATGGCTGACTGAATGGATGACTGGTTGTCTCGACGGCGAATCACACCAAATAGGTACTCACGAGGATGCGATGTATGGCACAAAGCTGGATACAATTAGACGTATACACACCGAAGGTAAAATGGCAATACTCGATGTCGAACCTCAGGCACTGAAGATTTTACGCACATCCGAATTCACGCCATATGTGGTGTTTATAGCGGCACCTTCTCTACAGAATATTGCAGACGTAAGTACACACTTCACCCTACGATACACCCACACACCTTTCAACTACCCACCATCTCCTTCCCCAACGCTATTGACGCTCTTACTAGATAGGAATGTAAAAGGTGCGTGAGTCGGTGTGTCGGCATGGAATGCCTTTTAGAGGATATTAATGGTGTTTGGGGGATTAAGGATTATAACCGAAATGTTAAAATTTGTGTTCTCTTCGACTCGAATCGGTTCAGCAGGGCTTCAAGTTGGCAGTAGAGGGGGCGGTGTTCGCAGGCACTGCACCCTGCAACCGTGTTTGGAGTGAATCAATGATTCGTCGCCGCTGTAGGTACCAATTTACATTTTCGTGCCACAGAAGGAAAGCCAATGGCGGGGAACTAGGCAGTTGTCGTTAAGTTACATTTTGTCTGGATTGCGAAAAAAGCAGAGTCCGTAATAATAATCAGCAGTGCTCTCAGTTGTATGGGAATTTGTATGCGCACCTCTGGGGGTTGTGAGGAGAGGCTTAGGCAAGTTAATTTGGGAATTAGGTTTGGAAATGTGTGGATTTCGAGATCAGCGAAGTAAAGTCTTTATAGTTTGTGTTATCGGCGTAAAGAACGTTGGCGGTGCTGGAACAATGTTTGTATGCCATGGAATCTTTTTAAAGTATTGCAATACGTTTTACAAGTACCATTTAGCAATATTTCAAATGGTAATTTCCAAAAATATTTGTCGTAAAAGCAATACAGCTTTATTAAAAGAGAATAGTATTCAAATATTTAAATACGATTTAGACGGCGCTTTTTAATTTTTCTTGAAAACACTGAAAGTGAATGTATATTATTTGGTCGGATGTTAGTAAATTGTTAATTCACATTTGTTAATTCCCGCACCAAATGGCCACATCGTATCAAAAATAATGATAACTCATAACTTTATTACTAGTGCGCACAAATCTATAAATGGGGGTTTAATTCCAAGCGAGTCAAGTTTTAAAACCGATGGATCGGAATGAGACTTGCACTTAGTATAGTCCACCCTTCAACTGTCCGAGTTGGAGGGTGATGAATTTTAACATTTTGGTGAAACGGCCCCGTTTCCCCCGTTTGCGAAATTAAAAATAGTTTTGACCTTTTTTTTTGTCAAAAAACAGGTTTATATTTTTAATTTTTTTTGCTCAAACAAAAGCTTTGGCCATTTCCTTTAAGAACTTTGTGGTCTATTAGTGGGATGGGACTTGTTTATCTATTGAAGTAAAGGTGTAGGTAGTAATTCGAAATAACGCCTTTTTTAATTTTTATTTGCAAATTTATCGAAAATAATAAAATTATAATAATTAAAAAATTATTAATATTTTCTCAACATATTTGATTTTTTGCAATATATTTGAAACTGCTGATGGGATGAAAAATGAAGGCTACATAATTTAGGACCCATTAAAGCTGTTCTGAACCAATTAAGATAAATGGTAGTTCAACCTCTATTTTTATCCCCTCACCTTACAGGGAGGAGGGTATACATATATCATTTGCTACGAGCCAAAAGTGTAACAAAGAGTAACCTAAACCCCCTAAGTATGTTCGGCGAAAATCCGTTTTTGGACATTTAAAGCCATTTGAGCAATGTACGTCCGTCTGTCTGTCTGGCTGGAGCGCACGATAACTCTCGAAAGGAGTCACAGATTGACTTTGGTACGTGATAATATTTTTTTCTATCACAGACTAAGTTTGAAGATGGGTCATATTGGTGAACTCCTTCTAGTTCCTCCATCTCAAAGGGTTAACGTTTAGTGAAATATTGATTCTTTAATAACTTCTATACTACGCGTACACTTAGAAATAGTTTGTCCATCGCTATCACCATGAGAAAAATGTGCGGTGTGTCACCACCCCTTTTGGCATATCCCACACAAAAGGACCATTTTGCCCCAAAAGTTAACTGCTTATAACTTTAATAAAAGTTCATATAAACACTTGGAATTCTGTGCAGTGCCATGCTTTTATAGTACCTAGAGTCCAGTGAAAAGTGGGCGTTATTGGCATACCCCTTTTGATACCTTCCACACAAATGACCCATTTTGCCCCAAAAGTTAACTGCTTATAACAAATGTAGCAGTTTTCACCAAAAGTTAACAGCTTATAACTTTAATACCAGGGCATACAAACATTTAAAATTTTGTACAATGTAATGCTCTTACCTAGATTCCTGTGAACAGTGGGCGTTATTGTCACGACCCTTTGGGTACCTCCCACAGAAATGGACCACTTTGCACCAAAAATTAAGTCCTTATAGCTTTAATATCAGTTAACACAAATACTTGAAATTTTGTACAGTGTAATGATTTTATAGTGCCTAGAGTCCAATTAAAAGTGATATAAATAAATTTACGAATATTGTTTGTGACTGAAGGTCAGGGGACGCATGTCGGTTTACCCAACTAAACTTTCTTACTTGTTTTATCTAGGTTTTGCTTCTCCCGTAAAATTTTCGAAAATGATGATTGGTTCTTTTTGGTTTTTGATGACGAAATATAAAGCATCTATATATAAAAAACGTAGAAGTCGAATATCTCGGAATGTGTTGATCGTAGAAGAACGAAATTTGGAACGCACGTTATTGGAGTTATTTTCCAAATCGTCAAATATTGGCAGGATCGTATTAGTGGGTGTGTCAAAAGTGGTCGTAACATTGATTAACAGTTAACATGTATTATCTCTGAAATTATTGGCCGTAAAAGAATGAAATTCAGATTGTAAGTTATTGGCGTCAATATTAGTAATTTCTTCAAAAGTGCAACTTCAACAAAAATGGGCCGGATCGGATAGGCGTAGCATTAGCTCAGAACCTCTTGACCGTACAATAACGAAATTTGGATTGTAAGTTATTGCAGTCAATATTAGTAATTTCACCACTAGTTTTTAAATCTATCTACCTATCAATGTATGCGTGCAGGTTTTCTGTGCCCCAAATGCGACAATTTTGCTTATTTACATACGATGATACATAAGATGATTTTTTTTTGGCAAAATCGGCATCTTCTGTAAGTCGATCGCAGCGCAGATTCCCAGCGTTATTGAAGCGTATACACAATCATATTCGTTCAGCGGTAGGATAAAACGAATTATCTGTCAAATCAGACATGAGCTAAGTGTTACCATTCAATAAATAAGCACTAGTAGAAAAAAAACGTTAGATAGCGGACCCCTTATATACCATTCAACTGATTTACCCCAACCATTCAACTGATCACGTTAATTCGTGCAAAACGGCACATTTATGCGGAAGCGTCACGAAACAAAGTTGAATGGTGCCCTCATAACTCATCAGAAATTAGAAAAACGGTAACGCTTTCAATTTTTGGGAACACTTTGAAGTGAAAAATGTGATTTTTGCGAGAAAAAATCTATTAATTAAAAAAATTTACTAATTTAAAAAAAAAACATCGACAACATTACCTCGTAAATTATGTAAAGAAATAGTGTTAAAAATTGCAAACGGATCTGTTCAGTAGGTTTTGAGTTATGAGGGGCACCGTCTTTGAAGACATGGGCTGTGGGAAAAACGTTTTAAAGTTTTTCTGATGTACTGAGCCCGGTTGCTTAGACTGCTGTATCTTCGTTAGTTTTGCTCCGATTCACCTCAAATGTTCACACAATATTATTGAAAAGTTCTCTATTCAGAAAAAATATTAAAACAAGTAAGAAAGTTTCAGTCGGGTAAACCGACTAAGGTATACCCTCACTTTGTGAGTAATGTAATATATAACATTACACCAATAAATCTGTCAATTTGTGTGGGAGGTACCAGAAGGGGTTTTCCAAATACACATATTTTTCGGTAAACAGTACATTCTTAAATACATTGCATTGTGCTGAACTATAAGCGTTTGTGTGCACTGGTATATTAAAGTTACGAGCTATGTAATTTTGGTATGATTTGGTCATTTTGTGTGGGAGGTACAAAAAGGGGCGGGGTGATAACGCCCACTTTTTACAGGACTATAGGCACTACAGCAGCATTACACTGTACAAAATTTCAGGTATTTGTATGCACTGGTATTAAAGTTACAAGCCGTTTACTTTGGTACGAAACGGGCCATTTGTGTGGGCGGTACCAAAAGGGGCTGTACAATGATGCCCATTTTTTACCGGACTATAGGCGCTACAAAAACATTATACTGTAGAAAATTTCAAGCATTTTTATGCACTTGTATTAAAGTTATAAGCAGTTAAATTTTGATGCAAAATGATCCATTTGTGTGGGAGGTACCAAAAGGGGCATGCCAACTTCACCCATTTTTCTCGAGTTAATAGCGACTAATATACTAATATTATGTGCAGAATTTCAAAAGATTCGAATAAGTAGTATAGAAGTTATTAAAGAATCAATATTTCACTAAATTTTAACCCTTTGTGAGGGAGATACCAGAAGGAGTAGACCAATATGGCCCATCTTCGAACTCATCCGGAGATAGATCAAAATATTACCACATACCAAATTTGAAGTCAATCGGTTACTCCTTTCGAGAGTTATCGTGCGCACCAGCCAGCAGACAGACAGACAGACAGACAGACAGACAGACAGACAGACAGACAGACGGACGGACATTGCTCATTCGACTTAAAATGACCCAAAACGGATTTCCTCCGAACATACTTAGGGTCTTAGATCACTCCTTCGATGTGTTACACTTTTTTCCGTAGCAAATGATATATACCCTCGTCACACTAAAGTGAGGGTATAAAAATAGTTTATAATCGCTACCCCCCTTAAGTAAATTTAAATTATGTCCTAGTATTTCACATCGATGGGCAAAATTTTTCCAGAAACGAAGTCATCGTTATTGAAATTTATGTTTGATTAAATTTTCGTTTCTTTTTATGAAAACTTATATTTAGTGGGTGATATGTACTCTTTTTTAAGTGTTTTTAGCAATAGTTCAGTTGAAGTCTCCGATACATACGACCGAGATGTATTGTTTAATGCCATTTACGGTGAGCTTTGTTGTTATTTTCACAGTCGGCTCTGATACCTTCAATTGTCTCTCATATATGTATTAGATGTTGAGAGGAGTTTTCTAAAAATATATAATATTCTCATGTATATATGTATATCTTTCCTTCTTTTGATCTCTTCCAGTATGATGGCAGTTTGGAACGTCTGGCCAAAGAATCAGATATGTTACGTCAAATGTACGGACACTTTTTCGATTTGACGATCGTGAACAACGACATCAGCGAAACTATAGCGTGCCTGGAGAGTGCCATCGAACGCGTGCAGACAACCTCACAATGGATACCGGTCTCGTGGATGTACTGACAAGACAGTGAGCTCGAATGTCCCGATTGTTTGGAGGGCTGCGACTGTGAATGGGAAGCCTACACAAACGGGCAATGTGCGACAGAAAAATGGCAAAATTTCTAAGAATGAAAAGACAATGAAACTAAGGATAGACGGACAAGTACAGACATCAACACAAACACCGACACCGACACGCATACATACCCACACAAATACACCAACATATAATAATACAGCAGGAAGATATATAAGTAGGGACAACGCGAACATAAAAAGGATATAAAACCAAATACAACAAGAACAAGAACAGCAACAGCAACAACAACACAGCAGCACATACTTTTAATTAAGTTTAGTAAAAAAAAGTTATTTAAAAAATATAAAAGAATAAGTAAAAAACAACAACAAAAAGGCAACCAAAAGCACAAAACAAAACTAAATAACAAACCAGATAAAAAGCAAACAAATAAGCGAGAATAAGTAGGGGTATTTAAACAAAATAAACCGTAAACAAAATACATAACAAAACAACAACAAAACAAAATGCCTTCAACATTTAATAACATGAACCAATGCAGAAAAAAGTTTACAATAACAACAACAGCAACAAAAGCGTATGAAAAGCAAAGAAATGTTAAGCAAAAAGTCATGAATGAATTAAGCCAAAAAGAACCGAGAAACTCATTCACTCACGCACACTCCACTCAACTCCACACCACTCCACTGTATATCCCAGCATCAAAAATCACCCATTCACCAGTATCCAACTGCAGGATACTACCCAAACCCGCCCCAGCCACGTCCCGCCGTTGCCCGGAAAAAGAGAGGCGGCGAAAAAGCTAATCATTATTTAGATGCAAATAAGATGTTAATTTGCCAACACAACACACTGATAGAGAGAGAGAGGGAGAGAGCGGACGAAAGAACGAACAACAGAACCGAACAGAACAATAGCTTAACGAAATTCTGTAAAATTCCAAAGTAAAGTGCAGCAATGAAACGACACGAACAGCGAGAACTATATTAAGAGAATGCACGACCGACCAACCGACTCATTCGGCATTCCCAGTTCCGTAAAATTGTCCCGGGGTAATTCCTACCTAGTACGACTACTCTCCTCCACATCCTCAACCACGCTTTTGTTCATATTTTAAGGTTAATTATTATATTATTATTTGTGTGTATAATTATTGCATTTCAATTCTATTCTATCTATTTGTACTTGTATAGTTTTATTAAATTGTATTTATATTGTATTTACGAGCCAAACGAACGACCGACCGACCGACCGAAAGACTTAGATACAGATACAGACAGTTAAAGTCAACAGCTAAATTAGTGTAATGTAGTCTGAATGAAAAAGTTATAGTTTATTATTTTTTTTGTTACTTTCTTATTTATTATTAACCACATTACGCTTATGATGTATAAAGTGAACGACGACGATGATAATGATGATGATGAAGGCGTAGACGAAGATGAAGAACAAAACTCTCAAATTATAGAAAATATATTACAAAAGTAAATAATTAAGCAACAACTCCAGTCGACAGCACTTGTTTTTAAATGAATCGGAAGCAAACATTCCCTGTCAATCACTCACACACTCGCTCACTTACGCATCACAAATCAGAATCTCTGTGTCTCCTCCTCTTTAAAATCCCACAAACATGGTTAACATTAAAGAATTTCTCTGGAAATGGAGCATGTGTTAATTTGGAAACCCTTCAATGGCACTCTTCTTTAGAAAAGTTCAAAGAGTTGTATCAAAGTTACCGCGAAGTGCCACGAAAAGGAAACTGAAGTGCCACAGAACAAAAGACGCTGGGATGTAAAGTAATTAGACAACTAACTGAATTCTCAATTACAATTGCAAAACTCACTTTCAAATATACATATGTATGTAGTAATTCAATGTATCAATGGCAGTCAGTAATAATTTGAAAACTTACAGATTTTTAGAAACGACAAAAATAAATCGAATCTGTTAATTAGATGTGTACATACAATGTAATACTACATCTGCAGTTAAAACAGCTGTCCATATCCCGTGAATCTCATGACTTAGGCCTTTGATACATAAGAAGAATATTCCATGGACGGACAAAAAAACCTTCCTAACAATTAAAACAATTTGACCAGCAATTTGTAATTCCATTTGCGAAGAACATTTGGCGGTTTGTGTGGAATGAACAATGGGCCATATTGGTCCGTGCCTTGCTATTATTCCCATACAACGGTCCCCTCCAAATAGATCTGTTGTCCTATTAAAGTCACCTGTTTTTGTGAATTTAAAATGAGACTTGAAGACAATTTATTAAAATTTATTATCGAAATGGTCATCGTCGTATGCAAGAAATCGACTTATTTTTGGAAAATTTTTTTAAGTACATCGACGTTTGATGTGCTTTCGCTGCATTTAAACAATAATGATATATTTAAAATTACTGATGGTACATGTAAGAGAGAATGCAAATGTTTGAAACTTTTATACAGCCCGCAAAGACAGTCGCACAAAAGCGTTGATTGTATTACTACTATTAAAAGAGAATATCATAAGTCACAAAATTGTGAACTTCTCCAAGATTTTGATTTATTCGACCATTTTCTAAGCGTTCAATAAAAAATTTTAAAAACTCCCATTTCCTTTCGACAACTTAAGTTGGCATTGCTCATAGTTTCCAAATTAACAGATTGTAAATAGCTACACCAATGAATGACAAAGCTCAGCTCAACTCAACTCAACTCAAAATCGTTATAAGTATAAGCAATTTGAACAGATTTAGGTAAACGCAGAGAAGCGAAAAAGAATGAAGAAAAGGACATTCCAATAAAATAAACACAAAATAATACTAAACGTAATTCTAGTGATTATCTAGTTATTTAAACAGAAAACATAATATACACATACATTAACAAACAAGAACAACTTTATCAACAATTAAACTGAATAAAGAGAAAACATGTAGTCAAAAATATTTACGAAACAAACCCCCTCCCCCCAAAAAATAACTAAAAACGAACGATAAGTAATTAAAACTATTAACAATTTAATTTATTATATTAATTATATGAAAAATCAATTAAAGAACGAAATCAATAAAAACACTGGAAATTGAAAAATAAAATACAAACGAAGCGTTAATTAAAAACAATACATACCAACTGAATTGTGGATAAATGTAATCACTAAACGGCAGACATACCAAAGTCGGTCCTGTCTGAAGGACACAAGTCAATGGAAGCCGACGTTTTCTTCAATCCCTCGGTTTCCGTTCATCATCACGCTCACGTAACGCGATCTCAGACACATTCCAGCGAATCACTTGTTTTGTTTGGATTTCCTTTTATTTGCTTGGCATTACCAATATCAAATTTATATTGCGTTTGGGTATTTTTTAATTTCGATTCCCTTGTGACTGCATTACACCTCAAACCCAGATCTCCCAACGCCAACCCCAATCCCAATCTAACAACAATACAAAATCCGATAGCAGTGGAGGGAGCAAAACAAGAAAGAACAACACTAATAACAATACAATTACATGAAAATTAACAATTAAATGAAAATGTATACACATACATATGTATGTATGTATTTATGTATTTTCCTAGCAAACGAGCTAGGCGCGGGCTCATTGGCGTTTACCTGACACCGCACACCACTGGACTATGAGTGAGGAACACGCGTAGTGTCACGCATACAGTGATGTAGATAACAGTAGATACATCAACGTGAATTTATTAAAGGCAAAAGATATGAACATAATAAAATACTTTCAACAAATTTCAATAATTTATATCGAAACGAACCCTACCGCAGATTTATTAAAATTTATGCAAACGCCCAGCCCCTATGGTTCCAAACTTATGTTATAATAATATACGTTTTGGAAGGTTTTACAAGTCGCAGGAAAAGTTGTGTGAGAAGTCGTTTAATATTGTATATCGATGGCTTATATCCAAAATGGACTATATTAAAAAACCCAATTTTTCAGGAGAGCATAATTTTTATATGATATAAATTATGTATACGAACGTGTATAATATATACCTTCAAAATCTTAATCGCGAAATAATAAAATGCAACAGTTTTTTGCATTGGGTTTTTTAATATAGCCCATTTTGGATATATCGTTATTTGAGTTTTATTTGCCAATGCGCTTATATCCTCGCTGTGAGATTTGCATCCATATTTCCAACATTCCTTCCATTCCTAGAGATTCAGTCTAGGTCAATAGGGATTCACTTTTGGCAATTTCGTTTTATAACATAACTTATATTTTCAAACAAATTTGTTCTGAAAGTGCAGTTTTCGGGCAAAGGGCGAAGAAAATGTTGCACTTTTCCAGAAACGAATTCGCCATTAGAAAAAAGTGAGGGAGAAAATGGGGAATTACAAAAAATCGGGCCATAACTGCCAAAATCATCATAATTTTTTGACGAACTGTTGTGAACGCGATATGGAGCTTACATTAAAATTCTAAAATTTAAAAATAAATGAAAACTTGTACTTTCATTAAACCACTGAGTTTAAAGTTTTAGATAGCAATATTTACGTACACAAAAATATTTTGAAGAAATGAAATATAAACGCGGAGTATTGACTTTTTATTTTAATGTAATCCCCACAAACACTAGTCAGTGCCCCGCAATGACAGCGAAAAGAGGCAAGCGCCGAAAATAAAGGGTATCTTATGACATCCAAATATACATTTAATAACTAATGAATTTATGCAATTGGAACAAAACGGCGAGTACATACTATATTTTACAGCAATACATGCATTGCAAAAAATATTTAAAAACTACCTTTTCCTGTAAATTTCTGCGCTTACATCTTTTTATCGGTTATGGTTTGATATGTATGTATGTATGTGTGAACTCGGTATTTTGTCAAATTGGTAATTATCATGAGTTTCACTTTTGCTTTATATGAATTATGGTTGATTGTACTGCAATGTCGTGGTCATTTTATGCACGTAATTGCACAAATATGTAACTATTTATATAACAACTATTTTAAAAAGAAAAAATATATGAAATTCTGTGTATTTCCGTCAATAACAGATTCTTTTCCTAATAACAAACATTTGTTTGAGAAAAATTATTTATAGGTTCAACAAAAGAATTTCCATTTATCGGAAATACAGAATGTGGATTTATAAAATGTTCTTCCATTGGAAACAATTTTTTCTTTCAGTGTGAGACTGTTTTTGGACCGGCAAACAGTCAGCTGACAAATAGGATAATTTTTTAACAAACGTAACAACAAATAACTGTGCGTGTTTGACCATGAACTCTGGTCTGGTCTTATTTAGATTTTATGTGGTTAAACTAACAAAAACTTAAATAGTTTGCCCTGCGTAATAGTAACTAATCAAATGTATGTCTGACACAACTTCCAATTACAAATTGCCATTTACTCCTTAGATATATGTTTGTTGAAATTTGAATTACGGGAAATTAGGTAGCTAACGTTATTTGCTGAATATCACATAAGCATTTCGCCTATGTTGATGTGTCTATAATTATGCCACTCACTGTACGTGCCCAGCCAAAAAGTATACTTTAGAATTTGTTTTTATTGACGCGTCTGTGCTTGCCAAACCATATGTTTGTTTGTACATACATACATGCAGATATTCATATGTATGTTTTGTCTGATCTAACGTTAAAATAGGTACATATATACGTACGATATACATATGTAAGTGCGGGTGGGTGAGTGTGTGTGAATGTTTATTTTCTGTCTAAATTAACTCTCAGGTGTTAGTACAATTTATGTGCAAATGACTTCAAAACAACAATAGCAACAAGAACAACATTAACAGCCAACAGCAAAAACAGATACTCATCCACACTCACGCATACCTATGTATGTATGTAAAGGACGTCATATTGAACGCATTCATGCTTCTGCCGTTACGATATTTAATTTAATACTTTTTCTCCTCCTTGCTCCCACAGATACAGAGAAAGGCATACACACTCACGTACCGACACACTTACCAAAACTGGCCCCCATTTTTTCACAGTTGCTGCAAATCAAGGGTTAATAAAAGTGGAATGAACATATTGCGGGCTTTGTTCCGGATTGAGTCCCCTTCTCACCTTCCTCTCACTTCAACGATTTTCCTTTGTTTCCCTTTTTAATAGCAACAACAATAATAACAGCCATTTTAATTTTTAATGTCTTTAAATGCTAACATTATGTGTGTATTGAAGCATGGTGTGGGGAAAGGAGAACCACGGATCCACAACTTGTACTTAGGCCACGGAATTGTATTGGAAGATGTTATTACAACTCACGGTGCGGCTTTGAGGTTCGCCCCCTTCGCCTCTGGCATTTCCGAACAACTTAACTTTTACAATATTGGAAATTGTAAATTGAACAAATTACATTAGGGAAATTTTCAAAGACGCCGTTAATCCTGATTGTTCATTAAATGAAACACACACACATACAGCAATGTGAGCAACCAGAAAATGTGTGAGTGTGCATTTGTAGGTTGGTAACCTTAAGATTATATCATAATTTTATTTTTATAACGCCGGTATTCATGATGTGTTGCAATTATTTATAATTACTAATATGGAAAAATGATAAAGATCCTTTAATATATAATCCGCAGATATACTCACCAAACACGCGTGTTTACAACCACACATGCAGTAACAGACACGGGAGCCTACACTGTTGAGTTATTTGCGTATGTTGGAAAGGCAATTCAAATGATGCTGTTCTTCAGGGGACCAAGAACAGGCTTAATTTTAAATGTTCACGTTAACGAGTCATTTTTGTGACAATAACTTGAAAAAAAGCAATATTACTTCCGTTTTTTACTAACCAGCATTTGACGATTGCGGGATGTTTTCCAATTTTCGCAAAGATATAAAAATTTAATATGTCAAAGCCATCGTAGGATGCAATGGGTGGTTCGAGATAAATCTTTGGGGAACAAACCTTCATTAAACATTAACAGTAAAGCACAGGTTCATTACTGGTTCTCTAAGGCAGCCACGGAAAGAGCTCTGGAACAGCTTTATAAGGGCCGCAGACATAAACAAATGTTGTGATAAAATCTATACACACTGAAACAAGATTGCCATAAAATTAACAAATGGCTTTAAAGACGTACTTAGTCTTTAAAATATGTCCTTTTTGTACCTAAAATATAAATAATTTAATTAATATTAATTAAATGTTCTTAATTTTAAGTAAAAAACGTACTTCAAAGATTACACAGTACAACACATGAATAAAAAATAAGAACTTATGCATCATTCGTTAAATCAAGTTGGCTCAATTAATAATTTAATGGCCATACGAATTTTTTTTGCTCAAGGTGTTGTTTTTTGCACTTTTTCTATATTTTTCTCTCGTTATACCGTACGGAATATCTCTTTTGGGACTGAAGCAAAGTTATAGATATAGAATAGGAGAAAACAAATGCGGAACAAACCTACCCGAAAAAAGTGCATTCAGTGCCTTAAAAATACGTATACGTATAAAACAAAAAATTATAAAACAGAACCAAATTTTTTCGATTTTTAAGGTATTGTATGCACTTTTTTCGGGTAGGCTTGTTCCGCATTTGTATTCTCCTATTCAATATCTACAATATTGCTTTAGACACAAAAGAGATATTCCGTACGGTATACCGAGAAAAAAAATATATAAAGCGCTAAACCTTGAGCAAAAAAAAACGTATAGCTATTAAATTATTAATTGAGCAAACGAATGATGTAGAAGTTCTTATTTTTGGGGCTACATTCACGTCACATCTCAGAATTGTGTACCAAATCAATGAGTTGAAAAATGCTGTGCTATGTTAATGATGTTTTTGAGGCCAGTCATTAAATTTATGAAAACATTTTTTCAGTGCACTTTCATATGGTATCAATAGATGCTAAGAGATCGAGAGACCGTTTCCAATGCTCCGTGGCATTTAAATCAGCTTCCTTCTCTATGCATAGTCAACTATTAGGTATCACTAATTCGCACTAACTCGGAACAGTGCGTTTACGGTGTCCCCAATTTAAGGAGAGGTTTGAAATGTTCACGTTAATTAAATACAAAAAACACAGTTTTTTGTTTAAGCCAGTTTTTCCGAAACATGAATTACATCTTCAGTTCATCTTTTCTTGGATAAGCGAAATTATTTATTTTAATTTTTCAGTAGGGTTATGTTGATTTCTTCCCAAATTGAATTGTGGAATTATGAGCTTTTATTCGGTTTAGTATTTTTATTGTAAAGTCAGTTTTCATGTTGTATATTAGCACAAATATATAGTTATTTTAGTAAAACAAACTGAAGCACATTCTGCTAATTAGTTTGTTTTATAACTATCTTTTAAAATGATTGTCTTTGACAACGATTGTTCAGTAAAATTTTTATTACAGATAAATTTAGCATGTCGACTGAAGCACATTCTGCTAATTAGTTTGTTTTATAACTATCTTTTAAAATGATTGTCTTTGACAACGATTGTTCAGTAAAATTTTTATTAATCTTTATTTTCAAGAATTTTAAAATTTTCCAAAAAATTGTAAGCAGCAGATTAATTAGTAGAATATTTTGATCGTCTATTTTTTTATATTAGTTATATGTTATTTTAGTTTCGGTTCACATTATTTTAGACACTAGTAAAAACCGTACCAAATTTTAGTTCCGCAGATATCATGGTTAATTTGTCCTTGTAATTGTTATAGCATTGAAGATATCATTAACAACAACAACATACAACAAAGTGGTAGTCAAAGTTACTATTACATTGAGTAATGTTGAACTTAAGTAGAGTTGGAACCATGTGTTAAGTTCAATGAAAAGTGTTAACTTAAATGGAACAACAAATCCATGGTAGTACCATATAGTGATCAATTATTTGACTTAGGTTTAGTAAATTTTTCGTCATTTAAAGTTCACTTATTTTTCTATGTGAGTACTGAAACGAGAGGACCAAATCACGGCATTGGATATCGAGGATATCTTTACGATCGAAATGTATTCTGCCCAAATCAAGTAGATGTTTTCGTGGATTCTAATGAAGCTTGTCTGGATAATTTTTAATTACTTGCAACTTTTTCTTAATAACAAAAATTAAAATGGCTTTTCAATCAAAAGGTTCTCAACATCGAATGCCGTGATTTGGCCCCAGAATACACAACTAAAGAAAATAGTAATTCGTTAATTCGAGTTATTACAAAAATGAAACTATTAAACGACACTAGCCGGGTTTTTGTTGAATTGTTATACTTTCAGTTATAATACTATTTAATTACATGTTCACATTCAGTATCCGTTAAAACGGCCAACTCCAAAATTGCATTCCCACTTATCATAAATGACGAAGTGTAAATATTGACAGACTAAAATGGGTATTTATTCAATACAAATGCAAATGTAAGGCTCTTCAATTAACAGACGCTTAGTTGGAAAAAAGTTTTAAATGATTATCAAATCATTTCCACTTGATTTCGTATACAAGCAAAGTTTTTAGTACTTGAATAGATTAAAGTATTACCCTCTCAAAGGGAAACTATATACATATATTTTTCGATATTGATTTTCTTTTGATTTTGATATACAAAAAAAAAACAAACTTATAATTACATATGTCGTATATAAGTAGATCATACAAATCCGAATGTAAGGACAGTAAAACTACACTCCTCAGAATCCACTAAAGCCACATCCACCACCAGCCCACTCACCCATCCCTCTCTACTAGAACGAACAATTTATAAGGAAAGGAATCAAATACAAGTCCCTCTACCAATTCTTTGCATTTTCAGAGCTTATTTTCATAACAAATAAACCGATATGAAAAAAAGAAATAAAAAAAGACACAAAACCAACAAAAAAGTATTATCTTAAAAATCAGAAACTATGGTTTCAACGTAAAGGGTTGAGTGAATTAAACAAAAATACCGAAAACTATGATATCTTAAAAGAATTCATTCATATAGAACACAAAACACAACTTTCACACTCACACACATAAACACAATATTATAGACTTAATTACTTTCACCGGACTAACGGAGGGGCGATTAGAACAGAATACAATTATATGTGTTCTCTGACTACCAAAACCCGTTTTTATTGGAATTTAAAAATTGCAATTTATAGAAATTCTATTCACATTCAGACAATGGAAGAGCATAAAACAGGGCGACTGGGACACATTTGTGTCAGAGAAGAGATCCACTATTCAATGCATTCTCAATGAACCTCTATCATTAGATCCAGTTTTTCATCTAAAGAAGTTCTACGTCAGAAATTCCAACATTCGCTATTACAAATGGCGGATACTCGTATTCGTTCCCCAGCAAATATCTATGCACTTTTGTTTTTCAAAAAATGTATATCTGCGACGTAATTAATTTAATCGCCCTTTCGCGGTAAATATCTCAACTATACAATTAAACTATTTTCTAATTTTAAGATCTATAAAAAAATAATAAAAAACGAATTCACTTTTAATTAACACTCACAACAAAACGCAACGGACACAATGACGAACAAGAGGAACACGAAGATGCCAAATTTTTACTTAGGACAACTTTCATTACACAAAAACAAAAGAAAAACGAAGCTAAGCGAAACAAATAAATCGCCATAACTAATATGTAATAAAGTGCAAATACAGGGTGTGTGAACAAATTAGCAAACATTAGGAAAGGAAGGTCAGGTATATGGCGATGACGAAGACGAAGACGATAGGAGGAGGAATGCCAAATGAAAACGCAAACACGAAAACCAACTGAAACGTTACTTATAGAAGAGAAAACAAAACGAGAAACGTACATAAATTATTTAAAAAGAAAAATAACTTAAGAGACTCTAAACAGATTCGATGGAACATAAACAATGCAAATGATCAGAAATGAAACACAATTTTAGAATTTTCAAACAATTATGAAAAATGAATAAGAGAAAAAAAAACAACAACAACAGCAACTGCAACAAGGTTAAGTGTTAATATTAATTAATTGAAAACAAACATAGAAAAAAGACACAAAACAAAGAAGAAAGGCTACTCTTGACCTCATCCAGATGAGGCGATGGGACAAAGCCGACAAAAACTTATATAATTAGGATAAAAACATTATTTATTATTATTATTATTACTATTATTACAATGATACAAATTAAGTAAGAAATGACGAAGGACATAAAACAGATAAATAATAATTGTTGATTCTTTAAATAAATAACAAATTGACACAACACACACACACACCGGAGGAAACGAAGCGAAAGCCAACACGGACACACTGCTCTCATCCAAACAGAGAAACACAGACCACACACACACATAAACAAAACAAAACACACAGGCACTTAACACTTAAAATCTCAATGAAAGATTTAATTAATTTAACAATAGTATGTACACGCACACACAGATACACAGAAACCGACACAAGAAACGGATATACTCACACATCGATACACTTGCAACGGGGCAACCACATTCACACACTCAAAACGCCAAGGACACAATAAAATGAAGAACGTACGGACGGACGGACAAATGAACAGATGGATGAATGCATGAATGACTGAATGGATGAAAGTTTATAATTAGCAAAGAAAAACGCAAACATTTACAAATGAAATGAAATGAAATTAATAAATAAATTGTTAAGTAAAATTTGCAACAACAAATAAAGAAAACCAAATCGAACAGATCCGATCAGATGAAAATATATCCAAAAAATAAGAACAACATACAACAAGAAGAACACAGGAACACGAAAATGATAATATAAAGAATTATTATATATTATAAATAATAACTACACACACACATACATACACATATATGTATATATACATACATATACATATATGTATATATAATTAAACATAATTGAAATGAATGAAGTGAAAATGTAAAACATTGCATAATAATAAAATGATAATACTATTAATATTATTATTAATAAAAACTGAAAAATTTAGTGAAAATAAATTGATTTGAAATTAAACAAAAAGAAAACAACCAAAAACAATAATAATTCAACAAAAAAAGTTTTTTTGTATTTTCATTCCTTTTTCGTTGGCGGCGATGGCAATGTTGATGGCGTTGACAAGTGCATCTGCATCTGCCAAAATGAAATCGATCAAAACAAATCACATACAGAGGAAATTTTCGTTAAGAAACTTCAAATAAATTCTGAGGTCAAGTCGAGATATGTTGTTATCAGATGATACATTGCAGAATTCGAAACCGGATAATTCAATTCAATAATTCTCAACAAAAAGCAATTTGCAAAACAATACTCATACGGACGATACTAACTCGAGCGTTCATGTTTGGTGTTATACAAGTACTTAAATATGTTGCTTGGAGGTCCAAATTAAAAAAAATGATGTTTTTATACCCTACACCACACTTTATTCCAGGTTATTATGAGTTTGTGCATTTGTTTGTAACACCCAGAAGGAGAAGAGATAGACCCATTGTTTATTACAACGATCGATTTAACCATGTCCGTCCGTCTGTAGATGTATCGTTGTAATCAAAGTGCAAGTCGTATTTATGGTCCTATTATGATGAAATTTAGCACAGTGTTGTTTTACGGCCCTATTGAAATTGATCAAAATCTGGTTCAGATTTAGATATAGCCCCCATATATATGTTACCCCCGATTTGATATATAAGCGCTGTAAAAACTGAATTTTATATCAGATCAGTACGAAATTTGGCTCAGAGAGAGTTATCTTATTACGTAAATGAACACTACTAAATTCGGAGAAAATACGTTCAGATTAAGATATAGCCCCCTTATATATGTTACACCCGATTTGACATGTAAGCGCTGTAGAAACCGTATTTTATATCCGATCAGTACGAAATTCGGCAGAGACAGTTTTCTTATTACATGTATGAATACTGCCAAATTCTTATCGCAATGCCCATTTTCACATTGTTAGGGAGGTGTAGGGTGTTATAAAGGGTCCGCCAAATAACTTTTTTTTTTGAAAATGCTATGAAAAAATCTACTGAAAACGCATTGGATGGTCAGTTGGCTTCAACTCCTGAACCAATTGGACTTTGTATGGCGTCATACCAAGGTCGTTATGCAAAATTCGTCTCAATGATGTCTCCGAAATGTTCAATTGTTGAGAAGGACGGTGAATTGATGTTGATGGCGATTCACGCACACTTTCTGCCACAACAGCAATATTCTCGGGTGTACGCACTGTTTTTGGCTTTTCACGCTTTGGTTTATCGATGAGGATGCCATAACGAACATACGGAGCTGACGGTGCTTCTCTTCTTGCAAAATCCGTACGCAATTTTCGCACACATTCAGCAACATTACCATGATTTTCAAAGTAATGTCGCAATATTCGCAATATACACATATTCGTTCAGCGGAAGGATAAAACTAATTATCTGTCAAATCAGACATGAGCTAAGTGTTACCATTCACGAAATAAGCACCAGTTGAAAAAAATGAAAGATGGCGGACCCTTTATTATCGGCCCCGCCCGACTTTCTGTCTTTCCTTACTGGTTTCACTTTAAGCTACTTTAAAGACATTTGTATATCATTCATTTCATGTCAAATCGAACGCCTATTTTTGTCACCATTCCCGATTTCAAAATAAGTTTGCATATCGATTCTCTGCTCAAAATAAAACATCTTATAGTTAGAAAAAAAAACAAATTTTTTTTCCAGATGTTATTAGCATCTGAAATCTGAGAAAATAGGAAAATATTCTCAAAAGGCGTACGTTTCTAGTTATGTATTTTTTAGTAAATATTGTTTTAAAAAAGAACAAGGCTGAACACCAACTTGAAATTTGCAGGATCAGTTTGGGACAAATTGGGCTACATGATTATATTTTTCTCAGAAAGTTGATGTCATGGATGTGCATGATGCAAAATAAGTTTGCATATGCAACTGATGCATTTTAAAACTTTAAATTAACCGGCTTTAATGTGTGTACTTGAAAGTACAAGTCATACCGTTCACGAGTTTGCATAATACATAACATCCAAAATACACCATTGCAGATATTTTCCCAAATTATTCAGATTTTAGATGCTATAACATTTAAAAAAAATTGTTTGTTTTTTCTCGCCAACTACAAGATGATTTTTTCCATAGTAAAACGCATATACAAATTTTCAAAACAATCGGGAATGTCGACCAGATTTGTTTCGAAAAATCGTTCGGTTTGACGTGGAATGAACGATATTTAATTATTTTACATGCAAAACATATGTATGTTATGTTTGCACTCTTTCAACAAAATTTCTCTATTACAATCTATTAAGAAGAGAAAAATGCAGGAAGATAAAAAAACTTCGATTAACCGTTAAAATATATGGAAAAGTCGTACGTTCGCGACCGGTACTTAAGCCAATTAAAAAACAAAAAACAAATTATGTAAATACTCGATAGAAAGATACATTAATTCTCTTTTAAAGTTAATTTTTGCATTTTACTAGATTCAGCCAAAGTTGACTTTTATTTCGCGAACGTTCGTGGCCACATGCTATCATTATGAAAACTAAAATACTATCGATGAAACCCATCTTTTCCACAAAACATAGAGCTACCAAAAATGCTATGAAATCACGAAAAAATGCGGCAACATTTTTGTTTTCTATATTTTTTGTACATCAGCGTATGTTCGTGACTCGCGGAAATGCCCATATAAAATTGGCATTACTTTATAAACATTGTTGTAAAGGAACTGCAATAGAATGACAACAATGTCAACAATCAACGGTGAGTATTGTATATGTAACAACTTGCATGCTTTTTGCTTTTGTTGGGATACAACGTTGGTAACAATTACATTTTTTACACATATTTAAATCATGTTATTGAATTAAATATAGTAACATCTGAAGAAATAATATATTGTTGTTTTGTCGGCCTTTTGTAAATGCTGAAAGCATTTTAAGAAATACCCTTAGTTTCACCTCAAACCACTGTGCAGCATTGAGCGAACGAAGAAAGTGGTGGTCTGTGAATATTTTTCGCAATAAATTTCATAAATGCTGACTTTAAATTTCCTAGGAAAAATCATAAAGCGACACATCATGAGAATACAGACGACACTTTGCCATCCAATCTCACATTCGTGGTTGTTTATGCAAATTTAGAAAAATACCTCAACCTCGAATCACTTCTTAGAAATCGACTAAAGACCGAATGTTCAGAAAAGTATACATTAATACTTATGCGCACATGTATTCATATCGTCACCTGAAATGCAAAAGGTTAAAACGAACAAAAAAGTTCCAAGTTCGATTTTCCCATTGAAAAAAAATTATTTCGTTGGACCAAAAAATTCCGATTTATTTAACACAATATTTTATTTATGACCTCCAACAATAGCATTTTTATTTTATTCATCCGGTAAAATAGTAAAAACTATTGAAGAGTCCGTTTGCATTTCAGCTTGTCGTATATATCCAATACATACGAAGCAGATTGAGAGTTACACGTGCAGAATTTAAGCTTTTGTTCTGGAAATGAGGCAAGGAAATACGATTACTGTATATAAAAATATCAACGAAAAATTTATACAAAAAATAGGTGATGTGAGTATTGACAGCTGAAATTCGACTATCAACTAGTACATCAATCATTTTTCGTTTCCGTCAGGCTAAAGCAAAGCGTTTTTTGACGAAATAGTTTTTAAAGTTTATGACAATATCAGTAAAACAAAATTTCATAGAATGTTGCATGTGCATTTATCTTATATTGACTAAACTAAGATGTATTATTTTGTACAGACTTTACACTATATCGTCGCCGTCGCACAGTGGTCCAGAATCGTTTTTACTGGCCAAAACTCTGTAACTTATGAACCGAAAGAAATATTTTAGTAAGTTTTTTTATTCGACAGGTAACTACTCGTTTAGTAGTTATTGAGGAATCCAAGGCCAAAGTTGAACATTTGAATTTTTTTAATACTCGCATTTTGCATGGAATTTTGGGTTTCTTTGTTTTTTTTTATCTTCTTTATTTATTAAAAGAAGGTCATACGTTAATAGATAAACCATTTTAATAATAAATTAAAAAAAATTTAAAAACAAAATTTCATCGAAATTATTTTTCTCGATATTTAAAAAAATACCTTTCATGCGAACTTTTTATTTTTCATTCTTTATCTATACAAAATTAAGGAAAAAAATGATTTTTTACTTAGATAAAAAAGCAGCAAATTATAATTTTTATTCGTTCGGTTGGAAATTTTCCTGCAAATATTCCATATTCAGTTCCATACGTTGCTTCTTCATCTAAGTCCCGATGATCTTGTTACCATTGATGTCTAATGCTAGAGATGAGCGGATCTGAAGTTGCCAACAAAATATTAAATAGATCTTCGTTTGTACAATTTCGTGATATTTTTCTGGTATTGTGCTCTCTATAAAATCTGTAATCCTTATTTCTTTTTCCTGGGCTTCCTCTGATAGCTCTACGATTGGATGATGATACCAAATGATACTTAATGACATCTTCTCCATGATAAAGAATTTTGTGAACTGTTGCAGACATATTTGTCCATTAATATTTGGTATTATATATTCGTGCAGTTTCCTTGGTATATTCAGTACATAAGTACATAAATAATTGTTTTAAATCTTGGAATGAGATTTATATCAACACCAGTTATTTCAGATGCTTTTTCGGGATCAGAAATGAATCTTCCTGCTGTATTGCCATCATTCGTATTGCCTGATCCTTATTTTGGTTGGTCTATAATCAACCCATATTTGAGAAATTCATCCTTTCTTTGTTAAACTTCTTAAATCCTTGTTGGTGTCATTGTTTCTTGCAAAAGAGAGTCAACTTGCAGTTCCCATATTTCTTTAAATCATTTCCTTTAAATTATTGTAGCAAGCGTTGAGCTGTATGATAAAGTAGGTCCTGAAGATTCACGTCTGCCGAACTCGGTGTGATTGTCATAGTTTCCATTGGTGGCAAACAGTCTATTTTCGCACGCAATCCGAGCTGGGTATATTGTTGTCTTGTTAACTTCAAAATCCAAAAAAAGTGCTAATGCCTCTTTAATTGAGAACTTGTTTTCATCGCTTGGAGTTGGAGCATTCTGCAATAGTTTCACATCCGCTTTCTTCATTGATATCCTTAAGTTTTCGCCTTCTAGTTCATTGCTACCGTTGCCGAGTGAGTTTGGTGGTCTCCCACCACAGTTGTTTTGATTTTTACTTTCTGAAGATACCTGGACATTCAAAAGTTTTTTAGTTAATGTGAAGTACAACCGATACAATTAAGTTCAAATGGCCTCCACGACTTCTTCTGCAGGAACGAATTCGATGAACCCAATTTTCGAGCACTTTTTCCACTAAATCAATTCGTATGTCAAGAATGGCACGTTCAATATTGATTTGTAAAGCATGAAGAGAGTCTGGTTTATTTCGAAAGACCAATGACTTCAAATAACCCCACAAGAAATAGTCTAATGGTGTTAAATCACAACTTCTTGGAGGCCATTCAATATGACAATTTCTTAAAATAATCGAATCTCCAAACTTTTCTCGCAACAATTCAATTCTTTCATTTGCTGTGGCACGTAGCCACAATCGGTCAATGCCAAAAAGATAGCTCTTAACGAGAGCTGAAATATTAGTCATAGGTGTCAGGGTCGTAGGTCGACTGGAAAGTGTTTTTTGGATTTAAAAAAAATTGACTTATCGCACGAAATGTTACAATTTGAGAACGATTATTTTGATAATAAAACTGTATAATTTGTAAACCTTGTTCTTGCGTATATCTCTCCATGATGATATGAAAATGAAAAACAAATGACAGATCAAGACATATTGCAAATGGCCAAAACTTCACTTCAAAATCATATCATCCCTATTGGAAAACCCGTTATATTTTTAACTGAGTTTATATTCGAATATCACTGGATTTTATGCTTTTCTGAATGATAATGTCAGACTGTATTCGTAGACATCATAAACATAGGTAAAATAAAAAAAGTTCTTAAAAAAGAGCTAAAATTATGTAAAATACGTTAAAAATCTTTCAAATATTGATAACTATATGATAAAACACACACAACTTGGCTTGGTGGTACATACATACATATTCATATAAACAGATAAAAAAACATGTAAGAAAGTTTCAGTCGGGTAAACCGACTAAGGTATACCCTCACTTAGTGAGTAATGTAATATGGAATATTACACGAATTAATCCGTCAATTTGTGTGGGAGTTACCAGAAGAGGTTTATAAAATACACTTATTTTTCGCTGAAGTGTAGATACTTAAACCCGCGGGGCCACTTTACCTATTTTTCTCAAGTTTATAGCGCCAGATAAACTATTACTATGTCAGAGAATTCGGATAAGTAGTAAAGAAGTTATAAGAGAATCAATATTATACACAATTTTAACCATTTGTGAGGGAGGTACTAGATGGAGTGGACCAATAAGGCCCATCTTCGAACTTAGCCTGAGGTAGAACAAAATATTAGCCTATACTAAATTTGAAGTCAATCCGTTACTCCTTTCGTGAGTTATCGTGCGCTCCAGACAGACGGACGGACATTGCTCAAATGACTTAAAATGGCCCAAAACGGATTTCGGCCGAACATACTTAGTTCTTAGGTCACTCCTTCGATGTGTTACACTTTTTGTCCGTGGCAAATGATATATACCCTCGTCACACTAAAGTGAGGGTATAAAAAGAGATAATTTCTCCCCGAGTAATTTCATTCAAATTAAAAAAGTGTTCTACTGACAGGTACAGGTTCTACTGGTAGCAAAATCTCTTTGGTCACTATTGACCTACAGAAGTTCTATTCCTCTAAAATTCAAATTTGAGTAAATTAATTTATTTTTTCGTTTTACAATAATTTTAGTAATGATACATTTTTGGTTTTTTCCTACGATCATTTTTTATAAACTTACCCAAATTCATTAATGTATGCCGTTTACAAATAACTATTTTAATTAAATAATTGTTTTTGCTACGGGCGCACGATAACTCTCGAAAGGAGTAACTGGTTGACTTTAAATTTGGTATGTGGTAATATTGGTCCACTCTTTCTAGTACCTCCCCCACAAAGGTTTAATATTTAGTGAATTATTGATTATTTAATCATTTCTATACTGCATATTTGAATCTTCTGAAATTCTACACATAGTATTAGTTTATTAGTCACTATCACCTCGAGAAAAATGCCACGCCTCTTTTGGTACCACCGACACAAATGGACGATTTTGCACCAAAAGTTAACTATAATCAGTTGAATATCGCTTCGTGCAAATACTTGCAATTTTGTACAGCCCACGCCCCTTTTCGGTACGTCCCACACAAATGTGCTATTTTGCACCAAAAGTTATCAGCTTATAACTTGCATAACAGTGCATACAAAGACATGCAATTTTGCACAGTGTAATGGTTTTATAGTACCTCAAATCCAGTGATAAATGGGCGTTATAGCCATGCCCCTTATGGTACCTCACACACAGAGGTAACATTTTGTATGAAAAGTTTGCAGCTTCTAACTTTAATACTAGTGCCTACAAATAGTTCCAATTGTGTACAGTGTAATGTTTTTATAGTACCTACAGTCGACAAAAGCGCGTTATTATCACGCCCTTTTGGTACCTCCAATACAAACGCCATTATTTTGTACAAAAAGCTAACAGCTTATATCGTGAATATAAATGTATATATATACCCCAAATTTTTGCACAGTGTATAGTTTTTAAAATTCTTACAGTCCTGTTAAAAATGGGAGTTAAGGCACATTTGTTTTAGTACCTCCCATACATAAAGAGTGTATATATACCAAAATTATATAATTATAATATCACAATATTAGTACATATACCAGTGCATATTTTCATTACTCACAAAGTGAGGGTATACCTTAGTCGATTTACCCGACTGAAAATTCTTACTTGTTTTTTGTAGAAACGAATCTGAAAGTATGCAAATCTAATCTTTTCAGCACCCATCTTTTTCTGGGCAACATTATTGAAATGTTATTATAAATCAAAGATTAATAAGAACATGGGTCGAAAGGTTCAAGAAATTAACGCCTATAAAAATCGAGATTTGTTATGTATTGCTGCATATATTTATCCCCTCACCTTAGACATGTAACACATTGAAGGAGTGACCAAACATGTTTGGCTGAAATTCGATTTGGGTATTTTTAAGTCATTTGACCAAAGTCTGTCTGCTGGCTGGTGCGCACGATAACTCTCGAAAGGATTAACCGATTGAGTTAAAACTATGCGGTAATATTTTTTTCCATCTCCGTATATGTTCGAAAATGGGCCATATTCGTCTACTCCTTCTTGTACCTCCCCCACAAAGGGTTAACATTTAGTGAAATATGGATTCTTTAATAACTTCTATACTATTTACTCGAATCTTCTGAAATTGCACACATAATATTAGTTTGTTAGTCCATAACACCTCAAGAAAAATGGGAGATGCTGCCACGCCCCTTTGGTACCTCCCACACAAATGGACCATTTTGCACCAAAAGTTAACAGCTTATAACTTTAATACCTGTACAGACTTTAAAGTTACTAAATTATACTTAAATTGGTAACAATTTAATTAAAACAAAAAAAAAATAAATACATTTACGAATATTGTTTTGGGACTGATGGTGAGGGGGGATTCTTAAGTCGGTTTACCCGACTGAACCTTCTTACTTGTCTTTAGAAAAATTCCATACATTTTTGTGAAAATAATATAAGTAGTGGTCATACATTATTGAAAGTTGACACAGAACATTATATTGACTAAATTAAGAAAAAAATAATTTCTTTACAATCGGCAATTTCGTGCATTTTACATTTTATATGCGGAAATTTTACATACATTAGTCTGATTTCGACTTTCTAGTTGACAAAAGTGTAACAAAAGTAGTAGGTCATGCTAATTTTATTTTACATATTTCGAAACTCTATTGATGTATTTTTAATTTCAATAGAAAACATCGTTTATTCTATATCAAACCGAACGATTTTTGGAAAAAAAAAATCTGAGCGACATTGTCGATTGTCTTGAAAATTTGTATATGAGATTTAATATGGAAATTTTTTTAGATGTTGTCTATTTTGGTGTTTTCCTGGTTTAGTATGCAAATTAAAATTTAAGAGGAAAAATAAATAACGATATATGCAAATATTGACGAATTTTCGCATATATCAAGGATGTTATAGTCAAGATCTTCAAGAAGAGCTCTAATTTGTAAAATAACAAACATGTTTTTAAAAAATAACAACTGCAATGTTCCCATCTTAGGAATTTTTTAATAAATCGGAAATGGTGACCCAAAAAAGGTATTCGGTTTGATGTGGAATGAACGGCATACGTCTATTTAATTTCAAATACATATATTTATACCCACGTTTTAATGTGACGAGGGTATTTATCATTTGCTACGGACAAAAAGTGTAACACATCGGAGGAGTGACCAAAGACCCCAAGCATGTTCGGCGGAAATCCGTTTTTGGCCATTTTAAGTCATTTGAGCAATGTCCGTCCGTCTGTCTGGCTGGAGCGCACGATAACTCTCGAAAGGAGTAACGGATTGACTTCAAATTTGATATGGGATAATATTTTTTTCTATCTCATGCTAAGTTCCAAGATGGGACATATTGGACCACTCCTTCTAGTAACTCCCTCACAATAGGTTAAAATTTAGTGAAATGTGGATTATCTAATAACTTCTATACTACATATCCGAATCCTCTATAACTCCACACATAGTAATAGTTTACTTGTCGCTGTCAACTTGAGAAAAATGGATAAAGTGGCCCCGCCCCTTTTCGTACCTGCCACACGAAGGGACCATTTTGTACAAAAAGTTAATAGCTTGTAACATTAATACCAGTGCATAAAAATACATGAAAATGTGTACAGTACAAATGTACGGACAATGACAGATTGTTAGGCAAAGGTGAATTGACAGTTCAGACGATTGCAAGAAAACCTTACAATTTCATATATTTTGTAAAAAATTAAAGAAGAAGCAAGTGACATGTATTGGGGGCGGTTGTAATTTTAATTACAACCGCCCCCAATACATGTCACTTGCTTCTTCTTTAATTTTTAACAAAGTTGTTTTCATATACTGAAAACAACAATAACGATCTTGAGCCTGAGTACAAAAACAAAATATGTACTATGAAAGCAGATCGAATAAAACAAAAAAACAAAAACAAAAACAAGATTTTGTAAATATTTATATGCAGGATTGCCAATAAAAATATTTTATAGACAGTGTTGCCAATAAAATGTTTTTCTGACAATGGCGACGTTTTCACATGCATAAACTTCGCACATCTAACAATCTGCAAATTATCTCACAATGACTGATGACGATCTGGCTATCGTCTATACATAGCTTTACTTACGCATGTGGCAATCGTATAACGTGGATGGAATGAAAGACATGTAATTATACCCATATTTAGTGTGACAAGGGTATATATCATTTGCTGCGGAAAAAAGTGTAACACATCGAAGGAGTGACCTAAGACCCCAAGGATGTTCGGCGAAAATTTTTGAGTCATTTTAAGTAAATTGAGCAATGTCAGTCCGTCTGTCTGTCTGGCTGGAGCGCACGATAACTATCGAAAGGAGTAACGGATTAAATTCAAATTTGGTATGGGATAATATTTTTTTTATCTCAGGCTAAGTTCGAAAATGGGCGTTATTGCCATACCCCTTTTGGTATCTCCCACACAAAGGTAAAATTTATCAAAATTGATGATGGACAACACGATGAGGAATATGAAATGTAAACCTAAATTATTAACAAAATATGTGGACGACCTATTCGCGATAATGAGAAGAGATGACGTAGAAAACATGATGGATACGCTCAATTCATTCAACAGATGCATTCAATTCACAATGGAAAAGGAAATTGACAACAAGCTACCTTATTTGGACACATTGATAATCAGACGAGGAAACGAACTTAAAATGGATTGGTACCAAAAGACGACAGCCTCTGGAAGACTAAAAAACTTTTACTCCAAGCACCCAAGAAGGGCTATTATAAATACAGCGACTAATTTCATATCCAGAGTACTGACCATTAGCGACGTAGAATTTTACAAAACCAATAAAAATGGAATAACAAATATATTGACCAAGAATGAATTTCCGACAAGAACGATAAACGAATTATTAAGGAGTGCGATGATGAAAAAGGACAAAAAAGATAATAACGGAGAACCAAGAATATATAAGTCTGTAACCTAAATACCGGGACTATCTATCAAATAAGGTGCAATGGTGACGAATCCGACGTATGCCAAAAGGTATATGTAGGGACGACAAGGACTAAACTTAAAACTAGATTATCGTCACATAAATTGGACCAAAAGGCTATGGAAAAACCATTGGAGCAGAAGACGGCTTTGGCAGCTCATTGCACACTAACTGGACACAAACCTGACTTCAATAATGTAGATGTATTAATAGAAGAGAAAAATCCATACAGACGATACACATTAGAGATGCTCTTTATAACTAATATCCCGACAGAGAAGAGACTTAACTATAAGACAGACACAGATAAATGCTCTCAGGTGTATATACATATAATTAATAAGCACGGACGAAAAAAATGTTAGTTGACAAGTAATTTCAAGGAAGCAAGTCGAACTGTTTAAAAGCGAAATTTAAAATTGTATGTTAAAAATATTATTTAGTGTTTTTTGAATCTGTTTTTCGTGTTTTTGTATTAGATTAAAACTCCCTGATGATGACTAACGAAGTTAGTCGAAATATAGGAAAATAAAAATAAATAATTAAAAAAAGATCAAATTGCATTTTTTAATTACAAAAAAGGACCTCAAGCCGAACAATAATCAAAACCAAAATTGATAATGTTAGATGTTACCAAATAAGAAGAATAAGTGAGAGATGTATTTCGAAAATGATTTCCAGAATTTAAAATTAGGTTTTATGCCCGGTTCACCTAAGGCTGGACATCCGGTAGTTATTTTTGCATATCCTTTAAGATCAGTATGTACACACCAATTTGTAGATTTTTATTTCTTAAAGAATTTTGAAATGCAATGAAATAGTGAAACTTGCTTTAGCCACCGCTAAGTTGACCACAATCTTAGTTTTCAAAATTGTTTTTCCCGTGTATAATCCTGCATATTATTTTATCCGTGTAGCATTTAAGATTCTTATGAAATACAAAAACAATATTAAAGATTTTGATAGCGCTAGACCTGACAACGGGCCAAAAATCTATTTAAATAGTCGTTATAAAACACTCGAGTCTATATAAATATATGCAAAATTTAACCTTTCTAGCTCTTATAGGAGCCTCAGCAGTCAAGGGACTTTGTAAGTACTGAAAGAGTGGAAATTGCTTTGGTCACTGCTACGCTGACCACACCCTGTGAATTGGCTATATTAACAACGTTAGATATGTTACCGCTGTAAATGGTGAGCGATATGTTTTGAAAAGGCTTTAGAAAATTTCAAGACTCGGCTTGTCCTTAGGCTGGACATCGATTAATTGTTTTCGCATCTCATGTGAGGTCAGTATGTACATTAGGCCGGGTCGATTTGAGGGGAGGCAAAAAAGTCCCCATTGCTCAGTGAATATCGTATTCTAGGGATCAAAATAAGAAACTTTGCCGAAGGAACCATACCTCTAAAACGAATTTGGGTCGAACTTTCGCTGATTTTGTCATGTAAAGTGCCAAAAATGGTGATTTTTTGAAATGTTTGTATGGGGAACCCCCCAGGTGAGTTCCAGGGGGTGTGCCACTGGCATGGGTGGATCGGCCCTCCAAAGTTAGTGGGGGTCGGTCATACATTTGGACTCGATTGGAGCACTCTAAATGGGTCAAAGTGGGATTTTTTCCGGGACATCAGAATTCCTTTTAGAGGTATGGTTCCTTCGGCAAAGTTTCTTATTTTGATCCCTAGAATACGATTTTCACTGAGCAATGGGCGACTTTTAAATCGACCCGCCCTAATGTACATATTGTTATGCATTTTTATAATTTGGAAGGAACTTTTAAAATCAGTGAAGTAATGAAAATTGTTCTGGTCAAATATACACTGACCACTGTTAAAGAATTCAAAATTATTTTTCGCGCATATTTTTGTGGTTTATAGTACCTCATATTTTCAAAGATTTGACTTTGTATCTTATAAGAGCCTTCTGAAAGGACAAAAATAATGTTAAAGTTTTGGTAGCGCGAGGACTGACCACGGGCCAAAAAACGAATTGGAGAACAGTCAGTAGTTTATACAACACTCCTGCCTACATGTGTGCAAACTTTCAGGTTTTGAACTCTTATAAGACCTTCAGCGGTCCATACATACATAAATAAAAACCTTGCAATTAACGTAAGCTTTCATGGGAAATTTGCAGAAACAGAATCGGTTTACGCATTACAGAAAACATCAGTTACAAAGAAAATCAACTTATTTATATATATATATAGATTATATAAATTTTAATATCCCCAAAACATAGACCAAGTCATACTAAAACTAGTAAACAAATCTCTGTAGAGTAAACTGACTGCCAAAAGTAATCACACCTTCCAAGAAAAATAATATAAAACTAAGAATTATACTAAAATATGAAATTTGGTGGCATTGAGGTAATTGATACAGAAATTTCGTTAGGTTAGGTTGACTGAGGATGAAGTAGAGTTGTACATTGTTGTTTTAAGTGAATGTTCATTTTAGTTTAGTTCAAATGAGTGAACTAGTTCGTTTATTTAGTTCACGTTGCTCTCTTTAATAAAGCCAGTTCAAATCAGCCGAAATGGGTGGTAAACATATAACCCAATCTTACTTTAGGATAAAGCTCCAACTTTCATGAGTCTCTGCCACACCGACAGACTACCTTTGACTACCTTATATTTGTACTGAGTAGAGTCGAAATTATTTGTGAATTTATTTCGGTATGAACTTTTATAATGTACTCGCAAAATAATAGATATTATAAATTATTATACAATAATAGTTTGAAAGTGAACTTAAAATTTTTATGATCGGTTAAAAGAACAATTTATGGCATTTACTGTTTTAAAATGATATCATGTAATTGTTGGCCATGACTACGTCTGAGGTGGTCCATTCGGAAGGTCCAGCTTTGGGCGACTAGTTGAAGCATAGCGACTGGTATCTCGCGAATAACACGAGTAATGTTGGTTTCCAAAACGTTAATCTTTACATATTCCCAGAGAATATAGTCCAAAGGTGTGATATCGCACAATCTAGGTGGCCAAGTTACCGTAGCAAAACGTGAAATTAAGTGCGCTGTATGGCTCTAGCGCCGTCTTGTTGAAACCAGAGCTAACCGAGACCATGCGCTTACATTTCAGGGAGCACATAATCCGTTAACATGGTGCGATAACGGTTACCATTGACGTTATCGATTCGTCACGGTCTTCGCGTACACTCTCAACTAGAGCTGCTATATTCACTTCACTACGTGCTGGATGTGGTGTAACCGGTCAAGTATCATCCACTAATGTAAACCCAAATTTGCGAATGGTGTTGGCAATAGTGGTTTCAGTAGGTCGATTATGTGAACCGTAAGTTCCTCGTATCGCACGAAAAACATTTTCAAGGTGTCAAGCTATGACTTTTTCGATTATTCGTTTGTTATCAGAAAGGACTTCCAGTAATATATTATTACTGATGGTGCTATAGTAGAAATATTTAGAAATTATGAGATATTGTTTTATAAATAGGAAGGGCAGAACAAAGTCTGCTGAATCAGCTCATCCACAAAAATGTCACGGAAATCCCACACATTTCAATTTCGCGCATATTAAAATAACCTTTACTCGTTCGAGATATTCTTTCGTGTTTCGCCGTTTACACAAATAATAAATGTAGAAATTTTTGAGTCTTGAATGAAATTTTCTTCAAGTGCAGACAAAGTAGGTAACATAATGTAGCACGTATCACGAGTATGTATACATCTGTAATTTAATTCTAAAGACTGCCTTAAAAAAGCATTTTTTAAATTTCAATTCCATGTTTCGAGCGACACACCGTCTGATGGACTGACACTTATGTTCAACAGCGATACGCCGAACCGCCGAATCAACGAACAACCAAGAACTAGAATTCACGTAGTTTACACTTCGGATGGAAGAATATGAGCAATTCTGTCATCTGAGACCTTTGGCGTTGGGGACTGCGGTAGTGTTCTCTGTTTTGTGTTATGTGCTCTGTGCTCTGTGTTGTGTGGCCGTGGATTCTGACCGACTTATCAGCAAAATGACACGGTACACGGCCCTATCGTATAACATCCGTCAGAAGTAGCGACATCAGCCGTAGCAGCAGAAATAGTACAACTACAACAACAACTTCGACAACGAGAATCAAGCACAACAACAACACTAATATACCAAAACGGTAAGTACGTCAACGACAATGAAATTAAACATGAATTTTCAATTTACAAATATGAAAAACAAACGCCAACAACAACAGCAATACTGTCGTCGTCCGTGAATTGTTGCCATTGTTGGAAAGTAATTATGAATGAATATGCAACAATCTGACCTTTTTTCGCAAATAGTCGGACATATTCTAATTTATTCTAATTTAATTTATGGTTTATTTTTTGGCTAATAGTATTTTAATATGGCCGTAATGAAGTGAATGTTAAATGTATTTGCAGTAGGAAATATAAATTAAAAATGATACGAAAAATATTAAAATATACAATTATTTGTTGTTCTTTATTGTTGGTCTGTGCTTTTGTTATTCAGTTAGAATTTATTGGGTTAAAGACCATATGTTTCAGTTACTTTCTGTCTATTGCAGAAATGTAATAGAAACAAATACAAAGAAGTAAGAAAGTTCAGTCGGGTAAAACGACTTATTTTAATTAAATTATTATCAACTTAAATTGCATTTAATAACTTTAAAGTATGTACTGGTATTAAAGTTAAAATCTGTTTACAATTGTTACAAAATGTTTAATTTGTGTGGGAGTTACCAAAAGGGCGTGCCAATAACGGTCACTTTTCTCTGGACTCTACATACTATAAAAGTATTACACCGTACTAAATTTCCAGTATTTATATTCACTGGTATTAAAGTTAATATCTGTTAACTTTTGGTACAAAATGGTCCATTTGTGTGAGAGATACCAAAAGGGACGCGCCATTAACGCCCATTTTTCTGTGGACTCTAGGTACTATAAAAGCATTACACTGTACACAATTTTAAGTATTTATATAAACTGGTATTAAAGTTATAAGCTGTTAATTTTTGGCGTGGCCAGGGAGTGGCCACTTCGCTCATTTTTCTTGACGTGTTAGCGACTAACAAACTAATACTATGTGTGAAATTTCAGAAGATTCGAGTAAGTAGTATAGAAGGTATTAAATAATCAATATTTCACTAAAAGTTAACCCTTTGTGGGGGAGGTACTAGAAGGAGTGGATTATTTTTGCGAACATGAAAAATATCTAAAAATTATCTTTGAATTAATGAAAAATTGAACACAAGGTATTTTCTGAATACGTAAATGCAAATAAATATTTGTATCGGTAATAATAGTCCCAAATAAACACATATTGGGATGTAAAGAAATATTAGTTTAGAACAACATCTTCCCAAATGTATAATTTTTGTGTGTACCAAATGTTTAGAGTGTATCCTAAACATATATACATATGTTTCAAGCCGAATATGTTTGGGACAATATACTACAGAATCGATTTTTTTTCAGCGTGCTGTTACTCCTTTCGAGAGTTATCGTGCGCACCAGCCAACAGACAGACAGATAGACAGACGGACATTGCTCAAATGACATAAAATGACCCAAAAGGGATTTCCGCCGAACATACTTAGGATCTTAGGTCACTCCTTCGATGTGTTACACTTTTGGCTCGTACACGGGGCAAATTTGGCTTTTTTGATATGTTTGAATCGAAAGAAAATATATTTGGAATACAAATTTTTAAATTTGATATATTTCTGAGCAAATAAATTTTATTTGAAAATCAATAAAATATATTTGGAACGCATATATTAATATATTACAACAAAATATATTTGTACTTATATTTCTCAAATAAAATATGTGTTTAAATACAAATAAGATTATTGGTTAGGAATTTCTCCAAATATATTTTATTTGAAAAAGATTTTCAAAACATTTCCTGACTTTTTCGAATTTTAGTTTTAATTTTTCCTTGCTTTCGAATTTTTATTTTATAACTTCTATACTACTAATCTGAATCCTCTGAACTTTTACACATAGTATTAGTTTATATGACACTATCACATCGAGAAAAATGGGGGATGTTGCCACTTCCATTTTGTACACACAAATGTACTACTTTGCACCAAAAGTTAACAGCTTATAACTTGAATACCAGCGCATACAAAGACTTGCAATTTTGTACAGTGCAATGGTTTTATAGTACCTACAACCCATTGAAAAATGGGCGTTATAGCCATGCCCTTTTTGGTACCTCCCACACAACGGTATAATTTTTTACGAAATGTTTACAGCTTATAACTTTAATACTTTAATACAAATACTTAAAATTTTGTACAGTGTATTTAATAAATTTTTTACAGTACATACAGTCTGTCGAAAAATGGTACCTCCCACACAAACGTACCATTTAGTACAAAAAGTTACAAATAGGAGTCATCCCCACACCCGTTTTACATACAAAAAGAGCCAAGACATACCAACATTAAATACCTCATAATATTAGTACATATACCAGTGCATATTTACATTGCTCACAAAGTGAGGGTTACCCGGCCGAAATTTCTTATTGTTTGTATTTGTTTCTATTAAATTTTTTGCAATAGACAGAAAGTAACAGAAACATATGGTCTTCAACAGAATAAATTCTGACTGAATAATATTAAAAGAAAATACAAAATTTGGACGTAGTACATACATATATACATATGTATTTATAATGACAATGTTTAGCAGACCATATTTTACATTCAAACATTTAACGAACTCTTATCGTTTAATTGGAAAATGCACACATGACGCTGCAATGAAACCACAAGTGGCAACTTGCAAATATACACACACATACCGCCATCAGAAAAGCAAAAGGGCCAAGCAATATTCGAATATATACTCGTGTATGTAGTAGATAGACTGCATTTTTAGCGTTCCACTGTCAGAGATTGCTACTTTATTAACGCACTTTGAAAAATCTTAATTTTTGATATGTTTGAATTGAATTTTACATACTACAGAAGCGATATTTGGAAACAATATTTTTAAATGTTATTATATACGAGTAGTTAAAAAATACATTTTATTTGAAAATCAAGATTTTTTGTTTGGAGCGCATATATTAATATATTACAACAAAATATATTTGCAAACTCCTCCAAACATATAATGTTTGTGTGTGTGTCAAATGTTATATATTTGGGGTGTGGAATATGTTTGGGACAATATATATATATATATAAGTGTTTACCGTTAGGAATTTATGGTGGTGCTTGTCATTTCAGCCTTGTGTTCATTGTTAAGTGTAAATTTGAACAAGTAAGACGTAATAATGATAATAATTATAACTATTTCAAGTTTCCCTTTTCTAGGAATTAAAATAATTTAATTCCGTTTTTCGAGGAATAAGTATATTTGAATTTATTTTTTATAAATATTATACAATAAAAACCATCGAATATATATTTTCTTTTTATTTCTTAAATTTTATTTCATGATAAAGGCAAGCTGAAAAGTGGTTCTAGACTGGTCCATAACCAAGAGAGCATGAACTAAATCTACATAATATCTTTTGTCCAGCAAGCAACTTTTTCTTTTTACATGGGCTTGTCCTAGGAAGAATCTATTTTTCTCCGGGTGCATTCGTTTGGAACATTTCTGGAGTAGTTTAGATATATTCCTGAAGAACTATATCAGAGCTAGTTCTAAAGTTAATTCTAAACTATTCCATTCTGAACTATATCCGAAATGTTCCAAACGAATGCAGCTGGAGGCAATTGATTCTTCCTAGGACAAGCCCATTTAAAAAGAAACAGTTGCTTGCTGGGCAAAGGGTATTATGTAGAACTAGTGTATTCATTCTCATGGACTAGTCTAGAACTATTTATGAACTGGTCTGCTTCGCTGCAGCGATACTACAGAAGCTAATGATGGTTATTTTGGATTTATGGGGTAGGCAACTATATTTTAAAAACTTGTCAGGTTCATTTTCTACCGGCTACACAAATCGTCCGGAATTGCCAATTTTGAGTTATGATTAAATGGTGTTCATTGGGACGCGATGGACTCGAAAACGGCTGAAAAGATTTTGCTTAATGCGGATTGTTTGTGGTTATATTCGGTTATGAGGGGCGTTGTACCGCCCACAAATCGTGAAATTAAAAAAATCGATATTTCGAGTACTATTGAAGCAGGAGCCTCGAAATTTGTTATGTGTGAACGTGGTTGCAGTATGCATGATCGAACATTATGCACGATCGAAAAATCGTGATCATTTCGTGGACCTAAAAACTATTTTTTTTGTGTAGTTTGAGGCATACTATTTTATGAAACCGAAACACACATTTTTTAATGTAGGTTTCTTTTTAATTTTTCTTTAAAATTCCCATTTTCATGGAAGATATCTTAAGTATTTGGACCATATTTTTTTAAGTATTAATCCGAAAATTTTAAATTGAGGGAAATTACTAGGGCTACAAGTGTTGTGGATGTCATTTCCATGTATAAACCATAGTTTAGTAGCAGTCGATAAAACAATTAAGAAAAAAAATTGTGTTGTCATAAAAAACGATTTTTTCTCTTACGAAACAATCCATAAAAAATAGAAAAAATTGCAAAAATGAACTTATTCTTTTGTCTGAAATCTAGAAATCTAACGAAAGAAATAAAGCTTATTTGGAGTGTAGTATTTTGATTTGATACTAGCTGACCCGGTGCGCTTCGCTGCCCTCAGAGTGCGTTTCAGTGAAATAGAACCATATGATATGTTGACACTCTTGATATTACGGCAGTGTTTTCGGATCATCCATATTGCACTTATATGCACAAATTTCGTGTAGTGCAATACCCGTCAAATCACGTTGGGAGGCTACGTCGCTCATTCTCTGTTGGGGCATATAGATTGCTGTGAAATACAGTCATACCAATTAGTGCAATAATTCTATCAGTATTTATTTTTTCTATGACGATGCCGCATGCGCGTATTCACGCCCTCTAATCCGATATCTCCCATTTTTGTTGAGTCACGTGCTAACTTTGAAGGCACTTGAATACTAAACACACAAGCGTCAATCTAGATATAAGGGTCTCCAGTTATTTCGTTTTCAGCAAGCGTGTCGTATGCACAGATGCTTCCACTGATCACCTTTTTAATCAGATTACGTAGAGTGCTATAAACAGCATCCATTACACGCTGAAAAAAAATCGCTTCTGTAGTATATTGTCCCAAACATATTCGGCTTGAAACATATATATGTTCAGGGAACACTCTAAACAAATAATATTTGGTACACACAAAGGTTATATGTTTGGGAAGATGGTGTTATAAACAAATCTTTATTTGGGACTATTATTTCCGAAACAAATAAAAAATTCACATTTAAGTATTCAGAAAATACCTAAATTGTGTTATATTGTTCAGTAATTGAAAGTAATTTTTTAGAAATTGTTTAATGTTCGTAAAAATAATAATTAAAATCCTATTTTCTTGGATCAAAATAATTTTTTTGGTGGATTGCCAACTAATGATGGCTTGGAATGATCAGAAATTGAAATAATTGATTTGAAACAGAAGTCAATGCTGCATATGGTATCATAACTGGGAGGTACAATTGGGAACCAAGAAAAAATTAAAAATGAAATTCGAAAAAGCCAGCAAAAGATTTGAAAATCTATTTTAAATAAAATATATTTGAAGAAATTCCTAAACAATAATTTTATTTGTACTTAAACACATATTTTATTTGGGAAATTTAGTTTGCAAATATATTTTGTTGTAATATATTAATATATGCGTTCCAAATATATTTTATTGATTTCCAAATAAAATTTTTTGTTCAGAAATATATAATATTTAAAAATGTGTGTTCCAAATTCCATTCAAACATATCAAAAAAGGCGATTTTGCCCCGTGTATAAACAAGACGATGAGTGCAACGCCTCTCTATATGTCGTTTTGAGCACTTTGTCCATCGACACTATTTTCATGCAAATTTTCAAAACTGTCCTGCAATGATATTGGACATTTTTCAAATTCACATCTCGGGTTGTATGGGCGGTGCCACGCCCCTTTGTCTAATCAAAACCGAATATAGCAACAAACCTTCCTTTTGTGTACAAAAAGTTAATTATAAGTGATTGTGAGATCTTTTTTGACGCTTGTAGATTTCGGAATCGGTTTCTCTTATGAGGAAACAAATATAATCGCCTATCATTCTTTCAGCCCAGTATCCTTGGTACCGCCTCTCGATGGACTTTAGACCGGGTCACCAAAAAAAGTTATCAAATGCGAGGCGGAATATTAAAGCTTACCTCGAGACAATTGCAAAAACATTTTTTTAAATTTTGTTCGAGCCTGCGGGATCGGCCCATTATCGTTTTTTATCGTATCGGGTCACCACAGAAAGTTATCAAATGCGAGGGGGAATGTTATAGCTTACCTAGAGATAATTGCAAAAATATTTTTTTTAATTTTTTTGAACCCGCGGAAACGGTATTTGACAATAACCAATTAATCGATTTTTTCTCGCATAGCGTTATCTAACTAAAGAAATTTATTTTTTTAATTTCTGATGAACCTTTATCGAGTTATGAGAGGCGCCGCAATTCATTTTTTTTTTCGAAACGCGTCTGCTATCGTTGCCATATTGTTTAATATTTTTTTTAATGTACTTTTGGTTTTAATCAAAAAATTTTAATTGCTTCGTCACAAAAAATCATAAAAATGTGCTCTTTTTTGCTTGAATTAACTTTATAATTAATGTTATAATTAACAAAATATATATCGTTCGAAAGGTCTTATCTTCTTTATAAATTAGTTTATAGATTGAAAATCGGTTAAAAATTAACAAAGTTACATGCGTTCAAGTGAAAAAAGGCATGAAAATCATTCTTTTATCAGAAAATCCGTTGTTTTACTCGCGAAGAAAAATTGTATCGCCGTTTTTGGTTTTTGGGCTGCCGTACTGTGTAATTATTATGTGTTGTTTGCTGGAAATACCCTTACTTTATGAAAAATAAAAATATTTTAACGGTAATTTAGTAAAACTCCAAATTCGGGTTTCCAACAAGAGGTGTTATTTTGGTATTCAATGAAAAATGTCATTTTTTGAGATAAATGATCTGATGTTTATTTCATAATAAAGAGGAAGGTATGCCGTTAATAATGAAAAACAACATCAGCCAAATAGCCACCACGACCACGCCTACAGGATCATATCCTTTTCATGAAATTTTCCATAACCAAATCGCAAAGTGGCTGTCCTATGTCCTCGATAGCCCCACGAATTCTATCTTTGAGGTCTTGAATCGACAAAGGAAGAAGTCGCAAGATGTTAAATCACAAGATCTCGGTGGTCAATTGTGATCACCTCTTCGAGAGATAACACGGCCCGGAAACTTTTCCCGTAACAGAGCAATGGTTTCGTTGCTTGTGTGGCACGTAGCGCCGTCTTGTTGAAAGTAAACGTTGTTCAGATCAATACCATCCAACTCCGACCATAAAAAATCATTAATCATCTCTCGATAGCGCAATCCATTCACCGTAACTGTTGATCCAATCTCATTTTCGAAAAAGTAAGGTCCAATGACCCCGCCGTATCATAAACCGCACCGGACAGTCACACGTTGAGGATGGAGAGGCTTCTCAACAATAACTCTTGGGTTTTCCGAGCCCCAGATGCGACAATTTTGCTTGTTGAGCCACCCGTAGCCACCGAGGTGGAAATGGGCCTCATCAGTAAAGATGATTTTTTGATAATTTTCGAATTTTAATAATTTCAATGCGTTGTTGAATCGTGTAACGTTCCATTTTTAGTAATGGCGTAGTTTCTACTTGTCAAATGTCAAAGAATAAAAGCTTCAAAAGTGACAGCTACCGAAATACCGGGTGATTCAAAATAACACCTCTTGTTGGAAAACCCGTATTTTGAGAACATATAAATTTGTTGTAGAGGCTCATTTTGACAGAGACTCACTGTAATGTCTTATGTTATGATGGAATCTACATGAGACATTCGTATGTATATATGTATATCGAAAATATGTGCACAATTGTATTTCTAAAATTTCGTATTTAATTTACATTTTTAAAAGAGATTTACTCGTGAGTATAGGACCCATTTTCAATTCAGCTTAGAAGTATTGTACTCCAGTGACCTTTTGAATTACGTTGTATTTATTGCATATACAATTTATGTATGTACTTATTTATGTATGTATGCACATACGAGTATATGAATAATTGTCTGCCCTTTCTTGCATATTGAATTGCTCAATCAAAGGGCGTGTTTAGAATTTTCAATGACTATTTAAAGAAGGAATTCAAAAAAATTTAACGAATACACTGTAAAACATACACCTGGAGAAACCCTCTTTTTCTCCGTAGGTAAACTTAATTTTTATAGAAACGCTTGTGATTGTATTTCCGCGTGTGGTAATTAATTCTTAGAACAGTACAACTGTTGTAACTCCAATTTTATTTATTTATGTACACGGGGCAAAGTCGCCTTTTTTGATATGTTTAAATCGAAGGAAAATATATTTGGAGCAACATTTTTTAAATATTATTTATTTCTGAGCAAAAAAAATTTTACTTGAAAATCAATACAATTTATTTGGAACGCATATATAAATATATTACAACAAAATATATTTGCAAACTAAGTTACACAAATAAAATATGTGTTTATATACAAATAAAGTTATTGTTTAGGAATTTCTCCAAATATATATTGTTTAAAAACGTTGCAGATTTTTCGAATTTCATTTTAATTTGTCATTGATTTAGAATTATACTGTATAATTTAAAATTACATAAGTAGCAATTACTTTTGTTTTAAAAAACAAATTTTTAATTTATATTTTTTCCAAGTCATTATTTGTTGTCAACCCATCTTATATCTACACAATTTCTATTATAAAGGAATTTGTATATTTCAAGCCGAACCAGTTTTGTTGTAATATAATAACACAGGGTGGCGCAGAATGAGCCATATGGTTTAGAACGTTTTTATTTATGCGATTATAATATTTTTTTTTAAATACAGTATATTATTGGGGAATTTTTCGCAATTAGCTTTGAAAAATGATATCATGTAAGTGATGTTCATTTCCTGCTTCGCACATACGTGCTCTTTTTAGCATATTTTCCATAACTTTTCGCAAAATTTCGGAAAAATACAAATATTGTGTCGTTGTTCGATTCATAATAAATTCCCCAAGTCTCCTTCACAAAATTCTGAAAAAAAAAACAAAAAAAGAATAATAATTAAAAAAGTTATAAAGAATTCAAACCATATAGCTCATTCTGCGCCACCCTGTATATGCGTTCCAAATAAGAGTCATTCCATGCCAAACGGGATTGCTTCGAAATTGTGTGTATGTATTATTTCCCTAAAAATGTCTTATACGTAGTTTAAAAAATTGCTTTAGGAGTTATGAGCAATTTGAAGTTGACGAAATTACGTTTTTCTTTAAAAGGTGTGGTCATTCTTCAGCTTGTATCTCCTGAAATACGTGATTGATTTTAATGTGCTATACCTTGTTTTGAAGGTAATTTCAATTACTACAACTAACCGGAGTCAGCATTAATTTTAATGTTTTTGTCCTTTTATACTTTCTATTGCGATTTTCAAAATGATTACACCCTTCGTGTTCTTTTAATGTCGTGTTCTTAGATGTTTTGTTAGCTACTATATGAATTTGGAAGTGGTGAATTGATGGAACTATTTTTTTACGATTTTTATTCAAAAAACTGTTTGCATAATTTCTGTGAGTGTACTTTAAATAATTAACAGAATGATAACTTTCAGTCATTAGTTTATTAAAACAGTAAGAGGAATAAAACATTTAAGAAAAGTATGACAATTTTTAATAATAGGTATACTAATGTAAAAAGAAGAACAATAAAAAATGTATGAGAAAGAATTGGAATCAAGCATACAGGTGGCGCAAAAGTAATCCTCCTATCAGAAAATGCTATAAATTTTGCGATTGGCCCCTAATGTCAGTTCTGTTTTGACATTTGTGTAGTAAACATATGCGAAATACACGTTAATAAACAATGTTACGCTACACTGCTCCAGAACGCGGAATATTGCTGACTATTTATTTGACCAATAATCGGTCGGACCAATAATCATGAGGCCCATTTCCATCTTAGCGGGTACGTAAATAAGCAAAATTTACGCTTCTGGGGCACTGAAAATCCGCGTGTAACCCACGAAGAGCCATTACACCCGCTCAAAGTCACTGTATGGTGTGCTGTTTTCGCTGGAGGAGTCATCGGACCTTTTTTCTTCGAAGACGTCGCGGGCCAAACGGTTACTGTGAATGGTGAGCGCTACAGAGCAATGATCAACGAGTTCTTTTTGCCGCAAATTAATGAATTGGGATTGGAAAACATGTGGTTCCAACAGGACGGTGCAACGGCACACACTGCACGTGCCACAACCGATATGCTGAAGGATGCATTTCCCGGGCGCCTAATCTCCCGTTTTGGCGATTTGCACTGGCCAGCAAGATCGCCCGATTTGACCGCTCCAGACTTCTTTTTGTGGGGCTTTTTGAAGTCGCGGGTTTATGTCAACAAGCCTCAGACTCTTGCAGCTCTTAAAGACAATATCCGTCAAGAATGTGAGGACCTATCGCCGGAAGTTTTGGCCAAAGTGATGGAATATGCCATAAAAAGGGCTCAAATGACAATCAACTGCGGCGGCGGCCATTTACATGACATCATATTCTCGACATGTATAAAATACTTGTTTCTATAATAATATAGAAACAAAATGGTCTTGAAACAGGGAGAGTATCCTAGTTAGAATCACACGTTCATCTAAAAGTATAGTTTACCAAGTACTTTCTTATCTTTCGACTCTTGCTATTGTTGAGCGAATTTTGTTTTTTAAATATAAAGCCACTAGCTGGACCCGGTCCACTTCGTTGCCCCAGACTTCAGATTTCCGATTCCGTCAATTTTTTAACCAATTACGTAGACTGCCATCAAATGCATATTTACAAAATTACAACACTCTCGCTAACAAATTGTTCAAGGTATTTCAATTTCAGAAATTTGCTTATAAGGGTGGGGCCACGCCCATTGGTCCGATCCCAACCCTTTTGGACCATTCACGTAGACTATCACCAGATCGATATGCAAAAAATTACAGCACTCTCGATTAACAATTGTGCAAGATATGACCCTCAATTTCAAAATTTGGCTTATACTCGCATAGGCGGGGCAACGTCCATTGGTCTGATCCCGCCTATTTTTGGTCGAATCATGTAGACTGTCATCGGATACATATACCCAAAACTGCAGCGCTCACTTAAACAAATTGTGCAAGATATCTCAATTTAAAAATTAGGCTCCTATGGGCATTGGTCCGATCCCGCCCATTTTTGGAAAAATCACGTGGACTGCTACCAGATGCATACGTACAACATTACAGCACTCTAGCTAACAAATTGTGCAAGATATCGAAATTTCAAAAATTGACTTATACGGGCGGGGCCACGCCCATTGGTCCGATTCCGCCAATTTTTGGACCAATTACGAAGACTGCCACCATATACATATACACAAAATCCAGCACTCTCGCTATCAAATTGTGCAAAAATATATCAATTTCAAAATTTGGCTTATAAGGGCGGGGCCACGGCTATTGGTCCGAACCCGCCCATTTTTGGACCAATCATGTAGGTCGCCAACGGATATATATATAAAAATTCCAGGTCTCTCGGTAAGAAATTGTGCAAGATATCACATTTTTAAAATTTGGATTATATGTACGGTGCCACGCCCATTGGTCCGATCCCGCCCATTTTTGGAAAAATCACGTGGACTGCTACCAGATATATATACACAACATTGCAGCACTCTCGCTAGCAAATTGTGCAAGATATCGAAATTTCAAAATTTGGTCTATGTGGGTGGGGCCACGCCCATTGAGCCGATCCCGCCCATTTTTGGACCAATCACGTAGACTGTCACCAGATACATATACACAAAATTCCAGCACTCTCGCTAACAAATTGTGCAAAATATCTCAATTTCTAAATTTGGCTTATATGGGCGGGGCCACGCCCATTGGTCCGATTCCGCCCATTTTTGGAACAATCACTTAGACTGCCACCATATACATGTACACAAAATTCCAGCACTCTCGCTAACAAATTGTGCAAAATATCTCAATTTCAAAATTTGGCTTAAATGGGCGGGGCCACGCCCATTGGTCCGATCCCGCCCATTTTCTGACCAATTACGTAGAATGCCGCCAGATACATATTCGCAACATTGCAGCACTCCCGCTAACAAATTGTGCAAAATATCTCAATTTCAAAATTTGGCTTATATGGGCGGGGCCACGCCCATTGGTCCGATTCCGCCCATTTTTGGAACAATCACTTAGACTGCCACCATATACATGTACACAAAATTCCAGCACTCTCGCTAACAAATTGTGCAAAATATCTCAATTTCAAAATTTGGCTTAAATGGGCGGGGCCACGCCCATTGGTCCGATCCCGCCCATTTTCTGACCAATTACGTAGAATGCCGCCAGATACATATTCGCAACATTGCAGCACTCCCGCTAACAAATTGTGCAAAATATCTCAATTTCAAAATTTGGCTTATATGGGCGATCCCGCCCATTTTTTGACCAATTACGTAGAATGCCACCAGATACATGTTCGCAACATTGCAGCACTCCCGCTGGCAAATTGTGCAAGATATCGAAATTTCAAAATTTGGTCTATGTGGGCGGGGCCACGCCCATTGAGCCGATCCCGCCCATTTTTGGACCAATCACGTAGACTGTCACCAGATACATATACACAAAATTCCAGCACTCACGCTAATGAATTGTGGAAAATATTTCAATTTCAAAATTTGGCTTATATGGGCGGGGCCACGCACATATAAGCGTGCAGCACTCTAGCTAAAAAATTTTCTCAATATCAAAATTGGACCATATGGGCGGGTCCACGCCCACTTGATATATCGAAAATTCAAATACCCTATTTTCAGCACCCCCTACACATGTACATTCAGTGAAAATTTCAAGATGATCGGTCTAGCCGCTTAGACGTCTATACGGAACAAACATACAAACATACAAACAAACCTACAAACAAACCCACAAACAGACACTCTCTTTTATATATATAGATTCCTGATTTTTACGTTTTTGCAAATAATCTTGCAAAATTAGTAATTATTATTGTTCTTATTGTTATATTAATAAACTAATGGCTAAAAATTATCATTCGTTTAATTATTTAAAGCCCATTCAGAGAAAATATGCAAATGGTTTTTTATAAAAAATCTTAAAAAAATAGTTCCCATCAATTCACCAATTCCAAATTCATACAGTAGCTAACAAAGACATCTATAACCACGACATTGAAATGTCAAATAAATGGAAGGGTCTAATCTTTTTGAAAAGGGCAAAAACATTAAAAATTAGTATATTTGTTGCATATTTAAAAATTAGTATATTTGTTGCAGGTTAGGATGGCAGCCCGGTTTCCTGGCTCGCAAAGACAAATATAGGTCCCTAGTGTTACCACTAGGGATATACCTCGACGAAACCAAACTATTTGATAAAAAAAAGTTATCAATAGGGACAATAGCAAATCAGGTGCTCAATGCGCTCCACTTCTTCCTCATCACCACGGCTCCTTGATAGGTCATTGGACTCAACAACCAACCTTCTGCCGTGTTCAAAGATCAGGCACTGTCCCGTCAGAACTGATACAAACGTAGACAGTATTTTCCTCTCCAGTACGAAGATATATATTGACCGTCTTAGGTCGCATCATGGTCAACCACGGTGGACACATTAACTTCCGCAGTGGGAGCTATATTCTAGTTGTATACCTTGAAAACTATAGTCTTAAAGCCATATCGAAGTGTTTCACTTGCACGTTGTTAATGGGGGATGGATTCAGCATTAAGGATCAAATTGACTTTCCGCTTTTTTACCATCCGCCTTACCTATAGCTAATTTTCCACGTATGGGTCGCAGACCAGGATTGATTTTTATTTATTATCTCTACACGCTGAAAAAAATCGCTTCTGTGGTATATTGTCCCAAACATATTCGGCTTGAAACATATATATGTTTAGGGTACACTCTAAACATATAATATTGGGTACACACAAAAAGTATATATTTGGGAAAACGTTATTCTAAAGGAATCTTTGTTTACATCCCAATATGTTTTTTTGGGACTGTTATTTCCGAAACAAATATTTATTTGCACTTAAAAATTCAGAAAATGCGTTAATTGTGTTAAATTTTTTACTAATTCAGTTATTTTTTTAAAAACATTTTAATGTTCGTAAAAATTATAAATAACAATAATTGAAATCGTATAATCTTGGATCATAATAAATTAATTGGAGGATTGACAGGTAATGTGACTTGGAATACTAACTCAGAAATTTTAAATGATTGATTTAAAACATATGTTAATGCTGCATATGGTATCATAACTGGGAGGTACAATTCGAAACAAAGAAAAAATTGAAACTGAAATTCGAAAAAGTCAGCAAAAGTTTTGAAAATCTTTTTAAATAAAATATATTTGGAAAAATTCCTAAATAATAATGTTATTTATATTTAAAAACATATTTTATTTGAGAAATTTATTTTGCAAATATAATTTGTTGTAATATATTAATATATGCGTTCCAAATATATTTTATTGATTTTCAAATAAAATTTATTTGCTAAGAAATATATAATATTTAAAAATTTGTGTTCGAAATATATTTTTTTTCTATTCAAACATATCAAAAAAGGCGACTTTGCCCGTGTAGTATGTCAGCCAAGTTTGATGGTTGTTCTGTAACCCAGTTGAGTACTCTGGTGTGATTAGGAATGTTGTTTTTTCGACAACATCCAACTTGGCGCCAGACGTCACCCAATCGACTCATAGCAGTCTTATACAGGTCAGCTGATCTGGCATCACTGAAAGCTAAAAGCTTTACTCTCCCCTGATTCCATCCTACATCATTGCAGATTGGTAGTATGCACGGCATCTCTCTAAGGGCAGCGAGGTAATTAGCCATAATGGCAGATTGCACATTGCTCCATTTATCCTTGTGGATGGTGCCATCCTCACTACTTCTGTATATAACCGCCATCACTAGACTCTCCTTCGCCGCTTCATTCAAGGACTTGGTGAGTGTCCTTTTGATTATGCCATTATGGCCTCTTGCCTTTTCAAAGGAAGGGGTTTATCAGGTTATCAGATTCTTTTGGTTATATTTTGAGTAGTTAACGCAGCTCAAGTTATGTCCTTTTTACCCAAATTTTGCTTTGGAACCAAATATCTCGCCCTTAGCCCAGGTAAGTGGCTCTTTTTATTCTTGGTAAGAGTCGAGACCTCAACAGCTTCCAGCTTCGTCAAAACTCGCTAGCGCTATCCGGTGCGTGGAAACTTTTTGTAAATATCCGTAAACCGTCCCGCGCAAACGCGAAGTATTATTTTACAGTGTCTCAGAATATGATCTACAGATTTAATGGCGTTTGCGACACGTCTTATGGCGATTTCGTTTCGGGAAAAAATGTTGCCCCGTCGACGTAAAATACTAGAAAATATTTGCAACTTTTAGTCCCTCGAATTAAACATAACTCCAATTTAATTTTTCCAAAATGTGTTCCACAATCGAAATCGCCAGACTTAATCGATGTGGAGCACATTTTTGAGATAACAAAACTGATGGGTAGGAGCTTATGTTTTCGCAATTTCAAATGATTAACGGACTATCACATGAACCAAATGTTTTACGTTCGTTTTTAAGTAAAACTACCTTTAAAGTTTTTCATTTCGTTTGAATTTGGAAAAATTCAGCTAACTTTTGAAAATCTTTTTTAAATAAAAAATATTTGGAGAAATTCCTAAACAATAATTTTATTTGTATTTAAACACATATTTTATTTGAGAAAATTAGCTCGCAAATATATCATGTTCCAACATATTTACATATGCGCCCCAAATAAATGATAAATTGATTTTCAAATAAAATAGGTTTGTTCAGAAAAATATAATATTCAAAAAATTTTGTTCCAAATATTTTTTTTTCGATTTAAACATATTACATATGGCGATATTTTCAAGTGTATGAACTGATTGTTTTGAAAGTGGCGTAAGTGATATTCCGACATAAATTGAGTTAAGGGTGTATTTGTGATCAGATTAGACGGATTAATATTACAAACTCAAGCAAATCAAAAGATCATTATGGCGATTTCATTTCTGCAAAAAATTGCCCTTTTCACGAAAAACTGGTCTTTTATACCATATTTTGGAATTTTGAAGTAGGAGCTAAGTTTAATCTCCATCGCTTTATGCACTTTTTATTAATGTTTTCTCATAATGGTTTGAAATTTGTATATTTATTATATTTTCTAATAATAGAGAGAAATGAGAATAATTTGGAACTAATATTTCCGAAATAAAGATTAATTTGTATTTAAGTATTTTGGCAATGTATCAATGCCTTAATTTAAAGGCAAGTTTCAAGCTGAAAAGTTTTTTACATGTTTGAAAAATTCAATTAAAATTGTTGGATTGAGAAAAAGTGACGAATTGAAATATGTATAAATTAAAAATTAGTGCTGTAAAACAAAAGCTAATCCTGCTTATGGCGTGAAAAAAACTATGATATAGAAAAAAACTAACTTAAATTCGAAATAAAATATATTTGGAAAACTTCTTAAACAATAACTTTGTTTTTTATATTTAATTTTTGAATGTCAGTTCGCAAATATATTTTTGTCTAATGTGAAAAAGTTATTCGTTAAGAAATTTGATAAATTTCTTTTTCAACGCAACTTTCATTCAGCCAACATAGGTGATTGCATTTGGTAGGGCAATATGACGGGCCGCCGCTATTTATGCACCATAATGCGATTAGCAGTAATTTTTAAAATACAAATATGCCAAGAATACAATCGCCAAGAGCTTAAGGTAGAGACAAATGTACTTTCCACACTCAACAGCACCATAAATGCAACATTACGAACTTAGAACAATGAACTAATAGCGGTTCTTATTTGACACAAAAGACTTATTTACTTCTCTGTCGTTGACTATGCGCATGTGTAAATAGATAGATGGTCATTACTACAATTGTACAATGTACAATTGCACTGCAACCCGCCACCAGAAATGCTCTCACACACATAAATAAGCCCAGCCCAATGTGAGCGTACATTCCGTCAGTTGAGGTAATACCAGTCAACGAACTTCGATGTGGGATGAGCACTATGGCCAACACATTCCGACAATAGCTCAGAATAAGGCTGAAGTCCAATGGTTTGTCAACACCAATTAAATTTCCAAGCACGCCTGACGAGCGGATACGGCTTTTAAAGAGCTGTAGGCGAACTATCCATATATGTGGTAGGTGCAGCAGTTTCCGTACTGGAGCTGAGGCTATATAATTTATTGCAAATTTCTAGCTGCATAACATACTCCAGATGCCAGGGTAGTACAATGTTATAAGAAAAATAATTTCCTACTGTTGTACCAATATAAATAAATCAAATAATGTTTTGATGAACCGATAAATAGGTTTTATTATAATTTTTAAGGATTTACATTATATTTGTTGACATACATAAATTTTACTTCCATCCATAAACGGAATATCTTACTATGTTCTTTACAACCATTTCAAAATCGAGATCACAGGCACTGGCCAATTCCATTTTCCTTCTGCTTCGGTAGCGTTAGCCGTCCACAAAGTGTATGCAGGCAGCTAGATAGCTCGCGCTGATAGAACCGAAGTTATTCACGATTTGATGGGGTAATTTTGCATGAAAGAAGCTGTGGTCAGTGGGTTGTGGACATACCTTAGCAATTATATTTTAAAATGTGTAATATGGATGTCCACAATCCCCTGACCACAGCAAACTGTATGTATACAAATAAGTGCACCGCGAGCAGCTTAGGAATGGGAAAGTATACCTAGACAATAATCAAAAATATATAAATACTAGCGGACCCGGCGAACTTCGACTCGCCCCAATTTAACGCCTTCAGATAAACTCCAGAGTGATAATAAAACACATATAGTTAAAATTTTAATGCGATTTGTTTAAAAGGAATCGAAATCAGTAGAGAGCGATGTGATAAACAACAAACAACGAAGACAGAAGACAGGCAACGTACAGATGACCGTGCGAAAAACAGGGAAATTCGAGATTAATTCCACAGACTTCCTACGATTTGTCTTGAGATTTATTGATTGTCATCGTAAAAGCCAATCGTACGGGGAACTGAATCCGCTTGAATTGGAATGAAAGATCAGTTGGAATAATCGGAATTCGTGGGATAAGGACTTCCTCTCCTTTGAATTTTCCCTTGATGATCGTCGCCTGAATCACATTGTCCATCAGTTTCATAATGGACAACCGCGAACTATGCACAATTTCGGATGATTCAGATTCCGCAACATGATTATGATCGATTCCACCTTCAGCTGTAAATTATGCGGCGGAGCTCCTGGCACATCAAGCGAGTTCGATTTTACTTTGAATAATAAAATTCATGCTATCGACGTCCTTATTCTTCGCTGCTAATATTGCCCGTTCACTAATCTAATCGAGATTTGGAAACACTTTGGTGATGAGTTCCTCGTTCGACGATGTGAACTCGCAAAAATTTGCCGGGAACAATATCAATGCAGTGGAAACATCAACAGTAATTTGGCCATTGCCAAGCGCCAACAGTTGTTTCGAGAATTCAAGAGCCGATGAGTCGTTCTGCAACGCGACTCTCATGTTCGTGGTCAATTTCAACTTCTTGACATGCCGCCACAAAGACCACGATTTCAGGCATGCATTAATTTCATCGGCAGTAGATTTCGGGATGACGGGAAGCGTTTGACGAAAATCTCTGGAGAGCAATATCATAGACTCACCAAATTGTCTCAAATCACGTCGTATACCTTAGTCGGTTTACCCGACTGAAACTTTCTTACTTGTTATATATATAGATTTAAAATGATATTCTGTACTTAAATAAAGTTCCTTAATTATAATTAATTAAAAATGAAAAAAAAACGTAAAATTGCGCTCTTAAATCGTTAATATCATCGGTTCTATAATCGCCTACATATATATTTGGGGGGTATTCATTAAACAAAACAGGCTTTCATTTGAGATGGGACAACCGCAATACTTTTTTTTACCCGCCCTAATGTACATATGTATTTACAAGTCTAATTCGACATTATTACATATAGTTACACGTCCTTCCAGTGTTGCGCACATTTGTATCCCCTTACCTTGAGAGGAGGGTATATATTATTTGCTATGAGCCAAAAATGAGTGACCTAACCCCCAAGTTCGGCGGAAACCTTTTTATGACATTTTAAGTCATTTGAGCAATGTCCATCCGTCTGTCGGTCTGTCTGGCTGGAACGCACGTAACGTGTTACGGATTGACTTCAAATTTGGTATGTGTTAATATTTTTTCTATCTCAGGCTAAGTTCGGAGAAGGGCCATATTGGTCCACTGCTTCTAGTTCCTCCCTCACAAAGGGTTAACATTTAGTGAAATATTTATTCTCTAATATCTTCCATACTACTTATCCGAATTTTCTGTAATTCCACACATAGTAATAGAGTATCTGTCGCTATCAGCTTGATACCTCCCACACAAATGGACCATTTTGTACAAAAAGTCGTGTGCTTATAACTTTCATACAAGTGCAAACAAATACTTGAATTTTGTACAGCGTAATGTTTATACCCTCACTTTAGTGTGACGAGGGTATATATTTTTATAGTACCTACAGTCCAGCGAAAAGTGGACTTTAGTGGCACGCCCCTTTTGGTACCTCTCACACAAATGGACCATTTTGTACAAAAAGTCGACTGCTTAAAGCTTTAATATCAGTCCATGCAAATACTTGAAATTTTGTACAAATTTTGTAATGTTTTTATATTACCTACAGTCCAGTGAAAACTGGACGTCATTGCCACGCCCTTTTGGCACCTCCCACACAAATGTACTATTTTAAAGCAACAGCGGCTTATAACTTTAATGTCAGTACATACTTTAATGCATTATTTAATTAAAACAAAGAAATAAATAAATTTACGAATATTTGTTGGGACTCAATGTGAGAGGAATCCTCTAAGTCGATTTACCCGACAAAACTTCCTTACTTGTTTACTTTTGTTATTCACTGCAATTGGAATTGTTTATTATTTATTTTCCGTTCCACAGGTTTGCATTATTTTTTTTATTTAATTTAGTATTCTTTATTAGGAAATTTTATTGCTAATATTTACAACAGTTGAATTTCTCGCACATAAACATAAATAAATAGGAGTGCAATGTTGGCGGCAAACGAAAGTTACACTTGAATATTTTGTTCACCCGAGGTTGCCAACTCTGATGTCCTGTAACTCCGCCCCTGTATACCATAGTGGGTCCAAACTAAAAATGTAAGCTCTCTAATACCTCTTCTGTAGTTTCAAGTTTTGTCCAAATCGATTGTCGGGTTAAGAAACGGCTTTTTTTAAATTCTATTATAAAATATTATTTTGAAAAACGATACTGCTGGAATTTGACAGTTTGTATTTTCTTTTACATCGGTTCATACCAATTTTGGGCAATACTCGCTAGAATATAACATATAAACATAGAAATGAAACATATTTTCTTGTTTTTTAATCTTTTTTTGCACAGATTGTTATGTCTGATAGATACGCCTTCGCATTACCATTGGGCAATGAAGTGGATAGTGCACATGTATGTATTACCTAGTGGTACAGATGTCAGCATATTAGGCTTAACCCCACCGTGCTCTAAACACCAATTGCCCTCCTCCATGGTTAGGAGCGGGGCCCATCTAAAACTCCTTGCCATTCTAAGGGCAAGGATTCCCATCCTGGGAATAGATCGGAACTATAGGATTCGTAGATCCCCCTGTGGCCAACACCAGTAGAACTGACCCAAATGGCCGAAATCAAAGTCAATGAATATAGAAGATGTGCCATCGCAAGTTTGTTTACATTTTCTCGAGTTACGAACGAATAGAAATGATTTTTCAACCGCGAAAAAATAGTTTTCTGGTGTCTTTTCTTAAACTTTTTTTGCACATATCGATTGATATTAATTTTGTAATCGTGATAATTAAAAAAATCGGGAAATTCGTGAAAAACCTTACTCGTTGAAATCAAATTCCTATTCGTTCGTAACTGATACTTACTCTCTACGGGAAATTGTTTTTGGCCGAAATGACATCCAACTCACAATTGTTCATAAAAAACCGTTAACTTCACATTAACCACAAACCAAGCCGGTTAACGAGGTAATCATTATTACGAGATTGTTTAGAACAAGAAGTCACTCAAAAAAATTTCCTAATCATTATTCACTTTAATAAATTGTTCAAACCCAACACAAACCAATCCAAAAGCCATACAAACACACACACACAGATACACATACTATATTCACGTACACATATACATATACAAACGCCGTAATACTGGACGTTCTTGACTTTATTGATCGGTTCATGTGGTGAGTGTGCATAGATGGAGCGAACGCATTGAAATGGCTTAAAATTTCAAATACCTTGACAAAGGAGAGAACATGAAGTGACCAACTAAACTCGGAGTGGGAACACTCAAACATGCCTGAGAAGAGAAGGCGCGCGCGCGATACATGTGATCAATTTTAGTGCACTATTGAGTGGTGAGTGAGTGCAGTAACTGGTCCCACTTAGAGTGGAATGGTTGAGAGAGGAGAGAAAAACGAATAGAGCGGCGATTGGAGGAGATGCGAAAAGAATGAAACATTTATGATGGACTGACTAGGTGTAGTATTAGCTGTGCTCGGTTCGGTGGTCTGAGTTTAATTGATTACGAGCAGAACGAGTGTTAAGTCGTGTTTTTCTAATTTTTTGAGGGTCTGTGCGCTGTCAAGTCGTGTTCGGTGTGTGTGTCGTCGAGTTGACTTTATGTGAGCACCGTCTGCTGTTCATTTTTAAACAATTGTCTAACGCAGGTGTAAATGCGAATCGGTTTTTTGGTGTTTTGTTGACTTGTTGTTATTAGAATTGTTTAGAGCGTTGGGTGTTCGTGCGGACCGACCCGACCCTAAACAGCCGCTCGAGTGTGAAGTGTAAATATTTTCGTGGAAAAAACGTCGCATCGAAGCGAAAACAAATGCCGTGGTTGATAATTATGGAAGAATAATTGTTCAATTTCCTAAACAAAAACAAAAAATACAAGTCCACATAGTAGCCACTACAAAAAGGTATAAGTCATTAAAATATTTAACAAATTCGGAAACAAACCGGAAGTTTTTCTACTAGTGTTTAACCCAGCGTCTGAGCCCCCAGTGATCGATCAGTGGTGGAAAAACATTCAAGATCATTTAAAACATAAAATTAAAAAATATTCTTTAATGATAACGTACGTTCCATTCCATTCGATAACAGAATGAATCTCATCGATGTGATTATGTTTCGTCGTGTGCGGCTGAGGAGCCATAAACGTGTGTATGTGTGGATGTGAATCCATCCAAACATTCATCTTCTTTGTTTCATAATTTCGGGGTTTTAACGCTGCCGCCGCCTCTTCAAGAACATGTGCATGGATTTATTTATTTACTCGTATCAGTGATCCTCGGCTCGGTTCTGCTGCTTAACGTCAAAAGCAGCGTCAACGTTGCGCCAAAATGACCTTTAACATCGTTAGTCAGTCAGTGCTGTGTGTTGATATGTTTGTGTTTGGCATAAAACAACCACAACAACACCAATGGCAAAAATTATAAAAAAAAGTAACTAACAAAATAACAACAACACCATCCCTACCACTACTACTACCACTAAGTAGCAGTATGAACGTGCATCCCAGAGAGACAGAAGTCGACTTGACTTGCCTTAATTGTTCTCGGAGTATGCACTGAGAACTACACATAGAGAAAAACGCATACACACAATCATCCCAATGTAAAATCAATCGGATACAATGTTAATTTTAAAACATCTCAAAGAACAACATACATTCGGGTAAAATACTAAAATAATAAGTCTCTCTGAAAATGTGACTTCGTTCTCGAGAATTGGTAAAAAATCAAAGTGAAAGCCTTCTTGAATTTAAAACTATTTCATCTTGATTCTGAATTAATTAGACTTGCTTTAATCTGAAATTGTATCAAAACAAGTTCAGTGAACGTAAGGGTTAACTTAATCGCGGTTTTTTAGTGCATCACAATAGTTTTTCTTGTATTTTAAAAAGTATCGAGTAATCAATTGAAGTGCAGTTATTAACAACATTATCATCGGCCTGTCAACTCGTGGGTTCCTAACTAAAGTTATGACCAACTTGAGTTAAATTTCGAATATGAGCCTTGTTATGCCACTCCTTCTGATAGCTTCTGGTAAAATTATCTAGCTGCCTACGAATCTCACACACAAATTGAATACCTAATTCATGCGACAAATAAATACAAATCAATAAATAATACATCCGAATAATTTTGAATTGAAAGAAAATATATTTGGAAACGATTTTTTTAAATATTTTATATTTGTTAACAAATAAATTTTATTTAAAAATCAAGAAATTTTGTTTGGAACGAATATATTAATATATTAGAAAATAATATATTTGCAAACTGACTTTCACAAATAAAATATGTGTTTACACACAAACAAAGTTGTTGCTTAAGAAGCTTTCCAAATATATTTTATTTAAAAAAATATTTTTTAGACTTTGCTATGTTTTTCGAATTTTAGTTAGTTTTTCCTTGATTTCGTGTTAAACTTTATAGTTCAAAATGTCTTTAGCAGCATTATCTTTTGTTTCACAAAAATATTAGAACGGGAACATATTTTTGTTTAGAACAATATCCTCCCAAACATATAGTATTTGTGTGTGCCAAATATTATATATTTGGAGTGTACCCTAAACATTTGTATATTTCAAGCAGAATATGCTTGGGACAATATACTACAGAAGCGATTTTTTTTCAGCGTGCAGAAACGAACAACTAAATAAAATGAAAAGTGCTGCCGTTAGAAATACGGGGTTTTCAGGATAGTATCTAAACATAATGATGTATATAAAAAATCACACAAACATGATTTAAAGGTTGTTTGTGAAAATTGCGTGAAATAGGATTTTTAACTATGAAAAAAGAAATCATTTGTTGTTAGGCCCTTTTCAATTTCTTTAATTAATTGTTTCAGTGTAACGAAATCCATCAAAAACTTAAATTCCATTTGTCTTGCTGTTACGCCCTTCTTCGTTTCTGATGACGATATATACATATATTTACCATTTTATAAAGCGTTAAATTTGTTTGCTAAACTTTGTTTTTGTTTATTTTCTTCACTCATTTCTTATTATTATAATAAATTCGTTTCTGTGGAACGAATTTTTCTCAATGTACCTTTGTCTCGATGTGTTTCTGTCGGTGTGCTAAAAACTACTACGAACTATCCGCTGCTGTTACTGATAAGACCAAACCAGTACAACCCGGACAAATATTTCAAGAGAATTTGTTATTGCTAAAGTCAATCAATCAAGTCGCTCAAGATGATCAACCACATCACAATTGATTGATATTCAAATTGCAATTACAATTCGTCTTGTACATATATATAATGGCTAAACGAAATGCAAATTACATTCAGACTTAAGAGAAACTCTGAGGCATATTTTACTCTAACTAAATTTCTAATATGACGAATATGTAAAATTATTCCAAATTCAACACTACTTATTCTTTTCAGGATCAATAAAGTTTAAATATTTTTGAATTAACCTCCAAACTATAATCATTCAATATTAAATAACATCGAATCAATATTCAATTAGCCTTTTCTGCTGATGACAATAAGGTTTGTTACAAAATGATCAATTCATATCAATTATGTTCCCCATTAAAGCAATCTCCTCAGATATAGTACACTTGCGGCAACGCTTTGCCGTCCTTGCATGGGTCTCTTCAGTTTTGTGAACAGGAAAAAGTAATCTGGGGCAAGTCCGGTGCATGAATTATGAGGCATCAAGTCATTACAATCGAAGAATATCGAGAAAAAACCTTTTCACGAACCTGGCGTGCTTTTTCCTCCTCGGTTCCCCTGGCAGTTTTCATTGGGTTTGGGCTTTCATTTCGACGTCATAACTAAATATGGATAGCCGCTGACGTCTGTCAACAGATCCTGAGCGATGCTAATGCAACGATTCTTGTTGTCGAAATAAAAAAAATCGCCAATCATTCCTATATAGGTATACACATATAACCTTTATATCTGTCAAAAATAAACTATGCATTGTGCAATATATAGGTACATATCGCTCACTCACTTCAAGAGTGACATAACTCAAAATTGAAAATTGCCAAGATGTGTAACTTTAAGTGCGTATAAAAAGATAAGTAACATGAAATAAGATGTTTAAATACGCTTGAATAATGCGAAATATGGCTGTTTACTTATAGACCAAATTTCGCTGAGATTAATTTATGGACATTTGCAAAATTCGGATTTTTGTAAGGCAGCCTCAACAATTTTCAATTTTGAGTTATGTCACTCTTGAAGTGATTGAGCGATATGTATGATGCGGACATGTCAAAAAAACCTAAAGAATCAAACATCGAATTTACGTAGCGACATTTCCAAATACACCATATGTTTTGAACAGACCTCGTAAATAATTCATTATGAATAGGACATCTTCTTCATCAGCGAAAAGGTGTAAACAACCTTCCCATTCTCGCCGCTGTCAGGCTTGTACATAAGGTGTTTGCATAATAGACACGCGTTCCATGTTCTGGCAAAGCGCATCTCGGCAGGTACAGGTAGTGGTGCACTCGTCAGTTGCCACTTCAAATGAGACGAGGGTGTATTTGCTTTGCTTCTCGCATCGCAACCGCGTCATGCTGAGTTGGATTTTTGAAAGATCTTATCCATATCTACATGACTTAAATATATACTTTACAAAGATGTTGTTGCACCCTAGATACTGTGTAACAGTTTCCAGCGAGAATATACCGAAACGTGTTATCTAGGGAAACAATAAATCAAATTGGAAGTAACATATGAACAGTTGGGAGCGAGTGTGAACTACCCATCGATAACAAAAGTTGTGGAGTTGGACCACATCATTTCATGAAATAGAGTAAAAAAATCAAGCAAGACAATCTGAAGCCACTGAAGATTATGCACACTTTAATGGAAATATACTATAGAATTTAGTAATTTGTATGGTATTCTTTGTCAGACTACAGTCATTGCAAAATCCCGAATTGGAATATATTGAAATGAAGATATCTGTACACGATTTAGTCATTTGTCATTTAGTGTGTGCGTGTAAGGTTTCAAAACTGTTCCTAAATGGAAACAAGTTTCCATTTTTGGTGGCACTTTTACAGTTTGCTAAAGTTTAATAAGCTTTCTCTCATGTATGTGAAGATGGTGAAGTAGGAGAGACGTTCATTTGCTAGAATACTGTGTACTATGTATTTCATTACCAACTTCAACGAAACTATTGCTATATAAAGTATAAAGGCGATCTTATTGCATGTTTTTTCCAATATGATTCAGCACTTCTCCAACTGTTGCCAGAGAACCTGAAATATGCAAGCGGTGGATCATATAGCACTGTGTGAATTAAGACTTTTTGTGGTATCATCATTTGCGGCCATCGGGAAATATTCTCTAAATCTTCTTCGGAAGCTTGGGTACCTTTGCTCATGAGAATAATTTGGCCAAGAAAATACTTCAGTCGACTGAGATTTTCTAATGTTTTTCAAAAAAATGTTCAGAAATTTGTTATATGTCAAAAAAACAATGCACCAAAAATGGCCCGTTTGTTATCTTTCAAATGACGTAAACTCTGTACAAATCATTTCAGCCGTTTAAGAGCAATTAAAAATTTCGTAAAACACAAAAAAGCATTTTTAAAATATCAAATCCGCTTAATTTTAGAAACAATTGTTTTCTAAAAATAAATTATAGCGAGATCTTATTTTACCATATAACAACCTTTTATAAACAAAAATACAATTCATAGGTTAATATTAAAAATTCTGACTCTTATGCCACAGAACAATAATTATCCCTTTACAGCAGAACAAATGTTATCGGAGGTTTAAAATTTAAAGTGGATGATTTCGCAGTATAGTTAGTACAATTATTTTTTGTTAATCTTTTTATGGTGATATGTATGTATGTGTTTTAAATATTCTAATTTTCATTGACAATAACTTTAGATGTAGACAAAAAATCGAAAAAAAAATATTTTTATGCTGTGTATGTTTTACACTTTTGGTAGGAATATTACGATGATCGTAGTTAATGTATACATGACATATAACATAACCTACGTGGTGCCCACTCTCATCTTCGAATATTCACGCCCTTTCTAAGACCTTTTTTTAGAATTTCAGAAGCTATCGCTCGAATTTCCGAGTTATGTGGCTTATTCACATACACACGTTGTTTCAAAACCCCCCAACGGGAGCTGTTCAATCCGGCAAACGCAGAGGCCACTTAAATTTGGAATAACGCGTTCACCGAATTTCCCATTTTTTTCTTTACAACAATCTAATAAATAAATTTTTTTTGTTATGAACTATTCAAAGCCTCCTATCTTTAAATTTAAATAAAACAAAGTGTGTGTGAGAAAATTAAATTTAAATAAAACAAAGTGTGAGGCCTATCGATGTCATTATGTATGATATATAACATCGTGCAATTGTTCGCGCGCTTTCGAAATGTCCAATTTGCCATGACTGGCTGAATTTGTCAGCAGACATGGGCTTTGAGGGCCGTTGAGGTTTGTGGCTTATTCGCATATACCTGGAACTTAACAAGAAAAAGTCCAACGAACCGGTGGCCAGTTCACATTACCACCGCGTAAGATAAGCAGGCCATCAAACTGCGCGTGCCGAATGTCCCATGTGGCATGAGCTGTATTGCACGTAGCGCCATCCTGTTGAAACCATATGTCGTTGGTATACTTATCAGCCAATTCAGGTCAATTGTTGGTAATCATCTACCTATAAAGCTCCCCATTGGACCGATGACCCCGCGGGATTCATTAACGCCCTTGGATTTCATGTGGATTGGTATCGACCAAAATTCGAGAATTTTGTTTATGGAAGTACCCATTTCCATTTTCGCACCCAGAACGCTATATCCGTTCATGTTAATTTGCCAAAGCAGTATGAATAGAAGACAGTCAATTCGACAGATGGTATAAGGTGGGGCCTGGATGGTAATCTAAGCAGACGATATCTGCATGATGTAACATAACTTTGATGATATGGCTGCCAAACTGAAGCATTTAGCAGAGATCACGAATGAAGCGACTGAAAAAAATATTAGCAAAACAAAAACCCTGAGTATTAATGAAACAAGGGAAGAAAAATTTAAAATCAACAACAACGAGCTAGAATATGTGCATTCCTTCTGCTACTTAGGTACCATCATAACAAAGACTGGTTGTTCTAATGACGATGTTGAAACTCGTATTTTTAAGGCAAGACAAATCTTCGGCCGACAGAAATCCTTTTGGAGCTCCCCAGCTCTAACCCGCCGACTAAAGGTTTTCGACACAAATGTAAAATCAGTCCTATATGGCTGCGGAATCTGGAACGCTGCACCACGAGCTATCCACAAATTGCAAGTGTTTGCTAATCAGTGCCTCCGGAGAATAATGCGTATCTTCTGGGCAAGTATAATCTCAAACAACAGTTTATGGACCGAAACAAGCCAACTTCCGATGGTCAGAGAAATAAAGAAACGTAAGTGGAACTGGATCGGCCACATTCTACGAAGGCCAGTAAACGACATAACCCGAAATGCCATCGACTGGAATCCGCAAGGCAACCGTAGACGAGGGAGACCTGCAAATACATGGAGGCGACAAATCGATATAGAAGCTGCAACCATGAACAGAAGCTGGGGCGAGATAAAATTCCTTGCCCAAGATAAATCACGTTGGAACGTGTTTGTTGAGGCCTTATGCTCCTTATAAGAATAACGATAACATATATACATATATCTGTAAAATTCGACAGATGTAGCTTCAACAATGTGGCTGCTATTTACTATCAAAGTTCAGAAGTCCCTTTTGGAAGACCCTTTACTTATACATGTACGAGTATGTGTATTTAGATTGTGTTCGCGTGTGTGATATCTCACACATACCAGGAATAGACATGATCGTTTAATTTGTTCATTGGATGTGAACAACTAACAGTCATCGACATCAAAATAAAAGTATATACAAATATTGAGTTCTAGACATTCGCAACAACAACTCCATCAAACGTACATATATATGCATATATTAGGCTGTCCGATAAATGCGTTTTTTATCCCCTCACCTTAGAGAGGAAGGTATATATCATTTGCTACGAGCCAAAAGTGTAGCACATCGAAGGAGTGACTTAAGACCTGTAGTATGTTTGGCGGAAATTCGATTTGGGTTATTTTAACTCATTTGATCAATATCCGTCCGTCTGTCTGTGTGTCTGTCCGCTGGCTGGTGAGCACGATAATTCTCGAAAGGATTAACCGATTGACTTCAAATTTGCTATGCGGTAATATTTTTCTCTATCTCCGGCTAACTTCGAAGATGGGCCATATTGGAACACTCTTTCTAGTACGGCCCCCACAAAGGGTTAACTTTTAGTGAAATATGTGTTCTTTAATACCTTCTATACAACTTACTCGAATCTTCTGAAATTGAACATATAGTATTAGTTTACTAGTCGTTAACACGTCAAGAAAAATGGGCGAAGTTGCCGCGCCACTTTTGGCACATCCCACACGAACCATTTTGCACCACAAATTAACTGCTTACAGCTTTAATATCAGTTCATACAAATACGTAAAATTTTGTACAGTGTAATTCAAATGGACCCTTTTGCACCAAAAATTAAAGGCTTATAACTTTAATACCAGTACATAAAAATACATGAAATTTTGCTCAGTGCTTTTATAGTACCTAAAGTCCACAGAAAAGTTGGCGTTATTTGCACGCCCCTTTTGGTACCTCCAACATAAATGGACCATTTTGCACCAACAGTTAACAGCTTATAACTTCAATACCAGTACATTAAAGGAATTAAATGCAATTTAAATTGATAATAATTTAATTAAAATTAAAAAATAAATTTACGAATATTTACATGACCGACAATGTAATATATCGACTAGTCAAAGAATATTATCCATTATTATATTCTAATGAGAATTTAGAGTCATAATTTTTTGGTTTTTGGTTTTGAATAGTTCTTCTTCTGTAATCCATATTTCACTTAAATATATTTCATCATTCTCAAAATGACGGCATTAATATGAAAACATAGCAAAACAAATGTGAATACTTATGACTTTTAGGTTTTGTGGGATATTTTAGCTCAGTAATGGTTAAAGATATAGCCAGGCATTAGTTGCATTCAACCGGATTGTCGACCCGCCATTATGTACATACTTGTACATGTATTGACGGCATATCAAATGTTCTCTTGAGGTACCCTAATGTTCTCCATATATGCTAGCAAAGAATCACACCAACAACAACTAAAACAGTGCTGTATGGACGGATAGGGACATTGTGTTTAGAAAACCGTCATGTGACGAAACGTACTGACTATTGGGACGAACGGATGCATCGACAAGTCTACAGTCTGATGGCCAGTCTTTCACAAGGCACAAGGTTAATTTGCAATGCTAGCAACGTTTTGTTTTCTGAGTTTGGTTGTTGCTGCCATTGCCGATAACAATGAATTGGAGTTCAGTCTGATAGGGGGGTCGGTATAATAAATTGGTTAATTTATTAATGTTCGACAACGACCAAATATTTGTCGAATCAAACATCTTGGTGAACATCTCATTATTAGCAGATGGAGAATGGAAAAAATATATGTTCTCGCAGTAAGGCGCAGATATTTGTTAAGGCCCACTTTCCAAAAGGAGTTATCTTCATATGACACCGTTTAAATAAAAGTGTAGTAACTCACTACGAGTATTTAGCTTTTTATTTAGAAAGAAAATATAATAATCTATAGAAGCAATAACAGGTTCGATATGTTACACATTACATGGGATTTCGAAAGATTTATATTTTGAATGATTTTTGTCTTTTGATATGTGTGCTGTGTCGGAGATGTCATGTCAGGTAACCACCCTACTGCAAAATTGTAAGACTATCGATTAATCCCAATTCGTAACATTATATTTTAGACAATATCTCTGAACGGAACTATATCGATTAATGAGCGAGATTTTAAGGCTCTCGGGAAAATTTCGGTAAATCGACGCACGTGGACAAATCGACTCAGAAACCGATACATCTTCCTATGCCACCAATAAGTACATTAATGTACAAGCCCCAAAAATGAGTTACCCTGTTGTGAAATTTTTTTAGTTTGATAATATTCTAAAAGACCAGCTATTCACTAAAATAGTTCGCTGATTCAAATGGTTTCTAAGCGTTAATGTGCCGCACCTTCGTCCGATTAACGGATGATACGGGTTTTCGTCATGATTGGAGAATATCATAATTTAATTAAGAAACATCTTGGTGAACATCTCATTATTAGCAGATGGAGAATGGAAAAAATATATGTTCTCGCAGTAAGGCGCAGATATTTGTTAAGGCCCACTTTCCAAAAGGAGTTATCTTCATATGACACCGTTTAAATAAAAGTGTAGTAACTCACTACGAGTATTTAGCTTTTTATTTAGAAAGAAAATATAATAATCTATAGAAGCAATAACAGGTTCGATATGTTACACATTACATGGGATTTCGAAAGATTTATATTTTGAATGATTTTTGTCTTTTGATATGTGTGCTGTGTCGGAGATGTCATGTCAGGTAACCACCCTACTGCAAAATTGTAAGACTATCGATTAATCCCAATTCGTAACATTATATTTTAGACAATATCTCTGAACGGAACTATATCGATTAATGAGCGAGATTTTAAGGCTCTCTGGAAAATTTCGGTAAATCGACGCACGTGGACAAATCGACTCAGAAACCGATACATCTTCCTATGCCACCAATAAGTACATTAATGTACAAGCCCCAAAAATGAGTTACCCTGTTGTGAATTTTTTTTAGTTTGATAATATTCTAAAAGACCAGCTATTCACTAAAATAGTTCGCTGATTCAAATGGTTTCTAAGCGTTAATGTGCCGCACCTTCGTCCGATTAACGGATGATACGGGTTTTCGTCATGATTGGAGAATATCATAATTTAATTAAGAATGTTAAAACTCGTCTTCGTTTCATATAAATATCAAATTGATAATACGTTACCAAATTAGCGAAGACGTCAATAATACCGAGCAAATTCTGTTATTAAACTGGTTCGTTGCTACTGGATATTTATACTAACATAAGTTAAGTGATAAATAATATTTTCAATTTAGACTATATTTACGTAACGTTTTCGAAAAAGAAGAGAAAATAATGTCAAAGAGAAACTCAAATGCATATCACTTTAAAAAAATGTGGATTTCCATTGCGCTGATTGATAATTTGTCTGTCCCACATTTACATAGAGCTGTCCTTAAAAGGGATTAGATCGGACACGAGTAGTGTTGGCAAAGCGTCAATCGTAGCTGGCTTATTCCTGAAGACCTCAGACTGTAAATATCCCCAGAGAAAATGGTGAAATAAAGTGCTCACCAAAATGATGTCTAAACAAGGTCATTGTTTCACGCGCTGTATAGCTCGTAGCGCCGTCTTGTTGAAACCAGACCTCACCGAGACTATGCGCTGGAATTGCGGGAAGCGCACTTGGAGACGCTGTTATGATGGGTCTTTCCATGATGACTTGCCAAACGATACTGAACAAAAATGACAGAGCAGTTTGATATTAGTCACGCGTGATCTATGAATTGTAGACGCAGAACGTAGAAAAGAAGTCGAGGAAGTACTTTGAGGAAAAAGCGTATGTACTCTCCACAGCACTGACACAAAGACGGATTTCTTCCATAAATTTACGATAAATTCTTCTCTGTTCCGATAAAGATTATTTTGAATCCTCCTCCGCTCCGCATCGATTTAAATCAAAATAAATCATTCATTTCATATCATATATATATATGATATATTGTTGCGTGACTGGCTGACTGGCGGACGGACTGATCATCGCCCAGGCAAAACGGCTGAAGCTAGAACCATGAAATTTGGTGGGACGTAGAAATTTTTGGGACGTAGACGAGCAATAAGGCGGGATTTTTCGTGGGGTAAAAAGGGAAACATGGGACAAATGTAGTAGAACAGCCAAATTCAAATGGCAAGAGCTATAATCGTGAAATTTGGTGTGAGGGTAGCCCTTATGAGGGAGACTCTGAAATTGACAGTATTTTTCGAAATTCGAACATTTACGTACACAGTGGGGTAAAAAGGGAAAAATGTGGTACAACAGCCACATCCAAATGGCAAGACCTAGAATCGTGAAATTTGGTGTGAGAGTAGCTCTTGGAACGTAAAAAAGAACAAGAAGCGATTTTTTGTAAAAATTTAGGGGTACATTGGGACCGAAAGGTATAAATATGGTACCACCGCCAAATTTAAAGTCTAAAAATTAGAATGGTGAAAATTGAAGCGAGGTATGTCTTTATGACAACGGATCGGGGTATTCAGTTTTTTTGTATTCGTAATTTTCGGGGCAAAAGTGTAAAATATAGAACAGTGGCTTAAAAATGTCAAACATGGATCAATGGTTACAGGGTAACTTTTGGAACATAAACTAGTGATTGGAAGTGATTTTTAGTAACTTTAAGAGGCACAGTGGGACAAGACGTGTTCATTATGGAGCATGGGGAAAAAAGGGAACAATCTGCCAAAATTGGAACTTAAACACGAGATATGAAGAGTTTATATGGTTTTAGGAGCACTGTGGTCAAAAACGGTTAAATAGTGGAGCGGAGAAAATATGATTAAATATGTTACAGTCGGGAAAAAGGTTGAAGTATGCTAGCGTGGAGACACATTTAAAATACGGTACAGTGAGAGAAAAATTTGGTTTAAATATGGTACAGTGGGGCAAAAATTGTGTACAGTGAGATAAAGAGTTGATTGGGGCACAGTTGTACAAAAACGGTTAACTGTGGTGCAGTGGGGTAAAAATGTTTATATCGTTAAGGCCACCATTCGATTTGTCTAGTAAAAGTACAACGTGTGTATAAATTTTGTGCATATATATATTACCGTTTTCTCAAAAAACGGTAAATGATTTTAGACGTATCTGACACAATGCCAAAAAAAATTTTCACCAAGAGACGTAAGTGCAAAATGTCACTAATATTTCGTTTTCCCGAAATGTTTGTTCATTATTGCAAAAAGTTATGGAGTACTCGCTGGATCCAGCCCACTCGTTGCCCATTTTTGGACCGATTGCGGTCGAAACGGGATCGCGGCCCAGTCCCAATCATCAGATAACGACAGTAGGAATCTCGATAAACCATTCGTAGGTATGAACAGTAGGAATCACTAAGAAAATAATAACTCCAAATTGGCTTATTTGGGCGGGGCCACGCCTCCTCAATCAATAACTAATATAGCATATGTCACCCGCTAGGATAATCTGAACATTCCCTGAAAACCTCATCAATATAGGTCCAACCATTTTGGAGTCCATACGTAACAACAAACACATCCATTTATATATAGATTCCGTATACTAATGATTGAAAAATAAATTATTAGGATGAATAACGCCTATTTTTTAATATACCATGGGAACTATAAAAGTATTACACTTCATAAAATATCAAGTATTTATATGAACTGGAATCAAAGTCATCAGCCGATAACTTTTTCTGTAAAATGATCCATTTGTTTGGGAGATGCCAAAAGGGATGTCGCATCTTGGGTTATTTTTCTCAAGATGATTGTGATGAAGAAACTAATACTGTGGAATTATGGAACATTGTGGCGTGGGGTGGTACTCGAAGGATTGGACCAGCCTACTGTGATAGATATAGGATACTCCTGTCAAAAGTTATCGTGCGCACCAGCCAGACAGACAGACGGACTGACATTGCTCAAATGACTCAAAATGGCCCAAAATGGATAGTGCCATTGGAATTCTTCAATTTTTTAAATTTAAAAAAAAAATGTCCATGCAAGCTTTTATCCATTCGAAGTATAGGGTCTACAAAAGTGAACCATCACAACATATCGTTCCTAGTCACTGTACTCGTAACGCTCTATGTTCAAATTATAAATTAGAAATTAATAATTTAATTTATACCAACAAATGTATCACATATTCAAAATATCGGAACATGTAGTGTACAGTATAATGTAGTGTTAATTTTATTACACTAGTTATAACCCGATGCGCTTCGCAGACCCATTCTTTAAATGTAACTATTTAGGGTACCGTAAAATAGTTACATTTCTTTCTTTCAAATACACTTTATTATTTCATATGACGAAAATTAAGAAAATTCATATCTTTTTCTACACTAAAATACGAAAAATCCCCTACAATTTCTTATTTATATTCCAAAAGTATGTATCTCTTTTCAGTAATGTGCCTCTAAATGCCATTAAACCACAACTGTACACCATTTAATCGGTTTTGCATCACAGTGCCACTATAAGTATGTATTAAGAGAAAAAACATACTGTATATTCCAAAAGCTAAAATTCTAACTACGGTACCATATTTAACCATTTTTGCCCCACTGTGCCATATTTAACACATTTTTGACCCGCTGCACAAATTTATTTTTTTCCCACTGTACCATACTTAACACTTTTTGCTCCACTGTACCATATTGAACACAGTTTTTTCCAACTGCACAATATTTAATTTTTCCATCGCTGTACCATACTTAACCTTAATCTTAACCATATTTAACCCATGTTGCCCCACAATATTAAACATATTTTTGACCCACTGTTTACACACCGCCATGTATAAAATACTTGTTTTTATAATAATATAGAAACAAAATGGTCTTGAAGCCGGGAGAGTATCCTAGTTAGAATCACTGTGCCATATTTAACACATTTTTTGTCCCACTGCTCAAATTTAAAATATTTACCCAACTGTACCATATTTATCCCTTTTTGCACCACTGTTCCATATTTAACACATTTTTGACCCACTGCACACATTTACATTTTTTGCCCCACTGTACCATATCCAACATAGTTTTTTCCCAATGCACAATATTTATCATTTTTCCACCATTTTTGCCTAAAAAACCGTTTCAATGGCTACCCTCAAGGCAAATGGCTATTGCCATTTGGACTTGGCTTTTGTCCCAATGTGCGCGTAAATTTTTTAATTTCGAAAAATTGTGATTCATACCGAATCTTCGGTATGAATCACACGAAATGTTGCAATTCTAGCTCCAGCCGTTTGGACTTCGCTGTGATACCATATTTTTTTCTTTTTTGACCCATTGTGCGCCCAAAATTTCGAAAAACCCTTCCATATTGCACGTTTATATAGCAAGGACTACCATCCTACCAAATTTCATGACTCTAGCTTTAGCCGTTTGGGCTGGGCGGTGATTAGTCGTAACTGACATTAAGTATATTGTTTTTTTTTCCCACAGGAGACGTATCTGCATTGTTTATGAAAAACATGCATTATAATTAATTTTTTTATTTCTTGTTAATAATTTGTACAAAAAAAGATTGAGTTAAGTATACAATGAGAAAAGCAAACTGGAAATATAATAAATATTACGCCGTGGGGAAGAAGGGACATTGTCTCAAAAACAGAAAAACTGCTCTCCTGAACAATTTTGAAAATGTCAGTTACTGTGGTTGGTCATCCAAGCGACGATATGTACATATATGGTAAAGTGGGACAAAATGGGTTAAAAATAGTACAGTGGTGCAAAAAGCGTTAACTATGGAACAGTGTTGCAAAAATGTATACAGTAGGGCAAAAACTGTTAAATATGGTACAGTGAGACAAAGGGTTTAATATGACACAGTGAGGCAAAAAGGGTTAACTATGGTACAGTGGGGCACAATTAGTTGAATATGGTAACGTGGGAGAAAATGGGTTAAATATGGTACAGTGGGTCAAAAAGCTTTAACTATGGAACAGTGGGAAAAAAATGTGTTAGCTATGGTACAGTGGGACACAAATGATTAAATATGGTACATAATGACAAAAATGGTTACAGTGGGCACAAATAGTAAAATATTGTAACGTGGAACAAAATGGGTTAAGCATGGTACAGTGGGGAAAAAAGCGTTTACTATGGAACAGTGTGTCAAAAATGTGTTAACTATGGTACAGTGGGGAAAAAATGGTTAAATATAGTGGACAAAATATAAACGGTTAAATATGGTACAATGGGCGTACGTTTAGTACAGTTATATCATAGTTATATCATATGATAGGGTTCTGTAACGCATAGATGCAAAATCTAAGGTTGGTCAGCTTAATTTGGAGTGCTAGCCGGAGTTACTATCTTACATAGACCAATTGACCCCACATCGACACCAACCTGTGAGGAGACGTATTTTGACCTCCTCGGACGATTTCAGGAGATTCTGAGGGGATGATTTCAAAGTGGTACATACCAAGCTAAGGGAAGTCTTAGTAGTATAATTTGGTGTAAAAATTTTTACACATTGCCATTAAAAAAAATATTTATAAAACGGATATCCGCCGAACATACTTTGGGGTCTTATGTCACTACTTCGATGTGTTACACTTTTGGCCCGTAGCAAATGATATATATACTCGTATGCCCTCGTCACACTTAAATAAGGTTATAAATATTGATATTCTGGAGGAATAATTAATTCTCGTAAATGTTTAAATTTGCTTTTCTGGAAATGGCGCGGGCCAGATTGTAAGGACTTCGGTTCTTTAACCTTCGTATGGCTTGACTATGGTAAGGTTCATCACAATTCACATTATATTACCACATGGAGATATAAGGGATTTTGTAAAACGTCATTGTAAAACGAATAAGCTATCCATAATACGAATAGTTTGCAAACTCATTTTCGAGAAAATGTATCTTTGAATATAAGCCCTCGATCCTCAAAAAATACTTATTTTGGATCCGCCTGATTTCCATAAAAGAACTGAGGTACGTAGAGTTCCTTATTAACTCGGTACAAATCACTTGACGTTCTCATAAATTCGAGCATTCTATACCACCCGCAACACCCGATCTCATTTATATGTAACAAAGTGCACAGAAGCAGCCGCTGGACAGTTCATTGCTTTTTATGTTAACAAATTTAGATTTGGAAACAGTTGTCCCCGAAGTTGTCGACCGGCTCGTGTGAAAATACGTTTATTTGAGCACGCGCATGCGCATGCGCAACTGCCGGCGTAGAGCGAACGGCAGCGCACAAGTGCAACTGTTTTTTTAATACCCACAATCCCGTTTTGGCCACGCCACAACTGAAAATCGTTTATTGAACTACATACATACATATGTATGTATGTAGATACATACATACATCATTCGTTCTAATTGCCTCTTTCTGCCATCGGCTTTTTTCTTTGCACACAAAATCGCAACCGGTCCGCAGTGCTGCTTCTTATCAAAAAAAAAAAGAAAGAAAAAAATAGCGGAGCCGAGATGCTTTTCCTAGTTGAGATGTTTAGAGTGGCGTTGGCGGCAGTGGCAGCATTTGTTTACCTGTTATCTGTTATCGGTTACCTTTACTTGTTAGACAACCAGACAACAGCTGAGAGCTTTGAGCCGATTGTTGGTGGGCCTTTCATGGTTTGTTTATAACTGAGTATCAAATTTTTCACATTTGTTTTTGTTTGTATAAGTATACTTTTGTTTTGTTTATGGCTTACAGAGAGAGAGAGGGAGAGCCATGTTTAGCTTTGTGTGGAGTAAATACTTCGGAGGAGAGCTTGAGATGATTTGCTCCATAAAATTTAGCACCGAAACAAAGCAAAACTGAAAGGTAACCAGCCAACCGGTTTAAACAACTACAAACATATGTATGTATGTAAATATGCATGAATGATGAGTGTAAATACATGTGTATGTTTCTGCTGAAATATTTGCAAACAGTCTGAAGGTACTTTGTATAACCCAAGAGATCCCCCACCCATCATCCGCGATACTATTTGGGAACGAACATAATTTTATTGTCTGTCCCAAAAAAGATGTTGTTTGTTATCAACAGTCCGTAATATGTGCGAATGTTAAGAATCTTCGAATTTTCATTAGATTGTAAATTGAATTTTGTATAACTGGTTCAAAGTTTTATGGCCTGCCATATCTCTGCCGAGTTTCTTGTTTTACTCTTGTGTTATTGTGTCGATGACTTTGTCCAAATACACGTATTTGTATTTGTTGATTGTTTGTTTGCAAAGTTTTGTTTTCGCACCCAGAATATTATCATAAATCTCTTGTGTGTTAAACTTTTATGTAAGTAATTAATTTATCGCAGTCCCCCCTCCATCAGCGTATTAAAATTTAGTCTGGGTTTCAGATTAACTGCTAACATGTTCTGAATTGTCCTAATTTAGATCGTAAATAGTCGGAAGTAAAACTCAAGGCTATTCTTTGAACTTGATTTAAGCAACTTTTGTCCAACCTTCGGGAGATCAAGGCCCAATTGCCAACATTGATATACTAACAGTTGAAGTTGACCTGTTTTCAATGAATAGTATATGTCTTCGTATTTAGTATGTAATGCATATGTATCGTTAAAAAGTCTTCCTTAATTCCTTGGCAGCAAAAAGACACTTAAATATTTCAAAGTTATGCAAACTATCGAAAGCATATGCGTAATGTTAGACCATGGTTAAAATCTCAGTGTAAGGGAAAGCTTTTCGGTTTGTGAATATCGTTGAAAACAATTTCCAAACAGAAAATTGCACGACAAAAAATATGTTAAATTACACTGTGTGTCCACCAAAATGTATCCTCGATGAAAATAACGAACTCAGAATAATTTGGACTCGCTAATTCGAATGACATTAGCCGTTTATTTTCAGTGACATCGCGTTTTCGAGGTATTTAGCCACAAAGTTTGCTGGGTAAACAAAGAGGTTAGCAAATGCAAATTTTGTTTGGTGTTATAATTGATACTCAAGTTGCATATGGCATTCGAGTAAATAGTAATTCAGTTTTAGGTTACTAGGACATGACATTCTACTTTTTCTGCATCTTTGAATTTGAACACTTTAAAGTAAGTAAGAAAAACAGTCTATTATTTGGTCCTAGGTGGGAAAAACAGATATTTGTTATTTTAGCGATAACCATAGACACCTATTTCGCTAAAATTTGTAAGCTCGTTAAAAATCTATTTACTTATTATAACATCACCCATAATTTTTACAGATACGTTTTTAAAAATCCTACAGATTTTAGCGAAATTGGTGTCGGATAAAAGGTTTTAGTCTATGATTATCGCTTAAATAACAAGCATCCTTTTTCTCCACCTAGGACCGAATAATAGACTGTTTACCGTACTTACATAACAAGTATCCTTTTTATCCACCTAGGACCGAATAATGGACTGTTTACCGTACTTACTTTAAAATGTTCGAATTCAACGATGCAGAAAAAGAAGAAGGATATGTCCTATTAACCTAATTTTTCCTTAATTTCGTTCAGCACCTTGAATGCAATTTTTTGGTCAAAAATTAGTGTTGGAAAATGCATCTAAAATGCGCAAACATATATATATGCACAATTGCCATACCTCCCACACAAATGAACCATTTGGGAAATTTTCCTACAGTTATACACGGGGCAAAATCGTATTTTTGGATTTGTTTTAATCGAAAGAAAATATATTTGGAACACAAAATTTTTAAATGTTATGTGTTTCTGAGCAAATAAATTTTATTTGAAAATCAATAAAATACATATATTACAACATATAATATTTGCAAACTAATTATCTCAAATAAATTATGTGTTTGAATACAAATAAAATTATTGATTAGGAATTTCGCCAAATATATTTGATTTAAAAAAGATTTTCGAAATTTTTCGAATTTTAGTTTTAATTTTCTTGGTTTCCAATTGAAACTCCCAGTTATGATACCAAATTCAGCACTAACTTCCGTTTTAATTCAATCATTTAAAATTTCTAAGTATTTCAAGCGTCAATCCTCCAAGCAATATATATCGATTCAAGATTATACGATTTAATTTATTACTATTAATTATTTTTACGACATGAAAAATTTCTAAAAAATTTACTTTGAATTACTGAAAAATTTAACACAATTTAGGTATTTTCTGAATACTTAAATGCAAATAAATATTTAGTCCGGAAAAAATAGTCCAAAATAAACACATATTGGGATGTAAACAATGATTTGTTTAGAACAACATCTTCCAAAAGTATATAATTTTTGCGTGTACCAAATATTATATGTTTAGATTGTACCCTAAACATATATATGTTTCAAGCCGAATATGTTTGGGACAATATACTACAGAAGCGATTTTTTTGCAGCGTGTAGCTACACACAGAATACAGTTTGGTTGCCTCAACCGAATTTTGGTAGTTCTGTCTATTATCATGCGATTCCATCAGACAACCAATAATTTGGTTGTTGTATATTTCTGCTTCCATATTGACAACAATTGTATTTGGTTGCGCCAACTACGAAAATGGTGGCTTAAATTATCTATTGAAGTTGCCACAACCAACTGTTTTAAAAAATTGGTTGTTCTGACAATTTGTCAGTCATATGCTACCGACGATTAATTAAAAACAGTTTTCATTAATTTTTTTTTTTATTTATTGAATAAAAAACAAAACAATTCATAACAAAATTAAAAATCCCATATTACAAATTCATCACTATTATGAGGTGTGGAAATATTTGACACACATTTTAGTACACGAAAAAAAAAACACAAATCTTTTATGCACATATCGCTTAACCCTGTGCTTTCAATTTCATGATTGTTGCTTTTATTTTTTATTTATGTAAAACATTTTGCACAACATATTCTGCATTGCACACATTATTATCCACACGAGATTATTTTTGATTACCTATACCGTTCTTGAACAAAATGTTGAAGATTTTTATGTCGAGTAATTTTATTTTTTGTTTGTCATGTATCAGCAAAAGAACAGCAACCAATCTTTCGGTTGTATTTCCCAAAATACATTAATTATTCTAAATTTGGGAAATGATTGGGATAACCAATAAACGATTATTTATTAATATTTTTGTTGTTGTAGTAACCAATTATTCGTTGCAATAATAATCTTTGGTCTATCAATTTCTGTTGTCAAGAATAAAACATTGGTTGTCACAACCAAAAATCGATCATATGGTTCTATAATGAAAATTTAAAATTGGTTACCACAACTAACAGAGTGTCAATGAAAAAAACAATCTTAATTCGATTGATACAATCATCGATTTAGTTGCAAGCATTTTCATTTGATCGTATCCATGTTATTATTGTTGTTTCAACTAATTATATATAAATACAACCGACAGACGGTGTAGGCAATATAATTTGTGTTGCTAGTACTATTTTTTTTGTTACAATCGAATTCCAACCAATTATTTTCCTGGGTGTACCCCATAACTTAGGGTACCTTAGTTGGTTTACTAGACTAAAATGTTCTTACTTGTATATATATTGGAACACACAAAAAACACAGTTTTGGTAGCTCTGTCTACTATCATGCGATTCCATCAGGACAACCAACATTTTGGTTGTGGTATACTTCTGCTTCCATGTTGGCAACAATCATATTTGGTTGCGCCAACTACGAAAATGGTAGCTAAAATTATCCTTTGTATGTTGCCACAACCAACTGTTTTTAAAAATTAATTAAAAATAGTTTTCATTACTTTTTATTTTATTTATTGAACAAAAAACAATTCATAGCAAAATTAACCTCCTATTTTTGTAAAACGTTTTCGTTCGTTCATATTTCTATTCTGCTTTAAACAGTCCCAATATTGTGATTCTCGCTCTGATAGAACCAAAGTTATTCACGATTTGTTGGTGTCATTTTACGAAATTTTTCATTTATTATAAAGGACCTTTATTTAAGATCAGAATATAATTTAAATGTAAATGATTTTGTTTTTTTTTTATTTGATCTGCTTTCATAGTACATATTTTGTTTTTGTACTCAGGCTCAAGATCGTTATTGTTGTTTTCAGTATATGAAAACAACTTTGTTAAAAATTTAAGGAGAAGTAAGTGACATGTATTGGGGGCGGTTGTAATGGTTGGATAGACAGATCTGTTTTGGTGGCTCCCGAAATATACTGAAAACAACAATAAAGATCTTGAGCCTGAGTACAAAAACAAAATATGTACTATGAAAGCAGATCGAATAAAACAAAAAACAAAAACAAGAAGAAATGGTAGGGCACGACCAAATACGTTGTTGTTGCATATGTAGTCAACTACAGCAAAACATTCGTGTGAATTCTTTACATTGTAAAGACTCACGAGAGTGGAAGTTGGTGCATGTACGAGGGATGATGATTACTGAATTGTCTTTTTTTTTTGGAGATATGCGCTTTTAGCAAACTGTTCTCGTTTAATGATACTTGGCTGTGCGTATATATTTAATAATTTCGACTGAAGTAATCCTTGTAATAAGCATATTGATAATGGGAGTTTGGTGGCTCCCGAAACAGATCTGTCTATCCAACCATTACAACCGCCCCCAATACATGTCACTTACTTCTCCTTTAATTTTTAACAAAGTTGTTTTCATATACTGAAAACAACAATAACGATCTTGAGCCTGAGTACAAAAAACAAAATATGTAAATGTATATTCTTGAATATTGGCTAGGTTATTTTCACATTTCTAAGCTGTTCGCGATGAAATATAATGGTTTAGGTATTTCAACAACCCCTAGGCCACTGTTACTATCATGCAATATTATACCCTCAAATCGTGAATAACTTCGGTTCATATGTTTAAGGTCAGAATAGCGAGTTCTAGCTGTACATATGGAAAATGTCGCGTTTTTTCCAAGATGACCGATAATTGCACATGAATTTTAGAGGTTATGTAATATCGCTCTTGTTCACTGGCGGTTTAAGATATAGACGAAATATTTGGAGGATATTCACTAAACAAAACAAGCTTTCATTTGAGATGCGAACAACCGCTTTTTTTTTAATCAGCCCTAATGGATACGTATATAACATATACATACAAGTATCTGAGGATGAATGCGTCGAAAAAACTGTGCCTGAAATTACCGAAGCAGTACATAGTTATGAAGTATTCAATATTTCCTGAGTGTTAGCTTTTACTGGAGGATGGGCTGTTACCAAGAGGAGTGGGTCAATATAACCCACCTTAAAGCATGATAGGAGAAAATGTTGTCACATAAAATATTTTAAGTCAATCGGTTATTCCATAGATGGGGGGATGGAAATAGCTCAAATGTGTTAAAATATCCTGAAACGATTTTCTGCTTTCGTTTAATTAATTTGATGCCGTGGTGTGGTTTAATACTTGTGGTGATATATGTATAATAGTTACATTCTACTGATTTATAAAACCGTCTAATATATTTATTTCTTAATGATCGGAGGATCATATATGGGGGCTATATTTAAATCTGAACCTATTTTCTATTTTCTTAATTTGTCAAGAAATAAATAAACTCCTTACAGCTACTGATGAGATCGTTTCTATCGGAAGAGAAATATAAATTCTATAGCGCTTGAAGTTCTTTCTCATGTGTCGCAGGTCTGAGGGCTTAATGACCCGCAATATTAAAAAAATAAATGAAAATAGTAGGCGGGACCGAGGTCAAAATTCAGAAAAATGTTTTTTTTTTTGCTCTGTGATGGTTTTTTTAAGTTAATTTAATTGCTAAAACGCATAAGAAATTGAAAATAGAAAATATTGTTTCTTAAAGGATTTTCCGTGCACTTTTCACAATAAATAAAAATTTTATCTTAAACAATTTATTTCGGGCACTTTTCGAGGAAATAAAAATAACCAGTAAGGAAAGGCTAAAGTCGGGCGGTGCCGACTATATAATACCCTACACCACTCTCGTAATTTTGAATAACTCTGATATATAAATTTTGTAATTCATGTATAAATTGTTTACATAAATTTACTTTTAGGACATTTTATACTTAAATAATACCCTGTACCACAGTGTGGTGTAGGGTATAAAAACGATTGGATCTAAAGAGCCAAATCGGATGAAACATATATATGGGAGCTATAGCTAAATCTTAACCGATTTTCTTCAAATTCTGTAGTGTTGGTTCATGGATCAAGAAACTCTACCATTCTAAATTTCAACACGATTGGGTGTAAAATACAGCTTTTATAGGACTAAAGGGCCAAATCGGACGAAACATTTATATGGGAGCTATAGCTAAATCTTAACCGATTTTCTTCAAATTCGGCAATGTTGGTTCATGGATCAAGAAACTCTATCACTCTAAATTTCAAAACGATCGGATGTAAAATACAGCTTCTATAGGACTAAAGGGCCAAATCGGACGAAACATATATATTGGAGCTATAGCTAAATCTTAACGGATTTTCTTCAAATTTAGCAATGTTGGTTCATGGATCAAGAAACTCAACCATTCTAAATTTCAAAACGATCGGATGTCAAATACAGCTTCTATAGGACTAAAGGACCAAATCGGACGAAGGATATATATGGGAGCTATATCTAAATCTGAACCGATTTCAACCAAATTCAATAGCGATCTTAACAGCCGCGAAATATTCTAAACTGCAAAATTTCAGAACGATCGGAGTGAAATTGCGACCTGTAGTCGACGAACAACTTTACATGGACGGACGGACGGACATCGTTAAATCGACTCAGCTAGTGATTCTGAGTCGATCGGTATACTTTAAGGTGGGTCTAGCTGTGTTATTTTAAGGTGTTACAAACATCTGCCGTGAAACAAACTTATAATACCCTGTACCACAGAGTGGTGTAGGGTATAAAAATGGCGATATCTCAGTCGATCTATTTTTATACCCTACACCACACTGTGGTACAGGGTATTATAAGTTTGTTTCACGGCAGATGTTTGTAACACCTGAAAATAACACAGCCTTAAGTATATTAAAATAGACCCACCTTAAAGTATACCGATCGACTCAGAATCACTAGCTGAGTCGATTTAACGATGTCTGTCCGTCCGTCTGTCCATGTAAAGTTGTTCGTCGACTAGAGGTCGCAATTTCACTCCGATCGTTCTGAAATTTTGCAGTTTAGAGTATTTCGCGGCTGTTAAGATCGCTATTGAATTTGATTGAAATCGGTTCAGATTTAGATATAGCTCCCATATATATCTTTCGTCCGATTTGGCCCTTTAGTCCTATAGAAGCTGTATTTTACATCCAATCGTTTTGAACTTTAGAATGGTAGAGTTTCTTGATCCATGAACCAACATTGTCGATTTTGAAGAAAATCGGTTAAGATTTAGCTATAGCTCCCATATATATGTTTCGTCCGATTTGGCCCTTTAGTCCTATAGAAGCTGTATTTTACATCCAATCATTTTGAAATTTGGAATGGTAGAGTTTCTTGATCCATGAACCAACATTACCGAATTTGAAGAAAATCGGTTAAGATTTAGCTATAGCTCCCATATATATGTTTCGTCCGATTTGGCCATTTAGTCCTATAAAAGCTGTATTTTAAATCCAATCGTTTTGAAATTTAGAATGGTAGAGTTTCTTGATCCATGAACCAACATTGCCGAATTTGAAGAAAATCGGTTAAGATTTAGCTATAGCTCCCATATATATGTTTTGTCCGATTTTGCTCTTTAGTCCTGAAGAAGCTGTATTTTACATCCAATCACTTTGAAATTTAGAATGGTAGAGTTTCTTGATCCATGAACCAACACTACCTAATTTGAAGAAAATCGGTTAAGATTTAGCTATAGCTCCCATATATATGTTTCGTCCGATTTTGCTCTTTAGTCCTGTAGAAGCTGTATTTTACATCCAATCACTTTGAAATTTAGAATGGTAGAGTTTCTTGATCCATGAACCAACATTACCGAATTTGAAGAAAATCGGTTAAGATTTAGCTATAGCTCCCATATATATGTTTCGTCCGATTTGGCCATTTAGTCCTATAAAAGCTGTATTTTAAATCCAATCGTTTTGAAATTTAGAATGGTAGAGTTTCTTGATCCATGAACCAACATTGCCGAATTTGAAGAAAATCGGTTAAGATTTATCTATAGCTCCCATATATATGTTTCGTCCGATTTTGCTCTTTAGTCCTGTAGAAGCTGTATTTTACATCCAATCATTTTGAAATTTGGAATGGTAGAGTTTCTTGATCCATGAACCAACATTACCGAATTTGAAGAAAATCGGTTAAGATTTAGCTATAGCTCCCATATATATGTTTCGTCCGATTTGGCCATTTAGTCCTATAAAAGCTGTATTTTAAATCCAATCGTTTTGAAATTTAGAATGGTAGAGTTTCTTGATCCATGAACCAACATTGCCGAATTTGAAGAAAATCGGTTAAGATTTAGCTATAGCTCCCATATATATGTTTTGTCCGATTTTGCTCTTTAGTCCTGAAGAAGCTGTATTTTACATCCAATCACTTTGAAATTTAGAATGGTAGAGTTTCTTGATCCATGAACCAACACTACCTAATTTGAAGAAAATCGGTTAAGATTTAGCTATAGCTCCCATATATATGTTTCGTCCGATTTGGCCCTTTAGTTCTATAGAAGCTATATTTTACATCCAATCGTTTTGAAATTTAGAATGGTAGAGTTTCTTGATTCATGAACCAATATTGCCGAATTTGAAGAAAATCGGTAAAGATTTAGCTATAGCTCCCATATATATGTTTCATCCGATTTGGCTCTTTAGATCCAATCGTTTTTATACCCTACACCACACTGTGGTACAGGGTATTATTTAAGTATAAAATGTCCCAAAGTAAATTTATGTAAACATTTTATACATGAATTACAAAATTTATATATCAGAGTTATTCAATATTACGAGAGTGGTGTAGGGTATTATATAGTCGGCAACCGCCCGACTTTAGCCTTTCCTTACTGGTTTTCCCTAAATTTTTTTTATAAAAAAATGGTCTAAATGTTCTCTACCAATGATGTAAATTTTGGAGTGGGACGACTCCGGTTCAGAAGTTACATTATAATAACTGAAAATATTCACTAAATTTCAGAGAAAAATATTTGAAAAAAAAATCAACAAACAAAATATACCGGGTTTTCCATTAAGAACATAACATTAACTTTGCCAGAGCGCAATCGGAGAAGTTTCGGCGTTTTAAATGATGTGGCTTTAGTTCTGGAGTCAGTTTGATATTATTAGGATGAAGGCCAATATCTTTTCGCAAAATAGGTCACAGAGTGATTTGAGAGATGCCCAATACCTGAATCGACTGATTTGACTCATTTTTAACGGATACACTTACGGCTGCGAAATTGTTGTCACTTCGAGCGGTACTGCGTCTCTTTGGCGCCGGAACATCCAAAAGTGAAAATTGGGATTCAAATGTATCCACTACAGCACGCTGACCCTGTCGTGTGGGACGATTATTGTGGCCGAAAATTGGAGTAAGCGCTCTTAAAGTTGCGACCACCGACTTAGAATTTAATTTTTAATGTTTTGCAAACGTTGCACGTAAATGAACTTTACCATCATGAAAATTTTAACTTCGACTAACGTTTTGACACTGAAAGATCATTAAAAATGTTTGAGGATGCTTGACATAAAGATACGGAAACGAAATTGTTATGTCCCTATTAGAAAACCCTTTAGTTGAAAACACATACATACATATATCTTTTCTTTGTAATTTTGTGAAGATTTGTATGTGTTTTCAACTATATTTGTATGTGTTTTCAATTATATATTGTTTGCTGATTTTTTTAAAATATTTTTCGTTGTAATTAAGAGAAGATTTGCAGTTATTATTATGTAACTTCTGAACCAATGTCGTCCACACTCCAAAACATACACCATCGGTAGAGTACATAGGATAATTTTGTATAAAAAATTTAAGGAAAAACATTAGATCGATTCTGAGATATCGCAACTTATATTTTTATTTCCGCGAAAAGTTACCGAAATAAATTGAAAAAATTAAATTTATATTTTTTATGAAAAGTGCACGGAAAATCCTTTAAGAAACAATAGCTTCTATTTTTCAATTTCTTATGCTTTTCAGCATTAAAATCAACTTCAAAAAACCATTACAGAGGAAACTAACAAGTGGCGCAAAAGTAACCTTTCGATGTTATGTTAGACGCGATTGGCGGTCAGCAGCTAACAGCTGATGCACCGTCTGGACTTTGTACAGAAACATCTTCAAATCTTGTACCAAAATTCGCTGTAGAGACCGTCGACTGATACCCATTTGCGTGGCACGTCGTCTGGTCGATGTCGACGGCGCTTCCATGTCATCCTCGGCAACAGCAGCAATATTCTCTGCAGAACGGCTACTCCGGGGTCTGCCACTCCTGGCAGCATCTCGTGTTGTGCCAGTCTCTTCGAGGCGAGCGGCTAAACGTCGCAGTGTTTCACCAGTAGGCGTTGGACGGCCAGGAAATCTGTGCCAAAGTCACCGACCGATTATTGGTCAAATAAATAGTCAGCAATATTCCGCGTTCTGGAGCAGTGTAGCGCAACATTGTTTATTAACGTATATTTCGCATGTGTTTACTACACAAATGTAAAAACAGAACTGACATTAGGGGCCAATCGCAAAATTTATAGCATTTTCTGATAGGAGGATTACTTTTGCGCCACCTTGTATATATGTATATATAAATGAACCGATTTTCATCACTTTCAATGGTGTTTATCCTTAGACCAAACAAGATATACATGCCGAACTTTATCGCGATCAGACAATAATTGCGAACTGTACTTTGATTAAAAAGATACATGGACATACTAAGTTGACTCAGGAAGTGATTCTAAGTCAATCGGCCTACCTCATATTCTTGTGTGTATTACAAACAAATTTATAATGTTATAGTAATTTGCTTATTCAATCATTGAATGAAAAATCTTCATATCATCGATGAAAACGTGCATTGTCACGCTTGATAAACTTTTGCACGCAAAAGAGGAATTTAGTTTCCACATATCGCTCACTCACTTCAAGAGTGTCATAACTCAAAATTGAAAATTGTCAGGATGTGTAACTTAAAGACCTTATAAAAAAATAAATAGCATGAAATAAGATGTTTAAAAAAGGTGGAATAATCAGAAATATGATTGTTAACTTATAAACTAAATTTCGTTGAGATTTATTTATGGATATTTGCAAAATTAGCATTTCTGTAAGGCAACCTCAACAATTTTTAATTTTGAGTTATGAAAGTCTTGAAGTGAGTGAGCGATATGTATAACGTAAATCTGCGAAATATCGACTTATCCGACAAGGGACCAAATTTTTCAAATCCTATTGCTTTTAAGTATTTGCAAGTTGCTGATATATCGGTGGAAACGTAATCTACTACCGATTTTTGATGACCTATTTTGTTTTCCTTTTATTAGTGTTTTATTGTGTTTATAGAATTTCATTTATTTGTGTACTTGGGCGAAATGTAAATAGTTATTGTTTCCGGTCACAATACGAACTAATCCGCAATGAACTGAAATGATGTTTAAAAGTAATTCAAAATCTGACTCTAATTGCCTTTTTGGGTGTTTAACAAACGCCATTAGAGCATTACATTATTATTTGAAATGGATTGTATTTATGTTCAGCCCTCTGTTGATCCCCATTCATATCAGTGGCTTTCATCGAAGTTCAATAAACTCGCCCTTCATTCGCAATCATTTGTGTAGTATAATTATTTTGTGCTGCTTCAGTTGACGTCGCTGATTTTGTTTTTTTCTTTCGCTGTCGATATCGGTGTCGGTGTGTGAGTGGATGTTATTAATATTTAAATCAAATGGTTTAATTATAAATATAATTTTTAGCTTATGTGTATTCCCGACGTTGTTTGTTTGGTCTCTTTGCATTTTGTTTTTTTTTTCTTTTTTGATTCACAAAAAACTAAATTCAATTATTCCGAACATGTTCTGTATCAAATTTATTTCTGGATTATAGATTTTTTTCAATTATAAAATTTACACGTTTTTGTGTTATAGTATTTTAGTTTCTTTTTTCACAAAAGAGGAAATTAGATTATTAATGAATTAAAGGCCTTCATTTAAGAGATTAAAGTTGCTGTCGACATTTCGATGTGTTTCCATTTCAGTTTGACATGTGGATGATTTTTATTTTTGTTTTTGGCTTCAATTCAATGTTAATGTCATGAGGTGACAATATAATAACATTGACAACTGACAAAAAACGTATTTAAAATAATAATGTGCGTACATATATATATTTGTATGCATGTATGTACACATGTATTTGCAATTGAATATGTGTGCAATGCGGATTTTCAATTGGCAGAAGAATAGTAAATTACTTTAGATTTTTCTGCGAAAACCTTGCAAAATCGCAACGACATTTTATACCCAACAGTTTAATCTCTCTTTCAAAACCCTGAGCTCTAGGTGGTCCCAAGCGTAGAAAGAATCAGTGATTATGACAATCTTTAGCTCATGACAATATCTATTACTGAATTTTATTTGTAAAACAATAACTTTTAAATGGAAATTAACTCACTGATTTATATGTATGGTGTGTTCCTCACAGTCAGTAATCGTGAGTGTGTCAACAATTTTGATATGTGTAAATATTTGATAGACTCTGAAGGAAGCTCTACTGTAATTCGTACAAAGGGCAGCTGTGACAATCCATTTGAATAAATCCAGAGTCCAATTTCTACCGCAACAAGTGAGAAAATCTCAGTCTAGTAAACCGACTAACTCAGTTACACCCTCACTTTCAGAGGATGGTACCAGAAGGGGTTCTGTCTGGTACCAAAAAAGCGTGGCAATTATGCCGGCACAAAATTGCAAGTGTTTGTACGTATGCACCGTTGTAAAACTTATGAGCTGTTAACTTTTAGAATAAAAATATAAGATTTAATTGCTTACAATTTGTATTGGAATAATTGAACACAGCGATAGGGAAATTATGAACATTACAGGTAGGTATTGTGGTAGTCTGTGATCAGACTACAAGTTAGGCGTATGCCCCATCTGAAACCACGGGGACTGGATACCAATAGTCTTTCCGCAAAATAAGAGCACTCACGGAGGAGATGTACACCTGACACACCCCCCCCTTTCCATACCATCTGCAGAGATCTTACAATCATTATCAAATAGTTAACCGTCCTGAAGAATACGAGTAGTGAAAGTCTCGTTTTTTGGATTTGTTTCACGTCCTGTAAATAGACTATTTTGTGGCCAATATAAGCCTCTGGGGATTGTTTTCATTAGGGTTATCATTATCGGTTATTTTGAAAAAACGGTTTTCGATTTCTTCGAAAATTCAACATTTTTAGAAGTCGGTTTTCGGTTTAACAAAAATAAAAATCCGATTAGATTCAGGGGGAAAATTGGGTAAAATATGCGGACATTTTCACAAATGACGAAACAAACAACGTCAGAACTAGTAAGGAAATTTCAGTCGGGTAAACCGACTAAGGTATACCATCACATTGTGAGTAATGTAATATGGACTAATACGCGAATGTATCTGTCAATTTGTGCGGGAGCTACCAGATGGGGTTTAACAAGTTAGGAAATTCGACTACTTTTTTTTGCCAAAATTCAAATTTTACCAAAATTATTTGTTTTGCTTTAATATGAAAAGAAATTAACAAAGTAAACATCTCATTTTTTGGAACTATACAAATTGAACTTCCGATGGAATGAAGTCAGACACCGAGCGGAAGATCGTGATTAGTGGAATGACCTTGTAACGGCTCTAAGCTCCTTGCAGGAGTACATTTTGGCAACATTAATTTACCGCTTCTTTATCAGCTGTTTTATGTGGGATTTCTAAATGAGTTATAAAATACAATTAAGTACAGTGAATTTGTTTTTAATTTCAAATTAAAGTTTTGTAATAACAATTCAAAGTTTTAAAAAATGGAAAATAATGTCAAAGGTGATACCTTTATTAATATATAGTGATATTTTTCGAACTCGTCTCTTAAATCGGTTAAATTGAAAAATTTTAGTGACCTTTAGATGAGCTAAAAGAATTTTGAATTCGATTCATAATTTCGCGCTTTTGTACTGCAGATTGTTCTCGACATGACTATAACATTGACAGAAGCTTGCAGACGTGTTAGCAGGTTTTCCAGCTTTAGGTATAAATAAAGAATACCACCATAGTCTAATTCTGCCGGCGAAACAATGTCTGGTGCGGGATTTGGTTACAATTTTTGTGGCTCCACTGTTAATAGTATACATGGTTGTATACAAAGCAGGGATGTAAAAAAGGTGGATTTGGCGAAAGCGAATATTAAAAAATTGATCTTGCGAATGCGATAGAGAATATTGAGAAATGAATATTTTCGAAAGCGAATATCAAAAACTGATTTACTGAAGCGAACAATTTTTAGAATGTCATAACAAAAACAAACATATTTGCGAAAGGAACCTTGTTAGGACAGAAAAGGCATATATATAATTGTTCTAAATCTGAAATGATTACCGTATAACTCTCAGAATTCGTTCTTAGATCAACAAACTACTCTCGTTCAAGTTTCATAAAGATCGGTTGGACAATTTGCATTCTGTAACACTTATAAAATCGGAAGATATGTATCAGGATTGCATCTACAGACAGACGGCCATGGTTAAATGCGTCCAGCACTTCTCATTTTGGGTTTTCATAGAAATTTGATTCTAATGTAAATAAATATAATACTTTAATTTTCGAAAAATATTGTATTCAAAGTTTATTAGCGCCAAATTATATTTAACAAAAAATAGCTTTACTCTTTTTTCACTTTTTAAAGTGGCGTATAAAATCTATATTTTTATCCCCTCACCTTAGAGAGGAGGGTACATATCATTTGCTACAAACCAAAAGTGTAACACATCGAAGGAGACCTGAGACCCTAAGTATGTTCGACGGATATCCGTTTTGGGTCATTTTAAGTCGAATGAGCAATGTCCGTCCGTCTGTCTGTCCGTCTGTCTGCTGGCTGGTTCGCACGATAACTCTCGAAAGGAATAACCGATTGATTTCCAATTTGGTATGTGGCAATATTTTCTTCTATCTCCGACTAAGCTCGAAGATGGGCCATATTGGTCCACTCCTTCCAGCACCTCCCCCACAAAGGGTTAACATTTAGTGAAATATTGATTATTGAATAACTTCTATACTACTTATTTGAATCCTCTGTAATTCTACTCATAGTACTAGCTTAGTAGTCACTATTACCTCGAAAGGAAGTTGCCACGCCCCTTTTGGTACCTCTCACACAAATGGACAATTTTGAACCAAAAGTTAATAGCTTATAACTCTATTACCTGTGAATTCAAAGACTAACAATTTTGTACAGTGTAATTGTTTATAAGTACCTACAATACAGTGAAAAATGGGATTTATTGACACGCTCCTTTTGGAACCTCCCACACAAATGGACATTTTTTACCAAAAGTTAATAGCTTTTACTTTAATACCAGAGAATACAAATACTTGAAATTTCGTACAGAGCAATGTTTTTTTTTTATAGTACCTAAAGTCTAGAGAGAAGTGGCTGAAATTGACACGCCCCTTTTGGTACCTCTCACACAAATGGAGCATTTTACACCAAAAGTTAACAGCTTATAACTTTAATACCAGGGCATATAAATACTTGAAATTTTGTACAGTATAATGCTTTTATAGTACCTAGAGTCCAGAGAAAAGTGACCGTTATTGGGACGCGCCTTTGGGTACCTCTCACACAAATGGACCATTTTGTACCAAAAGTAAACAGCTCTTAACTTTAATACCAGTACATACTTTAAAGTTATTAAATACAATTTAAATGGATAATAATTTAAATAAAACAAAAAATTAAATAACTTTACTAATATTTTTTTGAGGCTCAAGGTGAGGGAATTCATTAGTCGGTTTACCCGACTGAACTTTCTTACTTGTTTCGTTTAAACATTTATACTGTCTATTCTAGACTGAGGAAGGGAATACTGAAATATATTTTTGCGAAAGTGAATATTCCAAATTTGGTGTTTGCGAATGCGAAAGTTGAAAACTTTGCGCACTCGGCTTTTTTGCTATGTTTGAATCGAAGGAAAATATATTTGGAACACAAATTTTTAAATAATATATATATATATATATATATTTGAGCAAATAAATTTTATTTGAAAATTAATAAAATTTATTTGGAAGGCATATATTAATATATTACAACAAAATATATTTGCAAACTAATTTTCTCAAATAAAATATGTGTTTACATACAAATAAAATTATTGTTTATAAATTTCCCCAAATACATTTTGTTTAAAAATGCTCTTCAAAACCTTGCAGATTTTTCGAATTTAATTTTTTTTGATTCGAGTTATACCTACAATTTAAAATGACATACGTATCAATAGCTTTTGTTTTAAATCACTAATTTATAATTTATATTTATTCCAAGTCGTCGTTTGTTGAAATACTAAAAAGCCTAAAGGCATAAAGTTGTCTTAAATTTAAGGTATTGATATACTTAAAGGAAAATAAATTTTTGTTTCGTAAATAAAAGTCCCAAATAAAAAACATTAGAACGGAAAAAATTTAGTCTTGAACAACATTTTCCCAAATGTATAATATTTGTATGTGCCAAATATAATTTTTCGAGTGTACGTACACTAAACATTTATATATTTTAAGCAGAATATGTTTAGGACAATATACTACAGAAGCGATTTTTCAGAGTGTGATCAAACAATTAATTGATACAAATAAAATATTTGATATATAAACAGCTCAACATACACGAGCTCCAAATCTTAAATTTACAAATACAGATTAAAAAATCCTTATTTTTTTTTGTTATTGTAGATAATCAATACACGGTCGTACGCCTGAGTTTTTGATTAAAAAAAATTAAAAAGAGATTTGCCACGTTTGAGGGGATAAAGAGCGCATTGCTAGACCACCTCAACGACATACCACAAATCTCATATGTTCATTAATAAGTTTATATAATTCGCATTTTTTCCAAATCGCGTATAGCAGTTTTCGTATCTAATTAAATGTCTTCTAAACCTGACAAATAAAGCTCTATTTTTAAAATATTTTGATTATTGGATTTTATTGCAATTCCGATGCGAAGGAAAATTTACAATTTCTCCATTTGTTTCGAACAATATTTTCCAAATTCAAATTACTTCGAGAACTTGATTCGAATTTTAAAAAATCAAGAATTCGATTCGAAAAAAATAATGTGAATGATTTCCATTATCGCTACAGCCCCCAGTAGGCCGCGGACTACCATTTGAAAGCCCTGATATAGAATTTAAAAATATCCCTGAAAACGTGCTAAGTCGACTTAGCTTGTTTTGTAATAGAGATATCGAATTCATCTGTATTACATTGGTATCTTCTTAAATATTGATGGAAATGATGTAGGGTTATTAGGATTATTTTTCCATATGATAATATTTTATTTTGCATTAATTGTGCGGTACAAGTGTTCTTACAACTTGCCGTTTTAGTAACCAAAGGAATCAATCGAAAGACGAAAGTGACACTCCGATATACTCTCGCCAATTAAAGTTATTAAAAAAGACGTTTCCTTAAATTTTCAATTATTTCAGACTGATTTAGCTATCGGCTTGTATATGTAAAAATCTCAGACAATTGGGTGGCGTCCACGAAAGCAATGAACCCTAGAAATGGGTTATTTTGGCAGTTAACACTACTCTTAGTGGCAACATGCGGATGGCGCCAAGGCAGTGGCCGAGAATCACAGCTCAGAGTGGGCAAAGCTCTCAACGTGTTTGTACGCTTCGGCTATTTGGGAATATCGATGAGGGTGATACCCACCAATGATACGGCCGAAGAGGTGCGATGGCTGTTCAAGGAGCCAACCCGGAATATTTACAAGGTAATTTTTGAGTAACCACGGTCATGTACACAAATTAGATATTAAATCTACTGTCCTTCTAGGATGTCAACAATTTGGCCGAGAGCAACGAGCAGAATACTCCAGGCATCTTTCACGGTGACTTTCATATGGAATTTTGCGACAACCGTCGTCAGCTGTATCAGGCCTACTTTCGAGATTTCACCATTGAGCGTCTGGACCGCCCATGGGAAGCATTTACTGGGGGCTGGTTTCCCGACAATGCTGCTAAGAAATTGGGCATCAACACCTCCTTCATCCAAGGCGATTACTCCTATGTGTTGGTAAGAGTGGTCCGTTTCCGGGAAACGGGTAAATTCAAATCAGAATTCCCACTGAATTTAACGCTGGAAAACGACGTCAGAGAACGGATGAATGACATTGTGGCGGGAAATGTGACGACAGCTGTGAAATTTTTCGAAAATGTTGGCACACATTACATAAACTCCTATACCACCGGAAATTCATTATATCAGGTAAGTGTTTAGAATAGTCCCTCATTTCTTCGTTCTATGTGTAGATTAGGGATATAACCAAATTTTGGACCTAGCACCACGCGATGGCGAATGTTGTGTTGTTTACGAAAAACTATTTTTCTAGTCATTTTGGAATACAAAACTCACGCACAAAATCGATTTTTTAAAATCTTCCAAAAAAGTTCATCAATTCCAAATAATTTTTTTTTAAATATATTATTAATAAAGTAAAATAGTTATGTGAAAAATGTTAATTTATATATGGGGGTAACGTTTATAATTTTTTTTTCATTTGTTTAAAAAAAAATTCTGGATAGAGAACCGTTCAAGAATATTGTGTGCTAATTTGAGGTGAATCGGAGCAAAACTGGCAAAGATACAGTAGTCTATGCAACAGCCCCTCATACGTGACTCAGCACATCAGAAAACATTTAAAGCATTTTTCCCACAACCCGTGTTTTCAAAGGCGGTGCCCCTCATAACTCGAAAACTACTGAACCGTTCCTTTTGACATTTTTAAAACCATTTCTTTACATAATTTACGAGGTAACGCTATTATTTAACAGTTACCATTTAGTAGATTATTCTAGCAAAAATCGAATTTTTCATTTTAAAGTATTCACAAAAATTGAAAAATTTTTATTTTGAAATAACGATTATCTAACTAAAGACATTTATTTTTTAATTTCTGATGATCCGTTATCGAGTTATGAGGGGCAACGCAATTCAACTTTTTTCGAGACGCTTCCGCATAAAAGTGCCGTTGCCATATTTGTTTAATATTTTTTTATGAAAATTTTACACAATAAACTTTGAAAGTTATACTTTAATTTACCATTGGTTTTAAACAACAAATTTTAACCGTTTCGTCACAAAAATTTCATAAAGCCTTTTTTGCACGAATTAACGTTTTCCGCTGGAATATCACGAACATAATCGTATAATCATATTGACATTTTTGCCAATTGTAAGTTTTTGTGATGCATCTGCATGTCAAAATATAATCGCAAAAGGTACTTCAGTCGTAAACTATACAAAAAATGTTGTGAAAGGTCACATAAAACTGCGACAAATGAATTTTCGCTTTCTTTAAATCTATATATCGCGTATATACTTATGATGGCTTCAATTTACCTATTTCAAGAAATTGATTATTCCATTTATTCTATACATACATATGTCTACTTATAGACGCGTGCGGAAATTAGATTAATTTTTATTGAATTCGAAAGAACCAAATTTGAAAAGGCAACGAAAAGGTTTAGTAATGTGTAATAATTACTCGTACATACATATGTACATGGATATAAAAACAAATAAGTTCCGGTCTAATGAACCGACAAGTCACTTTGGATAGAATATGGTAATTTGTGTCCCGTCCAGGGTCATAGTCAAACACACATATTTTATACCACTAAACAGTAGATACTTCAAAGATATTACACTGTAAAAAATTGGAATTGTTTGTGTGCATTGGTATTAAAGTTATAAACTACTAAATTTTGGAATGATTTTGCCATTTCTTGTAGGAGATATCAAGGGATGTAAAACAAGGCCCATTTTTACTTTACTGTAGGTACTGTTAAAGCATTACACTGCACAAAATTGCAAATATTTGTACCAAAGGGGCGTAGCAACTTCGCCCATTTTTCTCAAGGTGATAACGACCTATAAACTTTTACTATATGTGGAATTACAGAAGATTCGGATAAGAAATATAGAAGTTATTAGACAACAATTATTTCACTAAATGTTAACCCTTTGTGCGGGAGGTACTAGAAGGAGTGGACTACTATGACCCACTAACTAATATTAGCCTGAGATAGGAAAATGTATACAAACTTTAAAAAAATGAGAATGCTTTTTGAACAGAAACGTAAACAATTAGTTTTTTTCATATTTCTATGCTTGTAACTTTTGATTGTAACCGCCATATTTGCACTCAAAATTCTCAGTATCATCCCAAAAAAACCTCAGCTTCGAACAATATACAGGATTTCCTACTGACAAAAACAGAGCGAAAAACGTGAAAATACATTACACTTTAAGTTATTCAAAGAGATTACATTTTATAACTGAATTCCTAAATTTACTTAAAGAATTTTCTAATCCTCCCTTTATGTCATTCCCAGGTCTTTGTTTACAATCGCAAAAACTATCAAATGATTAAGGAACGCATCAAATCCAAAGGCATAAACTCCCTTTCCAAACAGGATCTGTATCATTTCTTTGCACCTTGGTTCGCCGAACATCTGGGTCAAATTCGTTCGGCCAGTGCCAACAATACGGTCGAGAGGTGGGCTCGCAGAAAGCTGCAGTACGAATACCTGCTGGTGAAGTATGTCACGCTGCTCAAACTCCATGGTAACGGAACTCTATTGAGGACTCTGGACACCCTGCTAGGCAACGATGCCATTCTGCAATTAGACTTGAAGTCGCTCAATGTTATATTCCGCAATGAACCCGAAAAGCAAAACTGGTTCCATGAAGTCCTGGACAATCACATGGAGCTGTGGGAAGCCAACATGCCGCAGAACTGAAGTCCGTAGCGTTGTAGACGATTAAGATGAAATGTTGATGCAAAAGTTCCTACTGATAGAGAGTAGAATATTCATACAAATATCGGTCGATGGGCCTTGTTGCTGTACTGCCGTTTAGAGCCTGTAGCTGTAGTAGTACTGTCCTTGAAGGGTTTTAAAATGGAATTAAATTTAAGTTTTGTTTTTTTTTTTTTTATATAAATATATTAATATTATAGACGTTTTAAGAACAATTTAACACATTCTTATGCCTGTGATAGTTTTTGTAGCACCATATTTAATTATTGTTTATGTAGAGTATAGTACACTTTTTGTCTTTATTTGTCTCGAATATTTTCGCAACAAACATCTGTAGTAGACAGTCGTTTAGTTGTTTGCCTTCTCTAGATTTTAAATAAATACAGTCAATGTAACGTAACATAATCATAGGTTCAAATTTGTTAGAATTTTGTTCTAGACATACATAAGTATGTACGTACGAGTATGTAGGTACAATACGGAATAGATTTAAGTCTGAGGTTTCATTCTAAATACCGATATGTAAATATGAATAGATTTTTATATGGAAATAAATGTATATAATTTAAAGTCTATTTTATAAAACTACTTTTGTATTAAAAAGGGACACTAATAATAAGAAAAACTTTGGTTTAAGAGTTAACTACACAGGACAATTTATTTAAAAATTCCGGTTAAAGAACAATTGTTATTCTTTTCTATGAATATCCTCATATTTGTTTGGCTCAATTAAAATATCAAAATATTAATAGAGTAAGTTAATTAATGATTGAAAAATGTATCCGTTTTCAATTAAACATTAATTGAATTCATTAAAAAATGATTGAACCAATTAACTTCCTAATTAATTATTGATATTATTTCACAATTGAAGAAATTTTTCCTGTGTAACTCTAACGTTCGGTTATTTTGTTTAGTGTTAATTATGGCGCATCTTCTGGGTCTTCTTAGGATTTGAAATTGCAACTTGTAGATCTTATGGACCTTTAATGATCCAAACAAGTTTAAGGTGACGTTGCTATTAACGAATATTGTTGTCCCCATTAAAAACTTAAAATAAAACAGTTATGTTCGACCGCCTGAAAAATCTCTAATTTACAAATACATTGCCTTAGAATCTATGAAGGTTACATGTACTCCACTTGTTTCTTTGTTGCTTTCGAAGACTTCGAGTGGCAATTTGTCTTCAAGAAGCAAAATTATTATTTGTTTCCCCTTGCTTTAGTGAACGAGGGATTTATGGTAAAAGTGTAACACATCGAAGGAGTGACATAAGGCCCTTGGAAGTTTGGAAATATGTTGCAGAATGATTTAAGCTATGTCTATCTACCTGGCTAGTGCGTACTAAAGACTAATAGCCTGATTCACGATGTAGAACAAAAACCAATACCAAAGGAAACCCGATTTCAGTATTTTTTCCGCTTTTGCACACAGGAAACAGTTTGGTTGCCTTAACCGAATTTTGGTAGTTCTGGCTACTATCATGCGATTCCATCAGGACACCAAAATGTTGGTTGAGTTCTGCTTCTGCTTCCATTTTGACAACAATCATATTTGGTTGCGCTAACTACGAAAATTATCTTTTGTATGTTGCCACAACCAAATGTTTTTAGAAATTGGTTGTTCTGACCATTTGTCAGTCTTACACTACCTACAACTAATTAAAATTATTTTCATTAAGTATACCCTACACCACACTGTGGTACGGGGTATTATAAGTTTGTTTCACGGCAGATGTTTGTAACACCTGAAAATAACACAGCCTTAAGTATATTAAAATAGACCCACCTTAAAGATTTAACGATGTCTGTCCGTCCGTCCGTCTGTCTGTCCATGTAAAGTTGTTCGTCGACTACAGGTCGCAATTTCACTCCGATCGTTCTGAAATTTTGCAGTTTAGAGTATTTCGCGGCTGTTAAGATCGCTATTGAATTTGGTTGAAATCGGTTCAGATTTAGATATAGCTCCCATATATATCTTTCGTCCGATTTGGCCCTTTAGTCCTATAGAAGCTGTATTTTACATCCAATCGTTTTGAAATTTAGAATGGTACAGTTTCTTGATCCATGAACCAACATTGCCGATTTTGAAGAAAATCGGTTAAGATTTAGCTATAGCTCCCATATATATGTTTCGTCCGATTTGGCCCTTTAGTCCTATAGAAGCAGTATTTTACATCCGATCGTTTTGAAATTTACAATGGTAGAGTTTCTTGATCCATGAACCAACATTGCCGAATTTGAAGAAAATCGGTTAAGATTTAGCTATAGCTCCCATATATATGTTTCGTCCGATTTTGCTCTTTAGTCCTGTAGAAGCTGTATTTTACATCCAATCATTTTGAAATTTAGAATGGTAGAGTTTCTTGATCCATGAACCAACACTACCGAATTTGAAGAAACTCGGTTAAGATTTAGCTATAGTTCCCAATATATGTTTCGTCCGATTTTGCTCTTTAGTCCTATAAAAGCTGTATTTTACATCCAATCGTTTTGAAATTTAGAATGGTAGAGTTTCTTGATCCATGAACCAACATTGCCGAATTTGAAGAAAATCGGTTAAGATGTAGCTATAGCTCCCATATATATGTTTCGTCCGATTTTGCTCTTTAGTCCTGAAGAAGCTGTATTTTACATCCAATCACTTTGAAATTTAGAATGGCAGAGTTTCTTGATCCATAAACCAACACTACCGAATTTGAAGAAAATCGGTTAAGATTTAGCTATAGCTCCCATATATATGTTTCGTCCGATTTGGCCCTTTAGTTCTATAGAAGCTATATTTTACATCCAATCGTTTTGAAATTTAGAATGGTAGAGTTTCTTGATTCATGAACCAACATTGCCGAATTTGAAGAAAATCGGTAAAGATTTAGCTATAGCTCCCATATATATGTTTCATCCGATTTGGCTCTTTAGATCCAATCGTTATTATACCCTACACCACACTGTGGTACAGGGTATTATTTAAGTATAAAATGTCCCAAAAGTAAATTTATGTAAACAATTTATACATGAATTACAAAATTTATATATCAGAGTTATTCAATATTACGAGAGTGGTGTAGGGTATTATAAAGTCGGCACCGCACCCAACACTTACTTGCTACAGGAAGGAATGCCTTCTTAAATTATATTGTTTTCGGGCGAATGAACGTGTTCGTTGGAGAAAGATACCCTGTTTATCATATTAGATTATAAGAAATAAAATTTCTCTCATCTACTGTTATGCATTATGTCTATCATTGGGGTTAACATAATGTTACCTTTTACTGAGAAAATAGGTAAGAAAATGTCAGTCGACTAAACCGGCGTAATGTGCACTTCGGGTGGGAGATGCCAAAAAAGTTGAAAAAGTTGTTTATTCATTGACATATTTATATATTAATTGGATATGTTGTCTAAAATACAAAATATTTAAATAACTAGATGGTTGCTGCATAAGACATTGAAACAGTGTGTTCGAATGAATCTGCCAATTAAGTGGGGGATACCAGAAGGGGTTTGACAAATACGCCTAATTTTCGCTGAACATCAGAGACATTGCACCGCTCCGAAATGTAAGTGTTTATGAGCACAGGTATTTACGTAGTGAGGCATTCAGTTTTGATATGACTTCTCCATTTTTTGTGGCAAGTACCAAAAGGGGCGTGGCAATAATAACCATATCTTCGGACTATAGGCAGGGACGTATCCAGGATTTTGGTTCGGGGGGACCAACCTTTTTTTTCATAACAAAGATAAACAATTAAAAAGTTGCGTTTATTGTGTAGGTAAGGGAAGTTAAGATCCTTCGTTTTTTATTCGAATTTTTTCCTAAATATAAATATGTATTTTAGTACGAGATCATTAAAACTTTTATAATAAAATACGTAAGAGTTAAAAATGAAATCTTCGATTTTTTTAAAGAAATATATCAATTATTTCACTCTCAGCAGAAATGTGTGGCTGTTTGGTCAGTCCAGTAAATCATCAAAACAGTGACGACAAGAGAGAGCCAGAGTAAAATAAATTTTACTGAGCAACAGAGCGTAGGCCAGTGCTACCATGTAAGTGCTTTTGGCATTAACTTTGCTGTTTTTCAGACTCCTAAAACGCCAAATTGTCTGTCTAGAACCAATCAAAAAATCGTGAAACATGCACTTTTCTTATTTTTAATTGTTATTATTTTTCTTTTACCATTTTTTTAACCTTTTATATTGTTTTATTTTTTGAACTGCCTCCAAATATTTTTTTTTTTTGAGTGATTTTGAAAATTTTAAATAGTTTATGCCTATGTTTAAATCATTTCGGGGGGCCCGGGCCCCTGGGCCCTCCCCCCTGGATACGTCCCTGACTATAGGTACATACAAAAAGCACCACTGTACAAAATTTCAAGTAAAGGGTGGTCCAACCTATTGTTCTATGTTAATTGTAATGCACTATGTTGACGTCAAGCTTTTTGCCCAACTTATTTTGATATTCTTTGTTTCAGTGTATGCAAAATTGAACCATGGAGAGGTACACAATTGAGCAGCACGCTACGACTATTAAAGCCTTTTACGAAAATGGACTTTCAAATCAAAATGCATTACGTGTACTTTTTTGGGTCAACATCATCGACCAAATGTGTCCACAATTGGGAGAATCATGCGCAAATTTCAGCAAACCGGGTAAAAACACCTGTGTATGCTCGCTCAGTTCGATGGTGCGGTTTATGGGCTGGCGGTCGAGTTACAGTTTTTGAGTCAGTTCAAATAGTTCGACACTTTGGTACCAAAAAACCAGTAAGGAAAGGCTAAAGTCGGGCGGTGCCGACTATATAATACCCTACACCACTCTCGTAATATTGAATAACTCTGATATATAAAATTTGTAATTCATGTATAAATTGTTTACATAAATTTACTTTTGGGACATTTTATACTTAAATAATACCCTGTACCACAGTGTGGTGTAGGGTATAAAAACGATTGGATCTAAAGAGCCAAATCGGATGAAACATATATATGGGAGCTATAGCTAAATCTTAACCGATTTTCTTCAAATTCGGTAGTGTTGGTTCATGGATCAAGAAACTCTACCATTCTAAATTTCAACACGATTGGATGTAAAATACAGCTTTTATAGGACTAAAGGGCCAAATCGGACGAAACATATATATGGGAGCTATAGCTAAATCTTAACCGATTTTCTTCAAATTCGGCAATGTTGGTTCATGGATCAAGAAACTCTACCATTCTAAATTTCAAAACGATCGGATGTAAAATACAGCTTCTATAGGACTAAAGGACCAAATCGGACGAAAGATATATATGGAACCTATATCTAAATCTGCACCGATTTTCTTCAAATTCGGCAATGTTGGTTCATGGATCAAGAAACGCTACCATTCTAAATTTCAAAACGATCGGATGTAAAATACAGCTTCCATAGGACTAAAGGGCCAAATCGGACGAAACATATATATGGGAGCTATAGCTAAATCTTAACCGATTTTCTTCAAATTCGGCAATGTTGGTTCATGGATCAAGAAACTCTACCATTCTAAATTTCAAAACGATCGGATGTAAAATACAGCTTCTATAGGACTAAAGGACCAAATCGGACGAAAGATATATATGGGAGCTATGTCTAAATCTGAACCGATTTTCATCAAATTCAGCAATGTTGGTTCATGGATCAAGAAACTCTACCATTCTAAATTTCAAAACGATCGGGTGTAAAATACAGCTTCTATAGGATTAAAGGGCCAAATCGGACGAAGCATATATATGGGAGCTATAGCTAAATCTTAACCGATTTTCTTCAAATTCAGCAATGTTGGTTCATGGATCAAGAAACTCTACCATTCTAAATTTCAAAACGATCGGATGTAAAATACAGCTTCTATAGGACTAAAGGACCAAATCGGACGAAAGATATATATGGGAGCTATATCTAAATCTGCACCGATTTCTTCAAATTCAGCAATGTTGGTTCATGGATCAAGAAACTCTACCATTCTAAATTTCAAAACGATCGGATGTAAAATACAGCTTCTATAGGACTAAAGGGCCAAATCGGACGAAACATATATATGGGAGCTATATCTAAATCTGAACCGATTTTCTTCAAATTCGGCAATGTTGGTTCATGGATCAAGAAACTCTACCATTCTAAATTTCAAAACGATTGGATGTAAAATACAGCTTCTATAGGACTAAAGAGCCAAATCGGACGAAACATATATATGGGAGCTATACCTAAATCTGAACCGATTTCAACCAAATTCAATAGCGATCTTAACAGCCGCAAAATACTCTAAACTGCAAAATTTCAGAACGATCGGAGTAATATTGCGACCTGTAGTCGACGAACAACTTTACATGGACGGACGGACGGACGGACGGACATCGTTAAATCGACTCAGCTAGTGATTCTGAGTCGATCGGTATACTTTTAGGTGGGTCTAGCTGTGTTATTTTAAGGTGTTACAAACATCTGCCGTGAAACAAACTTATAATACCCTGTACCACAGTGTGGTGTAGGGTATAAAAATCAAGGACATGAGTTGATATTTTTTCAAGATATTCAAGTATTAAGTATATTTTACATTTTTAACTCATTTCACCAAAAGAACATGAATATTTGAAGAGGGGGTAGCATAGCTTTTTATTGGTCTTAATATCTTCAAAATATGTGAAGCGGTTAAAAAGATATGGCTAATGTAATAAACGATAATTTTGAGAAAAATCCTTGAGTTAGGAAATTTTAGAACTCTGTATCACAAAAACTAAAAACGCTAAACACACTAGGAGAATAATTGTGATAAATCTTGTGCGAATTGAAAGGGGTCTTTCTTTGAATTGGTCGAACTGCTTCAGATTTACCCAACTGTTAAATGTCCTAACAAATTTCCGCCGAACAAAGGGTCTTAGGTTACTCCTTCGGTGTTATACACTTTTGGCCTGTAGCAAATGATATGTGTATATATCCTCCTCCACTAAAGTGTGGGTGTAATGAAATAACAAAAGATATCGACTAAATGCACAAATAAATAAAAGAAAATCATTTTTACCGGGTTTTCCATTAAAGACATAACAATAACTTTGCCAGAGCTCACTCGGGGAAGTTTCGGCGTTTCAAATGATCAAGTGGCTTTAGTTCTTGAGTTAGTTTGATCTTATAAGGATGAAGGCCAAGATCGTTTCGCAAAATACGTCACAGTGTGGTTTGAGAGATGCCCAATGCCTGAGAACGACGTGGAATCGACTGATTTGGCTCATTTTGAACGGATGCACTTACGGCTGCGATATTTTTGAGCGGTACTGCGTCTCTTTGGTGCTGGAACATCCAAAAGTGAAAATTTGGATTCAAATTTATCCACTATAGCACGCACAGCCTGTCGGGTGGAAATTGGAGTAAACGCTCTTAAAGTTGCGACCACCGACTCAGAATTAAGGGCCTGTTTCTGTATTTCTAACGAAAGTCTGGTTGGTTTCTCTAAGGTTCGTTCGTTCATTCGCCTGGCCTTACGTCAATGACGTTAGCAATTTACCAATTGGAAAAAAAATTTAATTGCCAGATCAATAATTTCACAACTTCCGGTCTAAAAAAGCACACATTTTTGTATGCTCGACCTTAGAAAATATATCTCTGTATCCATTACACTAGCGGTGGCCAAAAATCAACCCGGGTGGGTCAGTTGAGCTGATCCAGCACTCTCATTTCTTTCTCTCTCTCTCCCTTCTCTCTCATTGTGCGCTGATGAATTTTTGTCCATCTCAGCGAGCTTCCAAGGTGGCCTCCTTATTCTTAAATATGTATACATACAGGGTGGCTGATATGTAATGCAACAAAGTAAAGCGCTATATTTTTTAATTTTTTTTAAATTTTATTGTTCAAAAGCAAAAATGTCGGAAATAACATAAAATTTTAGAAACAGTTTAGATTTGTTCGAATTGGCCACCTTTGGCACGAATTATGGCCTTCAAACGGCCGACAAAGCCATCACACGCTGCACGAAAGTGGCTCTGTGGTATTTTGGCCCATTCCCGGCGAAGCGCCGTCTTGAGATGATCGATACTTTGGAATTTTTAGTGCGAACCTTACTCTCTATAATGCCCCAGGCACAAAAGTCCAACGGATTGAGGTCCGGAGATCTTGGTGGCCATTGTGCGGTAGAAATGAAGCGAGGAACCTCCTTTTTAAGCCATTCTTGGTTGACGCGTGCTGAGTGCGATGGTGCTGAGTCCTGTTGGAATGTCCATGGTCTGCGGCCGAAATGTTTGTCTGCCCAGGGCTTCAATACTGTCTTTAGGACATTTTCCCGATAATATTCGGCATTTATTTTGACCACATGGTCGATGCATACGAGCGGGGAGCGACCATCGGCCGTTACGGCGGCCCACACCATTACCATCGGCGGCGCTTGAGTTCTGGTGGCCAATCGAAGGTGTAAATTTTCAGCTGACCTCTTTGGCAAGTAAACCCGATCATTTTGTTTGTTCACAAACTGCTCAATTTGGAATGGCTTTTCATGGGAGAAAACCAAATTCGGTAACTGGCCACTTTCGTGCAAGCGAAGCAACTCCTTGGCTCTTTCCAGTCTAACTTTTTTTTGTGCATCGGTCCAAGCTCATTTTTTAATATGTGTTGTATCCGTTCTCGCGATATGTTCAGCTCACGAGCAATTTTTCTACCACTGCGGCGTGGATTTCGATCAAATCTGGCCTTCACTTTTCGGATCATTTCTGGTGTTGTTACCGTTTTTTATCGCCCACTTTTTGGACGCGATGCAACACTGCCAGTATCACGGTAACGAGAAATGGTACGAGAACCAAAAGATTTATTCACCTTTAAATGCTGGAGGGCTCTAACGATAGCCACTTGTGTTTTTCCACCCAAATATAAAGCAATCACACTATCACGCTTGAATTCCATCGCGAATAACTTTTTTCTGAATGCAATAGATCAAAATGCTTTTGTAAGCTTGTAAACAATAAAATGAACTGTCACTGAAATAAATCTGTCAGCTATCAGACTAACGGTTTAGAAATGATAGCAACCTGAAGTTGGTTGCAATACATATCAGCCACCCTGTATGTATATAATTTTAATACTATTTAATAGTTTCTACCATAATTATATTAATATCTACTTATTTTTTGCTTTTAATACCGTTTTTTTGTCATTGTTCCTATCAGTCGACAAATAAAATAAAGTGACTCAATCCGACATTTGTGTTCTCCCAGATGACAGCAAAGAGATATAGAGAAACCAAAATTTACACTGAAATGATTACGTTTTCGTACGTGTTCATTATCGTGCGACTTGTCGTTGAGATGGTAGTTAGTGAAACCCAATTCAGCTGTTTGTCGTCTGGCAGGCGAACGAAAGCAAAATTGTAAGTTACAGAAACAGGCTGTAAATATTCAATGATTTCCAAACGTTGCGCGTAAATGAACTTTACATTGATGAAAATGTTGACTTTGACTAACGTTTTGACACTAAAAGATCATTGAAAATGTTGGTGCGTTGACATAAATGTAGAAGTGCTTACTACAATTTTATGGTATTTACAGTTTATGTTATTTATTTATACATTTATTCATTTGACTGCATTTGCCAAAGCACTTATACGAAAATAACTTCCGAATCCAAATGTCTTCGTATTCGGTATATTACTGCCTAGGCTACGATGTCGAACGTTAACGTTCGCATGACTTCTATGCGAAAAACATGTGATTTGCGACCAACTAACAAACATCAGGCAGTACGTTTTCATTCGCTTTGTCGTTATGATGCCTTTTTGTAGGTAGCAAATCAGCTGTTTGTCGCATAGAACGTTAACATTCGACATAGTGGGTCAGGCAGTTAGACTACGTTTCTAATGAATGTTGATTGTCAATTGTTGATGAGATTGTCAAAATTTGATCACCGTTCTGATCACATATCTCACAAAGTGAGGGAATGCTCATATATTTCTATGTACTTTATTCGGTTTACTCGATAGAAATTTTATTACTTTTTTGTCAATCTTTAAAAACGAGGAAAAAGACGAGGCAAACGCAATTATTCAATAGGGATAATATGAAGCGCGCAGAGCTTTGTTTGATTAGAACAAATGCCGAAATTAATATTCATATTTTCTTAAATTTTAATGTTACTATCTTTTTTCTTCAATTTATAAATAATGCCAAGTTCCTGAAGGATAATTACTTTTATTTATTAGCTTTTATTTATTTGTAAGAGATGTTTGTGTCAAAAAAATATTGAACACATCAATTCCACTTAAGACCACATATCACGGCATTGTCGATATTAGTGGTAATACTGTGCCCTCAAATGTCGGCAGTTTACAGAATTTTCACCTACCGATAAGAGCGTTACATTTGAGGGTGGATAGTACTGTTGTTATAAAGTATTCATTCAAAGAGTAGTCTTTCGTATATCTTCTCAGTGCTGCCATCTACAATTAATCTTGGAGTTTACTGAACTGGTTCCTCTCTAACCCGAAAATATTTTAGACAACAACCGACGGCGTAAATATTACACCGACAGAATTGCAAAAGATGTCGGAAGGCAAAACTTTTGGCAAAGACAAACAATAAACACACATTAATAAGATGCAACAAGTTATTGCTCACAGTTAACAAAAGATGTCGCATCACGTTGTTAAAAATATAATATAGATGTCGATAAGCACTTTTATGTCTTCCTTCCTGTTTGGAATATACTTTTGTATATTTGGTAAGTAACTACCCTATTGTTTATTAACTTTTCTCATTCTTTAACTACTCTTAATATACTCTTAATATTAGGCGCCTTACTCTTTTTCTGAGCGAAAAATCTCAACTGTCCTTGCAACCTGCAGAGTGCCATCTATAAACTATTTATTAAGAATTCGTAATGAATGGATACGGTTGTATATTATTATCTATATCTTTGGAATTATGATGTGGCATTCACATCATTCACGCAGAAATTATTTAACCTCCTTAAAGTATACACCATATTACAATTTTATTGGTCGTCGTGTGTTGTTTTTTTAAACGCTGACGGAAGTCATTATTCACATCAACCACCCTGTATTTCAATTGATTTGTTTGTAGTTTGTATGTATTTCCTGGCACCAGAAATCGAGACTACTTCTAACATTATTGTATTTGTAAAGGAAAATCCCACAATTCCCAAAATAAATTTGGAAATCCCTAAAAACAATTTTTTTAGTTTTTCCCCAAAATCTAATATACCGGGCTCAAAATATCTTTAGCAGTTTACCTTGTAACACATTACCATATATAAAAATGGCAAATGTTTTCGTATTCTTGTGTTGCGAACTTGTGGCCAAGTGTAAAATGTTCGCAAAAATGGTGTAATTTGGAGAAGAATATTCTGCTCCCAGTCTTTTCTCGATAGTATTATACAGGAAGTTTCCTTTCAGACGAATAAACATATTTTATACTTTCTTTTTATAATTTCACGGCCCTTTTGGTAGCTCACAGAAAAATGAATTATTTTGCACAACAAGTTAACGGCTTATAACTTTTATTCCAGCTTTATTCCAATTTTGTGCAGTGTAAAAAAGGGCGTTACTGTCACGCCCCTTTGGTACCACTCATACAAATAAACAATTTTGCTCCAAAAGTTAAAGGCTTAAACTTAACTTTGATTACTGCGCATACAAACACTTTTGTACAGTGTAATGCTTTTATATTTAGCACCAATAGTCTATTGAATTTCTCTTACTTTACAATATGGGTCTCAATTTATAAATTTATCCAAAGATTTTTTTTCAAAAATGCATTGTTTTCTGTTTCTGGACGCTATCATTCAAAAATTGGAACAAACCAATTTGTTTGCTTTTTTCGATTTTTTTTAAAAAAAAATCTTAATTCAAAGGGCATCGCGGTTATATAGGGCATAATATGGTCCAAATACTAATGGTACCATACTTTAAAATTGGAATGTAAAAAAAATATTGTATTTTCGATTGTTTTATTTTGATCTTTAAATCGTTATTGATTTGTAACGAGGATATTCTCCTGGCCTTAGACCATCTTTGCCTCTATTATGTATTCTAGAATGCAATGAATTTAACAAGGGCTTGTCGCGTCATAATGCTATTAATTTGCTGTGCATTTGCTCCAGTACTTAGAAAGTAATGCAAATGTTATATTTTTGAAGCTCTTATATGTAAACATATCTGTTCAAAAAAGTAAACAGAACCTGTGTTCACTTTTTTTGGGAATTTTTTATTTTAATTTTTGAATGGAGAACCCCTTAAAAATATTGTGTGAAAATTTGAGATAAATCGGAGCAATACCATACATCAGCCCAAGCAGCCGGGCCTCATGCGCGATTCAGTACATCAGGAAAACTTTAAAACGTTTTTCTAACAACCCACGTTTTCAAAATCGGTGTCCATTATATACTCAAAACTACTGCACCGATCGTTTTGAAATTTTGAGCCCTATTTCTGTACATAATTCACGAGGTAACGCTGGAGATTTTTTTCATGTTTGCTAATAATTTTTATTTAACAATGACAAATTAGCCATTTTTTTTTTGCAAAAATCGCGTTTTTCACTTCAAAGTGCTCGCAAAAATTTAAAAACTGAAATTTCGAAAATTCCTCCCATCGTGCCCTGGGAAAAACGATTATTTTTTGACTTCAGATGATTCATCATCGTGTTATGATGGACATCGCAATTCAACTTTTTTCCGAGACGTTTCCGCATAATTGAATATTTTTCATGAAATTTTTACACAATATACTTCGAAAATTATACTATAATATACCATTGGTTTTAATCAAAAGGCTTTAACGGTGTCGTCACAAAAATTTTGAACGAATTAACGTTACCCCCACGAATAACGTTATATTATTTATACTAGCTGGACCCGGACCCAGATTTAAGATTTCCGATCCCGTCCATTTTTGGACCAATCACGTAGACTGTCAGCAAATACTTATACACAAAATTATAGCACTCTCGCTAAAAATTGTTCAAGATGGGTTCACGCCAATTAGTCCGATCTCGCCCATTTGTGGACCAATTTCGTAGACTACCATCAGATACATATGCACAAAATTACAGCACTCTCGCTTACAAATTCTAGCTAAACAATTTTCTCAATATCAAAACTTGACTATATGGGCGGGTCCACGCCCACTTGTTATATCGAAAATTCACCATATTTTCACCACCCCCTACACATATGCATATTGTGAAAATTTCAAGATGATTGGTCCAGCCGTTTAGCCGCCTATACGAAACAGACAAACAAACATACACACATTCATTATCCCCTCACCTTAGAGAGTGTGGTATATGCCATTTGCTACGACCATAAGTATGTTCGGCAGATACTCGTTTTGGGTCATTTTAAGTCGAATGAGAAATGTCCGTCCGTCCGTCTGGCTGGTGCGCACGATAACTCTCGAAAGGAGTAACCGATTGACTTCTAATTTGGAACCTTGTAATATTTTTTTTCTATCTCTATATTTTTTTCTATCTTTTCTATTACCTCGAGAAGTTGGGTGAAGTTGACACGCCCCTTTTGGTACCTCCCACATAAATGGACCGTTTTGCATCAAAATTGAACTGCTTATAACATTAATACAAGTGCATACAAATACTTGAACTTTTGTACAGTATAATGTTTTTGTAGCGCCTATAGTCCGGTAAAAAATGGGCACTATTGTATGGCCCCTTTTGGTACCTCCAACACAAATGGACCGTTTCACACCAAAAGTTAACGGCTTATAACTTTAATACCAGTGCATACAAATACTTGAAATTTTGTACAGTGTAATGCTGTTATAGTGCCTACAGTCTTGTGAAAAGTGTGTGTTATCACCACGCCCTTTTTTGCACCTCCCACACAAAATGACCAAATCATACCAAAATTGAATAGCTCGTAACGTTAATATACTCGTGCAAAATTATCGATTTTCGTTTTTCGATGAAAATCTATTAAGAAGCATAGTTCCCTTCACCTGTGAAAATTTCGCAGCTGGCAAATGTACCATTACGAAGAATAGGTAAAAACAAAAATAACTTAAACAACATTTTCTTTTTGTCTACAAATTTCCTAACCGCGTAGTGTCGCTTAAGTTAAATTTTCATTCTGAAATTTATTTGAACGGCGTTGGACATTTAACATTTTTGTTTTGATTGTTTCCTAATATTTATTAAAATGACATCTGGTTGAAGCAAGGTAACTATCTTTTTGTTGATTATGGAAATTTCGTCGAGTTTGACCAGATTTGCAATACACAAATCATTTTTGACTGTCTATTCCTTATAGTTGTTTTAGCTTAATAATTTGTATACCCTACACCACACTGTGGTCCAGGGTATTATGAGTTTGTGAATTTATCTGTAACACCCAAAAGGAGAAGAGATAACCCCTTAGTTTATTATACCGATCGAATTAACCATTTCTGTCTATCCGTATGTGGATGCTTCGTTGTAATCAGAGTGCTGGTTGTACTTGTGTTCCGATCGTGATGAAATTTAGCACAGTGCTCTTTTTGGCGCAAGAATGATCCGTATCGAAACTGGTGAAAATCTGTTCAGATTTTGATATAGGCCCCATATATACTATCCTTCCGATTAGGTCTCAACATGTCAGAGAAGAGATTTGACAGATATGAGCTTTTAAACACAGAAATAAAGATATCGAAGTATGATAAAAATCTGTTGAGATTTCTATATATATCCCCCATATTTGTATCCGTTTCGAGTTGGTAACAAAGTGCTATAGAAGGTTATTTAACATCCGATCGTTGGCAGAGTGTAGTTTAGATATCGACCACATATGTAAAATATATCTGTTAATGTTGTGCATTTTATTCGTAGTGTACATATTCTGCAAAGAAAGTGTAAGGTACCTGCCCGATTTTAGCATTTGCTTACTGATTTTTATCATATTTAATGTGAATGAATTTTATATTTTTTGAGTTGCCCACATTTCCAAAATAAATTTTAAAAAATATGTTAGTACATATATCTATGCAATTGTGTTTTTAACTTATCTGACACTGATACATCGCTACAGCTTGCTACAATGATAGCGAAAAAAACTTTAGTCACAAAAATCGCACTTATTTGTAAAAAACGACTAATGCAACGATTAATACTAATTAATTACTAAAAAAAGTGTAACTTGAAATGTTCATGTTAATACCTGCACTCGATATATTAATGTTCGTTAATTTTAAATTCTATAAATGCATCAGTTCAGCACATTATTGACACCAACTTAAAACTCTGAGAAAAATATAGTCATGTAACCCCATTTGTCCTAAACTGGCACTACAAATTTTAAGATGATGTTCAGCCTCCATTTTTTTTTAAACAATATTTACTAAAAATGTAATTGATTTTCCTTTATAAACAGTGAAAAGTATTGAAATCACAAAATAGACGGAATCATTCCAATAAAAAATAATTTCGATTTCTGACATTTTTAAGTACAAATGCTATTATATAGAAACTGAAGAAAACACTAGATTAAAATTTACAGGATTAGTTCAGATTAGATAGGACTACATGCCTGTATGTCTTTCACATACATACGAGTATATGTATATGTTGGTGTTTTCCAGGGCCAGTATGCAAATTGAATTTTAGAGGCGAAGTAAATAACGATATGCACACATTGGCGAATTTTCGCATGCATCGAGGGTGTCCTAGTCAAGCACTTCAAGAAGAGCTCTAATTTACACAAATCCACAAACGAGTTTTTAAAATATAACAAATGCAATGTTCACATCTCAGGATTTTTTCAATAAATATTTTTTAAAAAAGAACGTGACTGAAAGCCATCTTCAACTTTTCAGCTATATTTTCACAGAACTATATTTTACACAGAATTTTAAGTTGGTGTCATTGATATACAAAATGCTAAATAAATTTTGCAGATGCAGCGGCCCCAATAACTTGCGCCCTTTAAAATGAGCCTCCTTTTGTAAAAATCCGTAAACGCGTTCCGAAAATACAGAACCCGAAACATACGCCATTTGAGAATATTTTCCTATTTTCTCAGATTTCAGATGGTTTTTCGTCAACTATAAAAAGTTTTGTTTTGAGCAGAGAATCGATAAGCAAATTTATTTTGAAATCGGTTATGGTGACCCATAAAAGGTGTTCCGTTTGACATGGAATGAACGAGAAGAGAAGATTTTTTGTGAAAGAAATCTGTATATGGGCAAAAGTAAATTTGTTTTAAACCTGCTGAAGCGGAGGTTTGCTTTTCAATATCTCCGTGGTCTTTGGGAGTTACGACTCTAAATAAGTATATCCTTACAAAGCAAAGCAAATGCATAACTATCACTCTCAGAAGGTAATCGCATTTCTAAAATAATTACTGACCAAAACACTATTAAAAACATGAAAAACAGCCTGAGGCAAATTAGGAGTTTTGTAATCTTCGCCAAATTCTGAACAAACTTTTATATTTCCAGGGTTCTGTCAAAGACAATATTTAAAGAGCAGAGCAATACACCCTCACAGGAAATTTCAAAATATCTACAGCATACCATCTTAAAAGATGCCGACATTTTGAGCTGTTTTTTTAAATTTTTGATAGGACTAGGGCGCCCATATGATAAAGTTTGCAATTTTTGTTCAAATGCCGCGGAATCAGAATAGTCGATTTATAAAAAAAAATAAATCGAAAAATTGTCGCGATGCGCAAAGTCCACGATTTTGTCGAGAAATAGTTTACAATGGTACATCAACGGCGCTGGATGAATTTTAACAAAGTGTGGTTTTATCGATGTTGTTTTCGGTAGTACATTTAAATATCTGAGGGGCAATGTAGTATATTTAAGTTTGTGCATTTTAGATGTATTTTTGCATTTCCGAACACTAGTTTCCACTCAAAGGCACAACAAAGCCACAGAACGAAATTAAATAAAAAGGAAATCAATTGATAGGGCTTTCAGTCGAGTATCAATAAATCGCAGGGGCATCAAAATAGTTTGACCATTGTTCATTCTGGAGCCATTTTAAGTTGTCATATTCTCGAAGATACTCTCTATGTATACATGACCATTAATTCCATTAAGAAATAGTGTACACATTTTTATAACTTGCTTTAATTTAATTTAACACGAAGTAAACATGATTTATTCATTATTTATTTATTTATTTATATGAATTACAATACAAAGTAAATTTATATTCTAATTATAAGGTCCAGGGAAAGGCCGGGTTACAAAGACCATATGGCTAAATGTTTGCAGCGACAGACCAGAGCCTCTGGTGGGAATCGAACCCACAACCCCCAAACTCATAGGCGAGTACGCTACCAACTCACCTACTGGGGCGCTCTAAGCCTGCTTTTTTCTATTAAATACATAGAAAAGCACTAAAAAATATACATTCATATAAATAATTTAGAAAATATAGACATTTTACTTCTTATACTTCTCTATCGAATGTATTTTTGAAAAACAAATGTTCTACTTGCTAAAAATGTTTTAAATTCAGTGCAGTGTAACTAAAATTTTTTTTCATAATTAAGATTGATTCTAAAGTTTACACTTTCATTTGATATTTGTATGAAGTCCAAATATTATTAGATATTGAAAAACCCTTTCCGTTGGTGCATTTGACGAAGGAAAATCAAATGAAAAACTACTTTTTTCAAAATTTTTTATATGGAATATTTTCATTTTCGCAGAATTTTCAACCCACCTTTTATCATGATTTATTTCGGATTTTTTCGATGTATCCATTTTTTCTTCTTACATAAGAAAATTTTACATAAAATATGTATTTATTATTTACATTTAAGTCATTCATAATTTCTGCCAATGATTTTTGATCAATTGCCATCCTTTAGTTTTTCTATAAAAACATTGACATCAAATCCTTCGGACTGAAGATTTGAAATAGCATTTTGAAAAGCAAGTGGTAAAAATTATGTTCCCTTTCGTAATCTTTTCTCATACAATACGAGTACATAGTTGCCGGATTGTATTTTATAATAAAATCAGGCATGCAGATTTGTCAAATAAAGATTTACAAGTAGACTTGTTTTACGTAATTTTTTAATTATTTGATAATATTGAAAAAAAGTGAACATATGTAAGAAAAAATAATGTACAAAAGTGGGCTTTGTGTTAAAAAGTGTACACATAGTGTACATTAAAAAAAATAGTGTACAAGAGTCTAAAATAGTGTACTGTTCACTATAATAGTGTACGGATGGTCACCGTATATATGTATCAATTTAATGGGATTGTATAACAAGTCATATAAAAAACGTTCACTGAGCTTTTAGGTCGCTGACGTCATAAAACATAAGCAAAAAATAAAATTTTTCACGATTTCGTACTAAAATCGTGAATAGCTTTCAACCCAATTTGGTAAATTCGAATAAAATTTGAAAATAATTTTTGTTTGTCCTGTAACCATGTCCTTAACCGAAATCTACACTGTTGCATATTTTTACGAAATATCAGGGAATGTCGATATATTTTTTTTGGAATTTACAATCCGATACACACACCTAATTTATTACAATTATTGAGATATCGCGAAAACTTTCAGAATTATATTAAATATTTTGGTATGTAGGTGAATACATCAGTAACAGCTTCAGTTAAATACAACATTTGACGATTTACGTCAAATAATGAAGTGTCAGGATTTTTTTAAATCTGGATTCAAAACCGCCATAATTACAAATTTATGAACGCCAACGGATTTGGCATGGTGAATTTTTGCCCGATGTATGTGCAAAATCTGAATAATGTCAATTTAATAATAAGTGTAAAACAAACTTACTTTTGTCCATATAGTCTTCCCTGATATTAACATAATACTAGATAGGGTAGGAAAATATATTAAAATTAAAATGTTCTATTGTAGATGTCTCAGAAACTAAATAAGATAAATCTTTGGTGTAAAAACCATTTTGTAGGCATCGGTTAGTACAATGCACACAACGTTAATCTTTCCTTGATGGTTTTTATTGTAAATGATGGAAAAATACTTGTGGCATATTTTACACAATTTCACATGTTCTACATACTGCATAAACACACGCTAAAAAAACGCTTCTGTAGTATATTGTCCCAAACATACTCCAAATATATAATATTTGACACACACACAAATAGTTATTATATGTATGGGAGGATAATGTTCTCAACAAAAGTATCTTTTCATGTAAATATTTTTGTATTTGGAACTAATATTTCCGAAGCGAAGATTTATATGCATTTAAGTATTTTGGGAATGTGTCAATGCCTTAATTTTCTGTTTTTCAGAAGATCAAAGTACGAATTTCAATTGCAGACATATTGCTTTTGTTGCAGTATGCCAGGGAAAAGTCAAAAAGTCCAAGGAGGAATATCAATTACCTTTGTGGGTTCTATATGCTCTGCTTTCAGGTCATATTTTGATGTTATTTTTTTTCAATTCTAAGTCGGCTTTTAAATATACGGGATGGTATCGCTTAGATGTAAGTTTGTCAATTTTACTGATATCGGTAAGCATCGTGTAAAATGGATGATCTTTAAAATAAAGTATCTTGAGAGTGTAGTTAAGTAATTGTTTTAGTCTTCTTAGATGTGGGGGAGGAGATGAGGCGAGGACTTGTAAACTGCTAGCTGGACTGGTCCTGAATGCTCCAATAGAGAGTCTTATTCCAGTATTCAAAATTGGATCGAGTGTTTTTAATCGGGTGGTTCTATATGCTCTGCTTTCAGGTCATATTTTGATGTTATTTTTTTGAATTCTAAGTCGGCTTTTAAATATACGGGATGGTATCGCTTAGATGTAAGTTTGTCAATTTTACTGATATCGGTAAGCATCGTGTAAAATGGATGATCTTTAAAAGAAAGTATCTTGAGAGTGTAGTTAAGTAATTGTTTTAGTCTTCTTAGATGTAGGGGAGGAGATGAGGCGAGGACTTGTAAACTGCTAGCTGGACTGGTCCTGAATGCTCCAATAGAGAGTCTTATTCCAGTATTCAAAATTGGATCGAGTGTTTTTAATCGGGTGGTTGTGGCAGAGGAATATATTATTGAGGCATAATCTAAAGTGGGTAGTACAATAGTATGTAATATTTTAAGAAGGGTATGCGGATCTGATCCATACTTTGAACATCTTAGCATTTTTAATATGTTTAGTTTAGAGTTTGCCTTAGCTTTTACATGAAGGATGTGGTGGCTAAATGTTAGTTTTTTATCGAAAATGACACCCAGAAATTTGTGTTTATCTACAAATAAAATATTTGTATCGTATATCTTTAGGACTAAGTTAGTCGTTGTGTTGCAGTTTCGCCTGGAGAATTTTATCGCTACCGTTTTCTCTTCATGGAATTGAAATCCGGTGCGATCAGTCCAAGATAATAAATTATTTATTGAAGTTTGAATTTTCTTCAGTATTACTGGAACGTTTTTTCCAGAACAATATAACCAAATCATCGGCATACAAAAGCGCTTTGGTGTTTCTCGAAATGTTGGTGAATATTGAGTCTATAGATAATAAAAACAGTGTAACACTTAGGACGGACCCTTGCGGCACTCCATTCTCTAAACTAAAAAAGTCCGAGAAGGTATTACCTATTAAACAACTAAACGTTCTATTTTCTAGAAAATTTGAAATAAATGCAGCCATGTTACCTTTAATTCCAGCTAGAGTCAATTTTTGGAATATTAATTTTTTCCATACACAATCATATGCTCTGCGTATATCGAAAAACACAGCAATAAGATCTTTCTTTAGAGAAAAACTTTCCATTATATCGGAATGCAATATTGTTAAATTATCAATGGTGCCTCTATTTTTTCTGAATCCCGATTGGTTAATATTTATTATATTATTTTTCTCTATGTACCACACAAGTCTTTTGTTAACCATTCTCTCTAGAAGTTTGTAGAGACAACTTGTTAGGGATATAGGCCTGTAATTATTTTTGTTTGTGGAATCTTTTCCTGTTTTTAATATTGGTATTATCAAAGCTTTTTCCAGTTACTTGGAATTTTTCTTTCGGTCCAAATCAGGTTATAGAAATTCAATAAGTATTTTATTGAACTGTCATCTAAATTCTTCAACATTTCATACCTAATGTTATCTGGTCCAGGGGACGATCCAGTGCAAGATTGAAGTGCTGATTTTAATTCAATTAATATGAATTTTTTGTTATATGCTTCTCCATTATTGTAAGTATTTAAAGGAAAATCAGTAGTTGCAGCATATGCTCTAAATTTTGGGGTATAATTTGATGAAGATTTTCTTCGTCATCAAATTTCTTTCTAAATGACATATAAATCCGTTACAATTCCATTGAATTATTTGGTAGTCGTTATTCATATGAACTTGAGCAGCTTGATAAAACATCTCCATCTGATTCTTTGTTTACATTTTCTGTGTTGTCTTTTAGATTGTTCTGTTTTTTCTTCTTGTCCGCATTCGTTATCTCTCTCTTTTATCTCTTCGATATATTTTTCGGCATTAGAGTTATTTTCGCTCCATCGGGTTACGTTATTTGGCGTACAGTGGAGACAGAGGAGAGTGCTTCTTTCAATGTTTTGACAGATGATGTTCTCTCTGTTGTGGTGAGATTTTGGTCTTTCTTTAGTTGGCATTTGCATGGGCAGTTGCATGTTTTGTTCGTTGCTGTTGTTGTTGTTATATTGGCATATGTTGTTGGTAAAGGGTTTCTTCTTTCGTATTCTTTTCGAGCTTCATACATAGTTTTCTTCTCTGTCACACGTATAGATTGAATTGCGTATTCTCTTTTGTAAATTTCACATTCTTTAGAAAAACTGTTGTGTTGTTTTTGACAGTTCGCGCACTTTGCTTGTTTCTCACATTTTTCACGTCGACCAGATTCATCGATAGGAGTATGTTCTGCATTACTGCAGTGTGGGCAAATTTTTTCTTTGGTAGAGCATTTCTCAGATATGTGACCGAATTGAAAACAATTGTAGCATCTTAATGGATTGGGAATATATGGTTTTACCCGCGAAGAAAAATAACCAACGAAAATCTTGTCTGGGGTTTGATGAACGTTGAAAGTAACAATGTATAAACCCAAATCTTCGTTTGTCAATTTTTTTGTTCCCGGGTCGCGCTTTTTAAACCTTTTAATTTCGATGACACTTGGATTTAGATGCATAATCTCCTCTCTTACTTCATTGTCGTCCATAGCTCGTAATTCGTTTGTGTAGAAAATTCCCTTTGACTTGTTCAGAGATTTGTGTTCTTCAACATTGACAAATATATCGAAAGATATCGATATCATTTTTATGATTTTATTTGCCTGCCTTCCATTCACACATTGTATTAGCAATTGACCGCTTCTTTCGGCAACTAATTATTTTTCCTTCGACTGTGTCGATTGATCTCTGTATCAAGAATGGTGAAACGTTTGTAAATCACCTGTCAGCATGCAAACCAGCTCTGGACATAACAAGAAATACGGGCTGCAACGATTCTGGGTTTAGAACCGCCTTATCCCTATCGAAAAGCAAGCCCCCCATTTTAGGTGGATTGATGATGGTTGATCCCGAAATTTAAAATTTATGTTTAAATTTCTTTTAAATAAAATTAAGTTTTCAGTTGTTTTCTATATTTTGTAGTTTGTTTGTTCGCTCTCTCTCTCGGTTGTCAAATCGATCTAGGCGAGATGTTCACGCAGTGAGAGTTAAACACGCACTGCAATAGTCTTGTTTAAACACATATTTTATTCGTGAAAATCAGTATATATTTTGTTCTAATATATTAATATATGCGTTCCAAACTAAATTTCTTGTTTTTAAATAAAATTTATTTGTTTACAAATATTTAATACTAGCTGAGCGCAGCAGACGTTGTCCTTCTCGTCCTGTTTGGGATGTATTGGTTTAATATTCTTTGATATTTCATTCAAAAATTCATAAATCCCGAGTTTCAGGAAAAAATCATCAAAAAATTTATGTTGACCATATGTCCACTAAAGGGCTATATACCGGCTAGAACCATATATACAAACTATTATCCACACATACATTTTAAATTTCATTCAAATCGTTCTGGAAATGAGAATTTTGCAAATAACTTGACCACTCCGCAAATAATCGCGGTGAAATTTATTCTAAAACACAAATGACCCCAAACTGAATATATTGTTCAAATTTCAGCCCAATCGCTTTTATGGTTTCGGAGATCATGCGTTACCAACAAACGTACAAAGGATTTTATATAAACGTTTATGCAACGTTAAGTCACATTTTTGTAATTTTTTGTGTCGACAAAGTTAAAATCTATTGGTATATTATAAACTAGCTGAGCCCGGTGCGCTTCGCTGCCCATGTCAAAATTCGCGCTGTAGAAACTGTATTTTATATCCGATCAGTACGAAATTCGGCAGAAAGAGGTTTGTTATTACATGAAGGAATAGTGCCAAATTCGGAGAAAATCGGTTCAGATTTAGATATAGTCCCCATATATATGTTACCCCCGATTTGAAATTCAAGCGCTGTAGAAACTGTATTTTATATCCGATCAGTAAGAAATTCGGCAGAAAGAGGTTTCTTATTACATGAAGGAATGCCGCAAAATTCGGAGAAAATCAGTTCAGATTTAGATATAGCCCCCATATATATATGTTACCCCCAATTTGACATGTAAGCGCTGTAGAGACTGTGTTTTATATCCGATCAGTACGAAATTCGACAGAAACAGGTTTCTATTTTACATGAATGAGTATTCTAGGAAAATCGATTCAGATTTATATATAACCTCCATATATATGTTCCTCCAGATTTGGTTACAAAGCGCTATAGAAGTTGTACTTTACTTCCGATCATTACAAAGTTCTCCAGAAAGATTTTTCTCAATTTAGGAACGAATATTGCTTAATTTTGCGATTATCGGTTCAAAATACATTTACCAATTATTCCAAATTATTATCGCAATGACCCTTATCGCATTGTTAGGGAGGTGTAGGGTATTATATAGTCGGCCCCGCCCGACTTTCTGCCTTTCCTTACTGGTATTAGTAATAAATTCACTGAATGAAAAAATACCGAATTCAGTGGAAAGTCCAGAAAATACAAATGTATACTTATAAAATTTCCAAATTCTTGTTTCACTGATATTGCATCACATTATCATATTGCGATTGTATTGGAGTGAGCAGCTGTAATTATCGCATACCGAGCATTTTTGTTCATGTATTTCCTATATAATACTTGCAAGATATATCAAAATATGGGCTGGGCCACGCCCACTGGTCCTATTCCGCCCATTTGAAAGCCAATCACGTAGACTGCTACCAGATACATATACGCAAAATTTCAACACTCTCGCTAACAAAATGAGCAAGATAATTCAATTTCAAAATTTGGCTTATATGGGCGGTGGCCCGCCCATTGGTCAGATCCCGCCAATTTTTGGACCAATCACGTGGACTGTCACCAGATACATATCTACAACATGACAGCACTCTAGATAAAAAATTGTGCAAGTTATATCAATTTCAAAATTTGGCTTATAAGGGCGGGGGCACGCCCATTGGTCCGATCCCGCCCATTTTCTGACCAATTACGTAGAATGCCACCAGATACATATACACAACATTGCAGCACTCCCGATAGCAAATTGTGCAAGATATAAAAATTTCAAAATTTGGTCATTGTGGGCGGGGCCACGCCTATTGGTCCGAAACCGCCCATTTTTGGACCAATCACGTAGATCGCCAACGGGTATATATACACAAAATTCCAGGTCTCTCGCTAACAAATTGTGCAAGATATCACATTTTTTAAATTTGGCTTATATGGGCGGTGCCACGCCCATTGGTTCGATCCCGCCCGTTTTTGGATCAATCACGTAGACTGCCACCGTTTACATATACACAAAATTCCAGCACTCTCGCTAACAAATTGTGCAAAATATCTCAATTTCAAAATTTGGCTTATATGGGCGGGGCCACGCCCATTGGTCCGGTCCCGCCCATTTTTTCACCAATTACGTAGAATGCCACCAGATACATATACGCAACATTGCAGCACTCCCGCTAGCAAATTGTGCAAGATATCAAAATTTTGTCTATGTGGGCGGGGCCACGCCCATTGGTCCGATCCCGCCCATTTTTGGACCAATCACGAAGACTGCCACCGTTTACATATACACAAAATTCCAGCACTCTCGCTAACAAATTGTGCAAAATATCTCAATTTCAAAATTTGGCTTATATGGGCGGGGCCACGCCCATTGGTCCGATTCCGCCCATTTTTGGAAAATTCACATAATCTGCCATTAAATGCATACAAACAAAATTTCAGCACTATACCTATAATAGGAGCAGAAATATCGGATTTTTAACCTGCGAATTGTATGGGAGGTACCACGCCCCTTTGTCCAATTAATTTTTTTTTTCTATATAAACCATCTCGTGAAAATTTAGAATCGAATAAAAAAAAAATCATCCAAATCTCTCCAGCCGTTCTGACGTGATGCCATTACACAGATGGACCGTTTAATTTTTATATATATAGATAGTATAACTTTCGAAGTATATTGTACTATAAAAATTTCATGAATTAATATTAAAAAATATGGCAATGGCAGCAATCATGCAGAAGCGTCTCGGAAATAAGTTGAATTGAGGTGTGCATCGTAACTCGGTGATGGATCATCTGAAAACAAAAAAAAAATTATTTCGTTAGATAATCGTTTTCCTCAGGTAACGCTGGGAGGGTTTTTCGAAATTTATATTTTTCAATTATTGCGAACACTTTGAAACGAAAACGCGATTTTTACAAAAAAAATTGGCTAATTTGTTATTGTAAAATAAAAAATAGCAAATTTGAAAAAAATCTCCAGCGTACTGAGTCACATATGAGGCGAGGATGCTTCGACTGCTGTATCTTCGTTAGTTTTGCTCTGGCTCATCTCAAATTTTTCACACAATATTTTTAAATACAAAAATGTCAAAAAAAAAGTTTACAAACTTTACCCCTCCACTCTTTTCGAAACGTTACAGATTTTTCGAATTTAATATTTCATTACAATTAAAAATGAAATAAGTAGCAATAACTTTTGTTTTATTCCAAGTTGTTGTCAACCCATCGAGCTATGTATCGTTTATGTTAGAAAATACCATTAAAAAGAAATTTTACGATCATTTAAAATTTATGAAAAAAAATAACGTTAAATTATTGGAAAAAATAAAACTTGTTTTAAAATTAAGGTACGGATATGTTTTCTAAATATTTAGCTGCAAATAAATACGAGTATTTATTTCATAAAAATGTTTGTCTTTCAAGCAGAAATTTTTTGGTGCAATATAATACAACCAATACAACCGAAATACTAATTCTGAACCCGATTACTTGAAATTTGCAGTTTTCATGGCTTTAAAAAGTCAAACGGACGGACAGACATACATGGCAGAATAGTCTTCGAATTTTACGACGATTAAAAATATATATACTTTATGGGGTGCCTTAGCAACATTTCGAGGTGTTACAAACGGATTGTCAAAAATTAATATTAATGTGGAGCGTATAATAATGGAAAAGTTTTTTTTCTCAAAGATTAATTGTTTACATCAAATTATGTTTCCTGGAATATGCTAAAAAGCGCCTTTTAGCGCGTAGATATATGTACAGGGTGGCTTATATGTAATGCAACAAAGTAAAGCGCTATATTTTTCATAAACAGTTTAGATTTGTTCGAATTGGCCACCTTTGGCACGAATTATGGCCTTCAAACGGCCCACAAAGCCATCACACGCTGCACGAAAGTGGATCTGCGGTATTTTGGCCCATTCCCGCCGAAGCGCCGTCTTGAGATGATCTATAAATTGGTATTTTTTTTAGTGCGAACCTTACTCTCTAAAATGCCCCAGGCGCAAAAGTCCAACGGATTGAGATCCGGAGATCTTGGTGGCCATTGTGCGGTAGAAATGAAGCGAGGAACCTCCTTTTTAAGCCATTCTTGGTTGACGCGTGCTGAGTGCGATGGTGCTGAGTCCTGTTGGAATGTCCATGGTCTGCTGCCGAAATGGTTGTCTGCCCAGGGCTTCAATACTGTCTTTAGGACATTTTCCCGATAATATTCGGCATTTATTTTGAACCCATGGTCGATGAATACGAGCGGGGAGCGACCATCGGCCGTTACGGCGGCCCACACCATTACCATCGGCGGCGCTTGAGTTCTGGTGGCCAATCGAAGGTGTAAATTTTCAGCTGACCTCTTTGGCAAGTAAACCCGATCATTTTGTTTGTTCACAAACTGCTCAATTTGGAATGGCTTCTCATCGGAGAAAACCAAATTCGGTAACTGGCCACTTTCGTGCAAGCGAAGCAACTCCTTGGCTCTTTCCAGTCTATCTTTTTTTGTGCATCGGTGAGCTCTTGCACTTTTTGGAACTTCAATGGCGTTAGTCCAAGCTCATTCTTAATATGTGTTGTATCCGTTCTCGCGATATGTTCAGCTCACGAGCAATTTTTCTACCACTGCGGCGTGGATTTCCATCAAATCTGGCCTTCACTTTTCGGATCATTTCTGGTGTTGTTACCATTTTTTTTCGTCCACTTTTTGGAAGCGATGCAACACTGCCAGTATCAAGGTAACGGGCAATGGTACGAGAAACAAAAGATTTATTCACATTTAAATGCTGGAGGGATCTAACGAAATATAAAGCAATCACACTATCACGCTTGAATTCCATCACGAATAACTTTTTTCTGAATGCAATAGATCAAAATGCTTTTGTAAGCTTGTAAACAATAAAATGAACTGTCACTGAAATAAATCTGCCAGCTATCAGACTAGCGGTTTAGAAATGATAGCAACCTGAAGTTGGTTGCAATACATATCAGCCACCCTGTATATGGAGGTATGTGTGGCTAAAATTGAATGAACACCAACCAATACGTCTCTGAGTAAATCACATTATAGTAATTGGCAAATATGACAGACAGTCAATTCGTACCCATTTATGCGCCTATGAGAGCAAAATTCATCAAACTTCGATTTTCCTCGCTTTCCGAAACAATCAATTTGTAATGAGAGCAGAGTATACAAAAATATTACAAAGAACACATACACACACATATATGGATAGTTATCGAATAAAACCATCAGTGATAAATTGAAATAATGATAATCGAAATGCTGATGATGCTGAGCGCACTCAGTCGGAGACATAATATTGAAGAGTTGTTAATGCTAATAAAGCGCAATACAAACGTTCGTGATTACAGACGAACGGGAAGCTATCGAAAAACGCAAAACTTTTAGGAATTTGCGTCAAACAAAGTAAAATAATCTTCAAATTAATTTTTCAATTAATGCCTGAACATGAACATTAAATTTTAGTTGTTCGTAAAAACAACAGATATATTGGGTTAATTGCATTCTTTTAAAGCGGTACGTATGGTAAAATACATTCACAGTAACGCTATGCATTCTGTATCAATATATTAAAACTCAAATGACACGAAACGTGTTAGCGAAATCTCATAAATGATTATTGTTATTATTCTACAGAGATGAATCATTTATTATTGGATTTTCAAAATTAGTACACGGAGAAAAATATTAGTTTTTAATATGTTTGAATGGAAAGAAAATATATTGTGAAACAAAATTTTTAAAAATTATATATTTTTGAACAAATAAATTTTATTTCAAAATCAATAAGATATAATTTCACAGGGCTATATGTGCTTAAAAGCGTTACACTGTGCAAAAGGTTGTTGTATTTGTACTCATGCTGTAAGCTCTTAACTTTATGTGCAAAATGGTACCGTTGTGAGGGAGGTACAAAAGGGGGCGTGTCAAAAACGAATACTAGTGTGGAATTTCAGAAGATTCGAACAAGTAGTATAAACAGTTGGCAACACTGGAAGTGAGTAAACGTCATAATCATCGCTCTTAACACCGATATAATTATTGAGAAAAAAAAACGTATAAACAAAGCTAGCAGTGAGTAGCTGTAGTTTGTACTACATTAGATCAAAGAGAGTATGCTCATCTGTAGAAACATGAGAGTGAAGACTATGTTTGTCATCTGTGTACTGAGAATAGTGGTACCATTAAAAGTGAGTTAGCATCCATAAAAACAGAGTTGAAAAAACTGGAGCAACTAAATCAACTGTCAGCTATGCGTGAGACAATGGAGTTCATGTCAAAACAATATGATGACATTCTCAAAGGCGTAGCAGAAAACAAAAGAAAACTGGAGATAGTGCAGAAAGAAAATAAAACATTGAAAGCAGAAGTGAAAGAACTTAAAGATTCGATTAAGTATTTGAATGACGAGAGAGTTAAACATGATTGCGTTATAACTGGAGTGGAAAGAACAGATGATTCCTCTGCAATAGAAACAGTGCTCAAAATAACTAGAGATGCAGGTGTACAAATTCAGAGAGAAAATATCGAAGATGCATATTTCATAAAAAGGAGACAAACAACAAACAATAATAAACAAACACTTATTGTGAAAACAACTTCAAAGCAAACAAAAGAAAAAATAATGTCAATGAAAAAACATTAAAAGAAAAAGATGAAACAAAAAATGTTTATGTTCATGATTTTTTGAGTCGTGAGACAATGAGTCTGTTAAACAGTGCAAGAATGCTTAAGCAAGTTGGTTATCGTTCTGTGTATGCTGTCGGTGGAAAAGTTTTCGCAAAGAGGAGTGAATTGTCAAAGCCAAAGATAATCAGAAGTGAAGAGGAAGTTAACAATTTGTTGTTGGAAGCATCAACCCATCGGCCATATAAAAATAGAGCCCAAAATGTTCCCGCTGAAGCTGAAGAAGATGATGATGCATATGTTTCACCATAATAAATAAAATATTAAATTTGTATTTTCAAGTTAGAAATTAAAGTTATTTTTTTATAATTCTATTATGATTAATAATCAATATTTTCATGATTTTAAACAATTTCAATCAATATTGGAAGTTCAAATTTTAATGTTGTTTCGATCAATATGAGAAGCATGTCTTCGATTGACAAGTTTAATAAGTTGAAGTATTTACTTGCGAGTTTGCCAAGATTACCTGGTGTTATTTCTGTTCAGGAAACATGGTTTAAAGATGAGTTAAAAGAAATATATAATATGTGTGGATACAGAGCAATACATTGTTGCAGATCTGATAGTTATGGTGGTACTACAATATATGTACGGGAAGATATTAATTATCACATTGAATTATGTGAGAGTAAAGATTTCATTGATTCTATAGCTATAAGATTACACAATTTGAAACGGTTTGGTAAGCCTTTGAAGTTCCTCTCTTTCTGCAGATCCCCAAAATGTAATATACATTCTTTCCTTTCATTTCTGGAGGGAATGTTGGTTCAGCAGGGACGATACCCATGTATTTTTGTTGGTGATTCCAATATTGATACATTAAATACTAACTCGAGTCGAGAACTTTTAAATATTCTTGCCAATTATGGTTTTAAAAATTGTCATAACCTGATTACCCGTCCAAAGAGCAGATCATCTATCGATCATATTTACTACAATTTAGAGGAAAAGCTAAGCATACATTCTGTGGAGTGTGAGTTATCAGATCATAACCTAATATATCTAAGTGTTGAAATTCCATTTGAAAATAACAGTATTATTCATGAAACATATTCATGCTTTAACCAAGGTGATATGATCCAATATATACAGAGATATTTACCTTCACTAATTGTTACGGAAGATCCCTCAAGTGACATGAGTTCCTTGATAGCATTATTTAAACATGGTATACAGGAATCTACCGTTGGAAAAAGTCGCAAGCTATACAATAGGCATCAAATTACGCCATGGGTTAACGGAAATTTGAAGAAATTGATTGATTTTAAGGAAACACTTTTGAGAATGAGAAGGAAAAAACGTGACAATTCTGAGATAGAAAAACAGCTCAAATTCATATGTAAAGTGATCAGAATTGCCTGCAAACAGTCGATGAATAACTATTATATAGATAATTTAGAAAATATGCGGCATGAACCTAGATGTTGGAAGTTTTTGAATAAAACACTTGGAAGAAGCAAGGAAGGAAAATCCGTTAAATTAAAGGATTATTTTGGGAACTTACTTCAAAATGATATTGATAAAGCTGACTTGTTTAACGAGTACTTTTTAAATTCAGTGAAAGATTTGAAATCGTCAATTGACCAAAACCACAATGATCACTGCAATTCAATGAGTACTCTTGTTCAGCAAAAATTTAGGTTATACCTAAGGGGTACAACAGTTGATGAAGCTAAGGAAATTATTTCTAATTTATCTCTGAGGAAAAGTCCAGGATATGATAATGTTTCACCCACAACTTTATTCAATTGCGCTTTCACCATATTTGGTACATATTTTCAATCGTATGTTAATAAATTGCACATATCCTGATGTTTTGAAAATTCATAGAGTGGTACCAATTCCCAAGGAATCTAATGTAAACACAGTAGGCAAATACAGACCAATCGCTGTTTTGCCTATATTTAATAATATTTTTTAAAAAATTTTCCATAATCAAATATCTACATATTTGGAGAGTAACAACCAGCTTAGCAATTTTCCATTTGGGTTTAGGAAAGGCTGTGGAACGGAAGAAGCTGTTATAAATGTGGTTAATAGCATTTGTATGGGTTTAGATAACGGTTACAAAGGTGTTGCAGGAGTCTTCTATGACTTTTCCAAGGCTTTTGATTTGATTGATCACAATGTTTTATCAGTTAAATTGCAATATTATGGTATACAGGGGGATGCATTACGAATCATAGAAAGCTATTTGACCAATAGGAAACAATATGTAGATGTTAATGGACACAAAAGCTCGTATGGTCTAGTTGAATACGGTGTGCCCCAAGGTAGTGTACTTGGACCATTACTTTTTAAAATATATCTTAATGATATCACCAATCTCGGTTTAAGTGGTAAACTATTTATATATGCTGATGACATCTGCTTAATTTATCCATACAAGCATGAGACAGTTGCCAAAACATATATGGAACGTGATGCAGCCTTAATAAGTGAATTTGCCAGAATCAATAAACTGTTTTTAAACGCAGATAAAACTAAAGTTATCCGTTTTAAACCATATTATGATCATAATGACAATTTTAAAATTTTTATCGATGGCAAGGAAATATCTGAAGTTAATTCACTAAAGTATTTAGGAATACACTTACAGAGCAATCTTTCATGGGATTTACATATACAGTTCCTGAAGACCAAATTATCAAAAGCTGTGGGAATTTTGTACAAATTTAAAAATAAGTTTAATTATGAAACAAAATTCTTGATTTATCAAGCACTTGTTCAGAGTAATCTAAACTATTTGACGGTATTATATGGGTATAGAAAGAGCGGAGAATTTAGATCCTTACACAGAATGCAAAGTAAAGCATTAAAAACGGTAGCGAACCTACCCATAAAATATTCAACTATTTTATTGTACAAACAGGTATTTCCCTCTGTGTTACCACTCTACGGTGTGTACAAGATGCAGCTGTTGGTATATGTTTTTAAATGTATTCGAAATATAGGACACCATACAATTACATTTACAACTAACCAAAGTACCTTTAATACAAGAAATAACACTAATCTTAGAGTTGCTAGATGCAGACTTGAGCTTACTAAACAAAGAATCGAGTACATGGGCAGCAATGAATTTAATAAACTGCCATACAACTTAAAAAATATAAATAGAATTTCGTTATTTAAAACTCAATTAAAGAAATATTTGCTACAAAATATTGAACTGCTATTATAAAAATATATCATATACATTTTTATAACTTCATTTATTTTATTATTTTTTTTATTTTCTCATTTAAAAAACTTGATCTCATTGATAAAAACTTGTCTATAATTGCCAACATGCCTCTACAATGTCTATAAGACGCTGAGGCTTTAATTTTGTAAATTGAATGCCAGTTCTAATACATTTTTTATTCATATTTAACTATGTAATTAGTATAAAGCATTGAATATAATAAAGTTTATAAGAATTAAAAAAAAAAAAGTTATTAAAGAATCAATATTTCACCATATGTTAACCCCTTGTGGGGGAGGTACTAAAGGAGTAGACCAATATGACCCATCTTCGAACTTAGCCGGAAAAAGAAAAAATTTTACCACATACCAAATTTTAAGTCAATCGGCACCAGCCAGCAGACAGACAGACAAACAGACGTACGGACAAACATTGCTCATTCGACTTAGAATGACCCAAAACGGATATCCGCCGAACATACTTAGGGTCTTAGGTCACACCTTCGATGTGTTACACTTTTGGTCCGTAGCAAATAATATATACCCTCGTATCACTAAAGTGAATAAAGATTACACTGCACACAATTTTAAGTATTTGTATGTACTGGTATTAATGATGTAAGCTGTTAACTTTTTGTGCCAATTGGTCCTTTTGCGTGAGGGGTACCAAAAGGGGCGTGCCATTTTTGTTCAGAATATGAATACTATGTATTTACAGGTTTTCCATGAGTAGTATAGAAGTTAAAAGAGTTTTAACATGTCACAACATTTAACCACTTGTGGGGGATGCACTACAAAGAGTAGGCCGATAAGGTTGTCCATCAAACATTAACTGGGTTTGAATAAAATGTTATAACGTAGAAAATTTTAAGGCATTCGGTCACTCCTTTCCAGAGTTATCGTTAGTACCATTCTGTCGAACTGACAATCGGACATTATTAAATTCATATTTTTAACCCATGGAGAACACATGCTGAAATTTGTACAGTTTGTGGGAAAATATGTTGGTAATTTTTAAAAATAAACAGAGGATGTTAAAATCGTTCAAATGGAAATTATATCATTCAAATCTGACATTCCTTTCAAAAAAATGTTCTTAATGAAAAACTTTGGCATTCTATAAAATCTAAATCGTTGTGAATTTGGACGAATGGTTAAAGGCAATAATTCGGCATTGTCTTGTAGTATAGGTGTGTAATATTTCGAAAAAATCGAAATGGTCAAATATTCAAATTGTAATTTTTGGGTCGTCTTATATTGGAATTACCCTATGTTTCGAAAAAAAAAAATACAAACAAATAATATTAGGATGCAAACAATGGTTTATTGGGGACAACATACAATGTTGGGTGTGTCAAATATCATATATTTCGAGTGTATACTAAACATATATATGTTGCAGTCAGAATATTTTTTGGACAATTTACTACAGAACAGATTTTTTAGCGTTTACATTTTGCGAATTTTCCTGATGCACATAATCTTCTGTTCTGATCTTCTATAAATTAAAAATTTCAATAACCACGTAAATTTCTAATCGAACTTTCAGTTTATGCAGGATACCCTCGTTATATTAGTTTTCCGAACTGTTTGTTGGTGTTCCGAATCAAACGAGTGTTACCAGTACACGTTTCGATTACATATAAGAGTTCATATGCCCTTCATACACACACACATACGTACATACGTATACCACATATACATATGTAGATTATGATGTGCCTCAAATTCATAAATATGTCATCATAACAACACATGTGAAATCTAAAACTAGAGTTAATATGATGACGGTTTATGACGGTTTGGTTTGTCATTGCAGGAGCGACAGAGTTCAGTCCAAAAATATATGATTTTTAAACTTCGCTAGAACAAAAATAATAAATCCACACTCACACATGTAAGTGTGCATGGGTGTACATATGCATGAATATGCGCCGACTTATAATCAAACAATATTGCCATCCGTCAATCTATCAATGAATATTCAAGCCAACCAACATTTATTCATTCAGTCATCTGTCGATACTTTCCAACATCCATCGAGTGATGATGATGGTAACGACTGGAATCGAATCGAAGGATGACGAGGACGAAAATATGTATTATATATGTATATATGTATGTTTGAACTCTTATATAGTGGTAGAACTATGTGACTATGAGCGACTATGATGATGATAAATTCATCCATCTCCAATCCACTTAGGAGTGCAAATATTTACACAATTTATACGAAACGGAGGTATGAACATATAATATTTCCAAAAACGAAAACAAACATAAACGTTCACATACAGACACACACATCCACATACAGTCGTATACGCATTCGCTTAACAATCATTCTTAGACTGATGATATTAAAACAAATGCATGCCAAGAGTACACTAGACGACCGAGGGAACATTGAACAGTTTCGGGGAAGTTGAAGATTACCCGGTAAACAATGGAACATCAGCCGTTTGGCAGTTTTATTCCAAAACAAAAATTAAATTTTTATTTTAATTAATAATACACGCTGAAAAACGTTATATGCTTCTGTAGTATAGTGCCCCAAATATTTCGTGCTGCAAAAAACATATATATGTTTAGGGTATACTCCAAATAGGTAATATTTGGCACATACAAATAATACATATATTTGTCGTTGTCGTTCTAAACAAATCTTTGATTACATCCTAATGTTTTTTTTTATTTGGGACTATTACCACCGATACAAAGATTTATGGGCCTTAAAATATTCAAAAAATATATTGATACCTTAATTGTATTACTCTTCAATAACTATTTAGTTTTCAATAGTGTTAGTTTATGTAGTGTTCAATACTAGATGAAGCCACGCACCCTTTTCAAATCGCCAATATTCAGTTCGATTCGTGCAATGGTTCTGCAGATATCTCATTTTCAGTAAGGGAAGCGTATGCGAGGTCATGCTGTCATTCCCGATATCGCCAATTTTTTGCTGGGTCACGCATAGTGACGTCAAATACATCTTTACCAAATTTCAATACGATTGGTGCAATATTTAGTCTTCAACGATCTTCGCAGTATAGCTTTTGTAATGAAATCGTTTTGGGGTAAATCGGTTGGAAGGTTTCAAATTCCATAACGATCATATTAAATATTATCACGCGCACTTGCTCTATCCCGGCTACTTTTGGTGAAACTACTTATATTGACTCCAATAACTTACAATCCAAATGTCTTTCCTCTAGAGTCAATAGTTTTGAGACAATACATTTTTAACTAATTCTACTCCTACTTTTGCCACACACACACTAATCCGATCCAACCAATTTTAGTTTAATTGTTTTATAATAACTTTACTAACTGTTGCCAAGCCTACTAAGTTTGTGCTGTCCACTTTTGGTAAAAGTACTAATATTGACTCCAAAAATTTACAGTCCAAATTTCGTTCTTCTATGGTCAACAGTTTCGGATTTAATAAAATCTGATCCATCAAATTTGTTTTAGATAATAACTCCACAAACGTGTGTTCCAAATGTCATTCTTCCACCATCAACATATTCTGAGATATCCGATTTTTTGTATAATACGACGCCCACCCACTTATTCTATCGCGTCCACTTTTGGTGAAATTACTAATATTGACTCCAATAACTTACAACCCAAATTTCCTTCTTCTATGGTCAATATTTTCTGAGAATTTTTTTTAGATAATAACTCCATTAACCTGTTGTTCCAAATGTCTTTCTTCTTCGATCAACACATTCTAAGATATTTATTTAATACCACGCCCACTTGTTCTATCGCGCCCATTTTGGTTTAGTTATTAATATTGACAATAACTAACAACCCAATTTCGTTTTTCTACGGTCAATAGATTCTTAGATAATACTTTTTTAACTAATGCTACGGCCGCTTTTGCCACAGCAACTAATCCGATCCAGCCAAATTTTAGTGGTGTTTTAGATAATAACTCCACTAACGTATGTTTTCTAGGATCAACACTTTCTGATATATTCGAATTTTAAATAATGCCACACCCACATTTGCCCCACCCACATGTTCCAAAACCATATCAAATGGCTTTCAAACAAAAGAAAACATTTTAAAATCGGTCCAGTGGTTTCAGAGTCTATAAAGAACGAACATACTCGTACATCTATATATATAAAAATGAAACGGTCCATCTGTGTAATGGCATCACGTCAGAACGGCTGGAGAGATTTGGATGATTTTTTTTTTATTCGATTCTAAATTTTCACGAGATGGTTTATATAGAAAAAAAAAATTAATTGGACAAAGGGGCGTGGTACCTCCCATACAATTCGCAGGTTAAAAATCCGATATTTCTGCTCCTATTATAGGTATAGTGCTGAAATTTTGTTTGTATGCATTTAATGGCAGATTATGTGAATTTTCCAAAAATGGGCGGAATCGGACCAATGGGCGTGGCCCCGCCCATATAAGCCAAATTTTGAAATTGAGATATTTTGCACAATTTGTTAGCGAGAGTGCTGGAATTTTGTGTATATGTAAACGGTGGCAGTCTACGTGATTGGTCCAAAAATGGGCGGGATCGGACCAATGGGCGTGGCCCCGCCCACATAGACAAAATTTTGATATCTTGCACAATTTGCTAGCGGGAGTGCTGCAATGTTGCGTATATGTATCTGGTGGCATTCTATGTAATTGGTGAAAAAATGGGCGGGACCGGACCAATGGGCGTGGCCCCGCCCATATAAGCCAAATTTTGAAATTGAGATATTTTGCACAATTTGTTAGCGAGAGTGCTGGAATTTTGTGTATATGTAAACGGTGGCAGTCTACGTGATTGATCCAAAAACGGGCGGGATCGAACCAATGGGCGTGGCACCGCCCATATAAGCCAAATTTAAAAAATGTGATATCTTGCACAATTTGTTAGCGAGAGACCTGGAATTTTGTGTATATATACCCGTTGGCGATCTACGTGATTGGTCCAAAAATGGGCGGGTTCGGACCAATAGGCGTGGCCCTGCCCACAATGACCAAATTTTGAAATTTTTATATCTTGCACAATTTGCTATCGGGAGTGCTGCAATGTTGTGTATATGTATCTGGTGGCATTCTACGTAATTGGTCAGAAAATGGGCGGGATCGGACCAATGGGCGTGCCCCCGCCCTTATAAGCCAAATTTTGAAATTGATATAACTTGCACAATTTTTTATCTAGAGTGCTGTCATGTTGTAGATATGTATCTGGTGACAGTCCACGTGATTGGTCCAAAAATTGGCGGGATCTGACCAATGGGCGGGCCACCGCCCATATAAGCCAAATTTTGAAATTGAATTATCTTGCTCATTTTGTTAGCGAGAGTGTTGAAATTTTGCGTATATGTATCTGGTAGCAGTCTACGTGATTGGCTTTCAAATGGGCGGAATAGGACCAGTGGGCGTGGCCCAGCCCATATTTTGATATATCTTGCAAGTATTATATAGGAAATACATGAACAAAAATGCTCGGTATGCGATAATTACAGCTGCTCACTCCAATACAATCGCAATATGATAATGTGATGCAATATCAGTGAAACAAGAATTTGGAAATTTTATAAGTATACATTTGTATTTTCTGGACTTTCCACTGAATTCGGTATTTTTTCATTCAGTGAATTTATTACTAATACCAGTAAGGAAAGGCAGAAAGTCGGGCGGGGCCGACTATATAATTCCCTACACCTCCCTAACAATGCGATAAGGGTCATTGCGATAATAATTTGGAATAATTGGTAAATGTATTTTGAACCGACTTCTATAGCGCTTTGTAACCAAATCTGGAGGAACATATATATGGAGGTTATATATAAATCTGAATCGATTTTCCTAGAATACTCATTCATGTAAAATAGAAACCTGTTTCTGTCGAATTTCGTACTGATCGGATATAAAACACAGTCTCTACAGCGCTTACATGTCAAATTGGGGGTAACATATATATATGGGGGCTATATCTAAATCTGAACTGATTTTCTCCGAATTTTGCGGCATTCCTTCATGTAATAAGAAACCTCTTTCTGCCGAATTTCTTACTGATCGGATATAAAATACAGTTTCTACAGCGCTTGAATTTCAAATCGGGGGTAACATATATATGGGGACTATATCTAAATCTGAACCGATTTTCTCCGAATTTGGCACTATTCCTTCATGTAATAACAAACCTCTTTCTGCCGAATTTCGTACTGATCGGATATAAAATACAGTTTCTACAGCGCGAATTTTGACATGGGCAGCGAAGCGCACCGGGCTCAGCTAGTACATACATAAATTCAAACATTTTTCCATTTATATATACGGATAGATAGATTGTTGTTCAAAAATATATTTTCTTCCAAACCAAACATATCGAAAACGGGAATTCCGCCCCGTGTACCTTAGAAAAATTTTTAACATTAAATAATTCATATACCCAAATGGGAATTATGACCTAAATTTCTTCGGATATTATACCAACTGTCGTTACCCACTTGTGACCGAATAATGCTTTGGGCAAAATCCCCATTAAATTGAGGACACAAAAGCCAACAAATAGGCAGAATAATGCCGGCAAATAATTGCCGGTGTCGAAAGATCTTGAAGAGTTTTTCCTTTGCGACTATCTAAAATTCTAGTATGCAAAGTAAAACGTTTTGATATCCCATATAATCTACCGACAAAATCTTAAGGTATTTTGGCCGTTTCATCAATTTTCCTGGGTAACAATTCCGTCTATAAAACAGTGACTAAACACTCCTTTATCCGCATCTGTCAGATATGTACAGGCGATTGTTTTAATACACTTTAGTTTAATTTAATAACTTAAGAAAATTCCCATCGATATCTGTGTGTCAGATTGCCTCTCTGTTTGGCTCCGTTCATGGGTGCGTATGTTCGTGTGTGTGAGCGCTCATTTTTAATAGTGAACGAGTCTCCAAAATGTTTATTTATTTCCTCTCTCTCACACACACACTCGCAACAACTGAAGGGAAATGATAGGAATTTGAAACGGAAACAGAGCATTTTGTACTTTTGGTTAATATACTCGTTCCTCTATCTATCTGGTGTGTATGTCTCGCCTATTCACTCCACTGTTTGAAGGGTGCGCGACTGTGAATCAGAAATGGGAAGTGAGAGTCTACTATCTTCGTACGCTCCCCCATGTGAATGTATTTTACAGGTCGAGTGTGTGGTTTGTCGTCTATGTATATGTAAGTATGTTAGGATGTATCGAAAACAGCCGTTTTTCTAGAATTTCAAATTTTAAGAGACAGCAATTGATTCTCATTAATTGTTTCAGGCTATTTTTGCTTGTATATATTTATTGTCGTGGCATTTGAATTAAAGATATTTTTTTACTTTGTTCCTTACCTTCATATACTATTTTGCTATTGGAGCCAAACTGATTATTTCTATGCCAACTCTAAAAGACATGGCCATTTAAAATTACGTTTAAAAAGTATTTGTTTGGTATTTTTATACCCTCACTTTAGTGTGACGAGGGTATATATCATTTGCTACGAAAAAAAGTGTAACACATCGAAGGAGTGATCTAAGACCCTAAGTATGTTCGGCGGATATTCGTTTTGGGCCATTTTAAGACGAATGAGCAATGTCCGTCCGTCTGTCTGTCTGTCTGTCTGTCTGTCTGTCTGTCTATCTGTCTATCTGTCTGTCTGTCTGTCTGTGTGTCTGCTGGCTGGTGCGCACGATAACTCTCGAAAGGAGTAACCGATTGACTTCAAATTTGGTACGTGGTAATATTTTTTTCTATCTCCGGCTAAGTTCGAAGATGGGCCATATTGGTCCACTCCTTCTAGTACCTCCCCCACAAAGTGTTAAAATGTTGTAAAATATTGAACCTTTAATAACTGCTATACTACTTATTCGAATCTTCTGAAATTCCACACATAGCATTAGTTTATTAGTCGCTATCAACTCGAGAAAAATGGGCCAAGTTGCTACGCCCCTTTTGGTACCTCCCACACAAATGCACCATTTTGCAGCAAAAGTTATCAGCTTATAACATTAATACCAGTGTATAAAAATACTTGAAATTTTGTACAGTGTATTGCTTTTATAGTGCCTACAGTCCAGTGAAAAATGGGTGTTATATTCACGCCCCTTTTGGTAGCTCCCACACAAAGGTAACATTTTGCACCAAAAGTTAACAGCTTATAACATTAATACCAGTGTATAAAAATACTTGAAATTTTCTACGCTATTGCCACACCCCTTTTTGTACCTCCCACACAAAGGTACAATTTTGCACAAAAAGTTAAGAGCTCACAACATGAGTACCAATGCACGTAAATGCCACAACATTTTGCACAGTGTAACGCTTTTGAAGTGTCTATAGCCCTGTAAAAAATGGCCGTTATCACCCACACAAAATGTCCAAATGTACCTCCCACACAAAATGTCCAAATCATACCAAAATTAATAAACCAGTGCAAATAAACGCTTATAATTCGGCGCAGGGCAATGTATTTAAAATATCTACTATTCAGCGAAAAATAGGTGTATTTGTTAAACCCGTTCTGGTACCTATACCATACAATCTAACAGAATAATTCGTGGAATATTCAATATTACATTACTCACAAAGTGAGGGTATACCTTAGTCGGTTTACCCGACTGAAACTTTCTTACTTGTTTTCGAGAGGAAAGCCCACAAATTTTGTTTTATATTAAAAAATATATGTATTAAAAAGTATATGGGGGATTGCCAAGTGAGTCAACTTTTAATAGCGATGTCTTCTGATCGGGATGAAACTTGTTCCAAGTTTAGTCATATTGGATAGTATTTATGACATAAAATATCAACGAGATTATGTTTTCGGTTAAGGAATGTCCCAGTTGGAGAGTTTGTAATTTTGGTCAAACGGCCCTTTTTTTCCATCCATATAACTAATTACCTATTGTATTTAGAAAATTTTGCCCAAAGTGTTGTCGATAGCTTTTTCTTCAATCTGTTTTTGACATTTTTGTGAAAACCCATCTTTTTTTCAGGATTTGGTTCAAGATTTATTGCGAAAAACCAATTTTTTGAGAAAACTTTAATAACTTTTTAATTAAAACCTCTTCAAAACATTGCAAATTTCACTATTATCATATCTTTATAACTTTATCGTAAAGTCTGAATAAAATGAGACCATTCTAAAGAAAATCGATGCAGAATTGAAAAAGTTGTAGCTAATTATGTAAGTCTACAAACATAGAATATCCGTTTAGTTATGATTACATTATGTTATTAACATAGTACATTTGGTATTTTTGGCAACTTGTGGGGTTGGTCGATTTTTTAATTATACATCGCTTTTCTTCAGAATGTGTTACAATTTAATCATGACTTTACGATAAAATACATTTTTTAATTAAAAAATTATTAAAATTTTCTTAAAATATGTAATTTTTTCGTAATACCTTGTAAGATATAATCTGCAGATGGGGTGAAGAAATTATGTTAGGAGAGGATGAAGAGGATTAAGAGGAAAGCTTTTCCTGGACCAATTACGATAAATGGTTTTTCAGTTATGCTAAAATATAGGTCGACAGTAGATTTTTAAATTCTTTTTTTTATTTATATATATTTTTAATCTCCCACAGATGATCCTCGATGAGAATCGAAATATTGAGAAAATAAATAATAAAATTCAGTAAACAACAATATACTGACCTCGAGCTCAATTAAAAACCAATCAAAATGTGATAAAATATTGATGCGATTTTTTTATTTTCTTTAAAAGGTTGAAGTAAGAACTATCGAAAACACTTTGTACAAAATAGGATGGAAAAAGGAGCCGTCTGCCTCAAACTCGGACAGTTCTCAGCCGATCTCGTTGATATTTTGTGTCATAACTGCTATCCAATAGGACAAACTTGTTGCGAGTTTTATCCGGATCAGAAGATATCGCTGTAAAAAATGTTCTACCTTGACATGAAATCCCCATATACATATATTTCGGAATCAATACAAAAAAGGCTCTTCTACTAATGCCTTTTAAGCGAAATTGATGTTTTCGGTACAGCCTAATGCATGGTTATGATGATACGACTAGTGTTCGTTGTGGAACAAAAAAAATCAATTGTGTAAACACTGAATCGAGATTAGCTATAACTGCAGTGGCAATTCCCAAAATGAGTGATTACGCTTTATATTGGGTAAATTTTGGAATTTTCAATCCTCTCCCTTCTCTCAGATGCTTGATGGTGATTGGCATGTGGTGGTAAGAGGAGACAGATTAAATGGCCTGATGAGGGGGGACAGTAAGATAATGATGTTCATAAATGATTGGTCGTATCTTATGACATCAAACTGCAGGACATCGCTGAGATTTCTTAAGGCTGCACAGTGGGCTAATGTATACGATTTTCAGGTCGCATATTAATTTACAACATTGTATAATTTAGACAAGTTACACGCAGAGAATCCATATAGACAACAGCCATGTAATCAAATATAATACTCTTCGTTTATGGTTGAGGTCTATTGTCTAAACGACACTATTTTGAAAAAGTAGGTTTCATAAGGGGTTTCCAATAATTTCTTTGAAAAAAACATACTTATTGTTAAGGAAATTCAAAAGTTTTTTATTTAATGTGAAGAACAATCGATACAATTAAGTTCTAAATAAAACGTCATTCAAATGGCCTCCACGACTTCTTCTGAAGGAACGAATTCGATGAACCCAATTTTCGAGCACTTTTTCCACTAAATCAAGTCGTACGAGTATGTCATGAATGGCACGTTCAATATTGACTTGTAAAGCTTAAAGAGAGTCATTGGTCGAAAGGACTTGGAATTCAAATAATCGAATCTCCAAACTTTTCTCGCAACAATTCAATTTCATTTGCTGTGTGGCACGTAGCCACAATCGGTCAATGGCAAAAAGATAGCCATTTTCGTAGGTCGACTGGAAAGTGTTTTTTGATTTAAAAAAAGTGGACTTGGCGCACGAAAAGTTGTAATTGGAGAACGATTATTTTGATAACAAAACTGAATAATTTGTAGGTTTCAGTCCGATTTTAACATAAAAACAACTGAGATAAGTCGAAAATACATTTACAGATTTATAAATATTTGTAATAAAATGTTATAACAAATAATTTGTTTATTAACATTTTAATTTTCGGTCTCGGATGATATTTCTGTGAAAATGCCCATATACGTTATTTTATATCTGTTCACCTGAAAACTAATACACATTAATTAAATATTTTTAATGTCGAAGGGTTGCGCATAACATTTTCTGGTGCAATATGGAATACGAAAAAAATATTAAAAAAAATATTTATGGTATTTTTATACCCTACACCACACTGTGGTACAGGGTATTATAAGTTTGTTTCACGACAGATGTTTGTAACACCTGAAAATAACACAGCTAGAATCACCTTAATGTATACCGATCGACTCAGAAGCTGAGTCGATTTAACCATGTCTGTCCGTCCGTCTGACCATGTAAAGTTGTTCGTCGACTACAGGTCGCAATTTCACTCCGATCGTTCTGAAATTTTGCAGTTTAGAGTATTTCGCAGCTATAAAGATCCCTATTGAATTTGGTTGAAATCGGTTCAGATTTAGATATAGCTCCCATATATATCTTTCTTCCGATTTGGCCCTTTAGAATGGTAGAGTAGAATGGTAGAGTTTCCATGTAGAATGGTAGAGTTTCTTGATCCATGAACCAACATTGCCGAATTTGAAGAAAATCGGTTAAGATTTAGCTATAGCTCCCATATATATGTTTCGTCCGATTTTGCTCTTTAGTCCTGTAGAAGCTGTATTTTACATCCAATCATTTTGAAATTTAGAATAAACAATTTATACATGAATTACAAAATTTATATCTCAGAGTTATTCAATATTACGAGAGTGGTGTAGGGTATTATATAGTCGGCCCCGCCCGACTTTAGCCTATCCTTACGGGTTTTTTTAAGTTTTGTCTGGCTCGAGGTCATATATAAATTAAAAACTGATGGTGTTGTTTCTATTATGTTTTATTTTTATTTATTTACGATGTTTCGATCGTCTTTGACGATCATATTAATTAAAACAAAACAAACCACTTTTTTTAAAAAAAAATCTTTCTTTAAAATTCCAATTTTCTTGGAAGATGCCTTAAATATTTGAAGTATATGATCAATAATGACGGGATACACGTTAAATTAAAGGAAATTATGAGAACCTCAAATGTTTGACACTTTCATGTGAAAACAGAAGTTAAGTAACTGTCGCTGAATCAATTAGATAAACATTGTTTTTTTTTTTAAAATCGTTTTTGATGGCACGAAAAAACCATGAAAAATAGAAAAAAATCCGCAAAAAATGTTCCAATACGGTTTGTGTACCCCTCTATTGTGAACAAGGGTATATGTCTGATGCTGCCAACCAAAAGTCGATGGAGTGACCTAAGAGACCCCAAGAATATTTGGCAGAAATTCGTTAAGTCCTTTTAGCAATGTCCTTCTGTCTGCACGCACGATAACTTTCGACATGATTAACAGATTGAATTCAAATTTTGTATGTGTCAATATTTTTCTATCTCAGGCTAAGGCCAAAGATGGACTATGTTGGTACACTCCTTCGAGTACCTCCCCCACGAAGGGTCAACATTTAGTGAAATATTTATTATCCCATAACTTTTATACTACTACCCAGAATCTTTCACAATTCCACACATAATATTATTTTAATAATCGCTATCATCTTTAGAAAAATGGGCAAAGTTGCCGCGCCCCTTTAGGTACCTGCCGTATAAATGGACCATTTTGCACAAAAAGTTAACGGCTTATAACTTAGATTCCAGTCCATAGAAATACTTGACATTTTGTGAAGTGTAATTCAGCTTTCATAGTATCTACAACCCCATGCAGAATGGGCGTTATTGCACGGGGAAAAATCGCCATTTTTTGGAACAGAGATTTTAAATCTATATATCGTCATCAGAAACGGAAAAGGGCATATCATCAAGTTTGAAAATTTTACAGGAGAAGCAAAAAACTAAATAAAATGAAAAGTGCTGTCGTTAGAAAAACGGGGTTTTCAGAATAATATCTAAATATAATGATGCATATATAAAATCACACAAACATTATTTATAACTTGTTTGTGAAAATTGCGAGAAATAGGATTTTTTAACTATGAAAAAATAAATAATTTGTTGTTAGGCCCTTTAAAATTTCGTTAATAAATTCGCCATTTTTAATATTACGCCGCTAAAATTTTGTCGGGATGTGTAGTTTGATGCAGTGTACCGAAATCCAACAAAAACTGAATTTCAATTTTTCTTGTTGTTACGCCCTTTTTCGTTTCTGATGACGATATATAAAGAAGAATGTGTGTTTGTTGGTTTGTACCGTATAGGCGACAAAACGGCTGGACCTATCTTCTTCAAATTTTCACAGAATGTACATTGGGTACTTGAATTTTCAAATTTCAAAAAATATATGCCAAATTTTGAAATTGGTATATGTATATTGCACAATTTGTTAGCGAGAGTGCTGTAATTTTTGTGCATATATATATCTGGTGGTGGTCTACGTGATTGTTCGAAAAATAGCCGGGATCGGACCAAAGGGCATGGCCCCGCCCATTTAAGCCAAATTTTTAAATTGAGATATCTTGCACAATTTTTTAGCGAGAGTGCTGTAATTTTGTGCATATGTATTTGGTGGCAGGATTCGTGATTGGTTAAAAAATGGACGGGATCGGAAATCTCAATCTGGGGCAACGAAGTGGACCGGGTTCAGCTAGTATTATATATTTCTCAAACTAACTAACTTTCTCAAATAAAATATGTGTTTTCAAACTAATATATATTATTAGAATAATTCAAAACTTTGCTGAATTTTTCGAATTTCTTTATTTCGAGTTAAGTAAAGGGTGGTTAAATTTTAACCCCCAATTTTTGTAAAACGTTTTCGTTCGTCTACCACGAATCGTCCACAATCAGTCAATTGATACGCGAAATATATAATCCACAGGAGTCCATAATTCCTCATGTACTACAGGAATGCACGGAAATTGTTCGTACCGAAAATATTTCATGCCTATCTTTTATAGATTTCGAGTTGTAGTTAATTGAAAACAGGAGGAAGGGCCGATGTTGATTTTGAATAAAACAAAATATCGGCCAAATGGCCTCCGCGACCTCGACGGCACACCTCCACCCGATGGTCCAAATTTTCGATGACACTGAGGCATAATTGAGGTTCTATGCCGTTAATGTGCCGAATTATCTCATCCTTTAGCTTTTGAATGCCAGCTCTTGCTGGTTTATTGAAGTACACCTTTTCTTTCAAATAACCCCGAAGAAAGAAGTCCAACGGTGTGAAATCACATGATATTGGCGGCCAATTGACATCGCCACGACGTGAGATAACACGGCCATTGAATTTGTTGCGCAAAAGAGCCACTGTTGAAACCACATATTGTCCACATCCATATCTTCCAATTCGGGCCATAAAAAGTTCGTTCACAGTAACTGCCTGATCGGCCTCATTTCATTTCGTCGCCAGCCCATAAGCCGCACCAAAGGAACTGGGCGAGCATGCACATCACATCTCCTAGAGACCCGGTTTTTTTCGCATAATTCTCCTGATTGTGGTCACATTTGCTCGATTATGCTGATCAAAAAAACATCACGAAGTGCATGCAATGCATTTTGATTTGAACGCCCATTTTCGTAAAAGGCTTAAAAAACATTAACGCGTTGCTCGATTGTTTGTCTTTCCATGGTTCAAATTGAGTTAGTCTGAAATTGAGAAATGTCAAATGAAATGCAGAAAAAAAGTAGACGTTTAGGTGTAGTTCACATTCAACATCGGCCCTTACAATTTATCCACACTTTATTACAGTAATAAATAGCATCAACTTTTTTAAAGCACTCATTTTAAATTTCTAAATATTCCATGATATCATTTGTTGTTAATCCATCGATCAATATATCATTATGCAAGATTATATGATTTCAATTATTAAGGAATTTTACGAACATTTAAAATTTCTAAAAAAAATAATTTTTAATTATTGAAGAACTTAAAGCTTGCATAATGTTTAAGGTATCTATGTATATATTTTTTATATTTAAACTAGCAAAAGAGAAATAATTCAAAATTCTATCTGAGTAAACATATTTTAAAAAAAGTACGGAAATGGAAATCTGATAAAAATAGAAAGCACAGACAAATGTATTCTAAATATTTGAAGTTTCTGTTATATTACTTCCAATGTAGTTTGAAAGCTACGGGCTTGCATTTTTTTTAATTTTCCTATTTTTACAATATGGGTCATCATTTATACATTTGTCCATAGATTGTTTTTAAATAGGATCTGTTTCATTCTTTAGGATGCTAGCTTTCAAAAAACGGAACAAAGAAATTGTTTTGCGAATTTTGTTATATTTTTTTAGTTTTTTTCGTGCCAGTAAAAAAAATGATGCTTTTAAAAAAATCAATTTTATCTAATTGTTTTAACTTCAGTTTCAGCAATTTTAGCCCTCAAATTACCTTTAATTCAAATGGTATCTCGGCTTTATCTAGCTTATACTTCAAAAAATATGGTTCAAATACTAGAGGTACCTTCCATGAAAATTGGAATTCTAGAAATTTTTTTTTAAAAAAATCATTACCATAAAACTAAATTTGGTTTTGGTTTCATAAAATAGTATACCTCAATCTATACACAAACAAAAATTGCATAGTGTAACTTGTTTTTGCTTTAATATCAGCAAAATTATATATTTACACGTATTTTAATGTACTTGTCGTTAATCTACAGATTTTAGCTATGATATAGGCATTCATAACTGTTAATTTATTGATATATGTTGGAACAGGATTTGATAAAATTGTTGTTTTGATAATAGCGAAATATACTAATTAATTTTTCAGTTTTTATTTAGACGTCTACGAGTTCTGTTGGCTTTTTAAATAAACATAATTTTATAACATCTCGTTTGTCATTTTGATATCGAACTACAACATATATATATATGTATAAGTAGATATTCAAAGGTATACGAGTATGAATTTATTTTTTTTTCATTAAAAAATTATTAAATAAAAACATGGTTTGATTCACTTTATTAAATAAAAAACGCGCCAACAGGCCCACTGTGCTACATAATATTTTGAAATTTGAAACTAACGGAAATGATTTTAAGCGAGAGTAAATGACAGAATCAATAAATTCATAAATGGCTTTTGTCTTAATTGGCGATGACCATCACTTGGTAATCCATAGAACTTCTCAAAGACTACACATCTACACAAACTTGTCATGCGGCGACTTTATTGCTCATCTGTCGACGATTTTTAGGCAGAAGGATTCGAAGCGAGTGGACATTGGGCAAAACGTGCACATGGCACTAATGGGGTGATTTTAAAAGGATAATTTTCTGAAAGCACCAACGTTAACAACAACAGCAATAAACACAAGGACAACTACGATAACAATTAAAATTAGGAAAATGTTAATAATATTTACAAAGTGTTGAGGAGATTTAAATAAAGTAAACATCATTAGTCCATCCGTCATTCATTTATCCACTCACATGCGTTTAGTTTGAGTTTTTCCAATTATCATAATTAACAAGTTGTGCAAGATGGAATGACCACATTGTGCATTCGTCCCGTTCAGACCAGGATACTGGACATAACGAATGAGAGACTAAGATTAAGGAAGTCAAACGGACAGTCTCTGATTAAGTGGTTGCCTGCGGTATTATTGCATGTGTGTATGTGTGAGGAATGGCAGAGTAGTAGTGTTTGCATTATTAATCCCATGAGTAGGAAATTCTATAAACCACGACAGCAGAATATCCCAAAAACACGTGGAATGTTAAAGTCAAAGGATCATCTTTTAGTTAAAACAAACAAAACATCCTCAACTGATAATCACAGAGATTTAACTGCAGTAATGTCTGTGAATACTGTTGTTCACTGACCGTTGTTTTGGCTGTCATGGCGGGGATTTGGATAATTGACGTCAAGCCAATACGTTTTAAAACAAACATTCGAATTTCCCATCAACTACTAATTGTATATTTATTTATCTTCATTATTAACATTTATTACTTTCAACAATGAAGTGGTGGAGTCTGAGGTTGATGGCTATTTTAGAGAGCTAGACAGTCCTTCCTATTTATACACGCTGAAAAAAAATCGCCTCTGTAGTATATTGTCCCAAACATTTTCTGCTTGAAACATATATATTTTTAGGGTGCACTCTAAATATATAACATTTGACACATACAAATATTATATGTTTGGGAGGATGTTGTTCTAGACAAAACTATGTTTACATCCTAATATTTTTTATTTGCATATGTTATTTCCCAAACAAAGATCTGTTTGCGTGAATATATATATATTCTTTAATTTTTTTAAGTTTTCCACAATTGAAAGGTAATTTTAAGAAATTTTTAATGTTAGTAAAATTTCTTTATAATTGAAAATAATGACTGGGAATAGTTAAAAAAAAAATAAGTGGTTTCAAATAGAAGTTAATGCTAAGTATGCCATTTTAATAGGAAAGCATAATTCGAAAACATGGAAAAAAATTAAAACTAAAGTTCGAAAAATTCAGCAAAGTTTTGAAAATCTTTTTTTTTTAAATAAAATATATTTGGAAATATTCATAAACAATAATTTTATTTGTATTTAAACACATATTTTATTTGAGAAAATTAGTTCGCAAATATATTTTATTCTAATATATTAACATATGCGTTCTAAATACATTTTACTGATTTTCAAATAAAATTTATTTGCTCGAAAATATATAATAATTAAAAATTTGTGTTCCAAGTATATTTTCTTTCGATTCAAACAAATCAAAAAATGCAATTTTGCCCCGTGTAGGCTATCGAAGATATTGAATATCGCTGCGAACAGTGTATCCATTTAAATGGAGATTATGTTAACAAATAAAATAAATGTTTCCCAAATTTGTGTTTTCTTTGTGAGGTCGGCTAATTTTGGCACGGTCCTTGTGTCCGTGTGGATACGTATATGGATACGAGGTTTTAATAAGCAGAAGTTTCATCTCTAAAATACAGAGAACGATTTAGATCTAAAAAGTTGAATTTTACATTAACTTATAGCTTTTTTTCACTTAGCATAATGCTCCCTTCGCCCAAAAATTGAAAACTTTGACCTACTGTAAAAAAAACTCAAACCAGCTGGACCATAAGTTTATTCTACAAAAATGATCTACTCAACATGCCCTTTCAAAATTATAGGGTCGCTACTCTGTTCAAAAAATATTGTTGGACAGTGTAATAATTACGTGATTTTTCAATTTAAATTTCATAAAAATGTAAATATATTTCCTTTGAATTCAAACATATCAAAAACGGCGATTCTCCCCCGTGATTGCCGCCTTAGAATTTTTATGATATTTAATAGAAATTGAAAAATCAAGTAATTCTTGCATTTCGCAAAAACTTTTAATTTGTAATATTCGTTTGAAAGAAAAATCAAGAGAGAGCCATCTTGAAGATAATGTTTTATGTATTATAACTAATTAATCGGCCCAAGTGTTCATACAAAAAATAAAAACAATGGCATTGCTGATCATTTGTGGGAAAAGTTTACACCTTGTTCATTTGGTGAAATTTCACACATATTTAAACGCTCCTCGCAACATCAAAACTGCCATTGTAAGATCTAAGCCCAAAAGAATATATGTTGTCCACCCTGTTCCAAAAGAAATGTAGTCGGTAAAATTACCCATGATCTTTTGTGGTATAACTACACCCGCTCCGAATGATTGTCATAGAAACAAAAATACTACAAAACAGGGAATAAGTGTCATTGTGTTTGGGATCTAAGATGAACATACTCTTAGGTGATGGTGTTCTGCCACCGATCTAACAAACGTTGTGGTTTTTTTGTTTATAGCTAAAAAACGGAGAAGCATGCCATACAAATTGATTCCATTTTTATCTTTTTTTTGTAAGAAAGGATCAAATCAGGCGCCAACACACATCTCACAGTTGCAGAGCCCGAATGAAAGCATGTCTTTAAATTGTAATTACATGACGGTTGATGGTGAGAAGATACCATCACCGCATCCACACTCAACATCATCCTCGTCGATTGACATTCGTCTGCATTGCAAAGGATGAAAGAAGTTATCACAAGTTGAAGTCTTTCACAAGTTCCACTCATTTGAACCCTTCAGTCCCAGAACATTGTGCAATGAGACACTTGAGAAGTCCCTCAAGTGGCGTGTTGTGCGATATGTTCATCACGGCGGCGACGACGGTGATGATGATGACGGCACTGACTTCCCTTACGAAGAGTTCTGGAGTGTATGATGGTATGGGTCACGGTTTAAGTTCAATTTCATTACCCCATAACGAAAAAAAACTACATGTCCTTGTTCGGACGTTCGTCGCTCTAACTACCCATCATTATGTCGAGGACGACTATGATGATGTCGATGTTGATAATATCACTCACTCCGTGTCATTGTTGGGAAATGTGAAATGTCGATATTAAATTTATTATTAGACAACGAAGGAACAACAATACTACGGCCACAACTACGACCAACAGTCAGTCAGTCAGTTGAGTTTCATTGAATGATTGATGGTGCGTAATTTGGGTGGAAAAAGGGGTGGTTGATTGGGTTGATTGTTTGGCCTATACCACTCACTCACTCACCACTCACGGCGGCTATGACGAGCCGGTTAATGTTTTATTTTCCTGGAGTTCGGTGCTTGGTTGCGCCGCCGTCTAATGTTGGCCCAACAAAGGTGTGCCCCGAGAGTACTTATTTTGAAATACGAAATTCAAAACAGAAAACACATTCATAGTAAGTTTACGAGGCAATACACACCAACAACAATAACTGGCAGCGTGGCCTGAGCGTTGGTTCGACGGCAGTTAACAAAACCATTTGGCCGAGTGACGCGTGTCGATGTTTTGGTAGTGCCATTGGTGGGCATTATTAGAAAACAATTTAATTAAATATTCGTTTAAAATATAACGAAACGAACGTAATGTGAAATACACTTTCTACTCGAAGCGTTTTTTAATGTGAGAACTTATTTTGAAGTTCGTCATTGTCTGATTCAATGTTGTATTAGGTTAAAATGATTCCATGTTTCTCATGACATCTCCTTTTGGGAATGGAGTGGAGTGGTTCGTTGGATGCTTCATTTCGAAAAACTACTTTGATAGAATAGTTTGTAATGTATACTTGTAGTTCTGTGTAGTAGTCAAATATCATTCCCATACCTCAGTCGATATTTCTGAATGTTTAGGTAGCATCCGATATATTGTCAAGATCAATTAGATTAGCTCTCCGAATCTTATTATGCCCTCGTCTATACGACGCATTAAAATGTTTTATTTTGTATGTCCATGCAAAAAGTTTTTTCAAAGTTGATATGGATGCATTTGACAGATACGACTTAAACAAGAGTGAGTGTGGCACTTCCTGCACAAATAAAATAAAAAGTGAGAAACCTGTGTATATTTTGGGTTGACAGCAACAATTTTCAAATTATGTTTCAACGCTTTTGATTATGCTGTTGGGCGGGAGCCGAAAAATGGGCGCGGCACTGTTGAATAAAAAAAAATCTACTTAAAATTCAAAATATTTAATTAAATTAAATGAAAAATTAAGGTTTAAATTTCAATTAAATCAAATATCTGTGACATAATATTACAATATTATATTATATATTATTAGTTTTCTGCTGTTAGCTCCATGATTTAATTGCGGGTTCTTAAAACATTCGGTAATCCCTCATAGGGTTTCTTTATTGCAATACGCATCTAATTAAATCTCACCCAATCAATGTTTAGGTTTCTGAAGAAATTCCCACCAAAAATTTTCAAAAGGCAATAAAATGAATTGTTTGTATTCTATTGAATGCCCAAAATACAAACAAATTTATTTTTATCACAAAAAAACTCTGAACAGTTTTGTGGTGGAAAGGTGTGAATTATTAAAGCGTACAGCGAGTATGTGGTTGTTGTTGCTATGGAAAAGTGGAATTAATAGCATTTTACAAGGTGACAATACATAGAACAAAAATAGAAATTAATTTTTCTAGTTGTCAGGAACACTGATAAATAGAAAAAGTTAATACGTTAACAAACGTAGTTTCACAGTCACTCGACAGACTTAGACGTATGTCGATATTAAGATATGGTCACAATATTGCAAGTCATCCAATGACCAATGGGAGTGGATGTGCCAGTGAGTGGTGACCACCACATGCCATGAATAGTATTAAGAAAAAGGACATGAATCTTGTTAACAATAGGGTAGACATTTGGTGTGATGTTAGGACAGTAAAAAAAATTACTGGTTATATTTGTAACTGTCTCGCCCAGAAATGCTTTCAGTTTCGTTTGCCAAGATGCTTTCAGTTTTGTTGCCAAAAATTAAGCATTGCTCTATGCATTCTCTTGAAATAGTTTTAGAATTGGCGTAAAGACTTTAATTATTCATTGTATTTTCTACTTCCGGAATGTAATTTGCTATATTTTTTCTGGATTTTCTAATGGAGAACTTAACTCTTAAAATCCACAAAAGTAAGCGAGTCTAACAATAGAGCTGTCAAATTGTCAACTTAATTGTAAAAATACCAAAAAGGTAGCGAAAAAATCTCGGTCCCTTTAATACTTAGTATAAATTGGAAAAATTTTTACTGGGTAGTGACTTGTAGCGCCCTAAATATAAAGGTTGGGCATTTTATTTGCTATATCGATCGAACCTAATCGACGGTCTGTTCATATTTTCTTATCGAACTGAAATCATGAAATGTAAATATAAGTACACGATGAACGAATTCTGTATATTCTAAAATCGTTTACAAATTCTTGTCAATCGGTGTCTTATATGAAAAATGAAATTCAATAGGATGTTTTTGATATCTTCGATGTAAAAAAAATACAATTAATTTAATGTAAAATTAGAAAGTAGTAGATTAACTTAATGAAGTTATGGCGCATTTTTATATAGTTTGCTTCGAGTTGATGTAAAAATAACATTAAATTAAAGTAATTTTTTCATGAAAAGAAGGATTTTTTTCTTCAATTCACAGAAAATTTGACATTCTATTAATGTCAAATGCACTCCAATCAAATGATTTCAAATAGTTTTGCTGTGTCGTTGTTTAAAGAACAAAATTCATTAAATTTAAGATATTTTACCCAATTTTAATGAAATTTTCATTCGTTTTCAATGCGTAGATTGTGATTCTAAACATCAAAAAACGCCAAAATATCCAATCTAAGCTTTTCAAGTTTGCTTTGTATAATATACATCGATAAGGAAGTTTTATGTTGAAACCTTATTAGATTAGCTACAACTTTTTAAATTATGCATCGATTTTCTTCAGAATAGGCTCGCTTAATTCATGACCGATAAAATCATAAAAATATATCAATTGTGAATTTTTATATTGTTTTATTGGACTTTTATTAAAAAATATTAAAATTTTCTCAAAATATCGAGTTTTTTTTGCAATATTTTGTAAGATATCGTCGAAACAGCTGAACGGATGGAAAATGGTATTATAGGAAGTTGAATTCTTCCTAATTTTCAATTCTTTAAAACCTTTCTCAACCAAATTGGATAAATGGTTCTCGAGTTATGCCAATATATGTGGTTCAACCTCTGAAATTTCTCCATATCACGGTTTATCGCGAGAATTTAAAGAAGCAACCCCCTAGGCTAAGAAAATGAGACGTTGAACAACATATTATGGAATAACTAGAGAACCATTTATCCGAATTGTTTTAGGAAAGCTTTACAAAACACCAAATTAAGTAACCTTCAATTTTATTTAAGGGAATTAGTTTGCAAATATATTGTGTTGTAATATTTTAATTTTATTGAATTTAAAATCAAAATGTATTTGCTCAGAAAATATAATATTTAAACATTTGTGTTCCAAATATATTTTCCTTTGATTCAAACATATCAAAAGAAGGCGATATTGCCCCGTGTAGTACTACTGAAATAAATTCAGTCTTGGGCATTGGGGAATTGCAAGAAAAAGGGTGTCATAGAATCTATTTTGGGTATTGGGTTTTAATAGAAAGTACACTTGACTAAACACAAAAGGCTTCATCTATTTTAAGCTATGAATCTTATGGACATAATTTCGATATATTGTTTATCGTAACTGAAAACCATGTTTAACACGGCAAATCGGAGGATATCTTTCACAAATTAGTAATGACAAAATAATTAAAATTTTTACTTTTGTACACCATGTTACAAAAGTCTACATACGATGTAAAATGTTTGCATTTTATTCAAATCAACAAATATGGCATGCTGTTTTTATATTTTTATTTCACAAATAAAATACACACAACTTATAGAGAAGACAAATGCTCGATTTGTTGAATTGTTAATATATTAAATGCAAAAAACTACACGCTGAAAAAAAATCGCTTCTGTAGTATATTGTCCCAAACATATTCGGCTTGAAACATATATATGTTTATGGTACACTCTAAATATATAATATTTGGTACACACAAAAATTATATATTTGGGAAGATGTTGGTCTAAACAAATCTTTGTTTCCACCCTAATACCTTTTATTTGGGATTTTTAATTCCGAAACAAAAATGTATTTAATTTAAATATTCCGAAAATATCGATTAATTGTGTTAAGTTTTTCTCAGAAATTTAAAATGAGTCCCTTAAAACAGAATGCAATGTAATAACGAAGGAAAAATTAAAAATGAAATAAGAAAAATTCACCAAAGTTTAAAATCTTTTTATATATATATTATATATTTGAAGATATTCCTAAACAATAATTTTATTTGTGTATAAATACATATTTTATTTGAGAAAATTGTTTGCAAATATATTTAGTTGTAATATATGCGTTCCAAGTAAATTTTATTGATTTTCAAATAAAATTTATTTACTAAGAAATATAAAACATTTAAAAATTTGTGTTTCAAATATATTTTCTTTCGATTAAAACATATAAAAAAACGATTTTGGTCCGTGTAGAAATAATCTCTTTGGATAGATAAAGAAAGTCTACATACGAATATGAAACCGTAAGTCCCCATATGAAACGGGAGTGCTATTTGTCAAATGTTTACAAGTAATAGTTAAGTTGCATTCAGAAGAACAGTTCCATAAAAAAATTTCGTATTATTTATAAAACTGTTTTTAAATTTTGTCGTTACAAATGTCTTCAACAATGGAAATATTTCATCAATTTGGAAATTGGCAATTAAACATAAAAATTAAGGAAATTCGATTGCAAAAGTTGGTGAAATGGTAGGTGTAGCAAAGACTGCTGTGCTAACAATAATAAAAAATTACAAGTGGATTATACAAAAGTACGCCAGGGGTGGGTGGGCTCAGCAAAATTTATGGACGAATGCAGAGGAAAATTTGCGTTGCGTTGCTGAAAATCCAAAAACTTGTGTTGTTACAATGGCAAAAACTTTGCGAGATATCGACGGAGTTCATATTCACTTATATTGCATTCGAAGTTCATTGAAAGAAACCGCTAATAAACGAAGTGAACAGAAAACAAGTATGAAAGTTTCAGTCGTGTAAACCGACTAAGGTATACCCTCACTTTGTGAGTACTGTAATATGAAATATTACACGAGTTAATCTGTCAATTTATATGGGAGGTACCAGAGGGGGTTTAACAAATACTCCTATTTTTCGCTAAACAGTAGATGCTTCGAATATATTGCACTGTACCGAATTGTAAGCCTTTATGTGAACTGGTATATTAAAGTTATGATATATTCAATTTTGGTATGATTTGGCCATTTTGTGTGCGAGGTACCAAAAGGAGCGTGTTGATAACGCCCATTTTTCAAAGGGCTATAAGTTCTTTAAAAATATTACACTATGCAAACTTGTGTTGTATTTTCGTGCATTGGTACTCACGCTATAACCTCTTAAATTTTTATATAAAATTGTACATTTGTGTGAGAGGTACCAAAAGGGGCGTGGCAATAACCCCCGTTTTTCACAGGACTGTAGGCACTATAGAAGCATAACACTGCACAAAATGTCAAGTATATTTATGCACTGGTATTCAAGTTATAAGCTGTGATAGTGACTAATATACTAATATTATGTGTAGAATTTCAGAAGATTCGAATAAGTAGTATAGAAGTTATTAAAGAATCAATATTTCACTAATAGTTATCCCTTTGTGGGGGAAGTACTAGAAGGAGTGGTCCAAAATAGCCCATCTTCGAAATCATCCGGAGATAGATAAAAATATTACCGCGTACCAAATTTGAAGTCAATCGGTTACTTCTTTCGAGAGTTATCGTGCGCACCAGCCATTGCTCATTCGACTTAAAATGATCCAAAACGAATATCCGCCGAACATACTTGGGGTCTTAGGTCACTCCTTCGATGTGTTACACTTTTTTCTGTAGCAAATGATATATACCCTCGTATCACTAAAGTGAGGGTTTGGCTTATGCAAAAAGCGTGAAATTAAGCTTTTTGAAGCTTCCGACGTTTTAAGTCGTGTAATTTTCACCGACGAGTGTAAATAATGTGTTTTTGACAGAGATAGGCCGGCAAAAGTTTGGAAAAAACTAAATACCACACATCAGGTAAAAAATATTTGCCCAACGGTTAAACCTGGAGGCTTTGCAGATGTTTAGGGAGGCATGGTGGCCAATGGCGTGAGAGAACTTCGATTTATAGAAGGGACAATAAATCGGCACATGCATAGTGATATGTTGAAACCCAATTTTGTGTCCAGAATCGAATAACTTTAACTAACCGGAAATAATATTTTCATTCATGGTGACGACCCCAAGTATAGTTCGAGCACTGTCAAAGAATGGTTGATATAAAATTACCTATTGAAGCTGGATCATTCTCCACAATCCCAAGATCTCAATGTTATTGAGCATTTGTGGGCATATTTGACGGAGCCGTCAGGGAAAGGGGAGTAACATCAGTTCGTGTTCTTAAAATCGCCTTGCTCCAAGAATTGACTAAAATTTCGCCTAATACTGGCCTGAAAGAAAACCTGGTCAAATTCACGCCATCTACAATTACCGCAGTTATTAAAGAAACTGATTGCCCAACATGTTATTAATGTTGAATATTTCGAGAAAATATGTTGCCGTATGTAGACTTATATAAAATTTTAGATTTGACAATTTTTCGTTTTCTGTAGTTTTAAGGTAGCAAATTTGATTGAATCGCGATTATTTTTCTTTTTTTATTATTTTCAAATGAAAGCAAAATGTTTTGTTTGATAAAAACATTTCATTTTAATGTTTATCCCACTTTTTTGCAATCGTATGTAGACTTTTATAACATGGTGTAGATATATTTGGAGCTCTGTTGGTATTCAGTCAGAATTTGGTCTTCAACCAAATGTGTTTTATTTACATTATGTCTTTTGCAAAAATTTAATATCAACAAATACAAAAATGGTAGCGAGTTTCAAGAAATAATGGGTGGAATTGACTGCGCTGTTTTGAAAGCAATTCAAAGCAAAAATAAATGTACGTTTTTAACTTAAAAATTTTATCCAAAATATGTAATATTTAACATTTTTTTTCCAAATATTTATGTATCAAAAACTGAGATTTTCCCCTTGTACGAAGCAAATGTATTCAATGTCATTCTAAATAAGACACCCTTTAAAGCGAATAACAATTCCTGCTCGCTGACATATATACGTGCCTATTTGTATTTGGGTGATCATTGAAAGACGTCCTTCATCACATGTCAGTCGAAATGGCAGAAACGTAATAAAAACTGTTAACGGAAATTCTTATAAAAATAATAACATTTCAGGATTGAAATGATTCAGCATAAAAGTCATTCAATTCTGGTTATATGAAGGAAAACGATCAAAATATTTTGTTTAGGTCTGTAATTATAGCCAAATTTGTTTGTAGCACTTTATGATGACAATCAAAATACGAAACGAATTTGAGATTGTTGGTTATCCCGTAAAGGCACATGCCACATTCTTCCTACTATGCGTAGTCAGACTTTTGAAGGTGTGACTCGTTCCACACACACTGTGTCCTCCATGCAACCATTGTTTGGAGGAAACTGAAAACTGTTATTACAGTGACAAAAGTTAAATTAAGTCACAACGTTATAAAATTCACGATACCATAAAGGACCTCTACGAGCTCAGTTGATGAGTTGTGTTTTAAATGGAATTGGAAATATGTAAATTGAATTGTAAATTGTTTGTGTTGTTAGGATTTTATCACCTTCCTTCCTTCCGTCCGACTATGTATTTTTATATTTATGTGTATACGAATACCAGGAGTAGAGGGAAACAGTGGATCCAGAGTGCGTCGATGCAATCACACAATGGCCATAGTCGTCCGTTTCACTATTGGGACATGAGTTGTACGAATATATATATCACTGTGCTGCTGCTGCCGTTGCCTGCCACTCCAAACATTCGAATTAATTTATGAGTTACTGCCCTCTGCTGTCCAATAGTTCTTATCCCCAAAGGTCGTATAAATCCCCGTATTCCCTCGCCATAACAAAGCTGTTTATAATGTAAAGTGCTAAAAAAGGTTTGTTTGTGCCTCTGATACATCGGCTACTGGACAGTACCTTTGAGGTAGACTTAGTCCCAGCCACTCAATGAAATTGATTTGTTTTCATTACTCAGAAGCCCAACTACCGCGACTTTGGCCAAATGGATGCACTGTCAGAGGAAAAGTAGTCATGTGGCCGTGGCGATGGTAAGACCGATGGCAAAGAGAGAGAGACATAAAGTCGGCATTTTCATTTCATCTTCTGTGCACAGGTATGAAAATGGCCATAAACATTTATGATCTCTGACAAAAGCAGAATGAGCCGAAAACTAAGAATTTCAAAGTGAAATAAAGAAGTTTCGTTAAGAAAGTCAATCAATCGGTTGATTCAATCAAGCAAAGAGCCGTCGCACGATATTACTATGCGGCTATACTACATTGGCGTATATGATATGTGATATACCCTACGGATCAAAATATGATTAAAGTAAAATGTTCTGAACGATCCCTATTTTCCATAACATTATATGTTTTGATATTGTGCCCACATGTCGATACCTCCATTCTTAAGTATCTACACTAAGTCGAAACAGGTAGTTTCTCAAGAGAAGCGATACAAGTTTTATGCATTTTTTAATTTGTATGGAATTGTTTTGAGCATAACGTTTGATTGAGTTGATCAATAAAGACCAAATTTTGACTGAATACTAGTAAGAAATTTCAGTCGTGTAAACAGACTAAGGTAAAACCTCACTTTTTGAGCAATGTAAATATGCACTGGTATACTCGTATGTACTTATATTATTAGCTATTTAATTTTGGTGTGTATGCATTGCCATTCACGATAGTAATTGTTAACATTTTGTACAAAATAGTACGTAGTAAATGGTTTCACTAAAGTGAGGGTATAATAATTTGGAATGTCTAGAATTTAAAAATGCAACGTCTCATAAAACATTCTAAGTCTGCTAATCATATTTTGAAATGAACGTCGATATACGCTATACTCAGCGTTCTTGAAGCGATCGAAAGTTGGCCTAATTTGACGCAATAAACGGCTGAGGTATTTTTCAGAACTATCGCATCTACCCAATTATGAAGACATCAAATTCGGACCTGCTTCCTTTTGCGAATTATCGCGAAAACAGTGTAATTAACAAAAGAGGCAAATATATAAGTAATGTACGTGATATTTTCAATGTTATTATATAGCGATTTTCTTGTAATCTATAAATCCGACGTACACCGCCAAATTAAAAAAAATATATTACAATAAGTTATAAAAATGTATTCATATTTCTCTGAGATAAATTTTTTGATATATTTGATTTCTATGAAGATGTGACACACTGTAAATCTTTACTGAACTATTATCTTATTTTTTTTGTTAAAGGAACAGTTGTTGATCTGATCTGTAGTAGTCTCTGACCTCTCAAGCATCCTTTCACCACTTTTTGCTAGGACTCGGTACGCGTGATAATTAAATTATGTTGTAAAGTAACGCGAAAAGCATCGTTTTTTATTTAATTCATCGTGGAATGTTTATCCCGATGTTCATATGTATCAATATATTTCTCGGGGATTACAGAATTCAAATAAATCAACTTTATAACTTCTGCACAATATGTGTAGAGTACATTATAAAACGATTAACAATTGCTCACATTTTATGGAAATTTTGTTACACTTCTAAATTTCCCCGATTTATTAGAAATCAAGGTTGTCTCTAAGTTAAATCGAAAATCCCTTTGGATTTAACTTAGTTACAAGAGTGACATAACTCAACATTTAAAATATTCAAATGCGAATTTACGGAAATGCGAATTTTACAATTGTCCATAAACTAAATTCAGCGTATTTTAGTTTCTAAGTAAATAACCAAATAACGGATCATTTCCTGATTTATACAAATTCTTATTTCATGTGACTTATCAGTTTATACTGACTTAAAATTAATCGTCTAGAAGGAATATTTTGTAACAGAGATGACATTTGACAGGTAGTATTTCATTTCCCCCTTAATTTAACTAGAAAATTATTGTTCATATCATTCCCGGTTAGATGGCCTCATGTAAAGGTCCAACTCGATTTATGTGCTTCACGCTCTATCTAGAAAATTTTTTAAATGGTCCGTTTCGGCTCCAAAAGCCCCATTTATCAATGTTATTGTGATCTACGTTTTAATATATTTAGTCCCCTTATAAAGGTCACTTTTGGTTTGATTGTATTATATAGTCGGCCAGATCCGATTTTCATTACATTCGATTTTTTTCAATTGCACAGTCCGAAAGTACGTATCAAAGTCAAACTTCTAGAAGTGTCTTCCAAGTAAAGTAAAATGGAGTTTAAATTTGTTCATCTCGCGATCACGATTCGGCTAATCGCTTTCAGATATTGCAATTTTCAGAAATTTTGCGACTTTATCAAATATAAAAAATATTCGAATTACATCTAAAAGTGTGAAGTTACTTCACAGTTACAATGCAAAAACGTTTTTTAACACACAAATTTATATTTTCAGTTTACATATAGAATACTTCACTCTCTAATTTTCAGTACGATGATATCTATCATGTGGGCTTCAGAAAAAGTTCGTAAAAAATAAAGTATACATGCATTTTAAACAATACATGGAAATGCTAGTTCTCTAATTTATGATAAATATATGATACTTTTGAAGTAGATTGATAAAAAACAAGTAGGAAAGACCAGTCGTGTAAACCGACTTAAGAATCCCCTCACCTTCAGTCCCAAAAAATATTCGTAAATGTATTTGCTTTTTTTTTTGTTTTAATTAAGTTATTATCAATTTAAATTGCATTTATTATAAGCAGTTATAAGCTGTTTACTTTTGGTGCAAAATGGTCCATTGGTTTGGGAGGTACCAAAAGGGGCCTGCCAATAACGCCCATTTCTCTCTTGACTCTAGGTACTATAAAAGCATTACACTGTACAAAATGTCAAGTGGTTGTATGCATTATTAATGTTATAAGCAGTTAACTTTTGGTGCTGGCTGGTGCGCACGATAACTCTCGAAAGGAGTAACCGATTGACATGAAAATTGGTATGCGACAATTTTTTTTCGGCCAAATGTTAGCCCTGCAAATGGTTAACATTTATTGGAATATTGATTCTTTAATAAATTCTATACTACATATGCGAATCTTATGAAATTCCACACATAATATTAGTTTATTAGTCGATATCACCTTGACATCCAACACAAATGGATCATTTTGCACCAAAAGATAAAAGCTTATAACATGTATACCATTGCATAGAAATACTTGAAATTTTGTCCAGTGTAATGTTTTTATGGTAGCTACAGTCCAAAAATGGGCTGTATTGCCACGCCCCTTTTGATACCTCCCACACAAATGTACCATTTTGTACAAAAATTTAACAGCTTACAGCGTGAGTATCAACCCTCCAAAATACAGCAACATTTTTGTACAGTGTAATGCTTTTAAAGTACCTATAGCCCTGCGAAAAATGGGCGTTATCACCACGCCCTTTTTCGTACCTCCCACACAAAATGACCAAATACAATTACTTGACATTTCAGCTTCTTGTATTGCGATTTCATGGTTGCTACACTAATCATTCAGCAATATTTAGCTTTAAAACACCAGCTCTAAGAGGCCTAGCTTCTCCCAAACGAATAAGAAGTATTCCTCACTTCTGGTATTTCAACTCAAAAATAACCACGTCAGGTAATGTATTTGCCATACGAGAAGATCAATTCGTTTTCATAACGTGTAAATATTATACTTTATCCATTAGAATACTTATTCTTCCTAATATGAAGAACACTATACTAAACACAATGACTACGGCTATCGTCAGATGTGTATGCTTTGTAGCATACTGGATAAACTGTTTATCGAAATCAAATGTTTTAAAAATAATAATTTAATAAAGAAGCAAATAATAAAAATTACCATGAATGTGTAAACAAATAAATAAAAAAATATTTGATTACACTTAATTACAGAAGTGAAGAATTACAGGCGTTATTCTTTAAAAGTCGTTTGATGTCCTTATTTAAGGATGATTAATAACTTTAATTGACATACAAGATGTACTTGGTTCAATAGTCTTTGTAGTCATATCGAGGAAAAAATCTTAAAGTTGAGAACATTTCAATGATTTTCAGTAAACTTTTTTTCAGTGTGTGTTTGGCATTTTCTTAACGCAAATTTCACTTATTTTTGAACTGTCAATAATATTTTTGTTTAATTTTTTTTATTTCAGTTTCGATCTGGCATTTTCATTACATTTATTCACGGTTTTTTATATGTTTGAATTGAAATATGTTATTGTTATCGCACATTTGAGAACAACGTTATTAAATAACGTATAGTTTGGTGCAAATAAAAGTTATTTGAAAATCAACAAAATTTATTTGGATCATATATATTAATATATTACAACATTTTATTATTTGAAAATAAATCTCTCATATAAAATATGTGTTTAGACACACACAAAAGTGTTGTTTCGTAATATACATACCTAAATATATTTTATTCATAGAAGATTTTCAAGATTTAATTTCTAAATATTCCAAATCAATTTTGTTGAAACGTGTACGTGTATATAATTGGTGATTTTTTGGCAACTCTGTTACTGTCAAACATGTTCAGTTTGGTCTGTAATTTAACCATAAATCGACTTACAAACGAACAACGCTTGTAGATTATTGAATTTTTTTTAATTTTGAGTTTGGTGAACAGTTTATTTCACGTTTGGGGCCGGATAATTGGTTGTCTGGTTGTTATTTTTGTAAGTCTATGTTAAGGCTCATGCCTATACACAAACATTGATATTGTAGTTAAAGCTAGAAATCTAGGAATTATCTTTAACAAAAATTTAGATTGGTCAGATCATATAAATACCGTATGTGGCAAAATGTACTCTATGCTGAGAAACCTGTGGACCACGCATTCGTTTGTCCCACAGCACATTCGTCTGCTTTTAGCAAAAAACTACATTCTCCCAACCTTGCTATATGGAGCTGAAGTGTTTTCTGGTTGTAATGCCAAAGACTGGAGAAAGCTAAACACAACGTTCAACAACATTGCGCGGTATGTATATGGCCTAAAACGTTTTGAGCGGGTATCATTCTATGCAAATACATCTGGATGCATACTTAAAGTAGAACTCATTAATTTTTCTACATAAAGTGGTATATAACCGAGAACCTCAATACTTGTACGTAAAAATAACGCTATCCAGATCTAACCGTGGAAATAACATTATTCAATTACTTCACCGTCGACAATCATCCGAAAGACAATTCTACATACGAACAATCCGACTCTGGAACCAGCTCCCCAACGAAATTCAAATATGTAGCAACGCAGCAAAATTCAAGAGATGTCTTTTTAAAAATTAATGTTTCAATGTTATGATTTTATAATAACATAAACATTTAAATGCAATAATTAGAAAAAGCTAACTCGAATTTTGTACTCTACTTATAATTGTTAAATGTATAATTTTTTTTTTATTATTTTCCTCTATTCTTCATTCATTATGTACACTCACACACATTAATTTTGTAACAGAATATTTTCCAATACTATCACTTATAAGATGAACATCTTGTTGTATTGGAAACACGTGCACAACAAATAAATAAATAAAATAGGGACTAGCCCGCAACGGTTGACGCACTGGAAGCCAATATTGAAGAATTTATTCCTGATATAGCGGGCGATATGTTGGGGAGAGTATGCTAAAGTTGGACCCAGCGTATGAACCATTTGAGACGCAGCCGCTGTCAAAATTTGCATGAAATCATTATCTTTAAATATTCTATCGACTCAAATGAAGATTACATACATTTCTCAAAATTTGATGTGTTTTTTTTTAAATCAAATCCGAAAGCTCTTAAAAAATCACGCGTTATATCAGATGTTATTAGTGCTTTGGGTGCTTTTAATCAAAGAACAGATGAACAACCCAATCTCAAACTTATTTCTGTCTCGAAAACTTGGATTTTTTTTTAAATATTATGAAAGTTTTCATTAATATTTTGGGTTCCTGATTGCAGGACATCAAGAACCTTTCCAATTTTGTCTAACTTAACGTCATAGCTAAATCCATTAGTTGTGAGTCCAAAAAGTCGTTAGTTTTTTGGCCGATAAGTTCTCAATGTTGCGGGCCTCCAAACTGTGGGTATATAATTTGTAATATCTCAGTGAATTCATCAATCTGAACACAAATGAGATCTGAGAAAAATCCTTTTCTCATTTTATTATAAAATACGTCATGCACCGAGCTCAGTAGTTGTGACACAAAATTTCAACGAGATAGGTTAAGGACTGTCCGAGTTGGGGGGTGTTGAATATTGACATTTTGGTCAAACGATCCTTTTTCCCATTCATATTATTAATCAGATATGGTTTTTACAAAATTTTGCCCAAAGTGTTTTCGATAGATTTTTTTATTTCAATCTTTTTAAGAGAATTAAAAGAAATTCGCAATAAATCGACATTTTTAAAAACCCAAATTTTTATTATCCTATCATGAAATCCCCTATATATACATACATATATAATTTTAAGAATGTCGCATTGAATAATGCAAAATTTGCTTTATATATCTTCGTCAATTTCTGTAATTACAAGGTTTTTCGCAGCAATACTGAACTTAAGTTTGACAGTTGATGTTTAATATTGGTTCTGGTCCGCGGGTCAAAAATAGCTTGAATATTTAAAAAGTTTTTTTTTTTCAAATTTAAGTGTAGAATAAAAGTGGAATTAAAGTGATCTTAGTTGGATCTATCGATCAGTTGTACCAGTAGTTTTCAACTTCACACTCCAAACAATCAACAACAATCAAATGTAGGGTGTAGAGTAAAATAGAAACGAAATAGTAGTCGCACTATTAGCACTTATCTTATAAACATTTATTACCTGTCAAAAGACTCATTCGATGCCATAAACAATGGAATCCACTTGCTTTAGCGTTACGGCAGATACTTCTTACATCTTTGTAACGGCAGCGGCAGACCCGGTTCGACGTTCTTCTCCCACAAAGCATCGAATAATGAAGAAATTACGTGTAAACCAAATACTGTTGAGTCCAATCAAATACGTTCATTGTTGCGGGCAAATAGAATAAATTGGTTCAATTTCAATGATTTTTTGATCAAATTCGACCAAAGGAGTCTGATTAATTGCTGCAATTTATTACCGCCGAAAGGATCCCATTGTATGAATGTGTGTGTGTGAGAGACTCTCGACATATCTCTCTAATTCTCTTATTGTATTGTATTGTTATGGAATGTCACCCGATGCCAATTTGTTATGCGTTTTCGTCATCCGAGCCACTTTCGTTTCTTGGGACATATTCACCTTTCGTTGCTTTCTTTTTTCTTTATCTTCTCTCTTAGAGTTTAAGAGTACTTGTCACCGTTTCATCATTTCGACCGTTGCCGTTGTTTGCTGACAAGTGCATGAAAAATTTCATTTTCTTTGTGTGTGTATTTTGTTTTTGAATGTGTACTGCAATAAAGAAAAGAAAATAATGAGCGACACGTCTTTGATGGACTATTGTCGAAGAAGCAGTGAAGAGAAGCTGGCTTGTTTTTTTTGTTTAATTTTAGCTGGGTCTATTTCGTATTGAAATGCCAAATGACCATTTTAATTAGGCAGCACTGAGAGAAATTAGTGTTCAATATGGATATTAAAAAAGTTCTAAAATGTGGCTTTATAATTTGTGGGATCGAATTTTGTAACTTCTTGTAAATTTACAATTTTATATTTCGAAACTAAAATATTGTCCAGTAGAAGGCCATTTTACAGCTATATTGATGAAGAATGCATTTTCTACAAAACGTTTTGGTAAAGTACACTGATAGAAAAATCTTCGTCATGACGACGAATTTGTACATCATCACGATTATTTTTTCGTCAAAAGTCACCTAGCGTACGGAATAATCATCATGATGAATTTGTTCGTCAATATGACGAATCTCTCACAAATACATTTTGTTTAAAAAAAAGCTTTTCAAAACGTTGAAGATTTTTCGAATTTCATTTTTAAATTGTCATTAATTTCGAGTTATACCTTACAATTTATAATTATATACGTATCAATATTTTTTTTTAAATCATTAATTTTTAATTTATATTTATTGCAAGTCGTCATTTGTTGTGAACCCATCTAGCTATGTATCATTTTAGTTATAAAGTAGTTTTACGAACATTTAAAATTTTTGAAAAAATTAACGTTGCATAAAACTTGTCTTGAAATACTTAAAGGCAAATAAATATTTGTTTCGTAAATAATAGTCCCAAATAAAAAACATTAGGACGGAAATATAGATTTGTTTAGAACAACATCTTCTCAAATATATAATATTTGTATGTGTCAAATATAATTTTTGGGACAATATACTACAGAAGCGATTTTTTTCAGCGTGTAGTTATGTAAATCAGATTAGTTGGTAAATCCAGCTCATTTCATGGGTTATCTAAAATATTGTAAAGTACCTACTAATCACTTGTTACAACAACGTAAATGTTAGAGCTGTTACGTCAACGAAAATTAGTTGTTGCATCAACGAAAAAGTTGTTACTGTAAACGAATCAATTGTGTTATTCGATCTACGTCAAAAATCTTTCCAATATCATATTGTTTTTACGAAAATTATTGTTTTTTCTACACCATTTCCAAATGTAGTTCATAATTCTTCAATTGAAATTCAGAATTCTTCATTTCTAATCTAGAATTCGTCAGTTGAAACTTAGAATTTGAAAATCAGGACTCGACATTTGAAATTCAGAGTTTTTTATTTGAAATTCAGAACTTTTCAATTGAAATTCAGAAATTTTGGTTTGAAACCCAAAAAAATATTTATTTCACATTATTTCTGCAGGTATAATTTGAAATGGATTTGACTTAACTCGTAAAAGAGCTTATCCAATCCAATTCTAATTCGGACATTTGTTTTCCACTCATTTGTATCATTGATGCGAAAAGCTGTCATGCGCTGGTCTATTTTTATTATTTCTAGTGACTTTAAAAATTATGCTTGGCAACCTAGAAGCTGGTTATAATAGCACCAATTAAATCCCACCCCGACAAGCCATATTTTCTGGCAGAAGATATACATTCACACTTAAATTCCCACACGGGGCAAAATCGCCTTTTTTGATATGTTTGAATCGAAAGAAAATATATTTGGAACACAAATTTTTAATTATTATATATTTTCGAGCAAATAAATTTTATTTGAAAATCAATAAAATATATTTGGAACGCATATTTAATTTAATTAATATATTACAACAAATTATATTTGCAAACTAAATTTCTCAAATAAAATATGCGTTTTAATACAAATAAAATTATTATTTAGGAATTTTTCCAAATATATTTTATTTAAAAAAGATTCCCAAAACTTTTGCTGAGTTTTTCAAATTTCAGTTTAAATTTTTCTTGGGTTTCGAATTGTACCTCCCAGCGTGCACTGCTCTGAAAATCAGATTTCTGAAATCTAAATTAAGAAATTTTAAATGGCGAGTTCTGAATTTCAAATGGAAATTCTGAACTCTAATTGATGAATTCTGAATTAAAAAAAAATCTGAATCTCAATTGACGGGTTCTATTGAAATTGGTCAAAATCGGTTCAGAATTAGATATAGCCCCAAACAAACTCAACCAACAACATATATTCGAGAGAAGTGTGCCAACATAAAAATATTCTAATCGCTAATCACCTTTTCTATTGCACAGACCTCGTGTGTTCCTTCCGATTTGGTCTTTTAGGGCTACAGAAGCTGGTTTTCACAAATTTAAATCTATGTAAACAATTGTTATCTGATGTATATATAACCTGGATATTTCACTGTTATTCGATATTACTAGAGTGGTGTAGGGTATTACATACTCTGCAACGCCCGGCCTCATCCTTTCCTTACTGGTTTATGTTGGATTTTCGTTAAACAGAATATTTCAAATCCCAGACATTGACAGTATTTGAAATGTACCACTACTAATAATATTTAAGGTACTAATTACGAACATATTTCTTTCAGCGTAGAACATCTATCTGCTGATGTCCAGAGTGATGGGGCATCCCAATCGATGAAATGGAAATTAATAAAACACTAAAAATTGGTCAGACTCTACGGGGAGATTGCAAGCCAGAAAGCAACACAGGTAGAAAATACTTTTGATGACAAGTAGCACTCCATCATCACACAGAGACACCGTGACACAATCACATACATACACATCTGAACCGTCCGAACACGTCACCAAGCACCCAGAGAAGTACAGAAGTGGGAGACTCAAGTACCACCGCCTATGAAGTGCCAACGAATCGTGTGACGCGTTAGTCCTCAGCACCAGCGTTTCGTTTCGAGTATGAATATTTTTCAATATTCTGAAGCGCTGGAGATGAAATGTCACACACCATACAAAAGAAATAACAAAAAAGGCAAAACAGTTGGCAATTAATCTTGACATTGAATTTTTCGAAAAGGTAAAGAGCCATCGCCACCACCAGCCGCACTTGGTGAGAAGCGCATCCATACAAACATATGACCGCATGTACATAAATATGTATATATGTATGTATATTTTGTTGAACTTCTCTTCGAGAAATACTTAACTAAATGCACATAAAACACATGACAAAAACGTAGATTCGTAAAACGAAAGACGAATAATACAATGCACAAAAAAATTAAAAATAAAAAACAACTTCAATTAATCGTCTACTGTTGTCAATAAATTTCCATTGAAATGAACACTTGAAATTGTTCATTTCCCACAAACGAATTAATCGAAACAGAAGTAAGAACTACATAGAAAATAATATTCCCAAGTAAACCAGAACGTGTGTTCGCCACGCGGCCAAAACAAGTGCACCGCGCGGACTATGGACTAAGAACGACCGCAACGCAATGCCGCTCATCGTAATCAGGACATTATCATCATCACTTCGAACGAAGCCAACAACGATGAATGGAGGAATGCATGTTCCCATCATCGACCTGGGCGGCAATCATCATCATCACCCATCAGAACCCATAGCCAACGACGTATCATTTGATCGACGAGTACTTCAGGCCGAAAGACAAGTACATGTCCATCGTCCGTCCGTGCGTCTGTCCGTCCCGGCAACTATTCTAATTACGCGTTTTTCATTTGTCGATATTCAATATGAGTACAACCGTCGTTTGCCGTTATTAGACACGCAAAGTGCCATCAGCGAAAATTGATTATGACCACAAGTACATTTTTTGGAGTTGGCCGCATGGCCTGGGGGACTCGGGGACGACGAAGACGACACCGCATTTGTATTAATGAAGCGAAAGGGTGCATTTAGTAGTGGTGATAGATGTTTAGCCGAAAACAAGGACAATTGACAAAGGCAGCATTTGAAGAAGTCATTTACTAATATTTTGCATAAATAAATCCCAAGGTATCTTTGAAATAATAAATTGTGCTGTAATCTGTCACAATATTAGCGAAGTTATAAAATAATGTTTTCAAAGCGGTCTCAAATGTAGATGTAAAGATGAGTGTAATTAATTCTTGACACGGTGCCCTATTTCATACGTATATTTTAGAGACGCGTACTATTGTAGCATTGTTTGTCATGTTAATGAAAGCATTGTTTAATGAAAGGTATTGTTTTGGATGGTACTTGTTTGGAACATTTAGTCATGGTAACAATTTAATATTATCCTGAAGAAAGGTGCGGTGTTATGCTGTTATATGGTACTAAGAATTCCAGGTAAGATCACAAAATTTTCGATTTGTTTAATCGGATTTAAAAAGAGATCTATGACAAAACATGCTTCCTTTTGTGTATCAACTATTATGTCAATTTGAAGACATGGATTATCATGACAGGTAGACTTTCATTCCCGTATGAATTCGATTTCATCACTTTTGATACATTTTTTCTAAGAGTGTAGGTTTCATGAACATGTACCCATGGTCATCCAAACATCTTGAGACTAACTTCCAAATTAATTGACTGAATACCCCGAATAGAACATAAAATGTTTGGAATGTTCGAAATGTAAGTTAAACTGATTGAAGAAATTGTTACCTGTCATCACTCACCGTTGCACCCTTTCATCTAACACGTACCACATAGCCCAATTTTTGATTGCATGTTTATACATACTATTGAGGTAGGTTTTTTCATTTCAGTTCACAATCCCGTCATGTGTTGGCGGGGGGAGTATAATTCCCAGTTTTTAAAAACAGCTTTTTTGTTTGGTCTTTGTGTGTTCAGGGCTTAACGCCAGCATGGAATCTCTGGGCAAATCACTACAACAATAATCACAAATCTCTGGTGTCGTAAAAATGGGCAAATGATTTTCCACCCCAATTTCTCCCACAAGAAATCCTCCAACTCCTCTTACTCATCTTGCTAAGTTAAGCCACGCGGCGAATGTGATGATGCTACGTACGTCAAACAGTGGCATGTTTGTGCATTTGTTTGGAAAAATGTTCCATATACCGAAACAGGTTGAAGAGCGCTGCTTGGGAAGAACTGTATCACCACTGTGCGCCACATGATGTGAATGTAAAATGCATCCTTAGTACCATAGTGGTGAATGGTGAGTGAGTGGTATGTCTTACTTGTACTCTTTTTTTGCGATAAGTCTATGTTTTGATTGCTGTTAAAAGCCAGCAAAATGCCAGCTTATCTGAGGATCAAAATAAATTCGTTTGAAATTAATTCAGAGATTTGCTTTCATTAGTCTCTCCTCTCGTTCGGTGTAACAAACGCACGTTCGAACGTACACCCATCAAATCCATCCACTCCCAGACAAGTCATCACCAACGGATACCGGTGATGAAGTGAGGAAAACCCACCACTAAAGAAGCCACTCGCCGTCCGATGGTAAGACCAGTCAGTTGAGGCTGATGATGATGATGGGGATAGAAGAAATGCTACATTTGTTATGAAATTTGTTACACAGAAAGAAACTCCGTTCGGAAAGAAAAAACTTTGAGATAAGTTTTTTGAAAAACGTACACAAATATCGATATTCCCACATTTGCCAACGATAGTCTCAAAATTAAATTGCATTTATTTGTGGCCCTATATTCCTCACAGGAATAAATGCTAATTTTTAGATGAATATGTTGACCTAGCTGATAACTAGACCTCGGATTTTTGCATATCTTTCAATTTTTATCCGATTTGAACAAAAATTTTTATTTAGACGTTTCATCCCTCAAATTTAAATAATTTGAGTGCATATCAATAATAATATGCAAAAAATATGCAAAATATATGCAAAATATATATGAATTTTTTGGCGATATACGAATCAAAAAATGCAAAATATAAGAAGGAATGTTAATACTATTTAAAAAATTGTGTCCCAAAAAGGAAAAATGGGTGATTGTAAAAATCATCCAAAAAAATTGCCTAAATATATTGGGTGATCCAAGTAGAGATACTTTTTTCAATAGCCTTCCTTTGACAGATCACGTGTGAGTCGTGTCATGCTATTATGTTATTTTTGTTAAGTATTGTTTCGCATTTCATCATGGAAAGACTTACGCCTGAACAACGTTTACAAATCGTGCAACTTTATTATCAGGCTTTATGAAAAGTATGGGGTAATTCCAAATGAAATGCGGAAATAAAACCTTTTACCGTTTGACCAATTTCGTAGTGGTTTAGATTTTATAGGGAGCCAAATTTGGTTATCCAAAATTTTGTTTACAAATTTAGCTATTTTGAAGTCGACATAACTTTTGAACGGAATATCAGATTTGAATGATATAAGTACCATTTAAAAGATTCTAACATCCTCTCTAAGAATTATGTATATATTAAGTTACAAATGTTGGTGTAGTAAGGACTCAAAAGGACGAAAATATATTTAAACCTTCATTATCCTGAAAAGAATATCTTAAATTTTTTTTGTTATATTTTTCAAAGTTACCCACATATTTTCCCAAAAAAATGTAAACATTTCAGCAAAATTAAATGAAAATTGGAGGAAGAGGGCGAGGTCAAAGTTCAGAAAAATTGATATTTTCCTCTGCAATGGTTTTTTGATGTTAATATTAATGCTACTAAGCATAAGAAATTGAAAATCGAAAATATCATTTCTTAAAGCTTTTTCCACGTACTTTACATAAAAAATACTAACTTTATCTAAAGCAGTTTATTTCGGTCACTTTTCGCGGAAATAATATATAAATTGCGATATTTCCGATTCTATCTAATTTTTTTCCTTAAATTTTTTATACAAAATGGTCAATATGTACTCTACCGATGGTGTAAATTTTGGAGTGGACACACCTTTGGTTCGGAAGTTCAATTAATAACTGAAAATCTTCACCAAATTACAAAGAAAAAATCAACAAACAAAATATAGTTAAAAACACATACAAATATTTTTTCTTTGTAATTTGGTGAAGATTTTCAGTTATTATAATGTAACTTCTTAACCAAAGTCGCGCCCACTCCAAAATTTACACCATCGTTAGAGTACATATGGTCCATTTTTTATAAAAAAATTAAGGAAAAAAATAAATCGATTCAGAGATCTCATTTCACAAAATTGTTACCATTTGTGTGAGAGGTACTAGAATGGGCATGGCAATAACACCCACTTTGTGCTGGACTGTAGGTTCTATAAAAACATTATACTGCACAAAATTTCAAGTATTTGTATGCACTGGTAATGATGTTATAAACTATTCATTTTTTTGTACCAATTGGTCACTTTGTGTGGGGGTATCAAAAGGTGCATGTGGCATTTTAGTTATTCTCATGAGTAGTATAGAAGTTATAAGAGTTTTAACATGCCCAAAAATGCTAACCATTTGTGGGGAGGTACTACTAAGAGTAGGCTAATATGGTTGTCCATCAAACATAAACTGGGTTTGAATAAAACATTCTGTCACTCCTCTCCAGGGTTATCGTTAGCACTTTTCAGGATAATCCAGGACATTTTCGTCCTTTTGATGTCCTTAATACACAAAAATTCGTTACTTAATTTATAATTCTTAGAGAGAATGTTAAAATCTTTCAAATGGCACATACAGTATCGGACAATACATCTTGGACTAACTTCATACTTCTGTTCAATCGCCAAAATCAGACAACTATCAATCATATATTCCAAAAATTTTACATATTATCTAAGAAATTGCATCAATTTAACAAAAAAATGGTAATTTGGCTGTTTAAATTATTTTATCTCCACCAACGCTTTCGCGATTTATCTCTTTGTTGAGAATTTCCCAGTAATTTTCAATGGGATTCAAGCCTACGGTTGAGCTGGCCACTCCATAACGTTAACCCCTTCCTTTCTAACTCCATCATTGAATCATTTCGCGGTATTATTCGGGTAGTTGTCGTGTTGAAATTGCCGTAATAGAGCAACATTCCACTCAGCATAGGGAAGCATGGAATTCTCCAAGATTTCGCAGTTCATAAAAGTGTTCATTATTCCGTTTATTTCCAACCACGTTACCGGAAAAGCATTCGCAGACCATGACATTGCCGCCTCCATGATTTACAAACCGTTTATAGTATAAAGGTTCCAATATTTTTTTAACTAGTATATACTGTATATCATTCAAATCTGATATTCCGTTAAAAAGTTATATCGACTTCAAAATAGCTAAAGTTGAAAAAAAAATGCTTTGATGATCAATTTGGCACCCTATAAAATGTAAACTGCTTTGAATTTTGTCATAATCCGTATTGTCTTTAAGTAAACGCGTGCAAAATTTCATCCAAATCTAAATTCACAAATATTCAGAGTGGGTGGGTCGGTTTCCTTTGGAATTACCCCATACTTTCCATATATTTAGGCACTTTTTTGGATGGTTTTTGAAATCGTCCATTTTTGTGTCATGATGTTTTAAATAGTATTGACATATCCTTCTAAAATTTCGCATTTTTGATTCGTATATCGCAAAAAATTGCATATTTAACATATTTTTGCATATTTCGCATATCACAAATATGCACCTGTTTTTCGATTCCTGTAACTAATTTTTTTATACACGGGGTTAGGGTTATATACAGGGTGGCTGATATGTATTGCAACCAACTTCAGGACTCAGCACGATCGCACGCGTCAACCAAGAATGGCTTAAAAAGGAGGTTCCTCGCATCATCATCTCAAGACGGCGCTTCGCCAGGAATGGGCCAAAATACCGCAGAGCCACTTTCGTGCAGCGTGTGATGGCTTTGTCGGCCGTTTGAAGGCCATAATTCGTGCCTAAGGTGGCCAATTCGAACAAATCTAAAAATTTTATGTTATTTCCGACATTTTTTGCATTTGAACAATAACGCTTTACTTTGTTGCATTACATATCAACCACCCTGTAGTCGTTTAAAGTCGATTATTCGACTTTATAAATAAAAATGCGACTATTTCTATTTTTCATCATAGATTTGTAGTAAAATACAGGAAAGATAAAAATAGAAATTAGCAGAAGTCGTTGCATAAAAATTCAAAAAATCTTAAACAGAAAAAACCAAAATAATTAAAAATTGTTTTGTCAACTCCATCATTTTGTCAACTCCATCTGTCATACTTATTCACGGAACATGTCCAAATCAATTGGCATTTCAAAACGAACGTATTCAAACCGTTTAGAGAGATTTGGCTCCGAACTTGTGTGGCGATAAGACTAAAGTAACCCCTATTCCAATACTTTTAATATTCTCGTGACTGTATCGGAATGTCATTCTCATCAATATTACACATTTTTTGGATCGGCCGAAACGTAAATTTAGTATCTAAAGGTATGTTTAGACGATTGCCTGATCGGACAACATTGTCCGAAAAATGGCGGAAAAATGCAACCCTCGCAACGTTGGCAGAAAAGTCATTGTGAGATAATTTGCAGATTTGTTGATGTGCGAAGTTTATGCATGTGACAACGGCGCCATTGCCAGAAAAACTTTTTATTGGCAACACTGTCTATAAAATATTTTAATTGGCAATCCTGCATATAAATATTAACAAAATATATGAAATTTGAAGGTTTTCTTGCAATCGTCTGAACAGTCAATTAACATTTGCCTAACAACCTGTCAATTCCCGTACATTTGCAACAATTTAACAGGGTTGATAACGTTTGCCGATCTGGCAATCGTCTGTACACACCTTTATTATAGAATTGTTATGTCAAACATTTTATAACTATAAAAATAAATATTGGCAAAAATAACTAAATAAAAACAACAAAATAAACCAAAGACCTCGAGCTCGATTAATCATTAATTTAAAAATTAAATAATACAGGTCGAAAAATACGTAATAAAAAATAAAAATATAGTTATGGCTATTTATATTATCACGCTTATTTTTAACTGTTAAATTGGTCCGAAATTATTGTTGATACAACTAAATAAAGGTTGTTCTACCCTATAATACGCTTTTATTCATTTTAGCCAAATGTAATAAATTTGGCTATACTCGTACATGAAAAAAGTCGGCATGGAAAAGTCGACTTTTAGACTTTTTCGGAAACAAAAAGTCGACTAATCGATCAAAGTCGACTTATATTTTTTTGTATTGTTTCTTTACACGTTTGCAATAGACAGAATGTAACTGATACTTATGTTTTCGCACCAAAATAAATTCTTACTGAATATACTTATGTACGAGGTCTACATTTTATAGTCAACATTTACTTTTATTTAACATAAGTACACGCTGAAAAAAATGCTTCTGTAGTATATTGTCCGAAACATATTCAGCTTCAAACATGTATATGTTTAGGGTACTCTCTAAATATGCAATGTTCCAAATACATTTTCTTTCTATTTAAGCATAAAACTACGATTGTGCCCGTGTAGGCATTTTCATTTTTATTCCTTTTTTCATTTGAATATCGCAATACGTTACTTCTCTTTTCTTTCTTAGAAAATATGGCTTGTAAAAATAGGTACTTAGATATAAATACAATTTGTTTCGAATAAGTGGACCCAAATAAAAAATCTTCTCATAATAACGGGTGATCCAAGTAGATATACTTTTTTCAATAGCCGTTTTTTGTTATTTTTGTTAAGTATTGTTTGGCATTTCATTATGAAAGACTTACGCCTGAACAACGTTTACAAATCGTTCAACTTTATTACGAAAATTCACTCAACCTATGGTCAACATAATCGACCTACTGAGCGTACCATTCGCAACACCATCACCCATCTCCGCCAGACCTTCCCAAGCGACATCGCTTCGATCTATGGGCTCTTGAAAAGTTCCAAGAAGATCCGACGTTTTCGAGCCAAATTTTGTTCAGCGATGATGCCCATTTCTGGCTCAATGGGTATGTTTTAAAATTGCCGCATTTGGGACGAAGAGCAACCTGAAGAGATTCAAGAGCTGCCACTTCATCCAGAAAAAACAACGGTTTGGTGTGGTTTGTGGGCCGGTGGAATCATCGGTCCATATTTCTTCAAAAATGATGCCTGTGAGAACGTAACTGTCAATGGCGACCGTTATCGTGCCATGATAACCGACTATTGGATGCCAGAAATTCAATTGAAAATTGGATTTATTGAGAGAACACTTCGGTGAGCAGATAATTTCACGTTTTGGGTCGGTCGATTGGCCACCAAGATCGTGTGATATCAAAGTTTCTGCGGACAAACCCGCTTCGATTCAGGCATTGGAGCAAAACATCACGCGTGTCATTCGCAAGTTACCAGTCGAAATGCTCGAACGAGTCATCGAAAATTGGACTCAACGTATGGACCATCTGAGACGTAGCAGCGCCCAACATTTGATAGACATAATCAAAGAATGTTCTTTCAAATGATAATAAACATTCCCCATTCAATTATAATTTTATGTGTTTTTTTTTCTTTAAAAAGGTAGGGAACCTCGAAATGGATCACGCTATATTACCGTGCGTTAATACATAGGCGAGCACGCTACCAACTTACCTACTAGGGCGCTCCATATATGGAAACATTTTCAGCATCATAGTGCTTAAGACATTGTGGCGAGAGAACGAACAAGACCACATACTCCATATATATATAGGGACTTCCGAACTTTGACAGTCGATAGCGCCCATATTGGTGAAGATACATCTGGCAAATTGACTGTCAATTATTTAGTCTGTTTTGTCATATCACCATGGACGGATATAGCTTTAAGAGCAGGTGCAAATGATACTGGTTTGTTAAGAATTAGTTATATGGTTTAAATTGTTTATAACTTTAATATTAATGCTACTATTATTCACTTTTTTTAAATCTATATATAAAAAATTGTTGCGTGACTGGCTGACTGACTGGCCCAGATCAACGCCCAGACCAAAAGGCTAAAGCTAGAATCATGAAATATGGTGGGAGGGTAGCCTTTGGGATGTAGACTAGCAATAAGACGTATTTTTTAAAAATTCGTACTATTACCCGCACAATGGTACCAAAAGGGATAAATTTGGTACCACCGCCAAGTGTAAACGGAATGAGCTAGAATCGTGAAATTTGGTGTGAGGGTAGCCCTTATGAGGTCGACCAAGAAATTTACCGGATTTTTTTAAAATGTGGTACAACAGCCAAATCCAAATGGCAAGACCTGGATCGTGAAATTTGGTGTGAGAGTAGCTCTTGGGACGTAAACTAGAACAAGGAGCGATTTTTTTTTAAAAATAGGGGTACTGTGGGACACAAAGGGATAATTTGAAGCCTAAAATTAGAATGGTAAAAATTGAAGCGTGGGATGTCCTTAGAACAACGGATAGTCAGTTTTTTTTCTGTATTCGTAGTTTTCGGGGCACAGTGGGGCAAAAAGTGTAAAATATGGTACAGTGGTTTAACCCTAGGATTCGCATTGTGGTCTGGCCATACCAATTTTGACTTTAAAGTGTTATATTTTTTTTAAAAGGCAAAAATTAAAAATCTCTTTCCGTGAATTCTATAAGTAAGTTGTTTTGATCACAACCCAGTTACTGTTTTGCCGATTAAAGTGCCTTAGTAGCGTTAATTTGATACTCAAAGATAAAAACCGCTAAATACGCGATGTGGTCCGACTGGACCACATCTAGTAGTTTGAGTAGTTACAACATTTGTCTGAGAGCTGTATGCAGCGACGTTCTTAAACCGTTAGAATTTCTGTTTTTGTACTATGCATGTACTCTGTAATAACACTCAAGTTGAATGTAATCAGTCTGCGATCAACATCGACTGCAAATTGACATAGATTTTTCGGTATTCTCGCGTTTTTGTTTGTTTCAAAAATGGCTTCTGGAGTTGATAACATCAGCGGAGTAGAACTTGTCGAAATGACTCTAAATAGGCCAACAAGATATCATCGCTTAACATCTGCCCAAAAAGAAGCTGCTGAAAAGCGGATGATGGAATATCTTACTTAAGCGATGAGGATGGTGAAGTAGAACTATTTATTGATAGTGACGATGACTATGTTCCAAATGATAACGACAATATTGACGACGCGTCTGATGCTGAAAAAGAAGATATTGCTTCTGAAAATGCGGATGAGATTGATGACGATGAGGAGATATCAGAGGACGAGGAGATCCAATTTGTAACTAACGAAGATAACTGTTTTCCTAGTAAAGCTGGAATATTGTGGATGAAGCAAACGCCTCCAAGTGGTAGACCACGGGCTCAGAATATTCCTGAGCTCACGCGGCCCAGTTCTTGGCCGCGTGCTCAATTTTTGTCGAACCCGATACAAATTTAAAAAAAATTATTACTGCTGAAATGGTAGATATCATTGTACGCGAAACTAATCGTAAAGCGAGAGAAGCAATTATTGCATGGAACGAGAAAAATCCAACAGAAGTAGTAAACGAATTCTTCGGGTTATTGCTATTTTCTGGGCTTTTCAAATGTTCAACGCAGCCGTCAAAGGAATTCTGGAAACCATATCACCATGATATTTATAAGGCTACGATGCCGTTGAATCGTTTCTGTGTGCTACTTCGTTTTTTACGTTTTGGTAATGTGCACGACAAGCACTGAGCAAATCGGCTGCCATAGATGATATATGGTGTATGCTTATATCAAACTTAGAGTCGTCGTATATCCCGGGGGCCAATTTGACTGCGGATGAGCAACTGTTCCCGTATCGTGGACGAACACGCTTCACCCAATACATTCCATCAAAACCAGCTAAATATGGAATGAAAGTTTGGTGGATATGTGATGCAAATACAAATTCTCCCCCAATTCCCCCTAATCGTGAGGTCAAGCAAGAAGAAAGAGTAGCCATGGATTTAGCTAGAAAGTATTTTCATACTGGGCGTACCATATATTCTGACATCTTTTTCACAACCTTGACTCTCGCAGAGAAATTTATCAATGAACTCATTTCTCGCGCAAAACTCGTTTTAAATGTGGATTTGGTGGTGAAGCTATGTGTCTCCAACACGGTAATGAGACAAAAACATATTGTTGCAATAAATGCTTTAGCAGAGGACTAGCAGTTTTTGAAATATATGTTACTTAGATATTTACATAATCTATAATCTATATATATAAAAATGGAAAAATGTTTGTATGTATGTATGTGTTTTATAGACACTTAAACCACTTGACCGATTTTAAATTTTTTTCTTTTGTTTGAAAGCTATTTGGCCTGAGAAGGTTTTGGGAAAAAAATGTTTGCAAGAAGTGTGGGCGTGACATTATTTAAAATTCGAATATCTCAGAAAGTTTTGATCCTAGAAAAACGAATTTGGGGTCTAAAAAGTGCACCGGGTATCGGTTAGTTATAATATAAAAATCGAATTAAAAACCTAATATTTTTTTTTCTTTCAATTTATTAAATTTTCTTGAATTCAGAGCTGAATAAATATTTGTAATCACTTTCACATTCGTCAAAGCAATGAATCACTTTTCATGACATTTTATACCATCTGTGGTCTGGCTGGACCACATCGCGTACTTAGTGGTACAAAAGTCACTGCGTATCCTAGGGTTAAAAATGTCAAACATAAATCAATGGTTCCAGGGTAACTTTTGGAACATAAACTAGAGTTTGGAAGTGATTTTTAGTAATTCTAACTTTAAGAGGCACAGTGGGACAAGACGTGTTAATTATAGAGCATGGGGAAAAAATTTTATGGTGGGTCAAACATTTTGTACAGTGAGCTAAAGAGTTGAATGGGGCTCAGTTGTGCAAAAAGGGTTAACTATGGTACAGTGGGGCAAAAATAGTTATACATGGTGGCTGATATGTATTGCAACCAACTTCAGGTTGCTATCATTTCTAAACCGCTAGTCTGATAGCTGACAGATTTATTTCAGTGACAGTTCAGTTTATTGTTTACAAGCTTAAAAAAGCGTTTTGATCTATTGCATTCAGAAAAAAAAGTTATTCGTGATGGAATTCAAGCGTGATAGTGTGATTGCTTTATATATGGGTGGAAAAATACAACTGGCTATCGTTAGAGCCCTCCAGCATTTAAATGTGAATAAATCTTTTGTTTCTCGTACCATTGCTCGTTACCGTGATACTGGCAGTGTTGCATCGCGTCCAAAAAGTGGACAAAAAAAAAACGCTAACAACGCACGCGTCAACCAAGAATGGCTTAAAAAGGAGCTTCCTCGCTTCATTTCTACCGCACAATGGCCACCAAGATCTCCGGATCTCAATCCGTTGGACTTTTGCGCCTGGGGCATTTTAGAGAGTAAGGTTTGCACTAAAAAATACCAAAGTATCGATTATCTCAAGACGACGCTTCGCCGAGAATGGGCCAAAATACCGCAGAGCCACTTTCGTGCAGCGTGTGATGGCTTTGTCGGCCGTTTGAAGGCCATAATTCGTGCCAATGGTGGCCAATTCGAACAAATCTAAACTGTTTCTAAAATGTTATGTTATTTGCGACATTTTTTGCTTTTGAACAATAAAATTTAAAAAAAAAAATTAAAAAAATATAGCGCTTTACTTTGGTTGAAAAATTGATTAAAAATGGTACAGTGGGGCAAAAAGCGTTAACTATGGAACAGTGGGGCAAAAATGTATTTACTATGATACAGTGAGGTTAAATATGGCACAGTGTGACAAAAATGGTTAACTATACAGTACAGTGGAGCAAAGATGGTTAAATATGGTGCAGTGGGACATGGTAAATTAAATATAAGAATGTTTTTTTTTTCAACATTTATGCTTTTAGTACACGGGGCAAAATCGCCTTTTTTGATATGTTTGAATAGAAAGAAAATATATTTCGAACACAAATTTTTAAATGTTTTATATTTCTGAGTAAATAAATTTTATTTGAAAATCAATAAAATTTACTTGGAACGCATATATTAATATATTACAACAAAATATATTTGCAAACTAATGTTCTCAAATAAAATATGTATTTATATACCAATAAAAATATTGTTTAGGAATATCTTCAAATATATATAATTTAAGAAAGATTTTCAAAACTTTGGTGAATTTTTCTAATTTCATTTTTAATTTTTCCTTCGTTTCGAATTATTTCTCCCAGTCAAAAATACCATTAGCAGCATTGCATTCTGTTTTAGGGGATTTTAAATTTCTGGGTATTTCAGGTCAGAATTTTTTTCAATCCTTCGAGTAAATTAATGTTATCAAAAATTATAAGATTTCAATTAAAAATTTCTAAAAAACTATCATTAAATTACCGAAAAACTTAACATAATTAAGGTTCGATATTTTCGGAATACTTAAATTTAAATACATTTTTGTTTCGGAATTAAAATCCCAAAAAAAGGTATTAGGGTGAAAACAAGGATTTGTTTAGAACAACATCTTCCCAAATATATAATTTTTGTGTGTACCAAATATTATATATTTAGAGTGTACCATAAACATATAAATGCTTCAAGCCGAATATGTTTGGGACAATATACTACAGAAGCGATTTTTTTGCAGCGTGTAGCACTGTGGTGCAAAAAGGTTAAAATTATGATGAAGCTGGGACAAGCAAAAGCTGTTCACTATGTTACAGAGGGGCGAAAATGTGTTAAATATGGTTTAGTGAAACAAATAGGGTTAAATATGGTACGGTGAAGCGAAAAAAGTTAAATACTCTAAAATGGTTAAATGTGGTAAGTGCGGGAAAAAAGGGAAACATTAGCCCCAGATATGTATAAAATTATTTTGTCATTATAAGCTAATTTTCAAAACATTTTTGTATTTAATTATTTTACATTCAAAAAATATATGTTTTTTTTGCACCCTTTCTACAAATTGTAATCAATTAAGAATATAAAAAATCCTAGGAGACCAAAAAGAGGTTAATTTAAGGTTATTAACATATAGAAAAATCTATAGAATTTTACATTAATCCTCTTTTTAAATAAATTAATAGCTTTTGAATATTCCTATCGATTTCGGAGATTTTTTCGTTTTACTAGATTCAGCCAAAGTTGTCCTCTGCATCGAGTACGTTTGTAACCAGTATATTGCTTAATTGCGGAAACTAAAACTCGATGAAAGCCAACTTGTGCTCTAAACATAGAGCTACCAATATGCTATCAAATCACAAAAAATGCGGGCACAATTTTAGTTTTCTATATTTTTGGTACGTCAAAAGCGTGCGAATGTTCGTTCGTGACCCGCGGAAATGCTCATATGATACTTTACATCGAATGGGAGCAGCTACGTTTACACATTCCTCCCACTGCTGGTGAAGTTATTTCTAAACAATTGGCAAAACACATGTTGTTCTTTTACGATTTATAGTGTCCGAGATATTCTAAAGTTAAATGTTTCCCACGACCAATTATATTCAATCACGCCCTCTTTTAGGGAAATTACTAGTATTGACTGCAATAATTTACAACCCAAATTTCGTCCTTCTATGGTCAATAGTTTCAGTGATTTTAATCTCGACGAATCTCTTTAATGTTTATTAAGTTTTCGATTATAACTCGATCAACCCTTACTGAGATATTCTGATATTAAAAAGTGCCGCAACCACTTTTGCTCCGCACATTTTTAGACGTATATATTTACATATGTATGTATGTATGTTGATATATAGTGTTTCAGAGATATGGATATATAAAGATATAGATTTATAGAAATATTAATATATAGATATATAGAAATATGGAGATATAGGATATTCGTTGTAATCATAACATTGCAATACAATTAGCCTTACATCTAAACCGATTGGTATAAAATCCAAAGTTTTTTTGAAATTGCATTGAACGAACAGACATTTTATGCAAATGCTAATTTATTATTTGGTAAAGAAAAAACGGATTTGTATACTTAAAAAAATACACTCGAGTCTAAGAACTTTTTTCCTGCTTTAGAAAGGGGAATAAAAACATCATTACGTGTTTTATGAAAAATCTTTAGCATAAATGCAGAATGTTGCTACGCAGTTTCTTTTCATGGAAATGTTGCTTAAGCCTTAAATTAAACTTTTCAGTAACTCATTCGTGTGTGTGTGTATGTATGTATGTAAAACAGTTATGCTGAGAACTCATTCGAAGGGATACAAAAAGGATTCTTACAACTGTCTGACTACACAATGAGGAAAGCCGTTAAAAAGGAAAACTTTCAAGAAGTGTATTTCTCATGTTCTTCGTTTGTTTTGGGAAAAGTTAAAATGATGGAAATGTTGCCCCCAATTGGAAGCGCCGAACGAAGTGTTAATAATGTCTTACGTGTTGGTGGCTCTGGGTTCATTTTGGTAAACTCTGTCGAAACGGGCACGTGACCTTTGGACGCTCCCACAAATTGAGGAATATCGATTAGATTTAAATGCTGTCGTTGTAGTTGCCCTATATGACACTTTAATTGCAGGTGAAGAGCTTCCGGACGCGTGTCCGGTTTGGTGTACGCACATCCCTTAGTGTCAGGATCGGCCAGTGGTCTTCTTCAACCGAAATGCAATTAAGTCGTTGCATTAATGCAACGTTTAGGGTTGTGTGTGATTATTAATCGCCGACGTTATTTCATAACGTTACTCCATACACCATTGTTCTTCAGTGACTTCCCTCCCTCTTTCGAAGAAGACATCCTTTAGCAATGGAAAAGTAAATTGATCTATTCTCACATTGAATGTGGGAAAAATAAGTAGGTTTAGTATTTGTATTTTGTCATAAGAAGTGTGTAAATCGTAATATGTGTACCAATGGTATTCAAATTTTAGTTGCAAAGGGGTAAAAGACCATTTAAAAAAAAGAATTCTCTATTATGAAGCGCTTCTTGTTCTATGGGATATTCCAATAATCTTTGACGAAGAAATCATAGCTCAAAAATTAATTTCGAGTCCACGGATCTTTCAAAATAGGTGTTTTTCCAAAATATACTAGTATATAACATAGGTATTAAGAATACCTATTTTAAAAAATCCAGGTGTCTGGGGAATAATTTTTAAGCAATGATTTCTATAATATTGGTAGACATCTGGCACTTTTCTGCTGACACTTTTGGTTGCCAGATGTGCGATGTTAATGCATGTGGCAATGGACCATTGTCAGAGAAACATTTTATTGGCAATTCTTGCAATGATCTGAACTGACAATTCACCTTTGTCTAACAATCTATCATTGTCCGAACATTTGCAGCACTTTAATAGGGTTGATAACGTTGTCCGATCTGACAATCACGTTATATATTTTTAACATTCGTTTTTTCCTAATCAAACATGGTCAAAGTCGGGAAAATCGTACAATACTGCGTAACGATAAATAGCATTGATGAATTGACAAAATATGGGGTGATCTAAGTAGATATACTTTTTTCAATAGCCTTTTTTTGGCAGATTACGTGTGAGTCGTGTCATGCTCTCATGTTATTTTTGTTAAGTATTGTTTGGCATTTCATCATGGAAAGACTTACGCCTGAACAACGTTTACAAATTATTCAGTTTTATTATCAAAATAATCGTTCGCCAATTACGCTAAGTCCATTTGTTAAATCAAAAAAAAAAAAACACTTTCCAGTCGTCCCCCGATCTTGATACCCATGAGCAATATTTTAGCTCTCGTTAAGAGCTATATTTTTGCCACTGACCGATTCCCGATCCGACGTACCGGAATCATCGGTCCATATTTCTTCAAAAATGATGCCGGTGAGAACGTAACCGTCAATGGCGACCGTTATCGTGCCATAATAACCGACTATTTGATGCCTGAAATTGAAGCTTTTTTTGGTTTCAACAAGACGGCGCCACTTCCCACACATCGCATCAATCAATGGATTTATTGAGAGAACACTTCGGTGAGCAGATAATTTCACGTTTTGGGCCGGTCGATTGGCCACCAAGACCGTGTTATATCACACCGTTAGACTTTTTCCTGTGGGAATATGTAAACTCTAAAGTTTCTGCAGACAAACCCGCTTCGATTCAGGCCTTGAAGCAAAACATCACGCGTGTCATTCGCCAGTTACCAGTCGAAATGCTCGAACGAATCATCGAAAATTGGACTCAACGGATGGACCATCTGAGATGTAGCCGCGGCCAACTTTTGATAGACATAATCTTCAAAAAATAAATGCCAAAGAATGTACTTTCAAATGATAATAAACATTACCCATTCAATTTGAATTTTCTGTGTTTTTTCTTTAAAAAAGTAGAGAACCTCGAAATGGATCACCCTATATATAGGCATTAAAAATTTGTGAGGCTTAAAACTTAAAAAAATCTGACAAGTTGTAAAACTCTTTATTAAATAGAATACACCGTGCGACAAATGAGAAATTGTTCTCCCTCCTAAGATCGAGACTATATAGAAGTGAAACTATAGGCCAACAGGAGATAATCAGCATACTCAGTTTTTTTTCGTGACCGTTTGTCATTTTGACAGGACTTTTAATAGGGAATAATTCCTGCTATTTATTAAAATGTATTAAAAAAATGTCCTCTTAAACTTAAATATTATACAGAACGAAAACTAATACAACACATATCAAAATTACAGCCTTCTATCATTAACGGTTAAGGAATAACAATTATTAAAATTAAAAATTAAATTCATTCGATTAGCGTTTTTTTATGTTGGCGCACTTGTCTCCAACATATGTTCTTAGTTGAGTTTGTTTGTGTTTAGTTTAGTATGTTTGTGGGAGACATAACAGTTAGATGTGTTTTGCTTGGTCGGCGATATAGAAATAGTAAAATTTACGTAAACACGTTCAGATTGTATTGATATGTTCACAAAAGTTGTTCAGATTTACCGTGGCTACATCTTTGCCAAATATTGTTAGTAAAAAATTGAGAGTAGCTGTAAGTTCTGTCGAAAAAAGTAAAAAAAAAATATTTTTTCCTTCACTTTTTCAAAAAAATTGCGGAAAATTTTTTTCTCATAAAATGTTAACTAACTCTGTTCATCGTATTCTTAACTACATTATCGCCAAATATAGTTAAGCGGTATTAACAAGTCTGAATTAGTTGTTCGACAAAAGCTGATGACACCTTTTTCGAAGGTCTCACTGACTTTCAGTAACTTTTGTTGCCCATAAAAAAAATTGGTCACCAACTTCGCCAAACCGGGTTAGTAGTATAATCGAAACTATACTGTATTCAAGTTTTAAGCTGTTAAGTTTTTTTTTGGCAAAATGGTCCATTTTTGAGCGGTAGCAATAGGAGCATGCCAATAACGCCCATTTTTCTCTAGACTGTGGGTACTATAAAATCATTGCACTGTAAAAAATTTCAAATATTATTATGCGCTGAAATTATAATTATAAGCTGTTAAATTTTGCTCAATTTTGGTCAATTTGTTTGGGAGCTACCAAAAGGAGCGTGGAAACTTCTTCCATATTTTTCGATGTGATACCGAGTAATAAACTTATAATTTGTGTGGATTTTTAGAAGATTCGAAGGAGTAGTAAAGATGTTATTAAATAACACCGTTCGACAAAAACATAATTTTTTCTTGGGTTTCTGTTTTAATTCATAGATTCAGAGGCTAGACAATCAAAAACCCCAAAATATCCATTCTTAGCTTATAAAGTTTGTTTTTATAAATTATACATCGATAAGAAACTTTTGATGTTTAAACCCTACTAAATAAGCTACAACTTTTTATCGATCAGACTTTACGATAAAATTATAAAAATATTATACAAGAGTGCATTTTTAGTTTATTTTATTTTTTCTCAAAAAATCAGATTTTTTTTGCAATATTTTGTTAGATATCGTCGAAACAGCTGAACTGATATAGATAATTACCATTGATGGATTGAGAAAAGTGATGAATTGGAATATATATAAATTATAAATTAGTTCTGTAAAACAAATGCTAATGCTGCTTATGATATTTTTACTATAAAATATAACACGATATCTAGGAGATATTTAATCAAAAATTCGAGAAAGTCAGCTTAGTTTTAAAAATAGTTTTATATAAAATATATATGGAAAACTTCTTAAACAAAAACTTTGTTTGTAAATAAAATAAAATTTATTTGTTAACAAATACATAATATTTAAAAATTTTGGTTCCAAATATGTTTTCTTTCAATTCAAACTTATCGAAAATAACGACTTTCCTCCGTGTGATATATACCTCCCCCCGTAAGGTGAGAGGATAAGAACATACACATTTTGTTGTTCGCAAAAATTGAAGAGGAGGATATTGACAACATTTGGTTTCAACAGGACGGCGCTACGTGCCACACAGCCGAAGCTACACTCGACGTTTTGCGCGATGTTTTCAAAAAAAAAGTTATTTGGCGGACCCTTTACATATATGTTTCAAGCCAAATATGATTAGGACAATATACTACTGAAGCGATATTATATATTTTCCGGTGAGCAGAGCTATTAGACCAACAATAAGTTGTAGTTATTGAATATGAGAAAAAAATGACGAACAAACCTACCAGAAAAAAGTGCATCCAGTACCTTAAAAATGCCCATCTACAACTTTGCTTCAGACACAAAAGAGATATTCCGTACGGTATACCGAGAAAAAATATAGAAATAGTGCCAAAAATCCACCTTGAGCAAACAAATTCGTAAGGCCATTAAATTATTAATTGAGCCAACTTGACTTAACGAATGATGCATAAGTTCTCATTTCAGAATCATTCTCATTTCAGAATTGAGTCCCAAAATCATGTGTTGTACTGTGTTAGTAAAGGCGATCGTTCTTATCACTTACGACGTGAAAATATTTACTGTTCAAATAATTCACACACACCTGAATTATTATTGAAAATGACAGCGGATATACGCCACCGGAAGTTTTTTTGGTAATTGATACAAGCAATAATATCCGACATTCGAATGTAATGTTCGCTGTCGTTTTATTAACCAAAAATCGTTTGAAATTGACGTTATCAACTCCCCAAACCAGAGATAACATGTGTAGGCGACAATGATGGTAACATTTAATTTGGAATTGTTCAACAACTTGTTAACCGGGAAATCTCGTATTTGTATTTGATTTGGAAGCAAACTACAGTAACAAATTGAAAGCTTATTCCCTTCTCGTTCCCCAGTGCCAGTCGAAGGTAGTAACTATGTTTGCATAGTATCCCTTGAATCACAGTGGGTAACTTACTATCTATGCAGTATATTTTCTACAATCTGTGAAACTTTATTTAATAATGATGAAATTAATGTGGAACGTGGTTGTCACATCAATATCATCATTCCAAAGTATGCTAGCGCGCTTTTAGGAACATTGTTTTTTAAATTCTAAATAATTGAAATTATATTCTGTCAAAATTTTGTATTCCTCAAACCTGCCAAAAGTTATGCACATAACAGTAGAGGTCATTCAATTTGCATTACAACGAAATTCCATACAAATTAAAAGCATTTCATACAACTTTGATCACTTCTCCTGAAAAACTACCTGTTCCGACATAGTATACTTTAGAATGGACGTATCGACAATGCGGTCGGTTACACTGTGCAACAGTGAAAAAATACACGGTCTTGACAGTATACGTTCGATTCTACTACCAAAGGGTAGTATAACCCTATACTCGGTTTGGGGAAATGGTGACCAATTTTTTTATGGGCCTCAAAAGGTATCATCAGCTTTTGTCCAACAACTAATTCAGATTTGGTGATACCGTTTAATTATATTTGACAATAATGTAGCTAAAACTAGTAAGAAAGTTTCAGTCGGGTAAACCGACTAAGGTATACCCTCACTTTGTGAGTAATGTAATATATAACATTACGCCAATAAATCTGTCAATTTGTGTGGGAGGTACCAGAAGGGGTTTTCCAAATACACATATTTTTCGGTAAACAGTACATTCTTAAATACATTGCATTGTGCTGAACTATAAGCGTTTATGTGCACTGCTATATTAAAGTTACGAGCTATGTAATTTTGGTATGATTTGGTCATTTTGTGTGGGAGGTACAAAAAGGGGCGGGGTGATAACGCCCACTTTTTACAGGACTATAGGCACTACAACAGCATTACACTGTACAAAATTTCAAGTATTTGTATGCACTGGTATTAAAGTTACAAGCCGTTTACTTTGGTACGAAACGGGCCATTTGTGTGGGCCGTACCAAAAGGGGCTGTACAATGATGCCCATTTTTTACCGGACTATAGGCGCTACAAAAACATTATACTGTAGAAAATTTCAAGCATTTTTATGCACTTGTATTAAAGTTATAAGCAGTTAAATTTTGATGCAAAATGGTCCATTTGTGTGGGAGGTACCAAAAGGGGCATGCCAACTTCACCCATTTTTCTTGAGTTAATAGCGACTAATATACTAATATTATGTGCAGAATTTTAAAAGATTCGAATAAGTAGTATAGAAGTTATTAAAGAATCAATATTTCACTAAATTTTAACCCTTTGTGTGGGAGGTACCAGAAGGAGTAGACCAATATGGCCCATCTTCGAACTCATCCGGAGATAGATCAAAATATTACCACATACCAATTTTGAAGTCAATCGGTTACTCCTTTCGAGAGTTATCGTGCGCACCAGCCAGCAGACAGACAGACAGACAGACAGACAGACAGACAGACGGACGGACATTGCTCATTCGACTTAAAATTACCCAAAACGGATTTCCTCCGAACATACTTAGGGTCTTAGATCACTCCTTCGATGTGTTACACTTTTTTCCGTAGCAAATGATATATACCCTCGTCACACTAAAGTGAGGGTATAAATATGCTGAAAAAAGCTTCTAAAATTTTTTGCGAAAAAAAAATTCCCGCACTTTTTCTTGAAAAATGTAGGCGAAAAATATGTTTTTTTACTTTTATCAGCATTATTTTCAGGGACTCGTAATTTTGCACTAACTGCACTGAACAACTTTTGTGAAAATATCAGTACAATCTGAAAGTGTCTAGGCACCCTAAATAGCTTAGAAAGGAACCCTAAATGTTAGTATTTGACTATTTTGTAACCCTAAAACAAAAATATTTTATTTTTGGTGTAGGGTGTTTTCAGCAACTTTGTAGAAAATAGTAAGGCCAATATTTTTGTAGAACATTTTAACTCTCTAGCTCCCCCACCCACATATCTGTAATTTTTGGCCATATTTTAATAAATGGGGAGGGCGGGGATGAAATGTTCTACAAAAATGTTGGCCATAAAATGTTATTTTACAAAAGCTCAAAACCAAAAAAAAGTAAAATTGCTGCCAAAACCCCATGGTATGTTCGGGCAGTAATGTTAGTCATACGACCTGGAGTTGTAAGCAATAACTGGTAACGTTATTATTATATAACATCCCCGCCCTCCCCATTTGTTAAAATATGGCCAAAAATTACAGATATGTGGGTGGGGGAGCTAGAGAGTTAAAATGTTCTACAAAAATATTGGCCTTACTATTTTCTACAAAGTTGCTGAAAACACCCTACACCAAAAATAAAATATTTTTGTTTTAGGGTTACAAAATAGTCAAATACTAACATTTAGGGCTCCTTTCTAAGCTATTTAGGGTGCCTAAAGAGCGTTTTTGACTGGAATTTTACCGTTTTTTGTGTTAAGTTTTGGGCTTCGGTGTGTTCTGACACATATAGTAAACTTAAATGGCTACAATTTTGCCAAATATTGTTAGTGAAAAATTACGAGTCCCTGTAAGTTATGCTAGATAAAGTGAAAAAAAAAATATTTTTTCCTTCACTTTTTCAAAAAAAAGTGCGGGAAAATTTGTTTTTTTTCGCCTATAATGTTAAGAAGCTTTCTTCAGCATATTCTTAGCTACATTATTGCCAAATATAGTTAAGCGGTGTCACCAAGTCTGAATTAGTTGTTGGACAAAAGCTGATGACACCTTTTTCGAGGGGCACACTTTCTTTCAGATACTTTGAGGCCCGTACAAAAAAAAATAGGTCACCAATTTCACCAAATAGAGTATAGGTTTATACTACCCTTTGGTAGTAGAATCGAGCAGTTTGTTATCACAGATTACAAAGGGACCCTTAAAATATAAAATACTAGCTGGCCCGACGAACTTCGTTCCGCCTAAATTCGTTAATATAATGAAAATAATAATACGAACATGATTAAGCTGCTTTCTGTAATTCGGTCAATTAAAATTAGTTTTAGTGTATTAAACACAATGGGAATAACTGAAGCTTATAACAATTTCGATGTACTTCTGAAGGCACTCTCACGTCGTACTGATCAGTTTTTTAAAATGTTATAAAAGGTATAAACTAAAAACAAAGACGATTGGTGCAATGGTTTTTCAGATGTATTTTTCAATATTGGATTCATATGGGTTACGTTCTTGCAAATTCAATATATGTCAAATTTGATTATATTTTTGCGTGGAAGGCACCACACTCATGAAAATGTTGGCCATACCACGCATCGTTGCCAAACCCAAAATCGAACGTATTACATATTTACAAAGGTTTAGATTTGTTTCTTATAAAAAGCTTCAGGAAGGATACAACTAAGACTCATGTTTTTGATAGGGCGAGTGCTGACCACTGGTCAAAATTCGATTCTGTGAAATGTCCCGTGTTTTTACAACAATCGAGTATATCCATATGCAAAATTGCAGCTTTGTAGCTCTTACTCAGGAGACTCAGCGGCCAAGTGGTCAAAAATTACTTGGCGTAAAAGCACTTCCGATGGAGATCTGTATATGCCTATCAGTTTGTTGACTCATTAAGTACTTTTAAGTGCTGAAAGAGTCACAATTTCTTTGGTCACTGCAGCTTGACCTTAGGCTGGAAAATGAATAGTTGTTTTCGAATCCCCTTTGATATATGTATTAACATTTACATACAAAGATTTTTAGCTCTTAAACAACTTTTAAAATTACTAAAATAATTATTAGTAATTTTAGTCTTATAAGACGCTTCTGAAAGGACAAACACAATACTGAAGTTGTTGATAGCGCTTGAAAAAGTCGTAAAAAGTCCGTTGTTTATACAACACTCTGGTCTATGGTTGTGCAAAATTTAAGCTAACTAGCTCTTACAGGAACCAAAGTGGTCAAGTGGTCAGCGCCAACTGTTGAGAATTTTGCGACTTTTTTCCCTAAACCTTCGTATAGCAATCACGAACAAATGCGCAGAAGGAGGTATCCAATTTGGACTAGCAGTTTTTAAGTTTTAAGCAGTCGAAAAAACCATGATTTTTATATTTCGCTCACTCACTTCAAGAGTTTCTTAACTCAAAATTTAAAAGTTTTTGTGGTTGTCTTACAGAAATGTGAATTTTGTAAATATCCATAAATTTATCTCAACGAAGTTTAGTTTATAAGTAAACAATCATATTTCGGATTATTCCACCTTTTTTTTAAATTCCTATTTCATCTCATTTATCCTTTTATACGGACTTAAAGTTACACATCTCGAAAATTTTCAATTTTAGGACATGTAGGACATTCTTGAAGTAAGTGGGCGAGTTAATGTTTAAGATGAGTATACGTATAAGATAAATCGTTGTTTGGGAAATTATTATTTTCTGTTATCTAGAACAATATACATACACGGGGCAAAATCGCTTTTTTTGATATGTTTGAGTCGAAAGAAATGTATTTGGAACACAAATTTTTAAATATTATATATTTCAGAGCAAATACATTTTATTTGAAAATCAATAAAATATAGTTGGAACACATATATTAATATATTACATTGAAATATATTTGCAAACCAAATTTCTCAAATAAAATATGTGTTTAAATGTAAATAAAATTTTGTTTAGGAATTTCTCCAAATATATTTTATTTAAAAAACTAATACTGACTTTTTCGAACTTCAGTTTTAATTTTTCCTTGGTTTTGAATTGTATAGGGTGATCCATTTCGAGGTTCCCTACTTTTTTAAAGAAAAACCACAGAAAATTCAAATTGAATGGGGAATGTTTATTATCATTTCAAAGAAAATTCTTTGGCATTTATTTTTTGAAGATTATGTCTATCAAATGTTGGCCGCGGCTACGTCTCAGATGGCCCATCCGTTGAGTCCAATTTTCGATGACTCGACTATGTTGACCATAAGTTGAGGGAAGTGCACGAAACACATTCCTCACAGAACGTGAATTTTCGTAATAAAGTTGAACGATTTGTAAACGTTGTCCAGACGTAAGTCTTTCCATGATGAAATGCCAAGCAATACTTAACAAAAATAACATGACAGCATGACACGAATCACACGTGATCTGTCAAAAAAGGCTATTGAAAAAAAGTATCTCTACTTGGATCATCCTTTACTTCCCAGTTATAATACGATAACCATATGCAGCATTAACTTCTGTTTAAATCAATCATTTCAAATTTCTGAGTATTAATTTGTTGTCAATCCTCCAAGTAATTTATTTTGAAAATTATTCGATTTCAATTATTATTATTTATAATATTTACAAACATTAAACATTTTTAAAAAAAATTACTTTGAATTACTAACAAATTTAGCATAATTAACGTATTTTCTGAACAGTTAATTGCTAATAATTACACTGTGCTCGAAATGGACACTTTAAAAATGTAACAGAAAGGAGACCCTATGGATATATATATTTCCACCATGCTGAATCCAATGGAGCTAGCCGTTTTTCTAGGTTAGCTCTTGTTTTCGCGATATTCGACCACAAAGTTTGCAAACAAATCAGAGAGGTTAGTTATCTCGGAGGTGATTTTGAAGTGGAAGACTTCCGAAAACGCGCTTCAATCCAAAGAACAAAATAAATGGAACCCTTCGAGAATTATTTCTCTCAAAATAGTCAACCACGCTTCTCACCCCTTTACCTCCGAAAAAGTATAATTAAAATGCAAACATCGGAAATTAAATAAAATAAATAAGTGATACAAATTAAAAAAACTGTACACTGTAGACTAGACACTGTATTTTGATTTAAATGACAATTAAAAAATATTTTAAAAACTTTTCTGACTTTTTAGAACTTCAGGTTTAATTTTTCCTTGGTTGAGAATTATATCTTCCAGTAAAAATTGGCGAAAGTACCATTAAGTTCTGTTGTAGCAAAATAAGTAAAGAACTATTTTCTGGTGCAATTAGAAAATGGAAAATTGGGCGGAACCGATTATTCCTTAAAAATATAAAAATTATGTTGTGATAACTATTTCTTTGAATTGGTAAACAATGAATCCAATATTTAAACATTAACCCCCAGTTTTTGTAAAACGTTTTCGACGAAACGTCAAATTTCAATTAACATATTGTATGTAAGAACTATTTCCAGCATTTCCTATAGTTTATAGTACATGACAAATTGTCCTGTGACTCCTGTGGCTTATATATTTCGTGTTTCAATTGAGTGAATTTTTATTATTCGTCGTAGACGAACGAAAACGTTTTATCAAAAGTGGGGGCTCGATAACGATTCGGTTTACATAGAAATTGAGAAACAAACAAGAAAGTTCTACAATTGTGTACGGTTTATAAAGATTTTGTTAAAGATATACCTATCATTTTCAAAGCGCAATCCAATTTTCATTGTACTTTAGAGAATAATTAATAATTGCAAAGCAAAATTATATATGTACATACATACATATAAAGGGACGAATTGTTAGCATCTAGTTCAACATCATGAATTGTGATCCATATACGCATCTTAGATATCTGTACATATGTACGTATGTATGTATGTATGTACTCGTATATTGATAGTCTCTTCATCATAGAACACGTCGAGAACACGTCTCAGTAGTAATATTTGTTTAGCTGAAAGCAATTCAAATCATATACATACATACGAGTCGAGTACACACATAGATATGTACATGGATACATTCGTTATCGTCTGAAGAGAGGTGTAGAGGTTCGTTGGGTTTTGACGTTTCGTCGTCGTTCTCTCTCTGTTTATCTTGGCAGGAAAAAAGCTTATCATCGACAAAGCAAACTCATACTCGAAAGTATTGATTTTTTGATATTTTTCAAGTGGGCCGTGCCATGACCACCATCACTAAAACTTGTTTTGTTTTGATTTTTATTTTGATTTTTTCTGTTTCAATTAATTGAGCTTTAATTATTTCAACAAACATTATTGTTGGTGTTGTTGGCATACATGAAGACAAAGGGAATTCACTATCGGCCATTGTTGATGTTTTCATTGTTACTGTTGTTGTCACTATTGTTGTTGCTGGGTTGTTGTTGTATTGTGCCGTTGATATATTCTAATGTCGTCGATTGTTGATGTTTTCATAAAATACGAGTAGCGCAGAGTAGTTTATGATACTCGTACTCTCACGCTGTCACTCGGCGTTGTCGTGGTCATGATGAGGCAAATCGATTGGTGTGAATGTATGATAATGGTGAACACACAAACATTACACATTCACTTACATTTCACTCTCACAGTTGACATAAACAAAGGAATTCCAGCAGCAATTGATGTGATACCTATGCACTCTGCGTTATGAAGTATTCAAAATGATTCCGGTAATTTTCCGAACCATTGTTATTCCGACAGTCGAGTATTTTTAAAATGTTCTCAAACAAGTAAGAAAGTTTCAGTCGGGTAAACCGACTAAGGTATACCCTCACTTTGTGAGTAATGTAATATGGAATATTAATCGAATTATTCTGTCAATTTGTATGGGAGGTACCAGAATGTTTTTAACAAATACACCTATTTTTCGCTGAATAGTAGATTCTTTAAATACATTACACTGCGCCGAATTATAAACGTTTTTTGCACTGGTATATTAACGTTATGAAATATTAAATTTTGGTATGATTTGGCCATTTTGTGTGGGAGGTACAAAAAGGGGCGTGGTGATAACGGCCATTTTTTACAGGGCTATAGGGACTTCAAAAGCGTTACACTGTGCAAAATGTTGTTGCATTTTCGTGCATTGGTACTCATGATGTGAGCTCTTAACTTTTTGTGCAAAATGGTATCTTTGTGTGGGAGGTACAAAAAGGGGCGTGGAAATAGCGTCCATTTTTCACAGTGCAAAAGACACTATAAAAGCATTACACTGTAAAAAATTTCAAGTATTTTTATACACTGGTATTAATGTTATATGCTGTTATCTTTTGGTGCAAAATGGTACCTTTGTGTAAGAGGTACCAAAAGGGGCGTGAATATGACACCCATTTTTCACTGGACTGTAGGCACTATGAAAGCATTACACTGTACAAAATTTCAAGTATTTTTATGCACTGGTATTAATGTTATAAGCTGTTAACTTTTGGTGCAAAATGGTGCATTTGTGTGGGAGGTACCAAAAGGGGCGTAGCAACGTGGCCCATTTTTCTCGAGTTGATAGCGACTAATAAACTAATGCTATGTGTGGAATTTCAGAAGATTCGAATAAGTAGTATAGCAGTTATTAAAGATTCAATATTTCACAACATTTTAACACTTTGTGGGGGAGGTACTAGAAGGAGTGGACCAATATGGCCCATCTTCGAACTTAGCCGGAGATAGAAAAAAATATTACCACGTACCAAATTTGAAGTCAATCGGATACTCCTTTCGAGAGTTATCGTGCGCAACAGCCAGCAGACACACAGACAGACAGACAGACAGATAGACAGACAGACAGACAGACAGACAGACAGACAGACGGACGGACATTGCTCATTCGTCTTAAAATGACCCAAAACGAATATCCGCCGAACATACTTAGGGTCTTAGATCACTCCTTCGATGTGTTACACTTTTTTTCGTAGCAAATGATATATACCCTCGTCACACTAAAGTGAGGGTATAAAAATATCAGATTTTCGCCATATCTTGACATATACATATCTTGAAACTGTTGAACACATGAACCAATTGGTATTAGAAGAAGTTAAAGGTTATTAAATCTCCGATTTTTATCCCCTCACCTTACAGAAAGTATATATCATTTGATACGAACCAAAAGTGTAACACATCAAAGGAGTGACCTTAGACCCTAAGTATGTTCGGCGGAAATCCGTTTTATGACTTTTTAACTCATTTGAGCAATGTCCACCTGTCTGTATGGCTGGAGAGCACGATAACTCTCGAAAGGAGTAACGGATTGTCTTTAAATTTCTTATGTGATAATACTATTTTCTACTATTTTTCACTCCTTCTAGTACCTCCCTCACAAAGGTTTAAAATTTTGTTAAATATTGATTCTCTAATAACGTATATACTTCTTATCCGAATTCTGTAATTCCTCACAAGTAAGTACCCATTTGGTACCTCCCACATAAAGGGACCATTTTTGTACAAAAATGTAAGTGCTAATATATTTAATACCAGTGCATATTAATACTTGAAATTGCAGTGTAATCAGGGTTACCATAAACTTTTTCGGAAAGAGGACTTTTGTGCCAGAAAAGGAGGACATTTGTGACATTTACAAAGAGGGTTTTGGACTTTCGGAGGACATTTAAAAAATGCAGTAATTGTAAAGGATGGGCATATTACTATGATAAAAAATGAAACTTTAAACCCGTAAGGAAGGTCTAAAGTCTGACAGAGCGGACTATATGATACCGTACCTTATCTGAGTAGAATAAGAAGAAATATTCTCAATTTTTATTAAAGTTATTTATCTAATGATTTGTCCAACAATTGGTATTTTAAAGCGCTTAGATGGTATCGGAGGTACATACATATGAGGTCTATATCTAAATCTGAACAGATTTTTTTCAAATTTGTTCTGCTTAATTTCAAAGTGATTGGATTTATAACAGCTTCTGTAGCGCTAAAAGACCATTTTGGAAAGAAAACATATATGGGGTCTATATATAAATCTGAAGAGATATTGAACAATTTATTCCAGGTGTGAAAGAGTTTTAATGGACAGATAGGCGGACGAACATGGTTAAATCGAATGCGATACTGAGTCGATCGGTATACTTTAAAGTGGGTCTAGCTCCAGTATTTGTATGTGCTACAAACATCTGTCTCGAAACAAACTTATAATAACCAAGTGAAAGCGGCGTTAAGTTCGGCCATGCCGAATCTTATATACCCTCCACTAAGAATCGCATGTCAATTGTTTTGGATGCAATTTTCAGCCCGATCACTAGAAATTTGTGTTAACAAGTCAAATCAGGGAGATTATACATATTGGGGCTATATAAGAAATGGACCGATATTGCCCATTTTCAATCCCATGGTAACTACAGATGTAAGAAGTATCTGTACCAAATTTGTATACCCTCCATCCTATTTTGGAGGGTATCCAAATGGACAAATTCACTTACTTTGTACTAAGACTAGTTGCGAATATAATGCATGTGTAGGATTTAAGTTGCATTTGTAGCAAACGTAGGACAATTCCAAGATTTTTGAAAAAGGAGGGAGGACGGGAGGACACTGGTTAAAAAGGAGGACATGTCCTCCGAAAGGAGGAATTATGGTAACCCTGAGTGTAATGCTTTTATAGTACCTAAAGTCCAGTGAAAAGTGGGCGTTATTGGTTAGCTCCTTTTGCTACCCCCAAATTTTGTACAGTGCAATTCTTTTATAGTACCTAGAGTCCTGTGAAAAGTGGGCCTTATTGGCACGCCCATTTTGGTACCTCCCACGCAAATACTTCCCATTTTTCACCAAAAGTTAACTGTTTATAACGTTAATACCAGTGCACCCAAATATTTTAAATTTTGTTCAGAGTAATGCTTTTATAGGACCTACTGTCTGAAATGAAAAATGGGCGTGGCGTCATTAATTTTTCAATGCTTTACATAAAAAAAGAACATAAGAAATGAATACAGCGGTTTATCACGAGTAGAGTTGGGTTGTTGCGGAGGGACCTAGTTCAAAGAAACTGCTCACTGTATAGAACTAGAGGTACTACTTCCATGTCATCGTTTTTTATTCCTCAGATCCAAAATTATTGTCTTCTCTTTAATTCCACAAACTGTTCTTATATTCAGCTGTTTCACTCTTATTGTGGAACGGTTCCTTTTATGTATTCAGTTCATTTTTGTGAAATGATCATTTTTACTGTGTCATTTTGTCAGCTGATTTTATTGTCTATATATAACGTACCAAAATGTGTACGTTTAGCTCGACGGCGTAATGCTTAAAATTTAAATAAATAAATTCTCCGGAAATATGTTTTATTTTTTAAATTTTGAATTAGACACATTTCTTACTACTTTTACATTATACAGGGGCAATAGTTTGGCTAAAATACATAAATTTTGAAATATGCTAGAAGTGGTTATTAGAAATAGTTCAAATTTTATAGTATTCTTTGTTGATTGGAGAAGCTGTTATCTATCAAATTGTATGGAGATCTGATGCGAAATGCGCATTGTATACCGCTAAGACTTTAAATCGGAATGTAAGTATATGGGGGATTTCATGTCAAGTAAGTGCATTTTGCTTGGATTCTGATCGGAGAAAACTGTACCAAGTTCGGCATAGTACTGGCCGAGTTGGAGGGTGTTGAATGTTGACATGTTGGTCAAAGGGCCCTTTTTTTCCCATGCACATTAATAATTACCTATTGTATTTAGAAAATGTTGCCCAATGTGCTTTCGACAGATTTTTCCTCAATCTTTTTAAAAAATAAAAAAAAAATATTTTTTGGGAATATTTTTGCGAAATTAAAATTAGTTTTTACATTTTTGTCAAAAACACAGTATTTAGGCTTATGTCATTTCCTTTAAGAGTTTTGTGGTCTATTAGTGGGATGGGACTTGTTTGTCTTCAAAAATAAAGATAAACATCTAAAAACAAGTAAGAAAGTTCCAGTCGGGTAAACCAACTAAGGGAGTAATGTAATATGGAATATTACACGAATTACCAGTTGTGGGAGGTGCAGAATCTGATCGGGTAAGTTGTATAGTAGTTATGAGAGGATCAATATTTCAAAATATTTTAACCCTTTTTGAGGGAGGTACTAGAAGGATTGGACCAATATGGTCCATCTTCGAACATAGCCTGAGATACAAAAAAAATTATCCGTTACTCCCTTCGAGAGTTATCGTGCGCAGCCAGACAGACGGACGGACATTGTTCGAATGACTTAAAATACTTTGGGTCTTAAGTAACTCCTTCGATGTGTTATACTTTTTGTCCGTAGCAAATGCTATATACCCTCGTCACACTAAAGTGAGGGTATAAATATAGATGTTGAAACACATATTTTAGCATAACTCGAGAACCATTTACCCTAATTGGTTCAGGGAAGCTTTAAAGAATCCTAAATTAAGTAGCATTTTATACCCTACACCACACTGTGGTCAAGGGTATTATGAGTTAGTGCATTTGTTTGTAACACCCAGAAGGGGAAGAGTGGAATCACTTCCTGACTCGATTTAACCAAGTCCGTCCGTCCGTCTGTAGATGTACATTGTAAACAAAGTGCAGCCCGTATTTAAGGTCCGATTGTGATGAAATTTGGCCCAAGGGCGATCCCTATTGAAACTGGTCAAAATCGGTTCAGATTTAGATATAGCCCCCATATATATGTTACCCCTGATTTGACATGTAAGCGCCGTAAAAACTGTATTTTATATCAGATCAGTACGAAATTTGGCAGATAGAGTTATCATAATACATGAATGAACACTACTAAATTCGGGGAAAATCCATTAATATTTAGATATAGCCCCCATACATATGTTTCGCCCGATTTGACATGTAAGCGCTGTAGAAACCGTATTTTACATCCGATCTGTACGAAAATCGGCAGAGAGAGTTTTCTTATTACGTGAATATACACTACCATATTCGGAGAAAATTCGTTCATATTTAGATACAGCCCCCATATATATGTTACACTCGATTTGACATGTAAGCGCTGTAGAAACCGTATTTTATGTCCGATCAGTACGAAATTCGGCAGAGAGAGTTTTGTTATTACATGTATGAACACTGCCAAATTATTATTGCAATGCCCATTTCCGCATTGTTAGGGAGGTGTAGGGTATTATATGTATAGTCGGCCCTGCCCGACTTTCTGTCTTTCCTTACTGGTTTCATATCATCAACGGTTTCAAAGATAAGTTACATGATTTTGCGAAAAAATCCAATATTTAAAAAATAATAATAATTTAATAAAACCTCTTAAAAATATTAATAATTTAATTTACTCCTCTTAAAAACATAGAAAAATTCACAATTGTTGTATTGGTTGTATTATTTAGGATATTTTGGAATGGAAGTATCGATATGTAAAGCCAAAATTATTTTCTGTTCACATAGACTAAAGTAAGGTTAAAGAAGCAGCTGCATACAAGGCACCGAAGGAAAAATATGGAATTTTCCTATTCAGGCCGTTGAACAAATCCGAATGCTTAAAAAAGCCCCAGAGTTCGGAGATGCTAACATAAGCCAAGTTTGCTAACTACCAAACAAATGTGATCCTGAGGAATTGCTCTATCTATTCCTCCTACTCGTGCGCATAGCAGATCCTGTAGACATAGTTTCTCAAGACTTTTAGTTCCTCTGGGAGTTGGTGCTTTACCATCGGTTTGTTGCCATAAGTGGAACTATACATAATACATATTTGTCAATTTAGAATATCGGCGAAAAGAAAACTATTTCTACTAGGGTTTACCAAAATTTGTTTTCCAGATATTAACAATGTTTTGCAACATTTATTACTTCAAATTCGATTTCCCAGAAAACTTCGAGGAAAAATATCTTAAATGCTAGATCTTTTACAACTCTGCCTTTTGTATTACAATGGTGTGATTTAAGTTAAAGACTTATTAATGCACAATTAAGAGATAAAATGTTTCAAATTTTACCGTATTCGTTGTTGATTGGAGAATTGTATGTAGATCAGATGAGAAATGCGCATTCTATAGCGCTATGACTCTAAATCGGGATATAAGTATATGGGGGAATTCAAGTCAAGTGAGTACACTTTTAAAAGCATGTCTTCTTGTTAAACTTACTGCTTCCATAAGTATCTCAGCTGACTTAAGTTAAAGTCATTAATTATTGCTATTGAATTCAGAAGATGATAGAGTGGAGTCTATCGAAACCGCAGTAAATTCTACCCAGCAATTGTATATATGAGAGTAACGCAAAAGTATTTGTTTCTATTACATTTCTGCAATGGACAGAATGTTACTTAAACATATGGTCTTCAACCGAATAAATTCTGACTGAATAACAAAAGCACAGACCAATAATAAACAACAACAACACAAAAATTTCAAAAATTTTTTTGAAATTCTTAGGATCAAAACAGTTTTTTGAAGTTTGATTTATTCGAAATTTTTCATAGAATTTCAAGGTTGTTCCAGGTATGTAGTACGCAATATGTTTATATATAATATATTTGTATGCAATCTGTTTAGTGAAACCCGCTCTTCTGTACGTAAAACGCTTATCGAACTTTTTTCGAAAAATATTGTTTTGTGGTACTTGCTGGTAGCGCATTATTTCCACCTTTTAAAACAGTTATTCGTATCTGAACGTTGTGACTGGTGTTTCTTTATTAACTTCAATTGTTAAATAACGTCTGTAAATAAAGGCAGAAAAATAACACGAAACCATCTGAAGACCTCAGTACTTCCGAAGATAGTTTCTCATCCTCGGTCCGATTCTTCTTCGCATTTACTCTTCTAATGTGAAAAAATTAGCACTTCAAATGAGACACCTGAGTCACGCTTCAAGACACGTTCGTTAAGATAAATATTCACCGAACAACACTTGCTACGGCAACAACAACTCCAACACACAAAGTTGTTTTGTAACAACAGCAGAGGCATGTCTATGGAGCCCAGCATAATCGCCTTTAGCCGTTTATGAAACCTATCGGCATCTGTAGCCATGTCCATCTCCATGTCCGATCACAGCCATAGCCACAGACAGAAGACCGGGGCATAAAAGTTACAAATCATCGTCTACGCTAAATGTCTAATCCAATCCAATCCCAGAAAGCATTGAATTGTATCACAACAAGTGTTCCAACTCCAACTGTAACCTCAACATGGATCTTGACAACAATAACAGCACAGGAACACTATGATGATCCACGATAACTACTGCTCGGTCTGGAGTGAACTGGACGGACGGACGGACTGATGAATGGCGGACTGCATCGCTAGTGGATGTGGTTTCTGAATGCTCGTTGTTGGCTCCAGCACTCTTACTTTTCATCCATCAGCCGAATGTACTTCACCTTCAGCACTTGGGAACACCGAAGAAATCAGAAAAAGTGGCATAAGTGGCGCTAAGCTGATCTTCATCGCTCAAGACGTTATGTCCAGTGAATTCTTAAATATCACAACAATAGCAACAACAAATATGAACAAATCAAAACACATTTAACACTACTGAAAATTACTTGTATCACTCCCATGCATAGCTATGGGAAAGCTGTTGTGATGGTTGTTCCAATCGACATGCACCGACTGTCTAACACCGTACACAAATCATAGCCCAAGAAGGCCGTTGATTCAAATTTTTTTTGGAAAGAAATATATTTTAACGCAGAAATGTAGTTTTCAAGAACTTGTGAAGGATGCACACAGTACGCGTTTAAAATGTCAGAAAGTGATAGAAAAATCTTCGTCATTCTTCAAAAGTCAGATAACGTACGGAATAATCCTATCGATGAATTTGTTCGTCGTCCTGACGAATCTCTGTTAAATCTATAAACTATAGATTAAAGAGTTGTCGTTCACACCAGTCAGACAGATGAATTTTCGGACATTATTTAAATGACTTAAAGTGTTCAAAAACTGATGTCCGCCGAACATACTAAGGGTCTTAGGCCACACCTTTAATGAGTTACACTTTCGACCGTATGTATTAGGAATGAAATAAATCCCCATATTTTATTTTATTCTTGAAGACGATTTATTTTAGGGATGAAATGTGATCATCCTGTGGACGAAATTTTTCGTCTTCCAAGAAAGAGTTTTTGTTGCGACGAACAAATTCATCGGTAGTTTTATTCCGTACGTTAGCTGACTTTTGAAGAGTATATAGAGAGTTAGCTGACTTTACGAGTATATAGGCCATATGTGCTCTAATGGAGTCCCGTCATACTGTAATTGACCATTATGTCGGGTCAAGTGGCCACATAGTTCATCAATGAACAAATCCTGAAAGATCCAGTTCAGTACACATATTTGGAGAATTGAAATAATTATAGTTTCGGAAATACTCGTATATTGTACATTGTAGTTACATTTTCATAAATTCTCCATTCCAAGAAAAATTTATGTGTTACCAACAGAAGGATGTGTCAAGAATACCCCATTCAATTTCGGGCAGCAAAGTAAGGTAGGAACCTACTCAAACGTGAACCCTGCTACAATACTTTAAAACAATCTCATCTCCAGAATTGAGTTCACGTGTAGTATTTTCTTGAGTGTTTATATTCTTGACCGTGGCCATTAACACCAATTCGCTCAAATGCATCAAAAATTCAATCCAAAACGGGGTTTTTTTACTTCACTAGATTTGTGTCTGGACGAAGTGTTTCTTATGGTCGAAAAGAAGAAACGAACTCCAAAACATTCTTACACATGTTTCGATTCTTAAAAACTGCATTTAATCACGCGCATTTTTTCACATACCGGTGCCGACGAAATCACATACATCTCCCTCCTGTCGTATCCCTTCGACGGCCGTCTGTTTTCCACTTCTATTTTACCTTTTTCGGGGTTTCCATCATCAACGTGTGTGGTCACCATCGTCACCGTTTCTGATGTTTTCTTTTAGTTTTTTTTTGGTATGCCCAAAAAACCGATGGAAAGCTGAGGCAGATGAGATGTGTGCCACACAAAAAATAATTTTGAACATTTCTCACATATGTAGCAGCGCCGCTGCGCACCTTAATGATGTTTGTTGAACTTCCATTGGAGATTGTTTTTTTAACAAGTGCTTATTAAATTTGGCTTAAATATGTAAATTGAAGAGATTTCTTTTAGGGTTTCGAAAACCCCACTTTTGCATTTGTGCGGGGTGGGAAGTTAATTTGTATTTGTTTGGATATTGAATTGAATTGTGTCGTTTTGGTTGATCTCTCGAATTTTGAGGGTATGCAAAATATTTCCAAGAATGGATCGTACATTCTACATATTTTATTATTAGCATGCTCTAGTACAATATGTATTCCAACTTAGTCTATTCACAAAGAGTATTTATATACATACATACACTGGTTTCTATCTCTAGCTGTAGTTCTTAGGTCGTTAAAAGATTTAGATGTCTCTTCGATATTGATCTGTGCCATGATGACTTGGAGCGCCCCCTTCTTCTGTTACCCTGTGGGTTCCACCCCAAAGAAGCATGTGTTACATCAGTCACGTCCTTTCGTAGGGTATGACCCAACCATCGATATTTTCTGCGACTTATTTCGGTTTCAATTTCTTCTTGGTTCGTTATTTGCCATAAACGCTCATTGCTAATTGTTCTTGGCCACCAGATACGCAATATATTAGGCAGTCATCTATTTACGAATCTCTGCAACTTTTGAGTGGTTGTTTTCGTCACAAACCATGTTTGTGACACACTTATTTTACACAGGCATTAAACATTATTAGTTTTGTAGATTGTTGGACATTTCTACATCCCCACGGGCGTTTTAAGCGGGCAAAGGAACATTTGGCTTTTCGCAAGCGATTTTCAACATCGGCCAGTGTTCCGCCGCCGACACGATGGGAAAATATGATGAAATATGCGCGCATTTGAAAACATCTTTCAAAAATCAATTGTTTGGGAGTGTTATTTTATTGTGGATAACATTTAATGAAAATACCTACAAATTTTATGAAAATATCTCCAGGCGATTTCGAGTTATGACCATTCAAAGTTTGTCTTTTTTACTAATAAATGCAAATAACATTGCGATGATAAAATGCATATACTAAAATGCTTGTAGAATTCGCGTTTATTGGTGAAATGCGATAGGACTTGCAACATATAATAAGGTACTATTCATCTTAATTTTTGTGTATAAAACGTATTTATAAAGCCTTCCAATGAAGAGATATTTCAAAGCAAAAAAACAGTTTTTTCTTTTAAAAAAAAATGATCCACAGTAAATGGAATACAACTTTTTTGGATCACGTGGGATCACTACCATATGACATAGAGAATAGAGGTGACTTAGGAGTGAATCCAATGGTACCTAGTTTATCTGCGACTTTTTGCGATTATGGCAGATTTTTGTACTTTAAATATGTGCTTTTTTTCTTTAAATATAGAAAATATGTGTGCACGGAGGAAAATCGCCTTTTTTGATATGTTTGAATTCAAAGAAAATATACTTGGAACCAAAATTTTTAAATATTATATATTTTTAAACAAATATATTTTATTTGAAAATCAAGAAATTTTGTTTGGAACGCATATATTAATATATTACAATAAAATATATTTGCGACCTGACTGTCACAAATAAAATATAAGTTTACAACCAAACAAAGTTATTGTTTAAGAAGTTTTCCAAATATATTTTATTTAAAAAATAATTTTTAAAACACTGCTGACTTTTTGGAGTTTTAGTTAGTTTTTCCTAGATCTTGTACAAAGTACATTATAGTAAAATTTCAGCTTTCAAAAATTTTGCAGCCCACAATTTTATCCTATTTAAGTTGTCTTAGTTGCATGGCAGGTTTTGTAGACTTTTTTCGCAATGTCGACAAACATATTTTTGAACTTCAATGGTCTGCATATTTAAAACGCAGCAACACACAATCAAGCACCTGAAACAGATTTTAAACTAAATTTTGTCAGCTTTAATTTAAAATCAAGATCACTGAATTTGGCACGATATTCGGAGTTTTACACTAATTTCCACAAAGTCGATTTTGAAGCCCCACTGTGCGGTAAATGGTAAAAGTAAGAAAAATCTGGCTACACCAGATTATTCTCCAAAGAATTCTCTTGAAGATGGTCCAAACCGTTGGACTCTATCTCTAACGGTATAGTCGTGAGATTAAAAATACTGCTATGCGCGCGTATTTACCCTTTTTACCCATTGTGCGTCGTCCACAATACTAGCAATATATTCGAATTCTCGACTTGTTGAATTTGGATATTGTTGAATAATAACGCATTCCTGCAGTTTGCGTTTATTCTCACATATTTTGTTTTGCTGCTGTTCACCTTTAGCCGTATTTTTATAGCCTCAATTTCAAGGTTAGATGCCTGTACTTGCGAATATTGAAATCTATTGGACAGAAGTACAATATCGTCAGCATATGCTAGTTCGCTTAGTTTACCATTCAAGCCCCAGGTAATACCTTTGTTGTCTTGATTTACGATTTGTAAAATAAGGTCCAGCGCAGTGATAAACAACAGCGGCGATAGTGCACATCCTTGCTTTACTCCACTAAGGGAGGGGAATGGGTCGCTTAGCTGGCCTACATGAATCACTCTACAAAGTCCTCCTTCATAATTTTTTTCGATTATATTTATCATATTTTTGGGGATTCCTTTTGATTCCAGGGCTTTCCATATATAGTTTCTTTCCAGATAATCGGAAGTTTTTTTGAAATCTATAAATGTTAGATATACACGCTGAAAAAAATCGCCTCATATTGTCCCAAACATATTCTGCTTGAAACATATATATTTCTAGAGTGCACTCCAAATATACAATATTTGACACATACAAATATTATATGTTTGGGAGGATGTTGTTCTAAACAAAACTATGTTTACATCCTAATGTTTTTTATTTTGATATGTTATTTCCCAAACAAAGATCTATTTGCGTGAATATATATCGATTCTTTAATTGTTTTAAGTTGTCAGAAATTGAAAGGTAATTTTTAGAAAGTTTTAATGTTAGTAAAATTTCTTTATAATTTAAAATTATGACTTGGAATAGTTAGAAAAAAAATAAATAGTTTCAAATAGAAGTTAATGCTAAGTATTCCATTTTTAATAGAAATGCATAATTCGAAAACAAAGAAAAAATTAAAACTAAAATTCGAAAAATTCAGCAACGTTTTGAAAATCTTTTTTTAATAAAATATATTTGGAAATATTCATAAAGAATAATTTAATTTGTATTTAAACACATACTTTATTTGAGAAAATTAGTTCGCAAATATATTTTATTCTAATATATTAACGCATGGGTTCTAAATACATATTATTGATTTTCAAATAAAATTTATTTGCTCGAAAATATATAATATTTAAAAATTTGTATTGCAAGTATATTTTCTTTCGATTCAAACATATCAAAAAAGGCGATTTTGCCCCGTGTAGACTCTAATTTAGCTCAACGGACTGTTCGATTATAACGTACGTACTGTGTTTATGTGGTCTGTACAGCTTTTGTTACGTCGGAATCCGGCTTGTGTATTTGAGATGTGTGCGTTAATAGTTTCAGATATCTGCGTAGTATTATTTGGTTAATATATATCAGTTTCCGACGGAATTATTAATATGCCTCTACAATTGTTTCTATTTCTGAGGCCACCTTTTTTTTGCAATTCCATTCATTGGGAATACGAGTATATTTCTCATTCCATATTTTGTGAAAGAGAGATTGAAAAAGGTCTGCTACACGGGGCAAAATCGCCATTTTGGATATGTTTGAATCGAAAGAAATTATACTTGGAACACAAATTTTCAAATATTATATATTTTCGAGCAAATAAATTTTATTTGAAAATCAATAAAATGTATTTTGAACCCATACGTTAATATATTAGAATAAAATATATTTGCGAGCTAATTTTCTCAAATAAAATATGTGTTTAAATACAAATAAAATTATTGTTTATGAATATTTCTAAATATATTTTATTAAAAAAAAAAGATTTTCAAAACTTTGCTGAATTTTTCGAATTTTAGTTTTATTTTTTTCCTTGTTTTCGAATTACGCGTTCCTATTAAAAATGACGTTCTTAGCATTAACTTATATTTGAAACCACTTATTTTTATTTTCTAACTATTCCAAGTCATTATTTTCAATTATAAAGAAATTTTAATAACATTAAAAATTTCTAAAAGTTACCTTTCAATTGCTGAAAACTTAAAACATTTAAGAATAGATATATATTCACGCAAATAGATCTTTGTTTGGGAAATAACATATCCATATAGAAAATATTGGGATGTAAACATAGTTTTGTTTAAAACAACATCCTCCCAAACATATAATATTTGTATGTGTCAAATATTATATATTTGGAGTGCACCCTAAACATATATATGTTTCAAGCAGAATATGTTTGGGACAATATACTACAGAGGCAATTTTTTTTCAGCGTGTATCTTCCTGGGATTTGCCTTGAAGCATTCGCTAGGAATTGAGTCGAGCTTTGCCTCTACATATGAATGGTATGAATTCTTCACTTTAAATGGATTTAACATGTTTTTGTGCAACTCAATCCGTTTACTTCTTTACTCAGCATTAATATTAGTACAACTCATAAAACATACACATTTACATACTTTAATTCTAAAATAATCTATGTGAATGTTTTTGGAATGTATGTATGTGAAAATGAAACGAATTATAAACAATTCTTGTGCTGTAAACTAAATTGTCGTTATTATGTATATAAAAATGTTACAGGCAAATATTCAGTATTGGCTTAGTACAGTTTGGAAATGAATTATTGTTACTGCAATTTATTAATATTTCTATGAATATATAGCGATATATACGAGTATACATACATATATCATACATATGTTATGAAACAAATCATGTTTCTATTTCAATAAAATAAAATTTGAAAATGTCATAATTTGAAAACTAAAATCAAACAATCGATCAGTTAATGGATTGACACATTCATCTTCAATCTCAATTGGGTACCTCCATTCATGTCCATAATGTGCTGAAGAATAAATATGTATGTACGTACATATGTGTATGTATGTAGTCGGTGTCCTTCGGAATGATAAGTATCCTACATCATGCTCTCCTAATTATTGGTCTACCACTAAGGAGTAGCAGCATGAATCCTTTCGCTGTGGCTGATAGTCTTCTTTGCCAATAATGGTCACAAGAACGGCGACTGTGATTTACTCGTCTTCTTACACTGCATTTCACATCTACATACATACATAATGACATTCACTTTAAATGGTCCGCTCCGTTCCACTCTCTCGTAATTAGTTCTGTGAAAACAATGGAACTGCGTCTGTTGTCTTCCTTTTGTCGGGGCAATAAAATCGTCCTTTGTTTTATTACCGCATTGCGCGTGTGCAAACAACATTTTCACCGGCATTTCTGCTTTTCATTTCTCTTTTCGCGGTGTAACAACAATAAGAACAGCGCATTCACACATACACTCATTATTAGCAGAACAATGGAAAACCAGAGCAATTGCAGCAATAATCATAAAATAATTGGAACAGAATTGTGGCATCATGGACGGACTAGGTAGGAGTGGTGGTGATGGCGGTGGCTGTGTTGGTGGTACGCACATGGATAATATTGTAGAATTAAAGACGTCGTCGGACGGACGGACACCTTTAGATGTTCGAACAGTGAAGTGTATCGTACATACATACTTGTATATTTACTCGTAAATATACTTATGCATGAATGAGGACTCAGGGCCGTCTTGAGGTAACATGGAGTCCAATACATACATACAGTGGCTCAAACGCATAATCGTAGACAGCCTATGCTACACTTTAACATCTTTTTTAGAAAGGCAACATTTATTTTATTTTTGAAAAAAGTTATATATTATTTATTTCGAGTCTCTTCTATTTAACCATGTCCATAGATTATATAAGTACTTTTCCTCAACATTTTCGTTCAGTCCAATACATACATACAGTGGCTCAAACGCATAATCGTAGACAGCCTATGCTACACTTTAACATCTTTTTTAGAAAGGCAACATTTATTTTATTTTTGAAAAAAGTTATATATTATTTATTTCGAGTCTCTTCTATTTAACCATGTCCATAGATTATATAAGTACTTTTCCTCAACATTTTCGTTCAATTAATTTAATTTTATCGTTTTCCTGAAGTCCGTATCTGGGTGTTCCCACCGAAATTGACCCCTTACATCTCAAAAAATTTTTTTTTTTTTTTTTCAATTCTTTATTTGCGATCTATATAAAGTACAATATTAAGCAAATGTTGTAGTATCTTATATATGTAACAGAGTTGTTATATCACTATCGCGAATAACAATGCATGATTTTTTACATTTTTGATGTATATTATTTCAGAAAAGGAAGGTCAAGAACATGATGACGTTTAAGACGTCGTAATTCATTAGTGTCGTCTAAAAGAGTTATGGCTAGAATATTTGGATGATAGCTTAGTCTATTTAGGTAGTTAGAGCTATAACGAGAAATCTCACTTCTAAGATTAGGGACACCAAGATCATTGTGTATATTTTTCTTATTCATATACCAAGGAGCGTTACATATTATTCTGAGCGTTTTGGATTGATATCTTTGAAGAATCTCCACGTTAGAATTACTTGCGGTTCCCCATAGTTCAATTCCATAAGTCCACACTGGTTTCAATATAGTTTTATAAAGAAGAACTTTATTCTCTAAAGCGAGATCAGATTTAGGACCTAAGAGCCAAAACATTCTTTTAGTTTTCAAGTTTAAATGATTCCTTTTTGCTGTTATATGTTATTTCCAAGTCAATCGCCTATCAATGTGCAAACCCAAGTATTTAACAGAATTTTTTGGAGGAATAGTGACACCATTTAACGACACAGCAGAACAATCACCTTTTCTTAAAGTGTACGTTACATGAGTTGACTTATCAGGATTAACCTTTATGTTCCATCTTTTTAGCCAAATTTGGATCAGATCAAGTTGTTTTTGTACAATATTTGAAGCTTCTATAGGGGATTCACTTGACGCTAGGATTGCTGTGTCATCGGCATATGTAGCTATTGTAACTTCATTGGTTGTTGGCATGTCAGATGTGTAGATGGTATACAAAACAGGTCCAAGCACACTACCTTGGGGAACACCAGATTTTATGACGCCATTTTCGGAGTTAACATCATTTATATTTACATAAAATTTTCTATTATTAAGGTAAGATTTTATTAGCAAATAAAATGGAGCTGGTAATAAACGCTTAAGTTTGAAAAGCAACCCTTCATGCCATACTCTATCAAATGCTTGTTTGACATCTAAGAACACCGCTGAGCAGTACATTTTATTTTCTAGGGAATTTCTTACTTCTTTGACTATTCTGTGGCATTGCTCCGGAGTTCCATGTTTTGATCTGAACCCAAATTGATGATTAGGTATAATCTTAAGATCCTCTAGTACAGGAAGTAACCTTTTTTTGAGAAGTCTTTCGAACAGTTTGGAAAACACTGGTAATAAACTTATAGGTCTATATGAGCTTATTTCATTCTCATTTTTGTTAGGTTTAAGAACTGTTATGATTTTTGCATATTTCCATTGCTTTGGAAAATATGAAAGCCTCAATGATGAGTTAAATAGCATGGTAAGGTAGATTATTCCTTTTCTCGGCAATAATTGAATTATTCTTGCGTCAATCAAATCATAGCCTGGCGATTTCTTAGAATTCAACATTTTCATTTCCTTCTCTACTTCACTAACAGTGAAATGTTTAATAGGACGACTCATTTCACAGGGCACATCAAGGAAATCACATATTTCTTTGGATTCTCGAGATTCGCAAAAAGAAAACGGCGTAAATGTTTCCTCCAGGAAAGCTTTGAAGGCAAAGGCTTTGCTCGTATCGCATCTGCACCAGCAACCAGATGAGTCCTTTATAGGCACATTTCGTTTTTTAGGTCGTTTCAGGTACTTTGTTGCTCTCCAAAGGTTATGATCATGGTTGTCACTTGGATTTAAATTGCTCAAAAATCTGTTGACTTCACCATTTTTGTAATCTTTAAGACATTTTTTTAGATAATTAACTGCTCTGTTAAAATTGGATTTGTCCTGTGGACTTCTAGATCGTTGCCAGATTTTGCGTAAGCGTCTTTTTCTCTTAATAAGGTTCCTGATTTCATTTGTAACTCGAACATTGCTGACATTTTTGTATATTATTGGTGGGGTGGCCAGTTCAGCTGCTTCATAAATAGTATTTGTAAGAACTTCTACAGCATTATCAAGTTCGAATCCGTTCGTTATTTTCAGATTTAACTGAATATTATTTTCTATCCAATATTGAAACAAATTAATGTCAGTTTTGGACGTAATTAATTTGGAGTTTGTAGAACGTTTATTATGTGTAGTGTTGTAATTTACAATAATTGGAGTATGGTCCGAGCTAAGATCTTCACTAGAGGTAATATTTAAAGAAGTTGCGGCTATTCCAGAAAATACTATGAAATCTAGTAGATCTGGGATTTTATACGGATCACTTGGCCAATACGTAGGGCTACCTGTAGATAAGATTCGAAACCTGTGTTTAAATATGCATTTATAAAGTTCTTTTCCCTTCGGATTAGATAAACGGGATCCCCACCACTGATGTTTGGCATTAAAGTCGCCTCCAACTATAAATCGATTTCCAATATTTTTGAAGAAATCTTCGTATTGGTCACATTTCATACTATATCTTGGGGGATAATATACTAAATAAACAGAAGTTTTAAAATTGTCACACATAATTTTAACTCCAGCAGCTTGTAGGAATGGCTTCAATATGGGCTCTGCTATTTCATATTTAATATTGGATTTAATAACTACTGCAGCTCCTCCGTGAGCTTTATTATCAGGATGATTTGCAGGAATTATATCAAAACCTTTGATTTTACAGAAAGACTTGTCAGTGAAATGAGTCTCGGATACCAATAGTATATCTATAAAATTTTCTTTTAGAAATATTTCAATTTCGTTTATATGATTAAGAATGCCATTAGCATTCCATTCAGCAATAATTAAGTTTAACGACATAATTTTGACATTAACATTGACATCATATTCATCAACGTATTAGTTAATTCTATTAGCTTTGCAAGCATAGCTTCAATTTTTTCTAAAACGTTGTTCATAGCTGGCTGTTCTCCTCTAACAGCCTGAGAGTAAGTACCTAATTGCGATTTGTCTGAATTATTGTTGTAACTTGGTGGTAAAACATGTGTTGGTGTTTGGGTTACTTGTCCAATAAAATTTGTTCTGCTTCTTGCAAATTTTGTTCTTAAAATTTGTTGGTACTTAGTACAACCTTTGTAGTTAGCAGTGTGGCTTTCGAAGCAAAGTACGCATTTAGCTGGAGTATCAGGAGTTTTTTTACATTCAGATGTTGGATGATCTTGTGCACACTTGACGCATCTGAAGTCTTTTTTGCAATAAGATTTGGTGTGCCCATAATCTTGGCATCTAAAACACTGCACGATATCTTCAAATTTTTTTGGTGGTTCGAACTGAACAATAGCGTTGTCAAATCTCGTGATTTTATAAATATCCTTATTGTTGTCGTTGGGGTCCAAATCGATGTAAAACATTGGAAGAGGTTGTTTTGACGTTTTGGAAGATATGTTCCGTACACTTCTCACTTGGTGCCCTAAACTCAAAAGCAATGCTTTGATATCCGAAATTGACGTTGTATGATGCAAACCTTTTAGAACTACTCTGAATGCTCTTTCTTGTTTCAGTTGAAATGTGTGGTAATTTAACTTTGCAGAATCTAGATACTTAACTATTTTCCTATATGATTCAACAGATTTAATCATAAGGCGAACTTGTCCGTCACGAAGAGATTTGAAATTAAATTCAGAACTAGGAATAACTTTACATATTTGATTCACCATTTTAGCAATATCACCTACATGAGGAATATAGATTGGTGGTGGTTTAGGTGTAGCTTGTATGGTGTCATCTTTATCACCGGCTTCATTATTGGCAAGAACATCGAAACGATTAGAACACGAAGGAGCTTCATCTTGATGGATTCTCTTTCCATTATGGTTTATTGGTGATCCAGCACTCTTTCTCTTCATGGGAATATACTGCCAGTTGGAATCATCATCCTCACTGCTGCCACTTAGATTCATTCTTTCTGTTGCAACATTGCGAACGAAAGCAAAGAAATGGTTTGGAGTTTTTATGGGTTTTTGTTGTTGTTGCCTGCCAATGCTTGCACAAATATTGCGTGCATATTGTAGGCGGAATGCGTTGGTTTGTTTATTACGCGTGTCAAACCGTTTTTTTTTTTTTTTTTTTTTTCAAAAATATTCAAATTGTTGAGTGTTTTGTTGTTGTTAGCTTTTTGCTATGAAAATAGAAATTTGTTAAACACACTTCTATGCACAATTCTAAGCACGTCTTGCATCGACCGCGGAAGAATAACAACTGACATCTCAAAAATGAAATTATTATTTTTAATTTATTTTTCCGCTAATATTACACAAAATAAATGTATCTGTCATTATCCGAAAGATTAACTTTAATTTTCTTTATACTAACCAAAATATGTTACTTTGAATTTTCCCGCGATTTGCATACAATCGTTTCCCTTTGGAAACACTGTTCTAACGGTGTTTTACGAACGAAACAAAAGCAAGCTGAAAGCTGAAACTTTTCTTCATGCCTAGCAACAATTTTAAAGGCGACAAATTAAAATTTAATGTTTTTTTAAGAGTTCAAAAACAACCACACCGACAGTAACGACCGTTACCCCAAAAGCACAAAAGTTTAGTTTTTCGTATTTCATTCAAACGATTTAATTTTATAGTAGCGGAAATTAAGAAGGTAAGTAAGACAAAGAGCATCAAAAGGCCGAATAAGCATCAAAAGCCTATTTTGATTTAACATTTAAATTTTTTTTGAAGATGTAACGACCGTTACCTTTTTCTTTTGGCGTTTTGCATTTGAACTGTTTTCGTCTTACTTAACTGGACTCTTACTGATTTTAGCTGAAAAATCATGAAGCAACTTACCAAGATGCAAAAATACATAAAAAAATGAAAAGAAGACGAAGGAAAGCATGAGGCTTCTTGGCAAAAGAGAGGGAGCGCTAAAAAAACAAGAGTGGATGCTTGAACTTTCGTAAGTCAAAAATTAAGCAATCCTCGTGACATATTTGCTTAGGTTGGAATTTTATTTAAAAAATCTCCGAAAATCGGTAACGACCGTTACTTTGGAAACACCCATCTTTAGTTATACATTCTATAAAGTCTATATATTTAATGTTTGCGCTTTTGTTTGTTGGACTGACGTAGGGCTTGATTTCATTCCCAAACTCAAAATGACTAATGTATCCTTTCGGCGCATTAGCACATATTTTCTGGACTACAATTACAAATGTAGCTTCAGTTTTTTTTTGCAGACATTGAAATGACAAAAGTTTAGTTCGGGTTCATTTTATGGCATCTTAATACTTTCAATGGTATGATCTCACCGTTTCATTAGTTGCTTTCATAGTTATCCATATATAAGCCTTTTCTCTCTCACACAAAATTTATAGATTCTTGTAATTTTATTCTTCTAAGATAAATAGTTCTCAGATATTCGCATACGGTTACTTAATTATTATAACTTTTTTTTGTTAAAGAAAGAGTAGTATTTTTCTCTTATCTCCCATATTTCATTTGACCATTTTTCCTAGTAAAACATTTCGAACTTAATTTTTTTTGTTCAAAATATATTCGTCGGGGGATACTTATAGCGGAAATGCTGATATCAATCTATACCAATTTAAAACCAGTAAGGAAAGGTTAAAGTCGGGCGGGGCCGACTATATAATACCCTACACCACCTCGGCAATGTACATTAAGAATTTCTTTTTGAATAGTTGAAATAATTAGTTTCCTTTCTTTTACGAACTTAGTACTTAGCTCCCCCGCCACGTCAAGGCTAATTCCAAAGATGAGTTTAATATAATGTGTGGAATTAAAAATTGAACTAATAATAATATTCCACATATTTGCATTTACTGTGGTTATTATTAGCCTTAACACAATAAATAGTCCGATTTTTGGCCGTACACAATATAAGTAATATATGCAGGTTATGTTAGGTAGGTACTACCTTGGAATAATTGGTACTACCTTGTAATAATTGGTTTAAGTAATGTTTTAATTTTCATTTCCGCTGGAGCCTTTCAGGTCTCTAAAATAGCGCTTATATAAAATAATTAGGAACATCTTTCTGGAAAATTTTGATCGGAAGTAAAGTACAACTTATATAGGAACATATATATGGAGGTCAGGAGGAACATATATATGGAGGTTATATATAAATCTGAACGGATTTTCCTTGAATACTCATTCATTGAAAAAGAAACTTCTTTCTGTCAAATTTCGTACTGACCGGATATAAAATACAGTCTCTACAGCACTTACATGTCAAATCGGGGGTAACATATATATGGGGCCTATATCTAAATCTGAACCGATTTTCTCTGAATTTGGAAGTATCCTTTCATGTAATAAGAAACCTCTTTGTGTAGATTTTTACTGATCGGATATAAAATACAGATTGTACAGCGCTTACATGTTAAATCGTGGGTAACGTATATATGGGGGCTATATCTAAATCTGAACCGATTTCTCTCAAATTTGGCAGTGTTAATTCATGTAATGGGAAACCTCTTCTGACAATTTTTTTTACTGTTCGGATTTAAAATACAGTTCTACAGCGCTTACATGTCAAATCGGGGGTAACATATACATATATGGGGGCTATATCTAAATCTGAACCGATTTCCCTCAAATTTGGCAGTATTAATTCATGTAATAAGAAACCTCTTTCTGCCGAATTTCATACTGATCGGATTAAAAATACACTTTTTACAGCGCTACATGTAAAATCGGGGGTAACATATATATGTGGGCTATATCTAAATCTCAGCCGATTTCCCTCAAATTTGGCAGTATTAATTCATGTAATAAGAAACCTCTTTCTGTCGAATTTCATACTGATCGGATTAAAAATACACTTTTTACAGCGCTTAGATGTAAAATCGGGGGTAACATATATATGGGGGCTATATCTAAATCTGAACCGATTTCCTCCGAATTTGGCAGTATTCCTTCATGTAATAAGAAACCTCTTTTTGCCATATTTCACACTGATCGGTTATAAAATACATTTTTTATGGCGCTTACATGTGAAATCGGGGGTAACGTATATATGGGGGCTATATCTAAATCTGAACCGATTTCTTCCAAATTTAACAGTGTTCATTCATATAATAAGAGACCTCTTTCTGCTGAATTTCATACTGATCGGATATAAAATAAAGTTTTTACAGCGCTTACATGTCAAAATCTGAACCGATTTTAACCAAATTAAATAGGGATCGTCCTTGGCCCAAAACCTTTGATTACAAGAATACATCTACAGACAGACGGACATAGCTAAATCGACTCAGAAAGTGATTACAAGTCGATCGGTATAATAAACAATGGATCTATCTCTTCTCCCTTTTGGGTGTTACAAACAAATGCACAAAGTCATAATACCCTGTACCCCAGTGTGGTGTAGGGTATAAACATTACAAAGCTTCTAAAAAATGATCACATTTAAAGGAAATTGTGTTACAGTTCTAAATTTTCGCGATGTTCTTTACAGTTTTGGGAAAAATCTCATTTTTGAAGGGAACATTTATTCGCATTTATTTGCAGGTACCTCACGTTGAGAAACAATCTCTTTTAAGTGAATATCGATCACGTAAAATTCCACTGGTGCGTGCCGTGTCCCTTCATTGAAATCGGAATTGTATTTTTTGGGTCGTTTTATTTTGGAATTACCCATTTACCCATCATACAGTCGGCACCAAAAGTGTAACACATTGAAGGAGTGATCTAAGTCCATAAGTATGTTCGGCGCATATTCGTTTTAAGTCGAATAAGAAATGTGAAAATGGTGCGCACGATAACTCTCGAAAGGAGTAACCGATTGACTTCGAATTTGGTATACGGTAATATTTTTTGAATCTCCGGCTAAGTTCGAAGATGGGCCATATTGGTCCACTCCTTTTGGTGCCTCCCACACAAAGGGTTAACTTTTAGTGAAATATTGAATCTTTTATAACATCTATACAACTTATTAGAATCTTCTGAAATTTCACACATTGTGTTATTTTATTAATCGCTATCACCTCGAGAAAAATGGGAGAAGTTGCCACGCCCATTTTGGTACCTCCAATACAAATGAACCACTTTGAATCAAAATTGAACTGCTCATAACATTAATACAAGTGCATAAAAATACTTGCAATTTTGTACAGTATAATGTTTTGTAGAGGCTATAGTCCGGTAAAAAACGGGCATTATTGTACAGCCCCTGTTGGTACCTCCACACAAATGGACCGTTTTTTACCAAAAGTTAGCGGATTATAACTTTAGTACCAGTGCATATTAATACTTGAAATTGTGTACAGTGTAATGATGTTATAGTGCCTACAGTTCTGTAAAAAGTGGGCGTTATCACCACGCCCCTTTTTAGTACCTCCCACACAAATTGACAGATTAATTAGTGTAATGTTACATATTACATTACTCACCATGTGGGGTATACATTAGTCGGTTTACCCGTCTGAAACTTCCTTACTTGTTTGTTATGAAAACGCTACAATTTTGATCTAAATTTCGCCATATTTTTCGAAACATTTTGTTTACCTTACGTTTTAAGGGGACTTCAACAGATTTTCAACTTTGATTTCTACCCACTTGACCACAGAAGCTTCTTAAAGAGAAAGAAAACTCAAATTTTGTACGACTATATCCAGACAGTTCAGACAGTATTTCTTTCTAAGAACATATAGTTTTAATTCAATGATACGAAAATATCATATCGAAAATTAAAGGCATTTGGACTTTAAAAGTATGACGTGAAAATGTATGTATATAATTTCAATTAATATTAAAGGCATTTGGACTTTAAAAGTATGACGTGAAAATGTATGTATATAATTTCAATTAATATTAAAGGCATTTGGACTTTGAAAGTATGACGTGAAAATGTATGTATATAATTTCAATTAAAATTTCTTTAAAATAATTGAAATCTTTAAATAAATTAAAAATATTTGTCCTGAGATAAACGTTATTTTCAATAATTCAAAGAAATATTTTCAAAGTCAGCAATATTATGTTCATCGAAGCGTTGGAGCAAAACTAATTTCTTTGAGTCAAAAATAATTTCGTTGGAATTAAGTAAATTGTCATTATTTCACTGAAAATGTTATCTGAAGTAAAGACAACAAATTTCATCGATTTAGATTGTGTTGTGGTGTTGTCTTTATATTTATGACATTATCGCCGTTTTTGATATATTTGAATTAAAAGAAAATGTATTTGTAACACAATTTTTTAAAGATGCGTATATTTACATATTTTCGTATATTTATATCAACGCACCCTCAATCCGTTCAAAATGAGCCAAATCAGTCGATTCCGCGTCGTTCTCAGGAATTGGGCATCTCTCAAACCACACTGTGGCGTATTTTGCGAACAGATCTTGGCCTTCATCCTTATAAGATCAAACTGGGCTCTGGCAAAGTTAATGTTATGTGCTTGATGGAGTACCCTTTATATTTCTGAACAAATATATTTTATGTGAAAATCAATGGAGTACCCTTTATATTTCTGAACAAATATATTTTATGTGAAAATCAATAATTTTATTTTAAGCGCATATGTTAATATATTACAACAAAATATGTTTTGCGAACAAATAAAATTATTGTTTAGAAATATCTCCAAATATTTTTTATTTAAAAAGACGCTGAAAACTCCGAATTTCAGTTTTAATTTTTCCTTTATTTCAACTTATAAATTACAGTTAAAAATGCAATATAAATAATTATCTTTTGTTTTAATTAATTATCCTATATTATATGATTTAAATCGTTATGCAAGAATATCTGATTTCAGTTATAAAGACATTTTGTGAAAATTTAAAACTTCTAAAGATTGAGCTTTAAATTGCTGAACAAGTAAGAAAATTTCAGTCTGGTAAACCGACTAAGGTATTTCCTCACTCTATGAGTAATGTAATATGGAATATGAGTAATGTAATGTGGAATATGAGTAATGTAAAAACGAATTAATGTGCCAATTGGTGTGGCAGGTACCAGAAGGGTTTAACAAATACACCCATTTTCCCTGAACACAAATACATTGCACGGTACCGAATTGTAGGCGTTTATGTGCACTGTTTTGTTATATTAACCTTGTGATTTATTCAGTTTTGGTAGAATTTGGCCATTTTGTGTGGGAGGTACCAAAAGGGAAGTGGTGATACAGCCCAATTTTCACAGAGCTGTAGGTACTTTAAAAGCATTGCACTGTGTACAATTTTGCAGTATTTTCCTGAATTGGCTCTCACGCTATAGTCTGTTAACTTTTCGTACAAAATGGTGCGTTTATACCAAACGGGGCGTGGCAATAATGCCCATTTTTCACTGAACTGTGGGCACTATAAAATGTTACACTGTTCAAATTTCAAGTATTTGTATGTACTGGTATTAAAGTTATAAGCTGTTAACTTTTGGTGCACAATGGTCCATTTGTGTGGAAGGTACCAAAACGGGCGTGGGAAATTCGTCCGTTATTCTCAAGGTGATAGCGATTAATAATCTAATAAGACTAGAATAAGTAGTGTAGAATTTATTAGAGAATCAATATTTCACTAAATTTTAACCTTTTGGGGGGAGGTACTTGAAGGAGTGAACCAATATGGCCCATCTTCGAACTTGGCCTGAGATAGAAAAATATATGACCGCCTACCAGATTTGAAGTCGAAAGTTATCGTGCGCACCAGTCAGCAGACAGACAGACGGACAGACGGACGGACGGACATTGCTCATTCGACTTTATCCGAAACGGATATCCGCCGAACATACTTTGGGTCTTATGTCACTCCTTCGATGTGTTACCCCTTTGGCCCATAGCAAATGAAATATACCCTCGTTACACTAAAGTGAGGGTATAAAAACTGGAAACTGATCATACAATTATGGTATCGTATTTTTGGAATACTTAAATGCAAATAAAATAATATTAGAATGAAAACAAATATTTTCGTAAACCAACCACATATATATATATATGTATACTCTACATTTATATATACTCGTATATTTCAAGCTGAATGTGTTTGGGACACTATACTACAGAAGCGATTTTTTTCAGCGTGAAGTTTCATAGTATTTCTCCCTTTAGGTATGTACCTATGTATATTATGTCACGCTACCGACAATTGGCCCATTGAACCTGTGGCCCTTTGCTGCTTGGACACAATTTGTAGATCAGGGCATGTGTTTACGACGAGTACATATACATACATATGTACGAGTACATTGTTAGTACCATGTTTGGTTATGTCGTTCTTGGCTTTATTTGCTTTTCACATCTTTAGCGTTTCGTATAATACTCGTACACGAAATCGTAATGTGTTTTTGGCGAGTTTTAATTAGTCGGTGATACGCGATATCTGTATCTGTATCTTTGAAACATTGTACTTTGCCTCGGTTCTGGGCAATATGGCTCTGCGTTCATCCAGCCAACCTACCACTCAGACCAGACACGTTTTTCTCGCATTGTGTTTTCCTTTCTCCATATTAAAATAAGGTGTTCGTTCTTATCTTAATATTTTTCGTATATTTGTTTTCTGTTTTCCAACTACGAGTATTCAAGTATTCCCGTACGAGAATGTTGCTGGTATTTTGTTTGGTTTGGTTCTGTATGTTATATTAAGTATTTTTCTTTTCTTTTTTTTGAATATGTTTGCTTAGGTGTTTCATTTCCGTTTCATAAAAAGCATACTAACCGACAGAGGACCGGCTCTTCTCCCGCGCACATTCAATTTATGAAACGAAATGCTCTTTGTCAGGTTTATACATACATATGTACATATATTTGGCCGGAGTTTGGTAACGATATAATACGACAATTATTATAGTTCAGTGACACTTTTTCAAACATAAGTTAATGTTACTGAATTGCAAGAATAGACGTTATCCGATCTGGCAATCGTGTGTACTTAGCTTTAGGAAATAGATCTCTCGTAGAATTAACTGATGTTCGATTATTTCCATATACGGTATATTAAAATCACTATTCCATAATTTATAAAACGACATATTAATGAAAAAAATATAAAGTTTTAGAATAGAAAACGCTTCTTCTTTTTAAAGTATGCAAAATTCATTAAAAAGGCACTGTGGCGAAATTAGAACAAAAGAGGAAGTGTATTTTAATGTTAGAGGCATTGTCGTAAAATTGAAAACATGCTACACAATGATAGGCGAACAGTTAAACCTATATTTTCACTCAGAAAATTCTGTTCAAACTGAAAAAATGTATCTGGAATCAGTAAATTGTATTCTGCTACATCTTTGAGCAAATTAGTCATATACTTGGAAAGGTAATGATTCATTTTCGACTTGCATCACTTCCGTCTATAGATGTATAGTTGTAACCAAAGTGCGGGTCGTATTTGCGGTCCGATTGTGATGAAATTTAGGACAGTGCTCTTTTTGGTCCAAGGATGGTCCCTACTGAACATGCTGAAAATCGGTTCAGATTTAGATATAGGCCCCATATATATTTACCTCCGATTTGGCATCTAAGCGCTATAGAAATCATATTTTATATCTGAGCATTACCAAATTTGGTATAAAGGAGTTCATTGGTTCATGAATGAACACTGTCGAATTTGAAAGAAATCGCCACAGATTTGGATAAAGCCCCGTATATAATTTTCTTCTAATTTTGTAGCAAAGCTCTATAGAAGTTTTATTTAATATCCGATCGTTATGAAATTTGTCAGAGTAGAGCTTATTGATTGTAGAACGAACGCCGCAAAATTTGGAGAAAATCGACCACATAAGTAAAATACATATTCTCTCAATGTTGTGAAATTGACTCGTTGCATACTTATTCTGCTAACAAACTGGTGTGGGGTATCATATAGTCGGCACCGCACGACTTTAGTCTTTCCTTACTGGTTTTATATTATATTCGTAATTCTATTGCAGAATAAAGTTTATAGATTTGGTAAAGAAATTTCTTTTTACCTTATTTTTGTTAGTCAAACCAAATTTAACTACTAATTTTAGAAACAAAATTCTTCAATTAGCGTACAATTGATAATGAAACAGGGTGTTTTTAAGACGTGTGGTTTTTAACCTGGCAATATGACAGCTGTCACTTGATTTATGCTCGGTTTAGTTTGCCATTTCATAATGAGTAGACTTATTCCGGCACAACGTTTGCAAATCGTGCAAATTTATTACGAAAATAGTGGTAATATATTTTCCAATTTTCACAAGAAATTTTTTTTCAGCGATGAAGCTCACTTTTGGGTGAGTGAGTACGTTAATAAACAAAAAATGATAATCCACAAGCCATTGTTCAGACGCCGTTACATCCACAAAAAAAAATCATTGTTTGGTGTGCTCTATGGACAGAGGGAATCATTGGTCCACATTTCTTCAACAATGAAGCCGGCCATAATGTTACAGTCAATGAGGAACGCTATCGAGCCATGATTAATGACTTTTTCGTACCTGAATTCCAGGATGTTGATGTGGACGACCTTTGGTTCCAACAAGACGGCGCTACATGCCATACAGCCAACGAAACAATCAATTTTTGGTGAGCGCATTTTCTCGCGTTGTGGGCCTGCGGCGTGGCCTCCAAGATCGTGCGATTTAACACCGCTGGGCTATTTTTGTGGGGTTGTGAAGTCGCTTTTCTACACAGATAAGCCCGACGATTGACGCCTTGGAAGAGAATATTCGGCGAGTTATTGCTAACATACAGCCCCAAATGTGGTTGAAAATTGGGCCTCTCGGCTGGAATTTATTCGAGCCAGCCGCGGTGGCCACTTGCCCGAAATAATTTTTAAAACATAATGGCAAACCCTTACCTTTATAATAAAGCTAGATTAGTGGCCATGGCATTAAACTATATGCGTTTTATTCTTCTTGAGAACCACACGTCGAAAAAAACACCCTTTATTTCTTGGGCAAAGTTTCTTGATAAGTCCCATAGAACAAGAATCGCGATGCGTCTTTGGCACGAAATTAATTTTCCTGCCCTAATATAAAGTATATATATATATATATATATCGGGACCTAAGATTGTAAAGGCGTTAAGTCCAATATTTAAAATTTTACAGGAAAGGCAAAAAAAATAGTATATTTATGTTTTTTCATACAAATATTAAAGATGACAGCATGATTTTTTAGACTTTTTGTTTCCAAATCGATATATTCAACCCATCCTGCGTTTCGCTTCAAAAAATACATTTAGACAAAAAGTGGACTTATCACCTTTTCTCCCGTAGGTTGCGATATGTTTTTTTTTTGTAATTACGATTAGAATTACACGATTAGCAAAAATTGGGTATGGCAGCAGATATTGTCTTTTCTACGTTGAGATTTATTCATTCATGTTAAGGTGTGTTCAGTTTGTTAATATTAAACGTTTATAAATGTTTATATCATTCAGAAATTCAATGATTCAGACTGTTATCTCCGCAGACATAAATCTGCAATAAAATGTTACTCTGTTATCAGTTGCAATGGATAACAATGCATTTTTATAGAAACAAAAAAGACAATTCATCACATTCAGAAACCGCCATTACCCGCAATCAGCGGTCTAAACACCATCACCATCATCACCACCGTGCTCATCCTCATTGTTTATCAGGTTTTTTTGCTTATCAGCCATCAACTCGCGATGAGCGTGTCCCTGTCGTCGTTCTTATCAGTTGTAACTTGACAACTTTACGGCCCATTAAAAGGCGATGATGATCTTGCAAGTACCTGTGTTTTAACTCGTCGAGATTGTGTCCGTAGATTTCTCCATGGAATGCGGTGAAATCAGCCATCATCGCCATCAAAACGATAGAAAATAATCCGCGGTTGTCGGTGGGTGACTTATTCATTGGCGGAGTATATTATCGCCACATTTTTGTATTATTGTATTGAGAATACTGTCATGGAACGACCAGGTCAGGTGGGGAAAAAACTTTATTATCGTTTTCCTGGGGTCATGAAAATGGTTGTAGTACTGTCTAATTAAATATCATACATTTACATTCATGGGAAATTCTTCAGAGCTGGACGGGCACAATCAGTTTTTTGTTTTGCTATAATATGCTTGAAAATATGTAATCTTAATCGAGAGAACTCACATATTCACAGAAATACTATATCGAATTTGATATTTTCTGTGGAAGATGGCAGAACGAGAGGTGAAATATTGGTTAGGTTCAAATAAATTATATGGAATTGATGTTAGTATCAAATTATGTAAAATTTTCACTTCAAAGTTGGCACTTCTACGTATTGTAGCTAATTTCAAGCGATGCTCTGTGGTCTGGAAACCCGGAAAAATGGCCAAAAGTCGATATAGAAACTCCGACCTATGAGATATATTTTCTGTATCTGAACTCCTTGGAACATCTCTGTGTGAAGTATTATAAGAATAGGTTCCGCGGTTCGCATCTGCATCCGGAACATGGTTTAGGTTAAGAGTGACAATCCATTGTCCACAGCAGTCTACTGTGCCACCACAGGGATGTAAGAAAAACAAACATTTTCCTAGCTCCTTTCGTTGAACCAATTTGATTGCTTTATAAAGCTCAAAAGTTGGCGGATTTTAACATCAGCCAAGTTTGCTACCTCCCCAATGAAATGAGAGTCTAGAGCGCAGACACAGAATGTCCCAGCGGTAAAAATACCCATTATTTAATCGCTGATGTAAGCAATATTTAGTAGCAATCAGTGATGATTTTATCGCTTATATTTCTGCTTATATTTACACACGAGTGTCATAGGCTGCTTAATCGGTGCGCTCTCGCTTACAAAGTAAGGAAAGATGTCAGTAAGTGCCATTTCAATTGGACTTACTTTATAAGTGGAGCTATAAGCAAGCCCGATGGCACGTCAATAAATGCAGGCAAATTAGAATGTAATGCACGCCGATTATAGTCCGATTTGAACTTGTAAGGCAATGTTATGAGATGGTACCACTAATCCTGATGATTTTGTAATTGGAAGTCTAATAAACATGCATTTAAATGTATCATTTGTTTATTTAGAAAAATAAAAACTTAAATACGATTGAAAAATACTTAAATAAAAACAGATAAATTCATTTCACAACAAATACAAAAGGCACATACTAAAGTGTATACTCAATATTACAACAGAAATTCAGATTTTCAGGTTTGAGATAAAGTTGTGATAAAAATATTAAATACGCTTTTTTTACCTCTGCATTTTTTTTGCAAAATATCTATTTTTGATTTTTTTAAACAATGCTGCAACTTTTTTTAATGTTTCAATCGTCAAACCCACTTCCTTGACAGCATCTGCAAACACCAAATGGAAATTTATTAGTATAAATACGGATATAAAAAGTGTAAACCAATCTTACCGAAAACAGTAGAGTATTATTAACTTAAAACAATTATTTTATTTACCAATTTTCAACAATGTCAATAACCTCTTTGTTGCGCGATCAACTTTGAACTAACATCAATAATAGTGATACATACATATTTCTTGTTATTTATGTATTTTTTCCAAAGCCGCTATAACGGAATTTTATATTTCTTTGCATTTTTTGTGCATATTCACACGAACTAACTATCCGCTTATATTGTAATCGGAGTTGAAATAAGTGGACGATATTTATTAGATTACACACGTATAAAATTCTAAGTACTTAAATCGCTCGCTTAGAATGTGATACTGATGTCATTGATTATAATCTAGGTACTTCGTTTCATTTACCGCTGGGGTGTTATATTCATTCCTCCTCCTCTTCGTCTCCACAGCTATTGAAAAGTAATTTCTCTAGATCTTCAACATCTCTATGTACCGACCAATAAGGCAGTGACCCGTCACAAAGGTACGCACGATAACTCTCGAACGGAGTAACTGATTGACTGCAAATTTGTTATGTGGTAATATTTTTTTCAATCACATGCTAAGGTCATATTGTTCCACTCCTTCTAGTACCTCTCTCTCAAAGGTTTAATATTTAGTCAAATATTTAGTCTGTAATAACTTATATACTACTTATTCGAATTCTTTGTAAATCCTGTAGTCGCCCATTTTGCACCAAAAATTAGCAGCTTATAACTTTACTGCCAGTGCATACAAATACATAAAATTTTGTACAGTGTAATGTTATCATAGTACCTAAAGTCTTTGAAAAAGTTAAAAACACAGGAAATAATTAAAAACATTAGTTTAAGATTCGCTTTTTATATTGATTTTTAAAGTTTTGATTTCGATTGTAAATTATTTGTTAATAGTACTCACATTAGGTCAACATTAATATGTCTGTAAATACTTTTGAAGGCAGTATGAAGAAACTAAATCCTATAGGAAAATTTGGGGGGGAAACAAATAAATTTCTTAAGAACCAAGAAAAGCCAAAACTGTCTACGGAAGTGTTTCTTAAGTATAAAGAATTAGTAAATGAATCAAGGATGTTATGTAATCACGCCAAAGAAACTAGTTTCCAAGATTTAAAAACTTTGTCTTTGATTTAAAGAAGTGATTTCAGCATTCCAAAAAAACAAGTTCCTTAGATTTAAAGACATTTTTCAAGTTCATCTGGTTGAAAGAAATGATACATTTCACTTTCGTCTTAGGAAATCAAACTACGTTTATTATTCGACATATCAAAAGTAGTATGAATTATTACCATAGAGAATTCTCCACATGCAATTAATTTGCAAATAACCAGAATAGAAAGCGCTTACCACATAGTCACATTGGAGAATTTGTACACATTCATTTGAGGTACTTATACTTACCAAAAATGTAAAATCTAAAATTAAATGCGTTTATAATTTAACCTTTTATTAACTCTGCCACTGCCCCCATCTCCATTCCTCAGCACCACTACATACAACCAATTACACGAAGTTGTTCTGTAGTTGTTGTTGGTTGGTAGTGGTGTGTTCTGTATTCCGTGTTCGGTTTCTACAGTCGATGTCTGATGACGAGGATGAATAGTACAACACTTTGTTGAGGTATGAAAAGCTAACAAAATATCAATGATCCACTTGAGCTGTCTTAAAAAACAATTTAACAATAAGTCTATTAGAAGTGTACATATTTATTTATTGTTTTTAACGTACACATGAACATAATCGTACATACACTAATACCCTCAAACTTACATACGAATGTGCATGGATATATTCGTGTGTACATGGAATAGTAGGTATGGTATGTGGGTGTGTGAGCTCCTTATAATACATACAAACATATTGCAATTACTTTATTTTATTTCAATAGAAAGACAACCAACCAATTAACTTGTGTGAGAATTTTATGATATAAAAAAACCAATAACATTATAAATACTCTTTCGACCGGAATAAAAATTATCCAAAAAATTTCAATATCTACTATATTGTTGCACTTAATTTTGTATTGATGATAATTTCGACATATCGTCGGCTTAATGCTATTTTGTTCCACACGCCATTCTGTATGATTGGAGAAAAACGCATATTATTTTTGGCATAAAATCAGTTGCAAACTGTTCATTCCATAGGGTTCTCCACAGTGTTTATATGATTCTCATACATTCCCATGTCATTACGTTAAAAAATAAGCAAGTTATAACAATTTTTGTCCATGGCATTTTGGTACATATCCAATTTTTTGGAAACACTTTTTCGAATTTGTATTACATGGACCACAAAGACGGTTGGTATGGATGGAGAGTAATTCACATATTGTGATAGAAAGAACGTAAAATAGTAAGGCAAATAGATATAACATAATTAAAAAGGTTAAATGCAAAACAACAATAACGTAAACAATTTGTTTAGATATTCATCTTGTTTATGTAAATAATAATTTTATCATGTTTCCCGATAATTAGTAATATTTTTAAGCAAACATATTTGTTTTCAATTTCACCTGTCGATGTTTCGATTTAATTTAATATAATTCAAAAATTATATTTTGATTCTATTCTTGCAATCAACACAGCGTATTTTAAAATAAAATCCACAATTTCAGCTAAGGCTGGTTGGAGAATATTTTTCGATATAAAATATTTTCGATATAAAATACGGTAGCGTCGAAGCAATTCGTAACAGTAAAGAATACCCATCAAATATGTGACTGATCTTTAATTCAAACATAATTTTTTTTAATTTTAATCTTTACTTTACATTTATTTAATTTTAATTTTTTTATTACTTTTTACTTCTCTGAGACTTTGAAGGTATTAAAAGTTTTTTTATATTTATACAGAATCGTTGTTAAACATTTTGTTTTTTAATTTTCTATTAGGCGAAATGAGTTTCATGAAACGATTTTAATGTACCGAGGCATGGAACAGAGATTTGGATTTTCAATGGGAAGGTGAAAATATTTCGTTATGATGAGTGTGTCTCATTCTCAACAGTTTAAAAAAACTAACTCAAAGAAGTCCGAATTTTGTTGTCATTCTAACATTTTTACTTTTAAGAGCACTACCTTAATATCCATGGATAAATACAACCCTCTATGTTTTGCAATTCCGTGGAAGGTTGCGCGTCTCGAAGAACTGTTCTGTACAAAATGAACCCTATAACTTTCGTCATTTAAATGTTGGCGAATGCTCCAAAGCGAATGGAAATGAATTTCATTTGCTTTTGCATTTTACTTCACGTCTATGTACTTATGTGCCACAGTTTGATTTTGTTTTCGTTTTCCATGTTGAAGGCAAAACAATGTAAAATTCCATTTTTATAGGTTACAATTACACTACCATTGCCGCCGGTTGATTTAATACTACCCTCCCCCCTCTCCGCCTTCCCAAGGTTCCGAGGTATCCCAACCACCACCCACCCGGAATGAATGGAGTTTGCGCATAGCGGACTTGTCAATGGCATTTATCGATTTATAGGAAAATGTCTCTCAACACACCGACAGCTCAATCGCCACCCGCCCGCATTACAATTTCAAAAATTAAAGTAAATATTTTTGTCTGTGATTTCTTTACATTTAAACACTTTGTGGGACATATCGTAGCTTTTCCACATAAAGGAAAATAGGAAGTCTTTAAGGCGATGAATAAACACTAAGGACTCTTTAAGAGAACGCATCGATTCACCAAACATAAAATTGGGGAATTTGCAGTTTCAGGGACTCAATATGTTGATACATAATATAATGAACGAACAAAAAATTAAATGAATGATTTGGGATTCGTATTAAAACCACTGTTATTCTACTACATTGTGCTTAATAAACAAACAGAGAGAGTTTAATAGTTCGTAACATTGTTATTTAGGCAATAACTATTAACTTTCCTTTTTACGATACTGTTCTCGTATGTTTGAGGAGATTTTTCATTAATCATGAAAAATAATTTCCAGTAAGTGGTTTTCAATTAGAATATGTAATCGTACATCCGGTATTAAATCAAATTTAAAATGTCACTATGTTTCATAATTTTTCCCAAAAAACTTGAAAGTTTTCGAATTTAGTACCTTCGCCATTTATGTACAGGCTGAAGAAAATCGGTTCCCAAAACATGTTCGGCTTGAAACATATATATGTTTAGGGTACACTCTAAACATATAATATTTGGTATAAAAAATTATATATTTGGGAAAATGTTGTTCTAAACAAATCTTTGTTTACATCCCAATATGTTTTTATTTTGGACTATTTTTTCCGAAACAAATATTTATTTGCATTTAAGTATTCAGAAAATACCTAAATTGCTTTAAATTTGTCAGTAATTCAAAGTTAATGTTTTAGAAATTTTTATGTCGTAAAAATAATAAATAATAATAATTGAAATCGTATAATCTTGTATCGAAATATATTACTTGGAAGATGGACAACAAATGATGGCTTGGAATACTAAGAAATTTTAAATTATTGATTTAAAACAGAAGTTAATGTATCATAACTGGGAGGTTCAATTTGAAAACAAAAAAAAATTAAAACTGAAATTCGAAAAATTCAACAAAAGTTTCGAAAATAATTTTTAAATCAAATATATTTGGAGAAATTCCTAAACAATAATTTTATTGTTTATTTTATTTGAGAAATTTAGTTTGCAAATATTATATGTTGTAACGTATTAATATATGAGTTCCTAAAATATTTTACTGATTTTCAAATAAAATTTATTTGATCAGAAATACATAATATTTAAAAATTTGTGTTCCAAATATATTTTCTTTCGATTCAAACATATCAAAAAAGACGATTTTCCCCGTGTATATATTGAAAAATAAGAAATTTGAGGATGAAATTCCTGATTAAGTGGGCATTTTCTGTTGTTTTGTAGTTGGTGAAAATATTGCAAAATTTAAAAACTACACGCTGGAAAAAAATCGCTACTGTTGTATGTATATTGTCTCAAACATATGTCGCTTTCTTTTCGTCCCGTATATAGGAGACTTATATACGGTACGAAAAGAACATCTTGTCGGTTAATAGAGCATACTTGGAAGCACTTTCATTATATATATTTCCTTATGAGGAAGGTATGTTCAAAACATCATTACATTTATAATAAAATGAATTATATCCCTATAAATATTACATATACCATTGAAAAGGTAAAAATGATTCTAAGTAATAACAGAAAAATTCTCAAGACAATTTAATGGACCCTATAAAGCTGACAATATTAGGCTAAATTTCGAACGATGTTGTCTCGTTGAATCCGAATACGACATGAAAACTACTCTACAGCTTCACAATGTTGATGAAATGATTCGAAAATATTGAATTTCTCAATATTTGAGGTTATACTACGTCACTCCGACTCACTAATTCAGAGATTGATATGCCGAATTATAAACATCAATTCTGTGTCTTCGAAAATCGCAAATAAATTAAATTTTCTACACGATTTATGAGAAATCTGTTATTTTCTATGTAAAATTTTTTTTTTGCTTTTCTGAAAAATTGTCTGTTTTCCACTTAGCATACTAAACAGAATAGATATATCGATATCGAATCACATTCCCCAAACACATTCTGTAATTCATCGTTGACATCATATTAGATTTAGTTTTTTAAAATAAAAATCTTACAATAGAAAGTATTGACGAATTGTAGATGTTGTACACACTTACAAATGATAAATTACAGCTCAATAACAGATCTACCCAGCATAAGGAAATATCAAAATAGATAAATAATAACTTTTATTTCATGTTTTTGTATTCATGCACATATCATTAAACATTTCTGATAACACAAAACTTAGATTTAGTTAGTTTATTTCCATTGAACGGGCGATATTCGTATTCATTTCAGCCACGGCTCCAATTCGTGATGCCAACAATTTCTTAATACGCGTACAATGTCGGATGTTATGCAGACTGACTTCGATGGAACCATTCCCTAAGAACTCGTGAAAGTTATAGTTCACTTGGAATGACTTCCACAGATTTTACTAAGTATTCAAGTATAAAGATACCGACGGACGGTCAGTAAAGTTTGTTGTTTGCTACTTCTTCTTCTGCTTTCATTTCAAAACAATTCGTGACATATTTGTCTAAACAATCCGAACTCGTATCTCAAAACAAACACTTATCATCGACGTTTGACGTTTAAAGATCGAATCGGATCGTTGCGATCTGATCGATCGAACGTAAGACATGATTGTCGTGTCATAAATGTTTGGTTGTATCGTTTTTATGATATTTGCTTTAATTTTGTGTTGTTTTGTTTTCGGTTACTGGTACACTCTACAGCAATACTACAGTATTTGTTTAAAATGTTCTCATAAATTAAAAAAAGAACTCAACTCGTTTAGACATCGATCGCCAAACATGATTAACAGCGCCGATGACGCTGCTGATCAGCAGCCGTCGTTAAACTAATTAGCAGCAGCCATTAGTGATCATTTAATTATTATTGATAAATTATATTGTTGTTATATTTCGTGTTTATTATTCTATCGAGATTTTCACTAAACTAATATTTTCGGCAAACAATATCGAAAGCGGTGTCTACAGAGTTCGAGACTTGTTGGGTACTTCTGAGGTGCACTTCTCGACATTAACTTTGCGGAGTGACAGTTCTGAGGGGTGGTGTTCGATGGACGGTGGGTGGCGAAAGCGGGTGATTGAACACTACTGATTGATTTTCAAGTGTTTGTCCGTGTTTTTTTTTTTTTTTGTTATTGTTTTGGGTTTTGTTCTATGGTTTTTATAGTGGAGAAGAAATGTACACATATCTAATTAAATAGTAAATATTGTTAACAAATATTTAAAGGTGTTGCTACTACTACAAAATTCCTATTACGATGAGCATTCATACAGACGGACGTAAGTATTTGAATTACAAACATATCACGACGTGGAACGGCACTTGGGAAGACTTTATTTTTGTGTTTTACTGAATGTCAGTAATATGCAATAAAATAAATTTTAAATATTCTACATAAATATAGATATACACATATGTACATACACACACTCCATATGTATTAAGCATGGAGGTCATGATTTGTCCTAACTGCATCTTTGAAGTCTAATGATATTTTTAATTCGACACTATTAGCCAACTGTGGGTCTTCTCTTATACTTAAATATTCTGATTAACGACATGATGAGCATGTTGTGAGTTACTTATTATTTTCTAAAAATTACCCGTCTTATCAGTCGTCAGTTACCGCCGTATCGTTTTTAAACAATATTTTTTCTACCAGTTATTGCAATTGAATAATCGGCGGACAAAATAAATCGCATCAGAGGACATCTCAATATCGTAGTAAAATCCAATTCACAGTGTGGAACAATGAGGATCAGAAATTTTTTTTGAAAAAATGCAGATGCATCTTCTGCAGTCACATATAAGGGACAATGAAGTATTTTTTGAATAATTGTGCTTTACTCATAATACTCTTATTTCAATGTTCTGTATTCTATTTTTAATTACTTCGTAATAGATTTATTTTAATATTCGCATTTATTTAAATACATTAAACCTAATTCAGATACAAATTCCATTGGGGCTTATTCTGTGACGAGTTCAAATTGGACTGGTCTTGAAATTGGTCAAGAGTGTCTTAACTCAAAATTTTAAATTTTTGTGGTTGTCTTACAGAAATGTGAATTTTGTAAATATCCATAAATTAATCTCAACGAAATTTAGTTTATGAGTAAACAATCATATTTCCACTTGCTTATTCCACTTTTTTTAAACTTCCTGTTTCATCTTATTTATCTTTTTATAGGGACTTAAAGTTACACATCTCGACAATATTCAATTTTGAGTTAGGACAGTCTTGAAGTAAGTGAGCGACATGTTCTTTTAGATCAGTTCAATGACAAACATTCAATGACAAAATCATGTTAAAATCACCGGTTCGTTTCATATAAGAGGGACAATCCGGTGACAAGTCACTATGCCTAAGCGACCTATCTCGTGTCCAATTTTGTAACGCTTCAATTTACGTATGGATGGTACATATTTTATTTGCATTTAGGACGTAAGCTTATTTATTGGCTGTACGCCCCACTACTTTATAAGGATACTGCACTGAAAAAAATTGTCATACAATTAAAGAAATGCTCCAAAGACGTCATTAGTTTTTTAAATAAGTACATTTTGTACTTAAAATATAGATAATTTCAATAATTTTAAGCAATTTACTTAATTTTAATCACATTTTTTTCATTTTAAGTACAAAATGTACTTCTTTTGAAGACTAAGGACGTCTTTGGAGCATTTCTTTAATTTTATGACAAATTTTTTTTCTGTGTGGATGAATAATTCGCCTATCTGAAATACAATTATTTTGGAAACTTATACAAGAGAAAACGCATCACAGCTAACTAGTATAACGTTGAAGACCCCTGGCATGAAGAAACGTATACGATATGGACAATAGAAAGCTAGAACACTGAGATATGTTACAATGAGTGCCAAACTGGAGACACAGATAGAGAAATTTAATTTGGAGATACTTGGAATAAGCGAGATGAGTTGGGGTGGCACAGGGAAGTTTACATCAAAGAATGTAAATGTCGATGTGAAAGTGTAGTAGGCATTATTATTGCCTAAACTGTAAAAATATTCTTCTATCCTTAGAGCCCATAAACGACCCCATCATGGTGGTGCAATTCTACACTAAAATGACAAAGTACATCACCATCGTACAATGCTACGTCCCCACAAAGGAGGCTGAAAAAAAGCATCAAGGATACATTTGATGAAAAATTATCAGCAACCCTAAGCAGAATTACTTCGAGAGATATAATACCAGTGCCTGGGGATTTCAAGTCAAAAATCGGCGCGATAACAAGGACACATATTCCATAATGAGTAAACATAGAATGGGGAACAGAATTGACAATGTCGAACTGGTTTCTGACAACCCTACGACCTAATAATCGGAGAACCATAAAACCGTGGTCATCTTCTGATAAACAGACAATAAATCGGATAGATTACATGGATACGCACTGAACAAGGAACATATATGGATTCGCACCACGAACTAATAGTAGTTGCCTCCATAAAACACCAAATTAAAAATCTATTTCAAAGAAGATAATTTCAAAATTTGAACACTGCATTTGCACAATTTTTTATTCGTTAGAAAAGTATTACAATGTGTAGAAAAAGGTAGCAAATGATAATTATTTTGAAATTATAAATTATATTCCTTGAAATCAAAAACGTACAAAAAGTCTTCTCAAAAGATATCAAAATTAGGGATTTGTAAGTCGAAATCGCCCTTAGTCGATATTCAATTTTCGACACACAAATTAATTTTTCGTGATCGACTTTTGGCATCTAACTTTGTGAATCGGTGTAACAAACATATATCTTGCAAAAGAAATGTCATTTATTTCCTGACATTGTTTTTATACCAAAAATGTAAATGTTGCTAAAACATAGTTTATTGACTTGTCGAGCGTTAGGATAATCAATTTTGCTAATCGGCAGTCTGGTGCGCATCATAAGCCCCGAGAGTAGTAACCGACTCATAGCATTATGTTACGGTCAATTCTGCCCGTCTTCCTCTCAAAACGATAACATTCAGTAAAACTGTAGATCTCTTATAACTGGTATAAAACCACTTTGTCGAATTTTTCACAAAGAATATATTCACTTCTAAATGTTAAGTGATTAGCACAAATTTCCAAAAAAAAACAGAAAAATCTTTACCGTCTGATTGACCTATGACGGTACGCGTAGTTTTTAACTACGGGGAATATGTACGTAGGCGTAATTATTGTTAAAAAAATAACCTCCATTTATTTAATCTACTTATGTATGTAGGTATGTATGTGCATACGAGTGCTACACATGGCTCCGTGTGAACATAATAATAAAGTCACTTTTTGACTTTTTTGCAATATTACAGTAGGACGAAAAAAGTCGCCGATGTGATACGCGATCTATATAACCTCTAACAATCGGGCTTTTTTTTAATAAAGATACAACTTTTTCCAAAAATTACTATTTGTAAGCATTAATATTTGGGCCAGACGTCATGTTTTTTCTTTGATCCTGTTCCACATATGTTATCTGCAATCGTTGTATGCTTTTTCCCTGCAATAATATTCGGCAACTCTGTTGCACATACGCTATCTGTAATCGTTGTACGCTTTTCCCTGAAATAATAACAATTTTATAGTCGCTCGTTAATACCACCCGCTAATGCAGCTGCAATTGCAAACGACCATTGAGTATCTGCACTAAGTAATTATTTAATTTTACTTAAGTCGCATATTAACAGCATTACAATCACTTCGAATAGTTTGGTTTGCATTTAATTTACTCACAAAGTGGAATAAGTCAAAACATTCTATTCTATTTTTATGCATCATGCGACATTTGATGACGGGAACATTTTAAAATTCCATCAAATTGGACAGCATTTAGAATCGAAGTCACATGTACGACTTTTGTAATATGACAGACGAGTAATAACCCTTTTGCAGTACATATCCGTAATATAAATATGTATGTAGATTTATTAATCTGTAGCGCCGGAAATTGTAGTTCCGCTTCAACTGTTAAACGTCCATAATCTGCTCATTGAGTCAATGTTATTCGTGAGTTGATTTTAGGTTTAGTTGCTTGGATTAACTTTTAGTTAATAACTTCCGTCGGTACCCTTCTTCCTTTCGGCTGGCTTTTTTCACCAGGTATGTTCGTATGCCCTTGCGTGCGACGGTGCGGGTGTGTGTGGCAAAGAAATTGAATGAAATATTGATTATTACCAATTGCCACTGTTTATCGCTGATTGGTATTCTAAGAAAATTATGAAAAAACCACTTCATTAAAGAGGGAAATTCCTCCGGCACACACACACACACTGAAAGCGCTTAGACCCGTACGCATCCTCATCGAAAACAACCAAGTGTAGAACCTATAAAAACTCGCAGAACCGCCGCAGGTAAACGTGCCGGAATTCATTCAAAAACGTACGACGCCTATACCTGTGTTTATGACGGCGGTAAGAATGTAAACGAGATGGAAATTTCGTTCTGAACGACGCGAGGTATTAGACCGACCGGATAAATGGGTTACCAAAGAACTGCTCTAGATATTGATGAGGCGTTAAAACTGTTTACGACTGCTCTTGTTGTCCGTCGAGCGATACAATTTAAGCGATCATTAAAATCCGTTTAATCCTTAATTTAAAAACCGAATGCAGAGCGTGAGCCATTCAGCGTTGGGATAACCCGAAGAACTCGCCTTTCTAAGAATTTCACGAACGTTGGAAAGTAATGAATCAATGGTTTGTTCATAATTATTCTGGCGGTTTGGCGACGCTTTATCATTAAATCCGATTTCCTTCCAAGTTTTGCTCAACGTTTACATTTAATTTAAGATTACGCGGCGCGTCTATTTTGTTGCGATGTTTAGATTGCTTATGTTGTGTCGTTATGTCTGCCATTCGTCACATGACGTGGAAGCGCCTAACGCGACTAGTATGTGACATTTGCCATTACAATTTTTTAGTTTGTCCCCAAAAAAAGTTCTGGTTTCTGGATGACGTTAACCACTCCAACCAAAGGGGTCGTCGGCAACGACGAAGCCAAGTATACTGCAGACGCCATGAGCTGAAATTGACGGCACCTTAACCTCAGCCATGAAAATTAAATGTAAACCACGATTTCTTTCTTCTGTCAGGAGTATCCGCAAACGGTTCTTCATATATGAACGTCGAGAAGCAGCAAGTAGGGGGGGAAATGGGCGTGGGGGAGGGGGCTTTATCCTACGGGTAATGAATGGGGGAACTACGACTTCGAGTCAAAAGGAAAAACTTTGTTGAGTTGTTGTACGAGTATGTATGACGGCGGTCTACTACTGATGATGAACGGAATAGAAGAATGTCAGTCAGTCCACTGTGGCAATAGCGCGCCGTTTTGCAATGAATTTCGACGTGGTTTTGCTGTCGTTTCACAATTTCGTGTTCTCTAAACAAACAGAATTTGCAGTGGCAGCAAAACAACGGGATGATGGTAGCACTTATGTGGGGAGGGTTTTTTTTAAAATGTTTTTTAGGTTAAGTTGAATAGAAAATACAAAACGAAGAATCGAAACTTAGAACAGCTGCTGGTTTTTTTTATTTCGCGTTCCGGATGATGGTGACACAGAGATAATGGTTTTCGGCTAGAAAATAAGTGATTTTTTGTCAGCCGTGTTTTTTGGTCACTTAAAAATGAAGGAGAATAATTGCAGTAGCAATGTAATTTTTAAAACGCTCTCTGGGCTCACTCTGTTACGAGATGCAGTTCTGTTTTCACAAAATGGTTGGAACAGTGACAACTCACCACTACATCGGTACGTGAAAATAGATAAGACCAGAAAATATAACTCAGCAATGGAATAACTCTCTCTCACGGAGGGCGTTGCCATCTCTGACGAAGGCTCCTCCTTTTCTGAGAGTTGGGAAGAGATGTTAGACCAATGCGCCGGCGTTTGTTACTGCTACACGAAGAAAATTCCCCAATTCAAATGTGCGCTCTCTCGTTCTCTTCGAAAGTTAGAGAGATAAACAACAACAACAGCGGATGGACGTGAACGAACACTCTGTGTGTACGCAAGAGAACAAACTGACTTGCTTAGGTCTCTATACCGTGGTCTCCTTCTATCTCGTACTGTGGTGGTTGCGTTGATTTGTATCGTTCGCACACAAACTCCTCGACAAGTAAACGCCGTTATTTGCAGAGAGGTTTGTTATTGGAAGACCCGCTACGGTGGCTACAGCAAATGCAGCAATGATGGATGGTTCATGGTTGTAGTAGTGGTAGTGGTGGTGGTTGTTGTTTGATATTTTTCTGAACCAAGAGGACGTTGGTGTATGTGTGTGCGAGAGTGCGTGTGTTTGTGCTTGCCCGGCTGGCTTGCCTTTCCACCAAACTGTGTGAGCTGGATAGCTGGTACCGATGTTTCACACACGTTTCGAACATCTCACAGACAACGCGCGGCGAACTACACTTGAGCACGGCCTGAACAATATTTGTTAGTAAGCCAAATAGTAAGACGGCATTCCCCTCTGCAAACAGTCGAATTCAAGAGCTCAAGCCAAAGAGTACTCGAGCGCATTGTAGAATTTTTATTTAATAATCGCATAAAAAACAACAGAAGAAGAAAGCAAAAAGCAAAGAAACATAAACGGGTGTTATTTATTGAAAGAAACAACAAACCGACCTGCCGTCGACCGTCGTCTTTGGAAAAATCAAAAGTGTTTTAAGTTAATTTACTATATATACAAATAAATAAGCACACAAATCAGTCTATCTGAATATTTAAACAAATAAACAACAGCAACGGCAACACTACTGAATCAAATCAAAACAAAACTAAATCCCCAAAATACACAGAAGCAATTAAACAGAAGAACAGTGCAATTAAACAAGAGTGCAGTGCAGTGCAAAAATCACATCGTCACCGCAAATCGAAAATTCACATATGAAATTGTGATCACATTACTTGTCCTCGGAGAAATGTTGAAAAATTATCGTGTTTCGAAAAATAGTAAAATTTAAATTAATAACTCAATCAACACAAAGAAGTTCGACATCCTTGAAAGTTAATTCGTGATCGTAGACGTTTTTATTTTTGGTTTTCGTTTCCGTCTCGTCGTATTTTCTAGTACAACGGTAGCGAAATAAATCGGCATCATAACGGCGCAACTATTGAATAGCTTCCTCAAGGGTTCGCCCCACCAAACAACGATAGATATCATGCAGAAACTCTACTCGGAGGTGCCGACCAGTGGACCGATCAGCATGACCAGCCAGTCCGCCGGGTCAGCGGGCGGAGGAGGGAACAATGCCGGCGGTGGCGGAGGTATTGGCGGCAACCCAGTCAACCCTAACGCCCAGAACCCCAACAGTAACAACATTGGAAACACAGCTAACGGAGGGAATATGAGTCCTTTAGCTCGTGCTCCCTACACCATGAATGCCATGAGTATGCCCGTGGGTGGGGGCATGTCATCGGTGTCGCCTCAAACAGCAGCCACTTTCGGTCCCAGCGTTTTGGATTCCGCGGCAGCTGTGGCCAGTATGGGTGGATCGATGGGTGCAGCGGCGGCTATGAATTCCATGGCCCAGAACTGTATGACTCCCAGCAGTATGAGTTATGCTTCCATGGGTTCCCCACTAGGACAAATGGGAAATTGCATGGGAGGTGGCATGTCCACCATGGCCGCCATGGGTGGTTATTCATCCATGGCTGCTGCTGCCAGTGCCCGCGATTTAGACACAGGCTCCCCAAACTCCCTGAACAGATCCCGTGTAGAGAAGCCCACCACCTACAGACGCAGTTATACCCACGCCAAGCCCCCGTACTCCTACATTTCCCTCATCACCATGGCCATACAGAATAATCCAACACGAATGCTGACCTTATCGGAAATTTATCAGTTCATTATGGATTTGTTCCCCTTCTACAGACAGAACCAGCAAAGGTGGCAAAACTCCATAAGGCATTCGTTGTCATTCAACGATTGCTTTGTTAAGATCCCTCGTACACCCGATAAGCCAGGCAAGGGATCTTTCTGGACGCTGCACCCCGACTCGGGCAATATGTTCGAGAACGGTTGCTACCTCAGACGTCAGAAGCGTTTTAAGGACGAAAAGAAAGAGGCCATACGACAGCTGCATAAATCCCCATCGCACAGTAGTTTGGAAGCCACATCACCGGGCAAAAAGGATCACGACGACTCCCATCATATGCACCATCACCACCACCACAGCAGATTGGAGCATCATCAGTCCCACCATCATCACAAAGACAGTGGGCTTGGCGGAGCTTTGGGGTCGGCGCACAGTAAAGATGCTGAAGCTTTGGCTATGTTACATGCCAATGCCGAGCTAGCCTGTTTGGGACAACAAGCCCAACATGCTCCCTCCCATCACCAGCATCACCATCAGCTCCAACAGGAGGAATTATCTAGCATCACCAGCATGGTCAATCGTTGCCATCCCTCACTGATAAGTGACTATCACTCGTCCATGCACCACCTGAAACAGGAACCTTCCGGCTATGCCCCACCCAGCCATCCATTCTCCATTAATCGGCTGCTGCCGACCGAATCGAAGGCCGACATTAAAATGTACGACATGAGTCAGTACGCAGGCTATAATGCCCTGAGTCCCCTGACGAATTCACACGCTGCCTTGGGTCAAGAATCGTACTACCAAAGTTTGGGTTATCATGCCCCAGCCGGTACGACCACCTTGTGACATCATCAGTATCCCTTGGCTTAAGGAAGAGCGGAACAGATGCTGCGTAATACGACTACAAGTTCAAGTGCGAACGGCGCCAACACATCCAGCTCCGGTGCCGGAGCAGGAGCCACCGCCACCACTTCAACCGCCAGCAGCAGCATCTTTTCAACAGGTACCACAAACAGCAGTCAACCACAGCAGCACCAGCAACATCAATTGCAACAAACTCAAAACGAATCTGCAACTCCTTCGTCCAACACGTCCAATCTTCATCACCACCAACAGCAGCAACATCTCCACAACTCCAGTTCTACGGCGGCGGCTGTAAGCTTCTACAACCAAAAGCTAAAGGCGGCAGCCTATCTGAACAGTAAAATGGCCGCGGCAGCGCATCATCACCATCAACACCACGCAAATTTGTTGCAGAGTCAACTGACACCGAGTGACCTTCAGGAGGACTCCTCAAATATCACCAGCGATCTGAATGACGAGCATTTGGTCCACCAGCAGCAACAACAGCAGCTCTATAGCAATTATCAGCAGTACGCGGCGGCTGCGTCTTCCTATCGCAATTGGAATCATACGCTAAGCTTGAATGGAGCGGCGGCATTGCAGAATCTGCTGTAGGTGTGCCGGGGCCAAGAGAAAGTGATCGCGAAGTTACACGCGCTCGCTATAGACGATCATTTTCGTGCTGCTGTTGCTTGATAGGAACGACTTTCCGACGTTCAAATGTTTTCAGCTGATGACTGGCCATATCTGTTTAAATAAGGTAACCATACTTTACGAACATTCATTGAGAGTCTGCGGGGACTAAGGAACTTATGAAAATTCCTATAGCATTTTTCTGTGTCACCTCCGTGAAGTCGAACCACTGGTCTGCGTTTTAATTAACGCGTCTTCGACATAATGAAAGGCACAGAGTTAAATTTTAGCACCTTTCAAAGACACATTCGCCGGTGACTGACGACTGATCCTTCCAGCGAACGGGCCACATGGAACAGGCCCTTCGTCTACGCAGACGGCAGTTAGCATTCGTTGGCACCTTTACGCTTGATGCCACTGAAACCAACATTGAAAACTCACAGAAAATCAAATCTCAAAGATACAAAACACATTTTAAAATTTAACGTTGTAAATAGTTTTCTCTTTAAATTTCTTTACACATTTTTTATTTTATTTTTTTATTTTTTTTTTTACTTGTTATTGAAGACGAAAAATTTAATTTTTTTCTATGAATTTTAAAAAGTCTTTCGATTGGACTTTTTAAAAAGCAGCAATCAAAAGTGATGTAGTTTTAAGTGAAAAACGAAAATTAATCATTTTTTGTATTAAAAAGAGATAAAACAAATCCAAAAAAGCAACAAATATGAATTACCCCACAAAACACAAACACATACAAATCTATAGCCGTGCCATGAGTTTGAATAGTTTTTATTTCAATATGTATATTTTCTACACTGAAAGAAATAACCAAACAATCACATCATCAATATCAATCAAAAGAAACTATAGAAGAAAAGAACAGAAAAACTATACCATAGTAGCATTAATTTTTTGTAGATTTTACAGAGATAAGTGCATTTTTCTGTTTAAATAAACCAACTTCGAATTGAAAAACAAAAACTGAACAAAAAACCAAAAAATGAATCTTCAAATTGTTTACTTTTAAATTATAGATTTAATTTTTATTCCCAATGGATGATTTTTATTTCGAAAACATTCCTGTTGTATACTTTAATACACCTACCCGACCCCTCCAAAAAATTTTGTAAAAATCATGTAAAGTTTTAGACCTGTAGGCTAAGTGAAAAATAAAACAAAACAAAAATTATAACTAGTAATATTTTAATTATAATTGAAAAACAAAAAGGACACAGACACACACACACACACATGTATATGTACATTTTTATTATAATCATAAGCTTATTATTAGTATAAAAAAATTAATATTAATTACCAAATGGAAAATGTTTTGAATTTTAAAAAATCCATTAATAAATGCAATTATTATTCAATAATTAAAAACAATACATGAACAACTTTTTTTATTACAACAACACAAATGATCGAACCCATTCCCTTTAAAGGAAATGAAAGTAAACCGAAAAGAAAAAATATGAAAATAGTTTCAAAGCAAAGCTGATGTATTAACACTAACAACAACAATTCACATTCGAAATAACAAAACCCAAATAAGATAACACGTTTTAAACTCCTATAATAAACCAAAACCACTTTGTTAATATTGTATTAAAAACAAATCAAAACAATACGACAAAATACCTTATACAAATTTAGCCTAAACCTAAAAAGAAACTAATTAAGTTTAGTTAAAATTTAATAAAAAATCAACAGAATAAGAAATTTTTCTTTATAAAAAAATAATTTTTCTTTTCATTTTAAGTGCGTTATCGTACGTGGGGACATAATTATTCAACATTTCCAACTAAACTTACTGGCAGAGCTCGATGAAACACGGTAGAATCCAAGAAGATTTTTCTCACATTATATCGATACCTCCTCCATTCTATACTATGCTAAGAGCAAAAAGGTAATTTTTCAGGAGAAGCGATCAAAGTTTGATGATTTTTTTTTTAATTTGTGTGGAATTCCTTTATATAGAGCCAATCGAATGACCTGTACCGTTTTATTAATAATTTGTGATTGGGTTGGCGGATAGACAGCAAATTTTGACTGAATATAATTAGTAGGCAATAATAAATAAGTAATTAAAGAAGGCAATCTCCCTAAAAACATGCCAAGTCGACTAAGCTTGTTGTAGAAAAGAGGGATCGATATATATAGACCTCAATTTGGAATAACACTGCGATTTTAATCAATTGATCTTAGACAGACTGTGAAGTATATATCACACCTCGCTAACGAGGGATCATATCGAGCCATAGCCGCCAAAAAGATGCAAGCGCCACCTATTCGAATCATGTGTCAAAAGTGTATAATTGTAAAATATACCCTTTCAAATTTAAAAAACGTTACTCGTTACGGCGAAGTGGCGCTTACATAAAAATCAAGTGATAAGTGAAAACTTGTACATTGATTAAATATCTGAGTTTAATGTTTTAAATAACTATATTTTATTTACATACACAAAAATATTTTGAATAAATAAAATATACATAAATGCATTTTTGTAATTATAATTATAAAGTAACCGCCAAAAACACAATTCATGACAGCGAAAAGGATGGAAGCGACAGAAATTACGGGTTTCTTATACACGGGAAAAAACCGCCGGTTTTGATATGTTTGAATTGAATTGGAACACACATTTTTAAATATTATATTTATTAGCAAATGGATTTTATTTCAATAAAATGTATTTGGAGCGCATTTGTTAATATATTAGAACAAAATATATTTGCGTACTAATTTTCTCAAAAAAAAAATATGTGTTTAAATATAAATAAAAAAAAAAATTTGCTGTATTTTCGAACTTCATTGCTGAAAACTAAGAAACAATTAAGTATCAATACATATATTTTATGAATACTTAAAATTAAATAAATATTTTTTTTCGAAAATAATAGTTCCAAATAACCAAATATTATAATGGAAACAAAGATTTGTTTGGAACAACATCCTTCAAAATATACAATATTTGTGTTAGCCAATTATTATATATGTATTTGGGGTGTACCCTAAAAATACATATGTTCACAAAAAAAATTAGGGACAATATACTACAGGAACTCTTTTGTTCAGCGTGTAGATATCTAAATATAAATAATTTATTCATGTTATTATTTTTATTCAATTAGAAAAAAGCAGGATTATATGCTAAACTTCGCAGCAATAAGTATACGCATTCAAATACGAGTATATATACTATTTAAAAATTTTGATTCCAAATATATTTTCATTGAATTCAAACATATCATAAACGGCTGTGCAAATTATTTTTAATAATACCCCGTACAACATTGTGATACTGATTTAGCAATGTCCGTCGTCGTTCCCTAAACCCAGGCAACAATTGGAAAAACCATGATCCAAACATATTCAGCTTGAGACCTATTTTTTTAAGATATGCATTCTTGAAATGTATAATATTTGTCACTAACAAATATTGTATATTTGGGAAGAAATCAAATCCTTGTTTTCATCGTAATATTTATTTCGGTTTTATTCGACCTTTTTGTTTTTAATGTCTTTTAATCGAATTATTTCGGACTATTATTTCCGCAACAAAGATTAGTTTGCACTTAAGAATTTAGAAAATATTCCGTTGCCAACTTTTAAGTTTTTCATAATTTTAAGATAAGCTTTTCTAGAAATCGTATAATCTTGCATAACGAAAAATTGATTAACAAAATTTTCTTGTGAAATCGGAAAATATTAGACGCAGCGCGCGGAGCGAACCATTATTTTGTTAATAAATTTGTACGATTTGCAAACGTTGTTCTATTCATTATGAAACGGCAAACCAAACTGAGCATAAATCAAGTGACTGCTGTCAACAAGGCCAACTCTGAAAAAAAGTATTGCCAGATTGAAAACCACACGTCTAAAAAACACCCTTTATTACAAAATCGTTTGTTTGTTCCAGCTGAATGGCTGAACCAATTTTCTTGAAATTTGGTGGACAGATAGACCAATACCAGAAAAGTGTTGTAGGCTATTTCGATTTTCTCGTTTCCGCCAAGTGATTTTCGACCACTTGACCGCTGAGCCGTTAGAGCTAGAAGGATGAAAGTTTATATACGGGTAGATAGGACTTTTGAATAAACCACTGGCTATTTACGTAGTCATTTTGTAGCCAGATATCTGTTTTAGCGCTATTACAAAAAAATCAATATGGGGTTTGCCCTCAGAAGCCTCTTAAAAGCTATAAATCTAAAACTTACAGGGGAAAATTGGCTTTTTTTATATGTTTGAATCAAAAAAAAATATATTTGGAACATACATTTATAAATATTATACATATATTTCTGAGCAAATAAATTTTATTTGAAAATCAATAAAATATATTTGGAACGCATATGTTAATAACTTAGAACAAAATATATTTGCGAACTTATTTCCTCAAGTAAAATAAGTGTTTAAATACATTTGTTTAAGATATCTCCAAATATATTTTATTTATAAAATTATTTTCAAAACAATGCTGAATTTTTCGAACTTTAGATTTCATTTTTTCTTTAGATTTCATTTTTTTACATTTCAGTTAAAAATGGCATACATAGCATTAACTTCGGTTTTAAAGCACTTATATTTAATTTCTAAATATTCCCAGTCACCATTTGTTGTCAATCCTTCAAGCAATTTATTCTTATACAAGATTTCAATTATAAAGAAATTTTACAAACATTAAAAATTTCTACAAATTAACTTGTAATTGCTGAGAATGCTTAAAGATGACAGAGCATGATTTTTAGACTTTTTGTTTCCACATCAATGTATATTCAAGTCATCTTGCATTTCGCTTCAAAAAATACATTTGGGCAAAAAATGTACTTAGCGCATTTTCTCTCCTAGGTCGCGATTTATTTGTTAACAAATAAGTTGTATTTGAAAATCATGAAATTTTGTTTGGAACGCATATATTAATATACTAGAACAAAATATATTTGCGAACTAACTTTCACAAATAAAATATGTATTTACACACAAACAATGTTATTGTTTTAGAAGTTTCCAAATATACTATTTATTTAAAAAAATACTTTTAAAACTTTGCAGACTTTTTCGAATTTTAATTCGTTTTTCCTACATTTTGTGTTATTCGTTGTAGTTAAAAATGTCATAAGTAGCAATAGCTTTTGTTTTACAGCACTAATTTTTTATTTTTCAATATTCTAATTCATCACTATTTGCCATCCATCAATGAAATTTATAGTTACAAAAGATTATACGATTTAAATTTTAATCAAATTTTTCTGAAAAACAGGAAACTTGTCTTTAGATTAAGTCATTGATAAATTGCCAAAATACTTAAATACAAATTAATCTTTGTTTCGGAAATATTAGTTCCAAATAAAAAAATATTAGCATAAGGACATAGTTTTGTTTAGAACAATATCCCCCCAAACGTATAATAGTTGTGTGTATCAAATGTTATATATTTGGAGTGCACCCTAAACATATATATATATATATTAAGCAGGAAATGTTTGTGACAATATACTACAGAAACGATATTTCAGCGTGTAGTAATATACACAATAAATATACACGCAAAAAACAAATTTGAATTCTAAGACTGCGGTCAGTGTAGCAGTGACCAGAACAATTTTCATTATTTCACAGCTGTTAAAACTACCTTAAGAACAAAATAAACAAAACCTTAATAAACAAAAAGAAAAGACTTTATCGATTTTAGCTATTATTTTTTAATTGATTTTGATTTGCAATATAGAGTTTAATATATATATAATGTATATATATAATGTTTTACAACAGTAATTTTTAATTTCTAAATATTACAAATTAGTTATTTAGAACGTTTATTTTACCCACACGCTGAAAAAATCGCTTATGTAGTATATTGTCCCAAACATATTCAGCTTGAAATATACATATGTTTAGGGTACACTCCAAATATAGAATATTTGACACACACAAATGGTATTTGTTTGGGAGGATATTTTTAAAACAAAAATATGTTTCCATTCTAATATTTCTTTATTTGGACTTAATACTTCCGAAACAAATACTAATTTGTATTTAATTATTTTTATGAATACATCCGTTCCAAACAAAATTCCTCGATTTTCAAATAAAATCTATTTGTTAAAAATTTCGTTTCCAAATATATTTTCTTTCAATTCAAACATATCAAAAATGGCGATTTTCTCCCGTGCAAAGAACGGAAGAATCACTCAATCTTACATTTAATTTACTTTCGGCAACATGGAATTTTTTTAAATAGAAAAAAATAAGGTCCAGCTTTGAAAGTAGCGAAAATTAAGAGGGCATGTTTTGCATTTCACGCCATTAGCGACCCTTCCAAAGATTCGAATAATTAGATACAAATAAAACTTTGCTTTTAATAAAATATTTTTATTTGTATTTTTATATTTAAAAAAATAACAAAATTTTAGAATGCAAACCGACATGTGTTTACGACAACATCTTCCCAAAATATAATATTTGTGTGTGTCAAATATATATATATATAAATATAAATATATAAATGTTTCAAGCAGAATATGTTTGGGACAATATACTAAAGATGCGATATTGTTCAGCGTGTAGTAATAATATTAAAACAGATACAGATGTACATACGTAACTGAGCTAAGAAAGATACTAATAAGTATATTATTTTATTAAGTAAATAGTCGTACAATAATACATACGAGTATGTATTAAAACTAATAGTTAATAAAACAGGCCGAATAATACGAATTCAACTCTAAAATCTATATACTCGTAGACACATGGGAGAGAAAATATAATGTTTTTGATAAACCTTCATCAGCCTTGTCACTCCGCTACTGACCTTTAACAATCGAATCTGTATTGAATGCAATGCAATGAACTATTTTGACGATTAAATCAATGGAGTAATTCCCTAAACAAGCGTTGTCGACGTAAATAACACGTTCAGTCCGATAACCTATCAATAGTCAAACACAATTATCTATCAGCACTTCAAGACCCGAACAGAACAGAGCAGAGAAGAACAGAGCCGAACCAGAAACTCAGATAACAAATCAAAACAAACAAATACAGAAAATTGCATCTATTTTCACAGGCAGTCAATGGTCGGATTGGTGGAACAACGCATTCCCCGAACCTTCCTCAAAAACGGTTGATTGTCATACGATGGATTCACTGTACGTACGCTGCATGTGCTGTAAATTCATAACTTTGATGACTCCCAAACAACTCTACGTTATCTCACTGCTCTACCTCCGCTGGAGAAAATTTAACTTCAACCGGCGATTCGTCTGGCGGCAATGATAACTAATGTCTATGCTCCTAATGTCCCCTCTGTCGGGTTATCAACTACGGTAGGGCTTCCTATTCAAGTCGTCCGATTTGAATTCGCTGTCAATCGATCGACAGATCGACAGAGCGTTTTGTTTTGAAGATAAGTGGGCCTCTTTTGGCCCATACGGCAATTGGTGATTACAAATTGGATTTGAAGTAGTTTTAGGTGCCACTGATAAGCGGGACGGGACTAATGAATTGTTCGCTTTGTTGTTCTGCTTCAGGTCCGTCCATTTGTCAGTGGTTTTGTTTGACAAACTGTTGTCATTTCAATTAACATTAACAGCGTAAAAATAAGTAATCGTACAATCTGATGTTATTATATTTAGTGTCGTTGCTCATAAAACAACTTTTGATAGGGGTGAGGGCCGCCTCCAATGCATTTCGTAGCGTTTCGTTAGAGTGAGACTGATATAAATTAGCGAATGCAGCAATGTCGGTAATGGATGGAATTTTTCAAAATAAATGACTAGTTTTTTCGAATAAGTTTATTGAATTTTTCGTGGAAATTTATGAGAGGCAATTCATTCTGATTTGATTAGAAACCGTAGCATTTTTAAGCGAACCCCAATTTTAATGCGTCATTATTCAGATAATAGAAATGGAACGATATACTCGCTCGTACTTCGGAAATCACACTGCAATCAGAAGACTTACTATTTGTAATCCGAAAGGCACGGATACGAGACATCCAGTTGCCAATGACTCTGATCCCTAGATCCGGCTGAATTAGAGCGGCCTGGGCCAGATGTATCTTCATCTTCAGTTTTAGGAAAACCCAACCCAAAAAATGTGACCCCTATTTTGGCGGCTACTTAACTTCATATCCGATTGAAGTTTAACTGTGAACAATATGACGAAGAATTAAATTTTTCACGAAAATGCATCCCGGAGGTTGTTGGGAAAAATTCCAAAGAAACATAGGATGTTATATAGAAATAAAGTGTTTTATTTGCAAAAAGTAACCACCTTGATAAGCACTTACAAATATTGTAGAACTATAAAAATATAATGATAATAGCTATAACATGATTATTGTTGCACGCTGAAAAAAATCGCCTCTGTAGTATATTGTCCCAAACATATTCTGCTTGAAACATAAATATTTTTAGGGTGCACTCCAAATATATAATATTTGACAAATACAAGTATTATATGTTTGGGAGGATATTGTTCTAAACAAAACTATGTTTACATCCTAATATTTTTTATTTGGATATGATATTTCCCAAACAAAGATCTTTTTGCGTGAATGTATGTCTACTATTCTTTAATTGTTTTAAGTTTACAGCAATTGAAAGGTAATTTTTGAAATTTTTAATGTTAGTAAAATTTCTTTATAATTGATGAATTGAATTGAATTGGTTTCAAATAGAAGTTAATGCTAAGTACGCCATTTTTAATAGGAATGCATAATTCGAAAAGGAAAAAATTAAAACTAATATTCGAAAAATTCAGCAAAGTTTTGAAAATAATTTTTTAATAAAATATATTTGGAAATATTCATAAACAATAATTTTATTCGTATTTAAACAAATATTTTATTTGAGAAAATCAGTTCGCAAATATATGTTATTCTAATATATTAACATATGGGTTCTAAATACATTTTATTGATTTTCAAATAAAATGTATTTGCTCGAAAATATATAATATTTAAAAATTTGTGTTCCAAGTATATTTTCTTTCGATTCAAACATATCAAAAAAGGCGATTTTGCCCCGTGTGGTAACAGCCATTGCATTATGCTCTTCCAACCAGGTTGAGTTATTCTCTGTCTGTGGACAATTTGTATTGCCAAGACATAATTGTCGTTCAGGACATTATGGGTTTGTTCACGCTGAAAAAATCCCTGTTCTGCTTGAAACATACACACATTAAGGGTATACTCCAAATATATAATATATTAAAATAAATATAGGTTTTCAGTTTTTCAGAAAGTACATTTTTGAAAATTTATATGTTTGTAAAATTTGAGTGAAATTTAAGTCGTATAATCTTGCGTACCTACAAATTGCATTGATGGATTGACAACAAGTGATGATTTGTAATATTTATAAAAAAAATGTTTATGCTAATTATGGCATTTCTACACGCTGAAAAAAAATCGCTTCTGTAGTATATTGTCCCAAACATATTCTGCTTGAAATATACAAATATTTAGGGTACACTCTAAATATATTATATTTGTCACACACAAAAATTATATATTTGGAAAGATGTTGTTCTAAATAAATCGTTGTTTCCGTCCTAATGTTTTTTATTTGGGACTATTATTTACGGAACAAATATTTATATGTATTTAAATATTCAGAAAACAAAGTAATGTCTTAACTTTAAGACGCGTTTTATGTTTTTCAGTAATTCAACGTTCATTTTTTCGGAAATTTAAAATGTTCGTAAAAAGCCATTATAATTGAAATCGTATAATCCTGCGAAATGATGTATTATGCAAGGTGGATTGTCAAGAAATGATGACTTGGAATAAATATAACTTAAAAATTAGTGCTTTAAAACGAATTTTATTGCTTCATAAGTCATTTTTAATTATAAGGTATAACTTAAAATCAATTAAAAAGTAGAAACAAAATTTAAAAAAATGTCAACGTTTTTAAACAAAATATATATGGACAGGTTCCTAAACGATAATTTTATTTGTATATAAACACATATTTTATTTGAGAAAATTAGTTTGCAAATACATTTTGTTGTAATATATTAATATATGCGTTCCAAATAAATTTTATTGATTTTCAAATAAAATGTATTTGCTCAGAAGTAATTAATATTTAAAAATTTGTGTTTCAAATATATTTTTCTTCGATTCAAACATATCAAAAAAGACGATTTTGCCCCGTGTAACTACATAGTATAACATAAAGTCTAGAAAATATTAAAACTAAAATTCCGCAAGGTCAGCAAAGTCTTAAATTTAAATATAGTATGTATTTTTTTAAATATAATATTTTTGGAAAAATTCTAAAAAGTCAGTTCGCATATTGTTGTAATATATTTTAATATATGGGTTCCAAACAAAATGTCTTGATTTTTAAATAAAATTTATTTGTTCAAAAAACATGTTGGTTCCAAATTACTTTCTTTCTTTGATTTCAAACATATCCAACAAACAACTATACGATCGGTATAGTTGGAAACAACTTTTTTAAATATTACGTATTTGTGAAAAAGTACATTTTATTTGGAAATAAAGAAATATTGTTTGGAACGTATATATTAATATATTAGAACAAAATATATTTGCAAAGTAACTCTCACAAACAAAGTTATTGTTTAAGAAGTTTCCCAAATATATATTTTTTTATTTTATTTATTTTTATTCAATATTTAAGCGAGCCATAAGTCATATATGGTTATAAATACTACAGAAACTAGAAATAATAATAATGTATAAAAATTTAAAAACTTAAAATAAACTTTAAATTAAAAAGAATGTGAGGCTACTCAAACATTTTATTTAAAACTTTGCTGACTTTTTACAATTTTAGTTAGTTTTCCTCGTTTTCGTGTTAACATTTATATCATAAATGTCTTTAGCAGCATTAGCTTTTGTTTTACATTAATAATTTTTAATTTATAAAATTTTCTACACGCTGCAAAAAATCGCTTCTATACATATGTATTGAGGAAGGTGTTGCTCTAAACAAAACTTTGTTTCAATCTAAATATTATATTATTTTGGCTATTATTTCCGAACCAAACATATATCGATACATTAGTTGTCAGACAAGTTTTAGTTTATTCAGTAATTCAAAGTTAATTTTTTTAGAAATGTTAAATGTTCGTACAAATTATTTTGTAATTGAAATCGTGTGACAACAAGTGATGACTTGGGATAAATAGAAATAATAATTAGTGCTTTAAATCAAATGTAATTGCTACTTATGTCATTTTAAATTAAAAATTAAATTCGAAAAATTGAAAATTGTTCTTAATGAATAACAATACAAATGTATGTTCTACCATGTGGCTAGATTTTGCAGCGACAGACCTGAGCCTGTTGTGTGTATCGAACCCACGTCCCCCAAACTCATAGGCGAGTACGCTACCATCTCAAGTGAGTTGGGGCACTCTTAATGAAAACATATTTGGAGAAATTCCTTAGCAATACTTTTATTTGTAATAATAATAAATAAATATTTGTTTCGGAAAAAACTGTTCCAAAAAAAGACAAGTAAGGAAAAACAGAAAGTCGGGCGGGGCCGACTATATAATACCCCACACCTCCCTAACAATGCGAAAATGGGCATTGCGATAATAGTGTTCATACATGTAATAAGAAAATTCTCTCTGACGACTTTCTTACTGATCGGATATAAAATATGGTTTCTACAGCGCTTACATGTCAAATCGGGTGTAACATATATATGGGGACTATATCTAAATCTGAAAGGATTTCCCCCGAATTTGGTAGCGTTCATTCATCTAATAAAAAATTCTCTCTGATGAATTTCGTACTGATCGAATATAAAATATGGTTTCTACAGCGCTTACATATCAAATCGGGTGTAACATATATTATATGGGGACTATATCTAAATCTGAACCGATTTTCCCCGAATTTGGCAGAGTTCATTCATGTAATGAATTTCGTACAAATCTGATACAAAATACAGTTTCTACAGCGCCTACATATCAAATCGGGTGCAACATATATATGGCGACTATATCTAAATCTGAACCGATTCTCTCCGATTTCAAAAGACATCAAAAGACGTCTTTGGGCCAAAAAAGAGAACTGTGCTAAATTTCATCACAATCCGACCAAAAATACGACCTGCACTTTGATTACAACGATACATCAACTTTGTTAAATCGACTCCAAGTCGACCGGCATAATAAACTATGGGTCTATCTCTTCTCCTTGTAGAAGAGTCTGCTTGAAACATACATATCTTTAGGACACACTCTAAATATGTACTATTTGACACGTACAAATGATAGATATAGTGGAAAATGATTTTGTGAACAAATCGTTGTTTCCATCCTGATAATTTTTTATCTTGGATTTTTATCTCCGAAACAAAGATTTACCTGCATTCAGGTATTCGGCGAGTAATTTAAAGTCAATACTTTAGAAGTGTTTAGGTTTCTTAAAAGATCTTCATAATTTAAATCGTATAATCTTGAATAACGATAAATTGATTGATAAATTGACAACAAATGATGACTTGGAATATTCAGAATAAAATGGGTAATTTGAACAATAGTTAATTTTACATAAAATTTTATTAATGTAAAAAATTAGGAGAGTTTTTAAATACATTTTTTTATTAACAATTATTTTTAATTGAATTAAAAAAAAATAATTTTTGGTTTATTATCAATTGGCTTGAATCATGAATTTAAACTAAAATAAAATATATGTGTAACTAAATTTACATTATTGAAAAATGTTGCTCCAAATATATTTTATTTTAATTCAAACACGCTGAAAAAATCGCTTCAACATAGTTCAAAATATATTGTGCTTCAAACTTACATATTATGTTTAGTAATTTGTATGTGTGGTAAAAAATTAACAAAGCGTCAGGCAAAAATGAATTCTACGGAAAATTTGAAGACTATTTCTCCAAGAAACAATGGGTCTAAAATTAATTCCTAGCTTGCGGAAATCGAATTCAAATTCTAAGACGATCTAGCCATGTACGTCAGTAGGTGGAAAGCAGGCAACAGGTTAGGTGGCTGACATTATGCAGAAAGATGTGTTGTGGTCCTGCAACGGTTGGTATTGCAAATGTATAAAATCGGTCAAGGATTAAAAATTATCGCCATACAAGGACTAAAGGAAGGTCGGGTTAAAACGTCTTTTTTCAGCGTTATCTCCTGATTTATAAGAGCTAAAAAGATGCAACTTTGTGTGTAAGTCATTGGAACAGAAATAATTTGTTTGGGAAAAGCGGGCGGTTTCAAGCCCCTTTTTAAAAAACGTTATATCAATCAAAGTACTTGGCCGATCTCAATAAAATTTTACATATTTAGCTTTATTACCGCTAGGAACTTCCCAGTCGGACTTACCACACAGATGTACTATTTTGCACCAAAGTTAACAGCTTATATATTTAATAGCAGTAAATACAAATACGCGAAATTGTGCGCATTTTAATGGTTTTATAGTACATACAGTCAACTGAATGGGCGTTATTGCCATGCCCCTTTTGGTACCTCCCACACAAAGGTACCATTTTGTACGAAAAGTTTGCAGCTTATATCTTTAAAGTAGCGCATACAAATCGTAAAGTTTTTTTTTACAGTGTAATGTTTTTATAGTACCTACAGTCTGTCGGAAATGGTCTTTATTATCACGCCTCCCATTAAAACGTACCATTTTGTACAAAAAGTTAACAGCTTATATCGTGAATACCATGTTTTGGTTAAATACTCAAAATTTTTACACAGTGTGAAGTTTTAAAAATTTATACAGTCCTGTTAAAGATGGGAGTTTTGCAACATACAAAAATTAAACAGCTGAAAATATTAGCAACATTCATTTATGACTGAAATTGTATAATCTTGCATAACTATGTATTGCTTGATGGGTTGACAACAAATGATGACTTCACGGGGGAAAATCGTCATTTTTCATATGTTTGAATTGAGAGAAAATATATTTGTAACCAACATTTTTAAATATTATATATTTGTGAAGAAATAAATTTTATTTAAAAATCAAGAAATTTTGTTTGGAACGTATATATTAATATATTACAATCAAATATATTTGAGAACTCACATTCACAAATAAAATATGTGTTTACCCACAAAATGAGTTATTGTTTAAGAAGTTGTCCAAATATATCTTATTTAAAAAAAGATTTTTAAACTTTGTAGACTTATGAATTTTAGTTTAATGTTTTCCTAGATTTCGTGTTATAATTTATGGTTCAAAATGTCATATCAGCATTATATGTGTTTTGCAGAACTAGTTTTTAATGTATAAATATTCCAATTTATAACTCTTTGTCAATCTGTGAATGAAATTTATAGTTACGACAGATTATACGATTTTAATTTTAATAGATTTTATAAAAATATAATTTCATATATAATTTCTAAAAAATTATACTTTGAACTTCTGAAAAACAGAAAACTAGCCTTTTAATGATGGCATTGATACATTGCCAATATACTTATGTAAATACAAATTAATCTTTGTTTGGAAAATATTAGTTCAAAATAAAAAAATATTTGGATGAAAACATAGTTTTGTTTAAAACAACATCCTCCCAAACATATAATATTTTGTATGTGTCAAATATTAGATATTTGGAGTGTTCCCTAAACACATGTATGTTTCCAGCAGAATATGTTTGGGACAATACACTACAGAAGTGAATTTTTTTCAGTGTGTTGGAATAAATACTTCTACTTATGTCACTTTAAATTGTAAGGTATATCTCGAAATTTAATATGGACCACCCTGTACACAATGCTCTATCGGCAAAATTATTGTTTTGAAATGAATGAAACGAAGAATTACCATTAAAACTAACGGAAATGAGTTCGTATTTAATACATTGGGATAAGTAGTATAGAAGTAAAACAGATTCAATATTTTACCAAATGTTTACCATTTGTATGGGAGCTATCAGAAGGAGTGGGCTAACAACTCCCACCTTCGAACTCAAACGATGCTTGGTGAACATATTGCCGCATGCAACATCTTAAGTCATTCATTCGGTCAATCCTTTTATTTATTGTGTTCTCCGGATGGACGGACATAGTCCAAATGACTAAACAATTCTTAAAATGATTTCCTGGCAAAACATTTCATTATGGATATCAACCTGTTACACTTTTTGTCCATAGCAGATTATACACGTATTTAACCCCCCCAAAGTGAGGTTATAATTAATTTAGTTCAAGTAATTATTTTCTTGAAATGAGGACGTTTTTATTTAAAGTTACGAAAATTTTGAAATTAATATTAATAAAAATGTAAACATAGTTGCCCAAATATGATAAAATGGACTTATAAATATATATCATTTACAAGCGATAATGTGCACGACGCTACACGGGGCAAAATCGCCATTTTGATATGTTTGAATAGAAAGAAAATATATTTCGAACAGAAATTTTTAAATATTATATATTTCTGTGCAAATACATTTTATTTCAAAATCAATAGAATGTATTTGGAATTCATATATTAATTTATTACAACAAAATATATTTGCAAATTAATTTTCTCAAAAAAATAAGTGTTTAAATACAAATAAAATTATTGTTTGGGAATTTCTCCAAATATATTTTATTTAAAAAAGATTTTCAAAACATTTGCTGACTTTTCGAATTTCAGTATTAATTTTTCATTGGTTTCGAATTGTACCTTCCAGTTACGATACCATAGGCATACCATAAATCAATAATTTCAAATTTCGGAGTATTCCAACTCTAATTTATTTTAATCCAAGATTATATGACATCAATTATTATTATTTTTTTATGTTTACGAACATTAAACTTTTCTACAAAATTAACTTTAAATTACTGAACAAATTAACACAATTTAGCTATTTTCTGAATACATAAATCCAAATTAATATATTTTTCGGAAATAATAGTCCCAAATAAAAACATATTGGGATGTAAACAATTATTTCTTCCCAAATATATAATGTTGTGTGTACCAAATATTATATGTTTAGAGTGTAGCGTTAACATAGATATGTTTCAAGCCGAATATGTTTGGGGCATTATACTACAGAGGCGATTTTTTTCAGCGTGTATGAAAATATTTTGCAATGCTTAGTTGAACTAGTCATGTTCCATTCTGAGTGTCAGTTGTTAAATGGAAACAATTCATTTAGTAAGAATTGTTGCTCCAGTATGACAAATATCGAAACAGTTGTGACCATTTTTAAATTGTTACTATCATGAAGGATTTTTCTTTTTAAGCTGAATGTCAAAATCAGAACTTTAATAATATCTTCATCGGAGAAGAGAGTGAGTTGAGTGTACACGCGATGCGGAGCAATGGAAAAGGAAGAGAGGGCGACATGACAAGAATTCCCCCCAGAAAATCAATTCGTCTTAACTGAACTTATCTCTTTGTGTTGTTGTTGTTGTTGCTGTATCTTGTCAATGGCGTCTATCACTTTAATTTCAATATGAATACATACAATCACAGACACTTATACACACACACACACACGTACACGCACACAACAGACTGATACACTCACACACCAACAAATATCCAGAGATACTCGAGTACTCGCTCAAAATACAAAAAGAAAAAATCACAAAAGGTGTTGGTTGCGAATACTCGTCCTTTGCGTCTTTGAATGGGTGAATCAGTCCGTGAATGGGTGGTGATTTCGGTTGGTCGGTTCGTTGGTTGGGTGGTTCGGCAGTTCCGTTGGGTTCTTTCTGGCTGTGGTGTGCCGTATTGTGCTTTGCGCCTTGCCTGTGTTATGTCGGGCGATGGGCTATGGGCGATGTGTGAAGCCTGTTGTGAGTTGTGTGTTGTGCAAGAGACCATTGTTTAATATTCCCTTCGTGTGTTAGACATGCGCTCTTTCTAAAAAAGCTTTTTGAGCTCCCCAAAGCATAGTGTCGTCGTCGTTGTAGTCTATCGTCGTCAGCGTCGTGATGAGGAACACATTTCTGGTGGTGGTGCTCAGATGTGGACAAAATGTACATCCATATGCGTGAGTGTGTGTGGAGTGTATGCGATGTGTATGTGCGATGTACACACACACACATACGCGTACATACGATATACATTTTATACTACAAGTAACAAATGTTGTATTTTGCAGATACATTTTTTGTTGTGTGTTGTATTCGTTTGGTGTTGTTAGATTTCAGATTTCAACAGTGCCGAATTTTGAAACGTTGGGCATTTGTATATATGTGTGTGTGTATGCATAAATGTAGGTAACGTCGCTTGTGTGTGTATGAGTATGGTTGTAGATATTACTTGTACTTGCAAGGGGGAGCAATACCACGATACATAGGCTATGTATACAAACAACTACGCACACACACACACATCCTCATACAGGTGTGTACGTGTGTGTATTTGTAAATAGATAAATCATTATTTGGCTTGTAGTCATTTTATTGTACCCATTGAACAACTTTTTCTCTCTCAATATGTTTGCTGGCATGTGTGTGTGCAGAAATTGCCCCAACATGTACATCACATCCAAATATCTATGTATGTATGTCTACGGGTATGCACACATACATGTACGCACACAGAGCTTGTGCTTTTTGCTTTTTTTGCCATTTCTCTCGTACAGATTTTTTCTGTACACAATTAATTTGAGGACTCTTTAAATATTGTAAAAATTTAATTTGTTGCAGGAAGAGAATTAAATATTTAAACATTGATTACGGGCACATGTGTTCATGTTCATTCACTTTTTTATCGACCACATTTCTTTACTCTCCAAGAAAGTGTGACAAATAAAAACCGGTGGATATTGTGAGGGTTCCAGTTCGAAAATTCGTTCAACTTTTAAGTTATTTGTCACCTTTACTGCTTGGTGTTAATCATACTACAGTATGTGCCGTACAATCCACCACAACATGGGTCAAGACTTGATCGTTAGTGGATGAAAGTAGCAACTCGGACGATTCAAAGCCTTACTAAAATGAAGCTCCGTCTAAAATAGCGTGAAATGGAATCAGAACATTTCTAGTAATATTTAAATTAATTGTCATCAGATTGAATTCTGGTCCTTTGTTTTTTTACTTTTAATAAAATCCAGTTTTCTGAGAGATAATTAATTTTGTAATGCATAAATCAATTTAGATTTGAAGATATATGTTGTTGTATTATATTTTACGAGTATTAAAATATCTTGTTGTATATATTATAGTTATTACTCCAAATAAATTTTGATGACATTCAACTAGAAAAACATGTATAGGGTGGAGCGCGGCAATTTGCTTTTATTTCATTCCCAAATATTATCTATATATATATCACCAGTAAGGAAAGACAGAAAGTCTGGCGGGGCCGACTATATAATACCCCACACCTACCTACCAATGCGAAAATGTGCATTGCGATAAGAATTTGGCAGTGTTCATACATGTAATAAGCAAACTCTCTCTGCCGATTTTCGTACTGATCGGATATAAAACACGGTTTCTACAGTGCTTACATGTCAAATCGGGTGTAACATATATATTGGGACTATGTTTAAATCTGAACCGATTTTCCCCGAATTTGGCAGTGTTCATACATGTAATAAGAAAACTCTCTCTGTTAAATTTCGTACTGATCGGATATAAAACACGATTTCTACAGCGCTTAAATGTTAAATCGGGTGGAACATATATATGGGGGATATATCTAAATCTGAACCGATTTTCCCCGAATAGCGCAGTGTTTTTTCATGTAATAAGAGAACTTTCTCTGCCGAATTTCGTACAGGTCGGATGTAAAATACGGTTTCTACAGCGCTTACATGTCAAATCGGGTGAAACATATATATGGGGACTATATCCAAATCTGAACCGATTTTAACCAATTTCAATAGGGATCGTCCTTGGGCCAAAAAAGAGCACTATGCTAAATTTCATCACAATCGGACCATAAATACGACCTGCACTTTGATTACAAGAATACATGGACAGACAGACGGACAGACAGACGGACAGACAGACGGACAGACAGACGGACAGACAGACGGACAGACAGACGGACAGACAGACGGACAGACAGACGGACAGACAGACGGACAGACAGACGGACAGACAGACGGACATAGCTAAATCGACTCAGAAAGTGATTCTGAGTCGATCGGTATAATAAACAATGGGTCTATCTCTTCTCCTTTTAGTATTGTGTTTGTTCTTTTGAGTATTGTGTTTGTTCTTTCAGAAACACCTTATAAGATCAAAAAATAAAATTTTGTTCATATGGGGTACTATACACGACAGATATAAACGCTGCTTCGTGTAATTCGCTCACTTCAAATACTTTATTCAAAAGTTCTATTAAATACAATGAGGTATTATAATGCACAAGTCTATGTTCAGCGACATCTGTATTCGAACAAATCTCATTATCAACAGAACGTGTCAGCTGTACCCAGTGCGCTTCGCTGCACTCAAATCACTGTAAATATTACGATCTCCATTCTACTTTCAATAATCGCAGTTTATAGGCGCAGCTACTTTCACTAAACACGTTTTTTCAGATAATGTAGTGTTCTATCAAAAGTACCCACTTCAATCTTCAATACGATTGGTACAACAGTTCTGCATATGGGCATTTCTCCAATGACCAATGCGACATTCGTACGCATTCAAAGTGAAAAAAATATATGCCAAAACATTATTTCATTTTGACAAAAGGCGAAACTTATAGCTCTTGATTAGCACTATAATTGGTGCTATGGTTGATTTTGGCCAAAAACCAAGCCATTCGCACGCGACGAATACAGAAGCCGCTTTCAAAGCAAACCAATCAAACACTGATTTCAGCGAAACCTGAAGGAATATTTTAATGCGACTAATTTTAAAATGTCATGGATTCATGTATCTTAATAATGTTTTTTAATTTATTAAAAAATATTATGTAGTATATTTTTTATTTAATTTTAATCACATTCGCGACATATTATTCCATTGTTCTTTTTATGTTTATTTTATTTCCTTTTTATGCAACTTGACATCCAAAGGTTGATTATAAATTAATATAAATTATAAAGCCGAAAAGTGAGTCATTGGGTGCAATTCTCATTTGCTCGTGTGAGTCGCCCCGTGATAGGCTTTGAAAGTTTGGTTATCAATCAAAGGCTTTTTTGAAAAGCCGGCCATGTAGACTACTGATGACGGGGGTCACGCCCCAGAAATCGTGATATAGTCTGTGACGCAATGAAAAACTTGCAATATATTTTGCCATGTAAAATACTTGCTTTCTATCACTGTATAGAAGCAGGTTGGTCTTTAGCCGAGAGAGTATCTCAGTTTAAATCCCGTTATTATTTCGGTCTGTAATCGTTATAGACCGAAAAAATAACGGGCAACCGACATATTCAATATATTTATTTTCACAACAAAAATTATTTTTCTTATATCCCTTAAATATAAATCAAAATTTAAAAGAGAGACCAATAATCAGAACAAAACATGCAAATACAGATGTTTAAAACATAAATTTTGAAATTTTTCGAATTTGCACCTAAACATTTTGAAATGTGTTATAAATAAATGTAGTTTTTGGGAAAATTCGCTAAATTTGATAGATTCCCTATAAAAGAAAATAGTGAAACAACATACTTTTATAGACTTTCAATTTTTTGGCTGCGGTTGACATCTCGTTGGAAATGCCCATATAAGGTTCTCAGTATTCGAGTCTTATGGGTGGGCGCCTGCGGGATCACTCACATTGCTCCCAATGCCAATATTAATGAACCATCGGAAATATTTGTATCAGGTTTTCAAAAATAGGTTATAATGCCACGGTCACGTTTACCGGCCCGATCCAGCGTATTACCAATTATAAATTTTCATCCATAGTGTTGATCATTCGACAGATCCGAATTCATCAATCGAATGATCCGTTCTCGATTTATGCGGTTGTATGGACGGTGCCTGCCCCTTTGGCAAATCATAAAAATGCCATCACAGTGTCCTTCTTTGCGCCAATTGGAATGCGTCTAAATTATCAAAATCGAATGATATGTTCTCGAGTTATGAAGTTGTACGTACTGACCGCGATTCTTTGACCAATCATAAATTATCCACAGAGTTTTTCCTTGGACCAATACGAATACATCAAGCCACAAATAGTGAAAATCCAACGATCTGTTCACGAGTTATTATGGGCAGTTCCATGCGCCCTTGACCAATCATACATTTTTCCCCATTGGGCAAATGCAAATTCACCAAGCTCAAAATTATGAAAATCGAGAAACCAAGATGTTTCATACACAAAGTTTTCATAGTACGAATATCGCTACCGGAACGATCTGTTAGACTGCTTAGAAGGGCCGACCCCTGTATGTCCAGACGTTGTTTACTCAAAGTGGGACAGTCGCATAGCAATTGCTCAGTGCTCTCCACTTCTTCCCCTTCTTCGAAGCTTTTGCAGTAGTCATTGGGGTCAATATCCCATCTTCTGGTGTGTTCGCCGATTAGGCCGTGCCCCGTCAGAACTAATACTAACGTAGACAATCTTTTCCTCTCTAGCGAGAGGAGATATTTGACCTCCTCAGGTCATATCTTGGCCATATTTGTCTGGCTACCCTACAGGTACGGATTTCTGTATATCTTTCGTTGGACTGCCTGATTGCCTCTTGCCGAAGACAAAGCTTGCATGTGGATAGTGGCGCACCAATATCTGCAAATTCCCATATAAGGTGTATGTTAAACTGCTCAGCCATCTCGTTAAGAGATCTGCGGCAGTCGAGGGCTGATTGTGACTTTAGGGATGTGGCCTCCAGAGAATTTATGGCAGCCTGGCTGTCCGAGCAAATGACAACGCCAGTGTTGGTTACTATGTTGCGACTCAGCCACTTGGCGACTTCCCATATTACCATTATTTCGGCTTGATAGACTCTACAGGTATCTGGTAGTCTATGAGCTATATCCAGACAACGTTCTTTACAGTGTACTCCGAAGCCAACCTTTTCATCAAGCTTCGAACCATCCGTATAGAAGTTGAGATGGTTTATATTACCAGGTATTTTGACAACCCATTTAGGTTATGTGTACGGTGATATGCCTTTTTGACCATACCATGCCTCCTTAACAAGTCATACATCTCCCTCCATGGACTCCATCCTTGGAACAGTACGAATTGATCAATCCCAAATTCATGAAGGTCGAGTGATCTGCTCTTGAGTTATGACGTTTTATTTAGTCAATTCCACGCCCTTTTGACCAATCCTAAATTTTCTTCCATAGTGTCCTTCATGTGCCAATACGAATCCACCGAGCCCGAATATCATGCAAATCTAACAATCCGTTCTCAAGTGATGTGAGTTCAAACGTACGGCATTGTTTTTTTATAAATGGTGGTCCAACAATTATGCACGATGTTAATTGTAAGTCACAACTTAACGTCCAATTTTTTGTCCAAACTTATTTGACATTCCTTTGTTTCAGTGTTTGACAAATTCAACTATGGAGAGGTACACAATTGAGCAGCGCGTTAAAATTGTTGAAGCCTTTTACGAAAATGCATTCATGCATGTTCTGATTTTTTTGGTCAGCATAATCGACCACATGTGTTTACAGTCGGGAGAAAAGGACGTTTTGTATAGCATTCGTCCTTGGATTTTTTTTAAGTTGTATTAAATAGCGTGAATACTCCGCTTTCATTTGATATGCATATTTATCAATTCACATTGTAATAAATGCAAAGAAAAATTATCAAAAATGTTATCCTTGAAATTTTAAAAGTCCTGTAAAAGGACAAACGATCACGAAATAAAAAACTGAGTATGCAGTTTTGCTACCTATGGTCTGTAGTTTCACTTGTATATAGTTGGCATTTGTCGAACGGTGTAATCTTTCTATTTTGAAGTGTAGGAAATTTTTATATGAGCACCTAGGAATTTTAAAATTTTGAGTTGTGATATTCTTGCAATAAATGAGCGATATAATCTTGCATTATCATTTTGCAAGATGGGTAAAAATAAATGAAGAATTGGAATAAATAGAAATTAAAAATTAGTGCTTTAAAATAAAAGTTATTGCTACTTATGTCGTTTTAAATTTTAAGATATAACTCGAAATCAATGAAAAATAAAATAGGAAAAATCTGCACTGTTTTGACAATATTTTTTTAAAGAAAGTATATTTGGAGAAATTCCTAAACAATAATTTTATTTGTATATAAACACATATTCTATTTGAGAAAATTAGTTTGCAAATATATTTTGGCCTAAAATATTAATCTTTGCATTCCAAATAAATTACATTGATTTCCAAATATCAGAAATATATAATATTAAAAAGTTTGTGTTCCAAATATATATTTTTCGAATCAAACGTATTAAAATCGGCGATTTTGCCCCGTGTATATATTCCAAATAATCACTTGTTGTCAATCCATCGCAGCAATTTATCGTTACACATGATTATACTATTTAAATTTTACAAAAATATAACATTCGTAAAAAATTTATTAATTTTGAAAAACTGAAGTTGTGGTAACAATACATTGCAAAAATACTTGAATACAAATTAATCTTTGTTTCTGGAATATTAACATGAACATACATACTAACGAATATTTAAATGAAAGTAAATCTTTGTGTCGGAAATAATATATCCAAATAACAAAATATTAGGATGGGTACCAAATATTGGTTTAGAAAACATTCTCAGACATAGTAATAGTTGTTTGTGTCAACACGTCATATATCGGTTATAAATCTATTGAAATGCAAAGACATTTTAAAAATTCTAATACAAAAACCATAGGCTGAGTTTCACAATGTCCTTAAAACAATTCCTATACACTGACGATAAGTAAAAAAATAGGTTTCATTCCGTTTCATGCTCTCGTCCCAATTAAAAAACAATCAAACTTTTTGCTCCCCCATTTTCTTGGAAGAACAAACTAAAAATAAAATATAAAAGCCATCCTAAACAAATGCAAACTCTTTTTAATAAAATTTTTCAATTAAGACTAAAGCAAAAAAAAGAAGATATATATCTACTCAAACTTACATACATACTCGTATACTCGTACAACAACAAAGATGTAGGAACACACTGTCTCATATCATACTTAAGTACATTTTTAGCATTTGAGACGAAAACAGTCGGCGAATGATTCATACAGAAATACACGAAGAGAGGAGAGGGGTGGCGACAGCGTGGGAGGGGAATATTCGTTGAACTAATACAAAATTAAAATTAAAATAGACTTTGTGAAATGACTTTTTTTCAGCAAAAAGTGGAAATGCAAAGATAGTAGAAAAGGAACATAATTAAATACGACAACGAATACAACTAAAAATTAAAAAAGAACGATTTTCAAGAAAAGAAAACACGGGACATACATTAAATTAATTCTACACTTACATAAATATTGCACTATAAAGCTGCTTTTAGTGTGTCACGATGTATTCGGTACTTTACTGTTAAGGCTTTTTAAACTATTAATCGATTTTTTGTGGAATGGTCTAATTTTATTCATTACGACAAAATTATAAAAATACAATATTTGTGAATTTTTCGTGGACGCTTTTGTTTAAAAAATAGTAATGACTTCTTAACAAATATCATACATATTCTTTTGTTGAGCTATGTAATTGTAGTTGATAGCAAATGTCAATGACAATGGGTGCGTATGATTAATTTTTCATTAATCCACAAATTAATATTATGTATACGCCTCGTGATTGACTTCGGACCAATTTCGATTACACTGTACAACAATTTCAAACTTTTTTCAAAATAACAGGGTTCTGTCAGTGGATTCTGGTAGAGGAGACCAAAAAAATATATACGTGTATCGGCGTTTTGAAAGATCACATCGGAATTTTATTTTAGGGGGGGTTAAAGTTTTCCCCCCTTTGCTTGTTCGTGCAGAATATCGGTATATAAAACTATGTGTTCTGTTCATCTGAGGTATAGGGTATCTTCAGCAACTTTGTGGCAAATGTTAAGACCTATATTTTTGTGGAATATATTAACCCTCTAGCTTCCACCTATAACGGTGATTTTTGCCTATATTTTAACAAATCGTAAAAAAATCCCCTAAAAATGGGCGGGCCGGGGTTGAAATGTTCTACAAAAATGATGGCCATAAAATTTTACTATATACGTCAGAACACAACAAAGCTCAAAACTTAACACAAACACAAAAAAACCGGCCAAATTCAAGATTGCCTGTTAAGGGTTAATTTAGATATTATATAGTGTTAGTACCAAAAATGTCTTTAAAAATTGGATTTTTCGGGGTCGATGTGAGAGATGCAAAAAAAAATAATAATGATTTTATTTTACAATTAAATAATATTTATTTTATATTAAATTATACTTCAGGACTATAAACAAAGAATCTATTAATAACGCATATAGAAGGAGAAATACTTATTAAACACATAAGTTCATTTATTTTTAATTCACTTTTCTTTTCACTCTTGGCAATTCGACGCCATTATCAAACAATGTCCAACACAAATCTGTTATAAGAGACCAAATGCTCTTGCCTTTATAGCGTTTTTCAATAGGAAGACATATCTGACCGTTCGAAATGCTCATCAGTTTCACTTGAAAACTGAAAATCAAAATATAAATATATATGTATATGTATAGTGAAATATAAATCAAAACTTGTACTATAGACCACAGCATCAAACCGATATAGCAATTTCGGCATATATGTTTTGGCACCCATGGCTCATCTGGAAAAATTTCCAGTTCAAAATAAATTTAATATATATCCTCCAATTTGCTCGTAAAAAATGAAACTCTACACGCTGAAAAAAAATCGCTTCTGTAGTATATTGTCCTAAACATATTCGGCTTGAAACATATATATGTTTAGGGTACACTCCAAACATATAATATTTGAAACACACAAAAATTATATATTTGGGAGCATGTTGTTCGAAATATATCTTTGTTCACATCCCAATATGTGTTTATTTTGGACTATTTTTTCCGAAACAAATATTTGGTTGCATTTAAGTATTCAGAAAAAAAATTTAGTTAAATTTTTCAGTAATTCAAAGTAAATTTTTGGAAATTTTTCATGTAAGAATAATAATAATTGAAATCGTATAATCTTGGATCGAAATCTATTACGTGGAGGATTGAAAACTAATGATGGCTTGGAATACTCAGAAATTTTAAATTATTAATTTAAAACAGAAGTTAATGTTGCATTTCGTATCATAACTGGGAGGTTGAATGCTAAACGTAATTCGAAAAATTCAACAAAAGTTTCGAAAATATATTTTAAATAAAATATATTTGGAGAAATTCCTAAACAATAATTTTACTTGTTTTCAAACACATATTTTATTTGAGAAGTTTAGTTTGCAAATATTATATGTTGTAACATATTAATATACGAGTTCCAAATATATTTTACTGATTTTCAAATAAAATTTATTTGATCAGAAATATATAATATTTAAAAATTTGTGTTCCAAATATATTTTCTTTCGATTCAAACATATCAGAAAAGGCGATTTTGCCCCGTGTATGTTCCATAAGGGTATGCTTGCCACAGACGTAGCAAAACCAGTCAAGTTTTCCCAAACAGTCAGTCATTATTATTCTTACAAATTCCCTTGTAGAATATTGTAAGAAAATAAAAAGATTAACTGGCTGACCCACGATGTCAAACGTTAACGTTCATAAGTAACGTGCCACTCAAAAGCTCCGTTATGGTAATTTTGAGTGACAAAAATATAATGACAGAAATAATGAAGAAGAACAAAAGTAATCTTGGTAGTTGTTGAATAACAACCTTCTCTTCAGAGCTGGGAGAACCTACATATGCGAGGAATAACAAATTAACCCTTAACAGGCTATCTTAAATTTGGGCGTATTTTTTGGTGTTTGTGTTAAGTTTTGGGCTTTGGTGTGTTTTGACACATATAGTAAAATTGTATGGCCGACATTTTTGTAGAACATTTCAACCCCGGCCCGCCCATTTTTAGGGGAGTTTTTTACGATTTGTTAAAATATAGGCAAAAATCACCGTTATAGGGGGAAGCTAGAGGGTTAATATATTCCACAAAAATATAGGCCTTAACATTTGCTACAAAGTTGCTGAAGATACCCTACACCGCAGATGAACAGAACACATAGTTTTATATACCGATATTCTGCACGAACAAGCAAAGGGGGGAAAACTTTAACCCCCCCCTAAAATAAAATTCCGATGTGATCTTTCAAAACGCCGATACACGTATATATTTTTTTGGTCTCCTCTACCATAATCCATTGACAGAACCCTGTTATTTTTTTTTGTGTTGTACTGTGTTATTTTGCGAATCTTGAAATCTTTGTTGGTAAAAGAACGTCTGTCGCGATTCAATTTTCAAAAAAGCGGGAAACTGGCATTTTTCTCACATAATTAATACCATATCTCAGAAACGCGAATATATGTATATTGCGTTTTTGATTTTATATTCGGATTTAGAACATCACAATCCTTTTTTCGAAATAAGTTTTGTTGTTGTTCTGTTATATCTGACTATATAAAGCCATCATTACATATTATTAACCGAGTTTCTGGTCCACCTCCTAATGTAAACTCACTTTATAATACGATAGGAATTATAAAAAATTAGTAGTTTTGACATTTGAAATATCGACAACTTATGTCGTGGTTGTCCTCCCATTACGAAAATGCGTACTGTTACAGTAAACTAAATGAACTTAATTTTTTTAGCATAAAGATATAGAAACCCAACACGGAACACAATTAAAATCACGAGCATACATAACTCGCGAGAAAAAAATATGTAAATAATATATTTGCAAACAATTATCAAAGTACATTTAGTGCGTTTGTAAATAGCGGTCACAAAAGCCACGGCCCACGTAGTCCGGATATTTAATGGTCAAAATTTCAAACTTTAACACCCTGTATCTTCGTGTCCTATCACATTAGGAATCTGTATTTTTCCCACACCTAATACACATAGTACTTCTGCAACTCCGCCAAGCTTTGACGCGATCGTAGTAAAATTGAAAAAGTGTGACCTAATTGTTATCCAAGATTTTACGATTTCAATTATAACGAAATTTTTCAAACATTAAAAATAAAAAAAAATTAAATACTGTAACACTTAACGCAGTTAAGTTATCGACATATTTTATGAATACCTAAATGCAAACCCTAAGAAAAAAAATCGCTCCCGTAGTATATTTGCTAGACACATAGTATTTTTCGGAAAATTATAATTTTTTCTACCCGCTGAAAAAAATCAATTCTGTAGTATACTGTTCCAAACATATTATGCTTGAAATATACAAATGTTTAGGGTACACTCTAAATATTAATAAATTTGGCACGTTAAAGTCAAGTTTTAAATTTTTCGGTAATTCAACGTTAATTTTTTTCAGAAATTTTAAATGTTCGTGAAATTCTTTTATAAATGAAATCGAATAATCTTGAATAAAGATACATTGCTCTATGGGTTGACAAAAAAAAAAATAGTGCTATAAAACAAATGCGTTTTCTACTTATGTCATTTTAAATAACTCGGAATCAATGAAAAATTAAATTCGAAAAATCTGCAACGTTTTGAAAATATTTTTAAAACTAAATATATATTTTGACAAATTCCTAAAAATTAATATTATTTGTATATAAACACATATTTTATTTGAGGAAATTAGTTTGCAAATATATTTTGTTGTAATATATATAATATGCGTTCCAAATAAAATTTATTGATTTTCAAATAAAATGTATCTGCTCTGAAATATATAATATTTACAAATTTGTGTTCCAAATATATTTTTTTCGAACAAACAGTTCAAAAAGGCAATTTTTCCACTTGTATAAAGTGGAATAAAACATCCAGTAACTTATTTAGATATTTCCCCGATTTTTAAGATAGCCTGCACGAAACTCCGATAAAAATAAAATTGATGAAAGAGACATTGCATATCTTTTTCGGTACGTACATCTATAATATTTGCTCAGAAATATATTTTGTTTACACTTTGCTCTCAAACATATATTGTTTCCTGTAAATAGCATTTAATAACTGTAAAGTATGTACTGGTATTAAAGTTAAAAGATGTTTCTTTTGATACAAAATGGTCCATTTGTGTGGGAGGTACGAAAAGGGGCGTACCAATAACTGTAACATTTCTCAGGACTCTAGGTAATATAAAAGCATAACCCCGTTTACAATTTCAAGTATTTAAAGTTAAAAGCTGTTAACTTTTGGTATTAAAAAGGTCAATTTGTGTGGGAGTTAACCCTTTTTTGGAGTCATGTACAATCAGCCATTATGGCTCATTACCTCGATGTCCGTAGAGAAATGCCGGGCAAACCACCAATCTGCAACGATGCAGGATGGCATCAGGGGAGAGTAAAGCTCTTATATTTCGGTGATGCCAGATCAGTAGACCTGTATAAGGCTGCTCTGAGTCGAGCGGGTGAGGTGCGGCCGGGTGCCCAGTTGGATGTTGTCGAAAAAACAACATCCCTAGTCACCCTAGAGCCATCACCTGGGTTACAGAAGAGCCCTCCAACCCGGCTGACATCTTAGAAATAATAAAAGATTCCAATCCTGGTCTGCCGGCCCATAATTGGAGAATCAGCAAGGTGGGTGAGGCGGATGGTAAAAAGCGGCAGGTCAATCTTATCCTAAACGCTGAATCCACCTCCCATATACAAAGTGCGAGTGCAACCCTACAATATGGCTTCGAGACTATAGTCTTGAAGAGATACAAGCAGGATATAGCTCCCACTGCAGAAGGTGAGTCGTCCACCGTGGCACTTTCTGGAAGTGCGGAGGTACCCACGCCTATTATTTCTGGTGACTCTAACTCTAACAGAAGATCTGTAACGTCCTTCTCTGAGAACAAAAGCTCTACTTCGGATACAGAGAGGAAAGATCTAAGTATCTTTCTCCTGGCTAATTTAAGTGGTAAAGACCAAACAGCTGCTAGCCTGGAGATCGGTAATCGCATATATTGGGTGGTCTCCAGCTGCTTGCCTTATGGATGTGTAGTACCGACTGCTCTATTCAGGGAAGTAGTAGAAGAAGCAACGTCTGACGAGCTCGAGCTGATTATTGGCGCAGACACGAACGCTCATAATACTATCTGGGGTAGTACGGATATAAACAATAGGGGTGATTCGCTTCTTGACTTTATTCTAACTACCAACCTTAGTATTTGTAACATAGGTAATAAACCGACCTTTACAATTAAAGACAGACAAGAAGTACTCGACGTAACGTTTGCTACTGACAGGCTGTCAGACAAAATTATTGGGTGGAATGCACTGGACGACCACTCATTCTCAGATCACCATTATATTGAGTTCAAACTCGCGGAAAAAGCGCGTAAACCTGCCGTCTACAGAAATGTAAGGAAGACAAAGTGGCACCTGTATGAGAAGAATTTCAAAAAAGTCCTCAACTCTAAACTTCTGTACGAACCGAATGACAAAGCCGGTCTGGATAATCTGGTCGATCATATCACCATATCATTCAATAGATCCCTTGAAGAAGCCTGTCCAAAAACAAGGTACAAGGGTAAAACTAAACCCCAATGGTGGACTTCTGAGCTAACGGCTATGAAAAAGAAGTGCAACAAGCTATTCAATAAGGCTAAATCTACTGGGGTCGCTAATGATTGGGATGCCTATAAAGAGCAACTCAAGATCTATAAGAAGGAGCTTAGAAAGGCGCAAAGGCGCTCTTGGTATACCTTATGTGGTGAAGTGGAAAAGGTCTCCGACGCCGCTAGGCTGAGGAAGATATTATCTGCTTTACCCTGTACAGTGGGATATTTACAGGATGAGGCAAATAACTGGACCAAAAACAGGACCAAAAATTCAACGTTAATTTTTTTCAGAAATTTTAAATGTTCGTGAAATTCTTTTATAAATGAAATCGAATAATCTTGAATAAAGATACATTGCTCTATGGGTTGACAAAAAAAAAAATAGTGCTATAAAACAAATGCGTTTTCTACTTATGTCATTTTAAATAACTCGGAATCAATGAAAAATTAAATTCGAAAAATCTGCAACGTTTTGAAAATATTTTTAAAACTAAATATATATTTTGACAAATTCCTAAAAATTAATATTATTTGTATATAAACACATATTTTATTTGAGGAAATTAGTTTGCAAATATATTTTGTTGTAATATATATAATATGCGTTCCAAATAAAATTTATTGATTTTCAAATAAAATGTATCTGCTCTGAAATATATAATATTTACAAATTTGTGTTCCAAATATATTTTTTTCGAACAAACAGTTCAAAAAGGCAATTTTTCCACTTGTATAAAGTGGAATAAAACATCCAGTAACTTATTTAGATATTTCCCCGATTTTTAAGATAGCCTGCACGAAACTCCGATAAAAATAAAATTGATGAAAGAGACATTGCAATATCTTTTTCGGTACGTACATCTATAATATTTGCTCAGAAATATATTTTGTTTACACTTTGCTCTCAAACATATATTGTTTCCTGTAAATAGCATTTAATAACTGTAAAGTATGTACTGGTATTAAAGTTAAAAGATGTTTCTTTTGATACAAAATGGTCCATTTGTGTGGGAGGTACGAAAAGGGGCGTACCAATAACTGTAACATTTCTCAGGACTCTAGGTAATATAAAAGCATAACCCCGTTTACAATTTCAAGTATTTAAAGTTAAAAGCTGTTAACTTTTGGTATTAAAAAGGTCAATTTGTGTGGGAGTTAACCCTTTTTTGGAGTCATGTACAATCAGCCATTATGGCTCATTACCTCGATGTCCGTAGAGAAATGCCGGGCAAACCACCAATCTGCAACGATGCAGGATGGCATCAGGGGAGAGTAAAGCTCTTATATTTCGGTGATGCCAGATCAGTAGACCTGTATAAGGCTGCTCTGAGTCGAGCGGGTGAGGTGCGGCCGGGTGCCCAGTTGGATGTTGTCGAAAAAACAACATCCCTAGTCACCCTAGAGCCATCACCTGGGTTACAGAAGAGCCCTCCAACCCGGCTGACATCTTAGAAATAATAAAAGATTCCAATCCTGGTCTGCCGGCCCATAATTGGAGAATCAGCAAGGTGGGTGAGGCGGATGGTAAAAAGCGGCAGGTCAATCTTATCCTAAACGCTGAATCCACCTCCCATATACAAAGTGCGAGTGCAACCCTACAATATGGCTTCGAGACTATAGTCTTGAAGAGATACAAGCAGGATATAGCTCCCACTGCAGAAGGTGAGTCGTCCACCGTGGCACTTTCTGGAAGTGCGGAGGTACCCACGCCTATTATTTCTGGTGACTCTAACTCTAACAGAAGATCTGTAACGTCCTTCTCTGAGAACAAAAGCTCTACTTCGGATACAGAGAGGAAAGATCTAAGTATCTTTCTCCTGGCTAATTTAAGTGGTAAAGACCAAACAGCTGCTAGCCTGGAGATCGGTAATCGCATATATTGGGTGGTCTCCAGCTGCTTGCCTTATGGATGTGTAGTACCGACTGCTCTATTCAGGGAAGTAGTAGAAGAAGCAACGTCTGACGAGCTCGAGCTGATTATTGGCGCAGACACGAACGCTCATAATACTATCTGGGGTAGTACGGATATAAACAATAGGGGTGATTCGCTTCTTGACTTTATTCTAACTACCAACCTTAGTATTTGTAACATAGGTAATAAACCGACCTTTACAATTAAAGACAGACAAGAAGTACTCGACGTAACGTTTGCTACTGACAGGCTGTCAGACAAAATTATTGGGTGGAATGCACTGGACGACCACTCATTCTCAGATCACCATTATATTGAGTTCAAACTCGCGGAAAAAGCGCGTAAACCTGCCGTCTACAGAAATGTAAGGAAGACAAAGTGGCACCTGTATGAGAAGAATTTCAAAAAAGTCCTCAACTCTAAACTTCTGTACGAACCGAATGACAAAGCCGGTCTGGATAATCTGGTCGATCATATCACCATATCATTCAATAGATCCCTTGAAGAAGCCTGTCCAAAAACAAGGTACAAGGGTAAAACTAAACCCCAATGGTGGACTTCTGAGCTAACGGCTATGAAAAAGAAGTGCAACAAGCTATTCAATAAGGCTAAATCTACTGGGGTCGCTAATGATTGGGATGCCTATAAAGAGCAACTCAAGATCTATAAGAAGGAGCTTAGAAAGGCGCAAAGGCGCTCTTGGTATACCTTATGTGGTGAAGTGGAAAAGGTCTCCGACGCCGCTAGGCTGAGGAAGATATTATCTGCTTTACCCTGTACAGTGGGATATTTACAGGATGAGGCAAATAACTGGACCAAAAACAGCGAGCAGTCGCTCAATGTACTGCTCGACACACATTTCCCGGGGAGCTCTGTAACAGAACACGAGGATCAGCAGGACCAACAAGAGTGCGATTGGACTGCGAGCGTCGCTAGCTCCTGGACTGAGAGATCCAGAATAAGCTGGGCTATTAATAGCTTTGAGCCCTTCAAGTCACCTGGACCAGATGGCATCACTCCAGCAGAAATGCAGAAAATGTTAAAGTACATTATCCCCTGGCTGGAGAAAATTTATGTAGGCTGTATCAGGCTTTCATGCGTCCCGAATCGATGGAGGGATACCAAAGTGGTATTCATACCTAAAGCGGGAAAGATATCACACACTAGGCCAAAAGACTTCAGACCAATTAGCCTATCCTCCTTCCTATTAAAAGGTCTGGAAAGACTTTTAGATCATTTCATTAGGGAAACCCTGGATACAAAACTCCTGTCGGGGAACCAACATGCGTACAATAAGGGCAAGTCTACAGAATCAGCCCTGCACGAACTTGTGAGCACTATCGAATCGTCCCTGCATTTCAAGGAATTCACCATCGTGGCATTTCTTGACATAGAAGGGGCTCTTAACAACATTCAATCAGATGCTGTAATTGCGGCACTCTCACATCTAAAAGTTAACACTAGTTTCATTAGACTAATCCAAAGTCTGCTCACCAGAAGACGCATAACAGCATGTCTAGGGTCCACAACTCTAACAAGGTTTTTAAACAGAGGAGGAGTACTGTCTCCAATAATTTGGAACCTAGCGGTGAATGAAATCCTGCTAGATCTAGAACGTTGTGGCTGTAAGGTCGTGGCATATGCGGACGACGTGGCAATCTCAGTGAGTGGCAAATTCGTAAACGTCCTCAGAGACATCATACAGGTGGCTCTGAACAAGTTGGCTAGATGGGCCAGAAGCAGCGGCGTTAACCCCAACAAGACAGTTCTCTTTACTAGGATGAATAATGTCCCACATGTGGACCCTCCACCTCGGATAAATGGAACAGATCTAGTCGTTTCTGAAAGTGCAAAATTATTAGGAATAATTCTAGATAGGAAAATGTTATTTAGACTTAACGTATTGGAACGTGTAAGGAAGGCCAACGTCGCCTTATATTCCTGCAAAAAGGCTGTAGGGTCGCGGTGGGGACTCTCTCCTAAAATCGTCCACTGGATATATATAGCAGTAGTTCGTCCAATACTGTTATACGGTATTGTGGTATGGTGGACGGCAACTGACAAACTAACCATCATCAACCTACTAACAAAGGCTCAGAGAACAGCCTGCCTGAGCATAAGCGGAGCCTTAAGGACTACAGCGACCGAGTCTCTACAAGCCCTACTCCATATACTGCCGAATAATATTGTGGCGAGAGAAGTTGCAACCAAAGCGGCAATAAGATTAAACTGCCTATCAATGTGGAGGTACAAGAACTATGGTCACATGAGGATATCAAAGTGTAGTGCTATGGTAACCGACCGAGTGGACTATATACCAACTGTGCACACCTTCGAAAGAAATTACATAACTATGATTCCCGCCAGAGATGAATGGGTCGGCAGAATACCAGGTAATAGAAACCATCTTCACTTTTACACGGATGGTTCGAAGCTTGATGAAAAGGTTGGCTTCGGAGTACACTGTGAAGAACTTAGTCTGGATCTAGCTCACAGACTACCAGATACCTGCAGCGTCTATCAAGCCGAAATAATGGCAATATGGGAAGTAGCCAAGTGGCTGAGTCGCAACATAGTAACCAACACTGGCGTTGTAATTTACTCGGACAGCCAGGCTGCCATCAATTCTCTGGAGGCAACATCCCTAAATTCATAAACAGCCCTCGACTGCCGCAGATCTCTTAACGAGATGGCTGAGCAGTTTAATATACACCTCATATGGGTGCCTGGGCATAGGGATATCCCGGGGAACTGCAAAGTCGATGAACTTGCTAGGAAAGGGATGACATTACAAATTCTCGAAGAATTTGCATATATTGGTGCGCCACTATCCACGTGCAGGCTTTGGCTTAGGCAAGAGGCAGTCCAACTAAAGATGGACAGAAATCGGCACCTGCAGGGTAGCTAGACAAATCTGGCCAAGGTATGACCTGAGAAGTTCAAAATATCTCCTCGCACTAGAGAGGAAACGATTGTCTACGTTAGTACAGGTTCTGACGGGACACTGCTTGATTGGCGAACACGCCAAAAGATTGAGTATTGACTCCAATGACTTCTGGCGAAGCTGTGGAGATGAGGAAGAAGTGGAGAGTGAGCGCTTGCTTTGCGACTATCCCGCTTTGAGTAAACGACGACTGGACATACTGGGGTCGGCCTTTTAGGCAGCCTAACAGATCTTTCCAGTACTGATATTCGTACTATCGATAAATTTATATATCAAACAGGTTGGTTTCGATGAGGGGCATTTCAGCCCGTGATAACTCTAGGGACCTAAACTGGTCTATGTGAGCTTGTAAAGAAAAAAACGGCTGCCACCCTAACCTAAACCTAAACCTAACCCTTTTTTGTGGGGGAGGTACTAGAAAGAGTGAACCAATATGGCCCATCTTTGAACTTACCTTAGAGAAAAATTTTACCGCATACCAAATTTGAAGTCAATCGGTTACTCCTTTCGAGAGTTATCGTGCGCACAAGCCAGCAGACAAATATCTAATATTTGATTGTGCAAAATATTATATTTTTAGAGATTACCCTAAATATATATGTATATGAATACAATGATTGGTATAGAATATGATTGGGACATATTCTATACCAATCAATTTTTTTTCTGCATGTACTTGTATCTAAATGTATGACTAACTTAGTAATATAATGTTGTTGGGGCATACGGGATACAGAACATGCGGATGGGCCACACAGACAATTGGATATGCGTTACAAAGGCAAAAAAGAGAATTAAACTTTAAAAAAGTTTATGTTTGTTTCAGTTCATAAAATTATAATTTGGTTGAGAATTAAAGGGTTTTACCCTTTAACTTCCAAAACACAGAAATTTATATATATGTGTGTTAGAATGTGTCTGTCTGCGTGTATGTGAGTGATGTCCGTCTGCTAACCGCAATCTTCTCGTAATGCTTCTTTCTTTCTAATGGAATATTTAATTCATCGTTGGTTTGTATCTTTGTCTCCACTCTTTATGAATCCAACAGGCCCGCCACCGGCTCCACCATTAGCTTAATAACAATGACAATGGCGACAACAACAAAAACAGAAGAGAATACAACAGAGCAGGCTTGCCAGTTTTTTTTAGTGCCGAATCCCCAAATTTTTATTTTTTATCCCCTAAATCCCCAAAAAAAGATGTCTCATCCCCAAAAAAATCCCCAGAAAATATTTTAACTTATGTGAATGATGTACTTTACAATTCAATGTACTTTGTTCTAAAATTCATTTTGTTTGTACAAAATGTACGTTGTCAAAATATCAAATATACTCCTATCTGATTCAAAATCTTCCATCTCATCTACATCATCTAATTTTATGTACACGTTTTTGGTATTAAAAGTTTGATCATTTCTGCCAATGGACTAAATAATTGATAAAGTACATCAAAGAGTTAATACCAACGATTCCAGTTGTTTAAAATCGAGTTGGACAAGCAGAATCCTGTTACTAGTAAACTTTACTCCAAAATTAGCTTAAATTGTTCGTAATGTCGTCTGGGAAGAATTTTATAAACCGCATTTGGCTTCAATTGATTTTTAAATATCTATAGAAATACGTATTGGCAATTACTACAGGTTGTCTATTTAAGTCGTACTCTAATACACTGCAAGTCAAGCTACTTTTTGTAGGAACTTTTGACACAATTTTTACGGACGCATTTTCTAGAAAAATATAGATTTAACAGAAAATACTAATTTTAACATAAATAAACACATGTAATTATAAAAAATTGCAATCCCCGCCAAATCCCCGGATCCCCAAACCAAAAAATATATCCCCATTCGCGAAGAAAAATCCCCAAATTGGGGATAAATCCCCTAAACTGGCAGCGCTGCAACAGAGCAGAACGTAATAGAAGAGAGGAGAACAGAGAGAAAGAACGAATGAATGATGTTAATGTTACTCGTGTTGTAGTCGACAGAACGGTGAAAAAGAAGACGGAGAAGAGGAGTCCTTTTCGACTGAGAGCGAATGAATGGAATGGCAGTCACATAAAATATAAAACGCTCCTCATTGTCTTTGTCGGAATAAAGCACGCACTCAGGAAAGTTTAATGTTGGGGAGGCAGAAGAGGTACTTGTATATGTTCTCTACAGCTAGCATTAGAGACATGTACGTACATGCACATGGCGCTGTACTGACTGCATGGTTGTAGTTTTTACTCCCTCGGGCTGTTGTGCGGTTTGAAACATACGAGTACACCGTGGAATGTGGATGATAAATATGATGGAAGTACTTCATTTTTACATTGCATGTAAAAATCCCAAGCCATAATTATATAATGATGTAATTAATACATAATACACAGTGCAACAAACAATAAATAAGAAAGTTGTATAGACATTCATAAAGCTGAATATAACCCTCAGGAGTTATAGAAAATCGGTACTAGATACGCATTTCCTTAGCATCCTTCAGTCATATCCTCTGAAATCAGTAAGATCTGGTAATGTGTCGGACCAGAAGAATCGGGATCTTGCACGAGCCAAAGCTGATCATTCACGCTGAAAAAAAATCGCCTCTGTAGTATATTATCCCAAACATATTCTGCTTGAAACATATATATTTTTAGGGTGCACTCCAAATATATAACATTTGACACATACAAATATTATATGTTTGGGAGGATGTTGTTCTAGACAAAACTATGATTACATCCTAATATTTTTTATTTGCATATGTTATTTCCCAAACAAAGATCTATTTGCGTGAATATATATCTATTCTTTAATTGTTTTAAGTTTTCAGCAATTGAAAGCTAATTTTTAGAAATTTTTAATGTTAGTAAAATTTCTTTATAATTGAAAATAATGACTGGGGATAGTTAGTAAATAAAAATAAGTGGTTTCAAATAGAAGTTAATGCTAAGTATGCCATTTTTAATAGGAAAACATAATTCGAAAACATGGAAAAAATTAAAAGTAAAGTTCGAAAAATTTAGCAAAGTTTTGAAAATCTTTTTTTTTTAAATAAAATATATTTGGAAATATTCATAAACAATAATTTTATTTGTATTTAAACACATATTTTATTTGAGAAAATTAGTTCGCAAATATATTTTATTCTAATATATTAACATATGCGTTCTAAATGCATTTTATTGATAATTAATAATTAAAAATTTGTGTTCCAAGTATATTTTCTTTCGATTCAAACAAATCAAAAAATTAGATTTAGCCCCGTGTTGGAACAGAAAATGTTTCATGGTTTCGATGTTTTCCCTGCATGCGGTGGTGCGGGTGAGAAATAGTTCTCCAGTTATTCTAAAATATTTGGTTCAACCTCTATTTTTTAGATATTTATCAATATTTTGATAGATAAACAAGTGGCATCCCACTAATAGACCACAAATCTCTTTAAGGAAATGGCCTAAGCTTTATTTTGAGGAACAAAATCTAAAATGAAATTAATTAAAATTAATTTGGCAAAAATGTGAAAACTAGTTTTATTTTGGAAAAGAAATACCCAAAAAATATTATTGCGAATATTGAAGAAAAAGCTATGGGTGGCACCAGGACCTGATCTAGGGGGTCTGGCGCCCCGGGGCTTATATTTATTTTGCCCCCCCCCCCCCCCACGTAGTAAAACACGTAAAAATTTTATAATAACAAATTTAAAACTAAAGAAAAATAAATTCAGTTTTAAACAATTACATATATTGGTAGAGTATATCGTCAATGAGTTTTTTTTAGAATAATTAGAATAATATCAAAAACCAAAAAAAAGTCACAGACATTCAACAAAGATCTCCTTTCCCAGCTCATTTCACAAGGATTCGCCAACTGGACTGTAGAAAGAAATCATATTTCAGATGTTAGTTTGGTCCTTTTTGAGAAATTTCCATAATCCACAGATAATAAATTTAATATATACACGGGACAAAATCGCCTTTTTGGATATGCTTAAATCGAAAGAAAATATATTTGGAACACAAATTTTTAAATATTATATATTTTTGAGCAAATACATTTTATTTAAAAATCGATTAAATATATTATACAACAAAATATATTTGGAAATTACATTTCTTAAATAAAATATGTGTTTAAGTACAAATAAAATTATTGTTTAGAAATTTCTCAAAATATATTTTATTTAAAAATATATTCAAATCTTTTGCTGACTTTTTCAAATTTCAGTTTTAATTTTTCCTTGGTTCCGAATTGTTGCTTCCTTGTGATACCATATGCGGTATTGACTTCGGTTTTAAATCAATCATTTCAATTTTCTGAGTATTCCAAGCCATCAGTAGTTGTCAATCCTCAAGTAATTAATTTTGATACAAGATTAGAGGATTTCTATTATTATTATTCGTCGTTTTACGAACATTAAAAAATGGTTAAAGTAAATGCTTTGATTTACAAAACACTTTAACTTTTTTCTGAATACTTAAATGCAAATTTATATTTGTTTCGGAAAAAACATATTGGGATGTAAACAAAGATTTGTTTAGAACAACATCTTCCCAAAAGTATAATTTTTCTGTGTACCAAATATTATATGTTTAGAGTGTACCGAATATGTTTGGGGCAATATACTACAGAAGCAATTTTTTTTCAGCGTGTAGTTAAAGTTTTTCCTTACTTGTAATCCTTTCAGAATATTGAAAACATTTACAGATGTCCTCAAAGTGTAAGAAAAATGTGTATATTTGAATTCCCTGACCACAAATTTGTAGATTCATAGTTCTGAAGGGACCTTTTAAAGTACTGAAATAATGGAAATTGTTTTGGTCACTGGTACACTGACTGCAGTCCGAGAAATCAAAACTGTTTTTCGTATGGTTTTCAGGAATAACCTCCTATGCCAGAAATGTTCGATTTCGAGATTTAATCAAAAATCTATTCATCTAATCGTTATCTATCGATCGATATTTGACACTTTTAGATATGTAAATTATTTTGAGGCTTTTTCCGAAACTCAAGCATACACATTTTGTATTAAATGTACTTCAATTTTAATTTTTGCAGTTTTTACAGAAATATGTCTACACGACATATTTGTCGTGATTTGGTATATTTACTGATACTGATATAGTTACAAAGATTCAGCCAGGTTTGTGGAGTCGAACCAAAACTACTCGACCCCGACTCCCGGAGTCGGATTTTAAAATGATTCGACTCATGCATGAGCTTTAGCAGCCAAGTGGTCAAAAAACAAATGGATAATGGAAAAATCTAAGTAGCCTACGCTAATTTCCAGGTATTGGCCTATATGACCACCAAGTACTAGAATAAAAAATCAAACGATTTTATAATATGGTGGCAGGTAAAAGCGGCTAACATAAAAAATTATAACTTTTTTCTGTTTAATGAATCTGTAAAACTTTTTCTTTTATTTTGCAGATTGATTTTTAGATTTAACAAAAATGGAAAACTGGAACACTGAAACAAGAATTTGGATTGTCACCGTTACGGTTACTGGAGACCGTTACTCGAGCATGTTGAGTGAGTTTTTCTATCCAGAATAACGCCGAATGAGATTTTCTTTCAACTCTGTGTGGTTTCAGCAAAATGGTGCAACTCCTCACATAGCCCGGCCTCTTATAATAGAATTGAGACGAAAATTTCCCAATATACATATGGTGAAAAAAACGTCCAAAGGCCCACTTTTTTCAATTTTATGTATACTCATTTTAACAGGAAAGCGATTATATTCCAAATCATTAATTTTGTTATGAGTGTCTAAAGCGTGAAAGCAGCATTTTTATGATATAATTAATACCATATCTCAAAAAAGGGAATATATCTTGCATTTTTCATTTTATATTTGGATTTAGAACATCAAAATCCTTCGAGATCGGGTCCGCTATATGCTGGCTAGGATTCGATTCGACCCGTGACGAGAACTATGTTAATTGTACCTAAAAATCAAACTTGATCAAACTTGGTGGAAATGTTGTTTTAAAACACTAACTAAAATCTAGATTTCATCCAAAAGTAATATATTTAAATTGAAAAAAATTTAGACCAGATGACAACCCATATTGTGCCCTATATGTAAAAAAATTATTTTGGGATCGTCGGTAGGTTAATAATTAACAAAGTTATATGCGTTCAAGTGAAAAAAGCCAAGGAAATCGGGTTTTTACCCGTAAATCCGGATTTGGGGGGTGTCCGGTGAATTCCAAAAAAATATGCGTGTTTTACTCGACAAGGCCTACAGAAAAAATAGTATCGCGTCATTTGCTTCTCAACTTGAGTTAATTTTGTAGCACTGTGTTATCAATGTACATTTTGTACGTTTATATATAGCTGTCATATAAGCCACGGATCATTTAAATCGGTCCACGTAGTCAGGAGATACAATGGTCAAAATTTCGAACTTTGACAACATTTATACTCGCAACCTGCCACGTTAGGAAGCTGTATTTTTGGCACATCTTATTCCAAAAGAATAAAATTGAAAAAAGTCGGCCTATTGACTGGATTTTGGCGGGTGCGACACATCCAGTACAATCGAGAACGGTGTTTGATTTTCACAATTTTTAGCTTAATCGATTTGTATTGGCCTAAGGTAGATCACTATAGAGGAAAATCTAAAATTGGTCAATGAAGCTTCACGCGGTCAACGCAATCCATAGCTCGAAAATGCATCGTTCGATTTTTATGATTGTGGGCTTGAAGGGTTCATTGTGGCTCCAGAAGTGACACCATGGGGTGCAATTTATGCAAACTCGAGGGCAGATCATTCGATTTTCATTAATTTGGGTTTAATCAATTCGTACAGGTCCTGGTCATGGGGGGAGATTTATGACTGGTCAAGGAGGCATATCGCCGTAAATATAACCTCATAACAAAAGAACGGATCATCACACACAGAATACAACCGAATTATTTGCCAACCGAATTTTGGTAGTTCCGTCTACTATCATACGATTCCATCAGGACAACCAACATTTTGGTTGTGGTATACTTCTGCTTTCATGTTGACAACAATCATATTTGGTTGCGCCAACTACGAAAATGGTGGCTAAAATTATCTGTTGAATGTTGCCACAACCAACTGTTTTAAAAAATTGGTTGTTCTGACAATTTGTCCGTCATATACTACCGACAATTAATTAAAAATAGTTTTCATTAAATTTTATTTTATTTATTGAACAAAAAAACCAAACAATTCATAACAAAATTAAAAATCCCATATTACAAATTCATCACTATTATGAGATGTGGAAATATTTAACACAAATTTTAGTACACGAAAAAAACCACAAAACTTTTATGCAAACATTAGTATCCACACGAGATTAGTTTTGACTACATACTCGTATACCGCTCTTGAACAAAATGTTGCAGATTTTTTTATGTCGTGCCATTTTATATTTTGTTTCTCATGTATCAGCAAAAGAACAGCAACCAACCTTTCGGTTGTATTTCCCAAAAATAAATTTGGGAAATTATTGGAATAACCAAAAAATGATTATTTATTAATATTTTTTCTGTTGTAGTAACCAATTATTCGTTGCAATAATAATCTTTGGTCTATTGATACAATTTCTGTTGTCAAGAATAAAGCATTGGTTTTCACAACCAAAAATCGATTATATGGTACTATAATGAAAGTTTAAAATTGGTTACCACAACTAACCGAGTGTCAATGAAAAAAACAATCTTAATTCGATTGATACAACCATCGATTTAGTTGCAAGCATTTTTATTTGATCGTATCCATGTTATTATAGTTGTTTCAACTAATTATGTATATATAAATACAAGCGACACACGATGTAGGCAACATACTTTTTGTTGCTAGTACTATTTTTTATTGTTACAATCGAATTCCAATCAATTATTTTCCTGGGTGCAGATTTTCAAGATTTGTATACTCTCACTTTAGTGATACGAGGGTATATATCATTTTCTATGGACTAAAAGTGTAACACATCGAAGGAGTGACCTAAGACCCTAGGTATGTTCGGCGGATATCCGTTTTGGATAATTTTAAGTCGAATGAGCAATGTCGGTCCGTCCGTCTGCCTGTCAGTCTGTCTGATAACTCTCGAAAGGAGTAACCGATTTACTTAAAATTTGGCACGTGGTAATTTTTTTCTATCTCCGGCTAAGATCGAAGATGGGCCATATTCGTCCACTCCTTCTAGTAACTCCCCTACAAAAAGATAACATTTAGTGAAATATTGATTACACTGTCCAACAAATTAAGACTTTTTGATTGGAACTGAATAGCGACCCTGTAATTTTGAAAGGGCATATTGAGTAAATAATTATTGTAGAATAAGCTTATGGTCCAGCTGGCCTGAGTTTCTTTTTACAGTGGGTCGAAGTTTTAATTTTTTGGTCTAAGGGAGCATTACACTAATTGAAAAAAATGCTGTAAGTTAATGTCTGAGAGATTTCCTATTGTCAGAGTTATATAGTGGAATTTGTTGAGGGTCAGTTTTGTGGAAGATCTTAACCCTCTAGCCTTTTAATGGGTTAATTTGGCCCTTTTTTAAAAAAATCAAAAAAGTCCTTTCAAAATGTACATTTAAGGATTATAATATTCTACGAAAATGTTTGCCGGGAAATTTCAGTGGGGATCGCCCAAGCCACAAAAGTTGTAAATATAGCTCTTTACTCTTAATTAGCAAAATTACACACCATCTTATACAATAAATAATATAATGTAAATTTGAACTGTTTTTTTAGAAAGTGGCGTAAACGCCATTCTGGTTTACTCGATTCGCCATTAGAAAAAAGAGTTATTAAAACTTGATGCGAAAATTTTCAGTGAATATAGAAACATTGACGTGTTGAGATGAACTGAATAAAAATAATATATATAAGTGGTCTTAGAGGATCGTAGAGTATTTTAATCCTTAAATGTCCTTTTTGAAAGGACATTTTTTGATTTTTAAGAAAACAAGGGCCAAATTGACCCTCTAAGTAGGGAGCTGGAGGGTTAAGATCTTTCACAAGAATGATCCTCATATAATTCCACTATATAACTCTGATTCCAATATATAACTCTACAGCATCTTTTTCATATAGTATAACGCTCGCTTCGACCAAAAAATGAAAACTTTGACCCACTGTAAAATAACTCAGACCAGCAGGACCATATGTTTACTCAACAAAAACTATCTACTCAACATGCCCTTTCTAAATTATAGGGTCGCTACTCTGTTCCAAAAATGCTGTTGGACAGTGTTATTTAATAACTTCTATACTATTTATTAAAATCACCTCCAACACAAATGAACTTTTTTGCACCAAAAATTAACAGGTTGTAACTAAAACTAGTGCATACAAATACATAAAATTTTGTACAGGCGAAAATGGGCGTTATTATCACGCCCCTTACAAATTACCATTTGTTGAATTAGCCATATCTAATTACCAATGAAAAGCTCCGCTACTCTTATTCAATGTTGCGAGATGAAATATTTTTTGTCCTTTTGACGGAAGGATATCGTTAATCCTTGAATATCCTGAAAAGTATCAATTCATATCGTTGAATTTTTTGGTATTAAAGAGTCAAACTACTATGAATAGACTATTATTAACTGAAAATGGAACCTTAATAGGCCAAAAAGATATAGCATTTTTATTGAGTCAATATTATAATTTTTCTTGTATATTTATCCCCTCACATTACAGAGAAAGGTATATATCATTTGCTACGAGCCAAAAGTGTAACACATCGAAGGAGTGACCTTAGACCCTAAGTATGTCCGGCGGAAATCCGATTTGGATCATTTTAAGTCATTTGAGCGAAGTCCGTCTGTCTGTCTGCTGGCTGGTGCTCACGATAATTCTCGAAAGGATTAACCGATTGACAGCAAATTTTGTATGCGGTAATATTTTTCTCTATCTCCTGCTACGTTCGAAGATGGGCCATATTGGTCCACTCCTTCTAGTACGTCCCCCACAATAGGTTAACATTTAGTGAAATATTAATTCTTTAATAACCCATATACTACTTACTCGAATCTTCTAAAATTCCACACATAGTATTCGTTTATTAATCCCTAACACCTCAAGAAAAAAAGATGCCACGCCCCTTTTGGTACCTCACACACAAATGGACCATTTTGCAACAAAAGTTAACAGCTTCTAACTTTAATACCAGTATATACTTTAAAGCTATTAAATGCAATTTAAATTGATAATAATTTATTTAAACCAAAAAAATAAATAAATTTACGAATATTTTTTGGGACTGAAGGTGAGGGGATTCTTAAGTCGGTTTACCCGACTAAACTTTGTTATATGTTTCCTTTATAATTGAACCCAAACTTGTGTGAAAGCGGCTCATCCGACACCCTTGTCCGATTACACAGCATTAGGATGCATATAAGCTATTAAATTAGTTAACAATAAATTAGGATAAAACATTTGGTGTGCGATTGATTAGTTTTTCATACAATCCCTCATATATTAATATATAATATTAGGTATTTACAAAAAACCGTGGAACTCTACAACTATTTGTCGCGACGACTTTCTTGTCGTGATTTCACTGCGAAGTAAATCAGCAGATACTAAAACTGCACTTATTCTAGTTTATTGTGAAAAGGTGTTTCTTTAACACTTTTGATAGCCGATGCAAACAAATATTCACTCCATTGACATCACTGTGCATCGTCCGTGGAACATTGGTAATGGTTCTTAACTTTGGGGCGCGTTGTCGGTGGAGGGTATGATGCTGGAGGTAAGATACACAAAAACGGCCGTAAAGTACAGCGTTTGTGTGTGTGCCAGTGCGAGTGTGTAATGGTTATAGTGCACCGTTTTTCATTATTATAATACTTTGTAATTAGGTTTTCGAAAGTTAATTAAAATTCGGTTATGAAAGCTGAAACTTTTTTCATGAACGCTCCCGGAAATAGTACCAGCCAACGGAAAGCGTACGACAGAGCTTTTCACAAACACACCGCCCCATCAAAGGGTTAGAAAAACGGATGAATTGTGGAGGAAAATGGAACAAAAAAATGTATTCTTCATGGGTTCGAATGAATTTTCCTTGGAAATGAGAATTTTTGCTATCTCTGAAACATTTATTCCAGTTTTTAGTTCCGGAAGTGAAGAAGGCGGACGAGGGGGTGTCGTGTAGTGGGTGGATGATAAAAAGTTCAAGTTGTAGATTTTTTACTGTTCCAGAATTTTTTAAGTAAACATTTCACAGAAATTACGAAAAAATAAAAAATGTTCCCTTATTTTTATTTCGTACACGTATTCATGGGGAGAGGGCACATACATTCATTCATTCACCTAAATACACACGCAGTTGCATGAAATAACGAGAGAAGTATGCTAATATCAGCAAATATGTTACACCACTTCAAATCAATCAAAATCAATACCCGGTTGACTTTGTTAAAATTGGAAGAGCAATCGATCAATAAATTATTGTACGAGTTTTATTTTGTTTTATAATTTGTTATGGGCTCCCATCTTACCGATTAAGGAAACTAAAAGAAAAAATAATTCGAATTTTGTTATATTTTTCCTGAACTGTTTTACATTTTCGTGTCAAATTTAGCCTTGATAAGTGCCTTCTAACTGAATACTACTGTTCACTATAACTATGAAACGTTCTTCAGTAACTCTTTAATAGAATCGTTTATACACGGGAAAAAATCGTCGTTATCGATATATTTGAAACGAATGAAAATATATTTGAAAAAAAAAAAAAATTATTTTATATTTGTCAAAAAATAAATTTTATTTGAAAATCAAGAAATGTAGTTTGGAACGTATAAAATAATGTATTAGAACAAAATATATTTGCGAACTCACTTTCACAAATAAAATATGTGTCTGTTCGAATATATCTGTTAATTTGTGGGGCTTGACAAATAAACTTTTTCCGCTGAACAGTAGATACTACGAAAACGTTGCACTATACCGAAAGGTAAGTGTTTATGTGCACTAATGTTAAATTACTGAGTTATTACATTTTGATACAATTTGCCCGGTTTGTTTCGGAGGTACCAAAAGCATTTGATATTACCCCGTACTCGAAATGGACACATTAAAAATGTAACAGAAATGAGACCCTATGGATATACTTATTTCGACATTGTTGAATACATTGCTGCTAGCCATTTTTCTAGCTTAGCTCTTGTTTTCGCGATATTAAACCACAAAGCTTGTAAGGAAATCATAGAGGTTAGTTACCTCGGAGGTGATTGTGAAGTGGAAGGCTTCGGAATACACGCTTCATTCCAAAAAACGAAATAAAGGGGTCCCTTTAAGAATTATTTCTCTCAAAATATTCACCTCTCACCTCTTTACCACCGAAAAAGTGCTATCAAATCTTACCATATGTGAAACGTCATACAAATCGTCGACGTTTTTAGTTTGTGTCTTTGAAAGAAACATATTTATGAAAAATTTTTAGGATTCATAATTTAGCAGGTTTTGGTGGTTGCCTTTGAAATTTCCATTAACACCAACCAAAAAATATTTAAGAAACATTTAAGTCAAAAAATTGTATTTAAAATTTGTGTGCTATGAGCAGAAAAATACACAAATTTTGTAATAACTGAAAATCTGCTTAGTTCTCATAAAAAAGTTGAGAAGGGACTTATAGTATTTCTTCGCGAGGAATATTTTTCTCGACGATGCCTACTAAAAATGTCGACGTACATACATATTATTTTTAACATATGATAAGATTAATGGCACTGTTTCAGGGGTAAGGGGGTGAGAGAAATAATTCTCCAAATGTTTCCTTTATTTCGATCTTTGGACTGAAGCGTATGTTCCGAAGTATTCGACTTCAAAATCACTAAGGAAATAAGTAACCACTCTGATTTCCCAACAAACTTTGTAGCCGAATATCGCGAAAACAGGAGCTAATGCCACTGGATTCAGCATGGCTGAAATAGGTATATACATGGGGTCTCCTTTGTGTTCCTTTTTTGGAGTACAGTGTTATTAATATAAAAATGTATTCATTTTTTGTACAAAATGGTCCCGTTGTGTGAAATGTACCAAAAGGTTTCTAGAAACTTCGCCCTTTCTTCCAAGTTATAGATACAGATAAACTATTTTTATTTTTGGCTTTACATCCGATTCGGATAATCATTACAGAAGTTTTTGGATAATCAACATTTCTCTAAATTATAACCATTTGTGGGAGAGGTGCTTGAAGAAGTGGGCCAATATGGTTGCTTCTTACACCCTGAAAAATAATCGCTTCTGTAGTATATTATCCCAATCATATTCAGTTTAAAACATATATATGTTTAGGGTACACTCAAAATATGTAATATTTGCCACAAACAAATATTATATGTTTGGGTTGATATTGTTCTGAACAAATAGTTGTTTCCATTTAATTATTTTTTATTTGGAACTACATATTATTTCCGAAATAAAGATTTATTTGCATTTAATTATTAAAAGAATATATCGAAACATAAAATTTTGCAAGTTTTAAGCTTTTCAGTAATTCAAAGTTATATTTTTAGAAATGTTAAATGTTTGATTTGATAACTGAAATCGAAAAAACTTGCATAACTAATAATTGAATATTTGGATATTAATAATGAATGATTTAAAACAAAAGTCAATGTCATATTTAACTGTAAGACAAAACTCAAAATCAAGGAAAATTAAAACTGAAATTCGAAAACTTCAGCAAAGTTTTTAATTATTTTAAATAAAATATATTTGGAGAAATTTCTAAACAATATTTTTATTTGTTTGTAAACACATATTTTATATGAAAAAGTTATTTGTTGTAATATGTTAACATATGTGCTCTAAATAAATTTTAATGATTTTCAAATAAAATCAGAAATATCTAATATTTAAAAATTTCTGTTCCAAATATATGTTCCTTCTATTCAAACATATCAAAAACGGCGATTTTGCCCCGTGTATAGTTGTTTGTGGAATTTTCTGTGGGTCTATCCGGAATTATATTAAGACTATCGAAAAAATTTCGAATTTTGTAATTATATTGTTGTGAAAAACTTTTGATAAAATATTGTAATATTATAAGCGATATGTAGAAGAGCATAATTTTAAGACACAATCTATATATTACTAGCAAGATAACTTATGCTAGATAATACGTAAGAATGACAAATGTTAACATAAAACGCATTTAAATTTTATATAAATTTTTTTTCGAAATCAATAAAATCATATTTTCAGTTGTAACTGAAATTATGTATCTCTTAAGGGTAAGTATTACAGTGTGTTATTTGGCCGTTTCTAATAAACAACATTGTGAATTTCCGGATAAAGGAATTTCTTTTGCTACTAAGGAAAATTTGCTTGAGAAAAATTATTTTCGTTTGCCGGAAATATGGTATATATTTGCATTGCGTTAACTTGCTAGATTCTTCTGTTAGTAAATTTTCTCCAATAAAATATGTGTTTTCATGCAAATAAAGAATTTTTTCAAATATTTTTTTTTAAAAAATATTTTCAAAACATTGCTGACTTGAATTTCAATATTATTTTTTTCTTGATTTCTAGTTATAACACATATTTAGCTCTCATTTTAAAACATACATTTTTAATTTTTCCAAATCATCACATGGATTTACAACCGTTAAATTTTAATAAAACCTTACAAACAAACCCAAAAATATTAATATGCAAACATAGTTTTGTTTAGAACAGCATCCTCCCAAACATATAATATTTGTGTAGTATATATATATCAAGTATAGGGTGATCCAAGTAGAGATACTTTTTTCCAATAGAGTTTTTTTGACAGATCACGTGTGAGTAAGTCTTTCCATGATGAAATGCCAAACAATACTTAACAAAAATAACATGACAGCATGACACGACTCACACGTGATCTGTCAAAATAAGGCTATTGGAAAAAGTATCTCTACTTGGATCACCCTATATTATATATTTGGAGTGTACCCTAAACATATGTATGTTTCAAGCAGAATATGTTTAGGAAAATATACTACAGCAGCGACTTTGAAGTATAATAGCCACGACTTTTCTGATCTTGAGCCTATATTTAAATCGGTTTACGCATCTGGTTCGCTTATTTTTCATCCTAAATTAAAAAAAATAGATCCATACATTTCAACGATTCATGAGAATCCGCTTTAAATGTTAACACAGCCCCTCGTTTCGGCCGCTATTTTCATAGCATTACTCGCACTGAGCAGCATTAAAACGACGGTTAAGAGCAGAAGAGGGGGAAGGAGGAGGAGTAGGAAGAAGAACATTATATTTTAATGAGCAAAAATTGTTATGCTTGCGTTTGTTCTGTAGCATATCCTGATATGGTGCGCTTACTTTGCTCTCGGCGTCCATGTGGCACCACTACGACCAGCTTTCATCTTCAACCAACGAGTCGAGTCGTTGATAGTCCCTGTCGAGATGGTGGGAGGGTGATGTGAATGGAGCTGGGAGGCTTCTGTAGGAGATCCAACCACCACCAATGGTGCCTTGGTAAATGCTAGACGAAAAGCTGACGTACAAAATAATTTAAAATGATGACTTGAAAAATAAATTGTTGTTATCTTTGACCAACAGCCGCCGCCATGTTACACCAGTGCCAGTGCCGCCAGCCTATGTTTGGAGGAATGTACGAGGGAGTGTAACACACAAGAGCTTCTGTATGTGTGGGTGGGCGACTCGGTGTAATGGCATCAATGCAAGTAAGGACAAAGCTCGCAGTGGTGGATCGACAGCGAAACGGAGTCAGAACAAATGCGGTATAAAATTCATTAAATTATTTCGTTTGGGGTTTGCCGTAAATAAAATAATGACGGAGGAGTTGAAGCTCCCCAACCACTACATCATATCATGGCCAGCGTCGAGGGGGTGATGGCATCAATGTCTTGCGAAAGGGGTGAGGAGCAGTTTCATTAAACGTATTACATCACAATTATTGTAATTAATGAAAAATAACGGACATTTTAATTTCCTCAAGAGCGTCTACAACCACACCGCCAGTATTGCACACAAAAGAATGTTCGCACACGAATTAGGAAAATTCTTTAAATTGAGGAAACTTACCCATGAATTCCAATTTGCAAGTAAATTATTCTCAATGGAAAAAAAAAGTCCTGTTATTTAAGGTAACTGATTATTTGATACCACATTTAGGAAATTTTACGACAAATATTTTTACAGTGTATGTATGGACACTGCTGTTTTGTTTTTGTATATTTCCTTAAAATATTTTTGCAGTGTATGTATAGACACTGTTGTTTTTTTTTTGTATATTTTCATCAAATGTAAGCAAAGTTCTTACACAGGGCAAACATTTTTGATATGTTTGAATCAAAAGAAAATATATTTGGAACAAAATAAAAGTTTATCTCGAGACAATTGCAAAACATTTATTTTTTTAGAGCCCGTGGAATCGTTAGGTATCCTTTATATTGGGGATAGTTCAATAATTCATGGATCTATATGCTTCATGTTCTAAAGGGATGATTTAGTGCAGCAGCATGCGTAAATGCTTAAATTTCAGCGAAATAGTTATAGAAATATGTTCTCTAGAGAGTAAACAACTCCAATCGGAATCGAAATGGACCGATGTCACCGTCATCAGAAACTAAAAGAAATAGTTAGAAATGCTGATTGCATAAAATTTGCAAAAACAAGTTATAAGTCGAGTTTCTATAAACTAATATAGGCATCATTTTATTGGGTATTATTCGGAAAACCCCGTTTTTCTAACGACAGAATAATACACTTTGTTCAGTGTTTTGCTTTTCCAGAAAATTTTAAAAATAATGATTGACCCTTTTTCGTTTCTGAATTGAATTTTTAAAATCGATGTCTTCTGATGGGGATGACTCTTGTTCCAAGTATAGTCCTATTGGATATTAGTAAAAAATTACAAACAATATTTTTTGCGATTTTTTATTTATTTTTAATCTAGTTAATATCGAAAACACTTTGGGCAAAATTTTCTAAATAACGGGTGATCCAAGTAGAGATACTTTTTTCAATAGCCTTTTTTTGACAGATCACGTGTGAGTCGTGTCATGCTGTCATGTTAGTTTTGTTAAGTATTGTTTGGCATTTCATCATGGAAAGACTTTCGCCTGAACAACGTTTACAAATTATTCAGTTTAATTATCAAAATAATCGTTCGCCAATTGCGCTAAGTCCATTTTTTTTCCAAAAAATTTAAATCCAAAAAATCACTTTCCAGTCGACCCACGACCTTGACACCCATGAGCTATATTTTAGCTCTCGTTAAGAGCTATATTTTTGCCATTGACCGATTCCCGATCCGACGTACCGGAATCATCGGTCCATCTATATATATAAAGAAGAATGTGTGTTTGTTGGTTTGTTTGATTGTTGGTTTGTTTGATTGTTGGTTTGTTTGTACCGAATAGTCCAAACGGCTGGACCGATTTTCTTGAAATTTTCACAGAATGTACATATGTGGGGCGTGGTGAAAATAGGGTACTTGAATTTTCGATATATCAAGTGGGCGTGGCCCCGCCCATATAAGACAAATTTTAAAATTGAGATATCTTGCACAATTTGTTAGCGAGAGTGCTGTAATTTTGTACATATGTATCTGGTGGCAGTCTACGTGATTGGTCCAAAAATGGGCGGGATCGGACCAAAGGGCGTGGAACCGCCCATAGAAGCCAAATTTTAAAAATTATATATCTAGCACAATTTATTAGTGAGAGTGATGCAATTAAGTGCGTATATATATCAGGTGGCAATGTACCTGATTGGTCCAAAAATGGGCGGGATCGGACCAATGGGCGTGACCCCGCCCATATAAGCCAAATTTTGGAATTGAGATATCTTACACAATTTGTTGGTGAGAGTGTTGTAGTTTGGTGCATATGTATCTGGTGGTAGCCTACGGGATTGGTCTAAAAATGGGCGGGATCGGATCAATGGGCGTGGCCACGCCCACATAAGACAAATTTTTATATTGCGATATCTTACACAATTTGTTAGCGAGAGTGCTGTAGTTTTGTACTTATGTATCTAATGGCAGTCTACGTGATTGGTCCAGAAATAGGCGGGATCGGACCAATGGGCGTGGCACCGCCCATATAAGCCAAATTTTAAAAATGATATATCTTGCACAATTTGTTAGCGAGAGTGCTGGAATTTTGTGTATATGTATCTGGTGGCAGTCTACGTGATTGGTCCAAAAATGGGCGGAATCGGGCCAATGGGCGTGGCACCACCCATACCAAAATTGAGATATCTTGCACAATTTATTAGCGAGGGAGCTGGAATTTTGTGTATATATATCTGTTGGCGATCTACGTGATTGGTCCAAACATGGGCGGGATCGGACCAATGGGCGTAGCCCCGCCCATACAAGCAAAATTTTGAATTTCAGATATCTTGCACAATTTGTTAGCGAGGGAACTGGAATTTTGTATATATATATCTGTCTACGTGATTGGTCCAAAAATGGGCGGGGTCGGACTAATGGGCGTGGCCCCGCCCCTTCAAGCCAAATTTTCAAAATGACATATCTTGCACAATTTGTTAGCGAGAGTGCTGGAATTTTGTGTATATTTATCTGGTGGCAGTCTACGTGATTGGTAAAAATGGGCGGAATCGGGCCAATGGGCGTGGCCCAGCCCTTACAAGCCAAATTTTGAAATTGAGATATCTTGCACAATTTGTTAGCGAGAATGCTGTAATTTTGAGCATATGTATCTGGTGGTTTGTCAAAAAATGGGCGGGATCTGACTAATGGGCTTGGCCCCGCCTATATAAGCCTAATTTTTAAATTTAGATATTTTTCACAATATGTTAGAGAGAGTGTTGTAATTCTGTGTATATGTATCTGGTGGTAGTCTACGTGATTGGTTCAAAAATGTGCGTGATCGGAACAATGGGCGTGACCCCGTCCATATAAGTAAAATTTTGAATTGAGATATCTTCCACAATTTTTTGGCGAGAGTGCTGTAATTTAGTACATGTGTATCTGGTGGTAGTCTACCTGATTAAAAATGGGCGGGATCGGACCAATGGGCGTGGCCCCGCTCATATAAGTCAAATTTTGAAATTGATATAGCTTGAACATTTTGTTAGCGAGAGTGCTGTAATTTTGTACATATATATCTGGTAGTAGTCTATGAGATTTTTCCAAAAATAGCCGGGATCGGACTAAAGGGCGTGGCCCCGCCCACATAAACCAAATTTTGAAATTGAGCTATCTTGCACAATCTGTTTGCGAGAGTACTGTAATTTTGTATATATGTGTCTGGTGGAAGCCTACGTGATTGGTCTAAAAATTAGCGAAATCTGACTAATGGGCTTGGCACCGCCTATATAAGCCGAATTTTTAAATTTAGATATTTTTCACAATATGTTAGAGAGAGTGCTGTAATTTTGTGCATGTGTATCTGGTGGTAGTCTACGTGATTGGTTTAAAAATGGGAGGAATCGGATCAACGGGCGTGGCCTTGCCAATATAAGCAACCTTTTGAAATTGAGGTATTTTTCACAATCTGTTTGCGAGAGTACTGCAATTTTGTATATATGTGTCTGGTGGAAGCCTACGTGATTGGTCTAAAAATGAGCGGGATCAGACCAAAGGATGTACCCCGCCCATGTAACCCAAATTTGAGCTATTTGCACAATTTAGTAGTGATAGTACGGTAATTCTGTTTATATGTTTCTGGTTGCAGTCTACGTGATTAGTTAAAAAGTGGGCGATATCTTGCACAATTTGTTAGCGAGAGTGCTGTTATTTTATGTATACGTATTTGGTGGCAGGATTCGTGATTGGCTCAAAAATGGACGGGATCGGAAATCTTAATCTGGGGTAACGAAGTGGACCGGGTCCAGCTAGTATTTCTACAAAAATGATGCCGGTGAGAACGTAACCGTCAATGGCGACCGTTATCGTGCCATGATAACCGACTATTTGATATCTGAAATTGAAGCTCGTGATCTCGGCGACATTTGGTTTCAACAAGACGGCGCCACTTCCCACACATTGCATCTATCAATGGATTTATTGAGAGAACACTTCGGTGAGCAGATAATTTCACGTTTTGGGCCGGTCGATTGGCCACCAAGATCGTGTGATATCACACCGTTAGACTTTTTCCTGTGGGGATATGTAAAGTCTAAAGTTTATGCGGACGAACGCTCTTCGATTCTGCCTTGGAGCACGACATCACGCCTGTCATTCGCCAGTTACCAGTCGAAATGCTCGAACGAGTCATCGAAAATAGGACTTAACGGATGGACCATCTGAGACGTAGCCGCGGCCAACATTTGATAGACATAATCTTCAAAAAATAAATGCAAATAATGTTCTTTCAAATGATAATAAACACTCCCCATTCAATTTGAATTTTCTATGTTTTTTTCTTTAAGAAATTAGGGAACCTCGAAATGGATCACGCTATATAATAGGTAATAAATTATATGGATGGGAAAAAGGGCCGTTTAGCTAAAATGTCAAAATTCAACGCCCACTAACTCGGTCATTCCTTCGCTGAAATTTGTGTCTTAACTACTATCAAATAGGACTAAACTAGATGCATATTTCATATCGCTCAGAAGACATCGGTTTTAAAAATTCACTCACATAACATGAAATCTCCCATATTCTTATATATCAACTAAATCTGCTGAAATATGTGGAACGTACATACGGCTTAAAAATCTAAACAATGTTTTGTTATTCCTTAAAATAAAATTTTTAAGGAACATTTTTAAATGTGCCAGCCGTTCCTTCCATAAGCTAAAACATAACGCAAAACATTAATACTCGTAATGTAGCGCCCTGGACAATCATCGAACCTAGAACCTGAGGTTTGTTCGCCAGAAACACTATGCAAGTGAATTTGCGTTTAATATGAACATTTTAGTTATATACAAATTTTCTCGTCAACTATAAATATATCGAATATACACGTAGACATTTCAGGTATGTATACATACATATTCATTGGAAAATGTTGGAATATATAACAGGGAACAACATTTCTTTGTAGCATACGATTTTTCAGCTGAAATTTCTCGGGCTACGTGCATTCGATTATCGTTTTTTATGTACTGTTCAAGACTGTCCTAACTCATAATTGAAAATTGTCCGTACACAGAAAGAAAAAATTGAGTAATCCGTACTTGAATTAAGTACGGATATTTGAGCCTAGAATTCTTAATCATAGCGCTCATTAAGCCCGATTAGACTTGATTTTAAGCCGAAACATTCTTATTTTAAGCATAAAACGATTGGTTTAGGAATTTCATGGGATTGAATAAGTGCGAAACAGGCTTCAATGAAGAAAATTAATTATTAATTGAATTAAGCCTGCCAAATACTTGATTTAAGCAAGATCACCATTAATGTAATCAAAGTCATCGGATGGAATGATGATCCTATTTGTAAGACTTTTCAGCAATCGTAAGAAATCGTCAAATAATTTAACGAGATCTGCGTTTCTTGCTTCGAAAGCAAAGTTGAACTTCTTTTAAACTTCTTGAACATCTTTTAAAATTGAAGACATGTACGTTAAGTAAACAAAATTGTTTCCATCGTTGTACATCTGTTTTAGTAAAGCTGGTTCAAAATGCTTATCGTTTACAACGGTGAAATGGGGCTTCAATCGCAACCACATACGCAATATAGTTTTTATTGCCTTTTCTATTGATAACCAACGTGTTGGTGCAACTTTAGGTATTTTTAGGGGATTATCGCTTTCGCTATTAATTAGCTTATATATTCTTTTGTAGGCCTTCTGTTTCCTTAACCATATAATGTACGTTAGGAGGGAAGCTACTTTCAGTAGCTGCACTCACAGCTAACTGTAGTGAATGACAAACGCATCGCACTAACACCAAATTATTTAAACCATACTTTTTCTTTAATAGCTTATGCAATCCTTTATGAATGCCCGTCATGTTTGAAGCATTATCAGTCCCATTATCAGTTTTACCGCCGTTTACATCAATTAATGTTAAAAACGTTGTCACAAAATCATTCTTCTTAACACTAAAATATCGAATAACAATTCCTAAGAGTTACTCAACAGATACATCAGTTCCTAAAATAAAAAGTAGGAAATTAGGCTCAGTTTGGAAACTGTGTTGGAAGAACGTCCTACCCTCATCAAGAATCAAGCTATATTTCGAGTCTTTCAAATCATCCAGTAAAAGATCTATGAAAAGTGGCGCTAACAAATTCGTAATAATATTTGTACATTTTGTACGATGGAGATTTATATTAGCAGCTTTGCTGTCGTTAAAAGCTTTGCAACACACCTCTCCCAAATGATCTATGGTTGAAAAGGGAGAATGAACTGCTGTGTATAAAAAAATGTTTTTCGCGTTTTGGGCCACTTAAAATGGACTAAATCTAGCCCGAAAAAGGGCTAAGTTGGCATCACTGAATTTTATTGTGCTCTATAATTGTTCTGCCTCTCAGAGATTAAAGTAAGCTTATTTTCTTTCTTTAAGCCATATTTGGCTTAATTTTCCTTTTTAAGAAATGTTTACTTGACTTCAAGTAATATATGCTTATTGTAAGCCTTTCATCGCTTGATTTTTTTAATGTAAGCCGTTTTATACTTGTTTTAAGAAAAATTTTATAAGAACGTACTTAAATTTTTAAGTACGATTTCGACTTAAATCAATAATTTTTTACGTGAATTTAGGACGGCATTTTTCTTTCTGTGTATAAAAAGATAATTAAGATGAAATAGAAAGTTAAAAAAAGGTGGAATAATCCGAAATATGATTGTTTACTTATAAACCAAATTTCGTTTAAAATAATTTATGGATATTTACAAAATTCGTATTTCTGTAAAACAACCTCAACAAATTTCAATTTTGATTTAGGACAGTATTCAAGTACGTGAGTGATATGTTCCTAGTTGAGTTTGTTAGTGTTTATTTAAGTTTGTTTGTGAGAGACATAGCAGTTAGACTTGTTTTGCTTGTTCGGCGATTAGGTTTTTATCTCCTCAATCGTCGCAAAACGTTGTCCTTTCATGGGTCTCTTCAATTTTGGAAACAGGAAAAAGTCGCATGGGGCCAAATCTGGTGAATACGCTTGTTTACGGTATTCTTTTCGGCCAAAAAATTAGGAACATGTGACGGTTTTTTGTTCAAAGTTCAGCCATTTCGGAACGAACTTCGCTGCCACACGCTTCATGCCCAAAATTTCTGAAAAAATTGTATGTCATGAGCCAACCGATATGCTGACAATTTTTGCAACTTCTCTCATAGCGATTCGACAAATCTCCATAACAATTTTCTACAGTTTCTTAACATTGCCATCGGTTTTTGATGTAATGGATCTACTCGACCTTTTTTGGAAAGCTTGTAGCGCTTGTAAAAATTTTTCTGACTCAGAGTACAATCACCATATGCCACTCAGCTTAAGTACTTTTAGCAGTTAATTCCATTTTTTACATACAATTTTATACAAATTATTTGATAGTTTTTTTTCCAAAGAAGAAAATCGCTGTTAAAGGTTGTTTCGAGGTTGGATTGACTCTAGTTCTTGCGATAAACCGACTTACGTAAAAGTAAAGAGGTTGAATAACATATTTTGGCATAACTGGAGAACCATTTATCCGTATCGGTTCAGGATATAATTGAAATTTAAATAGTCTTCAACTTCTTTCCATACATTTTTTTCGTCCGTTCAGCGGTTTCGAATATATCTCACAAAATGTTTAAAAAAAAATTTTTTTGAGAAAAAATCCTCCAAAAAATGCACACTTATTATATTTTTATTATTTGATAGTAAAAACTTAACGGTCATCAATTACGAAGAAAAGCGATGAGTTATTTAAAAAGTTGTACCTAAAATTTTCCTATAAAAAGGCGAATTTATCCGTTTGTTGAACAAACTCAATGACATCGTATCAAGATTCATTTAAAGAATTTAATATTTAACGTTTTAATAGGAAGAAAATATATGTTTAAATTATGCCAAAATATGTCTTCAATTTTATAAAAAATGAAATACATACCGTAAATATTTGTTTTGACACTTTTTATTACATAAACCACATTCACTTCCACTGCAAAACTTTTCCCATATTCGGTTCTACGTAACGCCAAAAGCCATTTAGAAAATGAAAACAATCGTTTATAAAAAATATAATTGATCTATTTTTAAATACCATCACCAGATATTGCATGAACATATATTCGTAAACATATCGACTCACTCTACTAAGGAACCAGCAATAATATTTATGGCTGTCCAAATAATGTCGAATTATGATTTTCGGTATTAATGTCATTTTTCATGGAAGAACATTTAGCCTATCCCCCAATGAGATACAAACAAGGTCATGATGGATATGAAACGAAGAGAAGGCAAATTGATAGCATTTCTAAGACATGGAATATCATCCAACTATCCAGCTATCCATCCACCATCACACCACTCACTGAACGAGTCATCCATCCATTCATCCATCGGTACTGCCAATGGCACTCAAGTGATAAAGGTGTGTTCGGCAATCGATAAGGCGCTCCGACAACAGCACCAAACGAACCAACACTTCATCCATCCAACAGGTCTGTCTGTCTGTCCGTCCGTCCTCCATCAGTCATTGTCACACCCTTTCAATATTAAACTGTAGTCGGCAGCTATAACATAAATTTGACGTTTTAGAAATTCCATATCATGCGTTCGCACTCCCCAATCCACGTCCGCCTCCGCGTAACTTCTACCCCCAGACATAGATCGAAAGTATCGCCCCAAAAGAAAAATGGTGGGCTCAGAGGAAGGAACAACAATGACAGACAGCACCTGAACTTCAATGGATACGTGATTAATGCGTTACAAAAAGTATCAAACGCGAATTGTAGGAAGAAGTGGGACTCGGTACGTATGTAGTGACAGTCGACCGGGACATGTGGGACAAAATGTCAACCGCGAGGATATCAAATTCACATTAAACAATAATTCCATTAGGTTTCAATCATATTCAGTTGAAATACATATCAATCTCCATATTAAGAGGGCGTAGTTTGGTTCTACGCCTCAAGATTTTTGTTTTTTATATTTTATAAGAAACGACACAGTTGTCCATCAACAGGAATTGTTACTCTAGATCAGCGCTTTTTAAATGGTGGACCCGCGACCCACTGGAGGTCCGTAGCAGCATACCTCCCTGGTATGGGAGGGCAAGACAACGCCCGGGCGTTCTCCGTTTTTTATTAAAAAAACGACATTTATAATAAAGCAATCGACTTAATATTCTAACCAATATACTTATAGATGAGAAACATGTTAATTGTACCTAAAAATTGCCGATCGTCTTCGATTTTGATGAAACTTGGTGGAAATGTTAAATGGTTATAACTTTTGTTCTGCGAGAGATATTTAAATATTGTGTTTTGACATATATTGTGTTTTGACATATATTGTTTGATTCCCAAAGACTTTATCTTTAGTAATATGGAGATGGATGTTGTTTGGAAGCAGAATGACATATTTTTATTTTTTTTTAAAAAACTAATTAAAATCTAGATTTTTTAAAAAAATAATTTTTAAATTGAAAAAATGTGGACCATTTAATAATGGACCATTTATTGTGCTATACTCGTATGTGTCCAAAAAATTCATTTTGGGATCGCTGGTAGTTTTTGAGGTATCAATTAAAGTACGTTCACATATACAATTTTCAAATCCTGAAATCTAAAATAATATAGAGTACAAAAAAAAAACAGTTTACAAAAAGTTCGAATAAAATATATGAGAAAATGTGAACGTATCGTACTTTTTTTGATATCCCAAAAACCACCGGCGATCCCAAAATGATTTTTTTGGACATATAGGGCACAATATGGGTTATCATATGGTCCACATTTTTTCAATTTAAAAATATAACTTTTTTAAAAAATCTAGATTTTAATTAATGTTTTAAAAATAAATATATGTCGTGCAGCTTCCAAACAACATCCGTATCGATATTCCTAAAGCTGAAGTCTTTAGGAATCTAGGTCAAAACACAATATTTGAATATCTCTCGCAGACAGTTATGACCATTCGAATGCAAGCACTTTTGGATATTTTTTGCCCAGTTTCCAATGTTTAAATGTACATATCTCCAATAGTTTTGAAGATTTTTCAACAAAATAGTATATCCTTTATCAGTGCAGCGTGTTTAACATTTCCACCAAGTTTCATCAAAATCGGATACCATCGGCAATTTTTAGGTACAATTAACATGGTTCTCGTCTATGGTTCAAATACATATTATATTTTAATTTTATAATGATTGTGTGTGTATGATTGTGTTTTCTAAAGGAAAAAGGGAAAAGGGAAAACAAATTTTAACTATTTTTCACTTGATTTTCGGCTATAACTATTTTTTTAATTTTTTTTTTTTAATAATCCGGACTGTTGTTCTGCTCCTCTCAAAGAACATATCTGAAAATGTTCATCAAAATCGGAGAGAAGTGAATAATTTTTGTGATCGCTTCACATGGAATTGGTATTGACCCAAGGAAGTCAACTATGGATGAAAATTTATTACTGGACAAAGGGCGTGGAACCGATCGCACGAAATAAAATTTTATAATAAAATATTTCGAGTCTCGTAATTTGGTATGTGTAACCTTGATATCAGTAAGCGCGATAGAGCCAAGAACTGACGTGATAGCGATAGTGGGCCTCGAACCGCCCGCACAGCCAGAAATTTAAATATACATTTCCAGTACTATTGCAACCGCAGTCGCGATATTTATGTAACCTGAGCACGTGGTGGTGCCAAAAACTGATCACCGAAGCCATACGAGTGACTGGAACCGCCGATTTTACCACTCACTTACTTCAAGAGTGACATAATTCAAACAAGCAATTGAAGAAATCAAAAAAAAATGTTAATGACGGCGGCAATTATTTCGAGCCAATGATAAGTTAACTTTAATGTTAGTACATTTGCTACTTAAATTAAAGATAATTTACTTAATGTTTTTGTTTTTTTTTTTGTTTTATTCGATCTGCTTTCATAGTACATATTTTGTTTTTCCACTTTGTTAGGCTCAAGATCATTTTTGTTGTTTTCCGTATATGAAAACAACTTTGTTTAAAATTACAAAAAGAAGTAAGTGACATGTATTGGGGGTGGTTATAATGGTTGGATAGGCAGATCTGTTTCGGCAGCCCCCAAACTCTATTTGTATATATCTTTATTACATCAATTACTTCAGTCGATCATTAGAATATATACGCACGCTCAAGTAACATTAAACGATAATTGTTTGCTAAAAGTGCATATCTCCAAAAAAAAGACAACAAAGTGCAAAAACAAAATATGTACTTTGAAAGCAGATCGAATAAAACAAAAAAATCAAAACAGGAAGAAATGGTAGGGCACGATCAAATACGTTGTTGTTACATAGTCAACTACAGCAAAACATTCGTAAGAATTCTTTACATTGCACTATGGTACTATTGCACTATGGCATTGCAATATGAACCAAAAGACAAATTTTACACTTTGTTTCTCATCGTAATTGTTGATAAAATCTGATAAACAACACTTCAGAATAACGGAAAATGTCTTTGGTTTTCTTCAAAAAGAAAGTCCCGTTATATGGACAGCTTTCAAAAGTGTATTTTTATAGTTGACTTACAAAAACTGGTTACAGTGCCTATTTTCTTTTGAATTTTAAAGAACTCGTTTTCACAAACTCATTCCGAAATTTGAAAACAAGTTAGTGTTTGGTGTTGCCACGTGGCGGCTGACGCAAACTCAGATTTTTTAGTTATATAGCCTTTCAAAATTTCGGTACGGTTTGGGACAGCCAAATAAAAGCTTGTTGTATTGTGAAAATAGTAACTAATATCCGGTTTTGATCATTATTGCTCCTCGGTGAAAAATTATCTTTTTTCCGATATGTTTTGCTTCTTAAATGCCAAAGGGGCATATCTAGGTTCTTGGGTCAAAGAACTCCACCGTCCTAAGTTTCAAAAAGATTGAATGTGATATACAGCTTATATAGCGCTAAAAGACCACATCGGTAGCAGCATATACATGAGGGCTAAAACCAATTTTATTAAAATTTTAAAATGTGCGAGGTTTGTTACTGAATGATACTCTTGCGTACTTGAATTGCCTACTTAAACAAAAATTTTGAGTTTTTGAACTTTTGGCCAGTGAAATAGTTCATTTGTCCCATAGTGCATTGTAAAGACACACGAGAGTGGAAGTTGGTGCATGTACGAGGGATGATGATTACTGATTGTCTTTTTATACCCTACACCACACTGGGGTACAGGGTATTATAAGTTTGTTTCATGGCAGATGTTTGTAACACATGAAAATACTATAGCTAGACCCACCTTAAAGTATACCGATCGACTCAGAATCACTACCTGAGTCGATTTAACCATGTATGTCTGTCCGTCCGTCTGTCCATCTTAAGTTGTTCGTCGACTACAGGTCGCAATTTCACTCCGATCGTTCTGATTTATATATCAGAGTTATTCAATATTACGAGAGTGCTGTAGGGTATTATATAGTCGCCCGCCCGACTTTAGCCTTTCCTTACTGGTTTTATGTTTAATGTTACTTGAGCTGTGCGTATATATGATGGACAGAAGTAATCGTTGTAATAAGGATATTGACAACCATTATAACCACCCTCAATACATGTCACTCACTTCTTCTTTAATTTTTAAAAAAGTTGTTTTCATATACTGAAAACAACAAAAACTATCTTGAGCCTAATAAAGTGCAAAAACAAAATATGTACAATTTACTTAATGTAAATTATAAAGAAACTCGCCTTAATTTGTATTAAATTGTCTTAGTATTACGTGTGGAATGTTCGTACTTTAAAAATTATTTGTCATTGGTTCGAAATCATTGCCACTGTCTTTGAAGTTAGTAAACATTTTTTTCTGTTTATAGAGATAAGACAATAGCATGGTGTTAACGGGTTCATACATCCTCAGTAATCTCATATATATATTGCGGCATCATTTCATTAATACTCAACTTTTTCATGGGATCAGACTTCGATGGAAACAAGTTGCCATCCCTCAGCGAAAGGTAATGTTTGGTTTCCATTGATTGAATGACGATTTTTATTCGGTTATGTGCGGCGGCATAAAAATGGCAAAGTGTCGAAACGTGTGGCCACGTGCCCGCATTTCAATTCGAATCGTATGAGAACAAAGCAAAACGTACGCTTTTGCAGATTAATTCTAATTTTCGAGCTTAAATCTGTTGCATCCCAAATCTAGGAATCTAAACTAAAACACTAACAAAAAGAGAGCAATAACATCAAAATAAACAACAACAAATTGTCGGGGATTTGTTGTAATTACTTTGGAGATAAGACCGTCAACAAAACACAACAAAACGCAATGAGAAAGACCAAAGCGAGAAAGGGAAACAGTGACATCAAGCGAACAACGGTCTAGGGTGGGAGGAGGTTGTGGCGGTGGTTGTTTGTTGGCCGTTGGTGCTCCTCAAACAAAAGGTTCTTTGACGCAGCCAAAGACCGAACGACCGACCAACACACCATACCAAGCCCTCTCCAATGGCCAACAGCGTTCAACTTTGTAAGTGAATGACTGTAAAAGTCCTCCTAAGCATTTAACAAAAAGGATGCGACTTAAATGTTATCGAACTTTTTGTTACAATGAACGCATTCTCTGGCAAATGTCACCCTTCGACAATTTCAGTTGCCGTTATGAGAGCGAGACGGGAGCTGGAATGGACAGACAGACGGACCATCGTCATCATCAGCAGCCGCATCATCGTCGTCAGCATTGTCATAATCCATAAGTGACGCATTCAGTCACGCAGCATAGCAATGGCCACTCGTTGTCGGTTGCTGCTGCATGTTTCCATGTATCGATAGGGCACATACTTTTTTCCCAACACACACATACGCACGCACGTTCAAACATCTCATGGAGATCATGAATTTTCATATCAAAGGACAGACGAACGGACGGACGGACGAATGTTATGCATGAGAAGAGTGTTTGGTCGGCATTATTGATAAGGATAAATTTGTGTGACAGTTTTGTAGGAGCTTTAAGGAGGGAATTTTGATTGATTGTCTCTGCTCACAGAGATATTTTTGCATAATTTGTTATATTGTATGTTTGCGTATGTGTGTATTATAAATTCAATTTGATGCTATCAGTTATCAAAGGGAAAGCTATATACTTTGCCAATTTAAGATTAGACCCATTTCATATTTGCAGGAATAAAAATATTTGAAAAAGTTTTTAACAATTATAGTGTCAGAGGAATTGGTGATATTTTGAACTGCGAATATAAGGTCGAATACAAATTACTTTTATGTCCGCTTATAGTGATTTCTAGCTGAGAAACTCATTAAAGTAAATATGTAAAAGAAGATTTTTAACATTTCACAAAATAGTTACCATTTGTGTGAGAGGTACTAGAAGGGTCGTGACAATAACGCCCACTTAGTACTGGACTGCGGGTACTATAACAAGTAAGAAAGTTCAGTCGGGTAAGCCGACTTATGAATCCCCTCACCTTGAGTCCCAAAAAAATATTCACAATTTTTTTTTTGTTTTAATTAAATTGTTATCAATTTAAATTTCATTTAATAACTTTAAAGTATGTACCGTAATTAAAGTTAAAAGATTTTTACATTTGGTACAAAATGCTTCATTCGTGTGGCAGGTACCAAAAGGGACGTGTGGGAGGTAACAAGTGGGTGGTCCTTTTTTTGTGGACTCTAGGTACTATAAAAGCATTACACTGTACAAATTGTCAAGTATTTTTATACCCTGGTATTAAAGTTATAAGCTGTTAACTTTTGGTGAATTAGAAAAAGATAAAGAATTAGCCTTCAACTTCATATAATACCATTTTCCATCCGTTCAGCGGTTTCGACGATGTACGAGTATTACAAAATATTGCAAACAAAGTGATTTTTTGATAAAATTGTAATATTTTTAAAATAAAACTCCCATAAAACAATCCAAAAATGAACAAATGTTATATTTTTATGATTTTATCATAAAGTCTGTTCGGTCATGAATTAAACGAGTCCATTCCGAAGAAAATCGATGCATAATTTAAAAAGTTATAGCTAATTTAGTAAGGTTTTAACTTTAAAACTTTCTTATCGATGTAAAATTTACAAAAACAAACTTTAAAACTAAGATTGGAGAGTGTGACGTTTTTTGACGTCTAGAATCAGAATCTATGCACTAAAACAGAAACCCATGAAAAATGTTGTTTTTGTCGACCGGTGTAATATTGGTTGACTTTAAATTTATGATAACCAGATATGTCGAAAATTAAGTTAAAATTACATTTATGATTTCTTATCTATCTACCTTTTTAACATGTAGGTTGCAGTGATGGAATGAGTTTGCACAACCGTGTATGTAAATTTGACTTTATATTGGGTGTGGTAATAAGTAGTACAGTTTTGGCCATTATACAGAGCTTATCACGGTATTTGCAAAAGATTAACCTAGATATAATAAAGGCTTACGAAATCATAAAATTGGCAACGACTAAATTAAGTGACATGCGTAGAAATTCAGATGCGGATTTTGATAAACTGTTTGAAGAAACTACACAACTTGCAAGAAGTTTTGGAATAGAAGCTGCACTACCTAGAAGAGTAGGCACTCAAAAGTATAGGGCTAATATTCCTGGTTCAGATGCCAAGGCGTAAATCTAATAAAGGAAGATTTCAAAGAAGTCACACATTTTTACAAAAACGATTTAAAAAATTCAGCAAAATCTGTTTTAGCTGAAATAAGTATATGGATTGATTATTGGAAGCAGAAGAATGATAAGCCATCAAATGCATTAGATGCTATTTCAGTTTGTGACGAGGACATGTTCCCAAGCGTTTTTACCCTTTTGCAGATACTGGCCACAATACAACCGCATCTTCTGAGCGAAGTTTCTCGACGTTAAGAAGAATAAAAACTTATTTCCGGAACAGAATGGAATGAGAAAGGCTATCTTTTCTGGCTTTGATGTCTATATACAAAGATGAAGTCAAAATCGATGAAATATTTCTTTCAAAAAATCGAAGATTACATTTTTAACTCTTACGTATTTTATTATAAAAAGTTTTACTGATCTCGTACGAAAGTACACATTTATATTTAGGAATAAAATTCGAAAAAAAACTAAGGAACTTAACTTCCATTACCTACACAATAAACGCAAATTTTTCTTTTCTTTGTTATGGGAAAAAAAGGTTGGGCCCCCCCCCCGAACCAAAATCCTTGATACGTCCCTGATGGGAGGTACCAAAATCCTTGATACGTCCCTGATGGGAGGTACCAAAAGCGGCGTGCTAACAACGGCCACTTTTCTCTAGACTGTAGGTACTATAAAATCATTACACTGTACGAAATGTCAAGTATTTGTATGCACTGGTATTGAAGTAAAAGCTGTTAACTTTCGGTACAAAAAGTCGTTTTAAGTCATTCGGCCAATCCTTTTCAGAGTTATCGTTAGTACCATTCCCTTTTGATGTCCTTAAAAACAAAAACAAGTAAGAAAGTTTCAGTCGGGTAAACCGACTAAGGTATACCCTCACTTTGTGAGTAATGTAATATTGAATATTACTCGAATTATTCTGTCAATTTGTGTGGGAGGTAGCAGAAGATGTTTATCAAATACACCTTTTTTTGCTGAACATTAGATACTTTAAATTCATTGAACTGTGCCGACTTATTAGCATTTATGTGCACTGGTATAAACGTTATGAGACATTAAATTGTGGTATGATTTGGGCATTTTGTGTGGGAGGTACAAAGAGGCGTGGCAATAACGCCCATTTTTCACAGGGCTATAGACACTATAAAAACATTACACTGTACAAAATTTCAAGTATTTTTATACACTGGTTTTAATGTTATAATCTGTTAACTTTTGGTGCAAAAAGGTACCTTTGTGTGGGAGGTACCAAAAGGGGCGTGGCAACAACACCCATTTTTCCCCGGACTGTAGGCAATATAAAAAATAATACTGTACAAAATTGCAAGTATTTTTATACACTGTTATTAATGTTATAAGCTGTTAACTTTTGGTGCAAAATGGTGCATTTGTGTGGGAGGTACCAAAAGGGACGTGGCGACTTCGCCCATTTTTCTCGAGTTGATAGCGACTAATAAGCTAATACTATGTGTGGAATTTTAAAAGATTCAAATAAGTAGTATAGCAGTTATTAAAGAATCAATATTTCACAACATTTTAACCCTTTGTGGGGGAGGTACTAGAAGGAGTGGACCAATATGGCCCATCTTCGAACTTAGCCGGAGATAGAAAAAAAGATTACCACATACCAAATTTGAGGTCAATCGGTTACTCCTTTCGAGAGTTATCGTGCGCACCAGCCAGCAGACAGACAGACAGACAGACAGACAGACAGACAGACAGACAGACAGACAGACAGATGGACGGACATTGCTCATTCGACTTAAAATGACCCAAAACGGATTTCCTCCGAACATACTTGGGGTCTTAGGTCGCTCCTTCGACGTGTTACACTTTTTTCTGTAGCAAATGATATATACCCTCGTCACACTAAAGTGAGGGTATAATTAATTATAATTTCATAATTTTTAGAGAGGATGATAAATTCTTTCAAATGGTCCATATATCATTCAAATCTGATATTCCGTTCAAAAGTTATGTAGACTTGTAAAAAGGTAAATTTGTTAAAAAAATGTTTTAGGTGACCAACTTGGGCACCCTATAGAATCAAAACCCTTATATTCGGAGTGTTTCCTTTGGAATTACCCATAACTATTCTACAGTACCCCAAACAGAAAATAAATAAAGGATGGGGGCTGCGTAGGGCAGCGGGTTAAAGCTCGAAAAGATATAATACTACTATTACGTTCACGGTCAGTCCTGGAAAAAGTGGTTAAAGGAAGTTTGGAAGATAAAATAAAGGTCTACAACTCTTTCTTTAACCAAAATTTTATAATATTTTGGTAAAGATTTACAATGTGTTACATCAGAATATGCTTCATATAAAGGGAAAAACATTCGAAAATTTTAGCACTTTGTAAATCTTTAATAAATTATTATATGTACAATCAAATATTGTTGTACAAATTTGGCGGTGAAAGTCGAATTTATGGATTAGAAAAAATTCGCAACATAATAATGGCCTTTATTCCAGTTGGCGTCGTCGACGTCGTCACATAATTTTCGTCATATCTATGAAGTTCTAGCTTTATCATCTTTAGGCCAAAACGAATGTTTTTGGTATCCATGAACTAACAAAAACTAAAAATTTGAAAATTTATGAATTCGTCAATCTAAACAGTGTCGACTAAGAATCGACGTCGACGACGCCAACTGGAATAAGGGTGATTGTTGTTTTAGTAATATTTAAAATGCTCCAAACAAATTGAGCTATGTGTAGATTTCCTTGAAAACCATTTACCATGTCATGTTTTTTTTACATATACGATTCTTGTTATGATACATTGGTCGTAAATAATTAAAAGATGAATACAAAAATCTGAGATGTGAAAAATATCGCGATTTTACGAAATGGCACGGGTTTTTGTCTCTCCTCAAAACTAGTAAAAAAATTATACGTTTTACGGGGTTTTCGTCGTCGAACCGACAAAAATATATTTTCTTTAAATATTTTCAAACATATCAAACAAAATTGGTATAAATTCAATTGTAAAATTCCAGAGAGAAATTCCAATACAAAATTTAATTTTTCTACATAGTATACGTCAGTGCTGGACTTTGCATTTCAGGAAATATATATTGCAGTACCCCCCGCTAAACAAGAATAGGGTGAGAGTATTATGGTCTGCCATGTCCCAAGAAGACAGCCACTAATCTTGTCCTGATATAAATAAAATACAAAACCACTTTGTCAATTATTGAACGATCATACATAAAATTTAACGCTTTTCTTCAAATTGTATCAAATTTCGCGAGGCCTGTAATTGTCAATGAGCAAAAAAAGAGAACATTGCTTTAGCATTGTTGGTGGTCGATCTCTCGCTATGTTTTTAATATTAAATATTTAATTAACCCATTGACCTATGATTTTGTTGTTAAATAAACCATATCATCCGTTCTTCCATCAGAACCATCGACAAAGTCCATTGTTCCATTCATTCACTTAGTCTCCGTCCGTCTGTCGGAATTCAACAGTCGCCAGGGTAAACAAAATTTCCATTCGACCAACGACTTGTTCGTCTGCCTCGAACTGAGTCGGCACTGGGCTTTAGCAGCTGTGCATCCTCCATGCCCCTCACACTCATCCAATCCATATACGTAAGGTCCCATCGACGTAGTTGGACGTACGGATGGATGAATGTAATTGTAGTTGATTCTATTGCCCGAAGGGGATTCTGTTGACATTAAGCATTTTGCCTTGATGTTGTTCTTGTCGTAGCTGTTGTTGTTGTTGCTTTCTTGGTATACTTGTTGTATTAATTTGTATACGATTTCTATATTTACAATGGACTCTTTTCAATAGGAGAGGGGGCTGCGTAATATTAAAATTGTCTGATGTTCTCGCATGCAGCCAAATACATGAATGAGAGTAAAATATAACTTAGAAATGTATTTCAACGTAAGCAAATGTGCACCTAATTATTGGAGAAGTCGCAAAATTATTATTCAGCTTCCATAAACTTCGTAATAGGTGCAGATATCATTTTTCAGGAAGTTATTCCTGAATAAAAGAATTTTATGATCTCCTGAAACAGAGCCTATACTCGTATACCGTTCTTAACGAAGTTCTTTTCGTGAAAAATACTGACAGAATGTTTAAAATAATGTCATTACTTCAATTAGAATTAAATCTCGGGAAAAAATCATTCAAAGAAGTGGACTAGAAGCAAATCTTGTGATGCGGAAAGCGAAGCCGACTGCAAATTTTAAATTTAAATTTCAGTGAAATACATATATCGAAGAAATAATATATATTCCTTACCCACTGTTTCTAATCCACAGCTGTAACGTTAATTCGTGCAAAAAAGGCACATCGTGAAAAATTTCATAATAATATGGCAACGACAGCATTTATGCGGAAGTATCTCGAAAAAAAGTAGAATTGCGATTCCCCCATAACTCGATACCGGATCATCTGATATTAAAAAAATAAATTTATTTAGTTAGATAATCGTTATAGATAGGAAACGCTGTCGAGTTTTTTTCTAAATTTAAATTTTTTAATTTATGGGAACACTTGAAAAATGCGATTTTTGCGAGAAAAAATCGACTTATTGCTATTGTTAAATAAAAAATATTAACCAACTTATAAAAAAATTCGACAGTGTTAAAAATTTAAAAAGGATCGGTTCAGTAGTTTTTGAGTTATGAGTGGCATAACGTTTTCCAACATGGGTTGTTGGAAAACGCTGTAAAGTTTTTCTGATCTGCTGAGTCACATATGAGGTGCGGTTGCTTAGACTGCTGTATATTCGTTAGTCTTGCTCCGATTCACCTCAAATTTTCACACAATCTTCTTGAAATGTTCTCTATTCAGAAAAAAATTAAAAAAAACTGCAAAAAAAATTCAAAAAAAGTTTATAAGCGTTACCTCCGCTTAAGTAGAATCGTTCCAGTGCAGTGTAATGTTAAAATAATAAAACCGAAATACGAGTATGTTGGGAGTTTCCACACAATAAAATGTGACTTAATTTTAGATCTGAAAAACAACTTTTATATGGTGCTTTTTATCCATACAAACCGACCCGTACTCATACTCATCTGCTATATTTTGATATTCGTACATTTGAATTGCTTATTTATTTATTCATATTTTTTGTTTTGCGTTTTTTAATTGAAACGTGTGCAATTCAATTTTGTTTCTTTGCAAATTTATCGTTTGACGCTTTGTGGCCATGTCGGTCTATTTTTTTTGTATGGAAATTGAAGAAACTCTGGCGTCACGACTAGGCTTTTTAAAATGTGTCACCAAATACATATGTATGTATTAAACTCAGGGTATATTTATGGAATGTACGAGTATATGACTGTAAATTTTTAAATATACGATATTCTGTGCTGACAATATTTAACGCAACTTAACGCCCATTTTTCTGTGCTCCCCATTACTGATAACTGATAACTTGTGTGGCTCAGTGCTATCTTGAGCTTAGGATTAATGTATATGTAGCTGTAAGTTATTTTGGAGTAAGCAGCAAACCTAATTTATACAGGACACCAAAAAAGCCCAGGTATTGACTTAAGATAAAATCTGTCAAGATTTTGTAAAAGGGCCAACGTCAAAATATGAAAAGAAAATGTTCTCGACATCGAAAATGTTTCGATATTGCTTCCACAAAATGGAAAAAACTTTCTTTGCTTCCGGAGTAGCAAAAAAATACCAATAAGGTATACCCAAAGACAATGGAATAAGAAGAAATTCCTTCCTGACGAAACGTCAAAATCTGTCAGGTACGAACGAATAGAAATGAACTGTCACACGCGAAAAATCAGTTTTCCGCGAACATTGTTTGATTTTTTTTTGCACTTATTGATTAATATTAATTTTAACAAACATTTGAGAAAATCGGTCTGAGAAACCGCGAAAAACCTCACTCGTCGGAATCCTATTCGATGGAATTCTTATTCGTTCGTCACTGCCAGTTTCGTGTTGCCGGACGGAATATCTTCTTAGTAAATAATATTTGGGTATACCCACACTTTGTGAGTAATGTAATATGGTACTTCAGATGGTAGATATAGAAAAAATATAAATCGTTCACTCTTTGTCAGTCTATATTCATTGCAAATGTTGCCTTAAATACAAAATATGAAATATGATTTTGCCATCTTGTGTGGGAGGTACCAAAGGGATCGTGGTCTTTATTATTATTATGTCAATATTTAAAAACCATCCCTTTCTGTTGAAGGTACTAAATGGTGGGGAAGGGTCACTTCGCCTAATTCTCAAGATGATAACGACGGATAAACTACTGTTTGGAAAAGAGGCGGTACAGTAATGCCCATTTCTTACCGGACCATAGGCAATATAATATACTCACATACATATTCTCACAAACATGATTTATAAATGGTTTGTAAAAATTATGTGAAATAGGAGTTTTTAACTATGAACAAATAAATAATTTGTTGTTGTAAGTATTTTTACAAAACATTAAAATTTTCTAAAAAAATATTAGTCCCAAATAAAAGCATATTGGTACGGAAACATAGATTTGTTCAGAACAACAACATCTCCAAATATAAAATATGTGTACCAAATATTATATACTAAGAGTGTACCCTAAACATTTATATGTTTCAAGCCAAATATGTTTGGGACAATATACTACAGAATCGATTTTTTCAACGTATGGGCAATATTTGCTTAAAGTATGTACAATCTGTGTTCCAAATATTCAGTATTATCTGTTGAGAGATATGCATTTTTCAATAAGGCGTTCACAATTTTAGACGCGGTTTTTGTGTACGGTTTGGTCTAATGCTGGAGGTGGGGCAGATGCCTTCGCATCTAATTTAAGATCAGAATATTCGCATAACTTTGTAGATTAGTATATCTTAAGAGACTATAAAAAGTGCAAAAATAATTGCAAATTGAGTTTGACCAAAGTCATAGTAATTATTTATTTAATGTTTTAGTTAAGCTTCAAAAAGAAAAAACAAGTAATAATGTTCAGTCGGGTAAACCGACTTATAAATCAGCTCACCTTGAGTCCCAAAAAAAGTTCGTAAATTTATTTAATTTTGTTTTAATTAAATTATTATCAATTTAAATTGCATTTAATAGCATTAATGTATGTACTGCTATTAAAGTTAAAAACTGTTTACATTTGGTACAAAATGGTCCACTTGTGTGGGAGGTACCAAAATGGGAGTGCTAATAACGGCCACTTTTCTCTAGACTATAGGTACTATAAAAGCATAACACTGTACACAATTTCAAGTACTTGTATGAACTGATATTAACGCCATTTGCAGTTAACTGTTGGTACCCAATGGTCCATTCGTGTGGGAGGTACCAAAAAGAGAGCGGCCACTTCGCCCATTTTTCTTCACGTGTTAGCGACTAACAAACTAATACTATGTTTGTATTTTCAGAAGATTAACCCTTTGTGGGGGAGGTACTAGAAAGAGTGGACCAATATGGTCCATCTTCCAGCTTTGCCGGAGATAGAGAAAAATATTACCGCATACAAAATTTGAAGTGAATCGGTTACTCCTTTCGAGAGTTATCGTGCGCACCAGCCAGCAGACAGATACACAAACAGACAGACGGACGGACGGACGGACATTGCTCAAATGACTTAAAATGACCCAAAAGGGATATCCGCCGAACATACTCAGGGTCTTAGTTCACTCCTTCGATTTGTTACACTTTTAGCTCGTAGCAAATGATGTATACCCTCCTCTCTAAGGTGAGGGGTTAAATATACCTGAATTTTTGTGTCAACAGATATTATCCAAATATGCAGCAAACAGAATATTGTTTAACAACTCTCCTGCCGATATATGTACAAAATGTCGAACTCGACCATCAGCGGCCAAGTGGTCAACAATTGCTTGACAAAAATCAAAATATCCAATGTTATGTGAAATGTATTGTTATATTGAACAATATTTCCACCAAGATTCAAGAAACATACCCTCGAACAAACAGGCAAACACACTAGTTCATAATATCAATAGAAGCGCAATTGGGCGACTATGAAGAGCGTTACTAAATGGGAATGGGACTTCCCACACAAAAATCATGTCTTGCCGGAGTATGTTTCTAAGTGATATTTTACTCGTTCCTCCCTTTTTAACCCTCATATGGGCCCTATCCGTCATGTAAAGTGGTAATGTTTAAGACACTCCAATATATATCCAATATGACAAACCGGCTTGCTGTCTCTGAATGCACGGCACGAGGAGTACATTTCGATTCAAAACCAAAAACTTTAATATTAAAGGATGGGCCATTTAAAATTTTAAATTTGAACTACCGATTACCAGAGCCTGATGTAGGGTGTCTGGCGCCCCATTTTATTATTAAAGTGGAAAAATAACACATCCAAAACAATGGAATTGTTCGTAGTAGATGTACACTGATAGAAAAAGCTTCGTCATTCGTCAAAAGTCAGCTAACGTACGGATAATACTATTGATGAATTTGTTCGTCGCCCTGACGAATCTCTGGAAACTATAGTTTCGAGGGTTATCGTTCGCTCCAGTCAGGCTTACGGATGGACGGACATAAGTAAAATTACTGAATTAGGGTCTTAGGCCACTCCTTTCATGCGTTACCCTTTTGCAAAAGTCACACAAAGACATTTTATGTTGATATCTTTGACAAAAATATTAATTGCGAAAAATTTATTTGGGTTCCCTTTCAATATATTTATGAAAAATCCATAGATTTCATAACATCGCAGGTAGTGTCTCGTAGGCCACGAGACAAATTTTGAAATTTGCTTAAGAACGTTGACCCATAGTTATGTTTCGTGAGGAATATTATGTAAAATACTAAATTGTCCTACATTTAAATATATACAAGGTAATCCATGATCCCTATCATTTTCATTCCTGAGACATTAGGTGCACTTCAGAAGTAAGTCATCCTATTCTGTCAAATAGTAATTTTTGTATAGATTTTTAAATCAATTTATTGAAATGTCATAACTCAAAATGTGACGTTCTTTTACTAAATGAGCGATATGATATGCTTCGTTTGTATTATGTTTTGTTTTGATAGAAATAACTCTAACGGCCAATTCCACAATCTCCGGTTATCCTACAGTTATAGCTAACCTACAGTTATAGCTGTCAAATTGTATGAAATTTTTATTTTTTAACTGTGAGTTACATAGCTCTAACCGGAGGTTGTGAAATTGGGGGGTAAGAGACCTTTTTATTAAATTCTTTGGACTGACAACGTGGTATATTTTTAATACTTCCGCTTCAATTTACCCCCGAGATAACTGCAGATTTCACGCATTCATTAATAGTCCTTGGGTTAGAACGGAGCTGTTGATCATTTATGAAAGCTTAAAAAAGTGGGCAGTCAACAAACCGTAATAGATGCCACAAACCTCAATAGATGCCGCAACATCGGAAAAATTAAGCAATTTAATTTGTTCCAAGATAAGTACTACAATTTTAATACAAATATTTTTTTGTGCTGAGTATTAATAGATATTACTAAAATTAATGACAAAAATTGCAATGTTTTTGTATATTATTAAATTCGATTTTATTTTAGTTTGTAAAACATTTTTGTAAAATTTCTAAAATCTAAAATTTGTAGAATAAAACAATCATACATACTTCTCCAAATTGTCCGATAGTATCGATACTATCGATAGTGTTGACAAAAACTATTGAAACTGTCGAATAAGGCGACTATCGATGGTTTGCAGCTCTTCCTAGAACTCATAAATAAAAAGCAATAAATATCGCTAAATTTGAACATGTTCGAACATCTTTAAGGAAGGAAAATTTATTTATTTTATATTGTGTTGGATCTGTTTCCGTTGGATCTGTCCTTAATACTTGGACAATGTGTCATTGAAATATTGTGTGCGGAATCAGAATGTCAGAAAGTATTATATCCACCTAACACAAATTGAATCCTGACAGCATTAAGACGTACATATGGCGTCCATCATCGACCGACATTCAATCCAATTGTTTTTCGTATTCATATGACTTTTGCATCATCACTTTTTTCTGAAATTATTTCCTTTTCATCTTTGAATTCGCACTTGAGCGACAGACATACATCCGCTCGCATGAGCCACGATAAAGGTATTTCCCTCCATGTGGGGCAGTCAGTACCAGAGGGAAAACAAATCCAAAAGTACTCAACGCTGCTCTAACTGCTACAATGGAAGTTGATCTTTGTTGTCATAGATTCCATCTGGATTTAAAGCTGGTGTTCCGCTTCAGCATCGAGATGAGTGGAGTACCCCAGACGATGGTCTGACGTAGAGACTGTATCCCTTTCGATGTGTGTATGTATGTGCGTGTCTGTCCTGTATGTTTTGGAAAGTTAAACATTTGCTTAGCACAGAACGCGACAGCCATAAGCAAAGGGACATTTTCCGTTGACTGATGTCTCGGCCGCCTCTGTTCCTCGAGAACTACAAGACCAACAATTGGAGTAGTTATTGCCCAGGAACGATGGACGAAGTATGTTTGTGTGTATATTTAGGGCATTGGGCTATAACAACGACGGATAGCCGGAAACAGACGACATGGTTGTTCCATGTTCCATGACCACATGTTGCTTCATTACAGATATCGTCGCTGTCGTCTCCATTAAGTCACTGCCGTTTTTTGGGAGATTCTGACTCTGTCCACCATGGAATATACTCGGTGTATACTGAGTTCTGCATACGGGTTTCTTAGCTTTCTTTTCTGAGTGTGGCGATATCTCTCTGCTGCATATGGCGTGACAACAAATGGTGACAAAAGCACGACTTTGAACATACGGAGAGATGGAGGAAACATCAAGTGACTGTCGTCGCCTTTTGAAACACATATAACGAACGTATCCGAAATTGAAAGACAAACTTACAAGGCAGCATTGCAAAACATACTGCCCCGCTCAAATCTCGCCTAGCTTTGCTTTGGACAGGAGTGGATAAATGATGCGAGGTGTTTGCATTAGACCCCAACACTAACACACTCACACACATACACAGGGGTATGATTTTGCTACACATCCTCGAACAAATCTCTTCAATTGAGGTCGGTTGAGATGGTGAAGAACTGTATAGAAGTCCGCACAAGAACGGACGAGACATGATGGAATGAGAAGTGAAGGAACAGAAGAAGTTGGCCTGTTCTGTCTATGTAAATTTTGGAAGTAAAATTTGCCGAAATTGCTAAATTGCTGATTTGTTGATTCGCTTCGCCTAATCGCTTTACCCACAGCACACCAACACCAATACTCATACGCACCCATGTACGTATGTACACGCTCATATACCAAGCCTACAAATGTGGTCCACATTATGTGTCGCCGGTGTGTCCGGAATCTTGATGACGACCGATGTTATGTTCGGTTATTGTTTTGCATTCTGTACTGAATCATACTGATGGTTCCGGTGAAGCTACATCCCCGTTCTCACCCTGAGTGCGTAGAATTTTTCAGAGAAAGTTAAGGTATCCAAACTTGTTGGGGTGTTTCTGTTTATGTTTCACTTTAGCGAAGGATGACATATGTGAAAATTGTCACAGTGGTTCCTAGAGATTATATAGCAGCTCAACATGTTGAACTGGTCCGATGAAAACGATTTACAATATTATTTAAGAAGCTGGATTCAAATAATTTCTTAAGTTCTTGCGGATCGAGCTCAAAAGCTGTAACACTGTGTCTCTGATACTTAGGCGGCACTCACTAGTTTCTCCACTTCGGCAAAATTTCTTTATAGAAACAATATAAATAATACGATAATACTAAAAAGACAGCATTGCATTCATTTCTGAGGAAATGCTTATTAAGTATCAATAATAGGGTTTTATTTAACACCGTGTCAACGCTATAAATATTTGTTTTCGCACTTTTTAGGCAAATAACAAAAAATCGTAGTATCATTTCATCATACAAAACATTTTGGGGTGCATAATTCCTTCAACATATGATAGTAATCGTTGAATAAATTAAAAATTATTCGAATATAATAGAAAACACCTAACTTGAGAAAAATGGGAGAAGTGGCCCTGACTCTTTTGATACCTCGCACACCAACGAACCATTTTGTACAAAAAGTTAACTGCTTATATCATTAATACCAGTACATAAAATTATTTGACATTTTGTGTAGTTATGGCCTCCCACACAAAATGCCCAAACACAAACAATTCGCTACACTGCAATGTCTTCGAAGATTCTACTGTTAAGCGCAAAATAGGCAGAACAGTAGCTACTTCGGCAGATTCAGATTCAATCGAAAACAACATTCCCATAACTTATGCAGCAATAATCTAAATCTTTTCATGTTTTGTAATTCAGACAACATTTCTAATGGCAAAGAATGCAATTTTTCTGGTATCTTCCAACCAAAGCACCAGATTACATTACTCACGAAGTGACTGTTTACCCGTCAGAAATTTTCATTCTTGTTGCTAACTATGTGCCTTTTCCGTCATAAAGAAAAGTGAAATCTGAACTTCAAAATGGTAAATTGAGATCTCGAGAACTGAAGCAGTATTAAAAATGGGTTGAAATTGAAATCTCAAATGATCTTACAAAACACGTATATTTTTTTACTTGCCTCGTGAAGATGCGGTACTAGTTATCTGTATTCCAGGACGTAGTGGAAGAAGCAATCAGGAGTAGCACGGACACAAAAAATAGGGAAGAGTCACTTCTTGTCTTTTTTCTAAATACCAATCTAACTATTTGTAACAAAGGCAGTAAACAAATAAAGGCAGGCATGAATTACTCGTTGTCACTTTCGCTTCCGACTTTATGTCAGACAAAATTATTGGATTGAATGTACTGGACGATCACACGGTCTCAGATGACCATCATACAGAGTATAATCTATGAAAAAGTACCGCTATGGGAAGAATTTACTCAACTCAAAGCTTCTGTAGGAACCGAACACAATGGTGAACTGTGAAAAGGCTGGGAATAAAGAACAACTCAAAATCTATAAGGAGCTTAGGAAAAAGCAAATAAGTTCTTCTGTGGAAAAGTGAAAAATGTCTCAAAGGGTGTCGAAGATGCTGGATGAGGTCAGCAACTGGACAAAAAACAGCGAGGAGTCGTTGAAACACCTGCTCGACACAAATTTCCCCGGGGAACTCACCGATAGAACTCGAGGAATAGCAGGACCAACAAGAAATCGAGTGGACTGCAAGAGTCGCTAGATTTTTGACTGAGAAATCCAGAATCAGCCCAAACACAAACAATTAATTTTGGCGTATTCGGACCCATTTATTTTTTTCCGAAATTTTAATTAAAAAGGAGATTTTTCTCCATATGTGTGCAGATTTTCAAAGTGGCGTTTTTCCCATTTCTTGGGAAAAATATTTATAAGATTTCTCTCTCTAAAAAAAAATTTGTTTTGAAATACCAAACGTTATTATTTTGAAGATTATTTGTCATTGAATGTATAGATTTTGCGTAAAATCTACTTCTGATGCACAAATCTTACGCATATTTCCACGAGCTATCAAATGGTTACACACATAAGGAGGAAAATCTCTTTTTAATTTAAAATAATTTCGGGAAAAATTAAATGGGTCCGAATACGCGAAAATTAATTTTTTGTGTTTATTTTCGGGTTATTGAAGTCATTCGAAAGCTCGTGAAAAAAGACCTTAATATTCGCGTAACAAAATATTGTGGTTAAAGCACAAAAAATACAAAATAAAATAAACATCATCACCGAGGCTTGAGGAGCCAATTTTTGAGCACCACCCAAGCAGTAACACAGTTTCCAATAAATAAGAGTAATTGTAAGTCATTTTACAATTTACGCGATATTTGCAATATCACCATATTGTGATTTTTTTGGTAATCTAAATAAATGCTTAACACCGCCAAGTTTTTAAAAAAATATTATGGTGAGAATTTTTCGATTTATATAGTCGAAATTTATGATTTTTGACGAATAGAATGATATATAAACGTTCGGGGTAGCCATTCCGCATTTAAAAGATGTCAATAAAAAACAGACAATAAAAAAGTTACCAATGGAAATAATGAAGACTAGGCACAAGTCTACATCTTTTTCTTTCAGAAAAAAATCGCAGTGTTATTCAATAAAGATTTACAGCCTTTCAATTGCGAATATTCAATTCAAATGATATTTAAGCTTATATTATTTTTTTTAATGACAATGTGCAAACATTTTTACAACAAAAGATATAGCATTCAAAAATTATATTATAATAATACAAAACTGTTAGGCAGTTTTATGGATTACAAAAAAATCTCAATATGGTGATATTGCTTGATATTGCAATTACTCATATTTATTGGAAATTGTGTTACAGTTCTAAATTTCCGCTATTTTTTGTACAGTTCATTATAAGTAACATAATTTTTTTTACTCTTTTCGCAATACTCTTTTCGCGGATGACCCTAAAAAAATCTCGTTAACAGTTTATGACGTCAAACTAGGCAAACTTTACAACCTTTGAGGTATGGTGTGTCTCTTGAACTATACAGGGTTGCCCATATTCGACGGACCCACGGACTCGTTGGGCCCATTCCAATCGACGAGGCTTGTCCGCAGGCAACAATCTTTGCGTCAATTGAATTTTGTACGGGAACAAATGCAAATCAACGCGAATAATCCGTTGTAAAGTGGACCGAGCCATGCCCAACTGCTGAGAACGGCGTTTTTGGGATGTTCTTGGGGACCTCTCAACACTGGCTCGTACGGCAGCGATATTCTCGGCCGATCGCCTTGGTCGACTTTTATTTGGCCTCTTCGGATTAGAAAGAGCCTCACCAGTCGAAAATTTTTCGTATAAACGCTTAATGGTGTTCTTAGAAGGCGCACTTCTCACATTTTTTAATATTTTAAAAGCACGTTGACTTGACTTCTTCTGTTGAATGTAAATTTCAACTATTTCAAAGCGCTCGCGTGGCGTGTATTGTTCCATGGTAAAAATCTGCTTGGACTGACGCTTCAAACGCGATATGTCATTAAGCGATCTGACATCTCTGTCAAAAGTTATGGCGTTGCCAGATGGGTCCGTCGAATATGGGAGACCCTGTAGATGCCAAGCAAATAACGTTTTAATTAAATTAAAAAATAGGTTCTCTATTTCAATAATAACATTCAAATTTTAGCAATGAAAATATTTTACATGCTTAATGTACTTAGTTGCATGCAGATTTACATTAGTTTTCGCTTTGCAATATTTAGTTGACCCCACTAGAGTTTTTCTATGACAAAATATTATTTGTTCGAAAACAAATTATGTATTTTTCTTAATGAAACACTTCTCTGTGGAACTGCATCATTTGATTTTTGAAAAGTAATTGTCGAAAAGTTGCTTTTTTGCATCCACAACTCCTCTGTACGTGGCCCCGCCAATTCGACTCTATTATTGAGTCTTTAGTCTTCAGTAGTTAGTCTTCAAAATTAGTGTGGATATATTTTAAAGCAATATGCGTGACCTAACAGCAAATTAGGGATAATGGAAATATATATAGGCGTGGCCACTCTCATACAATACCATTATTGAAAATTAAATATCTGAAGAACCAATACTCAAATGTATCTTCACATTTGGTATGGATTTGCTTTCTCTATATAGAAAAAGTTATGTTCTCAAAAACTAATTGCTCTCATTAAAATATTTTATTTATTTATTTTATTTATATGAATTACAATACAAAGTAAATTTATATTCTAATTTTAAGGTTCAGGGAAAGGCCGGGTTACAAAGACCATATGGCTAAATGTTTGCAGCGACAGACCAGAGCCTCTGGTGGGAATCGAACCCACGACCCCCAAACTCATAGGCGAGTACGCTACCAACTAGCCTACTGGTAATACAATACTGGTACATGTAATATATACTACGGAGGCGTTTTTAACGTGTATAATTCATTCTCCATTGCATCATTTCATAAACTCCTCTTATTTTTTCAATTGTCAAGAAATTGCTTCGTTTTAAATAAAAATTCGAATGAAACGGGCTATGTAACAAAATAGAAAAATTTCGAAGACAGAAAGTGTTGTGAACCTTAAAACGTCGAATAATGCTATAAACACAAGGACATAGTGGAATTGTTCGAAATTTGCTCCCCAAAAAGTGATACACAACACAAATGGACTCAAGGAGTGGACGAGTGATTATAAATTTATTAAATATCGTTTACTACAAAATGGTTCATTTATTGTTATGCATTTCACTCCACTGGCACCACTGTTATTTCCGTCCACACCCACTCACATTCGTATTCATTGAATATTTGTGTATTACACACAAACATACACATGGATACGGGTCCACATCACACACACATACATACACATGCATAAATGCGTCGAGCGAGTACTTTTGTACAGATTTGTACACTTAAAAGCTGTGTTCGGAGATGTGTTGAAAATTTATTGACATTATTCAATTAATTATTGTGCAAATATTTCCTCATACATATGTAGGTACATGTATCTGAACGTGTGCGTGTGTGTATTTGTATATGTGCAATGGCTGGATGACAGGATATACACACATTCACTTATTTGCCCATTGTTGGACGGATGGTTTGGTTTATCGTACGGTCCAAAAATACGGTATTAAGTCCACATACACAAACACAGGCACACACATCCAAACACACAGTAACAACTCAGTGGATTTACCATTAATTGTGAATTAGGATAAAATTCCAACGCACACACAAATATACGCACACTCGAATGCAAATTGACAAATGCAAATCCGTATCTGAATAGGAATCTTCTAATACACCCACTGAATATACATTAACATTCGCATTCGCACATACATATGTATGTATGTATTTGTATACGGAGTATACCTACGAACGCAGTACATTTGGTAGCACATTAAATACCACCTGCCCGCACCTTACCTGATGGGAGATGGTGGGTGTCGGGGTTGGTACGAGTATTCCTGTTGTTGATATTTAAATTTAGTTTTACCAAAAACTGTATTTTTGTTTAGTTCTAATGTTCCAACCGATCCATACACTGCGTGTAATCCGTAGGAGGTCAACGCAGAAAGCTTCGGCAAATGATTTACCCTTTCCTGCTAATAAAACATTAGGCGCGATGTTCAGACGGAATAAACATCAAAAGGAGGTATCGAATTTGTTTCTTTATATTTATTTACTTACTTTTATGAATTACAATACAAAGTAAATGTATATTCCTATTTTACGGTTCAGGGAAAAATCGGGTGACAAAGACCATGCTGCTTGTTATATTTTTGTAGCGACATACCAGAGCCTTTGGTGGGAATCGAACCCATGACCCCCAAACTAATAGCGCCTCTACTGGGGCGCTCGAAGTTTTTCTATATACATATTTCGAAATATTAGAACTGACGACGATCAAAAAAGATGTACATACGTATCGGTAGATATTTGAATTAATATTATTGCCGATTCCAGCAAACGCTTTCCTGTCCTTTGGAATGTACTGAATTTGATATTAAAAAAACGCACTATATACATATAGGACATACATCCAATATCGCAACACCTATCAGGCCAAGTTATAAGTCAATGAACATTTTTGTGGACTCCCCACATAAATATGTATGTTTTTCACAAAAATCTCACTAAAATTTTAAAATTTGGTGTGTAAATTTATTACTCCAAATACTTTATTCCCATAGTTGTTTCCCTTTTCAAAACAACCGATATGTTCAACAATCCTAGCGAAGACAAATGATGGAACACCTTATCATGCTACCCCCCAATCCAAAAGCCCATGCAAATAACAGTCAACAATGCCATGTTTACATCTCTCTTCATGGATAGCTAGATATATTTGGCTGGTGATAGTATTAGATTGTGTGTGTATGTGTGTGTGTGTGGTGGGAGGATGTGTACACAGGAACAAAACTGCATTGGAAACAATCATTGAATGAAAACAATATTTGGAGGAAATAAAATAATTCTAGTGGCAATTTTCATATTTGAAATAAAATGATTGCGAATTGACTAAATTGCAGGTTACAACCAAAAAAATAAATAAATTCTACTTCAGTAATTTTATCATCAAAATATTATTTTTTAGATGAATTTTTGCAAGATGCATTTGATTTTATCGACCCGAGAAATAACAAGATATGGCCATGTATAGCAATAGTGCTTCTATCGTTCTGCAAAAGTTCATCTTTCTTGTTTCGAGCTAAAACTTGGATAAAAATTCAATTTTCAGAATAGTTTTCGTGATCAGAATTCCTGTAAAACTTTTAAAAATTTATATTTATATGAAAGAAAGAAACATGAAAAATATCCGCTTGGCATTCGCGATAAATGTAATAGTAAAATGTTTGTTGGCACATTAAAATACAACAGATAAGTTTAATTTTTCAATTTTATCTCTACATTATTTAGGAAAATATTGACGTTAATCAATATGTTCGTTTCAGATTTTCATAAAATGTATTCGAGCAACTCGGAGCCATACTAAAGGATGATAGCGACGTCTTATCAGTTTTATATTTTCATATTAATTTTGTCACACCGTTTGGAACACCTCTAAATATTGATCTGAGGTGCTATAAAGTGTATATATTCTTAGTCGTCGTAAAATGCTAAGACGATTTAGCCATGTCCGTATGTCTCTCCGTCTGTATGCCCGTCTGTTGTAATCACGCTACAGTCTACAATATTTGATAATTAAGGTGACTGAAATTTGGTATAGATACTTTTTATAGCTAAAAATGGGCAATATAGGTCCATTTTTGGATATAGCATCTCCACGATTTGACTTCTTAACAGTATAGAGACCACAGATGTCAAGTGTTCGGGCTGAAAATTCACAACTGGGGTTTATTTCTACCCAGACTCCTTTACATGAACAACGGTAGTCATAGGTCCATGCTTTAATATAGCCCCCATACAAATGTCCCTTAATAACGCCACAAAAACCTCAAAAATTTCAACGGATTGGGCTGACATTTGGTAACGAAAACCATTCACATGCTATCCATGGTGGAGGGTATATAAGATTCGGCATGGCTAAACTTAATCCTTCTTTCATAGTTTTTTTTTTTTCAAATTTAGTAGCATTTATTCTTGTTTATTTTAGAGATGTGAACAGTGTTGCCAGAAATGACGATTTATCGTCATTTTGATGATTTTTGAAGATAAAAGGAATAGAATGACGATTTGACGATTTTTGTCCCGAAATGACAATTTTTCATGGTATGTATGAGAAAAATTAAGAAAACTTAAGATACCTCTAATATTAGAACTTTTTACAATTTGTCCGCAAATGCAAATTAGAAATTTTAAAAAATCGGTCGGGCTTAATCACGTATATTATCCACCATTGATCGCATGATATGACATTGCAGGATATCTAAAAAATTGCAAATCGGGAGAGGAAAATACAAATTTTTAAGTAAAATAAGTGTAACTTCAAAGACGACATCACTAAATCGTCTTAGAATTTTACGACAATCAATGACACATCTTATTCAGAAGATTTTTTCGAATACAAGTTTTTAAAATTACAAAATTTTAAATTTATTATTATTAACTTATTTTAAAAATTTTCCTTAAATGTTGACCCGCTGTGTTTGAAACCTTTGAAGCATATTTTCAGTTTTTATCAGCTTGTACAATCTTGAATACATTTTATTACGTCTAATAATATAATATGATTGTACGTTGCAAAATCATTTAATTTAGTTACGGGGTTATGCAAAAACTTGCAGTTTTTTAATGCAGATTCCGAAAAAATGGTATTAACTAAAATAATATTAATAAAATGCAGAAACTGAGAAATTCGAAAATGTTTTCAATTAAGAACTATTCAGAGGACAAACCTTAACAGTTATTGTGGATTTTATTTCGGCGCAGGAACAAATATAAGAAATTTATGAGGGCAAAAAAAGGATATGGGCTAAGGGCTAACAAGTTTTTTAAACAGATTGTATATTTGCAAAGCCATGTGATATTTAAACAGTTCTCTTTTGTGATAGCCGGTTTTGATATTCTCATAATATTCTTTATGGGGTCTCACATTAACATTTAAATGTATTAAATGGAATGATAAACTTAACATAAGATTGTAATCGTTGAGTTTAATCATGTGCGTATTTCATAGTGAGAACGGTTCTCAATTCCATGTCCTGAAAGTATTTATTAAAACATTACAGTCTCTGAAGCGCTTCCTTAGTCTAAATGGCTCAAAATATATACGTATGTAAATCTTAGATTTATGGAATGACGATTTTTTGACGATTTTGAAACGGAATTTTGACGATTTTTATGTCCTCATTTTCACGATTTTAGTCCAAATTCGTCTGGCAACACTGAATGTGAACCATTCAAGAAAAAAAATCAGTATAACTTTTTAAACAATTTCCAAACATAATTTTAAAGTTGTTCAAATCGCGGGAAAATATTAACCGATTTTCATTTTATATAGGTTGTTGGAAAGCAGTTTAGTGCAGATTTAAAATAATTTGTAAAACTATTGGTGACGTGTTCACAAATAACGGCAATATCATTATCATTCCAAAATAGTCTCACTATTCCCTTTATAGTTTATTTTTCCAACACCAGACGAGTTGTGCGTCGATTTTCACGACCCGATCTTAACGAACATAGACGTTTCAAGGCATCCTAATACACATATATATATATAGGAATGGACATATCGCTCATTTAGAAAAATAACGTCACAACTCAAATTATTTTATTGAAATGTAGGACAAGTTAAATTGTCCTACATTTCAATATCTATAAGCTGACCCATGATTGGGCTGATTCCTGAGAAAGACAACAATATTTGGCGCACGCCAGAAGTTATGTCATCCCATCATTAAATCAAACATAAGTGAAATGTCATATTTTGAGTTGTGACGTTATTTTTCTAAATGCGCGATATGTCCATTAGGGCTAGTCATTTTTTTAACTTTTTTGGAATATCAAATTGCTCCTAATATTACCGTGTGGGGCATGATAAAATATTTTTTAATATTACACAAAAACTTTCCGCACCAAATGCAATAACTAACCTCAAAACTACTTGTTTCGGTTTTTATAATTTTCTGATTGAAAAATTAAACAAAAAAATAACGCCATTTAATAATTTTTGTGTGGTAATTCCGAATCTGCTATTTGATCGAGAATCTGTTATATACACTCAGATTTTTACTCATGTTTAGTTAAATTTGCCTCAAAACTGGGAAATTTTACTTTCAATGAGTAAATTGAACTAAATTCAAAGATATAGCAAATTGGTTACATACTCGGAAATGGGATATGATTTTACTTACTTAAAATTCCATCGACCAAGTAAAAATTTCCTACTATTTGGTAAATTTTGACTTTTACCGAGGAAGGATTTCCTAGCGTCGAAGACACATTTACTACTCCTCGAAAATAAATCATTTTAGGAAATTTTAACTAGAAATATTCGAATTTCCTTAGTTCTAGTTCAAGTTTTTCTGAAATTTATAATACGGTTTTCAAATAATACTTAAATATTCGTTAAGCAAAAAATTCCCGTTCGTTTCAAGAGATTATTTCCTTAACTGCTCAAATATAATTTCAAACAGCAGCTGCGACGTTAAGTAATTTAACTTCGCAGCAAATATATAGGATTATATGTGAAATACTTAAGACATACGATTGAGACATTGAATGAGAGGTGTGTTAGCACCTACCTGACCGATCTTCACGAGTATTTCTCCAGGTGGGGCCTTCGGCTCAACGTGGGGAAATGCTGCGCGGTCGTCTTTAGAGGTAGGCCGGGGCACGTGTACCCGAATTTTCGCCGCTACATCCCTGTGTTGCGCATAGCTGGTGAGCTGATAGGCAACTCGGATAGGATCAGGTACCTAGGGGTCCTTTTTCACGATAGATTTCATTTCTGTTGACTACGTTCTCGATAGGGCGAGGAAGATGTACTTTGGATACCAAAGTCTTCTGCGTATGAGGGGTGGACTCTCCCCCGATGTGAGGCTACTGATCTACCGGCAGGTGATCAGACCGATCATCGCATACGCCTTCCCGGTATGGTTCGGCATTTCTGCCCATCAGATGGAGAGGTTGAGGATATGGGAGCGGCGAGTTCTTAGGGGATGTTTGGGCATTCGGCCCCGTATTCTGGAGGATGGTTCTGTTAGGACGGTTGCTTGTAGGGTTATCTACGAGGGCATTTCTTTCGGCAGGTTGGATGTCTTCCTTGTTAGGGGTGCTGTTAGGTTTTTTGAGAGGAGTCAGGACCTGCGCAACGGTATCGTTGAAGGATGCCTCACGAACGAGGACGATTTGGAGTTGCTGCGGACGCTGAAGCACCTGCCACCCGACGCATTTCGCAGGTTCCATGAAGAGGGCTTGCTTCATGTCGGAGATGACCTCCTATTTTATCATAGGAGGTACGACGAGTTCGACCTTACTGACACGGTGTACATCACCGCTCAGTAGGTCGAAGTTGTATATAATTGTAAATAGTAGTTTTTAGTTTTTTTTAGTTTATTAGTTTTAAGCACCACCATTAGTTTTAAGTTAAATTAAGTTACGTATGATTGCTTTTCTGAACTTTCCATTTTTTTTGGCATTTTTTTTTTTACGATAGTACATGGTAGGTTTATTTAGTGAGTAAGATTACAAGTAAGCTATCTTTTTGTATTAGGTTAAGTGTTTTGGAAAAAATAAATAGCTAATTTTGAAAACAGAAAACAAAACATTGAATGAGAATTCTGTTTGTTACAGATTTTTTGAATTTGTTTCAAATACATTGTAGCAAAATATTTATTGGAAAATTTCCGAGATTATTTTCTGAATTATATTAGTAGTAATGAACTAAAATTTAGTTAACTTCTACAAGTTGCAAGTTCAAAAATTACTCATTTATAGTAAGACGTTTCTTACATTTTAGTTTAATTTTCGTATCTTCAAGTAAATTTGAACTTGATTTGAGGAATTATTTTATTTCCATTTAGTAAAAATGTAACTTAATCTTAGTAAAAAAATTACTTGATTTTAGTTAACATTTTCTTAATTTTTAGTAAAAATTTCCTGATTTCAAGTAAAAATTTACCTGATTTTAGTGAAAATTTAACTAGATTTTTTTCCAAATTTCATGTAAATTTTTACTTAAACTGAGTTAATTTTTCCTTAATATGAGTTCAGTTGAACTAGATATAAAGGAATATTTACTAAATTCAAGTTAGTATTAACTAAAACTAAGTTCAAAACATTTGCTAATAGGAGGAACATTTTTCTCAAAGACAGAAACTAAAAATGTCGATGATTTGTATGACGTTTGACACATAGTAAGATTTGATTGCACTTTTTCGGGGGTAAGGTGGTGAGAAGCGTGGTTGACTATTTTGAGAGAAATAATACTCGAAGGGTTCCCTTTATTTCGTTCTTTGGACTGAAGCGCGCTTTCGTAAGTCTTACACTTCAAAATCACCTCCGAGATAACTAACCTCTCTGATTTTTTTTTGCAAAATTTGTGGTCGAATTTCGCGAAAACAAGAGCTAACCTAGAAAAACGGCTAGCTCCATTGGATTCAGCAAGGACGAAATAGGTATATCCATAGGGTCTCCTTTCTGTTACATTTTTAAAGTGTCCATTTCGAGCACAGTGTAATGGTTTCAAGATTTTTAAAATTGTTCCTCAATTTTCTAAACTAAATTTACATACATAAATGTCGTTTGCATTCGACTTATCGTAATCGAGTAGGTTATTATAATATATTCCGTCTATTCCGATTTTGTGTGAATTTTTCCTACACTTTTCCCTAATTATAAATATTTTTTTGTGTTCTATTCTTTTCGGTGTATGCGACCATTAGGTGTGCGAGTGGGTGATTGTTTGGACATGTGTGTGTGTGAATGCTTCACATTTGTATTTATTTAAATGCGTTTTAAAGTGGTTCTGCTGCTCTTCCACTCTCAGTCGTGATTTCTATTCCAGATGGCCCAAAATGCCAATTGTCGAATTGCAGAAATGTGCACACACACATACACATGTATATGTTTGTGTGTGTGTGTTGTTATTTTAGCTATTGTTGTTTAGCCATTCTCATGCACGAGAGGATTGTAATGGTGTTAGTGAATTAATTTCGGTTAGCTGTGCAAATATATTTCAAAATAAATTAAATTGTATTTTAATTTTCGACAATGGCTACAGCGACGCAACTGTCGGTTGGTTGGTCAGGTCCAACGCATTTCTGAAAATCCGCTGTTCTCGCTTTGGTATTTCTGTTGTTGTTGTAGGTGCTGTGGCTGCTGTTGCGTAGTTTTTTTGTTGTTTTATTTTAGTTCTTTTTTATTTTGTTGCTGTTTTTGTTTGGCCTTTTGGTTTGCGTTAAAAATAAATTGTTATTTGACATTAAAATTCTCATTATTAGTTTGCATGGAATTGCGTGTAATTAAAATTGCATTAAATATTCGTGTTTTGTTTTGTATTGTTTCCAAATAACGAATTGAAATTCTAATTGCAAAAAATCTAGTTTCTGGTTTTTAATCTAAACATAATACATGGCAAAATTAAAATTATTAATTAAAAATGTTGCTCTTCATCTGTCCACAATGGCAGAGTGCTGAAACCATTAATAGCCAATCGCAATATGTGCAATTGCGAGTCATTGTTTGTGAAATATTCCCAACAAAAAACAATAATTATCTAATTGCAAATGGATTTGTTCGCTAAATGGAATTCATTATTGAAAAACACTCGAGCAGACTATTGAATATTTCAACAAAACCAGATTACCAAAGTAATATGATACATTAGCCAAATCGTATACTTTTGATCCAAATAACAAGATATGTTGTTCTAATAACATCAATATCACTCTTAATGGATGTTTAATATGGATTCAAAACATTAGGGATTCTCTGAATAGAAAGTGGTTTACAGCGGTACAAGGGGCTGTTGAGCATTTCCGAGCGACGCACGGATGAGCTTGGAGTACGTTTTAAAAATGTTTTAACTAAAATTATCTATAAGTAATTAGTAGTAATCGCAGAAAGCCAATTCATGAAACCCATTTTCATTACGCAGTTATTGACAGTAGCTCAAAAAATATTTTCCATCAAAAGGAAAATATTAAAAAATATGAAAATTCTCTTACATATTTATAGGCTTCGAGCATTTTTTTTTATATACACAAAAAGATAAATTTTATTGGTTTCCTTTTAAAAATATGTTTTTGCTATAAGTTGAAAGTGTATACTGCTCAGGCCAAAACAGGTGTAACTCTAAAATACCCACCCAAATTTACAAATATATATGACCCATAACTTCTACAGTAATCATTTCAATGTCATCAATAATGTACATATTTTGGATTGCTCTTCCAGTAAAAAAAATAATAAATTATTTCATTAATTAATCTAAATATATTTTATAAGAATATAACATCAAATTCATATTTACGTTTTAAAGAGTTGTATTGACGAATAATGATAACAGCGAAATACGAATCATACACCGGAAGTGCTTCTGTCTGTTCAAGTCCGTGAGACTTGAAAAAAATAGGAAATAAAAGAAACAAAAACTTTATTTTTATATTATAATTTTGTTTGGCAGTGTGCCATCTTTATTGATGCGGGGTGAGTCGTGAACTAATTAAATGTCACAGCGACGGCGTTGCCATCACTGAGATTTTACTTCCAATCATTGTCGATAGGGAGCGATACCGTCAACAACGAATCACTATAAAAACTTGGGGGCGCTAGTTGGAGATCAGCTGTTGACACTTCAACACTGTTCATCCATAAAATGGGACCAAATTGACAATTTAATTTTGTAATTCCTAAATACGATTGCAATGTTCTCATCTCACTAACTAAATGAAACGTATCCCAATTCCGAACGTAGAAATGTACACTATGCAACAACAATTTTGTCCAAGGGATGTGGATAACAGTTTCTGGTGCAATTTGGTGTCACAAACTTTACAAAAAAAAACCTTTTTTCCTGGTACAAAAAAACAACCATAAAAAAGTTGAAAAAATTATTTTATCACACTTTTAAAAGGCCAGCAAGCTAACAAAGAAAACACCGTCTTTTTTAAAAAAAAAATTCTATGAATAGATGTAAAAGTTATGCGCTTACATGTCAAATCGGGCGTAACATATATATGGGGGCTATATCTAAATCTGAACCGATTTTCTCCGAATTTAGCAGTATTCCTTCACGTAGAAAGAAACCTCTTTTTGCAAATCGGGGGTAACGTATATATGGGGCCTATATCTAAATCTGAACCAATTTCTTCCAAATTTAAAAGTGTTCATTCATATATTAAGAAACCTCATTCTGCCGAATTTTGCACTGATCGGATATAAAATACAGTTTCTACAGCGCTTACATATCAAATCGGGGGTAACATATATACGGGGGCTATATCTAAGTCTGAACCGATTTTCTCCGAATTTGGCAGTATTCCTTCATGTAATAAAAAACCTCTTTCTGTCGAATTTCGAACTGATCGGATATAAAATAACATATATATGGGGGCTATATCTAAATCAGAACCGATTTAACCAAATTCAATAGCGATCGTCCTTGGGCCAAAAAAAAGATATGTGTAAAGTTTCGTCGAGATCGGACCATAATTGCGACCCGTACTTTGATTACAAGAATACATATACAGAGAGACAGACTGACGGACATAGGTAAATCGACTCAGAAAGTGATTACAAGTCGATCGGTATAATAAACAATGGGTCTATATCAAACAAATGCACAAAGTCATAATACCCTTTACCACAGCGTGGTGTAGGGTATAAAAATCGAATAGCTTCGTTATGATGGTATTTAGATTATTATATCGGCTTGGAGATGATGGAAGAAATGTCAATATTTTTTAATTTTTTCAAAAATGTATTTTACTATTGTATTCTATTCAAACATATTATACTATGTCTGAGACACAGCTGATAAGTGAAATTTCGATTTTTATCTCTGTAAAACATTCCAACGCAATTTTTTCTAAAGTGAGTATTTTGACTTTGACCCTTTTACCTCCAAGCCACAGACATCATCGCGGACAAAACACCGATTCTGGTAGTTAATTGACCCAAACCTATTCTACTATAAACATATGTAAGTTTAAGGTACACACGCTTATAGTATACATTTGGGAAGACGTTGTCATTAAATAATCTTTGCTTACATACCAACATGTTTTATCTGGGACAACAGGGTGGGCCATTTAAAATTTGTAGCGGATCAATTTATTTAATTATTTATAAATAATAAGTATGCCTAAAATGTTTATGTTAATATTCTATTATTTGCTGAGAAATGTCATTACGTTTGATTATATTACTTATTTTTTCCTTGAGTGTATAATTATTTGCTTAGCATTCGACTTTATTTGGACATTGAAAAACTCTCAATAATTAAAGTTATATTGGTGTTTGAGTGTATGCTTATTTGTTCTTGATTCATCTTCTTTTTATATTTTGAAACACTCAAAGATCATTTGTTATATTTACAGACTCTCTTCTCATATGTTAGCACTCATTTCGTATATATTTTTGCCTATGATAATCACTCACTACAGTACTCAGACTCTCACTTATGATAACGGTTTTTTTTTATTTTATGACATGTTTATATACATATGATTAACATATGGCAAACTTAGTCTATTTACAAAGACTTTCCAATTATCTCGATTATTTGCTAAAAATCTTAATTCATCAATGGAAGAGTTGGTTTCTGCTATTAGAGTTCTTCTCCATGTATTTCTTGGTCTGCCCCTGTTGCGCTGACCTTGAGGATTCCATTGAAGAGCTGAGTGTGAGATTTCATTTTCGCTTTTTCTGAGCGTGAGTCCAAGCCAGCCATACTTTCGCTTGGTGATATCGATTCTTATTTCCTGTTGGCATGTTATATTCCATAGGCGTGCATTTGATACAGTTTGAGGCTACCAAATTTTCAGTATACTTCGAAGGCATCTGTTTATGAATACTAGCAGTTTGTTGTTTATAGTGCTGGTAACAAGCCATGTTTCGGAACCTTATAATAAAATAGACTTCGCACATGCATTGAAGATGTTCATTTTTGTTTTGAGGACTATGGTTTCTGATGACCAAATATTTCGAAGAGACGCAAATGCACCTTGCGTTTTCTTTATTCTGTTTTCCACGTCCTCCATCGTACCACCAGTTGTTGATAAAATGCTGCCAAGATATTCAAAACGATCAATATTTTCTATTTCGCTGTTGTAGATTTTAAAAGGCTGATCGTTGTTTGCGTTAATCCTCATGGTTTTTGTTTTGCCACTATTTATCTTTAAGCCAAGTTTGCGTGACTCTTCCGATAACTTATTTAACTTGGTCTGCATATCCAAATAGTTGGTTGTTAGAAGAACCGCATCGTCAGCATACTCTAGATCACCGAGTTTCCTGAACATTTTCCAATTTAGGCCAGTTGGGGTAGTGTCCAGATTTTCAAATACCGTATCAAGTACAGTGATGAATAGTGATATCGCCTTCACCTTGACGCACTCCACTGGTAGTAAAAAATGGTTCGCTGACATTGCCTTCGTGTAAAACTCTAGAAGTTGTTCCATCACAGCTCTTTTCTATTATTGACACAATTTTATTGGGTATTTCTCTTGATAAAAGGACCCTCCAAATGTATTTTCTATTTAGTGCGTCGAATGCTTTTTCGTAGTCTACGAACGCCAAATACAGGCTTGCATTATAATCGATCGATTGCTCAGTAATAATTCTAGTGGTACATATGTGATCGATACATGAGTTCCCCGCTCGGAATACGGCTTGGTTTTTTTCGCAGCATTTTGTTTAATGGATCACCAAATCTGTTCAGTATGATTTTGTTGAAAATATGTAAGATCGATGGTAGTAACGATATGCCTCTCGAATTACCACATATTGTTCTAGGGAGCTTTACTATTATTGACTCTTTCCAGTACTGTGGGATAGTTTCCTCATCCCAAATTTGTTTAAATAAAGGATACAGTTTATCAGCCATAATGTCGCTGCAAGCCTTGAAACATTCTGTTGGTATACCGTCATTTCCAGGGGCTTTGTCGTTTTTCAAGCTGTCAATTGCTTTTTGATTTCTGCGTGGGATGGGTTTTCTATTGTAATATGCGCGTTCGTTGGGTGTATTCCAGATATGTGAATTTGTTCTTGAAGATTCTGATTGGTATTTAAAGTTTTCTCGAAATGTTTTTTCGTGTTGCTGTTCGAACTATTTTTACCACTCAATTTTCTTATGGTTTTATAAAGGTCTTTGGTATTTCCTTTGTTAGCAGCAGTTTGAGCTACAGTACCCAGTCTTTCGTAGTAGCATTTTTTATCCTTTTAATCTGCTTCTTTATTTCTTTGCTTACGTCTTTATACTTGATTTTATATTCCTCTGCGCGTGGCACAGTATGTTCGCCGAGCATTTTCAGCTTTATGTCCTTTCTTTCTTCTATAACATGCCAAGATTGGTTGGTCATTCACTCCGTGTTGTTGATTCCGCTTGAATCCCAAAACTGTTCTACACATATTCGTGATAGTGTCCTTAAAGAGTCTCCATTTACCTTCCAAAGATTCAGATGTATTTAAGTTTATATTTTCGCTGGAAAATGCGTTTTTTATTGCGTTGCTTTTTAGTTTATCAACACCGAATGTTGTTGCATGCAGAAAATTTTTGTTTTTCTTAGGGAATAATTTTAGTTTTATCTCTGCCAAAATAAGGTAATGGTCACTTCCAATATCTGCACTTCTTTTGTTTTGAACATCACATAGTATGTTGCACCAATTTCTTGAAATATATATGTGGTCGATTTGGTTTTCGTAATTGCCACCTGGTGATTTACACGTAGTTTTATGGTTCCGTTTATGTGGAAACAAGGATCCACCAATCTTTAAGTCGAAATTCACATGCCTCACATTCCATTGTGCAAATCGTAGCCGTTTAATGTAGCGATTGTTCGTCATAAAATAATTCCGTTCGTTGTTTTTCTTTGTAAATACTCGAATCAGTATTCGGTGTAGAATACTTCAGTAATCGGTGGTAGATTAGACCAACGATACCTATTTCGGTGATAGGGCTGCTATCATCATCACCATAATTGTGTCAATTGAATCCTAAAAATTTCCTCATAGGAACAGATGTTATGGTTATACTACCTACAGTCGGTCGTCAGAGCCTCATCTGCGAAAAACAGGGTCCACCACTAGTCGGCGAGGTTGACAGTAATGTAGGAGTGGCTAAGTACTTCACATATAAAATGTGTACGCTTCACTACACCATAGACCCCACGATAACGGTTTACTCAATGTAAATTCTATTTTTTCTCATTTCGGTGTAATGTTTAAGTTAAGATTTAGATTTTGTCATTCCTCATCTTGTAGTCAAAAAAAGACACAAAACACGGAAGAAAAAACCAGTTTATTTTTACTAGAAGAATAAAATAATAAAAAGTGTGGACCAATGTCGATGAATATAGAAGATGTGCCATCGCATGTTTGTTTAAATTTTCTCGAGTTACGAACGAATAGAAATGATTTTTCAAACGCAAAAAAAATAGTTTGCCGCTGTCTTTTCTTGAACTTTTTTGCACTTATCGATTGATATTAATTTTCTAGTCATGATAATTACAAAAAAATCGGGACATCGATCTGAAAATACGAGAAAACACATACTCGTTGAAATCAAATTCCTATTCGTTCATCACTCTCAGCTACTCGTTATGCGACAGCACATCTTCGTAATTGACTGACTTTGGTGTGGACGGCATTGGACGAATTCCGTCTGTCCCGACACCACCATTATGAAATTATTTTAAACCAAACAACAAATAACTTATTGGACGTTTACCGTCTAGATAGTTCGGTTGTTATAATAAATAAAATCATAAATATCAAATTATAAATAACATTCTCATATTGAGGAACTGTGGTTCATCCACGATTCCTACAAATTTTAAATTTGAATCGACTATAAAAAGTGCTAAATTTTTTTTTCAAATTTCTGGTTTTATTGGAAAGGTTGAACTTTTACATTTAATAATGGAACACAATATCATTCATATGACTACCACGACTGGCTCGGCAATTGAGAATTTTAGAGATGGGCTCAGGTACGTGTGGCCCATAATTTAAAATTCCAATATTTCAGAAAGTGTTTATCCTAGAAGAACGAAATTTGGTACATACGTTAGTGAAGCTGTTACCGAAAACGTCACTAAAATTGGCGTGCATTAGTAGGTGTGAAAAAAGAAGGGGAACATTATTTAAAAATTTAATATTTCGGCAACTACTGACCGTAGAACATCGTAATTTGGATTGTACGTTATTGGAGTACATTTTAATAATTTTACTAAAATTGGGCTTGATAGAATACATTTTGAGTGACAATGTATACATATTAAATATCTCGGAAACTATTTATCTCAGAAGACCGTAATTTTTAATTTATTGCGGTCAATATTAGTATGTTTCCAAAAGTGGGTCTGATTATTTATTATTAAAAAATAATATATCGGAAACTGTTGATCAATATAACGAAATTTGGTATACATGTTGCACGAGTTCGTATCATTGATTTCAACAACGTGGGGAACGGGATATCTCAGAAATTTTAGAAGAATGAAATTTAGTTTGTCAATTGCTAGATTCTATGGAAATAGCTTTACCTGAAGTGGAGGGATGGGATAAGTAGGCGTGGACCCTCTTATAGAAGGTAAATAACTATTATCGATGATACCAACCATCTTTAAATGTGGTGTGCGTCCTTATGTTACTCGGACCGGTGAACATGCTGCTCACAGTATATCAACATGACTATTTGAATGCAAAGGATTTTAGAGGGGATTTTGGTGTTGAACTTCCCTGAGGTTCAACACCAAAATCCCCACCATGAAGAAAAAGGGTAATCAAAATGCTCCGACTTAGTGTTTGCTAGTATTTTATATTACATTACTCACAAAGTCGGCTTACCCGACTGACATATTCTTACTTGTTCTTTTCTTTGTCAGTCTATGTTATCATTGTCAGAAATGTTGTCTAATACATATAATATTAAACCTTTTATATGATTTCTACAGAAGTTGGAAATGGTTTTCGAATGAATCTGTGTATTTGTGTGGAGTATCAGGGTTATACAATAAGTCTATATTTAGCTGTAGAGTAGATACTTAAAAGTTTACAAAGAGTAGACCAATATAACCAATCTTCGAACATAGCCTAAGATAGAAAAAATTTACCGCATACCATTTCAAGTAAACCAAAAAATTAAATGAGATTACCGAACTAATTTTCTCTTTAAATACAAGTATATTAATTTTTACTAAAAGAAAAAAAACATAATTTTGATATGTTCGAATTGGCATAAAATATATTCGGAACAAATTTTTAAATATTTTATGTATTTTTAAATATTTTATATTTTATATATTTTAAAATATTTTATATATATGAACAAAATATATTTCTGAACTACTTTTTTCAAATAAAATATGTATTAAAATACAAAAAAAAATGTTTAGGAATTTCTTCAAATATATTTTATTTAATAAAGATTTTTAAAATGTTGCTGCCTTTTTGAATATTTTTTATTTTATTTTTTTTATTTATATGAATTACAATACAAAGAAAATTTATATTCTAATTTTACTGCCCAGGGAAACCGGGTTACAAAGACCATGTGACTAGATTTTGCAGCGACTGGTGGGAATCGAACCCACGACCCCCAAACTCATAGGGCGCTCTAGTGAATATTTTATTTATTTATAATATTTTATTCTCACTTCGCTTATAGCACCCCCTGCAAAAACATGACAATATGGGTTTCATCACTGTGGATTTCACTGTGGAAGTGTTCTATAGAGTCAGCGTCGAAAAGAGTTTGTCTTTTTTAGATTTTTCTCCATATTTCGTTTGCAACATTCGGATCTTGTTCTTATTATTACTTCAAGGTATTTCATAACAATCACGTATTAAATACATATTACTGATATACATGTGTATTGAACATTCTCTTGTAAGTAGGTAATCTCCAAATTAACATGGCTAACAGGATAAATTGTCGTATAAAATAGTTAAGAATTTAAAACTTGAGTAAGTCCATAGGATAATGGGCAGAGTTTTCGATAAACCTTTGTCGTGGGTTTCTTTCTAACCCGCCTTCAGTTCGATATGATTGGAGACTAATTTCAATATTTCTATTCTCTTCGAATGTTTAAATATTTCGGAAACCGCATAATTTAACAAATTTCAGCGCTGACTAATTGCAAATTCTTCTTTTGAATTAAAATCTTAATTGTGTCTCAATATTTGAAATATCTTCACAATTCACATTAATTCCTTTCATAGATTTGTTTACACAGTTTTTTTGTTCTCCTTGAAGTGAGTTCTTTCAACTCTTAAATAAAATTAGCAGTAAATTATGCATAAAGAATCCAAAAGAAACTGAAAAAAACTCAAAAAAACACTTTCCACAAATCTCTTCCACTAATTAGGCGAAGATAATTAAGAATTCATTTTCGATTTTCTCAACTCATTTCTTTGCCATCTTTGTGACCAGTGGAAGAAATAATCTTAAAGGAAATTCAAAACTGCGAAGAGTTTCTAAAGAGAATGCCTTTCGCGGAGTTAAGACAAAGAAATTCTATTTGCATTTCTAATTACCATTACTTGAAGCAGTAGTGTTTTTTCATTGAATCTGCGAAACTCTTGAAAAAACGGTGGATAAGTTATTAAATTGCTAATGAGGCAAAAGAAAATGCTCGATATGCGTGAACGATTGAAGCAATTTTTTGTGGTTTGAATATATTTTAGTGTTGATAATCCTCGTAGAAATCTGTTTCATTAAAAAAACCTGTCGGTCTGTCTGTCTCACTGTCAACCGCGAAACAAATGTTGCGATTTTGTCATCAAAAAACAAACCAAAGGGAACGACGAAGGCCCAACATAAAAGTGTCAAAAGTATAATTTTGGTAGTCGTGGTGTTGGTGGTGGCGTTGCAGAGGCAGTTGCCACAATTGAACTGCAGCTCAGCACATTTGTGGATTAGTCCGCCAACACTCCGTGTTTCGAACGAACTCTGTTGCGTCCGAATTGTTTAGCAAAACAATTGCTCATTCCATGGATGGCAGAAGGTCTGATGGAAGAATGGTGGTGAAAAGTGTACTCGTCGTTTGCCCTCTTAGTACACTAAATATATCCAAATAATCAAATCAAATCGAGATCAAAATTAACACCCGTTTTCACACCCATTGAACGTCAACGCCGTTTGCCTTACGCCACTGATGCGCAGCGGAGATGGTTGGCCGACGCCGTCATCCGCATCGGCGACAATAACAGTTCACAGTGTGTGGCTTATGTTCACGCCGCTGTCAAAATCAAAGGCGAACGACAGACTTCTTGCAAAACTATTAACTGTAAATTTATTTCGGGCAATGAAACAAAATCCCGGTTCATAGATTATTAAACGAAGAGGAGTGCAACAAAACAGCAGTGATTCTTTACATGCATATCCACCCCACTCCCCTCCCACCACTGCAGTGAGGAATTAGCAAAATCATATGTCGCTTAGACCGTGGTGTGCGACAGCCGGTTAATATGACTAATTGCACTGTGGGTTGGAGGGCAAAATAGAACAAACAATTTATAATAAACGTCGATAGATGCATTAACATAATTTGTTCTCTAAAATTTATATACATTTACTCGTAATGAGGTCATGAAATATATATTCAATTTTAAATATAATATAATATATAATATGTTTATTACCTACTCGAAGTTGTGGTGCAGGTTATTCTGACATTAATTGATTCATATATTATTTTTATTAGCTTGTTAAATTAGGAAAATAAGCAATTTACATAGAATCTCCATCTTTGTCTATCTGATTCAATGTATCTAAGTTCGTTAACATTTTTCCTGTTTCAGTAAAAATCGATGTTGTTATTGGTCTTCCGCGGTTTATCGTTCCTTGGGGTTCCATTCCAGAGTTTAAGAAACCATTTAAGTTTGGGCACAATCGGACCGCAGGTCTCGTACCCCCATGCAAATTATTCCGGGAAATCAAAAATTCTCTGGACTATAACACTGAATTGGAGAATTGTATATTTATGAAATTTTCACACTTCAAAATATTTTATACATATCAGTTGCGGTGCGATGGTATGGTACAATCGAGCTTTTCGGATAATTTTGTGACTAGCTTCCAGTGCTTCCTCAGATAAACAACCCTAAATTAAATAAATGTTTTCGTAAATTACATTTTCAATATATATATACCTACTGGAAAACTAAAGTAACAAATAACATCGTAACCATGAATTAATACTTTATGTACACTACGGGTATGTGATATCATTGGAAGCACATCAAATTACTATCATTGTTGCCACTAGGAACTCCTCAAATGCATTATTGTTAATTTTTTTGTCGCAAGAAAATTTTAGACCAATAGCAAGATCACATCTTCGTAATTTTATGCACGAATAATTGGAACTTTTATATTTCACTTTTAAAGAGGAAATGGAATTAACAATTTCTGGGGGAAAAAATTGGGAATCTTTACGAATTTTTTTCTAGATGCCATAAAATATATTTTTTATTTTCGACATAAAAACACCACATTAAAATATTTTTTTTATTTTTTTCTTAGCAATATTTTAAAAAATGTTTTTTTTTTATTTTTAAGAATTATTTTAGATATCAGGCGCCAAAACAAAGTATTGGGTTGTTCTACAAGTTAAGTGTTGGAGAGGGTTTTTGGAATATCTCCAAAAAAATCGAGACCAAAAGCAGAACTATTTTGTCGAAATTTTGTGCGCGAATAATTTGAACTTTTATATTTTGTGTTTAAAGAGGACATGACACACCATATTAAAAGCAAATGGACCATTTTGTACCAAAAGTAAACAGCTTTTAACTTTAATACCAGTACATACTTTAAAGTTATAATGCAATTTAAATTGATAATAATTTTATTAAAACAAAAAAATAAATAAATTTACTAATATTTTTTGGGACTCAAGGTGAGGGGATTCATAAGTCGGTTTACGCGACTGAAATTTCTTACTTGTTTTTTTAAAGTTTGTACTCAAATATTTTATGTTTTATAATTTCTTTTTTAATAGTAAGTAACACTCTTTTCAAAAATACAATTTTAGCTAACTGTTCCAATTTTTTTGCTCATTCCAATTGAACATGCTAACTTTTTTCTCTTTAACAAAAATTGAGAATTTTCCAACGAAATTTTGATTAGTATGAAGGCTATTTTTGGTGACGTGGCGTTATTATATTATTAGGAAGTCAATTAAATATTATAAAGTTTGGATTAATTTTCCTAATAAACGAATTTTATACAGCTATTTTACAACGTACATTTAAATTAATTTTTTGGTCGATTTGCACATACAACCATTGACTTTGGCTCACTCTCGTGGTGTCAAAAAGATCTAAATGAAAAAATATTGTTGTTATTTATCTTAATTGGTTTGTTAAGATATTATGAGTACCAATTTTACTATTATTTGTGCCAATACATTATTATCGTTTTTTGTCAATGGACCAGAGCACTGCGCGTCGTGATTACTCCTCCGACTGTTGTAATGCTGCTTCCAAGATAACAGAAATCGTTGATGATTTGGATTGGTTTATTGTTGAGATTAAAGTTAACAGAAATCGTTGATGATTTGGATTGGTTTATTGTTGAGATTGAATGTTGTTTGGTTTTGATTCGCTCGTTGCAATAATGTTGATTTTCGTTTGCACGTTTTCTTTAGAACGATGTCATATGTTCTAGACCTTCGAAATGTTGGCTGGTTCTCCATTTTCTAAAATGTATTGTAACTGTTTGAGTAGTGTTAAAAAGAAGTCATAGTTTTGAAAGAATCAGTGATCTTGCCGAGGTGGGAAACTATCATCGTTGAATCGAATAATGAGTTTTATAATTTTTATTGGCACGCCTTTGTTTCGTAGAGCTCTGCATATTTTGCTTATTAGTGTTCTCCCCTGAGAGTTTTTTAATGATGAATGTATTCATATATGGTAACTTCCAATTTGATTTCTTTCCGTTATGGAAGTAATATTTTACAACCTATCCGCATAACATTTGACAGTTTGTATATTATTTTACATAAATTAATTTTTGATAAGTTATGACCATCTAGAAATTCCTTTATATAACCGGTTTAGAAGAACATTTAAGTTATTTTTAGGTACCTAACATTCGCAGCAAATATTGGCAACGCGATAGGGGTGTAGGTTAAGTTATTTAGTACGAGGCTGCTGTATATATTTCTGGCCTAATAATGAAAATGCGAATATTTATCGTCAAAAATGGTTTTATTGTTTTTCAAAGTATTCTCCAGCATGATTTATACACTTTTGCATGGGCTCAAACCAATTGTCGAAGCACTTTTTCCACTCCGATTGAGACACCTACAAAACATGGTTTTTGAACGCTTTAACAGCATCTTCTGGCGACGAAAATCGTTGACCACGCATTTTTTTCTTGATTTGCGGGAATAAAAAGAAGTCATTGGGATGACCCATCAATTCGACGTTTTGGCCGGTCAAAAAGGCGCTGGTTTTAGCCGAAGTGTGAGAGCTCGCATTGTCATGGTGCACAATGATTCGTCTTCTCTTGTTCGTTTTTCGAATTTCTCCGAAGACGTTGCCGAAGAAACTGGCGACCATTTGCTTCCAAGTGCTTCTTCCACGAACAACATTCGTTGGATTTGGCTCGACTTCGAAGACCCACACGATCGATTGCTGTTTTGTTTCGGGCTCATACGCATAGATCCAAGATTCGTCACGTGTGACGGTCTTATAAACGTCTTTTGAAGTTCAGCACGACATCAATGTTCTTTGGCACAACGGCCGTTTTTGGACGACCTTCGTCTTTGAGCGAGTGTCGGCCACGATTGAATTCATTAAACCAGCGCTATAGGATGGTGCTTCATCGCCATACAAAGATTTAAGTTAATCGATGCACTCTATTATCAGGCTCTATTATTTTATGGCCGATTTTTGGCTTCCAACCTTATGCTGAAATCGACGTTTCGTATCGATTAATCGAATCACATATGGCCTGCAAAATAAAGCATATTTTTGATTTAATCCTAAACTAATAATTATCACGATTTCTATGAGGATTTTATTTAGCAACAAAAAATACATTTTTTAATAAATTGAGGTAGATTTAAATTTGTACGGTCGCTAAGTAGAACCCGTTTTGCTGTACTCGAGTATAATTTTGATCTCAGTTTCGCCATGTTTTTCATACTTCCATTGAACTAAAGAGGCAGGTATTTATATTCATATGTTTGGAAAAGGATAAAATGTAATTAATAAATTCAGTTTTTATCGCATTCCAATATACTACCAATTCCACATATTTCAAAGAAAATTAGTCATTCAAAGAAAAAGTCGACATTTAGCTTCCACATTGAAAAAAAGTGTACTAAAAGTCATTGAAATTATCTTAACGTTTAGGATTTTTTCTTTGATTTGCCTCCAAAGACAATCATCCTTAAATCAGAACATCAAACGTCTTTGATAGAATTACGCCTTATAATTCGATGAAAGACTTTACATTTTTAAATTCATTACGCCTTTTTCATACATTAAATACATAAAATGTCGTTATAAATACATTCGGTAATTAAACCAAGCATATGATACATGATGATTTCAAAATTTTGTGTACTCAAATTTAATATGCAAAACCATTAAATATCTTTACATTGTCCTTTTTTCATTTCTAAAGGAACGTGCATACTATTAGTTAGTAGAGAAAAAATAGCAAAAATACAGTTTAATTTTGAATTTTCATTAAAAAATATCGGAATAATCTTGATCGATGTTGTTTCTATAAAATGATAATGAGAAATAATTTTGTAAAAATTCTAATAGCAATTGGTATGGTCGGGTTGACGATTTTTTTTTGTATCGCGTCCTAAGAGCATCGCGTTCCACTGTGCACTGATATATTAGGTTTTTCATTCATAATATTCTCCCCCACAAATCACAAAACCCATTTCGTTTTCGGTCTCTTCCTCCTCCAGTTTATGCAGAGCAATTTTCTAATGTTCGAAAAAGGCTATGCAAAGGACGATAGAGTTCCTTCTAAATGCTCAACAATAGAAGAACAATGCCATGGCAGGAGATGGGCTAGGAGCGGGGGAACGGGAACTTGTAGCTAAACCCTCTAATAATGAAATGCTTATTGTCACAATTATTTTATTGCCCTTCTCTGTAATAAATGACTGAACGGATAAATTGGCGTTTGGGTGAAATACGGAATGAATATGAATGCGGCTGAAGTTGTTGTTGTCGTGTCGCCTTTATTCCTCTCCTTCATATTATTATTGTTATTATTCATCCGGCAATTTGTAACCCCTCAATTGAATTGTGTTTTGTGTTGTTTGTCCTACAAATCCTTCGACTGCAGAATGATTGAAACCTCTGTACGCCGTGGCACAACCGAAGCGGGCATACAGTCCTGCAGCATTTGGAAACAGCACAGAGAACACACTCAGATCAGCTACAACAATATTCGCCCTTTGATATTCACCTCGACTCAGTCCCAGACATGGGTTTTTGTGTTCTGGTGGTTTTATTTTTGCTCTGTGTTGATTGTTTTGTTGAGCGGTTGATGTTCCGAAGCCCTTCGTCATTTATTCCGTGCGTATGTTTCTTTAAACGTTTTGACGAGGACATTTCCAAAAGAAGTTTATTTTTGATGAACATTTGTTAGTGTGTTTAATACTTAGGGTAAAAGCAGTCACATTCTCCTGGGGGTGGTTTTCGTCGTCAGGAATCACACAGTGGGTTGACAATTGATTGCGTAAAATTAAATGCATAATCTGTAGTATGCGCATTTTTATCTCAAATGCGGTCTTATGTACACGATAGTCCAAATGCGATATTTTAATTTGCAGGTTTTATAATCGTATTTTACAAACACTAATTTCTATAATGAAAGTTAAAACGCAGTAACATCGAATGGAAAATAAAATGAAAAACTGTAAGAAAACGCGATGTCTGGTGTATAAAAATGTTACTCAGTTGATTTCAATAAAAATATTTGAAAAAGTAGTTATCTCCGCATATTATAGGCGAATTTGTTTACTTCTGAGAAAATGCAGTTAAAGTAATTTCATTTATAAAAAAAATAAGAATTACAATCTCAATGCTACACTCAAAAAGCTTTCAACGTGCTTTCCATTTGATTCTGTCAAAGTGTAGATTTTTCCTAGGACAAAGCAGATCTTGTGATTTCTTACATTTTGTAAAAAGTGGATCAAATGTACCTACACAAATATACATTTTTTGCAAACGGTTAGAAGTTATGATTTTATGTCTTCTGTTACACTACGCAACAACATTTTTGTCGAATGGCTGTGCGTGACATTTTCTGGTGTAACATGGTGTCCTAAACACGAAAAACATATTTAAAAAAATGTTTATGGTATTTTTTTAATTTTTATTTAAAATTCCAGTTTTCGCGGAAGGTTTCTTTATTATTGTGATCATATTTTTTGAAGTTTAAGCTCGAAAGTACTTTAAATTAAAGGACATTTTGAGGACTATAAATGTTAACAATGTCACTTTCACGTAGAAAAAGTAGTTTAAAAAGAAAAAGTAGTTTAAAAGTAGTTTAAAAGTTTTTTTTCACAAAAAACCTTTTTTTTGTACGAAAAAAATTTTAAAAAACCTTAAAAAGATGGTTTGTTCCATTTTTTAAAAACCAGTTTTAGTTAGTTAGTCTATTTAGAGAAGAAAACTATGCCTTTTTGAAGAAAATGTATGTATTAGTGTAGACACTATAGCACTTTTTGTAGAAATAATGTATTTTTAAAATAATCCGGTTTTATACCACCACTATTGTGAACGACGATATACATATGTTGCTGAGGTCCGAAGAATGTCTGGCGGAAATTTGTTTTGAGCTATTTAATGTCATTTGAGCAATGTACATCAACCTGTCTGGTTGGAGCGCATGATATCATTCGATAGGAGTAACCCATCGACTTCAAATTGTGTATGTGTTAATATTTTTGTCTATCTCAGACTAAGATCAAAGATAAGATCGAGTACCTCCCCACCGAAGGGTCAACATTTAGTGAAATATTTATAATCTCATAACTTCTATACTACTTACCATATCCCTTTTTGTACCTACCATACACACGGACCATTTTGAACAAAAAGTAAACAGCTTATAACATTATGTGAAGTGTTATGCTTTGAGACCATTGAGGAGCGTCAAAGAGAATAAACAGAAGGGACCTTATAAATTGCCTATATCAAAACATGGATTTTCGCTAGGCACGATTTCTGGCTATATAACATATAACATTTCAGTGAGATTAGTTGAAAATTGTGTTATTTTGGACGTCGGGAAGTCTAATCATGAGGAGCCACTTTATAGGGGCTATATCAAAATATGGACCGATTTTCTCCATTTTCCTAAGGAGAATTTAGTGCAATATAAAGTATAAATGATTAACTGGCAGCCAAATCAGTTGAAAAATGGGTTCTTATGGCGTGAAGAAGCCAATTCCGGAGAGACCTTTGTATGGGTGCTATATCAGACCTATAACAACCGGGTATAAATAAAAAAGTAAAAATGTTTAGACCGATCAGACAAATGAAGTCGGAGAGATGCTATATACGAGGGCTATATCAAAAAATGGAAAGATATTAAACATTTTCAATCTAAACTGATCTAAAATTATAAGAAGTATCTGTACCAAATTATAGTCTTCTAGATCAATTATTGTAGACTGTGATTTAAATAGATGGGAATGCAGACAGGCGTGAAGATCCTCACCTTAGAGAGGAGGGTATATATCATTTCCTCCGAGCCCAAAGTGTAACACATCGAAGGAGTGGCCTAAGACCCTAAGTATGTTCGGCGGAAATCCGTTTTGGACCTTTTTAAGTCATTTGAGCAATGTCCGTCCGTCTGTCTGTCTGCTGGCCGGTGCGCACGAAATGAGTAACCGATTGACTTCAAATTTGGTACATGGTAATACTTTTCTCTATCTCCGGCTAAGTTACAAGATGGGCTACATTAGTTCACTCCTTCTGGTACCTCCCCCACAAAGGGTAAATATTTAGTAAAATATTGATTGTTGAAATTCTACACATAGTATTAGTTTATTAGTCGCTAACACCTCAAGAAAAATGAGCGAAGTTGCCACGCCCCTTTTGGTACCTCCCACACAAATGTACCATTTTGCAACAAAAGTTAACTGCGTATAGCTTTAATATCAGTTCATAAAAATAATTGAAATAATTGTTCATATTAATGCTTTTTTAGCACCAATCGCCCAGTGAAAAGAGGGCGTTATTGGCACGCCCCTTTTGGAACTTTAATACCAGTTCATACATTAAAACTATTAAATGCAATTTAAATTGAAAAATAAAAAATAAAAAATATATAAATTTACTAATATTTGTTGGGACTGAAGGTGAGGGGATTCTTAAGTCGGTTTACCCGTCTGAACTTTCTTACTTTATATACCCTCACTTTAGTGTGACGAGGGTATATATCATTTGCTACGGAAAAAAGTGTAACACATCGAAGGAGTGATCTAAGACCCTAAGTATGTTCGGAGGAAATCCGTTTTGAGTCATTTTAAGTCGAATGAGCAATGTCCGTCCGTCTGTCTGTCTGTCTGTCTGTCTGTCTGTCTGTCTGTCTGTCTGTCTGTCTGTCTGTCTGTCTGTCTGTCTGCCTGTCTGTGTGTCTGCTGGCTGGTGCGCACGATAACTCTCGAAAGGATTAACCGATTGACTTCAAATTTGGTATGTGGTAATATTTTGATCTATCTCCGGATGAGTTCGAAGATGGGCCATATTGGTCTACTCCTTCTGGTACCTCCCACACAAAGGGTTAAAATTTAGTGAAATATTGATTCTTTAATAACTTCTATACTACTTATTCGAATCTTTTGAAATTCTGCACATAATATTAGTATATTAGTCGCTATTAACTCGAGAAAAATGAGTGAAGTTGGCATGCCCCTTTTGGTACCTCCCACACAAATGGACCATTTTGCATCAAAATTTAACTGCTTATAACGTTAATACAAGTGCATAAAAATGCTTGAAATTTTCTACAGTATAATGTTTTTGTAGCGCCTATAGTCCGGTAAAAAATGGGCATTATTGTACAGCCCCTTTTGGTACATCCCACACAAATGGACCGTTTCGTACCAAAAGTAAACGGCTTGTAACTTTAATACCAGTGCATACAAATACTTGAAATTTTGTACAGTGTAATGCTGTTATAGTGCCTATAGTCCTGTAAAAAGTGGGCGTTATCACCCCGCCCCTTTTTGTACCTCCCACACAAAATGACCAAATCATACCAAAATTACATAGCTCGTAACTTTAATATACCAGTGCACATAAACGCTTATTGTTCAGCACAATGCAATGTATTTAAGAATGTACTGTTTACCGAAAAATATGTGTATTTGGAAAACCCCTTCTGGTACCTCCCACACAAATTGACAGATTTATTGGTGTAATGTTATATATTACATTACTCACAAAGTGAGGGTATACCTTAGTCGGTTTACCCGACTGAAACTTTTTTACTTGTTTAAATACAAAAATGTCAAATATTTTCTATTGTACGAGTATATCCACAAAAATGGTTTATACGGTAACATAAAGCGTCAAATTTTTAACAAAAGTGGATATACAAGAAAATGTCTCCAACAAATCTCAGAAACCACAATAGGTAGGGAACTGGGGATTGGATAGATCGATAGATCTAAAACAAATATCCAATGAAGGGTATTATCTCATTTTTTCGAATTTGTTATATACGTGAAGATAACATCGGAACGAGTTGCTAAGCCACTATTTCCATGTGAATGTGATATTTCCAGGACTTGTTGCCCTCATAATTCTTTCATTTAAAGAACTATCGCACTTATACTTCAAGAAATATCTTCAACATACTAAAGTTATCTTCCATAAACAATTTTTTGTTTTGGTTTCATAAAATAGTATGCCATAATCTACAAAAAAAATATTTTTGCATAGTGTTATTCTACTTAGTACCTGATTATTCACGATTTGACATGATTTTGAGTCAACGCTGTAATAAGTGACGAGTCTATTCTCCTCTAATGTAGGGCGCTACAAACAAATGTACAAAGTCATAATACCTTGTACCACAGTATGATGTAGTACATAAAATGGAAATTCAGTTTTGGACGGATTTCGGTACACTGCATCAAAATACACATGCTGACAAATTTAGCGACCTACTATCAAAATAGGCGAAATTATTAACGAAATTCAAAAGGGCCTAACAACATGGGCCAACAACATGTTTATGGAAATTTATATATGCATCATTATATTTTGCACGCAAAGAAAAAATTCGTTTCTGCGAAACGAAATATTAGACAACTACAATTCTCGTTTGCCGGAATTGAAATTTCGTTTGTTATGAAAGAAACATATTCTGATCAAACGAAATTTCAGTTGTCGTAAAGGAGAATTGTAGTTGTCTAATATTTCGTTTCACAGAAACGAATTTTTTCTTTGTGTGTGGTATTATCCTGAAAACCCCGTTTTTCTAACAACAACATTTTTCACTTTACTTATTTTTTGCGTCTCCTGTAGAATTTTAAAATATGATGAAAATTCTACATGAGACGTTTATCGTTTCTGATGACGATATATTTTATTTCCATTGACAAAATTTAAGTTTTATTAGCGATATTCATTAGTTTATAATATCGATTTAAGATTCTTTTGCACAATAAGTTTACAAATCGTTTCAAGACTGTTTGTCTAATGGGATTTATATAATTGTGGTAAAAAGAAACTACTTAAGACCTATACTAATGTTTAATGTTGAACCTTTTTTAAATTATCCGAGTAAATTTCTAAAAGTGGATTTAATACGAATTGACCCACTGTGCCACATTTAAACCATTTACACTACCACAAACAATGAAACAATCAACTAAAAATAACAACAATACATTAACACCGTTTTAATGTACAATAACATCAAAACGTTTTATTACTCCGTGGGCAAGAGACGGGGGAAAGAAAAGCGTTATCACCGTCAACAGCCAGGGTGTCTGTGGAAACGTCACCGCCGTCCTCGCTCGGCATTAATAAATTCGCTAGAATCTAACCCAAAATGTAATCGAAAATTATGGAAAAATTAAAAAAAAGTGCAATTCCAGGACATGCTCGACATTGTCCCTCAATAAAGCAGCAAAAACGATCACATTTTTGCAATATTTGGAAGCAAAATAAACTCTACCGAAAGTCCGATAAACAACAGAACTCAAAATCGACAATAACAACAAAGACAATGTACCACAAGCATTTGCTGGAGCGAAATGAGGGACAGTTATTTTCTTTGCATTTCTGTGGGGTAATGGACCAAACTGATGGCTTTGTGAGAAGGGGTGGCAAAGCCTAATGTAGTTCATGTCGACGGCTGAGAATGCTCGTGATGAGGATGACGACAATGACGAAGGCTGGTGATGATGAAAATGGGTGGGTTTGTTGTTTTGATAATGTTTCTGTTAACATTTCTTTGTGCGGCAGGCGCAAAATGCTGCCAAAGGATCTGTGGCATGTTGTTGTTCTTGTTGCTTTTTGTGTTAACGCTTTGTTTTGGTTTTCAGCGAACGACAACAAAAACAGCAAAAACAACCGGAGAAGGAAAGGAAGGACCTGCGTTAAGTGCCACACAAAATTCAATGTCTAACTGGTGGTTTTCCCTGTATCTGTCTGTCTGCCTGGGCAAGGGGAATTCACGCAATCTCTCGCCCGGAACGTGAAGTGAGCCGAACAAATCGATGTCACTGGCAATCAACGGGAGGAAAAAATCAGCCGCCATCCGACAGACCGACCTAACGAACATTTCACATTCGTGATTCCTGTTAAATGGCACCATATGTGATTGTAAACTTTTGACAAATGTTTTAATTTAGTTGTCACTGCTCTCCCTTTGTTCGCTCCCTTTTGCGGTACGTAAAAGCGTAAAAGTGCGACCACTTCTAACTTGATTGGGGGTTGTATCTACATCCGTGGACGGGGGTGACTGGTTGCTTTACCCGATGGTGTGAGTAACGGAAATATGTGCTACACACAAATGTTAAACAAACTATTAAGGAGTTAAATATAAATCAATTAACCTGACCTGTTAGGGAGATTGTAGCGAAAAAAAATTATTTGATAAAACATGTAATTTCTGTTTGTGAAATACAAGATGGAGAAAAATATAACCGAATATCAAATTTGAAGTCAATCGGTTGCTCCCTTCGAGAGTTATAGTGCGCACTAGCCAGCAGACAGATACACAGACACACAGACAGATGTACATTGCTCAAATGACTTAAAACAAGTAAGAAATTCCAGTCGGATAAACCGACTTAAATTCCACACAATGTTGAAACTTCGTTTTCGGCGCCTTTACAAATCACCTCCAGTCCCAAAAATGTGTCGAATTTTAAATTATTATCAATTTGAATTGCATTTAATCTAGAATCAACATCGCATGTACTAGAAAGAATGGACCAATATGGCCCATCTTCGAACTTAGACTGAGATGGAGAAAAATATAACTGCAAATTACATGATAAATAATGAAAAAAGTGAACATATGCGGGAAACATAATGTACATTATTTTTGAAAAAGTGTACAAATAGTTTACATTAAAAAATAATGTACAAGAGTCTACAATAAATTCACTATAATTGTGTACGAATGGTCACCGTGATCATGGGGGACCTTTATACGTTTAAGAGACCAAAACATTGTCCGATATGTCCCATTTTTACTAGGTAAATATAACGTATAAATTCTTAAATTTCAGCCAGATCTTTAAAAAAAGTGTTCTCTAGAGTAATAAGAAGTGGTATATATGGTAGACATTTATATAAGGGGCTATTTAAAAATTGGGAATACTCCGATTTTCCCTGTGTTCAGGGAATATTGTATTTATTCAAGTGTGTGTATTACTTCTTAGGAAAATTCTATGTTGGATGTAATTCTCATTCGTTTAAGAGAATGGATTAGTCATATATCTACATAAATTTTGGAATTTTTTTTTGCATAGAATCAATGTTTCATTGCAGTAAATACGACGCTTATTTTGCCAGTTCAACATTTTCTATGACTATGCTTTTTTGCGACAAAAGCATATACATTAATATAAGATCTATGAGACAATTGACATTAATTTTTTGTTTAATGTAACTTTATTCATTGCTTTAATGAAGCTCTACTTTATCCCAAATTCATGTGTTGCTTGTCAGTTCTGATTTATGCAATGCTAGATTTCTTTAATGATAGGAAGTTTTTTCTTTCAGTGCATACCGACTGGTGATTATTTGCAATAAAATCTTGTGAATTACACTGAATTGACACACAACACGTAAAACTAACTTTAGATCATATGTTTACATTTTCCTGTCTGACGCGCATCCGACGTAGTCTAATGAACTCAACCCACCCGCAATTCATTAATAAAACGGTGGGGGACACATAAGTAGGCAACATTGAGTTATTACACTTAACATTCTGTTATCATTTGTATTTTTTATTAATTTCAGTCGCTTTTAGAAATTTCACTACTTCACGCAGACTTTCCTCCTCCACCTCCTCTCTTACACCTCACACATGAGTGCAGACATCGTCCAGCGGACATGGATAGTCGGTACGGGTATATACACCTGCCGTGAATTTCACTTCAGAGCGATGACGTCGCTGCTGCCGCCGCCTCAAGTACTCCAATTTTTATTGACATGGCATTTGCATGTCTCACCAAGAACAAGCCCAATACGCCATCTGTCGTTATTTCAACGTATGTCGTGGTTAACAATCCAATCTCTCCGCTCCTGCTCCTGGATGGGTTTCGCCACACCACGGCACCATCAACACAGTATTCAAGTTGTTCCTTGCTGCGGCATTGGAAGTACGAGTATCTATGTACGTTCGCTTAGCCCGAAAGGTTGTGTATTGGTTTGGATTTCTGAATGAACCTTTGGGCATCCAATTCCGGGTACTTATTGCTACTTGAGCATGATTGACATTTATAAGGATTTGGTTTTATTTTCTGTTCTGCTGTTGTTTTTTTTTTTAAATTTTGTTCTATATTTCATGAATTATGAAAATGTTGTTTGTCTGAGCAATAATGGGGAAACGTAAGTGAATAAAGATCCAGCTTTTGGGCTTGCGAACACTAAACACCCCCTTGAGCGTTAATACCTCCAATATCGCTTCCTTTCGTCGGGGATGAGCGAGTGATATATTAAAACAATCGATCAATTGTTTGGGGGATTTTCGTTTCATGTGCGACACAACACTCAATGCATGTCGACATGATTCCACAACATAAAAACTCAATTCCAACAGAGTCACTGGGAGTTTACGCTTTTTCCCTTCCCACAAAACACCAAAAAAAACGAATCGATAAAAATTGGTTATCACCAGCGGTGAATTTGTGAGGATTGGTAGTTATGAATGAATTCATTGTTATGGAAGATTTGTTGTGACACCATAAGCATATCCATCGATAATAGTTGTAATCTTAGTCTTGTGATTTGTATTATTAGTTTCGTTTCCATGTGGCGCCCTTACCGTTCTCGGAAAAATGCAGACATAATATATGGAATTCATGGATGTTCTCATGATCGTTGAAATGATAGCGATAGCAATATTGCAATAATGCATATTGCATCTGTGACTATAATGGCGTCAAGGAGACATGCGTTGTAGAAATTGGTAAAATTAAATTCAAACTGCCAAATTTCACCCAAATTAGTCCACTTTTTATGGAGTTAATTGTTTGATGCTTTTACCGCCAATTAAGTAATGCTCTGCATATGTGTAGAGAGGCGGATCATTGGCATTTACTGACTTCACTTAATTCAATTCATATATAACCAACAATGTAATCTATAACATTTGTGTCCTTCACAATAATAAGTGACTGATTTCATAATAAACTAGATCTGAAACGATAATCTCAAAATGCAAAGTATTCTTGCATAGATCAAGAAACATTAGACAGAAATAAACAGATTTTCATAATCTTGAATTAAAAACATAATTTCTGCCAAATATTATAAAGATCGTACCGCGAATATAGTATCAAATAGCGCTTAGATACTAAATGGCCAGGAACATAGTATATATGTATGTGGCTATATCTAAATCTGAACCGATTATCCACAATTTAGGCTGTACTAGTTCCTAAATTAAGAAACTTCTTTTTGCCAAATGATGGTCGAAAGTAAAGAAAAAAGTCTATAGCGCTTTGATACCAAATCGGGGGAACATATATATGGGGGCTATATCTAAATCTGAACCAATTTTCTACAAATTTTGCAGTGTTCATTCATGTAATAAGAAACCTCTTTTTACCGAATTTCGTACTACTCGTATATAAAATACAGTTTCTGCAGCGCTTACATGTGAAGTCGGGGGAAACGTACATATGGGGGATATATCTAAATCTGAACCGATTTCCCTCAAATTTTGTATTATCTCTAAGTATTGTATTCAGATTGGTTAACAAATGTTGCTTATCGGAGGTACATATATATAATAGCTATATGTAAATCTGAACCGATTTTTACTAATTTAAATATATAGCGTCCTTGGAAAAAGAGCACTGTGCTAAATTTCATCACAATCGGACCATAAATACGACCTGCACTTTGATTACAACGATACATCTACACGCTGAAAAAATCGCCTCTGTAGTATATTATCCCAAACATATTCTGCTTGAAACATATATATTTTTAGGGTGCACTCCAAATATATGACATTTGACTCATACAAATATTATATGTTTGGGAGGATGTTGTTCTAGACAAAACTATGTTTACATCCTAATATTTTTTATTTGCATATGTTATTTCCCAAACAAAGATCTATTTGCGTGAATATATATCTATTCTTTAATTGTTTTAAGTTTTCAGCAATTGAAAAGTAATTTTTAGAAATTTTTAATGTTAGTAAAATTTCTTTATAATTGAAAATAATGACAGGGAATAGTTTTAATAGAAAAGCATAATTCTAAAACATGGCAAAATTAAAACTAAAGTTCGAAAAATTAAGCAAAGTTTTGAAAACCTTTTTTTGTAAATAAAATATGTCTGGAAATATTCATAAACAATAATTTTATTTGTATTTAAACACATATTTTATTTGAGAAATTTGGTTTGCAAATATATTTCATTTTAATATATTAATATATGCGTTCTAAATACATTTTATTGATTTTCAAATAAAATTTATTTGCTCGAAAATATATAATAATTAAAAATTTGTGTTCCAAGTATATTTTCTTTCGATTCAAACAAATCAAAAAAGGCGATTTTGCCCCGTGTACATAGGGACGGACGGACAGGCGGGCGTACAAACGGACGGACATGGTTAAATCGACTCAGGAAGTGATTCCAAGTCGGTTGGTATAATAAACAGTGGGTCTATCTCTTCTTCTTGATGATATTGAAGAGTTAATTTGAAACAAACTAAAAAATTAACAATCTACGTTTTCGTTATGTTTGAATCAATAAACTATGCATTTATCCAAAGCAAATTCCCAAGCTTGAAGAATATTTTATTTCTGCAAAACGTTTTTAGAAAAAAGTAAACTTTGATGGAAATAAATGCCGTTTACACATTTTATTTAAATATTTACCTAAGGTAAGTATTTTTTATTTTCAGTTCTGATTGTGGTAAAAAATCAGAAAGTAACATAATTTAAAGCTTCTTATTTAATTTTTATATGTTAAATCAATTTACGGTGAAACTAGAAGCTGGGTTTATTAATTCTAATTAAAATAATACGATATAGATATCACACCAATATTGTTCAGCGCACATTTTATTATCTCTAGAAAAGACTCAATAAGATACATTTAATCGGAAAACTTCTTAGACAATATCTTTGTGTGTAAATACATATTTTATTTGTGAAGTCAGTTCGCAAAATATTTTGTTCTAATATATAAATATATGCGTCTCGAACTGAATTGCTTGATTTTCAAATAAAATTTATTTTTTCACAAATTTAAAATATTTAAAAATATTGGTTCCAAATATAATTTCTTTCAATTCAAACACATCAAAAAATGGCAATTTTACTCCTTGTAGCGAAAAGAAATTAAGTTTATTTTGAATAATTAAGAAACTCTGGACTAAGCTATAATATACATTTAGTTCAAGGAAATCTCTTTCCTGAGAGCATATATATTTTGTTTACAATGTATAGTGATTGTTTCACTAGAATCACTTCCGAAAAACGAAATTTAAATCCACAAAAGGTTGATTGTGTTCTCGTTTCAATGTGTCTTCTACACATACCTGTTCGCCAAACCCTCTTGAATACTTGAACACTACCATAATCCAATCATTTACCAAAATGCCACGTTGGGTCATTTCTTATGTAGTATATTCGTACTTTCATTGTGCACTCATTCCTTTATTCATACATTCATTAAAATTTGCAATTAACCATTCATTCATCCGTGCTTCCATTCATTCTTTTGCCCATTCAGCCGCGCAGCTCTCATTGTAATTGGAAAATATGTGGATGATTCTGAATTCTGTTTGTTTTTCCTAAAACACACAAATTAATTGTTTTCGATGAGATTAACTGGTATTCGTTGGGTACCATTTCGTTAAGCCAGAAGTACACAAAATGGCCAAAGAAATGTCTTCGTCTCAACAAAAAAAACACTTGGAATAAGAAATTGTTAAGAATAACATTGCCGACAAAAGGATAATCTGGCATTTCCTATTACAAGTCAAATGGTGTAATATCCCAAACATCCAGGTATATTAAACGTGAACCCAAAAGTGTAAATTGTTATAAATGTTCGAATCTATTCTGGTTAAAGTGAATAAGTATGATCTGATGATGCTGCTACACAGAACATTAACCAATCCTACCTATATCAAATAACGGATATTATGGTCAGAACGGGTTAACATCTCATATTCTTTGGATACTGCTTAATAACATTACGCACATATGTATACATATATAGGCCTATGCTTTGGATAGAGAAGTATTTTACATTGTGAATCCTATCGCAGTTTGTAATAACTTATTGCTCTGTGATTCCACACCACAATGCCGTGACTATGTTTAGATTCTTAGGACTGAACATAATTTTATGTTAGCAATTGTTGTCTTATCTTCAGAGGACATTCAACGTCAAATTTATTGGGAATCAAAAAACTCTACAAAATAAGCCGTGGTACAAACTATATGTACATCGTCGATGAGCTATGAATCGAATATCATACTAGTCGGACATAAAATACAGATTATATAGCGCTAAGAGGTTATGTCGGACGCACAACGCCCATTTGACCAATCCTAAATTGTTCTCCATAGAGTCCTTCAATCAAGTTCAATATCGTAAAATTACCAAGATCCGTTCTCGAGGTATGAGGTTGCGTTGGCCCTGACGCGCCCCTTTGAACAATCCGAACATTTTCACCACTGCGTCACTTCTGGCTCCAATACGAATCAATCCCACGATCCGTTCTTGAATTATGAGGTTATGTAGGCCGCGACACACCCGTTTCGCCAATCCTAAATTTTCCTCCATAGTATCGAGAGGTTAAATTTCGTTGTATAGTACTACATATTTACAAAGATTTATGTTTGTTCCTAACAAAAAGCGTCTGAAAGGATAAATATAACACTCACGTTTCTGATAGCGGCAGAACTGACCACTGGCCAAAATCCGATTAAGTCCGGCATTTATACGACATTCGAGTCTACCTATATGCAAAATTTCAGCTTTGTTGCTCCTACAGGAGACTCATCGGACAAATGGTCAAAAATCACTTGTTGTAAAAGGACATCCGTAGGAGATCTGTATACATAGTTATATACACATCAGTTTGTAGGCTAAACGATTTGTAAGTACTGAAAGAGTGACAATTGCTTTGGTCACTGCAGTTTGACCTCAGGCTGGACATTGAACAGCCTGAGGTAAATAACTTTTAAAATTACTGAAATATTGACAAAAAAGTGGTTACTGCTACACTGGCCACAGTCAGAGAATTCAAAATTATTTTTCTCGTTTATATTTTACGTCTATAGTACTTTATATTTACAGAATTTTAGCTTGTGATCTTATAAGATGCGTCTGAAAGGGCAAACACAACACTCAAGTTTTTGATAGTGCTAGAACTGACCACAGGGCAAATAATGACTACACGAAAAGTCAGTTGTTTATACAACACTCTGGTGTATGGTTGTGCAAAATTTCAGCTTTCTAGCTCTTACAGGACCTTCAAAGGTCAAGTAGTCAGCGCAACCTGTTGAGAATTTTGCGACTGTTATTTTTTCTTAATCTTCGCGTAGCAAATACGATGAAATCCGCAGAAGGAAGTATCCAATTTGGTCCAGTAGTTTTCAAGTTTTAAGCATTCGGGCAAAAGACGATCCATTTTTAAATACATACATATATAGATATAAATAGATTGTTAGTAGAATATGACTTAGGTGGTTATGGATTGTGACCACAGATGTATGTAAATCAAGAGGAGCATATACATATATGGGGGTTATATCTAAATCTGAACTGATGTTCTCCAAATTTAGCTGAGATCTTTTATGGGCTAGGAAACTTCTCTCTGCCGAATTTCGTACTGATCGAATGTAATATACAGCTTCTATACCGATTTGTTCTTGTAAAAACAAAAATGTGTTTTCCGATATTTGTGACAGAAGTCAATGAATTTTATTTACAGACTGAAAAACGAAATGAAATTAAAATCTAAAATACATACATTGTATTGATTGCTGTGTAGGAAAAATAAACAGCCTACTTGGCAATATTAAATTTGTATGTGTAGAGTGTTCATTGCTCAAGTGAAATATGTATATCTGACACTACCCCTCAATGAACATTTCTACATATAACAGGAAAATTAAATTTATTCAAAATTAAAATCATTAGTTCATAAATTACTTAATCTAATATACTCCCAACATCTGCATACATTTGCTGTGGGATATCTTGGAAAGATTTTTGGTTAATATGTCAGCAATATTATTTGTACTTGCGCAATAATTGAGATCGATTTCTCCTCGTTTATAAACATCACGAATGTGGTGATATTTTATGTCAATATGTTTGCTCCTGCTGTGGTACACTGGGTTTTTGACTAAATTCATTGCGCTCATATTGTCTGCATTTATGGTTATTGCATCTGGACACTGAAGCTTCATATCATTAAAGAGCTTTTTGAAATACGTTGCCTCCTTGCACGCTGACGACATAGCCATATATTCAGCTTCCGTGCTGCTGAGAGCAACTGTTGTTTGTTTCTTGGACTCATATGAAACTACTGCCCTGCCATTATAAATGCGTATCCTGTATACGATTTCCGATCATTGGCGTCTCCACCCCAATCTGCATCTGCGAAACAACTAATTGGTTCTCCAGTCTTCCTGTAGTGTATACTCTTGTCCTGTGTTGCATGAAGGTACTTGAGAACTCGCTTCGCTGCATTCATATGCTCACTGTGAGGATTATTATTCCGTTGTGATAACTTACTCACCGAATGCAGTATATCAGGACGCGTGTTTATTGCGATGTACATAAGCGATCCTATCAAGGACTGGTACTGAGCTTGATCCGCTAATTTACATTCATTGTTCTCACACTTCACCTGATACTTTGGATCTAGTGGCGTTGACACCGGTCGACAACCTTCCATGCAGTGATTTTTCAATAGTTTACGAATTTGGGATTTTTGGTTTATTGCTATTTCACCCAATTCACCATGACGCTCAATTTCGAGACTCAGAAAGTATTTAGCTTCTCCCTTTGACTTGTTTTGCAATGCCATCTTTGATTTTCTGCATGTCAGCCTTAGACGAGGTTGCAATTAGCAGGTCATCCACGTATACTACAATGATGTTAATCCTGCTACCCCTGTACATCGTATAAACACAAGGCCCACTTGCACATTGCTCAAATCCAATGCCTTTTAAAATACTGTCCAGCTTGAAATTCCATTCTCTTCCAGACTGCTTTAAGCCGTATAGAGCTTTCTTTAACTTAAGCACATGATTCGGGAATTCTCTATCGATAAATTTCTCCGGCTGCTTCATATACACTTCGTCACTCAAATCGCTATTTACATATGTGGAGGATACGTCCATTTGATGAAGGTATAACCCGTATACCACGGCTATGGCAAATATCGTTCGTATTGTTTCACTCCTAACCACTGGAGAAAATGTTTCCGTGTAGTTGACCCCGTATTTCTGGGAACAAACCTTTGCTACCAGTCTGGCCTTGAAACGTTCGATCTTATTATTTTTTCCTTTTTTAATGTGAATACCCATTTATTTGCCACAACTTGCTGATTCGGCGGTTTTTCGACAAATTCCCATGTATTGTTTGCTAATAATGAAGAATATTCGGCTTGCATTGCAGACCACCACTCACCTGCGTATTTACTCTTTAACGCCTCATCAACAGTCTCTGGAATCTGAACTTCATTTGAACATACCATATTCAAGGTGTTATAGACTTTCTTCGGTCTTCCTGGTGTTCCTGTCCGTATGATTCGTGGTCTTCCTCGACCTCTAGCTGATACTTCTGGATTTTGTGGGGTTTCACTAAAAGAATCGTAGTCACTTTCACTCGGATTCTGGTCTTGGTCTTCACGAACTGTAATTTCATTGTCACTTGCAGTCGATTCTTGTCTTGAGTATCCTACCATTACATATTCCTTTCCTCGGGGAGCGAACTTGGCCTTCTGACGTTTATTCAACGCAACGGCTTTTGATCCAAACACTTTCAAATGTGATACTTTTGGTTTGATGCCATGAAACTCTTCAAACGGTGTACTGCTGTTTAATGCCTTCGTAGGTGACCTATTTCGTAAGTATGTTGCTGTATAAACAGCTTCTGCCCATAGACTTTCATCCAATTTTGCTCCGTTCAGCATGCATCTGTCCATTTCGACCAACGTTCGATTGAAGCGTTCTGCTACACCGTTCTGCTGTGGTGTATAGGGTACGGTAAGTTGACGAATTATCCCATGTTTCTGCAGATACGAATCGAATGCTTTGTTGACGAACTCGGTGCCGTTATCGCTTCGCAAAATTTTTAGCTTTTTGCCTGTCTGCCTCTCAATCATTGGATGGAATTCTTGAAACTTACTGAAGACTTCGTGTTTAGTCTTAACGAAATATACAACAACGTTCCTTGATTTATCATCAATGAAAGTGAGTATATAGCGTGCTCCACCAATGGACGGCTTCTTCATTGGCCCACAAAGGTCCGTGTGGAAAATCTCTCCAATTTCCTTGGCACGACTTTCAGCATCTCCAAATGGCCTTTGAACGCACTTGCTGGTCATACAAACCGTGCACTTCATGTCATCAGGAACTTCGACTTCCATTCCAAGTACAAGTTGTTTTGTCTTCAACTCTTTCAGGCTTCCAAAATTGAGGTGTCCATAGCGACAGTGCCACTTCATTGCTTCTTCAGCAGATTTTCTCGATGAAAATAGTGTTGCATTACTTTGTCTACATATAAACAAATCTCCTCGTTTCTGGGCTTGTAAAACTAACTCACCATCCTTGTTACATATTTTGGCTCCGTCTTGGCTGAAGAATACTGTATGGTGATGCTCTATTGCTTTTTAAACTGACAAAAAATTGCATTGTAGGCCAGGCACAAACAATACGTTGACTAGTGTTATCTCAATATCCTTGAATTTTAAAGAAATTGTACCGATACCCTCGGCCTGTATGCTATTCTCACCGGGCAAAATTATTTTCTCTTGATATTGCTTGAATTCTTTAAATAAATCTTGATTGCAGCACATGTGGGACGATGCACCGCTGTCTAGGCACCAGCTGCTTTCGTTTAGAAACTTGTGACCTCCCGCTGCCGAAAATAATGAGCCTTTATTACCTTGTTTATATTTCTGCAATATTGCTGTCTTGCATTGTGAAGCGTAATGACCAATTTTCTTGCATTTAAAGCACTTAATTCCTTTCTTCTGATCTTGATTTTGCTGTTGAGCTCCACCTGTTTGTTCATTTGGTTCATTCCGTGGTCTCCATTGCTTCCTAGGATTGCATTTACGGGATGCAAAAGCATGTTCACTGTGGTTTCCATTCTGTTGACCATTTCTTCTCTCGCTTACTTCCAGCAACATTATCTTTAGCGAAGATAATGAAGGAAGACTGTCACGTGCCTCCAGAGCGACGACTAGATTTTCATAACAACTGGGTAGACTGGCTAGAAGCATAATTACGAACAACTCTTCATGGAGTTCTATCCCTATTTCTGCCAGCTGCTCCACGTGCGCACTAAATTGACATATGTATGTCTGCATACGCTCAGTCTCATCCATTCGCATTGCCAGGAGCTTTTTAAATAAAGATACCTTACGAGCAGGACCCTTGGGACGATGAACTTCCTTCAACTTATCCCATGCCAGTTTGGCCGATGTACAACTTTTTATGTGTTGCAACTGCATTGCCGATACACTTAAGACCATGGTTGCTAGGGCCTTTTCTTCCTTGACCTTCCATCTGGCTTCATCATCAGTTGACTCTCTTTCCTTTGTCACAACAGTCCACATATCCTGGAAAATCAGCACATTCTTCATTTGCACAGCCCATGTGTCGTAATTGGACTCCAATTCCAATTTCCAATTTATCTATGTTGAACATGGAATTCATTCTTTGTTTCTATTAATACTAACAACACGAATTTAAAACGCGAACAAAGACTTTCCAATTTATTCCCATTAAATCGGGAGGAGCACATATCGTCCCCTCAATAAAAGAATACTGTATTATTTGTTTGTAGTTTCGAGAAAATCACATTTGAAGTTTTTGTGAAATTAGACTTCTTGGAAGATAAATATGTATATTTAAGAAGAGAATCGATGTTTTCAATTTCTTGTCATTTGAATATGTGGTGAAATAGTAGAATTCCAGCAAATTTTTACCAGCTATAGAATCGAATACGTATTCTTATAATGCAATAAAAAAATGGTGTTTATGCGTATACGCTATTGTTTCATGGAGGGGACGATATATGTGGGATAAATCTTAAACGATTATACCCAAATTAGACAGCGTTCGTTTTTGAATTGTAAAACCTTTTTCAGCTAAATTTCGTAACAATCGGAATTAAAATAAAACTTCTATAGTGCTTTGATGCCAAAGCGGGGTATACCAAATTCTGAACCGATTTGCACCAATTTCAACAATGTTCATCCATAAACAAAACAATATATATGTATGTGTCAAATTGCATCGCTATGAGGCAATAGTTGCGAACCAACTTTGATTACAAAGAAACATGTGCATACGGACGCACGGACATAGGTAAATCGAATCAGAAAATTATTCTAAGATGATCGGTATAAAAACGATGAGTCGAATGCACAATGTTGGTGTATATATATTATATACCCTACACAATAGGGTGGTGTAGGGTATATAAATGCTAAAAACTTTTAATAAAAATACTAATTTAGTTTACATTTGAAAATGCATTATGTTGAACAAATTTGCAATGCACTTAAAGTACTTATGTTATTATTTGTTAAATCCATTAAATCTCTAAACATTGGATCGTGGTATTGGCATCAATTGAAAGAGCGGAAGTGTCTATTAGAATTGTTTAAAAACATTGCAAAAGTCGGGAAATGCTAACAAAATATTATTTATAGGAACAAACTAAATATTCAAACTTGTCATATTCTCGCTTTAATGATATTTAATATCTCCTGGAATTTAGTCCTACGATCTCTGGATATGATTTAATTATTCATTGTAGATGTATTTGGCATTTTCGTATCGCAAATGTCATTATTTTTGAATTGTCAGTAATATTTTTGTTTAATATTTTATATAAAATTTTTTATATTTATATTATCCTAAACAGAAGTTAGAAAACATTCAATCTTCGGCTTCGACGGAATTTTAGGATTTTGGCCGATGTTAGGCCCAAAAAACCGCATTCGCTTTGTAACGCGCGAAAGCAGAACATATATCCCATTAGTCAATTATTCCGCTCGACTTTGAATCGCGTTCTCAGTCGATTGATCCTCGATATTACGTCAGCGAGGAGCGGAAGAAGCCCAACATGTTTAGAAAAAAAAGTAGGATGTTATTTACATTCGTTTTCAGTTTATAAAATAGAACCGCAGATATATTGAAATCTTTAAAAAAAGAATTCGATATAACGGATTTGATTTATCGAATATCAAAAGTTCACACAATAATCAATTACATATCGATACCTCCATTCCAAAACATGCTAAGTCAAAACTGGTACATTTTTTGGAAGGGCGATGAAAGTTCTACGAAAATTTTAACTTATATTGAATTCTTTTATAATGTGAATAGAATAGAAAATATAAATATATTTTGTGTATTTCTTTTTTTTAACTCCCGCCACTCTGGCACGAAGTTAGACAGATATGGTAATGAAACGTGAAAATGGCCGGGAAATCTTTCACAAAAAAAAAATCATTTTTAACATAAACATGAAATAAACAAATCTTATAAAAATACTTCCACTAGCTTTTGAAACATCGCCGTGTTTGCCGCAAGGATCTCTTCATTATTGCAGCAAATGCGGCGAACTCTTTACTTGCGCATTTGGTCTAAAGTGTTAATGTCGTAACAATTTGTCATGAAATATTCTGACACCTCCTCAACATACGATATTTATTTGTATACACAATTACATACACTCGCTCATGTAATACTCACTAATATATACATACGTACGAGTATTTATGTACATAAATTGTTACGCTGTTCTTTCAAATCCTTTAACATTGGCATTGATTCAATAAAAACACGAAGAATTGAGTCAATATTTTCTCATTGATTCCTGCGCTCAACACAATCAGACTTAAACGTTTTTGCTCAAATACTCATGGAATCACTGTATTTCCACCTACAGTTCCTCTTGATTCCCTCCATGTGTATGTGTGTGTGTGAGTGTGTCGTTCACTTACATACAAACAAACAAACAAATATTGATCAAATAAACATATATCCGCATTCTTAAAAAACTGTGTATTTAGAGCAAATACTCAAACAAATTGCTGCTGATTGTTGCTGTTGCTGTCGCTGCTGCTTCTGATTCTATTGCTGTTGCTATCGCTGTCTACGAGCTGCAGTGGCAGTGACAGCAGTAGCGACAGCACCACGTCTGTGTGGAAGTATTTTCATTTCAAAAAGTCAAATAAACAAAAAAGAAAGTAAAAGTAACCAATTAAGTTTTTTTCTGTTTTCATTTTTCAGTCAACAACATCATTTTGTTATTTACTATCGGTCGACAACAGCGACAGCAGCAGAGGCAGTTGCTGCCGCAACAATGCTGAAGTTTTGCGTTAATGCAGACAAAAGCTATAAAAATAAAAGTTGTGCCAAAATAATTTTCAAATGGCAACAATCCCAAAATAAATTCTGAACGATAATGAAAACCATAAAAGGATGATACAGTGGGCAACCAGTAAAGGAGCTACACTTCATAGAGGTATGAGTATGAAGAAATTCTACAGATCATACTTAAAAATCATTAAGAACAAATGTAGAATTTGTTGTCATATTTGTACCTTGAGTGTGTAAATGTATACCCTCAATTTGTGGGATAAATAGTATTGAATTTTGTACTTTGTCTGGGTTAGGGATGTAACGAAAGTGACTTTAGCGAAAGCGAATATTGAAATATATTTCTTGCGAATAGTGAAATATGAATTTTTGCGAACTCGAATGCGAATAATAGTTTGACCCTTTAGTACCAACAAATTTAAGGAACTGAATTGATACTTTTCCAGGATATTCAAGTATTAAGAATGTTTCCATAGTTTTACCTCCAGTTACCACAGGGGCAAACATATTTCTTCAACTGTTTTGATGAGAAGTGGTAGAGGTTTTCATTGGTATTAATATCTTCAAAATGTGTGAAGGGAATAAGGAGATTTAACACTTTTTTTCCTATCTCATCTAGTTTTCGAGATATTGGTAGGGTAAATCGATTAAACTCTGATTTACGGGAAATACTTTTGATATTTTTGTTCTAAGTCTCAATTTTTTTACCGCCCCTTCTTTACTCACTATTTTACGTTCTTTCGATCACAGTATGTAAATTACTCTCCTTCCACACTGACCTTCTTTGTGGTCCATGTAATACAAATACAAAAAAATATTAAAACAAAAGTGAATATGGAACAAAATGCCATGTACACAAATTGTTATAACTTGTTTATTTTTGAATGTAATGGCTTAGAAATGCATGAGAATCATACAAACACTGTGTGTAACTCTTCAGTCCCGTTTTTACACAAACAATAAATTGCGTTTTTCTCCGTTCATACAAAATGGCGTATGGAACAATATAGCATTAAGCCGACGATATGTCAATTTGCTGAAATTTTGCACGATCATAGACTAGAGTGTTGTATAAACAACGAAATTTTCGCGTATTCATTTTTTGCTCTCTGGTCAATTCTAGCGCTATCAAAACTTGAGTATTGCGTTTGTCTTTCAGAAGCATCTTATAAGATCAAAAGCTAAAACTTTGTAAATATGAAGTATAGTACTATATACGAATCCATGGGCTTGATGGATTCGAATAGGCCCCATAGAGGGACACGATGGAGTGTTAAAAGCGATCTTTAACTAACTTTTAAGTTAACTTTTAGTAAAATATTGATTCTTTAATAATATCTATACTACTTATTAGAATCTTCTGAAATTTCACACATTGTAAATTTTTATTAGCCGCTATCACCTCGAGAAAAGTGAGCGAAGTTGCCACGCCACCTTTGATACCTCCCACACAAATGGACCATTTTGCATCAAAATTGAACTGATAATAACTTTAATACAAGTGCGTAAAAATGCTTGACATTTTGTACAGTATAATATTTTTGTAGCGCATAAAAAATTTACATTATTGTACAGCCCCTTTTGGTACCTCCCACACAAATTGACCGCTTTATACCAAACGTTAATGGTTTATAACTTTAATACCAGTGCATACAAATACCTGGAATGCGACATTCAAAGAGATGCGAAATCAACTATTTTTTTTTTCAGCCTGGGATCAAATCTACTATAACAACTAAACGATATTAGTATGAAATATACAATAGTATAAAAAGCCAACTGATTTGCCGAGATGCGTTTAGCGACCTCTTATGTAGAAAGTTTGCACACATATAGTTACGAGTGTGGCTGGAATAATACCCTACAATAATACCCTAAAATCCAAAATCAAAGTATGTAACTTTCAAAATATAGGCGTATCTGTCCGACAACTTTTACGAAAATAGGTCCAGCCTCGTTGACATCATGCTAAAGCAAACAAATTGTAATTTTATGATCGGTCTGTGGTCAAAACGACAAAATTATTTGATAACAAAAAATATATGTTACCATTGCCTTCACGCTGAAAAAAATCACTTCTGTAGTATATTGTTCTAAGCATATTCTGCTGGAAACGTACATATGTTTAGGGTACACTCCAAATGTATAATATTTGACACTCACAAATGTAATATGTTGTTCTAAACAAAATTATGTTTTCATCCTAATATTTTTTTTTTGGAAATAATATTTCCAAAACAATGATTAATTTGTATTTAAGTATTTTGGCAATGTATTGATGCATTAATTTAAAGGAAAGTTTTCAGTTTTTTTTAGAAATCTAAGGTTTAATTTTTTAGAAATTTTATGTTTGAAAAATTATATTAAAATGTAAATCGTATAATCTTGGGTAACGACAAATAGCATTGATGGATTGACAATTGGACGATTTATAAATTAAAAATTATAAATTAAAACAAAAAAAATGCTGCTAACGACTTTTTTACCTGTAAAGTATAACACAAAATCTAGGAAAAAAAAATAAAATCAAAAATTGCAAAAGTCAACAAAGTATTAAAAATGTTTTAAATATAATGTATTTGGATAAATTCTTAAACAATATATATGTTTGATTGTAAACACATATTTTATTTGTGACAGTAAGTTCGCAAATATATTTTGTTGTAATATATTAATATATGCGTTCCAAACAAAATTTCTTGATTTTCAAATAAAATATATTTGTTCAAAAATATATAATATTTAAAAATTTTGGTTCCAAGTATATTTTCCTTGAATTCAAACATATCAAAAATGGCAATTTTCCTCCGTGTACATTTTTGGTTATCGAGTTATGGTCGCTCCGACCAGACGTGATGAGACAATATGGTACTTCATGGCCACTTAAATTTTAGGAATATTTAAAACTTGTAAACAGCTTTGAACTAATGAAAAAAACTAAAACTTTGCTTGCAATTATGGTACAGATACATTTTTCGAATAAAATAATAATAAATAAAATAATATTAGGATGGAAACAAAGGTTTCTTTAGAGCAACATCCCCCAAACATATAATATTTGTGTGTGGTGTTTATCTTGGAGTGGGGGCGACCAAAGTCGCATTTTTACATTATAATAACTGAAAATCCTATCCATATTACAAAATATTTAAAAAAAAACATAAACAAAAAAGAGTTGCAAACAGTTATTATAATGTAACATCTGAAACAAAGTCGTCCCCACTCCCTTCATTTACACCATCGGTAGAGATGTACTCTATGGATCATTTTTTATAAAAAATTTAAGGGCAAAAAATAGATCGATTCTGAGAAATCGCAATTTATATTTTTATTTCCGCGAAAAGTGACCGAAATAAATTGTTTAAGATAAAATAAATATTTTTTAAAAAGAGTATGAGAAATCCTTTAAGAAACAATATTTTCTATTTTAAATTTCCCATGCTTTGTATCATTAAAATTAACTTCAAAAAACCATTACAGAGGAAGAAAACAACTTTTCTGAACTTTGACCCCGCCCCCTGCCTCCAATTTTCATTTAATTGTTTTAATATTGTGGGTCACTACTCCCAAACACTAGGGCAACATTTGCTGAGAATTTGAGAAAGATCTAAATATTGACTTGTGACACTTGAGAAAATAACTACCCATATATGAGTATATATTTCAAGCCCAATATTTTTGGGACAATATGCTACAGAAGCGATTTTTTCAGCATTTCGACGACTCAATGTCAATGACGTGAGTCAATCATGTTTTGTTTCTCTGTCCAAAATACATTTACGATGTTCTGAGAATATTACCTGTAAATTTGAAAAATCATCCATCTCTGCCATTGTATGTACGTAATTCAATGTGTAACGATAGGTCGACTAGTTCACCAAGTATGAGTGAGTGAATCGTCAGTCAGGCTGCAGTCGCTTCGACTACGACTGCGATTGCTGCTGCCATGACTGCCGTGACTGCGCTCTCACCGACTGAGTTACTGCTCAAATATTATGCGAACGCAAATATTTTTATTTAGTAAATGTCATTTATTATTTATGTTTATATGAGCACTTATCTAGCGCTGCTTAACAACTTTACTTTACTTTTAACTGTACTAAGTGAGAAGAAGAAGGAGAACACAACAACATCTAACACAGTCTGAACATAAGTAGAAGAAGAAACAGCAACACAAGAACAACAACAACTGCAAAATAAAGCGAGCAATCTAAGTGAAAACAGTCAATACTTGTGTAAAACACACACAGCCACAGATACAGAGCTATAGATACAGATACTCGAGTGCAGATACTATTTACAAATGCGAACGGAAGCCAAATGTACAGAGAGCTTTGATGACTGGGTATGTGTGTGTGTGAGTCTTTCTCAGCATTCGTGTGGGTGGGTGAATATGTTTGCCTTAGACAGACAACGATTGTTTTCGGTGAAAGGAAATCGAAGTCGATTCAATTGAATCTGTAGTGGAGAGTTGTACGAGTATGTGTGTCTTTTTTGTTTTGTATGTTTTTTGCCATGGCTTGGCGCTGGTCTTAGAATACAATGTTTCTGTTTAGTAACAGCACATACATAAATAACTTGTAAAAATAGTCATTTTTATCCATTATTTTTAATTTTGTTTATTTTCCATATTATGACATTTAAATACCAAATTTATTTAGTGTGAAATAATACATACGCGCAGGTAATTGAGAACATGATTAATGAACCATCGGTACAATCGACTTTTTATTAATTATTTCTTATTTCGTAGACACAATTAAACGATGGATTTGAGGTCAAGGTCATCTCACATGGGTGTGATGTGAATTGGTCACCAAGATCGTGCGATTGGACCCCGTTACACTTCTTCATGGGGGGCTTCAATTGTTATATTCGATTGTCAGATTGTCCGGATGTGGTCTTTGAATTCGGAATCAATGCGCAGAAACAAAATTTTCTTCATTTTCAAATATTTTCTTCATTTTCAAGTCGTTCCTGTATAAAAGGCACTGGCTCACGATTGGAAATATTTAAATAAACTGTTTGTTTTGAAAGTGACGTAAATCCATTTGCTTTTAAAACGAGTTATGAAGGGTTTTGTGTTACTGTTCGTTTAAAAATCTGCGTGAATAACAGAAATAAAATATTTATATACAGATCATCACAAGACTTCAAAGTTTCTATGTGGTGCACATTTTTTTGCTTTTGGGTCCTATTAACCCTCTTTTTTAAATAGTGAATGTAGTTAACCCACTTTCAAAAGAAACTTTTGAAATAAAATGTCTATTTTGAAAATGCAGTAAAGGCCATATTTCCTTTGTACACCCTGCAAAAATCGCTTCTGTAGCAAATTGTCCAAAACATAGTCTGCTTGAAACATACATCTGTTTATGGTGCACACCAAATAAACAATATTTGACACACACATCCATTATATGTATGGGAGAATGTTGTTCTAAACAAATGTACATATGTTTTTATCCAAATATTTTTTTATTTGGAACTAATATTTCCGAAACAAAGATTTATTTGTAATTTGTAAAAAATGCATAAAATTGTAGTATATTACCCAGATTTTAGTAAAAAATCATTAGTTCTGCAATAAAATCCATATGGAGTTTGTTTGTTATCAAAACTTAAGATTTAAAAATCTATGCCACATTTGACTTTTTTGAGAAATTCTTTTTGATAAAAGTAAATGCGGCTAATCTGATGCCGATTTCATCCTTAACTCAATTTATGTGGAATGTCGCTTGCGCCATTTTCAAAACAAACAGTTCATATGTTCAATGAACTTTTTTTTAATATTTGTGTACTGGTTCTATATAAACAGCAAGTAATAACATATCGAGCAGTTTCAGCAGCTCCAAGTAAATCCAAGAAATTATATCAAAGAAACACGAAAATGCTGCACATCTGGGAAGGAACTCATTTTATGGTTTCTATGAGAGGAAGAACGTATTCTGCTTGAAACACCTGAAATATATAATATTTGACGCATACAAATAACTGAGAGGAAGAACGTATTCTGCTTGAAACACCTGAAATATATAATATTTGACGCATACAAATAACTTAAATTTCCGAAACAAAGATTAATTGTATTTAAGAATTTTGGCTATGTATTGCTACACTAAATTAAAGGCACTTTTGAAATTTTTCACTTTCAAATTCTTAAACCATAACATTGTTTATGTGTAAACACATATTTCATTTGCGAAAATCAGTTCGCAAATATATTTTGTTGTAATGTACTAAGACTCGTATATGCGTGAATAAAAAAATTTTGGTTCCAAATATACATTCCCTCACAATTATGAAATATTTTGAACTTAATTTCCTTTAAGTAACTATTGAAATTAAAATAGGGAAAATGAACTCAATACTGACTTGAAATTATGCAAGTTCAGCATAATTTTGTCCTTATTGCAATTAAGTTTTTATTCAAATTTAGGAAAATTTATTTAAATTTATGCAAAAAGAAAAATTTTAATTTTTCTTGGACTTTTTTAGTCCATTTTTTGCGAATTTGGATCACCTCCTCCACCGCTCTCCACCATTTATATGTTTGAAACTCTTACCACTTCTTGCTCCTTGGATTAATCTCTTCTTATTTGTGTTAAGAATTGAAATTGATTATTACACACGAAATGTTCAATATTATATGTATAAAATTATACCTCCGCTCCGAATGTGATTCGAACCTTCCGTTTTGTGAGCCACATGTTTACCAAAAATTTGTTTTGAATTGAATTTGAACTCGAATTTGATAAAAAGATTGCCATTATTGAATGATAAATAGAGCTGCCATATACTATATTTATAGGCGACGAATAAATTTTATTATTTTAATCGGTTCGACTCTCGACCCGGGTGTAACATTTTTAATGTGTCGCCATAAATTTAAGTTTCTGCAAGTGACGATTTGCGCAAAAATAAAAATTGCGGAATGAAAAAGGAAATACAAAAATTTTGCATTTTTGGGACTACAGTATAGTCCGAAACTAGTTAATTTTTCATTGATTTTAGTATGTTTTCCTAATTTTGAGTTCAAATTCATGGACTCGAAATGAGGATTCATGATTATTTTTAGTTAAAATTTCCTAAAACTCATGCTTTCCATGTTTTGTTCATAATTTCCCTATGTCTATGTTGTCCACCGCATATGTCTAAATTTGATAAATTAATGCATATTCGAACTATTTTCAAGAAATATTATTTTAGTAAAAATATGTCCTCACTTTTAGTTAATGAACTATTCTGCATACCCCCAAAACAATAAATTTTAGTAATACTAAGTAAAATTTCCCCGTTTTAAGAAAAAAATAACTCAATATGAATAAAAACATTGAACTAAATTGGAGTACGGATTTTACTAAAATTTAGGGAATAAAAATAAATGAACTAGGCTGGAGAGAAATGAAAACAACTTGTCATCGAACGGAACGGAATGGAATCTTGTCGTCGTGGCCAAATTGTTCCTAATAGGAACCACAGGACCTTTATATATAGGGTGGCTGATGAAAGCTGCTACAAAAAAAAAATTAAAATACCTTTTTTTCTATTTAATGAATCTGGTTAATTTTTTTTTATTTTGCAGATTGATTTTTAGATTTAACAAAAATGGATAACTGTGATACTGAAACAAGAATTTGGATTGTCCGCCGCTATTACGTACTGAAGTCCGTAGTTTCGGTTCAAAGAGAGTATAGGGGCATGTTTGGCGGCAATCCTCCGAGCAGATGGACCATAAAGAGACTTGTTAACAATTTTTCCGAGCATGGGACAGTCAACAGAAGACCTTACCATCGAAACCCTTCAGTTCGGACGGAGAAAACAATCGCAGCTGTAGCTGATGCCATACAAAACAATCCAAGAGTTTCGACAAGAACCTTATCTGCTCAAATGGGTATAAGCAGACAGTCATTGCAGTCAATTATGCACAAAGATTTGGAATTATTCCCATATAAAATTCAAATGGCCAACAAAGTGAGCTCAGCAGACTTCCCGATTCGCTTGGAATTTTGCCAGAAGATGCTTCAAATGGTGGAAGAGGACGGAAACATGTTGAATTGTCTTTTCATGTCTGACGGGGCCCATTTCGATTTAAACGGCAACATAAACAAACAAAATTGTCGAATATGGAGTGCTTCCAACCCACAGATACTCCATGAGAAGGAATCGCATCCACTTCGTGTCACAGTGTGGTGTGCAGTTTCATCACGCTGTATTGTCGGGCCCTACTTCTTCGAAGAAAACGGCCACACCGTTACAGTTACTGCACTGAGAAAAAATTTGTCATAAAATTAAAGAAATGCTCCAAAGACATCCTTAGTCTTCAAAATAAGTACATTTTGTACTTAAAATTAAGAAAATGTACTTAAAAATAAGTAAATTACTTATTATTATTGAAATAATCTATATTTTAAGTACAAAATGTACTTATTTTAAAAACTAATGACGTCTTTGGAGCATTTCTTTAATTTTATGACAAATTTTTTTTCAGTGTGGAGGCCGTTACTTGAGCATGTTGAGAGAGTTTTTCTATCCAGAGTTACGCCGAATGAAAATTTCTTTCAACTCTGTGTGGTTTCAGCAAGATGGTGCAACTCCTCACATAGCCCGGCCTGTTATGACAGAATTGCGGCGAAAATTTTCCAATAAGCTGATATCCAGAAACTCCACATTCCGTTGATCCCCCAGGTCGCCTGACCTTACTGCACCTGACTTTTTCTTGTGGGGTTATAGCAAACAGGAAGTCTACAAAGCAAAACCAACAAATTTTAATGAACTGAAGCAATCCATTCGAGAAACAATTGCGGCTATTCCCGTCCCAACTCTCCAAGCAGTAATGAACAACTTTTTGGTAAGACGCATCAACGAGCAGGGGGGGCATTTAAATTCCATTATTTTTAAAACTAATTAAGCTATATTAAATTAAATTCAATGAGCTTTAACATGAATAAAAGAAAACTGAATTCCGTACACTGAGAAAAACGTTATTTGAGTTTCTTATTCATCAAGTACCATGTATATAGATACGCGTAAATAAGTTTATACTCTAAACTTCACACCACCTCACAAATAAATATCTGCGAATCATATAATGCTGATTATAACTTTATAAAGTTTTCTGCACAAATCAAGAAAGAGGGGTTGAAAATTTCCTCAGAAAAATAAAATCAAAAGCACCCAAAGCATAAGTTTACAAAATTGCGGACATGTGTACATTTATTGAGAGTTGCACAAGAGTTCTAGAAAATTCAAAATTTGCTTACACGGAAAAAATTACCTTTTTATATGTCTGAATTGAAAGATAATTTATTTGGAACACAAATATGTAAATATTATACATTTTAGAACAAATAAATTTTAATTGAAATTAAACAAAATTTATTTGGGACACAATGAGTATGTAAATAAGATATATTTGTAAACTAATTTTATCAAAATAAAATTAGCATATGCAAATAAAGTTATTGTTTAGGAATTTATCCAAAAATATTTTATTTAAACTTTGCTGAATATCGAATTTAAATTTTATTTTTTCAATAACATATATTTGAAACTGAATCAACTTTCCTACTAAAATACAAATGTTTAACTTCCAAATCATCACTTGGATTGACAACCATCAAGGCACCATGAAAAAAAATCGGTTCTGCAGTATATATTCTTAAACATATTCTGCTTGAAACATATATATGTTTAGGGTACACTCGAAATATATAATATTTAGTACACACCAATATTATATATTTGGGAAGATGATGTTCTAAGCAAATCCTTGTTTTTGTACTAATATATTTGTTATTCAAGAATTCAGAAAACATTCCTATATCGCCAAAATACATATTCCTATTTATGACAATTTTAAAGTATTTCAGTAATTTAAATAGAAATTCGAAATGTTTGTAAAATTTCTTTATTGTTTTACGTTTTTATTTGTTTTAATTTTCATTCGTTTTTAAGTTTTTCCGTGATTCAAAGTCATTTTTAATATTTTGTTAATGTTCGTAAAATTCCTTTATAATTTAAATCGCGTAATCTAGGAAAATAATATATTGTTCGATGAATTGACAACAAAAGACTACTTGGAATATTTAGAAATTCAAAATGTATTCTTTGAACAAAATGTAATATTTAATATGTTATATTAATTGTAAGATACGGGCTTTCCAACAAGAGGTGTTATTTTGAATCACCCGGTATTTCGGTAGCTGTCACTTTTGAAGCTTTTATTCTTTGGCAAGTAGAATCTACGTCATTACTAAACATGGAACGATACACGATTCAACAACGCATTGAAATTATTAAAATTCACTACAAAAATGGTGAAAATCTTGCAGTCACAGTTCCCAAAACTAAAGAATTTTTGGGTCGTCGTAAAGCACCTTGTCGGACCGCAATACAGAAATTGGTGGACAAATCCGAGGTGTTGGGAAAAGTTTGCGATGTAAAGAATAAAACCAATGCACGTCGCTCAATAACAACTGAAAATATTGCATCTGTAGCCCAAAGTGTTGAAGAAAACCCAGGTTTGTCCATTCCTCGTCGTTCTTTGGAATTGGGCATTCCACAAACGTCATTACACCGTATCTTGCATAAAGACTTGGGTCTTAAGGCTTATAAAGTTCAGTTAACACAAGAACGCAAGCCGGCCGATCATCGACAACGTCGTGTCTTTGCCGATTGGATGATTTTCACCCGGAATGCATGATTTTCATCCGGAATTCCTTTGAAAAATCATTTTGACTGATGAGGCCCATTTCCACCTCGGTGGCTACGTCAACAAGCAAAATTGTCGCATCTGGGGCTCGGAAAACCCAAGAGTTATTGTTGAGAAGCCTCTCCATCCTCAACGTGTGACTTTTTGGTGCGGTTTATGGTCCGGCGGGGTCATTGGACCTTGCTTTTTCGGAAATGAGGTTGGATCAACAGTTACGGTGAATGGATTGCGCTATCGAGAGATGATTAATGTTTTTTTATGGTCGGATTTGAATGGTATTGATCTGGACAACGTTTACTTTCAACAAGACGGCGCTATGTGCCACACAAGCAACGAAACCATTGTTCTGTTACGGGAAAAGTTTCCGGACCGTGTTATCTCCCGAAGAGGAGATCACAGCTGGCCACCGAGATCTTGTGATTTATCACCTTGCGACTTCTTCCTTTGGGGCCACGTGAACGATAAGGTCTACGCCAATAGCCCAGCGTCGATTCAAGACCTCAAAGATAGAATTCGTGAGGCTATCGAGGACATAGGGCAGCCACTTTGCGATTTGGTTATGGAAAATTTCATGAAAAGGATATGGTCCTGTAAGCGTGGTCGTGGTGGCCATTTGGCTGATGTTGTTTTTCATTATTAGCGGCATACCTTCCTCTTTATTATGAAATAAACATCCGATCATTTATCTCAAAAAATGGCATTTTTCTTATTCAAATCAAAATGTATTTGGCACAAAAGGTTAAGAGCTGACTGTGTGAGTACAAATGCTCGAAAATACAACAACATTTTGCACAGTGTAACGCTTTGAAGTTCCTATAGCCCTGTGAAAAATGGGCGTTATCACCACTCCCCATTTTATACCTCCCACACAAAATGGCCAAATCATACCAAAATTTAATTTAAAATTTATCATGACGTTAATATGTGTACCAGTGCACATAAACGCTTATAATTCGGAACAGTTCAATGAATTTAAACTATCTACAGTGCAGCGAAAAATAGATGTATTTGTTAAACCCCTTCTGGTACTTCCCACACAAGTTGACAGAATTATTCGCATAATATTCCACATTACATTACTCACAAAGTGAGGGTATACCTTAGTCGGTTATCCGACTGATACTTTCTTACTTGTTTAAATGTCCATTTATTAAAAAATTGCTCTCAATGTGTTCCATCCAATTCCAAAGAGAGGTTTATCTTAGGGCGAACAGGACAACAATTGCCACATCAATTTTCAAGATGAATGCTAATTTCAGAAAAATTCTGTCCTGTTCTTCGAGCAAATTAGAGTAAGTCCTGTTTTCAGAGTTTTTTTTGGGGTGAATCTACCAGAAGGCCATGAATATGCAAATTTATGGGAGAAGAGCGCGTTTTTGGATCACGTTTACAGTAGTCATTTACGTACACACATGTAGGTACGCTAACACACACACACTCACTAGTATTTGCTTTTGTCGGTGTTGGTGTTATTACAACTGTTATTATTACAGCTATTGCTGATTCTTCCTGTTTCTACTGCTGTCGATGTTGTTATTGTTTTGGTACACATATTTATTAATGTTTATATTTTGATTTTCAGTTCAAATTTACTTTCTCATCCCCATCCAACTCCCCCTCCCACCCAACACAATTGCATGTCAAGGGAACACCACTGACGGTCGCTGCCGATATCGATGATGATGACGATGTTGATTTTTCTCTGTGAGTGTGTGAGTGCGACAATTTGTATTGCTATTATTATTAGCCGTACAAATAAATTGGTAAATAATAAATATTTTCCTGTTAAATACTATTAGTATTGAGTACGATTTCATTGTGTGAGTACTATTTGCATTCATAAATGTTTATAGCAAGCTCTCTTTCATTCTAGATAGAATTTCCATAACTTTAGAATTCTGACATTGTAAGTCATAAATGCGCGCTGAAAAATCGATTTTGTAGTACATTGTATAAACATATTCTGCCTGAAACATTCATATAATTAGAGTACGCGCTAAATATATAATATTAAATATAACCAAATATTTTATGTTTGTGAGAATGTTGTTATTTTGTTTTTGCACTTAGGCTCAATATCGTTATTGTTGTTTTCAGTATATGAAAACAACTTTGTTAAAAATTAAAGAAAAAGTAAGTGAGCTGTATTGGGGGTGGTTGTAATGATTGGATAGACAGATCAGTTTCGGGAGCCACCAAACTCCCATTATCAATATCCTTATTACAACGATTACTTCAGTCGAAATTATTAGAATATATACGCACAGCCAAGTGTTATTAAACGAGAACTGTTTGCTAAAAGCGCATATCGCCAAAAAAAAAGACAACTCAGTAATCATCATCCCTTGTGCATGCACCAACTTCTACTCTCGTGAGTCTTTACAATGTAAAGAATTCACACGAATGTTTTGCTGTAGTTGACTATGCAACAACAACGTATTAGGTCGTGCCCTACCATTTCTTTTTGTTTTTTGTTTTATTCGATCTGCTTTCATAGTACATTCTTTGTTTTTGCTCTTAGGCTCGAGATGATTATTGTTGTTTTCAGTATATGAAAACAACTTTGCTAAAAATTAAAGAAGAAGTAAGTGATATGTATTGGGGGTGGTTGTAATGGTTGGATAGACAGATCTGTTTCGGGAGCCAAAAACCATGTTTCGGGGGCCAAAAACCATTTTCAAATGGTACTTATATCATTCAAATCTGATATTCCGTTCAAAAATTATGCGGACTTCAAAATGGTTACATTTGTAAAAAAAATGTCGTAGGTGACCAGCATGGGCACCCTATAAAATATAAACCGCTATGAATTTGGACAATCGGTAAAAGGTAATGAGTCTGCATGGTCTTCTAGTATACATGTGTAACCTTTCAAATCGAAAGGGTCAAATATTTAAATTGTAATTTTTAGGTCGTTTTATTTGGAATTACCCAAAAGAACATTTTTTGGCATTTACTGTTTGAAAACGATACAATGTAAATGTTGACCATGACAGGTGGTCTATTAGGATGGTCCAATTTTGGGCGAATGGTATCACACGATCTAGGTGGCCAATTGACCGTAGTAAAACGTGCAATTAAGTGCTCACCAAATTATTTCTCAACAAGGTCATTGTTCACGCTGTATGACTCGTATTGCCGGCTTGTTAAACTTCTGTTAAAATGGTACGATAACGGTTACCATTGACGGTATCATTCTGATTTTCCTCATTTGTTAAGAAATTTTGTTTATGAACGTATCCATTAAGCCAGAAATGTGCTTCATCACTGAACAACATTTCACGATTAAACACCGGATTTTCATTGAGTTTTTTCAGAGCCTATTCACTGAAAATAGAGACGGTATGAGTCTTGAGTCTTTCCTTGGTATGAGTCTTTCCATGATGACTTGTCAAACAATTCTGAACAAAAATGACAATGCAGTTTGAAATGAGTGATCTGTAAAAAAAGGCATATTGAAAATCAAACCTCAAGATGAATCACGGAATATATATGAGGGACCTCGAGCTTGAAATAATTAAAAGGACAAATTAATAATGAAAAACGTCGAATAAAACAAAAAACGTTAATTATGAGGGTTATATCTAAATCTGAACCGATTTTCACCAATTTCGGCACAATCGGACGATAAATACGACCTTATCTTTGATTACAACGACAGATGGATGTTACAAACATATGCAGAAATTCATAACAGACTGTATAATAATAAAAATAATATAATTAGTGCCTATAACAATTGACTACATACTACATTTTTAACTGGAAGGTACAATTCGAAATGAAGGAAAAATCGAAAAAATCAGCAACATTTTGAATATATTTTTTAAATAACATATAGTTGGAGAAATTACTAAACTATAATTATACCCTCACTTTAGTGTGACGAGGGTATATATCATTTGCTACGAAAAAAAGTGTAACACATCGAAGGAGTGATCTAAGACCCTAAGTATGTTCAGCGCATATTCGTTTTGGGTCATTTTAAGACGAATGAGCAATGTCCGTCCGTCTGTCTGTCTGTCTGTCTATCTGTCTGTCTGTCTGTCTGTCTGTCTGTCTGTCTGTCTGCTGGCTGGTGCGCACGATAACTCTCGAAAGGAGTAACCGATTGACTTCAAATTTGGTACGTGGTAATATTTTTTTCTATCTCCGGCTAAGTTCGAAGATGGGCCATATTGGTCCACTCCTTCTAGTACCTCCCCCACAAAGTGTTAAAATGTTGTGAAATATTGAATCTTTAAAAACTGCTATACTACTTATCCAAATCTTCTGAAATTCCACACATAGCATTAGTTTATTAGTCGCTATTAACTCGAGAAAAATGGGCCAAATTGCTGCGCCCCTTTTGGTACCTCCCACACAAATGCACCATTTTGCACCAAAAGTTAACAGCTTATAACGTTAATACCAGTGTATAAAAATACTTGAAATTTTGTACAGTGTAATGCTTTTATAGTGTCTATAGCCCTGTGAAAAATGGACGCTACTGCCACGCCCCTTTTTGTACCTCCCACACAAAGGTACCATTTCTCACAAAAAGTTAAGAGCTCACAGCATGAGTACCAATGCACGAAAATGCAACAACATTTTGCACATTGTAACGTTTTTGAAGTGCCTATAGCCCTGTAAAAAATGGCCGTTATCGCCACGCCCCTTTTTGTACCTCCCACACAAAATGACCAAATCATACCAAAATTTAATATCTCATAACGTTAATATACTAGGCAAATAAACGCTTATATTCGGCGCAGTGCAATATATTTAAAGTATCTACTATTCAGCGAAAAATAGGTGTATTTGTTAAAAACCTTCTGGTAATTCCCACACAAATTGACAGAATAATTCGTTTAATATTCCATATTACATTACTCACAAAGTGAGGGTATACCTTAGTCGGTTTACCCGACTGAAGCTTTCTTACTTGTTTTATTTTATTTGAGAAAATTTGTTGGCAAATAAACACTGTGAATAACATAAATAAGGAATCCAAAATTTCCAACTTTGAACGAGAATATTTCTTGAACGGGATATTGTACGGAAATATTTTCCTGAAAGGAAATCTATTTTTACAAAGGAGACATTTCAGAGAAGGCGGGGTTATGGTATGGGGTGCCATTGATTTTGGTTTATGGCACTATTGATTTTGGTTTTGAAACAGACAAAATGACAGGAGCATCATACAAAAGGATTTTGAAAGGTGCGTTTCCACACTTCATGGAATTGTTTGGATCCATACCATGGATCTACCAACACGATAATGCTCCAATCCACATTGCCAGAGCTGTAAAACATTGGATTCGTGAACAAATCGTGGAACTTTTAAATTAGCTCTCATATTCCCAATATCATTTTACAACGGACAATGTCTGGGGATGGATTTTGCGAAAAGTGTATGAAGGAGCACGCTGAAAAAAAATCGATTCTGTAGTATATAGTCCCAAACATATTCAGCTTGAAATATACATATGTTAATATTTGACACACACAAATAGTATATGTTTGGAAGGATATTGTTTTAAACAAAAATATGTTTCCATTCTAATATCTATTTTTTTTGGAACTAATATTTCCGAAACAATTATTTTTTGTATTTAAGTATTATGGCTTTATTTTAAAGACAAGTTATCTGTTTTTCAGAAGTGCAAAGTGCAATTTTTTCATAAATTTTATATGTTTGTAAAATTCAATAAAAACGTAAGTCGTAAAATCTTTCGAAACTATAAATTGCATTGATAGATTGACGAAAAGTGATGAATTGGAAGAGGAATTGGAATTAAAAATTATTGATGTAAAACAAAAGCTTATGCTGCTAAAGACATTTTTGACTATAAAAATTAAACGAAATCTAGGAAAAATCGAAAAACTCACCAAAGTTTTAAAAATTATTTTTAAATAAAATATATTTGGAAACTTCTTATACAATAACTTTGTTTGTGTGGAAACACATTATTTATTTGTGAAGGTCAGTTTGCAAACATATTATGTCCTAATATATTAATATATGTGTTCCAAACAAAATTTTTTGATTTTCAAATAAAATGCATTTGTTAACAAATATATAATATTTAAAAACTTAGTTTTCTTTCAATCCAAACATATCAAAAATGGCTATTTTCCCCCGTGTGGTAAGCAGTTTAAATCAAAAGAGTCCTTTAAAGATGCAATAAGAGAAGCAAGAGCTCAATAACTTTGAATTGCATATACGGGGCAAAATCGAATTTTTGATATGTTTGAATCGAAAGAAAATATATTTTGGAACAAAAATTTTTAAAAATTATTTTTTTTTTGTGAGCAAATACATTTTATTTGAAAATCAGAAAAATATTTTTGCAAACTAATTATCTCAAACAAAATATGAGTTTAAATTATAAATAAAATTATTGTTTAGGAAATTCTCCAAAATTTTGTTTTTTTGTTAAAAAAGATTTATTAAACATGGCAGATTTTTCGAATATCATTTTTAATTTTTTATTGATTTCGAGTTATAACTTAGAATTTAAAATGACGTAAGTAACAATAACATTTGTTTTAAAGCCCTAATTATACCCTCACTTTAGTGTGACGAGGGTATATATCATTTGCTACGGAAAAAAGTGTAACACGTCGAAGGAGTGACCTAAGACCCCAAGTATGTTCGGCGGAAATCCGTTTTGGGTCATTTTAAGTCGAATGAGCAATGTCCGTCCGTCTGTCTGTCTGTCTGTCTGTCTGTCTGTCTGCTGGCTGGTGCGCACGATAACTCTCGAAAGGAGTAACCGATTGACTTCAAATTTCGTATGTGGTAATCTTTTTTTCTATCTCCGGCTAAGTTCGAAGATGGGCCATATTGGTCCACTCCTTCTGGTACCTCCCCCACAAAGGGTTAAAATGTTGTGAAATATTGATTCTTTAATAACTGCTATTATACGTATTCGAATCTTCTGAAATTCCACACATAGTATTAGTTTGTTAGTCGCTATCAACTCGAGGAAAATGGGCGAAATTGCCACGCCCGTTTTGGTATCTCCCACACAAATGCACCATTTTGCACTAAAAGTTAAAAGCTTATAACATTAATACCAGTGTTTAGAAATACTTGAAATTTTGTACAGTGTAATGCTTTTATAGTGCCTACAGTCCAGTGAAAAATGGGCGTTATTGCCGCTCCCCTTTTGGTACCTCCCACACAAATGCACCATTTTGCACCAAAAGTTAACAGCTTGTAACATTAATATCAGTGTATACAATTACTTGAAATTTTGTACAGTGTAATGCTTTTATAATGCCTATAGTCCAGTGAAAAATGAGCGTCATCACCACGCCCCTTTTTGTACCTCCCACACAAAATGGCCAAATTATACCACAATTTAATATCTCAACGTTAATATACCAGTCCATATAAACGGTTACAATTCGGTACAGTGCAATGTATTTAAAGTATCTACTGTTCAGCGAAATATAGGTGTATTTCTTAAACCCCTTCGGGTAACTCCCACAAAAATTGACAGAATAATTTGTGTAATATTCAATATTACATTACTCACAAAGTGAGGGTATACCTTAGTCGGTTTACCCGACTGAAACTTTCTTACTTGTTTTTAATTTCTGTTTATTCCATATCATTTGTTGTCAACCCATCAATGAATGTATCATTATGCAAATAATACGATTTCAATTATAATGGAATTTTACGAACATTTAAAATTTCTGAAAAAAAATTAACATTGAATTACTGAAAAACATTAAACTTGACTTATAATCAGGTAATATTTATATGCATTAGGGTATTCACAAAATACCTAAATTGTGTTTTATTTATCAGTAATTCAAAGTTAATTTTATAGAAATTGTTAATGTTTGTATAATAATAAATAACAATAATTGAAATCGTATAACCTTGTATAAAAATAAATTACTTGGAGGAATGACAACTAATGATGGCTTGAAATTTAAATGATTGATGTAGAACAGAAATTAAAGCTGGGAAGTACAATTCGAAACCAAGGAAAACTTAAAACTGAAATTCGAAAAAGTCTGCAAAAGTTTTCTTTTAAATATATATTTTTTTAAAAGAAAACTATTTATAAAAATACATATAATAAATATCTTTTTATGAAAAAATTAAATTAATTTTAATTTTTTTCACGCTATTCTTTAGAAAGTGGACAATATTGGTGAAGAAAATAGTACTCTTCCGATATCTTGTTTAAAAGATATCTTCGCTTAAAGTTCGATTCCTCATCTATGTGAGAGGCAGTGTATTTTGTTGTAATATATTAACATATTCGCTCCAAAATTTTTTTATTGATTTTCAAATAAAATGTATTTTTTCAAATATATATATAATATTAACAAAATATTGCTGCAAATATATTTTGTTACAATTGAAACATATCAAACAATGACGATTTTTTCCGATTTACGAATGACAGTTTTTCAATAAATATTTCATTCAATCTTTTATTCATCTCACATCTGTTAAGTCTCATCGTGCCAGGGCTGCTTGAAGTGCTAATTGTCACTCTAACCGATTCAACGTCCAATCACCCACCCATTGGATGTGATTCAAGTGGAACCAGTTGAAGCAAAATCATTTCACTATCGCGATAATTATAAAAATCTGCTTATCATAGATAATGGACGAGTACATAACATAAATTAACAGATAATATCCATTTAAACTTTAATTAATATTACTCATACTCACCGATAGGAGGAGTACTGTCTACTCATGCGAAGCGCCCTTTCCTCTGCCCGTCGCCCATGAGATGCCAAGATGTGGAAATACGTATAAATGTACTCGAATGTACGGGGAGAAAAAATATGGGGACTCAACAAATAATTGTCATAAAACTTAAGTGATTCATTTTCTATAAAATTTATGATACTCTCGAGTTAAGAACTCGCATCGTTCCCCGACACACACAGAATACCGGACACATGAAATGATTCTAGGCAGAGATATGGGGACAGAACCAGGGAGGTGGTGACTGGGAAAAGATGGAGCCTAGGGTCGAAGCACTGGGCGTATGGGCTGCATGTTGGATGTTGCCGCTTCTGTTGCTGTTGTTGCTGAATCATTAATTTAATCTAAAACTTTATGTTTAAGTTTGGTTTATTGGAGCTACGCCAAATGCATCTGGGCCACACAATACGGAATACGAAGGAGATGGTTGATAGGCTGACTGGATTGTGGAATGGGACGGCATGGCTGGTAATGGTAATGGTGACGGCGACTGGTTGTGTGCTTGGCTTAAGACTATTGCCAGCAACCAACAGAGCGTGCAACAACAATTCACCAACAACAATGTTTTATACAAAATATGCAGGAATTTATGTCGGTTGCTTTGTGTTCGTGGCCCGTACATTGTTCGCCTAGTAAATATGTGTGTGTGCGTATGTTCGCGTCTGTGTGTGTGCCTGTGTATTAAATACAAAGCGTTCGTTCATAGGCGTCGTTTGTTGCAGAGTCAACCGAGCATTGAGCAGGAAACTGTTGAGCAAATATTTTATGCAAATGCATACCACGCTGCACTTTGCTGAGGATAATGCTGGTAGTAGCTGTAGCTGCGCAAGCTGTTGGAGCTGCAGTCCGTCTGACAACTTTCTACGTTGGAGGGCTGTTACGGTGCAATAGTTGTATTGTGTAGTGGTTGCCACTTACCACTGCCGCATGTACTTGCACCGCTTCCACAAATACATGCATACTAACCATAGCCCCATATCCAAACACACACCCGCACAAACACAAATAGGCATATAAACGAGCCAACCCGCACGGGAGCGGTATGAACAAGCATGGAATAAATAATTTTCGTCCTGCTCAAATAAATCTCCACTCATTATTATCGGAGTATATTGAAGAACGAAACAATTTGTTCTCCATTTTGCGAGAAGTCAATCTAATAACATACTTCCTAATGGACAAAACATATAGTACTGTTTTACCATAAATTCTTAAGCACGAGGATTAAAACAAGTATGAAAGTTTCAGTCGGGTAAGCCGACTAAGGTATATACGAGTACACTAGGGATGTAACGAAAGTGAATGGAAGCGAATACTGAAAGCGAATGCGAAAGCTAATAATGCAAAGATGGTTTTTGCGAAAGCGAAAGTTAAAATGACGAGAATAGTTCGCGTTCGCATATGCGAATGCGACCACATGGTATTGTATATGAGCAATATTAAATAGTCATGGTGTGGTAGTCTGTTTTACGACTATAATTGTTATTGAAATGTATTTTATTTAAGAAATATTTTGATTTATATTTTCAGTTGAAAACATCATAAGTAGCATTACTCATATTTTACTTTGAATAAAAAATCAAATGCATTGCACGGTTGCAAGTCTCCAAATCAAATGTATTTGGACTTTCAGCTAAATGCTAAAGGGGTCTCAGTGATCAAGAATTGTTAAATGGCGTGGTGGAGAATAACGTACTTTATTATACCATGCGATGTAATCGGATAAGCTCGAGTCGACCTTTTGATAACGCTCGTATCAACTAAAATTTGCTACATTGTAGTTAGATATGTTTTCACACTAATTTGGGAGAGATATAGTTCGATTAGACTTAATAAAACTAAAATCCAGTTTTATGTACGGTTCGAAATCTTACTGGACATCGAATAGCTGATTTAGCAGTTCATACACATAACTCTTAAACGACTTTTTAAAGTACTGAAAGAATGAAAAATACTTTGAAGAATGAAATACTTAGAATCAAAAATTGGTTTTCCCTTCCCTTACTTAGTACGGACATTAATACTGTTCAACATTGAACACACCCATAACAATAGTAGAATTGAACATACACTATTAATACCACGTGGATTATGAAACCTAACCTCTATAGCATTAGTTTGTAACGGGAATTCAAAATTGCTTCAGTTTTCACCATGAAGTGGTCAGACAATGAGAACCACATCGCTGTTATAGCGCTTTTTATACGCTCACTTTAGTGTGACGAGGGTATATATAATTTGCAACGGAAAAAAGTGAATCACATCGAAAGAGTGACCAGACCCCAAGTATGTTCGGCGGAAATCCGTTTAGGTCGAATGAGCAATTTCCGTCCGTCTGTCTGCTGGCTGGTGCGCATGATAACTCTCGAAAGGAGTAACAGATTGACTTCAAATTTGGTATTTGGTAATATTTTCTTCTATCTCCGGCTAAGTTCGAAGATGGGCCATATTGGTCCACTCCTTGTAGTACCTCCCACACAAATGGTTTACATGTTGTGAAATATTGATACTTTAATAACTGCCATACTACTAATTCGAATCTTCTGCAATTCCAAACATAGTATTAGTTTATTAAAATGGGCGAAGCTGTCACGCCTTTTGGTACCTCCCACACAAATGCACCAAAATTAACAGCTTATAACATTAATACCAGTGTTTACAAGTAGATGAAATTTTGTACAGTGTAATGCTTTTGTTGTCTAGTGAAAAATTGCCGTTATTGCCACGCCCCTTTTGGTACCTCCCACACAAAGGTACCATTTTGCACAAAAAGATATGAGCTTACAGTATGAGTACCAATGCACGGAAATACAACAACATTTTGCACATTGTAACGCTTTTGAAGAACCTATAGCCCTGTGAAAAATGGGCGTTATCACCACGCCCCTTTTTGTAAATCCCACAAAAAATGGCCAAATCATTCCAAAATTTAATATCTCATAACGTTAATAAACCAGTGCACATAAACGCTTATTATTCATCACAGTGCAATGTATTTAAAGTATCTACTGTTCAGGGAAAAATAGGTGTATTTGTTAAACCCCTTCTTGTACCCTCCACACAAATTGACAGAATAGTTGGTGTAATATTCCATATAATATTAATCACAAAGTGAGGGTATACCTTAGTCGGTTTACCCGACTGAAACATTTGTACTTGTTAAGTGTGGAATAAAAAAAGCAACATTTTCAAAACGCTCCGTCCGCTGGGGATTAGTCGTATGTTCATCTACCGGTGCATACAATTTTTAGAGGAGACTGGAGATGTCAAAGACCGCCACCGGTCGGGACATCCTCGGACTGTTCGAACGCCGCAGGTCATCAAAGCCGTCAAGAATTTTGCGAAATCCGCTCCAAAAACAGCCCATGAGATTAATATTAAGCAAAAATCCATTATATGAATTGGGGCTTTCAAACGCCGTACTGGACATCTGATGACTGCAGCACGCTGATAACTTGCATAGAAAAATCTTGTTCACTGATGAAAGGAAGCATCTGAACTGATTCCAGGGGTAGAAAAGGCTTCAGTCATGGTTTGGTCGGGTGTCTCTTACGAAGGGATCACTAACTTGCATTTCTGTGAACAAGGTGTGAAAACATCGGCCAAAGTTTGCCAAGAAACCGTTTTGGAAGCTGTTGTGAAGCCACTCAACCATTCTTTATTCCAAAAGCAGACATGGACTTTCCAGCAGGATTCTGCGCCGGCCCATAAGATTGACCCGACATAGCTTCGAAACAATCTATCGGCTTTCATTAATTTGAAGAATGGCCCTCTGGAAGCCCTGATTTAAGCCCACTGGATTACAAATAGTGGACAGTTTTAGAGGACATGGTCTGCCACAAAAGATACCCCAACATCAATTATCTTAAGACTGCTTTGATTGATGATTGGCCAGTGAGACTTAACGCATGTGTGAAGGCCAAAACTGGACATTTCGAATGAATGCTTACTTTTTATTTACAATATATATCAATAAATATATTCAAGAAATTTTGTACAATAGCATTCATTAATTTTAATGTTATTGCATAAAATGTGCGTAATAGTATTTATGTCCCTACTAAGTAGTTCTGCATATTTTTAATCTTTGTATCTTTTAAGAGGCTTCCGAAACGACAAAAATCGTATTTCTTACCACGGGCCAAAAAATTATAATGTGAATAGTCCGTGATTTATACAAATCTCAAGTCTATACATAAGCCAAATTTCAGCATTCTAGCCCTTAAATGGGCCAAAGTGGGTAAAAATCACTTTGCGTAAAATCACATCCGTTGGAGATCGGTATATAATACATATACATTTGTAGGCCCATAGCTCTTAAGGGACTATTTAAGAGCTAAAAGAGAGAAAATTGCTGTGGTCAATGCTACGCGGTCCACATTCTGAAAATGCAAATTGACACCGTTAAATAAATATGTTAATTGTAAGTGCTGAGGGAAATATTTTGAAAATGCTCGGTTTTGTTTATTTATAAATTAGTTAATGGATTTATAGATTCTCCCTCGCTTCTTAGACTTAATGGCTTTAACATTCCTGTTAAATCATTACGCTATAATGCCTATTTTTATATACCTTTTCATAGGAGTAACTACTCTTCTTTTGAACCTGTTTTAAAGTCATTAAAAGAGTTTAACAATATTAGTAAACAATTTAATTTCGATTTTTCACACTCATTAAACAAATTTTGTGAAACCTTAGATTAAATTTATTTTTAATTTCTAGTCTGTAAGGATTGTAATCCATAGACCTCTGTTAGACCTCAGGGTGGACATTGAATAGTTTTTTTTCGCGAAAATTACTTAGCGAAAATCAAAAACCAAAGTAGCCTATTTAAATTTCCGGGTATTGGTCAATCTGTTCACCAAGTTTCAAGAAAATAGGTTCAGCCGTTAAGGTTTTGTGCTGGCACAGACAAACACACGTTTTATAATAGGCATGTTTTCGTTACAAGCTACCGATTTTAGTTCAGCAGTTTGCGAAGAAAATAACTTTGTTCCACAACTGGCGCATAATCAGTAAGTGGTTGATTTCTACTATCAGGTAACAATGGTGTTACGAGTTTGAATAATGAACAATGCGAAACAGTCAAAAAATTCGTGAAATGTATTTATAAAACATAAATTTACTATTCTATGTTCAATTATTTAGACTCTTTTTCCAAATATTAAAACAAATTTTCCATACTTGTTGTTCGTTTCCCCGTTAATTCAAATTAATCGATAACAATATCTCAAAAAATGAGATGCAATATGGTTATGGCTCTAAACTAAAAATCACGATGTTGCGAACCCATCCCCAAGCAAAACATTTCTAAACATACGAGTATATGGCGACAACAAACTTGTGTCGCAAGCCTCATGTCGCTGAGACAAGTCGCACCATGTAAATTGCGTTTATGATATTTATGTATACCCTCAATTTGGTGGAGGAGTATATCTGTCGTTTTCGGGAATAACAGCACATCTCAAAAAATTTAAATGTTCCGGAGAACCAAAATTCTTTTGCTCTCGCAGTACATCAGATACTAAAAGAGAGAGTTTGGACATACCCAAAGTGTCATACTTGTATGTGGATCAATAGATAATGATTACATGAATACACTTATACTAAAAACCCGAAATCAAAATTTTCTGACATAGGTGGTTATTCCAGAAAACCAAAGACATGCGAGTATTAATTGCTACGGGCCAAAAGTGTAACACATCGAAGGAGTGACCTAAGGCTCAAGTATGCTTGGCGGAAATCCGTTTTAGGGTCATTTATATTCTGGAAAAAATGAAGCATTTTCTTTTTCAATTTTCCTGAGAATTTCACTTTTTAGAAAATTTAAATTTTTAAAATTGTAGTTAAGATAAATTCGAGGGACTACATTATTTCAACTTAAAATTTAAATCGAAAATAGTTGCAGATTGACTTACAATTTTGTAAGTGGTAATATTTTTTTATATATCATGCTAAGTATGAAGCTGAGTCATATTGGTCCACACTTAGGTAGGTGCTAGCTCCCCCACAAAGGGTCAAGTGAATTGTTGATTCTCTATTATCTTATATTATCTTATCATATCGGAATATACAGCAATTGCACACATAATAATAGTTTTAATAAACACTATAAGCTTGAAAAAATGGGCGAAATTGTCTAGCCCCTTTTTAGTACCTCCCACACAAACAGACCATTTTGTACAAAAAGTTAACAGCTTATAACTTTAATACTATACAAATACTTACAATTTTGTGCAGTGTATACTTTTACAGTACGTATACTTATAGTGGTGTGGATAATGGAGCCATAGATTGTGCTAAAAATGCAAAAACTATTTTTAATTTTTTGTGATTTTAGTTATATGGATGGGAAAAAAGGACCGTTTGACCAAAGTGTCAAAATGCAACACGCACCAACTCGGAAACTTGAAATTTTGTGTCATAACTACTATCCTGTAAGTCTAAGCTTGGTGCAAGATTCATCCAGATCAGAAGACATCTGTTTTAAAAGTTCACTAACTTGACATTACCCCATATAACAGAAAAGTAATTGAACTGTAAGTAAGAGTTCAAAAGACACCCTAGAATATTTTAGTTTGTGCTATTCCAATAAGTGAGATTTGATCTAAAATCACTGTATTTTCTTAAACTTTTTTCCCACAATTTATGACGTTACGTCGTACATTTATAACCAAAGTACGTTTCATTTAAGGTACTAAGGCTGGTGTTGTGGTACTAGTATGGAAATTATTTTGTGTTTATAATAAAATATGTCGACAATATATTATGCAAAAGACCAAATCCAGCCCTCTTACTCACACACACCACCATACACAGACGCACACAGTTAGGCCCAAACATGTGCAAATGTTCATTTATGTATACATATACTCGTACATAAGCATAATTTTATAAAGGATGTCTACATGCATATGGGGGCCATAACTTTAAAATGCACGAATGCATTCCTCTGTGATGGCGATAATGATAATACCCGTAGTTGTAATTGCACTCCATCTCTCAACAGAATTCCCATTATCGCCAAAAATTGCATTAGGAAACTTTAAATTGTAGTAGTAATGTTAGTTCTGATACAGCATGTTCTTCTATGTTAAAAATGGTTCATCGAGAAAGATCGTTTCTTACAGGATGGGTGTATGTCATTTATTAGGAATAAAAGAGCTGCACATCGAAGAAGTGGCCTAACATCTCGTATGCGTTTGGGGCAAAATCTGTTTTGTGGTTTCTTAACCTTACGTGTGTGTTTGCTTTCTCACCTTAAAAATGCTCACATTTCTGTAATAATAAATAACGGGTTTTCCAATAGGGATGATATGATTTTGAAGTGACGTTTCGGCCATTTGTAATATGTCATGATCTGTCATATGTTTTTCATTGTATTCAGTAGTGTTTACAATTTCATCATGGAGAGAACAACGTTTACAAATTATTCAGTTTTACAATCGTTCTCCAATTGCAACTTTTCGTCCACTTTTGCCATTTTATTGTCGTAATAATCGTTCAAGTGTGCCTGTTGACAATTTTGAATTGTTGACAATTTTGAGCTTACATTTTCTTTGCATAATGTTCAAGTGCGAATAAGACAAAGAACCGCTCGAAGTAATGCAAATATTGCTGCCGTTCAGGCAAATGTTGCTGAGACCACAATTTGTCGATTCCAAGGCGTTCTCAGCAACTGGGTTCAACGAATTCGTTCCTGCAGAAGAAGTCGTGGAGGCCATTTGAATGACGTTTTATTTAGAGCTTAATTGTATCGATTGTACTTCACATTAAATAAAAAAACTTTTGAATTTCCTTAACAATAAGTGTGTTTTTTTTTAAAAGAAATCATATCACTCTTATTGGAAAACCCTGTATATGAAATCGTCGTGATTGAAAACCGTACCGAGCAAGAAAACGCAACTCTGGACAATAAGATCTTTGATTGTTTATCTCTGAAAATAACGGTATCTAATCGATCTTCGTTTTTAAGATTTTACTCTTTGCTATTAGAGTATGGGTTCTGTGACCACTATGATTGAGATTGAGACAATGATGCCATCATCAAACAATGATTTTTTTAGCCTAAAAAATAAATACACCGTTTTTTGTGAAAATAAACAAGAAATGGCACCATTTGTATGACAGCGCCATCTAGCGTGAGTTTTAGGTAAAAATAAATATCAACAAGGAAGAAAGTTCAGTCCGGTAAACGCACTCATGAATTCTTAATTGCATAAAACGCACTAATGAATTATTTTTTGATTTATTTAAAGTTTTCTCAATTTAAATTGCATTTAATAACATTAAAGTATGTATGGGTCGCTTGATAATACACTAAAGCTATGTACACACGATTGTCAGATCTTGTAACGTTGGCAGAAAAGGCATTGTAAGACAATAATGCTGGTAGACATCTGGTAAGCGTGTAAACACACAATGTTAGCATTGTGAGATAATTTGCAGACACTTTTGATTGTCAGATATGCGAAGTTTATGCATGTGACAATTGCGCTATTGTCAAAGAAAAATTTTATTGGCAACTCTGTCCAGTTTCTTACAATCGTCTGAACTTACAATTCATCTTTGCCTAACATTCTGTCATTGTTCGTACATTTGCAGCACTTTAACAGAGTGGATAACGTCCTCCGATCGGACAATCGTGTGTACATAGTTTAAGTTAGAGGCGTAAAGTTGCGCAAAGTCACGAAAACTAATTTTTTTCCAGATTTCAGTATAATTTCGCAACTTTCACAAAACAAATGTTGTTTCAATCAACATTACCTACAAGCTCTGTGTCCAGGGTTTCTGGACTTTCGCTTTGTGTTAACAATTCACATATGCAATTCGTCATTATGCAAGAAACTCTTGATATAATACGATTTCAATGATAAAGAAATTTTAAATTGCTTTATTTAAGGCCCTATTGAACTAATAATAAATATATTCCTTCGATAGCAATTTATGAATACGGTCTTTAGTGTGGAGTTATTTCTATGTAAGTGAATTCTAGCAGATTTTTAAAGTAATTCCAAACTATGTTGTATTCCCAATCTCCAACACTTTTAATGTATTCGATTGCAGTGTTCAGGAGAAAGGAGAGGTATGTGGCGCAGAAAAGAGAAAAGTTAACAAATTATGCTTACATTGCATTAACAAACTATTTCTTCGTACAAATTGGGCACTGCATTGGTAAATAAAAGACACTTTTTTCTCGCCGTACCGCACCACAGTTGCAGTGTCAGATAAGAAGGACAAAAAATAATGGCAGCATGTATTTGCCATATGATGATTGCGCGAAAAGTCCACCATCATCGTCGCCCTCATCGTGGGTACCAATGGCACTGTCATCCGACATCCCCTCAAACCCGGCATTTTGACATGCAAACCAGTCACTAGTCCAGTCGCCAGTTGCAGCTACAGCTCCAGCGACACCATCGGTACCACCGAGTTTTAACTATTTCATAGTTGTCGAATTGTTGCCGCCGTCGTTGTTGTTTTATTATGTGTTTTTTATTTGATTGCTGCCGTTGCTGTTGTTGTTGTAGTTGTGCAATCAGTCAGTCAATCAATCAATCAGAGCGTAAGTCAAACATTGACTTACAATCCAATCTGCACTCGTCGAAGCTGCGCGCATTAAATTGCCGTGTTTACTTGACAACTACCTACACGGCAATCACCTAGCCCACACGGACTCCTCCGCTCCATCCCTTGCCACCCAGGCCAACCCTCTCTCAACTGTCACATGGCCTTTCCGTTTCCCGTCCCCACCAAATCTCACCTGACATTCCATCTTGGCTTATCTGGTGCCCATAATTTAACATGATTGCCTAGTTGTTTGTCGGAATGACAAAGTCGAAGGTAGTTGTAAAAAGGACATCTTGGGTACATCGCAAGTTGCAATGCGTTAATACGCCTAGGAAATATTCGGAAATGTCAACACATTATGGCCTCTGTTAAAGAGATGATGCAAATTGAAGGATGGAGTATGAAACAAATAAGAGTGTAACGTATGGGTATTGTGATAAGGTCAATGTGGTAGTCTTTACACCCATATTATGTATGAATAGACGCGTCGTTACGTCCAAGTAATCGAAGTACTGCTCGAAAATATGAACCGATTTTAAATCAATCGAACGGAAACGTTCATCCAGTAATCATGAGCATGGTTGTTATGAACATTGTATGATCACGATGAGCGAACGTTATGCTGTACGAATATGTCTGCGTTGTATGTCTTAAGGCCGGGTTAGGCAAACGAAACGGTAACTTAATTTTAGCGCAACCGTAATGTTGGTATTATCTATTTATTTATATATTATTATATCTATTATTATCTATTATATTATGAGTTTGTCCGTCCGTCCGTCTCCTATATTCAAATTTTTCATGTGCACACTACTCTTAATGGAGATGCGAAAACAGCCATTCGATGTCCAGCCAGAGGTCACACCGGACATAAACCAGCGTCTTGACGTTTCTAAAGCCTTTTTAGATTATATCGCCCACCACTTATTGTAGTATCATAACTAACGTAGTCAGTTCGGCCAATTCTCAGACTGTGGTCAGTTTAGCAGTGACCAAAGCAATTTTTTGTCTTTATATAAAAGTCCCTTTAGAGCTATGGTCCTACTAATTTATTTGCGTATACTTATCACCAACGGATGCGATTTTACACCAAGCTACATTTCACCGCTTGACCGTTGCATCTCCTATATTTTTATACCTTCAAGAAAATTATTTGTACTTAGTTTTTCGTTAAATTAATTATTGAAAAATTAAATTCTATTATTCTATTATTAATGTTAGTCAGTTTTATAAATTAAAAAATTCAAAATATTGCAAATATCGCGTAAATTGTAAAACGACTTACAACTACTCATATTTATTGAAAATTGTGTTACGCGATTTTTTTGTATAGTTCATTGTAACTAACATCGTTTTTTTCACAGTTGAGTAGTCCCCTCTACTGAACAAATCCTCATTAACACTGTTTTGCGTCAAACTAGCCAAACTTGTTAACACTTGAGGTACACTGCGTGCAGTTTTTATTCTGTTTTGACAAGAATTCATCACAGCAAACATTTTTTAAAACAGTTTGTTACAGTCCACTTATAGAGTCGCTCCCAAAAAGACCACATTTTCTAAGCAATTCAGCTGAAACTTAGCAGTTCGTACTCTATTTTTGCATGAATTCATCTCAATAAAATGTATACAAATCAGTATATATTTTGTTGTAGTCCCCGTGCAGAGGTAGCAAATATGCTTATTTAAGCAATAAATACAAATGTTTAGGGTACACTCTAAATATATTATATTGGCACTCAAAAATTATATATATGGGAAGATGTTGTTGTAAACAAACATCTTATTTACGAAACACATATTTATTTCGTCATCAGAAACGAAAAATGGCGTAACAACAAGAAAAATGGAAATTCAGTTTTTGATGGATTTCGGTACACTGCATCAAAATACACATCCTGACAAAATTTTTAGCGATTTACTATCAAAAATGGCGAATTTATTAACGAAATTTAAAAGGGCCTAGCATCAAATAATTTCGTTTTTCATAGTTAAAAATCCTATTTCACGCAATTTTTACGAACAAGTTATAAATCATGTTTGTGTGACGTTATGTATCCATCATTATGTTTAGATATTATCCTGAAAACCCCGTTTTTCTAACGACAGCACTTTTCATTTTATTTTGTTTTTAGCTTCTCCTGTAAAATTTTCAAACATGATGATAGGCCCTTTTTCGTTTCTGATGACGATTTGCATGTAAGTATTCAAAACATATATCAATTCCTTAATTTATAAGTTTTATGTTTTTCAGTAATTCTATGTTAATTTTTTCGGAAATTTCAAATGTTCGTAAAATTCCAATAAAATTGAAACCAATAAAATTGAAATATGGCTTGTAATAAATAGAAATTACAAATTAGTGCTTTAAAGTAAACATTACTGATTTTTGTGTCATTTTAAATTGTAATGTATAATTCGAAATTAATGAAAAAATAAAAATGAAGTTCGAAAAATCTACAACGTTTTAAAAATCTTTTTTAAACAAAATATTTTTGGAGAAATTCATTCATAATAATTTTATTTGTGAAAATTAGTTTGCAAATGTATTTTGATGTAATATATTAATATATACCTTCCAAATAAATTTTATTGATTTTCGAATAAAATTTATTTGCTCAGAAATATATAATATTTAAAAATGTGTCTTCCAAATATATTTTCCATCGTTTCAAACATATCAAAAAAGGCGATTTTGCCCCGCGTACTAGTATCGTAATAATTTTGTCGTTCATATATGGGCAAAAGTCAATTTTTTTTAATTTTCGAGTAAATATTTTTTCGAAATTATAGATAGAGAGACAAAGATAAAAATGTAGTGTGCAAAAAACGGTGTTGTGTAGTTTACATCGAAATTAAGAAAACTAAACTTACAATCGTTGACCACTCACATTTCTATAAGCATATGTCAAATTATTCGCTGTGCCTTCAATATTTGAAAAATATAGCGATTCAAAATATTTTTAATTAAATTTTTATTTAATATAACTAAATCCCACGAAATACAAAAGTCGGAAAAATATATAATAGATGTCAGCGATTAGATGAGGGAACTAGCCGCGATCTTCAAAAAGAATTATGGTAATATCTCTATTAGTTAAACAGTTATATTTGTGTTTTATTTCAATGCAAAATTTCTCTACAAAATTCCTTTGTATTGATGGGAGTTGAATGTAAAAATCTTTTTGAGTGTATTTTTTGGTGAACCTCTCTTATTATTAAGATTACATAATAGTAGTTGTTATGGCCTTTAAATTAACAGACTTCATATAAAAAGAAACAGAATTCGCGAATTATTGTAGTGATATTCTTACACATGAAATTTAAAATTTTTTCTTATGAATTTCGAGGATTGTGATGTCGTATATCAAATAAGTATTCATTAGACCGTTTATAGCACATGATGCAAAAAGTGAAAGTTGTTGCGATCCTTTATTTCCGGACCGAAAAAGTTTCCATTTGGCCTACAAGACTTCCATAAAAAATTTTGTGCCGATCGGATAACCTAGGGTCTGCCCAAAGTTCATTCAAAATTTAGAACACACTTTATAGAGGAATTTTTTTTTAATTCAAAAATCGTATGTTTAAGTATGTAAAATTACATTTCTTTGTATTATTAATTAATAAATAGTTTTTAAATATTGAGATCGGTGAAAAAAACAAAAAATACAATTATTTCAATATTATATTAGATCTGACTTGTTATGTGAGGGACATTTTCTGCGATATTCTTCAATACACTGTAATACAAGGTGGCGCAAAAGTAACCTTTCGATGTTTTTTGGCTGTAATTAAAAAACAAAATGAAAAACTTTGATTCTTCTTGTGGATTATTTTTATTTGGTCTTTTAATTTTTTTTACATCAAGTCGAGAATATGATGTCATGTAAATGGCCGCCGCCACAGTTGATTGTCATTTCAGCGCTTTTTATGGCATTTTCCATCACTTTGGCCAAAACTTCCGGCGATAGGTCCTCACATTCTTGACGGATATTGTCTTTAAGAGCTGCAGGAGTCTGAGGCTTGTTGACATAAACCCGCGACTTCAAAAAGCCCCACAAAAAGAAGTCTGGAGCGGTCAAATCAGGCGATCTTGCTTGCCAGTGCAAATCGCCAAAACGGGAGATTAGGCGCCCAGGAAATGCATCCTTCAGCATATCGGTTGTGGCACGTGCAGTGTGTGCCGTTGCACCGTCCTGTTGGAACCACATGTTTTCCAATCCCAATTCAACAAGTTGCGGCAAAAAGAACTCGTTGATCATTGCTCTGTAGCGCTCACCATTCACAGTAACCGTTTGGCCCGCGACGTCTTCGAAGAAAAAAGGTCCGATGACTCCTCCAGCGAAAACAGCACACCATACAGTGACTTTGAGCGGGTGTAATGGCTCTTCGTGGGTTACACGCGGATTTTTAGTGCCCCAGAAGCGTACATTTTGCTTATTTACGTACCCGCTAAGATGGAAATGGCCCTCATCACTCATGATTATTTTTGATGAAAAATCATCTTCCTCTTGGTGGTGATTAAGGATGGCTTGAGCGTATGTTAGACGCGATTGGCGGTCAGCAGCTAACAGCTGATGCACCGTCTGGGCTTTGTACGGAAACATCTTCAAATCTTGTACAAAAATTCGCTGTAGAGACCGTCGACTGATACCCATTTGCGTGGCACGTCGTCTGGTCGATGTCGACGGCGCTTCCATGACATCCTCGGCTACAGCAGCAATATTCTCTTCAGAACGGCTACTCCGGGGTCTGCCACGCCTGGCAGCATCTCGTGTTGTGCCAGTCTCTTCGAGGCGAGCGGCTAAACGTCGCAGTGTTTCACCAGTAGGCGTTGGACGGCCAGGAAATCTGCGACGAAATTCACGTTGTGCCAAAGTCACCGACCGATTATTGGTCAAATAAATAGTCAGCAATATTCCGCGATCTGGAGCAGTGTTTATTAACGTGTATTTCGCATGTGTTTACTACACAAATGTCAAAACAGAACTGACATTAGGGGCCAATCGCAAAATTTATAGCATTTTCTGATAGGAGGATTACTTTTGCGCCACCTTGTATAAATTGATTTTGTTCTTCGTCTTTCGTAAGTATTCTGTTGCAATCATTCATAAATTGTACACCGCGTTCAGCAGTGTCGTTAACAACAAACAGATTACGACAAACATCGAGAGCATCTTGATAATCTTCGTTTACTTCCCAAATAGATGGACCATGCTTTAAAAATTCAGTACTCAATCCAAAAGCACCGAAAAATGTTTGGTTTTGTATGAGACGAAATCGCTCAAATTATTACACAGCAATAGTTTCGGGTCGGAGAATTTTCGATCGTTTTCCAGATTTTCGACGGGTTCTGTTGATTGCGGATGCCTAACCATTTTTCGTTTCTCTTCGAGTGAAACAACCGAATCGAAAAATGCCAAAGCCTTTGATTCTGGGGCCGAATACCACAAATGATTTTTCCATTTCTTCAAAACCGCTTCAGACACATCTTGGTCGATTTCTGCGTATGCGATGGAGTCTTTCAACAAGTGTATATCTTGATTTGGTGCTCGTATGGCATTTGTGCATGTAAACACGCTTTGACATACAGCCGCACGAGAAAAATACATATATCCTGTGGCCCACTGGACTCTCGTTTTGTCAATGCAAACTGCTCTCGAAATAGGTATATTTTTAAGGCATAAATGCCTTTTCCCATGAACCTTGCGGGGGATTTTGGACCAGGTGTTCGGAAGTTATCGCCGACACCACCAAGAAACATTATTGTTAATTGTAATAGTTCCTTGTAATCAGCTCGGATTTGTGTTCCATTTAGCTGTTTAATGCAGAATTTCTTAATGACTTCGCAGTCAGCATTACTTATTTTTGAGCGTACAGTTGGATCTTCGAATCCGTTTTTAAACGATTTGTGGTGGAGACTTACCCAAACGGCAGCAAAACGATTAAAAATAGGAACTGGTCCTGATGTGCCTAAGATTAACCTCAAACACATGTTTCAATACTATCTCCATCATGTGATGACGACATGGGAACTTGATTAATTTTCGATCTAATTTGTTCTGCAACAAAATGCACGATCCAGTGTTTTGACCTGTATTTGACGACGTGGTATCGAAACCCATGGCGGAAACTTTATTAGAAATATCCCAATTGATGAGTGTATCATGAACGACTTTGGCCATATTTTCTCCAGTATCAGCCGGGATTTTGGGAGCGCCCAGAAATTTTGATGTGCCTTCATAACTGGCGAGGATTGCTTCTATCAACGATTTTTCTGCCGAATAGCTCCGGCAACAGTTTTCCGTCCCAGTGAATAATCAATGAATGTACGTTATTGATCTACGTATAACAAATAAAATACAAATCGATGGATTCGTAAAGCTATAAATTATATATTTGTTTAGATCTGAACTAAATTACTTTTGCAATGAATTCTGTTTGCACCTTCTCCACTTCTCGCTTACGATTTTCTTTTCGTAGCTCATATATTGTAGATCGGTTGCAGCATTATTTATTACAGTTATCACATCATGAGCGCATGCTAAAAAAATATATACAGCATCTGCACAGCTAACTTTGGCCTTCTCAAGGACTACTGTAAGACGTGACGTGATCCAATCTTGTCGTCCTCTGAGACGTTTGGTGTAATCATCGTCATCATCGGTATGAAACATCGGTACTCGTTGCTCGGATCGCTGTTCTCGCCCGTACAATTTGTCTTGTCTTCTTCTATACACATCTCGTTCAGAGCGTTTGCACTAGCTATATCGAACAGATCATCCATTTTTTCTTTGAAAATGCTCACGTTTAATTTTGATTTGTCCGATCTCCTGTTTGCACATTGTTTGTGGACATTTCTCCAGTCGCCGTACAACTTTAGCAATTTATCTTGACATTTATATTTATCACGTGTTGGTATTCGCGCCTGTTGCCAAAAAATTATAGCTGCATCCACTGCTAGCGTAGCACCATCTTTTGCACAGTTTTTCTGCCAACATTTACTAATCGCATATTGAAAAAAAACTTGCAATATCTGTCTGTTTGATGGCAGTTTGGCTCCAGCTATTGTATGTGATACATGCCCAACTGATTCTACGGTGTGAAATTTATCACTGGATCTAGTAACCATTTTGGATGTGGTCGATCTGGAGACTAATAAGAATATGACAAAAATTAAATTTAGTGCGAAGCTGTCACTTTCTCAATTCACTTAGGCTGGAGGCAGAGCGCGTTCTGTAAACGACCCTGGTACATGGTCGTGTAGCGCGCTGCAAAGTTCTGCTTATGTTTTCTTATTTGACCAGTAGAAAAATGTCAGAATGATGCGAAAAACTATGAAGCAAATCCGTCCAACATGTACCATTATTTGACCAGTAGAAAAATGTCAGAATGATGCGAAAAACTATCAAGCAAATCCGTCCAACCATTTTTGCTTGTTGTTTTTTTTTTTTCGTGCATGCACAAGCATGTTATATGTATCATGATCTATTTTTTATTGTGATTGCTCTTACGTCTACATATACATATGCCTGAGGCCATGTCGGTGTGTATGCGTGCCCTGTCAAGACGTAAAATTCAAATGAAAACTGCTGTAACTTTTTCGTTTTTCGGCCGATTTTGATTGTTTACGACTTGTAAGAAAGAAATTTTATTCAAAGATCATTTAAAAACTTTTCATGCTAATAAAATATTTTTTAATTACTTAAACATGTGACATTTGATTAAAACCCAAATTTTGTTCATGTAAAGTGAATTTTGTGTTTTCAAACAACTTTGGGCAGACCTTGGCGTAATCCGATCGGCACCAAATTTTTTATTGGAGGTTTGTAGGTCAAATGGAAACTTTTTCGGCCCGGAAATCAGTACCGAAAAAATAATAAATGGCCTAAGATTCATGGTTGTTGTGTGCACCACCGTTAAAATTGACAGTTATACACATATAAATTGAGCTTGTGTCTAATTGCTAATTGAGCTGGGCGTAGAAAAAACCTTTAAAAAAGTCACAATTGAAGAATGTAAAAAAAAATTTTATTCCCCAGGTAAATCTGCTCTTATTGATATGTTTGAATCGAAGGAAATTATATTTGGAACACAAATCTTTAAATATTATATATTTCTGAGCAAATAAATTTTGTTTGAAAATTAGTAAAATTTATTCGGTTGGAAATTATTATATCTGATTAATATATTGTAGAGCGATTGCTAGTTCCGTAATTCTTAACTAACCTCACCAAGGGTGTTAACATGGAATGTAAATGTAAAAATTCGAAACGTCCCCCAGTGTTCCTATCAAGTCCAAAGAACTTCCAAAAAATATGTAAAGATGTTATTATTGCGATCCAGAAGTACTTCTGCATTGGATCTTCGCGTATGAAACTAACATGGGCTTGTCGCGCCATTTCATTCATTATTTTGGAGTTCATTCGCACCAGTGCTCATAAAGTAATGCAAATACTATTTTTTCCATGCACTTAGGATGTTTACATTTTGCTCGAAAAAATACAATATTTTTCTTTAATCTTTTTTATTTTAGGATTATGAAAAGGTTTTTTTTTAATTTTTCAAAGATACGTTGAACCTGGGTCTCCTAGCACTTCCACAGAATAACACCGCATGTTAACGCGCATGACCACAAACGAGTTCGAATTACCGCTGTTAGATATAAGTTCATGAATACAGTGAACAGTGAGATACGAGTATATATGAACACCTTAACGGATGAGTAATTTGTAGATAACTTCACTTTTGGATGCAACGGAAGTTATTTGGGAGTGAAAAAATGCACTTACTTCTCCTTAGTGATTCCTTTGGAAGTACTTAAAATGTGATTCCTTAGGAAGTACTTCCAAATTATTTGCAGTGCGATTATGTGTTTCTAAGAAAATTAATTAAACCGCATACTTGTAGACATACATACACATACATCAAGGAGGGGGTAAAATCGATGACCTCAAATATTAGTATCGAATAATGCGTATTTTGTTTTTGCACTTAGTTAGGCTCAAGATCGTTTTTGTTGTTTTCAGTATTTGAAAAAGTATAGTGACATGTATTGGGGGTGGTTGTAATGGTTGGATAGACTGATCTGTTTCGGGATTTAATTTTTAATTTTATATTGAGTCTCATATTAACTCATAGAGAATTGTTATTTTTAACGCACCGATAAATACGTAATTAGAAAATATCGGTTTAGCAAACCCGAAGGGTATTTCTACCGATTTGAAGGAACTTATTCACAATAATGTACTTTTTGATATCGAGTAATAAATGGCAACTCTAGGCGGTAAAATATTACGTTGTTTGACCATTAAAGCTTCATATTTGTCTTGTGAATAATTCAAATTACGAATATTGATTGACGAAAATATCCACGCACATAGCGACATACGCTACATCGAATGTTGTTCATACATATATACACACACGTACATACATATGTACAAAAAAAGAACATTGCAGAAACTCCAAATTATACTCGGTTGGGGTTGAGCAGGTCAAACAGACATCATCAACGCCATTGCCATCGCGTCAACATCACCAATCACAAATCGCCAGGAACGCTAACGACGATGGCAAACGTCAACCGTCAACATGCCACCAGTGAGTGGCAAGGTGTTACCAATGCAGAATGCAGTCGAAAGTTTGGTTTGTGAATGGAGGCGGGGAGGGAAGATCGGTGCACGTGGGCACCGGCAGTTCAGTTTATACTTGCAATCAGCGACTGTTGACCACGGAAATACTAGTAACTTATTAAACAGTTCAACACACAACCTTCCCCCACTTTACTTCTCTAGCCATTGCGCCAGTTTTCATAGAGGTCTATGCAAAACAACAACCAAATTTAAAACAGCTTGATTGTAATCTCAACATATACGTTTGTATATATAGACGGTATATGTATATAAGCGTGCATGTACACTAAGGTGGTACCTAAAATTGTGACTCATTAATATGTCCATAAGGCTATATGTCTTTTCTTCTCAAATTGGATAAAATTCGGACATGACATAAAACATGAAGCAATGATTTATCTCAAAAACATATTAATAATGACATGGTCCACGAACGGGGTAAACTCAAACGTTTTTACAAAAAACTTAATAAATTACAAAGGTCGAATACCAAAAACAATAACAACTATTGATAATGTTATTTAGCACTACTATGGTCACCTTAATGTCGCACATGTATCCGAACGAATACATGGGGAAATGTATGCGTGGAAACTTGTGGTAGGATTTATAACAAAATTGGTGGATAGGTATTGAGACCAAACCATAATTGGATCAATACGAGGGACATCTTAAAATACCAAATACATTTTTATACCCTTACATTAGTGTAACGAGGGTATATATCATTTGCTACGGTCCATAAGTGTAACACATCGACGGAGTGACCTAAGACCCCAAGTATGCAGCGGAAATCCATTTTAGGACATTTGAGCAATGTCCGTCCGCCTGTCTGTCTGTCCGTCCGTCTGTTTGGCTGGAGCGCTCGATAACTCTGTTTAATAAGTACATAGAAATACTTGAAATTTTGTTCAGAGTAATGCTTTTATAGTACCTCCAGACCTGTTAAAAAATTGACATTATTGCAACCCCCTTTTTGGTACCTCGCATACAAAAGACAATTTTTTGACAAAAAGTTAACTGCTAATAAATTTGATACCAGTGCACATAAATACTTGAAATTTTGTACAGTGTAATTTTTTAATGTAATTTTGTACAGTGTAATCCCACAATTCAGTGAAAAATGGCGTTTATTGCCACTCCTCTTTTGGTACCCCCACACAAATGTACCATTTTGTACTAAAGGTTTACAGTTTATAGCGTGAATACCAATGCACGATTTTTGCATAGTGTAATGTTTTTAAAGTACCTATAATTCTGTGAAAAATGAGCGTTATCAACACTTCCTTTTGGTACCTACCACACAAAATGGCCAAATAATACCACAATATAATATCTCATAGCGTTAATATACCAGTGCACATAAACGCTTACAATTCGGTACAGTTCAATATATTTGAAGTAAGTTCGAAGATTATTTCATTTATTTACAGTCAAAGAAATGACAGTATTCCTTACAGACTACGACATATCTAAAAATAAATTAAATATTATAGAGATTGGTTAATGGTAAGAATAACTCGTTCAGTGATACGGTACATAAAACAAATTATTACGTCTCAAAGTAAAAGAAGGAACATTGCAAATGTTTATTTCAGAACAATCGACTACACCATTAACAATTTTGAAAATAAAATTAGGGACAAAACCTGCCTTCTGCTTTCAAGAGTTTTCAACGAAATTAATCTGCATTTTTCACTCAGGCAATGTAAAATTGATAGAGTGAAGAACACACTTTATAAATCTTTTTTGCACATTATCAATTCTAGTAATGTACTTGACTCAGAAATGACTCAGATAAATGGCGCATATTCCAGCTCTGAACGTACTTAAGATGTTCCAAATTGGTCCACTTCTTCTAGTACCTCCCCCACAAAGGGTTAACAATTAGTGAAATATTGATTCTTTACTAACTTATATACTACTTATTTGAATCATCTGAAAACAATTGCTTTAAAGTTCCAGTCAACACAAAAAAAGTTAAATTTTGTTCCTTTGTCAATTCAAATAGCATTTAATAACTTTAAAGTATGTACTGGTATTCAAGTTATAAGCTGTTAACTGTGGTACAAAAAAGTACATTTGTATTGGATGAAACTGTACAACATTTCCAGTTTGTGTGTGTACAGGTATTAAAGTTATAAGCTATTAACTTTTGGTTCAAAATGGTCCATTTACATGGAAGGTACCAAAAGGGGCGAGAAAACATGCCCATTTTTTTCGAGGTGATGGTGACTAATAAACTAATACTATGTGTGCAATTTCAGAAGATTCGAGTAAGAATCAATATTTCACTAAATTTTAACGCTTTGTGGTGGAGGTACCAATATGGCCCATCTTTGAACTTAGCCGGGGATAGAAACAAATATTTTTGCATACCAAATTTGAAGTCAATCGGTTAATCCTTTCGAGAGTTATCGTGCGCACCAGCCAGCAAACAGACATACAGACGGACGGATATGCTCAAATGACTTATAATTACCCAAAACGGATTTCCGGATTATAGGTCACTAATTCGATGTGTTATACTTTTGTACTCTCCTCTTTAAGGTGAGGGGATAATAAATAAATTTACAAGTATTTTTTGGGACCGAAGGTGAGGGGATTCTTAAGTCGGTTTTCCTGACTGAACTTTCTTACTTGTTTAAATATGATACCCGGCATATGCCCGCGGCGCCTACGATGGACCATGTACCATTCGACCAGTCAAATTTCTTTGACAACTTTTTCCACTAAATCTGGCCGTATGGCCGTTGCTGGTTTGTCGGCATAAACCAATGACAAAAGAAATTCAGATCGTTTAATTGCACGAACGAGGACCACTTATGGAACTCAAGTTTTCACCAAACTGATTTTGCAATATCTCGTCTTGTTGGAACAAAATGTTTAGATGTTTATGTTTAGCTGAATACTTTTTGAGGATTGTGTTCGCTCCAAGTACAGCAATGTAGCTTATTGACGTAGCCATTTAACCAGAAACACTATTCTTTTATTAGAACTTCGCAAACATATTTTTTGAAAGTAAATTTTCACAATTTGCCAAACCTTATTGAACAGAAATGTCAATACAGTTTGACATTATCAGCTGTCGAACCATAGTTATCGATATCGAAAGTTATACTTTATATACCGATAGTCCTAGAATTACTGATTTGGCTCATTTTGAGCGGATACACTTATGGATGCGATATTTTCGTCGCTTCGAGCGGTATGGCGTCTCTTTGGCGCCGGAACATCAAAAAGTGAAAGATCATTAAAAATGTTTGAGGGTGCCATGACATAAAGATACGAAATTGTTATTTCCCTATTAGAAACCCCGATATATTGTTCTAGTATATGTTTTCCAAAGAAACTATTATGATTTTCAAATAAAACATTTGTTCACAAACCCAGCAAAACCTTAGTAAGTACCTGTCATTATTTCTTGCATTACCAAATAATTATACCCTCACTTTAGTGTGACGAGGGTATATATCATTTGCTACGGAAAAGAGTGTAATACATCGAAGGAGTGACCTAGGACCCCATGTATGTTCGGCGGAAATCCGTTTTGGGTCATTTTAAGTCGAATGAGCAATGTCCGTCCGTCTGTCTGTCTGTCTGTCTGTGTGTCTGCTGGTTGGTGCGCACGATAACTCTCGAAAGGAGTAACCGATTGACTTCAAATTTCGTATGTGGTAATATTTTTTTCTATCTCCGGCTAAGTTCGAAGATGGGCCATATTGGTCCACTCCTTCTAGTACCTCCCCCACAAAGGGTTAAAATGTTGTGAAATATTGATTCTTTAATAACTGATATACTACGTATTCGAATCTTCTGAAATTCCACACATAGTATTAGTTTGTTAGTCGCTATCAACTCGAGGAAAATGGGCGAAATTTCCACGCCCGTTTTGGTATCTCCCACAAAAATGCACCATTTTGCACTAAAAGTTAAAAGCTTATAACATTAATACCAGTGTTTAGATATACTTGAAATTTTGTACAGTGTAATGCTTTTATAGTGCCTACAGTCCAGTGAAAAATGGGCGTTATTGCCGCGCCCCTTTTGTTACCTCCCACACAAATGCACCATTTTGCACCAAAAGTTAACAGCTTATAACATTAATACCAGCTTATAAAAATTCTTGAAATTTTGTACAGCGTAATGTTTTTATAGTGCCTACAGTCCATTGAAAAATGGGCGTTATTGTCACGCCCCTTTTGTTACCTCTCCCACAAAGGCACCATTTTGCACCAAAAGTTAACAGTTTATAACATTAATATCAGTGTATACAATTACTTGAAATTTTGTACAGTGTAATGCTTTTATAATGCCTATAGTCCAGTGAAAAATCAGCGTTATCACCACGCCCCTTTTTGTACCTCCCACACAAAATGGCCAAATTATACCACAATTTAATATCTCAACGTTAATATACCAGTCCATATAAACGGTTACAATTTGGCACAGTGCAATATATTTAAAGTATCTACTGTTCAGCGAAATATAGGTTTATTTCTTAAACCCCTTCTGGTACCACCCACAAAAATTTACAGAATAATTAACACAAAGTGAGGGTATATCTTAGTCGGTTTACCCGACTGAAACTTTCTTACTTGTTTTTTTTTATTATAATTTTATTTGCAATCTATATACAATACAATATTAAGCAAATTTTATGATAATCTATAAATAACCGAGAGCTGTTAATCTCCAATAAGCTTAACAAAGTTATAACATATTACATTTTATATTAGTTGTTTACAAAAGGAAGATCTAAAATATGAGGTCTCTTAAGACGTCTTCATTCATCTGTATCGTCCAAAATAGCAATGGCGAGAACATTTGTGTGGTAACTTAATCTATCGTATTTAGGTAATTTAAACTATATCGAGCTATCTCACTTTTGAGGATAGTGACATCAAGATCTTTATGTACATATGTTATTATTATTTATGTATGTATATACCAAGGAGCATATGTGATTAATCTCAGAGTTTTAGATTGTTATCTTTGAAGAATCTCTAAATTGGAATTACTGGCGGTTCCCCATAATTCGATTCCAAAGGTCCAGACTGGTTTTAAAATCGTTTTATAAAGCAACACCTTGTTCTGCAAAGATAGCTCAGACTTTGGACCTAATAACCAATACATCTTACTTGTTTTCATATTTAAATGCATCCTTTTTGGTCTTAAAATTTAATTCAAGAGAACAGTAAGAAATATTAATCCTTTCTTGGGTAATGATTTTACAACTTTTCCATCAATTAGGTCATAGCAGGGCGATTTTTTTAGAATTCAACTTCCTTATTTCATTTTGTACTTCACGGATATAGAAATGTTTGATAGGACTACACATTTGACACGGAACATCGAGAACATCCGAAATTTCTTTAGCATCAGCTGGATCACAGAATAAAACAGGAGTGAATGTATCTTCCAGGTAAACTTTAAATGCGCATACTTTACTTTTATCAGTCCGACACCAAGATCCAGAAGAATCCTTCACAGCAACGTTTCGGTTTTGTGGGCGTTTTAGATACTTCGCTGCCCTCCATATATTATACTCATTCTTATCACAAGGGCTTTAATTGCTTAAGTATCTGTTTACATCGTTGTTTTGATATTCCTTCAGATATTTTTCAAATAATTCGCTGTTCTATTAAAGTTTGACTTATCTTGGGGTAGCCTTGTTCTATGCCATATTTTTCGCAGTCTCCTTTTCCTCTTTATAAGGCGTTTGTGCTTTTACACATTATTTGTGTTTTGGACAAATGTGCCGCTTCGTGGATAACTTTGGTAAGATGTGCGACTGCACAATCCAATTCGTCTCCTGTTTTTATTTGTATATTTAAATTGATATTATTATCAAAGTAACTTTGAAAAGATGGAATATGTGTTTTGGCAGTAATTAGTTTGGAGCAGTGATGGAGCTATGATCTGAACTCAGTTCGTTGCTAGAAGTGATGTTTAATGTAGATTTTGGTATTCCGAAATATACTATAAAATCCAATAGGACCGGAATTTTGTTCGGATCAGACGGCCAATATGTTGGACTTCCTGTTGAAAGAACATTGTATTTATTTGTTGTAATGCACTTGTACAATTGTTTGCCTTTTGGATTTGCTACACGTGATCCCCACCACTGATGCTTAGCATTGAAATTTCCTCCAACGATAAACTTGTTGCCAATTCGTTTGAAAAATTCTTCGTACGTATGCAGAATAAATAGATACTTCCGAATTATCACATGCAACTGTGACACCCGCCGCCTGTAAAAATGATTTCGATATTTGTTCTGAAACCTCGTATTTTATAGTTGATTTAATAATTAAAGCAGCTCCACCGTGTTTTAATATGAAGCAATTTTGGCTATATTTGGGTTATTGTACAAGATTTATTTATTTTACAACTTGTGTTCAAATAATACGTGCAGATTTGTATGAGAATACCATAAATATTTACGTATATCGTTTGATGTTAGACCACTGAAAATGAGGAAATTGTTTGTTTCGAGAAACATCCGCGACAATATGCAAAAAAATCACTTTGTATGGCCATTTCTACATATCTACCATATTTACTACCTAATTTACAACTTATTGGTAACGTTTTATTCAAGGACCTAAAATCATGAAAAAATAATCACATATTTATGTGGTATGCCTATGCTACACTTATTATACTACTTTATTGTGTGCTTTTAGGTAGTACTTTCCTCCAATGACATGAGAAAAGTGGCTAAAATAATAAGTACTTACCACTATCGAACTTTGCTTACTCGTCGGATTATTTGGTAATGAGAAATTTTGCTGGGAATATATAATATTTAAAAATTTTGGTTACAAATATATTTTCTTTCAATTCAACAATTTAAAAATGACAATTTTCCTCCGTGTAGAAAAAAAAGTCAGAATGTTTTAAATATCTTTTTTAAATAAAATACATATATATGGAAAAATTTGTAACAATTACATTGTTTGTTTTTAAACATATATTTTATTTGTGAAAGTCAGTTCGCAAATATATTTTGTTCTAATATATTAATATATGTGTTCCAAACAAAATGTATTGACTTGCAAATAAAATGTATTTATTCACAAATATATAATATTTAAAAATTTAGTTTCCAAATATATTTTCTTTAAATTTAAAAATGACTTGTATAATATTGTAACGATAAATATTTATAAATTAAAAATTAGTGCTGTTAAGCAAACATAATGCTGCTTACGACGTTTTGAACTATAAAGAATAACACAAAATATAGAAAAAAATAATTTCAAAAATATTTTTAAATAAAACACATTTCGAAAATTGCTTAAATAATAACTTTGTTTGTGTGTAAACCCATATTTAATTTGTGAAAGTCAGTTCACAAAAATATTTTGATGTAATTAATATATAAATATATGCGCTACAAATAAATAGTATTGATTTTCAAATAAAATGTATTTGTCCACAAATATATAATATTTAAAAATTAAGTTCCAAATGTATATATTCTTTCAGATCAAACATATCAAAAATGGCGATTTTCCCGTGCACTCTTTAGCTTTTTTATGACAAGATAAATTTTCTAACCCAACTCAATATTATAATTCTTACGAAAAAAGCTCGTGTTCAAATGTGAAATTCAATCGAAAGTGACTTCAGAAAAATTATTGTTCAATTGGATAAATATTAGTTGAAAACATTTTCCACAGCAATTTTGTGGATTTATCATTCTAAACATATTTTTGGGTCAGAATTTGTAATTAACCAATGAATTTTATTTTTGTAAAAAAAAATTATAAATTGAAATAACCCCTTAGTTTGTTTCTTGAAAAAATCCAAAATTTTAGGGGATTTAAAATTTTCGAAATTTAAAATTATTTTATTGGTTTTGCGAATTTCTTAATTGCTCGTGAATGGCTGAACCGATTTTTACAAAGTTTTCGTCTTTTGAAAGAGAGGGCAATTTTTGGTGAAGAAAATGTGTAAACATTTATTAAAAATTTTACAGAATATGCACCTTACTTTTACAAATCCAAAAAAATAATTTGATTTTTAGGGACTCAATATTTGTACAAGTTAAAGACGAAATACTAAGGTAGGTCTGACAATTTTTGAATTTTTGTGATTTTATTTCAGCTTGTATTTCTTATTCGTTATTTTTGGAAAAACATATTTAGTTACTTTAAGTTATCGACCTAAAAGCACTTAAGGCAATTGTTGCACTATCCTCGTACCGGGGTTGGCAAACCCCCAATCGCTGGGTCATTTGGTATAAATTGCTGTTCCCATGTGACATGGCGTTTGGGTTATTGACGGCTTTTAACTTAAGCAAATATAAATGTATGTGTCTGGATGTGTAAGTGTGTACTCATCAAAATGTCATAAGGTTGAAGTGGCCCAGAGTAGAGATGATGATCCAAAAACTCGAGCACCACGTACTTCAATATGCGACGTACACTAACCATTCCAAGTACCCCCGGGTAGGAGTAAAAGTAGTTATGCAGAATTTATACATATATATAGATATACGTATATACTCGTATGTATATGCATACACATATGTACTCTTATGTATATAAATAAATAAACTTATACGTATGTACATACATACGTTTTTGATATATGGTTGGGACACATGCAATTTTGATTTGTCAGCCATTAGGTGGAGCCCTGGTTTTTCTGATTATATATGGCCCACTAAAGATATCTGTATAAAACTCACACAAACATGCACATACACACATACTCACACTTGAGAGAGGTTTGACTATGGTGGTAAGTTCATTGCACAACAACAACACGAGCGGAAAAACGGAAAAAAGAACAATTGCCTATTTGTTTGCTGATGCTTTATTACTGATAACCAAAGGCATTTGTTGTTAATTAACGCGCGTAGGCGACCTAAATTTTGTTTAAAAACGACTAATTGCCATCTGAACGTGAAGGCAAGGAACACCAGTGCGCGAAAGAGTATGTACTGTACCCATGCAAGTCCGTCCGTCCGTTCTGATCAGAAGGAGGTGGTCGGGGGTCAGTAACCTCGGGGGACCTGTAATGCCATCAAATTGTGCTTACGGAATGTAAATAGGAATAAAGTAAGTAAAACTTTATTGCCGCCATCATTAATAGCGGATAGTGGAGCGGCCACAAGACTGGGGACATGTGGGGTACTCCTTCGTCGTTTGCACGCATTATCATCGAAATCAAGCGGTGGTTTTTGTTAAAATTATGTTTACTTTGTGATTTGTCTTTAAATTACAATTTACATACTCATGTACACACAAGCACAGTGTAAGATCGCCAGGCGCACAGTGGTAGGAATTCACAAAAAAGGGAAATAATTCAACCGACAACCGATGGAGATAAATTGATTGCGGCATGCTCGTAGAAAAGTTACTTCAGAATTTAAGTTTTAAATTTGGTCCCCCAAACTTTTGGTCCCCCGCGTAAGCTTTTGTTTTTGTCGTCTCCTTCTATGCGTTTTACTAACCGAGGTGTACAAAAGACTTTTTAACCGTAAGATTTATCTCATACAGTTCCCGATATATCTGCATTTTAAAATGTAATTATACCCTCACTTTAGTGATACGAGGGTATATATCATTTGCTACGGAAAAAAGTGTAACACGTCGAAGGAGTGACCTAAGACCCCAAGTATGTTCGGAGGAAATCCGTTTTGGGTCATTTTAAGTCGAATGAGCAATGTCCGTCCGTCTGTCTGTCTGTCTGTCTGTCTGTCTGTCTGCTGGCTGGTGCGCACGATAACTCTCGAAAGGAGTAACCGATTGACCTCAAATTTGGTATGTGGTAATATTTTTTTCTATCTCCGGCTAAGTTCGAAGATGGGCCATATTGGTCCAATCCTTCTAGTACCTCCCCCACAAATGGTTAAAATGTTGTGAAATATTGATTCTTTAATAACTGCTATACTACTTATTCGAATCTTTTGAAATTCCACACATAGTGTTAGCTTATTAGTCGCTATCAACTCGAGAAAAATGGGCGAAGTCGCCACGTCCCTTTTGGTACCTCCCACACAAAGGCACCATTTTGCACCAAAAGTCTTCAGTTTATAACATTAATAACAGTGTATAAAAATACTTGAAATTGTGTACAGTATTATGCTTTTATATTGCCTACAGTCCAGGGAAAAATGGGTGTTGTTGCCACGCCCCTTTTGGTACCTCCCACACAAAGGTACCTTTTTGCACCAAAAGTTAACAGCTTATAACATTAAAACCAGTGTATAAAAATACTTGAAATTTTGTACAGTGTAATGTTTTTATAGTGCCTATAGCCCTGTGAAAAATGGGCGTTATCGCCACACCCCTTTTTGTACCTCCCACACAAAATGCCCAAATCATACCACAATTTAATATCTCATAACGTTTTTACCAGTGCACATAAATGCTTATAATTCGGCACAGTTCAATGAATTTGAAGTATCTAATGTTCAGCGAAAAATAGGTGTATTTGATAAACCCCTTCTGGTACCTCCCACACAAATTGACAGAATAATTCGAGTAATATTCAATATTACATTACTCACAAAGTGAGGGTATAGCTTAGTCGGTTTACCCGACTGAAACTTTCTTACTTGTTTTTAACAAAATTTGCTATGTGATAAAAAAATGCGATCCGATATACTCAATTAGACGAATGTTACTGCCATTTGAAGTTATTTTTTCAAAAAATTTGATTCTTTGTAATTTTTTTGCGAAAAATATTTCGTATTTTGGAGTTATAGAAGAAGTTATTTAATAAAAGGGTATAACATATTTATATTCATCTTAAAGCAATCTTCCTAAAGAACGTTCTCGAAGAAAGGACGAGTATTGTTGCCAAGCATAAACTATTTACACCATTTCAAAAGTAAGTCACATTTTGCTCCAATCATAAAGCGAAAATATTAAACCTTTAAAATTTTTATATGCGGTAAGGAGTTACACGTTGGATTGAAAGGAGAATTTTGGTTTTTAAATTGTAGATAATAAAAAACACAAAAATCCTATTTTCGGGGAATTATTTTGGGAATTGTTCGATCGACTTTTGCAAATGTTATGATTAGTGAATTACTTTCAATTACAGATGTCAAGAACTACAAACTACACAATATTTCATTGAAATATATTCATGTTATTTTAATACATTTCTGCCTGCATTTGAAAATAGATTTTTTAATTTTTTCCAGACCCTGTCCTAGCATTTTGTTAATATCAGTGCAGAATACACACAGTTTCCCATACACTTTTCTGAAATGACAATATTTATATTCGTCTTAAATGAAACTTCCGGTGTAATGTCAATAAGGTTTATTAATAGTGTCGTCTCGGTTTTCCAAATTACATAATTTTTTACGAAAATTTCAAAACTTGGCAGCATTTTGGACAATTGCAAAGCTACCATATGAAAATATTTACACGGAGAAAAAACAGAAAATAAAAAAGCACATATAGGGTGATTCATCGTGAAGTTTGATTTATAAGTAAAATAAAGCACATAAATTTGAATGTGAACTTAAAAAATTTATTATCGGTGTGGGAGCTGGGGTTAACGGACGGACTACGCATGCTCAATGATATTGCGTGACCTTTACGTTGGGCATACGGGGCCACGTAAATGTCACGCCTTCTTTGATAAGTTTGAATAGAAAGAAAATATATTTGGAACACCAATTTTTAAATATTATATATTTCTGAGCAAATAAATTTTATTTGAAAATCAATAAAATATATTTAGAACACATATATTAATATGAAGAGTGGTTAAATTTTACGATGTTGAATAAAACTCAAATTATTCAGGAAATTATTATCATTTCTTTTTATACTTACTTTACTTTAGGGATACGAGGGTATATATCATTAGCTACGGCCAAAAGTGTTACACATCGAAGGAGTGATCTAAGACCCTAAGTATGTTCGGCGGATATTCGTTTTGGGTCATTTTAAGTCGAATGAGAAATGTCCGTCCATCTGTCTGTCTGCTGGCTGGTGCGCACGATAACTCTCGAAAGGAGTAACCGATTGACTTCAAATTTGGTATTTGATATTTTTTTTTATCTCCGGCTATGTTCGAAGATGGGTCATATTGGTCCACTCCTTCTAGTACCTCCCACATAAAGGGTTAAAATGTTGTGAAATATTGATTCTTTAATAACTGCTATACTACTTATTCGAATCTTCTGAATTTCCACACATAGTATTAGTTTATTAGTTGCTATCAACTGCAGAAAAATGGGCGAAGTAGCCACGCCTCTTTTGGTACCTCACACACAAATGCACCATTTTGTACCAAAAGTTAACAGCCTATAACATTAATACCAGTGTATAAAAATACTTGAAATTTTGTACAGTGTAATGCTTGTATAGTACTTACATACAGTCCAGTGAAAAATGAGAGTTATTGCCACGTCCCTTTTGGTACCTCCCACACAAAAGTTAACAGCCTATAAAATTAATACCAGTGTATAAAAATAGTTGAAATATTGTACAGTGTAATGCTTTTATATTACCTATAGCCCTGTGAAAAATAGGCGTTATCACCACGCCCCTTTTTCGATGACGCTGAGGCATAATTGAGGTTCTATGCCGTTAATGTGCCGAATTATCTCATCCTTTAGCTCTTGAATGGTCGCTGGCTTATCGGCGTACACCTTTTCTTTCAAATAACCCCGAAGAAAGAAGTCCAACGGTGTCAAATCACATGATCTTGGCGGCCAATTGACATCGGCGCACCAAACGAACTGGGCAAGCATGCACAGGTGTTTTCACATTTCCTACAGACCCGGTTTGCTGAAATTTGAGCACAACTCTCCTGATTGTGGACACATTTGGTCGATTATGCTGATCAAAAAAACATCACGAAGTGCACGTTGCACTATTGTGTATCTTTCCATGGTTCAAATTGAGTTAGTCTGAAACTGACAAATGTCAAATGAAATTCAGAAAAAAAACTTGACGTTTAGGTGTGTTCCACATTCAACATCGGCCCTTACAATTTATCCACCCTTTATAAGTATTAAAACAAAATATATTTGAAAACTAAATTTCTCAAATAAAATATACTTTTAAATACAAATAAAATTATTGTTTAGGAATTTCTCCAAATATATTATCCCAGTTATGAAACCCTCTGCAGCATTAACTTCTGTTTTAAATCAATCATTTAAAAATTTCTGAGTATTTCAAGCCACCATTAGTTGTTAACCCTCCAAGTAATTTATTTTAATCCAAGATTACACGATTTCAATTATTATTATTTATTATTTTCATCGAACATTAAAAATTTCTAAAAAAAATAACTTTGAATTACTGAATTGAGTTTAACACTATTTAGATATTTTCTGAATACCATTGTTTGGGAAATAATAGTCCCAAAAAAATATAAGGATGGAAAAAAGGATTTGTTTAGAACAACATTTTCCCAAATATATAATTTTTGTGTGTACCGAATATTATATGTTTAAAGTGTACCCTAAACATCCATACGTTTCAAGCCGAATATGTTTGGGACAATGTACTACAGAGACAAGTATAGATGTAATAACCCGTATGGAGAGGTCTGATTCACTGACATACATACACCGGGCAAAATCGCGTTTTTTAATTTGTTTTATTCGAACGAAAATATACTTGGAACACAAATTTTTAAATTTTATATATTTTTGAGGAAATAAATTTTATTTGAAAATCAATAAAATGTATTTGGAACGCACCTGTTCCACAAAAGGGTAACAACTCAAAATTTCGGTAGAGGCAAAAAACTGTTTCCCTTAATATTAATGCTATATTACAAAATAAGAATATGTCGTTGCAAAACGACAATGAAATATGAAAAATTAAAATATTAGAATTTTATAAATGCACTAGCCTCCCGGCGAATTTCGTTCCGCCCATATTCGTTAATGTAATGAAAACAATAATACATACATACATGCTCATGATGCTTCCTGTAAATCGGTCAATTAAAATTCTTTGTATTGTATTAAACACAATGGGGATCACTGAAGTTTATAACAATGTCGATTTACATCTACCGGAACTCTCACGTCGCACAGAGGTATTTTTATAACGTTATAGGATACGAAGATAAAGGGTGTCAAAGTTTGAAATTTTTACAATTGTATCTCCTGACTACCTGGACCGATTTGAATGAACCGTGGCTTATATGACAGTTATTTAGAAAGGCACAAAATGTACGTAGACAATTGTTTGCAAATATTTAATGTTCACACTTTTTCTCCCGACTTATGTTTACATCGCGGTCTTAATTGTGTTCCGTGGATGTAAATCCGAATATAAAATCAAAAATGCTATATATATATATTCGCGTTTTTGAGATATGGTATTATTTTTGTGATAAAAATGATGATTTCACGCTTTTTGATAAACAGGATCGCGACAAACGCACTTTTACCAAAAAAAAATCAGGTTTCTCAAAATAATCGCTTTTATATTAATACGAAAAATAACTATGAAAATTTAATATTTGCAAACAATTAACAATTTACATTTTCTGCGTTTCTAAATAGCTGCCATATAAGCCACGGTTCATTCAAATCGGTCCACGAAGTCGGGAGATAGAATGGTCAAAATTGCAAACGCTAGGAAGCTGTATTTTTGGCACATCTCATACCCATAGTACTTCTGCAACCCCACCACGTTTCGACACGATCGGAATAAAATTGAAAAAAGTCTATCCCCATGTATAGATTAAAGTAAATATCGCATATTGTGACTGTCCGTTTGTAGATCGTTGTAAGCGATTTCGGCTCTAGCAATTAACCGAACAGTCATTCCTACTTCTACCATCCCCTGGGGTTGTGGTATTTACTCCATAAAGTTTATCTGTCCATTCCTGAGAAATAAATACATACATACATACATATATATGTACGCTACAGATAAGTACGCATGGATGCGTGTCTGTGTTTGTTGTACGCGTTCCGCTTCTTCTATTCTCTTCCCGTTTATTTGCATTTCTGCAACGTCTTCGGCGGGCGATAAGATAAGACTGGGTAGGACTGAGACAAAGGTGAATGCGAACATTTGAATCGGGATTTTGTTTGTTTTTATTGTTCACTGGGCACCAAGAAGAACGCGAACACTCCAAATTTAAGAATGGAGAACTCAGCGATGATCTTAGTGTTTTTCGAACTCTTATCTACTTGGGCGCGTATTAGGGGTCTTCACGCTAAGACATTAGGTGAAGACAGCAACAATTAACTCAAGGGAACGAATAACAATATAATATTTTACATCTGTTGTTTGAAAATACGAGTAATATGGCAAAGTTATGGCATTTCTGAGGCGGATTAATGAAAACAGTCCAGTATAAAACTCTGTGGGTTATAAATAAGTATAAATTTAAAGCGGAAAATATGTATCTTATCTGTCAGCTATAGAGGTTTACGATCGAGATAAACGATGGCGACAATTACCCGTACAACAGAATTCTGCGTATTTAATGAAGCGGAAAATGAACGATGGAAAAAATGCATTCCATTGCAATTCCAAGAATGTTAAGGAGGATCGTAAATTGTTTCAAAAGAAAACTTTAAGTAAATAAAGCATAAACAAGGTTATTAACCTCAAGTGCTAAATGCCAGTAGACATATTTATGGGCCAAGAAATCATTAAACAAAATCTCCTGCGAAAAAAGTGTCGTAATATACATAACGGGTGGGTCAAAACTCTCATAGAAATATAAAATCTTAGGAATAATTGATGCAATAATTGCAATAAATATTATTTGTATAGCAGCGTAAATAGCACTTAAAAAATGATCGAATTCATTGAGCATTCATTAGTATTTTATCAGACAAACCTTAAGCTTTAAAACAGTGTTTGGGTTTTGTACAGATTTGTAATCCCACTATCTCTCAAATAAAACATAACAACATATTTTGAGTATTATAGATTTTCTCCACCCCAATCAGTACCCAGCTGTCCTAAATTATTTCCAAAACTCCACATCAATTGTACGAAACGATTCACACATGATCAGAAAACATTTTAAACTCCAAAGGCTATTATTTACATAAGCGCTTTTTCCGACATTTGTTGTTTTGCATTAGCACTCAATTAAAAATCTCATATTTTTCTTTTTTTTCTATATTTGTTGATGCTGATTTTTCACCTTTTTCCAGTATTGAGCATTTCCGACATCAGACAGAGTGTAGTGAACGCGTTCGAGTGTGTATATGTGTGTGTATATGTGGCTTGCAAGCATTTTGTTGGTTCATATCGCTGTTTTATTATGAATTCTTCTTGGACAAATACAAATGCAAATACAAATATAATATGTATGTATGTTTGTATATATACATAATTCATTCGTACCTAACTATTCGAGATCCGAACAGCAACGCATACAAATTGTAATGCACAGACTCACACATAAACATGCGAGCACATATATGTATACACATCAGAGGTGGAGAGATTATGATCAGCATCACTTTTATTTCAATTTGGCACCGGTTGAGTTTAAATGCCAACTTTTTCTTCCCATATATTTCTATAACTTTACTTACAACCAGGGACGTATCCAGGGACGTAAATATAATAAAGGCTTACGAAATCATAAAAATGGCAACGACTAAATTGAGTGACATACGTAGAAATTCAGATGCGGAGTTTGATAAAGGGTTTGAAGAATCCACACAACTTGCAAGAAGTTTTGGAATAGAAGCTGCACTACCTAGACGAGTAGGCACTCAAAAGTATAGGGCTAATATTCCTGGTTCAGATGCCAAGGCGTATTTTAGGACAACATTGTTCATAACATATCTGGACGAAGTAATATCACATTTAAATAATAGATTTTCAGAACATGAAGCTATAATTACAAGTCTGTTTAATATCGTTCCGATACGAGTTGTAAATCTAATAAAGGAAGATTTGGAAGAAGTCACACTTTTTTACAAAAACGATTTAAAAAATTCAGTAAAATCAGTTTTAGCTGAAATAAGTATATTGATTGATTATTGGAAGCATAAGAATGATTAGCCATCAAATGCATTAGATGCTATTTCAGTTTGACCTGTGGAGTATTGTGCGACTTTTATTTTTCCTAAACCTGCGCGTAGCAATTACGAACAAATGCGCAGAAGGAAGTATCCAATTTGGTCTAGTAGTTTTCAAGTTTTAAGCAGTCGAAAAAACCAAGATCCATGTATAGTGTATAGGCCACCCGTAGCAAAACTACATATTCCGTTTTTTATTTCGTGATCGTTTGTCATTTTGCTAGGACTTTTAAAATTTTAAGGATAACATTTTTGACATCTTTTTAATTTCACTTATTAAAAAGTGAATATCAAATAAAAGGAGAATAATTTTCAAACAAATTTTTGGAATAATTTTCCAAAGACGAAGGGTATTAAAAATTTCCTTTTGAACTTTTATCCTTGAATATCCTTCAAAGTAGTGGGTCTAAAAATCTAATAAAAATTAAAGTTACAGCACTTTATCTGAAACAACACAGCTTTCTGTCGTAAACTGTTAAGAAATAATAATTATTTAAATTCCACTGTCTGCTTCATTTTTAAGGACACTGAGCCAAAAAAAATGTAATTCCCTCTCACGAAAGAGGCTGTATTCAGTTTAAAATATAGGCCAATGGTAGAAAAACTATGTACTAACTTCCGTATTTCATGATCGTTTATCCTTTTCACAATACTTTTAAAATTACAATGGTAACAATTTTGATATAATTTGGTCTCAAGTTTCACTTGTATATAGTTTCGTTCATGGGTGAAAAGTCGTGTCGCACGGTATAATAGATAATAAAATGTGTAATGGTTATTGAATATCGAGATCGGCGACGATTTAAGGAGCTTCGATTTCGACAATAAACAAAGTGATCCCATCCCTGATAAACAGGGTGTTGAATGTTTATTTGTGATTCGTTGATGATGCTCTTATTTCAGTTGAATTCGCAGACTAGGGAATTTTAGCAGCATTAGTGAGTTAGCGACAGCGGTGGCGGTGTTGCTATAAACATCATCAACACCACGTCATCGTCATAACCACCATCATCATCATCGCTGCCTTAGTCTCAGCCCATCAACAGCAGTTCTATCGTCATGATGCAAATATAACATTTCTCGGGTATTAAGTCATGAATTATCCATTTACGCTTTGTTTGTATCGGACAAACATTTCCGAAAAAAATGTGTACCAACAAACAAACAATTTGAACAAAAAACGAAAATGAAAACGAAAACGAGACTACCACTCGACATACTCACACTCATCACTCATCCTCCCTGCCACCCATCCACAAGTACGAGTACATATATTCATACTGCCGGCCAAACGTTAGAATCCTAACTTCGAACTCTGTTTATTTGATAATGAAAATAAAACAAGAATTTTAACACCGCCTCTAATGTCGTTTAAATGTTTGCAAACAAAACAATCACAGTTTTATTTTATATTATGCACTACAAAAATGGTTTTGAACTTAATTTGTTTGTTTTCAAATCTCTAAGAGTGAATTTGAAAACGTGTATGATTAGCACGAAGTTATACTCGTACAGATAGAAACATAAGAGAGTTTGAGCGCCCCAGTATGTGAGTTGGTAGCGTGCTCGCCTATGAGTTTGGGGGTCGTGGGTTCGATTCCCACCAGAGGCTCTGGTCTGTCGTTGCAAAATCTGGCCTTATGGTCTTTGTAACCCGGCTTCCCTGGACCGTAATTAATTATTTCCCTAAATTACCCGACTCTACTAGTCACTCCATTAGCTCTTAAAAATCAACATGAAAAGCAACAAACGGGTGATTTGTTGCTTTTGGGGTTTTCAGCGATATGATTTTGGCAGTTCCACCAATGTGATTCGTGATATACGAGTTCATACTCAGGGGCAAAATTTTCGAGTTTTCCTTTCCATTTCATAATAAATAAAACAACTATTGCAAATCAATGTTTTATTATCAAATTTCGTGCTCTGTGTGGCTCATTTTTGGATCAATGCAGCAGAGCAGTGCTGCCAGACGCATTTGATCCAAAGTCTTCAAAATGAATACCTAAAAATCGTCAAAGCCAAAACGGATTTCCCTCATTTATTCTTGGGGTCTGTTAGGTCACTCATTCGATGTATTACAGTTTTGACCCGCAGCAACTGATATATTCCCTTGTGAATGAGGGAAAATTATTTAAGTGAACGAGGGAATAATTATTTAAGACGTAATTAGTATTTTTTTAAGTACAGTATATTAATAAAATATATTTTTCTATTATTTTTAAATATTTTTTGGACACGTTATAAAATTGTTTACTGTTCAATTAAAAATTCCCCAAGTATTTTGTAAAAAAAAAAATTTAAAAGAAAAAAAATATTTATATTAAAAAAGTTATAAGGTCATTTTAGGCCTCTTAAAAAAATTTTATATTTAACTCAAACTCATTCGGTCCTTTTGGGCCACCCGATGAAACTGATGCTCGTGTATATAGCGAAGTTAAATATCATAATGATTTAGTGCGAAGCCCTGTTGAAACATGTGCATTTATATTAATTAAATATGGAACGATTAAACTAGTTTACAAAATGTTTCTCGAAGGTAAAATATAAATGCTTAAATTATAAATGCGATAAAGTATAAATGCTTAAATTACAGTTGGATAGATTAAAATACGTACTCTCTAGATCGTCAAGAAGTCACATCGAAGGGGACCTTTATTTGGGGGTATATCAAAACATAGAACGATGTTCCCACAACGGACGATTTAGGGCAACATGAAGCAATTATTCCTAAATTTCAGTCAGATTAAATGAAGAATGTGTTCTCCAGAGCGTTAAGAAGTGCCATTGGAGGGACCATTATATGAGGGCTATATCAAAACCTGGACCGATGTTTCCTGTTTCCTAGAAACTATTAAAGGCAATATAATGTATAATACGTTCTTCCGAGAGTCATGAAGTGACATCGGAATGGACCTTTACCTACATCAAAACATGGACCAATAAATCCCATGTCCAATAGGCATAGTCGAAGAAACCGCAAGAATACACAGAGTCTTCCGTTTAATCTGGAAATTTCAAACAAATTTTTACTCAAAGGAAAATATTATTAGGGCTCACAGTGGGACGTTTGGAGAGAAGAAGCCAAAAGTCTATAACTTTTGACGTAGTAGGAATATTTAAAAGACGTAAATGTTATTATGTAGCTGGCATTTCAATCTTCATTTCGACGAGGGTGCTCTGTACATAGGTTGACAGGGGAAAGAGATATGAAACAATTATTTCCAAGGGAGAAAAAATTAAATAAGTTTAATCAAAAAAAATTAAAAACAAGTAAGAAAGTTCAGTCGGGTAAACCGACTTATGAATCCCCTCACCTTGAGTCCTGGTATTAAAATTAAAATCTGTTAACTTTTGCTACAAAATGGTCCATTTGTGTGGGAGGTACTAAAAGGGACGTGCCAATAACGCCCGTTTTTCTGTGGACTCTAAGTACTATAAAAGCATTACACTATACGAAATTTCAAGTATTTGTATGTACTGGTGTTAAAGTTATAAGATGGTAACTTTCGGTACGAAATAGGCCATTTGCAGAGAATGAAGCCGAGCCAAAATTGGCGGCGGCGGCTGCCATTGACAATTATAGATCGGCGGCGGCGGCTAGGCGGCTAAGCCGACATAAAATTGACATACGGCGATGTTTTTAAGTTCATTGTAAGATATTGTGAGGTGAAAAAACATCGATTCCATGCCGTTCATCAACCCCGTTAAAGTGCCGCAAATGTACGGACAATGACAGATTGTCAGGTAAAGGTGAAGACGATTGCAAGAAACCCTTACAATTTCATATATTTAAAATATATTTTGTAAATATTTATATGCAGGATTGCCAATAAAAATATTTTATAGACTGTGGCCAATAAAATGTTTTTCTGACAATGGCGCCGTTGTCACATGCATAAACTTCGCACACATTACAATCTGTAAATTCTCTAACAAAGACTTTTCACGTTGCAAGACAAAAATTGTACGGTACACACGGTTGTACGTTCACAGGGTTGAATTTTTCCGTCATTCATCTATACATAGCTTAAGTCGAAACAGGTTGTTTCCAGGTGAGGCGAATCGACGTTTTAGCGAAATTTTAAATTTCTGTGGAATTACCTTTTGGTTTAAATAGAATGACCTCTACTGTTTTGAGCTTAACTTGATTGATTCTTTAGAATGGAGGTATTAATTTATATGTTATACTTTTCTTTAATACTCCATTGATTTTTTTCCGAAAATATTTTTAGCTATATATCGTCATCAGAAACGAAAAAGGGCGTAACAACAAGAAAAATTGAAACTCAGGTTTTGATGGATTTCGGTACCCTGCATCAAAATATACATCCTGACAAATGTTTAGCGGCGTAATATTAAAAATGGCGAATTTATGACGAAATTCTCAAGGGCCTAACAAAAATTTTTTTTTTCATAGTTAAAAAAATCCTATTTCTTGCAATTTTCACAAACAACTTATAAATCATGTTTGTGTGATTTTATATATGCATCATTATGTTTAGATATTATCCTGAAAACCACGTTTTTCTAACGGCAACAGTTTTCATTTTATTTAGTTTTTTGCCTCTCCTGTAAAATTTTCCAACATGATGATAGGCCCTTTTTCGTTTCTGATGACGATATGTACATTATAAAAATTCTTATTATTTCCTTTAAAAAAGAATTTTTTATAATTATTATACCCTCACTTTAGTGTGACGAGGGTATATATTGCTTTGCTACGAAAACAAGTGTAACACATCGAAGGAGTGATCTAAGACCCTAAGTATGTTCGGCGGATATTCGTTTTGGGGCATTTTAAGACGAATGAGCAATGCCCGTCCGTCTGTCTGTCTGTCTGTCTGTCTGTCTGTCTGTCTGTCTGTCTGTCTGTCTGTCTGTCTGTCTGTCTGTGTCTGTCTGTCTGTCTGTCTGCTGGCTGGTGCGCACGATAACTCTCGAAAGGAGTAACCGATTGACTTCAAATTTGGTACGTGGTAATATTTTTTTCTATCTCCGGCTAAGTTCGAATATGGGCCATATTGGTCCACTCCTTCTAGTACCTCCCCCACAAAGTGTTAAAATGATGTGAAATATTGAATCTTTAATAACTGCTATACTACCTATTCGAATCTTCTGAAATTCCACACGTAGCATTTAGTTTATCAGTCGCTATCAACTCGAGAAAAATGGGCCATGTTGCTACGCCCCTTTTGGTACCTCCCACACAAATGCACCATTATGCACCAAAAGTTAACAGCTTATAATATTAATACCAGTGCATAAAAACACTTGAAATTTTGTACGGTGTAAAGCTTTCATAGCGCCTACAGTCCAGTGAAAAATGGGTGTCATATTCCCGCCCCTTTTGGTACCTCTTACACAAAGGTACCATTTTGCACCAAAAGATAACAGCTTATAACATTAATACCAGTGTATAAAAATACTTGAAATTTTTTACAGTGTAATGCTTTTATAGTGTCTTTTGCACTGTGAAAAATGGACGCTATTTCCACGCCCCTTTTTGTACCTCCCACACAAAGGTACCATTTTGCACAAAAAGTTAAGAGCTCACAGCATGAGTACCAATGCACGAAAATGCAACACCATTTTGCACAGTGTTACGCTTTTGAAGTCCCTATAGCCCTGTAAAAAATGGCCGTTATCACCACGCCTCTTTTTGTACCTCCCACACAAAATGGCCAAATCATACCAAAATTTAATATTTCATAACGTTAATATACCAGTGCAAAAAAAGTTTATAATTCGGCGCAGTGCAATGTATTTAAAGAATCTACTATTCAGCGAAAAATAGGTGTATTTGTTAAAAACATTCTGGTACCTCCCATACAAATTGACAGAATAATTCGTTTAATATTCCATATTACTTTACTCACAAAGTGAGGGTATAACTTAGTCGGTTTACCCGACTGAAACTTTCTTACTTGTTTTTCTATTACTATCAATATTATAATTTTTAAGACATGTTAAGCTCCCGCTTGTGACAATAAACGAATCACAACGAAAATCACTCACTTCCATATCGTCCACCCAATAAATGAATAGCGTATAATTTATTTGTCGTTTCGAGAAAATCATATTTGATTATTATTTATTAATGAACAATTTCAAACACCCAATAACCCAATTTGTGGAAGTAGAATTTCACCAGATATAGAACCAATTGCATAGATTCGTAGAATGCAATAATATATAATAGTGTATATGAACACATTATTCTTCTATAAAGTGGACGATATATCAGCTATATAGCTATTTGCTTATCAAAAATGTAAATTGTATCTATCCATATTTTAAAGTTTTTCTATGGAACGGCGACTGTGTTTCAGCCGATTTTAGCCGCAAAGATCGGCGGCGGCTTCGGCTGGTGAACAAAGGTCGGCGGCGGCTAAAATCGGCGGCTCGGCTCGGCGGCTTCATACTCTGGCCATTTGTGTGGGAGGTACCAACAATGGGCCATTCGCCCATTTTTCTCGACGTGTTAGCGTCTAACAAACTAATACTATGTGTGAAATTTCAGAAGATTCGAGTAAGTTGTATAGAAGGTATTAAAGAATCAATAGTTTACTAAAAGTTAACCCTTTGTGGGGGAGGTACAAGAAGGAGTGGACCAATGTGGCCCATCATCGAACTTAGCCGGAGATAGAGAAAAATATTATTATGAATCCTTATTATGAAACCTTGAGTCCCAAAAAAATATTCGTAAATTTATTTTTTTTTTTGCTTTAATTAAATTATTATCAACTTAAATTGCATTTAATATCTATAACGTATGTACTGGTATTAAAGTCAAAAACTTTTAACATTTGGTACAAAATTGTCCGTGTGTGTAGGAGGTACCAAAAGGGGCGTGTCAATAACGACCAATTTTTCTCTGGACTCTAGGTTCTATATAATAGGTTCTCTAATAATAGATCAACCCCTCACAGGGATTCATCAAAATAGACAAATTGAACAATTTATCAAAATATTACGACAAATTTATTCAATCGAAAAATATCTAAAAATAAAAAAGTTATACATGTTTAACAAATTAAATCATATTAAAAAATTTAAAACAATGTTGACTGCGCTAAAATTATGCTTTGGTTCAACCTGTCTGCAGGGAAATAATTGATCAAAGAACTTGATTTTTGGTATCCATAGGAAAAGTTTATGCATATGAAAAGCTTACCTTATTATGAAAAAAAATTTGGAAATCGGAGATACTAAAAAAAAAAGTTTTTTGTCCGCCTTCTCAGAATTTGTTCTAGTGTGCGGCGACAACTATTACTGTTGTCTTACCTCTCGTTAATGAGAAACGAATTTGATCTTTGTATGTATCCGTGGGCGGCATTGCCACTTCCTTATTTAATTATTCTTCCAATAATATCATGAATCATGGCATGGCCAGTTGAACATCATCTAAGCACACTTACTAAAGTAACACAAATGTTGGCCAGATACTATTCCATTTCTCCAGGCGCATTCCGATGGATATATCTGTGGTCTATCTCAAACAATCACAATGTGCAGGAGAGCCATAATACTTCGTCTCTCGCAGAATATTTCTGCATAATCATATAATGATTAGCTTAATGCATTTATGTTAAAATTCCGAAATTGAAAATGTCTAACATAGTCGGTTATTCCAGAAAAATACAGATATATGATCTACTTCGTGCATACACGGAGAGAACAGCTTAGTCGTGGCAACCAAAATGAAATCAATATAATAACTCGTATCATTTATTGTATTGTATAATTGTAATGTGGTTGGAGTAATAGTTATAAAATTCTACACATCAGTAAACAGGGTGCTTGTGACAACTATAAAAATTTAGTTGCCAATTTTTTCGGGGTGTATGTATTTTTTTGTTGGAAATACTTTTTGTTGCCAAATTTTTCGGGATGTATGTATTTTTTTGTTTTTTTTTTTTTGTTGGAAATACTATTTGTCTTTAAGTGCATCTTCAAAATGTTTGCTTAAGTATTTGACGCTTCTCTTTTAACGATGTGAATTGGAAGGGAAGAAAATCGCTCTCGGCCAACGATATTCCTCCATTCATTCTATGCGCACACTCACACGCAGACAAGCGATACACCCACGGAATAGGGATTATCCATTAATCGAATACTCGTCCACACTCAGTCACTAATGAGTCGGATTCACGTCCAAGTGATAATGAGATGCGCATCTTATCAACATTTTTTTTATTTCTGGCTACAAATTGTTCAAACAAGATGGAGTTACATTTTTTGGGTTAATTATGTGCTAAATAGTATTCATTAGCTTGTATTTTCTATACATACAATATGTAAATATACTCGTATATGTACATCAGTGTCTACAATATCGATAACATGTAAATATACATACATACATGAATGCATATACAACTGTATGTACTAGAAACATAATTTTTGCCAGAGGCAATTATTGTTTATACTCGTAATAACAAATTTAAAATTAATAAAATATAAAAAAAATTCCAATATTTGTTTCCAATATTTTGTTTCAAATGTCATCCGTATTTATGACCAAATAAAGAGAGCATCCAAAGAAGTGAATCTCTGCCTCTCTCTCTCTCTTACAAACTTTGACACTTGCTTGGAAAAAATTGTAGCACGACTTATTTGACATAAGCCCCCAACAGCGCCACCTACCGGATATAATCATACATATAAGCTTTTCTTCAAGACAAACCACAAAAACATAATTTTCCTATAATCCTACAACACAGATGACCGTGAACTGAAACTATTATAAAAATGTTAGCCTTTTCAATCTTATGGATTCGGAAATCATTCGTCACACACGAAGGATTTTATGCATATATCGTCGCTTGGATGACCAACCGACGTAACTGAGCATTTTTCAGAAATTGAGTTAAGGCCGCCATTCGATTTGTCTAGTCAAAGTACAACGTGTGTATAAATTTTGTGCATACATATATATACCCAGCAAAATTTCTCATTACCAAATAATCCGACGAGTAAGCAAAGTTCGATAATGGTAAGTACTTATTATTTAGCCACTTTTCTCATTATTTTAACATGGGGATGTCATTGGTGGGAAGTACTTCCCAAAAGCATACAATAATGTAGCATAATAAGTACTTATTTGTAGCATAGGCATACCACATAAATATGTGCTTATGTTTTCACGATTTGAAGTACTTGAATAATGCATTACCAATAAGTTACAAAATACGTATTAGATATGGTAGATATGTTGAGATGGCCATTTAAAGTAATTTTGTGCATATTGTCGCGCATATTTCGAATTTCTGAATCCAAACCACCATGTGAAAAATTCTTCAATGGTCTAACATCATACGATATACGTAAATATTTTTGGTATTTTCATTCAATTTGCACGTATTTTTGGAAAATTTGTTGAAAATAAATAAATCTTCTACAATAACCCACGTATAGCCAAAATTTCACTATACTAAAATTTGCCAAAAATTATTTTGATAAAAAAATTACTTATTTCTCTTAGTATTGGTAAGACATTATTAATATGCCGAAAGTAATTCAGCGAATATTGAGATGTCATTATTTGGTAATGCAGGGAATAACGACAGGTACTTACCAAGATTTTGCTGGGTATTACCGTTTTCTCAAAAAACGGTAAATGATTTTAGACGTAACTGACACAATGCCAAAAAAAATGTTCACCAAGAGACGTAAGTGCAATATGTCACTTAATATTTCGTTTTCCCGAAATGTTTGTTCATTATTGCAAAATTTTATGGAGTACTTGCTGGACCCACTGTGCCATATTTAACACATTTTTGACCCACTGCATATTTTGACTTTAAAAACTGTAATTTCAATTTGCTAAACACTTCAATTTTAAGTATTGATTGGTCGAATTATTTTTCAGATTTAACTGTAACGGATTGTTATTGTAAATTTGTTAAGACTATAAGTGATCTTACAAGCAATTATATTCATTATAAAGGTGGTAAAATTCATAAGTTACCGTGGTATACTTCAGGTTTAAAGAAGTTAAAGAATTTAAGAAACAAATTTTATAAATCATTTAAGTCCACAAATGACAGCGAATCCAAACGGTTATACAATTATTATTCTCGTGAATTTTCCTTTCTTAATAAATTCCTCTACAAACAGTACATATTAAGTTTCCAAGAAAGAATTAACAGTAACCCGAAATCTTTCTGGGACTTTATTCAATCAAAGAAATCATCCAGCAATTTCCCTTCTGCTATGCATTTAGGTAATGTATCTGCTAACACCACTTCTGAGATTGTAAATTTATTTGCAGATTTTTTTAAATCGAATTTTGACAATGACGGTCCCTTCGAGGATTCAAAGTTTTTGGATCTGGTAGAGTCTTGTATTGATTTTGGTCTTATTCAGCTTGATATCAAAGACATTTCTTTTGGTATTGCTGATCTGAAAAGTTCTCAGAAATTAGACATAGACGGTTTTTCTGCATCTCTCTTAAAAAAAATATCTCCTTCCATTTGCGAGCCATTACTGACAATTTTCAATAAATCATTGCTAACTGGATCATTTATTGATCAATGGAAATTGCATTTATCACCCCAGTTTTCAAGTCTGGCTATAAATCCAATGTCTGCCATTACAGGCCTATTGCCAAAATATCCAACATTTCAAAAGTTTTCGAGCATATAATGTATCGTAAGATGTTCTCAGCCGTTAAACCGTATCTGTCAGAATGCCAGCATGGCTTTATTGAAGGACGTTCAACTACGACTAATTTGTTGATGTTTACAAACTTTTGTCTCTGTAGCTTTGAAAGAGGAAGCCAAGTAGGATCAATTTACTTGGATTTTTCTAAAGCATTTGATAAAGTATCACATTATATTTTGATTTCCAATTATATTTTGATTTCCGTCCGTCCGTCCGTCTGTCCATGTAGAGTTGTTCGTCGACTACAGGTCGCAATTTCACTCCGATCGTTCTGAAATTTTGCAGTTTAGAGTATTTCGCGGCTGTTAAGATCGCTAGTGAATTTGGTTGAAATCGGTTCAGATTTAGATATAGCTCCCATATATCCGTCCGATTTGGCCCTTTAGTCCAATATAAGCTGTATTTTACATCCAATCGTTTTGAAATTTAGAATGGTAGAGTTTCTTGATCCATGAACCAATATTGCCGAATTTGAAGAAAATCGGTTAAGATTTAGCTATAGCTCCCATATATATGTTTCGTCCGATTTGGCCCTTTAGTCCCATAGAAGCTGTATTTTACATCCGATCGTTTTGAAATTTAGAATGGTAGAGTTTCTTGATCCATGAACCAACATTGCCGAATTTGAAGAAAATCGGTTAAGATTTAGCTATAGCTCCCATATATATGTTTCGTCCGATTTGGCCCTTTAGTTCTATAGAAGCTGTATTTTACATCCAATCGTTTTGAAATTTAGAATGGTAGAGTTTATTGATCCATGAACCAACACTACCGAATTTGAAGAAAATCAGTTAAGATTTAGCTATAGCTCCCAAATACATGTTTCGTCCGATTTGGCCCTTTAGTCCTGTAGAAGCTGTATTTTACATCCAATCATTTTGAAATTTAGAATGGTAGAGTTTCTTGATCCATGAACCAACACTGCCGAATTTGAAGAAAATCGGTTAAGATTTAGCTATAGCTCCCATATATATGTTTCGTCCGATTTGGCTCTTTAGATCCAATCGTTTTTAAGTATAAAATGTCCCAAAGGTAAATTTATGTAAAAAATTTATACATGAATTACAAAATTTATATATCAGAGTTATTCAATATTACGAGAGTGGTGTAGGGTATTATATAGTCGGCACCGCCCGACTTTAGCCTTTCCTTACTGGTTTACAATGTGATCTTTTATCTGTTACAGATTGGTGTGTTTTTAATAAACTGTCCCTAAATGTTAGAAAAAGCTTTTACGTTTGTTATTCACGCTTACACTGTCCAATATTTATGGAATTTTATGCAAATGGTGAGAGAGTCAAGCAAGTTCATGAAATTCTTGATCTGGGCATTTTGTTTGATTCGAAACTTAGCTTTAATTCATATTGACTACATCATTCCAAAAGCATATAAACTTCTTGCATTTATTAAACGCCACAGTTCTGATTTTAGTGACCCATATACTCGGAAAATTTTGTACATGACTTTTGTCCGCTCAACAATAGAATACGCGCAAATTGTTTGGAACCCGTCATCTTCTACACAGGTCAACAGAGTTGAGAGTATACGAAGGAAATTTGTTAAATTTGCCCTGTCTTCACTCAACTTTGTTCATCCATTTCCTTCATATGAATCAAGGTGTAAACTTATTCACCATCCAATATTATCTAACCGTAGATGATGTTACAATCTTTAATGTTTTTATATAAAGTTATTTGTGGACTTATTGATTGCCGTCATATATTAAATCTAATTCCTTTTGACGTTCCTTCTAGGAGATTAAGAAACTATGAATTTTTTAAAGTACCACTACATAGAACTAATTATGGTCTTAATGAGCCTATTGTTAGATCCCTTAGGGAGTGTAACAAAATTTTTAAATTGTATAATCTGGATTTTTCTATGAAAATGTCTAAATTTAAAAGTATACTAGAATTAATTTATTATTAAGCAATAGTCTGTAAGGAATTGTATTTCCATAGACGAAATAAATAAATAAATAAATAAAACTCAGAAAATTTAATTTTTTCCCCCACTGTACCATATTTAACACTTTTTGCCCAACTGTGCCATATTTAACACATTTTTCCCCCACTGTACCATATTTAGAACTTTTTGCCCCACTGTACCATATCCAACATTGTTTTGTCCCGCTGCACAATATTTATCATTTTTCCACCATTTTTGCCTAAAAAACTCCTGGTGTCTAGTCTACGTTCCAATGGCTACCCTCCAGCCAAATTAGATTCAAGCTCTTGCCATTTGGACTTGGCTTTGGTGCCATATTTATCCCTTTTTGTCCCGTTTGGGCTGGGCGGTGATCAGTCGTAACTGACATTAAGTATAATTTTTTTCCCACAAAGTGACGTATCTGCATTGTTTATGAAAAACATGCATTATAATTAATTTTTTTTATTTTTTTGTTAATAATATTGAAAAAGAAGGAGTTAGGTACACAATAAGAAAAGCAAACTGGAAATATAATAAATATTACGCCGTGGGGAAGAATGGACATTGTCTCAAAAACAGAAAAACTGCTCTCCTGAAAAATTTTGAAAATGTCAGTTACTGCAGTTGGTCATCCAAGCGATATAAAGACTAGCTGGGCCCGGAGCACTTCGTTGCCCCCAAATTTAATTCTAGTGAAATTGAAATATGGAATTTGTTTCGTATAGGAATCTCGACGCCCAGAAATATAGATTTAGAAAAATTAGAAGGCTATTACATTTTATGTCTCAATCGCGATTATTCCTTTCCAAACACTCTCACGCTTTAGGACAACTTCATACATATATATGGGGTTTTCATTAAGGACATAACATTAACTTTGCCAGAGCACTATCGGAGAATTTTCGGCGTGTCAAATGATCAAGTGGCTTTAGTTCCTGACTCAGTTTGATCTTATAAGGATGAAGATCTTAAGATCTTTGCGTAAAATACGACACAGTGTGGTTTGAGAGATGCCCAATTCCTGAGAACGATGCCGAATCGACTGATTTGGTACATTTTGAACACTCTTAGAGCACTCACTCTCTCTAGCTCCGGTTGGTGATGCTCGCTCGTACAGTGCTCTGCAAGAGCTTTTGAACGGATACACTTACGGCTGCGATATTTTCGTGGCTTCGAGCGGTACGGCGTCTCTTTGCGCCGAAACATCCCAAAGTGAAAATTTGTATTCAATTTATCCACTATAGCACGCACAGCATGTCGGGTGGGACGATTATTACGGCCAAAAATTGGAGTAAGCGCTCTTAAAGTTGCGGCCACCGTAATTTTTAATGATTTCCAAACGTTGCACGTAAGTGAACTTTACCATGATGAAAATGTTGAGTTCGACTAACGTTTTGACACTGAAAGATCATTAAAAATGTTTGAGGTTGCGAAATTGTTATGTCCCTATTATATACTAGTACTAAGCACATATTTTCTTTCATCGATCCGGTGGTATGTCGCAAAGTGCAAAAATGTAGTAAAACTAAAGAGAGACATCTCTAAGGCATTGCAATTTTTTGTCTTTACTTCAAATACAATTGTCAGTGAGATAATGAACATTTACATGAGTTCAAGGAATATTTTTGATTCAAAGAAATTATTTTTGCTTTAATGCTTCGTTGTACATGACATTGTGTACATGTTGACTTTGAATATACCCGTATTTCTTTGAATTATTGAAAATAATAAGTAAACATTTCAATAATTTTAACGAAATTTTACTTGGAATTGTATACATTTTTATGTCATACTTTAATTTTCGGTGCGATATTTCCATATCATTGAATTTAAAACTATATTGTCTTAGAAATAATGCCATTTTCGTTCATAAACCTATAGAAAAGTGACTCTGTTTTAAAGATTTTTTGTTTTGTCTGAACTGCCCGCTTTTCATACAACGATCCTAGATATACTCGTACAAAATTTTATTTTTCTATCTCTTGAAGGAGCTTTTGAGTCAAGTGGTTGAAAATTCACATATTGGTTTATCTGCCCACCAAGTTTCAAGAAAATCGGTAACGACGAAAAATCTGTCGAACAACACCTAAAAAATAACGTAATCGATAAGCAATATGTTGTGCCCCTTTTTATACCCTCACTTTAGTGTGACGAGGGTATATATCATTTGCTACGGAAAAAAGTGTAACACATCGAAGGAGTGACCTAAGACCCCAAGTATGTTCGGTGGAAATCCGTTTTGGGTCATTTTAAGTCGAATGAGCAATGTCCGTCCGTCTGTCTGTCTGTCTGTCTGTGTGTCTGCTGGCTGGTGCGCACTATAACTCTCGAAAGGAGTAACCGATTGACTTCAAATTTCGTATGTGGTAATATTTTTTTCTATCTCCGGCTAAGTTCGAAGATGGGCCATATTGGTCCACTCCTTCTGGTACCTCCCCCACAAAGGGTTAAAATGTTGTGAAATATTGATTCTTTAATAACTGATATTATACGTATTCGAATCTTCTGAAATTCCACACATAGTATTAGTCGCTATCAACTCGAGGAAAATGGGCGAAATTGCCACGCCCCTTTTGGTACATCCCACACAAATGCACCATTTTGCACTAAAATGTATATCTCCTTTTGTAATTTTTCTCGCCGTCTTTTGTTCTATAGGCTTTCTGATCAGACCTGTGTCCGGATATCCTAGTCTTTAATTTTGATTTTGTCGTGCCAATATATACCTTCTGGCATATATTGTTCTTGTCACCCTCACATTTAATCTTATAAACTACATTAGATTTGCCCTCCTTTTTGACTTTTGATTTAGTGTTGCTGAAGAAGTTGTTCACAGTATGTATTGTACGTCCTTTGTGCTAATTGGAAGGTGGCTCTATTGTATATGTTTGAATGCCAAAATCTTTCTGAAACGTTTGGAATGTACGTCAGTGTACATCTTTGTTATAGCCTCTTTTAACATGCATTTATAATTTAAATATTACCATCTCCACAGTTTCATGGATAACGATAAATTGAACGATTAATATGATACCCTTGTATGAGCAGAATAAACACAGTTATAGTGAAATGATTAACTTAAAACCTGCAATTTTCATTCTTGGATTTTCTTTCAAAATTAGTAGTATTTATTCGTGGGTCAAGATACTTCCCTTCGAAATTTCATATTTATCGATTGCAAATACGGGTTATTTTACTTGAACCAGATAACTTTTTGTATATTTTTATAATGATCTGATTTTAGTACAACATGTGCTTTATCTGAGTATATCACTAACTTGGTTTAAGGACAACATGTACCTGATTTTATTACAACATGTAATAGATTTAAACATGTTTCAGGTCTATAATTAAGGTACGAGGCGTGCTTATTATAATGCAAATTTCGTTGGCGCCAAATCAAAGCCAAAATCATAATAGTTATGATAATTACGTTGGCACCACATCAAAGACAAAATCATAAAAGTTATGATAATTTCATTAATTTTCAGTATCCTTTTTTTTTAGTGTGGTATTTTGGTGTCAATAACCCTATATTTCGACCTCTCAATTTCAAAAATCAAGTGATGCAGATTTCTAGAATAATCTTTAATGTTTACAATAACAAATTATCGCTTAAAAGTGTTCCCAAAAATTCAAAAATATAAATTCCAAAAAACCTTCACAGCGTTACCTGGGTAAAATGATTATCTAAGATGTTCGACTTATGTTTGTTGATGTTATGATGGACACCGCAAATCAATTTTTTTCCGAGACGTTTCCGAATTATTGCTGCCATTTCTATATATTTTAACACTTCCTTAATTATTCCTTAAATGTTACCGGTGAAAAAACATCATTAAAGAGTATAACTATTAGCCCGCGTCGTTTCCTAGTCGTGATTTCAAAACATCAAATTTGCACCCTACTCAAATATGTTACATCGTTCCAATTGAATTCGGTATGAGGTGTGTAGGAATATTCTTGTGTAACTTAAATTTAAAATTCATTTAATTCGCGACAACTGTGAAATATGTAACATTTATAGGGATATAACTTATTTTAGTACAAATGTAAAGATGAGTTTAATATACCTTCCCTCATATGGATGTATACATTAAGAAAGTCCTTCCAAGTATACTATATTAACCGGTTTTAATCATAAGATTTTCAACAAAAAATTAATTTGTTACGTTATCAAAACCTCCAACTTTCAATGACGTAGGACCACGCCTTATATACAATAGTTTTTGCACAAAAATGTATGAAGCCACCCCACTGTGTGTCGTTGAGGCATGTTCATTGTACACATATCAAATGTTAAGCCGATTCGTGCAATGGTTCTCCACAAGTTTTCTTTTTAATAATAGAGAACATCAATTACTACCAGGGGTATTATGTGTTCATTAAGTTACTTGGAAAGTATGGGAATGCCGAACATAGGTCTGAATTTTAGGTCCGATCAATATCGACTTTCCTGCTCCACCTTAATGCATACGGTATATCCATCCACACTTTCGCTACGATTGATTGTTAAAAGCACCAACGACCCATCCTGTACTTTAATGCGACAATCGTAACGCATTCCCCCATAGCTTGTTTGTTCAACAAATTAAAGATGAATAGCAAATCGTGATTGCTTTCAGTGCATGTGAAACTAAATTAGTGATTTCTTGCGATACGATGCGTTGAAAGTACAAAATGGGTTGTACATTTGTGCCTCGCTACAAAAACAAAACGACGAAACGACAAACCACCGCCACCTCATTAACTGAAATAGATGGCCAGACTAAAAATTTAACAAACAAATGATTATTTTCGGTAATGGCGCGTCGCTGACATATCTGAAGATTTTTGGCCGCAATACACACACCTTTAATGGATTTCGGATTTCAAAACAAAAGAATACACTAAAATACGAACATATTTTTTGAATTTAGCACTTATATTTTAGTTACATGGAATGGCTTTCTGGAAAATAAACACAATTGACAAAGACGTAAGTAAATGAAGAAAAAAATGCTGATGTTGAGTGTTGAAATTCTACGAATTTATTTCTCGAAAAGATATGCATGCTTCGTCGACATTAAATAAAAGCCAAACTTTGGCCAAATAGCTGTCAATTTTAAAACATTTCAATGATCGAATTTTGTTTTAAATTACAGGATGGACCAAAAGTAACTTGACCACAAAATCGATTCCTATAATCCGATTCCATTGATTCGTTATCCGATTTTAATGATTTTGGTTTGAGCTTGCACTTAATAAGGTATTACTAAAAAATATTTAATACGGCAATATTCGTAATAGGGTTTAACAGTAATAAATATCTATAGCAGAAGAAAGTAATATATAACATATTTATAAGCGTATATAGGCCAAAAATTGCACAATAGGCTCAGTTTGGACAGATGATTCCATACTGAAGAGTTGGTTTAGAGTTATTGGAGAGATCAAGTTATTTGCAAAATAGATTCTAAATAGGAAGAGCAGGACAACGTTTGTAGGAAGCGGCTAGCAAATGTATAACACAGCCAGTAAGGAAAGGCTAAAGTCGGGAGGAATCGACTCACCGACTAAATCTGAAACACTTGCTGTTAAATTCTTAAACATTGAGAGATATGTTTTGCATATCGATGCCTCCATTCTAAAACATGTTAAGTCGACTTGGTATATTTTTAGGCAGATTGCATTTTAAATTTCTAAATATTCCTAATTATATTCAGTCAAAATTTGGTGTTTATCCGTCAACCCTATCGAAAGTTATTCACAAAACAGTACAGGTCATTCGGCACTTAGCATAGTTTAGAATGGAGGTATCGATATCTAAATTCGCTAAATAAAATCTACTCTTCGAATTTCATAACATCCGGAAACATATTTACATATTGATAACAAATATGTAAATATGTTTATCTATTCATGTAGAAAAACATTTCAAAAGGCCGACCATTTTCAATTTTATTCCTATCGCGTCTGAATTTGGTGGCGATGCAGAAGTACTATGGAAAGCAGGAGTTTCAAAAATACAGATTCATAATAGGTTAAGAGGATAAAGGGTTGCAAAGTTTTGACACGATCGGAATAAAATTTAAAAAAAATTGACCTTTTGAAGTGTTTTTCCCCATATATAAAAGGGAATGTGTGTGTATGTTTGATTGTTGGTTTGTGTGTTTGTTTGTTTGTACCGTATATACGCCTAAACGGCTGGACCGATCGTATTGAAATTTTCGAAACTCGCTACCATTTTTGTATTTGTTTCTATTACATTTTTGCAAAAAGCAGAATGTAAATGAAACACATGGTCTTAAACCAAAATAAATTCTGATTGAATTTTCATAAATGTGCATGTGTATGGGTAGTGAAAATAGGGTACATGAATTTTCGATATATCAAGTGGGTGTGGCCCGCAGTATTTGGTAGCGCGATTGCTGTAATTTTGTGCATATCGCTCACTCGCTTCAAGAGTGACATAACTCAAAATTAAAAATTGCCAAGATGTGTAACTTTAAGTCCGCATAAAAAGTTAAGTAACATGAAATAAGATGTTAAAAAATGCTTGAATAATCCAAAATATGGTTGTTTCCTTATAGACCAATAGTTGCTAAGATTAATTTATGGACATTTGCAAAATTCGCATTTTTGTAAAGCAACCTTAAAAATTTTAAATTTTGAGTTATGTCACTTTTGAAGTGAGTGAGCGATATGTATCTGGTTGCAGTCTTCCTAATTGCTGCAAAAATGGGCGAAATCGGACCAATGCGCTAGCAAATCCTGCAAGGCCACGCACGATTTTCTAGGGAGGGTGCTGTAATTTTGTGCATACACTCAGAAAAATTGCAATCGTTTATGTGAGTAAAATCTATATCTCAGTTTAGTTCAAGATTTTTACTCATGTTTAGTTAAATTTTCCTCAAAACTGGGAAATTTTACTTTCAATGAGTAAATTGAACTTAATTCAAAGATATAGCAAATTGGTTACATACTCGGAAATTGGATATGATTTTACTTACTTAAAATTCCATCGACCAAGTAAAAATTTCCTACTATTTGGTAAATTTTTACTTTTACCGTAGAAGGATTTCCATTTATAAAGCAGATTTGCAGTTTTTTTCTAATTTAATTTTTCATTGAAAATATCATAAGTAGCTATAATATGTGTTATATAGTACTAATCTTTAATTTATATTTATTCCAAATCGTCATGTGTTGTCAAACCATCAAACAATATATCAATATGCAAGATTATACGATTTCAATTATAAAGCAATTTTACGAACATTAAATATTTCTGAAAAAATTAACGTTGAACTTCTGAAAAATATAAAAATTAAGGTATTGATATATTTATACCCTACACCACACTGTGGTACAGGGTATTATAAGTTTGTTTCACGGCAGATGTTTGTAACACCTTAAAATAACACAGCTAGACCCACCTTAAAGTATACCGATCGACTCAGAATCACTAGCTGAGTCGATTTAACGATGTCCGTCCGTCCGTCCGTCCGTCCGTCCGTCCGTCCATGTAAAGTTGTTCGTCGACTACAGGTCGCAATTTCACTCCGATCGTTCTGAAATTTTGCAGTTTAGAGTATTTCGAGGCTGTTAAGATCGCTATTGAATTTGGTTGAAATCGGTTCAGATTTAGATATAGCTCCCATATATATCTTTCGTCCGATTTGGCCCTTTAGTCCTATAGAAGCTGTATTTTACATCCGATCGTTTTGAAATTTAGAATGGTAGAGTTTCTTGATCCATGAACCAACATTGCCGAATTTGAAGAAAATCGGTTCAGATTTAGATATAGCTCCCATATATATCTTTCGTCCGATTTGGTCCTTTAGTCCTATAGAAGCTGTATTTTACATCCGATCGTTTTGAAATTTAAAATGGTAGAGTTTCTTGATCTATGAACCAACATTGCCGAATTTGAAGAAAATCGGTTAAGATTTAGCTATAGCTCCCATATATATGTTTCGTCCGATTTGGCCCTTTAGTCCTATAGAAGCTGTATTTTACATCCGATCGTTTTGAAATTTAGAATAGTAGAGTTTCTTGATCCATGAACCAACATTGCCGAATTTGAAGAAAATCGGTGCAGATTTAGATATAGCTCCCATATATATCTTTCGTCCGATTTGGTCCTTTAGTCCTTTAGAAGCTGTATTTTACATCCGATCGTTTTGAAATTTAGAATGGTAGAGTTTCTTGATCCATGAACCAACATTGCCAAATTTGAAGAAAATCGGTTAAGATTTAGCTATAGCTCCCATATATATGTTTCGTCCGATTTGGCCCTTTAGTCCTATAGAAGCTGTATTTTACATCCGATCGTTTTGAAATTTAGAATGGTAGAGTTTCTTGATCCATGAACCAACGCTACCGAATTTGAAGAAAATCGGTTAAGATTTAGCTATAGCTCCCATATATATGTTTCATCCGATTTGGCTCTTTAGATCCAATCGTTTTTATACCCTACACCACACTGTGGTAAAGGGTATTATTTAAGTATAAAATGTCCCAAAAGTAAATTTATGTAAACAATTTATACATGAATTACAAAATTTATATATCAGAGTTATTCAATATTACAAGAGTGGTGTAGGGTATTATATAGTCGGCACCGCCCGACTTTAGCCTTTCCTTACTGGTTTCTAAATACTTTGTCCCAAATAAAAAAGTATTAGGATGGAAGAAAAGTTTTGTTAAGAACAACATCTTCCCAAATATAAAATTTTTGTGTGTACCAGATATGATATATTCAGAGTTTACCCTAAACATTTATATATTTCAAGCAGAATATGTTTTGGACAATATACATAAAAACGATTTTTTTCATGGGAGCTTATGTCTAATTCGGCAGTCTCCGTCCTTGGATCAAGAAACTTCACTCTCCCAAATTTCAAAGTGATTAGATGTAATACATCTTCTATAAGGTCCACAAAAAGTACTTTATAATCTAGTCTGCAATTGCTAAAACGTCTGCAGGCTTTAGGTTCATCCTGTTATGACCACACAGTGTTTGCAAGGCACATTAATGGCCATTGGCCACAATTACAAAACATTGACTGCGTTAATAACAGAAAAAAGTTAGACAAACAACATTCCTCGCGTGCAATGCAGCAATTCGCAAATACGCCGTATTTTGCAATAGTTTGAAGTCTTCGATATAAGATGCAACGCTTGATGGACCTCTATGGCAAGTAGGGTAACTGGTTCGGCGTGATGGAAAACATCAAGTTTGTTCTTATAACTTCAAAGTTAACCTGTCCAAAACTATCACTATAGACGCTGAAATAAAATTGCTTCTGTAGTGTATTATCCCAAACATAATCTGCTGGAAACATACATATGTTTAAGGTACACTTCAAATTTATAATATTTGAAACACACAAATAATATATATTTGGGAGTATGTTGTTTTAAACAAAAGTATGCTTTCATGCAAATATTTTGATATTTGGAACTCATATTTCCGAAACAAAGATTAATTTGTATTTAAGTATTTTCAATGTATCAATGCCTTAATTTAAAGACATGTTTTCTGTTTTTCAGAATTTCAAAATACATTTTTTTAGAATACAATGTTTGTAAAATTATATTAAAATTTAAATCGTATGATCTCTCGTAACTATAAATTGCATTGATGGATTGACAGAAAGAGATGAATTGGAATATTTATAAATAAAAAAAGAAAATGATTCTGTAAAACAAAATCAAATGCTTATTATAACATTTTTAACCATATACTAGAACACAAAATCTAGGAAATAATTTAAACTATAATTTTAAAAAGTTAGCAAAGTTTTAAAATCTTTTTTAAATTAAATATTTACTACACCACATTGTGGTACAGGGTATTATAGCTTTGTGCATTTTTTATAACACACAAAGGGAGAAGAAATAGACCCACCGTTGATTTACCGATCGACTTAGAATCACTATCTGAGTTGATTTCAAATGTGCGTCCGTCTGTAAGTGCATTTATTCTTGTAATCAAAGTACATGCCGATCTCAACGAAACTTAGGACATATCGTTCTTTTGGCCCAAGAACGATCCATATTGAATTTGCTTAAAATCGCTCCCATATATATGTACCTCCGATGTGGCATATATGCACTGAAAAAAAATAGTAATCCAATTAATGACGACACATTCTTAAATTAAGATTGCGACCTCGGCATCAATTCAATCATAATTTTCATTAAAATAATGAAAATTTACATGTTTTTTTACGAAAATTTCATTAATTTAAAGTTTTTTCAATTTGAGTTAATGACTATCTAATCATTAGTTTAGTGTACGCCCTCCTTTAAATGTACGCCTTTAAATTGAAGAAACTAATCATAATTTTTGTGACAATCCGTATTATTTTAAGTAATATTTCAATACTTTCAAGGATTTTCTGCATTAAAACTATGACGTAGACATGTCATAGTTTTAATGACTAATCGGACTAAATTGACAGTATGAGATGTTTGAGTAATAAATTTAAGGCTATGCTCCCCTTAAAGGGAAAGCTGTCTTGGTAATAAATTTTATGACAATTGCCATTATTATTAAGAATACATACGAGAGAATTATACAATCTCTCTCCCTCTCTCGCTCGGAGAATCAGTTTTGTTTGTTATTGTATGAAGCAATAACTGTTATGGGATGGAGGTAAACGTGTGTCTGTTTTTTTGACGCGGGTTGTGAAAAAATTAGATTGCGGTGAATATGTAAGTATACGTGCATACATACGTGGATATTGCACCGAAAATAATTTTACTATGGGCTGTTATGTACATGTGTGTATGTATGTGGTTATGCCGTCACCATCGATCGCGGTGACAAGGGAGTGCGTGCGTCATAGTTATTTTTTCTGCATGTTATTTATGGTGATGTACATACGTTTTGAAGGAGATCATGTTATTAAGTCCTGTGTAGAGATTTGTGCGAATACTAAAAAATGGACGATAAAAATGTGAGTTATAGGTTTTGTAATACTGAAAGAGACAATAGGAAAATGTTTAGATACGTGAAATATAATATTATAACCCTGAAATAAACAACTTATTGGCAATTACAAAATTAACTAAACACAACAAAATACATTTTAATTGAAAGTATATATATTTATTATAATGCAGATGCGCATAATGCAGAAATGTACAATTATTGTGTTATTAATAATATGTTATACATATAACTATTTTTTTTTTAATTTTTTTAGTAAAAATAATTTAGAATGGGTCTTTTGGGAGAAGAGTGATAAATTCTACCAAATATTTCAACGTAAGAATTATATATGAACGGTTGAAATATTTCTCCAAGTTTTCAGCGTATTCCAACTGTGATACGATACAATTTATTTGTATTTTTCTATCTGATTTCTTTTCAGAAAAAATTAAACTATTTTAATTTTAGATCGCGCAATATTTGAAGATAAAAGTTATGGATATATGAAAAATGCAGTGCTGAATGCCATTTATAAATTACAACATATAAGTGAGCATACACCTACACAGGAATGTTTGAATTGAAAGAAAATATATTTGGAAACAAAATTTGTAAGTATTATGAATTTGTGAACAAATATATTTTATTTGAAAATCAGTATAATTTAGTATGAAAAATTATGAAAATTTAATATGGCCCAAATGATCTCTTCTAACAGCAGGATTAATAATGTCGTAAGCAGCATTAACTAAGTACACTATGCAACAAAAAAAATATTTTTTTGTGTAGATTGTGGTATACTGTTATATAATATCAAAACCAAAAATTTTTTTATGGATAATTTTTTTTAAATTTTTTTATGGATTTTTTCCGGTCAGGATCGACTTATACGTTAAATTGAAGCTATTAATATGGGCTACCAATGTTGGAAATATCTCTTTCACTTTGAAACAGTGGTTGAATAACAGTCATTAAACAAATTGGAAAAAGTAGATTTTTTTCCAAAAAAAAATAGAAAAAAGTCGAAAAAAATGTTTTATTTTATTTTTTAATAGTTTGCATCCTAGCGAAGAAAATAATACCTATTTGAAAAAAAATTATTTCTGTTCAAATAGCGATTTTATTTGTTACTTTTATTTATATTATGTACATTGGAGTTAATTTACATGTACACGTTTCATTAGAAGTAATTGTGAGTTCTTTGTTGACGTTTGTAGATTTCAGAATCGGTTTCTCTAATGAGGAACCAAATATAATCTCCCATCATTCTTACACCCCAGTGCCCTTGGTAACGCCGCTCGATGGACTTCATTCCTTGGTGAAATCTTTCGCCATGTTACGTCGCCAAGATTCTCGGGGAAAAAGTTTAAAGGAGAATGCAAGAAATGAATTTTGAGGGACATATTTACTCCTGTTGGAATACAGAAAGCGAAAAATAAGTTATAAGAATACATACATATGTATTATACGAATATACATAAATATAGAAAAATATATTTCTTACCAATTTTTTCATAATTTTTTAATAATTCATTAATCATTGTTTCATATTGCGGGCTTTTAAATAGGATTCGAAATTTACATATTTCATCAGTTTCCTTATTTTAGGCCCATCAAAAACGCCTTCTTCGATTTTTTGAAAAAAAAGACTTTTAAATAAACTTTTTAAATATGAGAGTGAATTGCCTTAAGGATTTTACAAAATTTTTAGCTTAATATGCAGTGGTGGCAAAATAGTGTTTTCTTTTTGGACGAGAGGTGTGTATTTTATGTTGTTTTCACCCAATGTAATGTGTATTCTTGTTGGCCATTTCTTTCTTATGTAATGACCTTCGCGAGCACGGCTATCGCAGAGGAATAAAAACAGCAATATTTTGTTTATCCGCTTTGCATTCCACATAACATCCCAACTACTTTTAAATCGCAACACATTTTCCAGTCATGTTGTTCATATTTTATGTATTTTATCAATTTAGCCATTGTTTCGTATGATTCCTCAGTGTTGACAGCATGAGCAATGGGAATCGACGGTTTCTGATTTCCGTTGTGCAAAAGTACTGTTTTCAAACGTTCTTTACTGCTGTCAACAAATAACCGCCATTCCTTTGAATTGTATGTTTGGTTAAGTTCCTCGAACAATCCGAGAATGTCCTTGCAAAAGCATGTGTTTTCCACAGTTGTATAAAATTGTTTGTAATGTATATCAAGGACTCTGTAATATGATATGTTAACATCTGAGGCCAAAATATTGTACTGTTTCATCCGAGATGCAAGTAGTTCTGCTTTATCCGTTGTGCAAAAGTACTGTTTTCAAACGTTCTTTACTGCTGTCAACAAATAACCGCCATTCCTTTGAATTGTATGTTTGATTAAGTTCCTCGAACAATCCGGGAATGTCTTTGCAAAAGCATATGTTATCCACAATTGTATAAAATTGTTTGTAAGGTATATCACGGACTCTATAATATTATATGTTAACATCTGGGGCCAAAATATTGTACTGTTTCATCCGAGATGCAAGTAGTTTTGCCTTATCTTTGGTCAGTGCAAAATCTCTCACTAGATCATTGAGTTGAAACTGAGTTAAAAGCGATGACTCAAACTTGAACCGCTCCGATTTGAGTACTCAGTTGAACTTGACGATTTTTCCGTAATTAGGCTGTTAGCTATACTTGGACTCTTGGGAATTGGTATTGTTTCCGAATGTGGAACTGGCAACGTGACAGATTTTACTTCAGCGTAATTCAAGCGAATGCTCCTTCCTACTCCAATCTGTTTACTTAGACAAAAATAGCAGTCCGTATCGTGAATGAATGGTTGTCTCCACATCATTGGCATTCCAAATTGCACGTGATGTCTAACATTAAAACGTTTTATTCCACAAAACATTGGAATAGATTAATTGTAAAGTACTTACCGCATGCTTCCACTAGTCCATCGAGTAAGATTTACATGGCACGAATTACACAAAATACTAGGTGTCCACGGTTCGTTCATATTTTTAACTCGTATACCAAAATATTGCACATATATTTCTTCTATTATTTTACTAAACGCACGGCGATTTTTTTTAATTACATATTTTCCGCAGATGTAGCAGAAATTGTCGGGATTATATACACATTGAAAAGTTCTTTGCTTTTTACTCATACTTCGAAATATAACTTTATAATATTTTTCAGAAAATCGACTTATCTCTTTAAGGCGCCGAATTACACTAATTTATTAATAAGAATTAATTCATAAATTCCGGGTTTAAGGTATATAAGTTGCAGTACCTATAGCTGACATATAGTTTGCTTCGAACGTAGAAACCCAATATTTTCAAGACTGCCGCGTACTACTTTGTATTGCGTACATATAATTTACTATCTGTATATACGACTGGGATGTCCATGCCCCTAAAAGGCGCAACTGAATGGAAACCTCATAAAAAAACACAAATAATGTTAAATGACCCTCTACCTGAGCGGATCTCATCAAATATAGCTCTCACATTGAATATAATGGTTTATGGGGAGATACGTAGGGCCATAAAACCTCGCCCTCTATATAATTGTATAATGTCTGACATCAATCCTCATAAAATAAAATGCAAGTACATTGTCTCTTATATGACTCACGCACATATGGCAAATTCAATATAAGCGAAAACATCATTTAAAAACGGAAAAATATGAAACAAGATTTTTTTTTAATTTCCCTAACATTTACAAAATGGCTCATAACTTTTACATCTATCCACAAACTTTTTCAAATATACAGTGTTTGCGTTAGCATGCTGGCTTTTTAAAAATGTGATAAAATATTGTTTCGACTTTTTTTCTATTTTTTATGATTTCTTTTTTGTACCAGGAAAAAGTGTTTATTCCAAAAAAAATCATTTTTTTCTAATATTTTTAACGGCTGTTACTAAACCAAAGATTCTATGTGAAAGTGATATTTGTAGCATATGTAGCCCTCATAATTCCCTTTAATTTAACGCATAACAAGGCTTAATCAGACTTATACTTGATGAATTATGTTCCAAATACTAAATGCAATTTCCATGAAAGTTGGAATTAAAAAAAAAAATATTACCAGAAATTTTTTTTTATATTTTTTTCGTGTTTGTGACACCAAAATACACCAGAAACTGTTATCCGCATACCTTCGACAAAATTTTTGTTGCATAGTGTTATTATTTAATAAATATTCCGATTTTTGACAATCCATCAAAGCAATTTATAGCTACGAAAAAATATATGCTTAAAATTTGAATCGAATTTTACAAACATATTACATTTGTTTGCACCTTGAACATCTGAAAAACAAAAAACTTGCATCTAAAATTACCAAAAAATACTTAAATACAAATAAATCTTTGTTTCGGAAATATTACTTCCAAATAAAAAATATTAGGATGGAATCATAGTTTAAAACAAATATTATATATATTTGTGTCAAATATTATATAGGTATTTGGAGTGTACCCTAAACATATGTACGTTTCAAGCTGAATATGTTTGGCGCAATATACTACAGAAGCAATTTTTCAGCGTGTATACAATTTTATAAAATTTTTATTTAAATTTCAGCCAAATTCAATGTTAAAAATCATTAAAGGTTCCAACTAAAATTGTTCATGGATGTTTGGGGAACATATAGAAAAATGAATCCACTATAAGTTTACAAATCGATAACAAATATACGAAACTTCAAATATTTCGATGGTGTGTTGGCCGGTTTATCTTTATACATACAACTAAATACTGTTTTAGATTATAAAATGTTGAAAGTTATCCGTAATAATAACGTAAAATAACAAACCCAATATTTAGAAAAAGGAAGTGTTGTGTTTTGAATTTATCGTAGTAAATTGTATACAAGAATCATATTTTCTATAAATATTGAAATGGTTTCTGTGGCTTTAAAACAAATGATTCATTAGTATGAGTGGCATTAGAATAAAAACGATGTAAGGAATTTTCCCTACATATTTTAAAAAACTTTATTTATGCTTTAAATTAATTACCAGTATATCCTTATATCAAGGACATACATTTTAAAATTTAATACGATAATGTTTTAAATTTTATGATATTTTACTACACATAAGGACGAGTCATACTTAAATTTTTCCCCAAATGTGCATATTTTAAGACCAAACTTAAATAGTAATATTACCAAATATTATTGATTCTATGAAATGCATCATCAAAACAAGTACTATTCATGTCTTTGAATTAACTATAAAACATTCTTATTTTTATAGCGAATGTCTTTGGCTCGAAATCTGAAATTTTACGCCAAATTCTTTGATTTTCAGCACGCTTTTTTTAGTGTGCGCTGTATAAGCAACATTTTTAACCGATCTCTAAAAAAAACTGTCTGAGAGAAGTCTCTTGATACACTTAGACACAATACTAAATTTAAGGAAAATCGGTTCAGATTTATATATAGCTCCCATATATATGTTACCCCCGATTTGATATGTAAGCGCTGTAGAAACAGTATTTTATATCCGATCGGAAAAAGAGGTTTCTTATTAGACGAATGAACACCGCCAAATTTAGGGAAAATCGGTTGAGATTTAGATATATCCCCCATATACGAGCATATGTTAAGTTTTTGATTGAATTCGATGAAAATCCGTTTAGATTTTGTATAGTCCCATCTATTTGTTCCTTTCGATTCTTGATATATGAATACTGCTCATTATACCCTCACTTTAGTGTGACGAGGGTATATATCATTTGCTACGAAAAAAAGTGTAACACATCGAAGGAGTGATCTAAGACCCTAAGTATGTTCGGCGGATATTTGTTTTGGGTCATTTTAAGACGAATGAGCAATGTCCGTCCGCCTGTCTGTCTGTCTGTCTATCTGTATGTCTGTCTGTCTGTCTGTCTGTCTGTCTGCTGGCTGGTGCGCACGATAACTCTCGAAAGGAGTAACCGATTGACTTCAAATTTGGTACGTGGTAATATTTGTTTCTATCTCTGGCTAAGTTCGAAGATGGACCATATTGGTCCACTCCCTCTAGTACCTCCCCCACAAAGATTTAACTGCTATACTACTTATTCGAATCTTCTGAAATTCCACACATAGCATTAGTTTATTAGTACTTGAAATTTTCTACAGTGTAATGCTTTTATAGTGTCTATAGCCCTGTGAAAAATGGACGCTTTTGCCACGCCCCTTTTTGTACCTCCCACACAAAGGTACAATTTTGCACAAAAAGTTAAGAGCTCACAACATGAGTACCAATGCACGAAAATGCCACAACATTTTCTACAGTGTAACGCTTTTGAAGTGTCTATAGCCCTGTAAAAAATGGCCGTTATCACCACCCCCCATTTTGTACCTCCCACACAAAATGTCCAAATCATACCAAAATTTAATATCTCATAACGTTAATAAACCAGTGCAAATAAACGCTTATAATTCGGCGCAGTGCAATGTATTTAAAGTATCTACTATTCAGCGAAAAATATGTGTATTTGTTAAACCCGTTCTGGTACCTACCATACAATCTAACAGAATAATTCGTGGAATATTCAATATTACATTACTCACAAAGTGAGGGTATACCTTAGTCGGTTTACCCGACTGAAACTTTCTTACTTGTTTTAAGTTATAGTTCCAAATCTTGTTTAATATGATCATCATCATAAGCCTTGATGATCAGGTGGAGCTAAGTACTTTGTTAAGTGAAACGAAACCAATTATTCAAAATTATTATCGCAATGCCCCTTTTCGAATGGTTAGGGAGATGTAGGGTATTAGTCGGTTGCGCCCGACTTGTTGTCTTTCCTTACTGGTTTATTTGTTAAAGTCACTTCACAAATATATTTTTCTAATATATATATGAGTTCCAAACAAAATTTCTGTATTTTCAAATATATACAAATATCTAATATTTAAAATGTTTGGTTCCATACATAGCTTCTTTCAATTCAACCAAATCAAAAAATGTCGATTTCCACCCGTGTAGTATTGAGATATACTCGTATCTCTGGTAGTACTGAACTTATCATTCCATCACCTAAATGCAGGGTTACCATATTCACATCCAACGTCGCGACGTCCATAGCATTTCCCCATTCAAGTGATTAGCTCTTAAGTACTCGCTCGTCTCACTTGGACATCATCATCGGACGTTCAAAACTCTGTGAGTATCTGACGACGATGACGATCATGACGATGTCCATGGTGACAGTATTTTATATCCGATCGGAAAAAGAGGTTTCTTATTAGACGAATGAACACCGCCAAATTTAGGGAAAATCGGTTGAGATTTAGATATATCCCCCATATACGAGCATATGTTAAGTTTTTGATTGAATTCGATGAAAATCCGTTTAGATTTTGTATAGTCCCATCTATTTGTTCCTTTCGATTCTTGATATATGAATACTGCTCATTATACCCTCACTTTAGTGTGACGAGGGTATATATCATTTGCTACGAAACAAAGTGTAACACATCGAAGGAGTGATCTAAGACCCTAAGTATGTTCGGCGGATATTTGTTTTGGGTCATTTTAAGACGAATGAGCAATGTCCGTCCGCCTGTCTGTCTGTCTGTCTATCTGTATGTCTGTCTGTCTGTCTGTCTGTCTGTCTGCTGGCTGGTGCGCACGATAACTCTCGAAAGGAGTAACCGATTGACTTCAAATTTGGTACGTGGTAATATTTGTTTCTATCTCTGGCTAAGTTCGAAGATGGACCATATTGGTCCACTCCCTCTAGTACCTCCCCCACAAAGATTTAACTGCTATACTACTTATTCGAATCTTCTGAAATTCCACACATAGCATTAGTTTATTAGTACTTGAAATTTTCTACAGTGTAATGCTTTTATAGTGTCTATAGCCCTGTGAAAAATGGACGCTTTTGCCACGCCCCTTTTTGTACCTCCCACACAAAGGTACAATTTTGCACAAAAAGTTAAGAGCTCACAACATGAGTACCAATGCACGAAAATGCCACAACATTTTCTACAGTGTAACGCTTTTGAAGTGTCTATAGCCCTGTAAAAAATGGCCGTTATCACCACCCCCCATTTTGTACCTCCCACACAAAATGTCCAAATCATACCAAAATTTAATATCTCATAACGTTAATAAACCAGTGCAAATAAACGCTTATAATTCGGCGCAGTGCAATGTATTTAAAGTATCTACTATTCAGCGAAAAATATGTGTATTTGTTAAACCCGTTCTGGTACCTACCATACAATCTAACAGAATAATTCGTGGAATATTCAATATTACATTACTCACAAAGTGAGGGTATACCTTAGTCGGTTTACCCGACTGAAACTTTCTTACTTGTTTTAAGTTATAGTTCCAAATCTTGTTTAATATGATCATCATCATAAGCCTTGATGATCAGGTGGAGCTAAGTACTTTGTTAAGTGAAACGAAACCAATTATTCAAAATTATTATCGCAATGCCCCTTTTCGAATGGTTAGGGAGATGTAGGGTATTAGTCGGTTGCGCCCGACTTGTTGTCTTTCCTTACTGGTTTATTTGTTAAAGTCACTTCACAAATATATTTTTCTAATATATATATGAGTTCCAAACAAAATTTCTGTATTTTCAAATATATACAAATATCTAATATTTAAAATGTTTGGTTCCATACATAGCTTCTTTCAATTCAACCAAATCAAAAAATGTCGATTTCCACCCGTGTAGTATTGAGATATACTCGTATCTCTGGTAGTACTGAACTTATCATTCCATCACCTAAATGCAGGGTTACCATATTCACATCCAACGTCGCGACGTCCATAGCATTTCCCCATTCAAGTGATTAGCTCTTAAGTACTCGCTCGTCTCACTTGGACATCATCATCGGACGTTCAAAACTCTGTGAGTATCTGACGACGATGACGATCATGACGATGTCCATGGTGGCGGGGTCAAGTGCTTAACAGCGACTTCAGTCCAGGCACATGTTTCATGGAGAGAGAGTGTTCATTGGAAGTGGTTTTCGATTTTGTATTTTTGCATATTTTAACGCTTTTGTCGCCGAACGAGCGGATAGATGCTAATTGAAATAGTGTCGTAGTAGTGCCGCCTTTATTTGCTAATCATAAACGCTATTTTAAATCGAAATAATAGGTGGGGTGCTCCGATATTTCACATGGCGGATATTATTTTCATTTAACACTGCGTCTATAAAAAAATCGACGATATACTTCAATATTATAATGATTAATTTCTATTATATTGATGAACTAAAATAATATGTAACTGTGTCGCCAGCCTTTTTATCTCCTCGCCTTACAGAGGAGGGTAAAGCTTTTTGATTTAGTTTACATTTTTTTTAATTATTTTTTTTTTAAAGAAGGGAACATCTAAAAAATATTGTGTTAAAATTTGAGACGAATTGGAGGAAAACTAATGAAGATACAACAATCTAAGCAACCGCGCCTCATCTGATATGTTTGAATCGAAACAAAATATATTTGGAACACAAATTACACTGTGCAATTCCAAGGGATGTGGATAATAGTTTCTGGTGCAATTAGGTGTCACAAGCACGAAGAAAATATTAAAAAAATTTGTTATGATAATTTGTTTTTAATGTTTTTTTTTAATTCCAGCTTTCATGGAAAGTACATTCAGTATTTGGGCCATAATGCTGCAAATATTGCTTTCACGTAGAATCTTTGGTCTAGTAACAGTCGTCAAAAATATGAGAAAAAAATATTAAAAAAAAAACACTTTCCTGGTACAGAAAAAAACCATAAAATATAGAAAAAAAATCGAAAAAATTATTTTATCACATTTTTAAAAAGCCAGCATGCTAACGAAGAAAACACTGCCTATTTGAAAAAAATCTATGGATAGATGTAGAAGTTATGAGCCATTTTGAAATGTTAGGGAAATTCAAAAAAATCTTCTTTCATATTTTTTGTTTTTAAATTATGTTTCTGCTTATATTGAATTCGCCATATGTGAGAGAGGCATATAAGAGACATTGCACTTGCATTTTATTTTATGAGGATAGATGTCAGAATTATAAAATTATAGAGAGGACGAGGTTTTATGGCCGTTCGTAACCCTTCATAAAACATTATATGCAATGTGAGAGCTATATTGGATGAGATCCGCTCAGGTAGAGTGTTATTCAACAATATTTGTGGTTTTTATACCCTACACCACACTGTGGTACAGGGTATTATAACTTTGTGCATTTGTTTGTAACACCCAAAATGAGAAGAAATAGACCCATCGTTTATTATACCGATCGACTTAGAATCACTTTCTGAGTTGATTTAGCTATGTCCGTCTGTCCGTCTGTCTGTCTGTCTGTCTGTCTGTCCGTCTGTCTGTCTGTCTGTCTGTCTGTCCGTCTGTGCATGTATTCTTGTACTCAAAGTACAGGTCGCAATTATGGCCCGATCTCGACGAAACTTTACACACATCTTTTTTTTGGTCCAAGGACGATCCCTATTGAATTTGGTTAAAATCGGTTCAGATTTAGATATAGCCCCCATATATATGTTAGCCCCGATTTGACATGTAAGCGCTGTAAAAACTTTATTTTATATCCGATCAGTATGAAATTCGGCAGAAAGAGGTTTCTTATTATATGGATGAACACTATTAAATTTGGAAGAAATCGGTTCAGATTTAGATATAGCCCCCATATATATGTTACCCCCGATTTGACCTGTAAGCGCTGTAAAAACTGTATTTTATATCCGATCAGTGCGAAATTCGGCAGAAAGAGGTTTCTTATTACATGAAGGAATACTGCCAAATTTGGAGAAAATCGGTTCAGATTTAGATATAGCTCCCATATATATGTTACCCCCGATTTGACATGTAAGCGCTGTAGAGACTGTATTTTATATCCGATCAGTACGAAATTCGACAGAAGGAGGTCTTTTTACATGAATAAGTATTCAGGGAAGATCGGTTCAGATTTACCTTAAAGCTTTATATATATGTTCCTCCTGATTTGGTATCAAACCGCTATAGAAGTTGTATTTTACTTCCGATCATTAAAATTTTCCAAAAAGATGTTTCTCGCTTTAGGAACGAATTGCTTAATTTAGCGATTATCTTTTCAGAATTAGAATACGTTTCTACCCATTTACCAATTATTCCAAATTATTATGGCAATGACCCTTATCGCATTGTTAGGGAGGTGTAGGGTATTATATAGTCGGCCCCGCCCGACTTTCTGCCTTTCCTTACTGGTTTATTTATGAGGTTTCCATTCAGTTGCGCCTTTTAGGGGCATGGACATCCAAGTAGTATATACATGTAGTAAATTAAATTATCTGTATTGGGTTTCTACGTTCGAAGCAAACTATATGTCAGCTACAGGTACTGCAACTTATGTACCTTAAATCCGGAATTTATGAATGAAATTACTTATTAATAAATTAGTGTAATTCATCGCCTTAAAGAGATAAGTCGATTTTCTGAAAAATATTATAAAGTTATATTTCGAAGTATGAGTAAACGGCAAAGATGTAAATTATCCCGACAATTTCTGCTACATCTGCGGAAAATATGTAATTAAAAAAAATCGACGTGAGTTTAGTAAAATAATAGAAGAAATATATGTGCAATATTTGGAAATATATGTGCAAGATTTGGAACTGACCAAAGATAAGGCAGAACTACTTGCATCTCGGATGAAACAGTACACTATTTTGGCCCCAGATGTGACCTGTGACCTCACAAAATAACTCAAACCTAAAGAAATGACACCGAAAAGCACCAAAAAATATAGTAGATGAGAGCAGTAGGAAACACATAGTAGATGAGTACAGTAGGAATCACAACTAGTTGGATGCTATATATGGGAGCTATATCTAAATATGGACCGATATCGCCCATTTTCAATCCCAAGTTACCTGCAGCTATAAGAAGTATCTATACCAAATTTCAGCCACCTAACTCAAGTATTATAGATTGTAGCGTGATTACAACAGACGGACGGACAGACGGACGGACAGACGGACATGGCTAAATCGTCTTAGAATTTTACGACGATTAATAATATATATACTTTATGGGGTCTCAGATCAATATTTAGTGGTGTTACAAACGGAGTGACAAAATGAATATACCCCCCATCCTATGGTGGAGGGTATAAAAACATACTAATCAGCGTAGAACGCTAACATTTTTATACGAATAACTGAACATTTAGATCCACAAAATGTATTTTTTTTTAATTTTCTACCGTGGATCTTAAAGTATAACGAAGGAATAAAATTTGCAATACCATTATTGCAACTTTTTAGTTCCTCTTTCTAAAATCAAAAATAGTATTTAGATAGCGCAAAATTAACTCTTTCATTTGACACCCATACCGTCTGATTAGGACTTTCAGAAAAATCACAAAAAATTTTGAATAATAATACCCTTAAAAAATGTCCTGTTCTTTCTTTATTTTTAAATTTTAATAATTTTTCAAAATTGTTCGATAAAAGCGTCGTAAAAACTTGGGAAAATGCACAATCATACACAATCATAATTGAGAAAGTTGTAGCTAATGGGCAAGTCAACTTACTTAAATTTGAAATAACGATATAGCGCCCAAAGTGCCCGAAGTGCCCGAAGGCGCAGGTGAAATTTTTACAGAGTATTACAGAACACTTCAATGAAGACTCTACAAACAATTTTTTAGAGACGCCTCGTGTCGTTTTCTGGTTATAAGAAACGTCATGTAAAAAATAAAATTTTTCTGCCAACAAAAAGACTGTATTTCCATATAAATTTTAACAACGAAAACAAATACGAGTAAATGTTTCAAGCGTCTATATATGATTTCATACCTCATAAAGCATGCCTTTAGATGATGTGTATTTTGGTCAAATTTGTTTTTCATTTCTATCTTCTCAACATTTCAAATTTCAGCAAACTCTACTATAAATGCAGATTCAAATATCGATACCTCTAGTCTAAAATCAACATACAAAATATAATTGAATACACATACAAATATTTTTTCTTTGTAATTTGGTGAAGATTTTCAGTTATTATAATGTAACTTCTGAACCTATGTCGTAACCACTCCAAAATTCACACCATCGGTAGAGTACATATGGACAATTTTTTATAAAAATTTAAAAAAAAAAATTAGATCGATTCTGAGATATCTCAATTTATATTTTTGTTTCCGCGAAAAGTGACCGAAAAAAATTTAAAAATAAAAATATTTTTTATGAAACGCGGAAAATGCTTTAAGAAACTATATTTTATATTTTCAATGTCTTATGCCTTGTATCATTAAAATTAACTTAAAAATCCCATTACAGAAGCAAAAAATCTATTTTTCTGAACTTTGACCTCGCCCCCTGCCTTCAATTTTCATTTAAATTTTTTAATATTGTGGATCATCACTCCCTCATACTAGGGCAACATTTGAGAATGATCTAATTTTTGGCCTGTTACACTTGAGATTGGCTTAACTATTTTTTCAATATTACATTTGCCATTAAATTTGAATTTTGGGCACAATTTCCGATTTCCGCCCATAGGCCACAATTTCCGATCTGTCAGTGCTAACCGACAGTTATTGCTGTAAGTTTATGTATGTAGAGTTTCACATATATAACAAAGCCGTTAGCGTTAATTGAGCTTATTGAAATGGTGGTAAATCGCATAATACGAGTATTAAATAACAATTAAATTGACAACAAATGATGATTTGGAATATTTAGAAATTAAAAATGGGTCTTTTGGACAAAAGTTAATGTTAAGTAAGTATGCAATTATTAATTGTATCGAATAAGTCTGCAAAGTTTTAAAAACCCTTTTCAAATGAAACATATTTAAAGAATCATATTTAAAAAATCTGTGTTGCCAAGAGAATTAGGTGGTTCATATGTTCTTTGTGTGAAAGATCGCAACGTAATTTTATTGGTTTTCAAATAAAAGGTATTTATTCAAAAATATGTAATATTAAACATTTTTTATTCCTAATATATTTTATTTCAATTGAAACATATCAAAATTTGAAATTTTTTGGCGTGTACACAAATCGCCAAATTACACAAAAATGTAGTAGCGCTAAATAGGCGTAAATAAGATATATTTTAAAGAAAACATTTAAAATAATATTTTTTTTTGGCACCATTAAATTTTATTTGAAAGCCAATTGCGATCTTTCACACAAAGTACAAATGAGCCACCTAATCCCCTGGCAATTCAATTTTTTTAAAAAATAAAATAAGGCATAATTAAAGCTAATGAAAATTAATTCGAATATTATTTTACTCTTTTGGTGGCTCTTCCAAACAATCTAATACTTAGAAGCAGATAAATATATTTCCCATTTTGTGTTGTGTTTTCAGCTGTGTAACGTGATCGTTAAATCAAAAATAAAGTTTAATTACAATACTACGGCATGAGTTGTAGCCCCACGAAGTAAATAAAACGTATGTTTTAACCCTTCAAATCCACTGAGTGACGTAAGCTGATTGTCACTATGCATTGCCTACGTGTAAATTTGATGAAAAATTTGTGAAAATAACACTTCAAGTCTAATAGCAATGCATTTTTCAATGGCTGCACCTTTTAATAGCGAAAATGACAGGTGCGATCATCAAATATGAACAGAGAGCAAAGTCGCAGAGGCGGAAAAAATGAATGATCGATTGCCAACGTGTTCACACTCGAATACTCCGAAACGATAATCATTGGCAACACCACCATTATCACCATTATTCCCAAGTATCTCTAGACAATAGCACAAAAACTATGTATACCTTCAACGAAGACATTAGTGCATATGGCGATGTGAATGTGTGCATCACTCCCACGAATGGATTACATGTCGTAGGCAGTCGGTCAGTAAGACTCATTCATGCAAATTTCGTTTATTTTCATTCTAGGCGAATAGTGGACACGTAATCTACTTAGAAGATGTATGGGCACATCCATCCAAAAAAAGGAAATATTGCCCAAAAAAATATATTCTATGTTCCCACAAATCTCACATGGACACAACAATGAGGTAAAGGGTCACATGTGAGTATACAAATTGCAGGAAAATCCAATTGAAGAATTGGCAAGCTGAAGTGAATCATTACCATAGCTTGAGGGTGATCAGCATCGGTGAATGTTCCGTTGATTGATCTGAAGTGTACACAACGCAAATGGCAAACGCTTCAACCATCCTTTGCGCAATCGGAGGCAATTTGGTACGTGTGTCCATAGATATATTATACATCTCCTTCTACGTTTGAGTACTCATGATGGAACACCTCTGGCCAGAACGGATGTGATTGTTTCTCTTTATACAATAAATTAATATACAGACATATTGCAATTGTTACAATCTATGTATTTCTGTTTCACTAACATCAACAGTCTGAGACAATTCTAGTAATAGAGAAATGATGTAGATGATTATTTCACAATCCAAGAACAAAAATATTCGTGTAAGTACTATTGACACATAAACATATTTTTAATAAAACGTTTCTGAAAGTTCGAAATAACACAGAAAAATCTCAAGGCTATTTTGAAGCATAGATTGTATTTTGAAGCTTAGAATGCGTGACGGATTCTGGATATCTTGCCAAAATAGGTCACGTTTATCACTCAACAGCACGCATACGGAAAGGGCAATTCCAACGAAACCGCCCGGCATGATCTAGTCAGCTTTATTGAAGGATCCCTCTCTGTTAAGGAACATGGCTTTTCTTAGATATAGAGGGGACTTTCAATAACATAAGCTCCTATAATTACGGCTTAGAACCCTGGCGTTTGACATCAGTATTCGTAGGTTCATTCATAACCTTCTAATTAAACATTTCAGCTAGTCTGACTTCCATAGATTTGTCAGCAGCGGAACGCCCCAAGGGGGCATTCTGTCTCCTCTGCTATGGAATCTCTCCATGAACAATATTTTGCTTTCTCTGGTGATGATGGGTGTCAGAGTTGTAGCCTATGCAGATGTCGTGGCAATAGCTGTTAGAGGGAAGTTTCTGGATACATCCTACAGCAGGCCCTTCATACAACCGCAAGATGGGCTTCCGGTAATGGTCTTGGTGTTAGCCCGACCAAGACGGAACTAGTTTTTTACATCTGGAGAAATAAGGTACCACGAGATACACCTGTCTCCTTGGGGGTATTGAGATTCCCTTCTCTGAAATCGCAAATTAGTTAGGTATTTTACTAGACAGGAAATTTCACATCAAGAAATTTCACATTTTGGAAAGAGCAAATAAGGCTGTGGTAGCGTTATATAGCTGTAAAAGGGCAATAGGAAAACTCTGGGATCTGAACCCGCGTATAGTTTATATGTTGTATACGGCAGTAGTCAGACCGATAATGCTGTACGGCATTCTCGTCTGGTGGAAATCTCTGCAGAAATCCCACTTCTGTGCGATACTAAACTACACTGAAAAAAAATTGAAAAATTTCACTGAAAATTGACCTGAAATTAAAAATTATTTTGCCTTTAAATCGTAGATTTAATCTGTCTTTGTTTGAAGAAAAAATTTCTTTAAATTTAAGCAAATTTACTTGATATCAAAGAAATTTTCATTCGTTTAAAGTAAAATTTCTTACTTCTATGATAAGATATCCATAATACAATGTCATGTTGACTTTAACGTTACGTCATAAAATTAAAGAAAAAATAATTGATTGTAGTGCAACTGTCATTACCTCAAATACATATTTTAATAGTTTGTAAGATTTTTTCATTAAAAATTTAGAAATTCTCATGTCATGTTTTTAAAAACAATTTACCCTTAATTTTCAGTCCACTTTTTTTGTTTTTTTTAATTAAAGATTAGTTATCTTTTAAATTAAGAGATAGTTCTTATCTGCTAGAGGACAGTTTAGCCTCTTTTTGGTCTTAAAATTGAGAATAATAGTGAGAGTTACAGTGAAGTTTGTTTGGAATTTTTGGAATCATTTCTTGTTGAACGGTGGTAGAGAAACGTTGTGCGCGCTTGTGCGAGTGGACATTTTTATTTCTGCGTATTTCTGCAATGTGTATCCTTTCTAAAAATGTGTTAATGGCGATGATATTTCGCAGGTAGTCGAAATAAATTGTCCAGACACATCGAGTGACTGATCAAACTAGGATGAGACAAGAATGGGTAGATTTAGAAATGTGAGTGTGTGCGGAAATTCAGAGTAGTGGAGTTTATGTGCGTTTTCGAATTTGTTATTTTGACAAAAACAGAAGAACGAAATAAAGACGAAGAAGAACAACGTAGAAAAACAATGAACGAAAATCGAACGTTGTTTTCCGTATTCAATTAATAAACAATTATTTTGTACATTAAATAGAATATCTTTAGCTAAACATGCAAATATGCTACATCCAATTTTACGAAAGTTGAGATTTTGATTAGAATGAAAGAACATTTAAAAATACATCATCTAGAAAAAAGAAAACACCATTGAGTTGTTTCCCGCTTTGGCAGTGATACGATAACACAAAAATGCAAAACATGTGAAGTCTGTATAAAAACGGATAATTATGATAATTAGAATTAAAAATTATTGATATTTAATCGGAACAAATAAAAGAACATTCGCGTATTTGCAGAAAGAAAATTATATAAAATAGAAACCGAAAGTTTTTTCTTCCTCTGAAAACTTTTTGAAACTGGACTTTGCATATTTGCTTGTTGTTCTAACGATATGACATGTTAAATAATTTCGAAGCGATACAAAAATTTTGATGAAAACAAGTCTTAATTTCTGAGTAAGAAACATTTACATATCGTCAGTGCGCCGACAAAAACTCCTGTGTTTTTTAATATTTTTCAGGAGAGAGATTTTTGTATATATCTTTTAATTATTTACCTCCAGTATTTCATAACCAAAATCGTATACGTGAAAAAGCCAGGACGTGATAAATGGTTTACAAGAAAATCTACGCATAGGACATTTAGATTGGAGCATTTTAAATATTGATTAAACAATAAAATTACACATAGGATATTTGGTATTTGAATGTTCACGGCATGCCTCAAGCAATTGAAAGTTAGTCTAGATTAACGGCAAAAACTGCGAATCAGGTTTTGTTCTGAATCATCCCCTCTACTTAACTATGAAGAGACCGAAATCTGATCAGCTTCCTCTGGCGAGTTATCGCGATAAAAAATATTTTTAATCAAAAACCTCAAGTTAATTACATTGAATCGCGGAAATCAGTCCTAGGAAAAAGTGGTCAAAGAAAGTTTGTGAGATATGAAAAACGACTACAACTTTTCTTTAACAACAATTTATACAAATTTGTTGGGGATTTACAATGTGTCAATTCAAAATATGCCTCATATAAAGGGAAAAGCGCACAAAAGTTTTAACACACTGTAAATCCTTACCAAATTACTGTAATTTTTTTTGGTTAAAGAAAGAGTTGTCAGCCTTTCGCTTATCTCCCAAACTTCCTTTGACCACTTTTCCCTAGAACTGGCCGTACGCGTGATAATAGCAATATATCATAAAATAATTCCAAACTTAATTTTTTTTTCAAATTTTATTTGTCGTGGGATATTTATCGCGGAATTGCTGATATCAATTTATTATTATGAAATTGTGTTACAGTTCTAAATTTCCGGGTTTTTCTTTACAAATCAAAGCAATTTATACGTAGTTTATTTTGAGTAAATGTACTGTTTTCGCGATAACTCGCGAAAGGAAGCAGATCCGATTTTGATCTATTCATAGTCGAATAGAGGGGATGATTCTGAACAAAACCTCATTAGCCGTTTTTTGACGTGAATCTAAGCCAACCTTCTATCCCTTGGGACATGCTGTTTCAACTACACATAGGAGTTTTTTTCGGATGTAACTTATGTAACTTCGGAACCGGTGAAGGTAGCGCAAAATGCTTTGGTGGGTAGTCGTATGACCGCTAGGACTTCCTAATTAAACAATAAAAAAATTAAAAAAAATACACATAGGAGTTTTCGTCGGCTCACCGACGATATTTAAATTTTAATAATAGTCCTTTTGGTAAATTCTATTATATTAATATTGTTTTTTAAATTCTGTTGTTCATTATAACTTTGAAATAAATGCTAACCGTTTTCAGATATTGTAATTTTCAGAAATTTTACGACTTTATCAAATATTAAAAATATTCGAATTATGTTTAAAATTGTGAAAATATATCGCAGTTATAATGGACAATACAAATGTTTTTAAAATACAAATTTATATTTTCAGATAACTTATAGAACATTACTCTCTCTATAATATCAGTAGGATGCTATCCATCAAGTGGACGCCGGAAAAAGTTGTGAAACATGAAGTATTCATGAATTTTATACAATACGAGGAAATGTTAGTTCTTTTATTTTGTGATAAATATAAGATACTTTTATGTATTTGCAATGTATTTCATTTACGAATATTTTTTGAAGGAAATTGATAAAAAATCTATACAATTTCAAGATGAATTTTAAAATTAACGTAAATTTGTTCACGAAATAAAAAATCTATCACAGGGACGTTAATTTGGACAATATAAATCGTTAATACGTTTGGAAATATTGAATAATAAATTTCTTAAAGACTGCAGATTTTGAATCAATTGTACCAGGTCCCGATGGAATATGTTTATGCAAATTGGAGGAATAAGAGTCCTCTTCAGCAAAAAATTTCGAACGAGGATGTCATTGACGAAGAGATCGATTCGTTTTCATAACGTTCAAATGTAAAACATTTCAACTACACGGGGCAAAATCGCCTTTTTTGATGTTTGAACCGAAAGAAAATATATTTGGAACGCAAATTTTTAAATATTATATATTTCTTAGCAAATAAATTTTATTTGAAAATCAATAAAATATATTTGGAACGCATATAGTAATATATTACAACAAATTGTATTTGCAAACTAAATTTCTCAAATAAAATATGTGTTTAAATACAATTAAAATTATTATTTAGGCTATTTTCCAAATATATTTTATTTAAAAAAGATTTCCAAAACTTTTGCTGACTTTTTCGAATTTCAGTTTTAATTTTTCCTTGGTTTCGAACTGTACCTCCCAGTTATGATACCATATGTAGCATTAACTTCAGTTTTACATCAATCATTTCAAATTTCTGAGTATTCCAGGCCATCATTAGTTGTCAATCCTCTAAGTTCTTTATTATACGATTTCAATTATTATTATTTATTATTTTTACGAAAATTAAAAATTTCTAAAAATTTAACTTTGAGTTACTGAAAAATTAGACACAATTTATGTATTTTATGAATACTTAAATGCAAATAAATATTTGTTTCAAAATAACAGTCACATTGGGATGTTAACAAATATTTGTTTAGAACAATATCTTCCTAAATACACAACTTTTGTGTGTACCAAATATTATATGTTTAGAGTGTAACATAAACATATATATATGTTTCAAGCCGAATATGTTTGGGACAATATACTACAGAAGCGATTTTTTTTCAGCGTGTAGGAACAATTTTGCAAAACATAATTTATTTGTCCATTAGAATAAATATTCCCGATGGCTACGGGTATCGTCAGGTTTGTATGCTGTGCAGCATACAGAATAAACTATTTATCGAAATCAAATGTTTTAATAGTTAAATAATTAAATAAAAAATATTTTCATTTAATTATTATAAGTATATCATGTGATTGGTTTAATTACAGAATGTACTTAATCTAAAGTCATTTTATGTATTTAATGTAAGCACAAAGCGTAATTGATTTAAAAATGTGAAGCCTTTCGTCGAAGTATAAGACGTAATTCGTTCAAAGACGTTTGATGTTCTGATTTAAAGATGATTAATGACTTTAATTATAGTACAAGATGTACCTATTTTAATAGTCTTTGTCTTTGGAGCCAAATCTTTTTTATCAGTGTAGGTTCAGGGAATGGCTGCTATATGTATCACTTGTGCGCTGAGAACGACACCAACTGCAGCACTAAATTGCACTGCTATAATATCTAGCCTTTAATACCGTTAGATATTATAGCAGTGCAATATATCCGGACACTGTTGATTACACTATCACTGAGCCACTCTTTGAAAAGAAGTATATCATTCTTAAACCTGATAGATCAGAATAGAGTGGTTATATACCAGGACATTTGAGATTCACTAACTTCTATACAGACGGTTCCAAAGTGGATAACCAAGTGTGATTTGGTGTCTTTTCTGACTTCAGCTATCACTTGCAAAAAGACTGCCTGATCACTGTAGTGTTTATCAGGCAGTAATCTTACCTATTAAAACGTAGCGGAATGGCTGAAAATTAATGTGCTGACCAAAGTCGGTGTAAATATTTTCTCTGATAGTCAGGTTGCTATAAATTCCCTGGAAACTATATTCCTGAATTCAAAAACTGCCCTCGGCTGTAGCAGATCTCTTAACGAGATTGCTGAACAGTGTAATATTCACCTGATATTGGTGCCGGTCCACAGGGATATACCAGGGAACTGCAAAGTAAATGAACTTGCTAGACCAGGAACTAGCTTGAACGCTCCAGGGGATCTGGAACATAGGGGCATGTCTCTAGCAACCTGCAAGCTCCTCTTGAGAGATAGTGCACATAAGGCAACAAATAACAGGTGGTCACTAGTCAGGAACTGCATACATTCCAGGCTGCATACATTCTAAAGCACTGCTGTCGTTGTCGAGAACGAACGTCTCACTTATCGTGTCTGTCATGACAGGATACTGTCTTATTGGACGGCACGCAGATAGATTAAGGTTCTTGCATATTGACTTTTGCTGAAGCTGTGGAGACGAAGAGAAGGATGAAACACCTTCGGTGTCTGTGCCCCGCTCTCTCTAGAAGGCAGCCTCTCTGTGTACCTTAAAAAAGATTTTTAAATGAGAATAAGTTGATCTCTGCCACAGAACTTAAGATACATAGACTCCACATATATATATCTGAAGTATAACTCCATCAGAAGCGCTAGCATATAGACTGTTACCTACTCAAGAACCTGGATAATGGATTTTATAAATTTGGGCAGTGCAATGCGCATTTCAGTAGTGAATTGTATAATTTAATTTAGGAATCCTTATGATCACTTTCAACTGACACTGTACATCGCCGTAGCGACCGGATAACTTCAGCAAATTTACTTTTCTTCGCATTCTGATGCCAAATATCCCCGTGATTGGTGTAAAACCAGCAAAGAACTCAACCGGTTAAAGAGAATTCAATTCGATTGATGTTTGAGGGAATATTGGGTGCTGAGAAGTGGATTCGTGGCATGCCACCTCCTTGCTGCTATGGTATGGCAGCAGCTGCTTGCAGCGCTTTTATTATTTTCATATTTATAAGATAATTGAAAGCGGGTTTTTACCAAATTAACGACTTTGGGTAAACAATAAAGTGTGCTCTTTGCTCGCAGTCAGTCAGCCAACCATCCATCCACCGGCAGCACAGCACTCTGTGGGATGATTTTCCTCGTGTGGACTGCGAGTATTGTTATTTAATTTGTTGCCGAGCTGCCGGCAGTGGGGGAGGGGAATCAAGTTGGTCGACTGGCTCGATTCATTCATATACGCGTTTATTCTGAGTTTGGCCGATATCGTCCTTGGTTTTTGGTAGTAACTTACAATTGAAGCTTTCAACTTAACTGGTTGTTTGGAAGACGACGAAGTGGATGATGACGACGGCGACGACGACGTCGGGGCATATCCTTTGTGTACATAAGCACTTTATTGTTTTTCGCTTTAACATGTACTCGTGCGAGACATTACAACCAACCATCAAGTATAACATCAATCCATTCACCCAACCACCCAATCTACAAAAGCAACCAACCGTCGAACCAGTCCGTCTACTTGTTATCCAGGGAGCCAGTCATCTTTACTCACTACACATAGACGTATATATATGTATATATGTACGTGTATACTATACAGTATTATATGAGTATATATTGTATATGTCTGTCTGTATTTTACATGAAAATTCGCACAGATTTATTAAATTGCACTCGTAGAAGTTTTTTAAATTGAATTGAATGGCCTAAAGGAAGGATTTCATTTTCTGTTTCTGTTTCTTGTTCAGTAGTCTCAAATATGTATGTATATTCGAGGAGAGGGTAGATTAGTCTGGATTTCTATTCATAAATTGAAGAAGTCTCCCTAAAAATCTTTACGGAAACCCGTTTTAGGACATTTAATATATGTCCTTATGACCAAACACAATGAATATTGTTTAGAAATTTTAAATTCTTAAAAAAAATCAGTTGTATTTTACATCATATGATCTCAACAATGTCGAGCATATCGATAAATTGCATTAGGGAATTAACAACAACATTTTTATTTGGAATATTTAGAAATTAAATATGTATGTGCCGTGTAACTCGAATTTATCTTTATTACATTTGGCTAATATTAATAAAAGAATAACAAAAGCCTTTATTTAGTTGTCGCCAATATCGTTCCAATTTAACAGTTAAAAATAATTGTGATAATATGAACTCAGTAATAGCATAAGTATTTTCTATATTCACGCCCCTGTTCTGTATTCCGAGAGCTGATTAAATCCGTATTTTAATTCATAAAATCGTCCATAATTTCTGTTTGAGGACTTTTGAAGATTCTCCGTAAACGCAGATTGTCTTCATTTTCCCATTTAAACATATTTGATACATCGGAAACATATTTTGGTCCGAAGTAACAAGTTTAGAAACTCGATTCCAAGCAGAATATTCCGATTCAAGCCACATACGGAATACATAACTGGAGCTATATATTCTTTATACCCTACACCACACTGTGGTACAGGGTATTATAAGTTTGTTTCATGGCAGATGTTTGTAACACCTAGAAATACTACAGTTAGACCAACCATAAAGCATACTGATTGACCCTTTAGCCCTATAGAAGCTGCATATTATATCCAATTGTTTTCAAATTTAGCATGGTAGAGTTCCTTGATTCATGGAGCAACATTGCTCAATTTAAAGAAAATCGGTTAAGATTTAGATATAGCTCACATATATAATTTTCGTCCGATTTGGTCCATTGAACCTATATACTCTGCAATCTACATCCAATCGTTTTGGAATTTAACATGGACCGAATTGGCCCTTTAGCCCCATAGACGCTGTAGTTTACATCCAATCGTTTTGAAATTTAACATGGTGGAGTTTCTTGATCCATTGCTCTTCAACATTCCATTACAATTGTTGACTCAAACATTAACAAAACAAATCTGATTTCCGAGACAGAGAGAAAGAGAATAATTCTCCATCCGTGAGTGTTATTTTAAAAGTATGTATTCTTAAAAATAATGGCAAGAGTCATTATATTTATTACCAAGCCAACCTTTCCTTTAAGGGGAGCATAGCCTTAAATTTATTACTCAAATAACTCATACACGGGGGAAAATCTTAATTTTTCATATGTTCGAATTGAAAGAAAATATATTTGGAAACGAATTCTTTAAATATTATATATTTGTTAACAAATAAATCTTATTTGAAAATCAAGAAATTTTGTTTGGAACGCATATATTAATATATAAGAATATAATATATTTGCTAACTGACTTTCACAAAATATGTGTTTACACAAAAACAAAGTTATTGTTTGAGAAGTTTTCCAAATATATTTTATTTAAAAAGATTTTTAAAACTTTTCTGACTTTTTGAAATTATAGATAATTTTTTCTAGACGTGTTTAACTTTAAAGTTAAAAATGGTTTAGCAGCACTCGATTTTGTTTCACATTAATAATTTTTAATTTATAAATATTCCAATTCATCACATTTTGTCAATCCATCTATGCAGTTTATAGTTACGATAGATTATACTATTTAATTTTTAATTGAATTTTACAAACATATAAAATTTATAACAAAAATGCACGTTGAACTTCTGAAAACACAAAACTTGTCTTTAAATTAAGGCATTGCTACATAGCCAAAACACTTAAATATATACATATTAATCTTTGTTTCAGAAATATTAGCTACAAATAAACATAATCCTCCCAAACATATAAAATTTTTGAGTTTCAAATATTACATGTTTGGAGTGTACCCTAAACATATGTTTATTCCGAGAAGCTATTTTTTCAGCGTGTACGTCAATTAAGTCCGATCCGAACTATGACATGTCTACGTCATTCTTTTAATGTAGAAAATTATTAAAAGTATTACAATATTACTTAATTTAGTTTCATTTAAAGGTGTACATTTAAAGAAGGTCGTACACTAATTTTTAGATAGTCATTAATTCAAATTCAAAACACTTTAGATTAAAGAAAATTGCTTAAAAAACATGTAAATTTTATCTTTATGAACATTGTGATTGAATTAATGCCGAGGTCGCATACTTAATTTAAGAACATTTCGTCATTAATTTTATTACTATTTTTTTTTTGCAGTGTAAGTATTGGATTAAGGTTTACTTACAAAAATTGGTAGAGAGTTTTAATTGCTTGGTAGAATTGACTGCAGTTTCGATAGACACCACTCTATCATCTTCTTCTTTTTCTGGGTCGATGTCGTAAATAAATTGAAAACTGAAAAATGATGGTGTTGTTTTTATTATGTTTTATTTATTTCCGATATATCGATTTTCACTTCAAAAATAACAAAGAACATACATATATTACGATAAATTCAATTTTGTTTATGGTATTCTCTAACATTGAAATATATGAGAATAAAATTGTGAAAATTTCACCACATTTATCGGAAACTCCCTCGATATATGTATATATGTATGTGTCTGACGAAAAAGGAATTGAAGTATGGTTGGTTGTTTCCAATGGATCTTTCTTTGCTGCTTCTGACGCGGTCGTCGTCGACGACTTTGCCTTATTATCGTTTTCCGCATTTAATCGAAGACTTTCGTCTTTTCGTTCTCCATTCATTTTGTTATTACACATTACCGTTATTGCAGTTGTTGCTGTTATCCTTTGCTTTTCTTGCCTTGTCTTCCCTTCAGCTGGTTATTTCATCGCTCCTACGAGTATATCCGGATTCCGGATTTTTAACTGTACACAACCAACTCAACCGTGTTTGCTTATTTGTTTGCAGATACTTTTTGGTACGTTTGTTTTCTGCTCTTCTCTCTTCGTCCTTCGTCCCGCCACTTATTGTTTTTCTGTTTTGGATTGGAGTTGTTGTTCTTCGTCATGTTTTTGAAGAATTCAATTTGTGAAGAGCACTTTTCTACGACAACAGACAACAGCGACAGCAACAACAACAAAGATACAATATCTGCAAATAATGTTTTTATTGAGTCGCTGACTGATGTTCTTGCGAGAAATGTAATAAGCAGGACATATAATTCTGATCAAAAGATATAACTCCAAAATAACGTGCCAAAAAAGAAATGCGGTTCAAGTTAAAGTAACTAGCAGAAGACCACTTTTTCAAATTAATGTCGATTGTATTTACCTTTAATAAACTGCACAAGGTTTGAAGCTATGTATACACGCTGAAAAAAAAATCGATTCTGTAGTATATTGTCCCAAAAAATATTATGCTTGAAATATAAATATGTTGAGAATTTTGTTGTAAACAAAATTATGTTTTCATCCAAATTTTTTTATTTGAGACTAATATTTCCGAAATAATGATTCATTTGTATTTTGGTAATTTACAATTTACTCGTATTACTGTCTTAATTTAAAGGCAAGTTTCCTGTTTTTCAGAAGTTCAAAGTAAAATTTTTTATAAATTCTATTTAAATTTAAAAATTCGATTGAAAATTGAATCGCGTAATCTTGCGAAACGATCGTTTGCATTGATGTATTGACAAAAGTGATGAATCGGAATATTTATTAATTAAAAATTAGTTCTGTAAAACAAAAGAATTTTAACTATAATTCGAAAAAGTCAATAAAGTTTTAAAAATGTTTTTTAAATAAAATGTATTTGGAAAAGTTCTTAAACAACAACTTTGTTTGTGTGTAAATATATGTTTTATTTGTGAAAGTCAGTTCGCAAATATATTTTGTTGTAATGAATTTATATATGCGTTCCAAACAAAATTTCTTGATTTTCAAAAAAAATATTTGTTTAGAAAAATTATTTGAAACCGTACATCCATTTACCATGAACAGATACCCGCTAACTGATTTTCGTTCTATCTGCATATTCAACAATAGGATTTTGTCGTTTTTATTGTATAGTAATTTCATTCCCTTTGTACTTTTCAAATAACATAAAATTCTTTTTAGATGTTGCCAATGTATCTATTTTGGTTCATTTTGCTATCGGCCGGATATCCGGTCTGCAACTTAGCATTGAATACAAAGGCTGTTGCACTTTCTTTGTCCGAAGCAATTTTAAGGCCTTTCTCCATTGGTGTTTTACTTTCGACCATTCCAAATTTCGTTAGTAGTTTGTCAATTGTATTTTCAGTTGAAAGTTGAATGTTTCGAATATCAAATTCTATACTAATTCCAATAATGTACTTAGGAACTCCACAATCCCTCATTTCAAATTTAGATGAAAGGTTTTTATTAAGTTTCTCTATTTCCGTTTCCTTATTTCCAGCAATAATCATCCACATACAATACAATTATTAGAACGTTTTGGTTTTCGAATTTCCTGTATAAACAATAATCTCGATTTGATCGTTCAAAACCGAGTGTTGAAGTCACAACAGCTGATAGTCGACTTCATCGCCCCCGCATCAAATTTGGAGCCGTTCCTTGATTACAGCGCCGCAAACCTAACTCTGTTATGGCAACGCCGTCAGAGTTGCATTATGTTTAGTTCACGACTGAACCGTTTTTGGCACACTGCCACCGCATACGGCTCACGGCCGAAATAAAATAATAAAATATTTAATAAAATATAATTTTTTTTGTGTTTTTCTTTTTTAACTCCCGCCACTCTGGTGCGGAGTTAAACATGGTCCTTCGTAACCAAATTTGTTCCAGTGATGTTTGTGCGCGTTCTAACGTCCATATAAAATAAAAAAAAAATTGTCATTACATGACACTCTCCTGCTTTCCGCTAAGTCTCCGTCGCTACACCATTGTTTCATCACGTGAAACAAGGCTTCACGAGCCAGCGACGGACGACAATAGATAGAGCCACTATCTGATACGCCTAGTCTCCGTCACTACACCATTGTTTCATCACGTGAAACAAGGCTTCACGAGCCAGTGACGGACGACAAAAGCACCAAACAACAAACATCTCTATATAAACAGCATCCGAAATCAACAAATATGCTGCGGCCACAACAACAACTATCACTATAAGAAACAGCACCATCCATTGGCATATGTAAGACAACAACAAAAATGCATCGTCACCACTCAACAACTACACATTGCACTCGTGCAAGGGGGGCGGTATGTTGAAGTCACAACAGCTGATAGTCGACTTCATCGCCCCCGCATCAAATTTGGAGCCGTTCCTTGATTACAGCGCCGCAAACCTAACTCTGTTATGGCAACGCCGTCAGAGTTGCATTATGTTTAGTTCACGACTGAACCGTTTTTGGCACACTGCCACCGCATACGGCTCACGGCCGAAATAAAATAATAAAATATTTAATAAAATATAATTTTTTTTGTGTTTTTCTTTTTTAACTCCCGCCACTCTGGTGCGGAGTTAAACACCGAGAGATACCAAGAATTCATTAAATGTACTGTGATTGCTTCAGACCATAAATAGAATTTTCAAGCTTGAGTACAGATCCTTCCATTGTCTCTATTTTATCTGGTGGTTCAAGATAAATATCTTCTTTCAAAGTGCCGTGTAGAAAATCACTCTTGGTGACAATAGTATCTTCGGTATATTGCAACTGCCAACGCAATGCGTATTGTGGTTAGTTTAGCTACAGGAGCATACGTTTCGCTGTAATCCACACCCAGTTTTTACAAAAAAACCCTTCATCACCAACCGTGCTTTATATCTTTTAGGCTTCCCATCTGGACCATCTTTAATACGAAACAAAAATTTTGATTTGAGAGTCTTGACATTAGGGCGTCGTTTAACTATTTTCGGAACACAATTTTTGTCCGTGCATTTTAGTTCTTCACCTAAAGCCTTCAACCACAATTCGGTATCATGTCTGTTGAAGATGTCATTGTATGTTTCCGGAACATCGTTGCAAATAATTTCAGCTTGTAATGCCGTAATAAAACCAAGAAACTTACTTTGCAATCTTCGCTCACGTTCACTGCGTCGCACATTTTCGATGACATTGCTCTGAACAGCTGCCGTATCTGAATCTTCAATTACATTGCCTATATCCGAAACAACATCTAATCGGCTGTTAGACATTAAGAAACGTTATTTTGAATTAAATAAGAAAGAAACAAGTTTCAAAAAAATTAAGAAAAAATATTTTTTTTAAATCAAGGTTTGTTTCTCTGCTGAATTATGTTGTTGTTATGTTGTTGCTAAAAGAAAGTTATTTTGTTTTGATTTCTTGAATATTTGAATAGAAAATGATGACATAGTGAATAATTGTATGCACCAATTTTAAATTTATAGTTTAAAGATATTTTCTCATCACTACACAAATCCATTCGTCAAGCTATAGTCATTGCAATAAATCATATATCTTTCGATGAACATTTGTGATACTCGCACTGTGAGAGTGTGCCAATAGCTGTAACTGTAACATACAACATACATACAAATGTTCCTTCGCACCCACCAATCGGACGACATGACCGGACAACGACAGATACATAATGGATACATGTGTATGGCTTGGAGGATATCCCCTCCAAAAATCACAAACAAACACAAACGTGAGAGTCTCTTTTGCATTTGGTACATTTGGAATGTATCTATGAAATGGGCAGTAAAAAGGGATATTGCAGAGGATTTGGATGCACACATATTTACTCGTCCATGATATATATCCGAGGAGCGGAAGTTTACTTTTGTGATGTAGTTTGTAACAAATAATGACATTGAAGGAGCTAGAATAAAATTATTTAAAAATATTGGAAATTCCTCTTCGGATACAGTCTCCGTGATTTGGATATAGTAAAAGGTAGTGGGCCATTTAAAATTATAAATTTGAATCGCCCTTAAAAAAGTACTGATAATTTTTTAAAATTTCTGGTTTTATTGGAAGGGTTGAACTTTGTCATTTAATAATGGAACACAATATCATTCATATGAGTACAACGAATGGCTCGTCAATTGAGAATTTAAGGGATGGACTGAATCGACAAAGCACTGATATTTTTTTCAAATTTCTGGTTTTATTGGAAAGGTAGAACTTTGTCATTTAATAACACAGTACAGCATTTTTCAACTCATTGATTTGGGACTCAATTCTGGACGTGAAAGTAGCCCCAAAAATAAAAAATTCTGCATCATTCTTTTAGTCAAGTTTCAATTCATAATTTAATGGTAATACAAATTTTTTTGCTCAAGGTGGATTTTTACCACTTTTTCCATATTTTGTTCTCGGTATGCCGTACGGAATATCTCTTTTGTGTATGAAGCAAAGTTGTAGATATTGAATAGGAGAAAAAAATGCGGAACAAACCTACCCGAAAAAAGTGCATACATTTTCAGTCGGGTAAATATTGAATATTCCACGAATTACTCCGTCAGTTTGTATGGGACGTACCAGAACGGGTTTAACAAATACACCTATTTTTCGCTGAAAAGTAGATAATTAAATAGATTGCACTGTGCCGAATTACAAGCGTTTATGTTCAATGATATTTTAACGTTATGAGATATTAAAATTTGGTATTATTTGTCATTTTGTGTTGAAGGTATAAAAAGGGACATGGTGGTAACGCCCATTTTTCACTGGACTGTAGCCACTATAAAAGCATTACAAAAAGCATTAATGTTATAGGCTGTTAATTTTTTGTGCCAATTTGTGCATTTGTGTGGAAGGTACAAAAGGGGCGTGACAACTTCGCCAATTTTTTTCGAGTTGATAACGACTAATAAACCAATACTATGTGCGGAATTTCAGCAGATTCGAATAAGTAGTACAGCAGTTATTAAAGAACCAATATTTCACAACATTTTAACCCTTTGTGGGGGAGGTACTTAAAGGAGTGGACCAATATGAACCATATTCGAACTTAGCCAGAGATATAACAAATATTACCACACACCAAATTTGAAGTCAATCGGTTACTCCTTTCGAGAGTTATCGTGCGCACCAGCCAGCAGACAGACGGACGGACATTTATCATTCGACTAAAAATGACCCAAAACGAATATCCGCCGAACATACTTCGGGTTTTAGATCACTCCTTCGATGTGTTACAATTTTGGCCGTAGCAAATGATATATACCCTCGTATCACTAAAGTGAGGGTATAATGAACGCTGCAATTTTTAGCCAAATTTTAGGCCCCAGATCCTTTAGCCAAATTCTTCATCTGAAAAATGTGGTATTTATGGGTTAAATTAGCATATTTGAGGGCTATCTCTAGATGGGGACAACAGCAAAATAAAAACTGAACACATTTTTTCATCTATAGGTGGACTACAACAAAATAGGAACTAATTTAAACATTTATATTGTGATGAATTGTTGTCTAAATAAAACACAAACTGCAAAGATTCGCTTAAATGCTTAGAAAATGTGATATTTATGATTTAAATAAGCCTGTTTTGGAGCGACCTCTATAGGGTGACTTTAACAAAATATGAACCGATTAGCAAAAAATTTACTGTGATGAATTCTAGTCAAAATAGAATTCAAACTGCTATGTTTCAGCAAAATTACTTTAAAAATGTGGTATATCTGGCTCAAAACAGTATTGTGGAGCGACCTCTATAGGTGAGCTATATCAAAACATTGACCGATATGTCCCATTTGCAATCCCAAACGACCTGCAACTATAAGAAGTATGTCTACCAAATTTTATCTATTATTACGGACTGTAGTGTGATTTCAACAGACAGAATTTCACGACGATCATGAATAAATATACTTTATGGGGTATTTCAAGGTATAAAAAGAATTCGATATTCTTATTGTTACATTTATAAATATTTTTAAACGGGAACAGTCATTTCTTTTTCGACAAACTGTGTCATGTAAAGCTATCATAATTAATTAAAAAGCAATACGTTTTTAATAAGACCATGTGATGCCATTTTTCAGTAATGATTGTAACCGTATACTTAACCTAAGATGACGTATACGCCACCAGAAACTGTCATCATTAGGATACAGTAAATAAAAAACATTAGAAAACTAACAAGTAAAAGCGGTAAGTTCGGCAATGCCGAATCTTATATACCCTCCACCATGGATAGCATGTGACCTCACAAAAAAACTCAAACCTACAGAAAACAACACCGAAAAATACCAAAAAATATAGTAGATGAGAACAGTAGGAATGCTATATATGGGAGCTATAGCTAAATATGGACCGATATCGCACATTTACATATACCAAATTTCACACGGGCCAAAATCGCCTTTTTTGATATGTTTGAATCGAAAGAAAATATATTTGGAACACAAATTTTTAAATATTTTATATTTCTTAGCAAATAAGTTTTATTTGAAAATCAATAAAATAAATTTGGAACGCATATAATAATATATTACAACAAATTATATTTGCAAACTAAATTTCTCAAAGAAAATATGTGTTTAAATACAAATAAAATTATTATTTAGGACTTTTCCACATATATTTTATTTAAAAAAGATTTCCAAAACTTTTGCTGAGTTTTTCAAATGTCAGTTTCAATTTTTCCTTGCTTTCGAATTGTACCTCCCAGTTATGATACCATATGCAGCATCACCTTCTGTTATAAATCAATTTCTGAGTATTCCAAGCCATCATTAATTGTCAATTCTCTAAGTACTTTATATTGACCCAAGATTATATGATTTCAATTATTATTTTTTTTACGAACATTAAAAATTTCTAAAAATTTAACTTTGAATTACTGAAAAATTTGACACAATTTATGTATTTTATGAATATTTAAATGCAAATAAATATTTGTTTCACAAATAGCAGTCACATTGGGATGTAAACAAATATTTGTTTGGAACAACATCTTCCCAAATACACAATTTTTGTATGTACAAAATATTACATGCTTAGAGTCTACCCTAAACATATATATGTTTCAAGCCGAATATGTTTGGGACAATATACTACAGAAGCGATTTTTTTCAGCGTGCAGCCACCTAGCTCAAGTATTACAGATTGTAGCGTGATAACAACAGACGGACGGACACGGCTAAATCGTCTTAGAATTTTACGACGATTAAGAATATATATACTTTATGGGGTCTCAGATCAATATTTAGAGGTGTTACAAACGGATTGACAAAATGAATATACCCCTTATCCTATGGTGGAGGGCATAAAAACCGTCAAAGTGAAATGATTTTGCAAGTCCACTTCACTTAACACTAAACATAAATTTTCAAAATTGTTCTAGAAAAGTAATGTTTTCGGGAAAGTATAAAGAAGATGCTGCAAACGAAATCGCCATAAGTATTAAACCTGTAAATTGTATGTAACATTTTCTTTTTATCTTCTTCTTTATATATAAAATCATTCGAACGTTTGTATGTTAGGCATTATCTCAGAAACCATAAGTCCGAACGGACTGGACAACGTCTGCTGGGATCAGCTAGTGAATAAATATAGATTCAAAATATGTTAAAACAAGTAGGAGTGTTCAGTCGGGTAAACCGACTTATGAATCCCTCACCTTGAGTCTCAAAAAAATATTCGTAAATTTATTTTTTTTTTTGTTTTAATTAAATTATTATCAATTTATATTACATTTAATAACTTTAAAGTATGTACTGGTATTAAAGTTAAAATTTGTTAATTGGAGGTACCGAAAGGGGCGCGCCGATAACGCGCACTTTTCTCTGGACTCTAGGTACTATAAAATCAATACACTGTATACAATTTCAAGTATTCGTATGAACTGATACTAAAGCCATAAGCAGTGAAATTTTTCGTGCAAAATGGTCCATTCGTGTTGGAGGTACCTAAAAAGGAGTGGCCAATTTGTCCATTTTTCTTGACGTGTTAGCGACTAGCAAACTAATACTGTGTGTGAAATTTCAGAAGATTCGAGTAAGTAGTATAGAAGGTATTAAAGAATCTAAATATGAACCGATGTACCCCATTTTCTTTATATTTGCTTTAAAGCAATATGAAATATAAATGATCAAGTTTCATCCAAACTGGTTGAAAAATTGGGTCTCATAAACTTCAATCCTTAAAAAAATGTGATTTGTAAATGCTCACTAATAAACATTAATTTTAGATTTGGAAAAATTTCATCAAAATTTACGTGTGGGAATTGTCAACTCGTTGACTTTGATCACATTCTAAAATGTAGGTGTCAATGTTGGGGGAAATTTTATTAAATGTTGCCTATATATGTATATAATATCATATATCAATGTTTATACGAAACGACAGTTTAACAGTTTTTATAATAAATAAAATTAATTCACCGAAATATATCAGTAGTTCAAATCAAATCAATGTTTTATTTCATTTGTGTGAATGTGTTTAACTTATACGATGCTTTAATATGGACGTTGTTAGTTAATACAATAAATTATTGCTGATAAAATTACACAATTTATATTTAAATATTAAAATTGTGTGTTAATAAATTCCGGTCTGTGTGCGGAGTAATGCAGTAAATTTGTTCCGCCGAACAAAATAATACGTCTGTCAATAGAGAGTAACGTTTTACGCGCCTTTGTGTTATTACTGCGCCACATCCTTGCATATGAATGTGTGTGTGTCTCTCTCCTTTTATTTGTATGTGTGTATCTGTTTATACATACATATATGTCTGTATTGCTTATGTGTGCATATGAAGTATATAGTCAAATATTTGTAAAGGATTTTGTTTGTTGATTGTTTACACAAATACACCTAGTTTTCTATACGAACATAAACAGCCACACATACATACGTATATGTATGTATGTCCATTCACATCCACATGTGTGTATGTATTGCAGCCGTGTAAAGTTCAGTGTCAGTATTTGTGTATGTGTAGTCATATCTGCGTTGTGGTGTTAGCTTTTTAATTATAAAATATTAAAATATAGACTCACACTTGAATGGCCAAACATACCAAAGAGGTGTGAATGTTCCTCGGGTCGGTCCATCACAATGTTCATGAAGGACGACCCCAGTGTTTAGTAGCCCTTCGTTGGAACCCGCTCGCGCCATTGCCGCCCCCTCACCCTTATGAATGCTGCTCTAATGGATGCTGTCGATGTAATAAAAAATTGATGTACTACACAACGGCAACAACAGCGCGGAAGTAAAAACTAAAAATGCTTTGAAATCCAAATAACAATAAACAAACAACAACCATAGCCATAAAGTGACACATTAGCCTTTAAAATATTCAAATAAAATTGAATCTAATAAAATTTTCATAAATTGTTTTGGCGGCATTTGGCACAGAGAAAATTGTTAAATGGTTCCTAACGTTTAAGTAATAAACCAAAAGCAATTAAACAATGAATCAAATAATTCCAAAGTACGTTCGTGCACCTATGGCTTGTGTTGTTTAACTCCATAATACGGGCATCTGCCACGAAAGGGTAAATGTCACTTCCACCGCACAATCTAAATTGAATGTTGCCATAGTTATTTGCCGAACACTGTGCCACGATTTTGTTAGGTTGTCTAACACGTAATCTAAATATTAACCAGAGTAATCGCTGAAACTACAAACGCCGAATGGAAATGTCGACCTCCCCTTAAAAAGGCAAAACGATTCATTTGGTCGACCACAAGGAACGATTGTTAACTTGTTGCAAAATGGCAACAAAAATAACGTCAACAACGAAATTCCATTGTCAACAGAAAAACGTAAATTTGTAAACCGAAAGACTGACCGTCCGACCGTCTGTCGGTCTCAAGCTTTCGCACAAACCGAAATCAAGGCGAACGCTATCTCAGGAAGAGGGACAATTTTATTAGTTGCGACCGACGAAAGCAAAAGTACAACAGAAATACTTCATGAAACACATCCATAGACACCACAAGAATGTAGGCGAGTTGGGATGGGGTGTGAGTATGAGTGTATTTACGTATGTTACACGAGGTTGGCATGATATGCGTGGGAATTTGAAATATTAGAAGCTTGCAGTCGAAACAGGCCGACAGCATAATACTTTACACCGTTACTTGCAAAGCATTACACATGTATCTCGCGGATATCTGGATGAACATTTATGTACATATATAGGATTTTCGAGTATGTATATCAAACTGCAATTACTCGTACTAGGAATTTTCGAAGATAAAATAAAGTGCAAAATTTTAAATTCCAGACCGATCGGTTAAGTATTTCAAAATGTTAAGCGACAGAAAGGGGCATTTAGCTGGAGGGGCTGGTGTATATAAATATAACAGTGTGAACCGATCATTTTCAATTTTTAATAAGAGTGATGATGAATACAAGGTAAATTATTTAAATTCAGGCAAATCAGTTACAGAATTTATTCTATTTATGGTCAGCGTCCCACATTCTGATATTTTAATCGACATTCTGATATTTTAAAATTAGGATCAAAGTCAGGAAACAAATAAATTGATTTCAGAAAATATTGTTCGACACAAATTGAAAAATTTTCTTCGTGTCGGAATTGGGTAAACCACCAGATATATACTCGTATATTTCAGCTTTCACTATAATTTTGGTTAGCAATCACAAAATTTTAAAAATTGATTTTTATTTGTTATTTTAAGAACAAATTTAATTAGAGTGAAAACCTGCTATACGCGGTTTATTTTTTATTCATAAATATATGTATTTGAATAAATATTTACTACAAATAATGAAAATTAAACTAAAGCTTGTCCTTAATTTCAGGAACAGTATATGGGCAAAATATTTTTTTTAACTTTAATTGTATGATTGTTGCCATTTTGCTCGCTTTGTGTACAGATTTCGGTGCAAAGATTGATGGAATTAGATAAACCAAAAAAATAAAAGCTTTTCCCAAAAAAATTTGTTATTATTTAAAAAAATCTCTAAAAGATATAAGCACAAACATTTCAAAAATGTGGATAAATCCTACAAATTGTGATATCTTTATTTATATTTTTAAACGTTTTGCCTAAAATATTCATTCTAAAGGTACTGGTCAGTTACAAAAAATACTAGGGACACATTGAGGAAGAACTGTTCGTGAGCATTGTTCATATAAAATCGTTCCAAGAAAAATTATACCTCATAACTTTTGGAAATGCGATTTCAAGTGTTTTTTGACCGCCGTCCGCGATATAATGAAACTACACCAAAGAAGTGATTATAGCGGCATGAAGTACCTACAAATCCATATAGTTGTCGTTGATGTTTTCCTAAAAGGACCAACTCTATAGCTTCCCAAACCTTCGTTAAACTTGCGTAAATTTTTTTGATAGCGTACTTCGCGGGGCACATCGAAAGTTACATGTATATAGATTGATTAAATTTATTGCCTGAGGTGGATTTTCCATGGCGAAACCCAAAATAAGGAGGCCGTAACAAAATAATGAATTGTATTCCTTTTTTTAAAATGTTGTCCTTGGGTAAATTCCAAAGCAAATTAATCAAAAAACACACATTCTAAAAATGACCCATTCTGATTTGAATAAAATTTGAACAATGATTATATAAATGAGTATGACTTTAATGGCGTTTTTAATTTTTCAAAATTCGCTGTAGTTTTTGTGATACAGAGCTCCAAAGTTAGCTCAAGGATTTTTCTCAGAATTACAATATTTGTTAAATTAATACCAATGAAAAGCTCTGCTACTCCACTTCAATGTTGCGGAATGAAATATTTATCTCATTTTTTTGGAAGAAGGCGATAATATGGAAAATATCCTGAAAAAGTATCAATTCATGGCCTTAAAAAACTCAAAATGGAACCTTGATGCACCTAAAAGATACAGCAGTTTTATTGAGTCAATATTATATTTTTTCTTATATATTTTTATATAGAATTTTAGATTTGCCGGCTGGACTAGTGTTACTTCTAAACGGCTTGACAGATTGTAGTTATTTTTACACGTTATATTTTGAGTATACGTATGTAACTGTATCTGGAATCGATAGGCGGCGCTGTAGGCAAGTTTTTAACAAATTGCTCATTTATGGACAAACATGGTTGTTATTCGTGGAATAGGTAGATCTAGTACTTAGAAAGCGAACCACCAAATTTGGATTAAATTGTTGGCACAATTCTCAAAATATTTAATATTTTTCAATTGTAATACAAAAACAGCCCACATTTACATAGAGCTCCACCTATCGGGTCCAAGAGCTATTATACTATTTGTTTTCACTAAATTAACCTATACCAATATATATATAGCGCCACCTATCCGATACAGATACAGTTACGCATACTCACAATGATAATAAAAATAACAATCGGTCAAGCCGTTTAGAAGTTACAGTCGTCCAGTCGACGAATATAAAATTCTATATCAAAATATATAAGAAAAATTATTATATTGACTCAATAAAATTGCTATATCCTAGGTCCCATCTTCAGTTTTTCATAGTCGGTTCACAATAGTTTGATCCTTTAGTACCAAAAAAATTAAATACATGAATTGATACTTTTTCAGGATTTTCAAGGATTAAGGATATTTTCCATATTGTCACCTCCTTCCAATGCTTTAATCCTTTAGTACCAAAAAATTAAGGACATGAATTGATACTTTCCTTCCAACAAAAGGAGATAAATATTTCATTTCGCAACATTGAAGAGGAGTAGCAGAGCTTGTCATTAGTATTCAAATCTTAAAAAAACATAAAACGGATATGGCTACTTTAACAAAAGGTAATTTTAAGAAAAATCCATGAGATAGGTAAGTTTGGAGCACTGTGCCAAAAAAAATTTCAATGAATTTTGAAAAACTAAAAACGTCAAAAAATTCCCGCACACTAGAAGAATTATTGTGATAAATTTGTGAAAATTGGAAGGCCTCTTTTTTGAATTGGTCGAATTGCTTTGGAATTACCCAGTTTAAAATCTTAAATTAATTTCTCTGTGCTTCGGGCATACTGCTGAGATGTACTTAAAAACCACTATTACTTATTTGAAGGTTAAAGTCTTCCACGCGAAAAACTGACACTTTTGTCTCAGCAATATTCGCCAAAGCACATCCAATATGCGGTACAGATATCGCGGATGTTTATTTGAATCAAAAGAATATTTAATGCTCTATTTCGAAATCAATGGAACGTCATTTTATTTTGATGATTGTGCAAATTATGCATTTTGCAAAATGTAAATAACTACAAAAAACACATCTTAGCTAATTCCTTTATCCATTCCCTGCCATGAAGGCAAAAGCTTTTACTCAAATGTATAAAGGGCTGCCATCTTTGCTCTCTGTTCCACTGGATTTTAGCTGAATTACCAAAATCTTATTCTGTTCGCTCAGCACCACCGTTTCTACTTTTGCAGCGACATCAAGAGCGGTAAGAAGACTTGATACCAATAAACTCTGTTCCTTGAACTGATACAAACGAAACTTTGTCTTTCTTTCTTTCCTCTGTACATTACAATTCTGGGAGATCTCGAATAATAAAGTATACAGTCTACTTTCCGCAGACTATTACCAAATTGTACAGTACACATAATTTCCCGATTTTTCGATTCGAATTTTCCGATTTTGCGGTACTCGATATATTATATAATATTTCAATTTAAAATTATTTTGATTCGCTATATTTTTCTGAACAATGAAGCCACAGCGTATATTTTGACATAGGTTAATAGAAATGAGTATGTTCTACGATTGTAATTTAGTTTCTTAATTCCGCTGAAAATTAACTTTTATACAATTTTATTTTTAAATGAAAAATTAACGCTGCCAATTTATTCCAGAAAATCCAGATTTTTAAAGGTTATTTTGATTGCAAATAGCTCCTAATTGGACAATCGCAGAAACGAAATATTTTGGGAATATGCATGAAATATTCCAAATGTTCATATAAGCTTTGAACATCAGCAACATTTATCCCGTCCACACAAATCAAGCCAGTCTAATATATCATTATTATCTACTAGCTGGACCCGGTCCACTTCGTTGCCCCATACTTCAGATTTCCGATACCGTCAATTTCTCAAAACATGGTTCATGTAGATAGCGACAGTAGGAATCTCGTTAATTTATTCGTAGGTACGGACAGTAGGAATCACAAAAAACATTGGCTTATATGGGCGGACCCACGCCCCCTCAATCAAGAACTTATAAAACCTATGTCACCCTCTAGGCTTATCTGAACATTCCTGAAAATGTCATCAAAACCGATCCAGACGTTTTGGGGTCCATACGTAACATACACACATCCATGTATATTAGGGCGGGTCGATTTAAAAATAGCCCATTGCTCAGTGAAAATCGTATTGTAGGGATCAAAATAAGAAACTTTGCCGAAGGAACCATACCTCTAAAACGAATTCTGATGTCCCGGAAAAAAATCCCACTTTGACCCATTTAGAGTGCTCCAATCGAGTCCAAATGTATGGGTGGGTCGGGCCTCTAAAGTTAGTGGGGTCGGTCATACATTTGGACTCGATTGGAGCACTCTAAATGTGTCAAAGTGGGATTTTTCAAAGCTTGCCCCTACCCAAAAGTTCGACCCAAATTCCGGGACATCAGAATTCGTTTTAGAGGTATGGTTCCTTCGGCAAAGTTTCTTATTTTGATCCCTAGAATACGATTTTCACTGAGCAATGGCGACTTTTTTTGCCTGCCCACAAATCGACCCGGCCTAATGTATATATATATAGCTGGACCCGCAATTTCACGCCCATTGATCCCATTCCTCCCAGTTTTGGACCAATCACGTAGACTGCCACCAGATACATATGTACAAAATTACAGCACTCTCGCTAACAAATTGTGCAAGATATCGTAATTTTAAGATTTTTCTTATATGGGCTGGGCCACGCCCTTTAGTCCGATCCCGCCCATTTTTGTGGACCAATCACGTAGACTACCACCAGATACTTATTTAGATTTCCGATTCCGTCCATTTTTGAACCAATCACGAATACTTCCAACAAAAACATCTCCATAAAATATGAGCACTCTCGCTAAAAAATTTTGAAAATATCTCAATTTCACGCCCATTGATCCCATTCCTCCCATTTTTGGACCAATTACGTAGACTACCACCAGATACATATGCACAAAATTACAGCACCCTCGCTAACAAATTGTGCAAGATATAACATTTTTTAAATTTGGCTTATATGGGCGGTGCCACGCCCATTGCTGCGATCCCGCCCATTTTTGGACCAATCACGTAGACTGCCACCAGATACATATGTACAAAATTACAGCACTCTCGCTAACAAATTGTGCAAGATATCTCAATTTTAAAATTTGTCTTATGTGGGCGGGGCCACGCCCACTTGATATATCGAAAATTTAAGTACCCTATTTTCACCACGCCCCACACATGTACATTCTGTTAAAATTTCAAGAAGATCGGTCCAGCCGTTTAGACGTCTATACGGTACAAACAAACCAACAAACAAACAAACCAACAAACAAACAAACCAACAAACACACATTCTTCTTTATATATATAGATTATCTTTTTTCTGAAAATTAGGAATGATTTTACTTGAAATCTGCACATTTTAAGCTAATGTTACCACAGACCTAATACAATAAAGGCTAAACAAAATGCACATTGCCGTAAAAGAACTTGACATAAAGATTGATTGATTTACACATTTTATAAAGAGCTCCTCCAATAATAAGCCTAAAATTAAATATATTATAACAAATGAGTGTAGGAAATAACCTAAGGTTTATTATTGAAAACAAACATTAAATGTTTCTTATCGACATCTTTAAGATATTTTGAAGAATTAAACATCTAATAGTGGCTGAACTAATTTTTTGAATGTAAATAATGTCAATCTTATTATTTCTATAGTTAGCATTTTTTGGAATACTTGTAGAGTATACTTACCACGCCCAATTTAGTATGATTGTTAACAAAATCGTAATACGAGTAATTTTACACTAAAAAAAAGTATACTGAAAATCATTGACATTTTCTTAACTTTTAAGATTATTTTTTTGATTTGGCTCCAAAGACAAAGACTATTAAAATAAGAACATCTTGTACGGCAATTAAAGTCAATAATCATCTTTAAATCAGGACATCAAACGTCTTTGAAAGAATTACGCCTTATGCTTCGTTAAAGACTTCACATTTTCAAATCAATTACGCTTTGTGCTTACATTAAACACTTAAAACGACTTTAGACAAAGTACATTCTGTAATTAAACCAAGCTCATGCTGTAAAATAGGTTTCGTAAAATATTTTTTATTTATTTATTTGTTTACACGTTCGTGGTAATTTTTATTATTTGCTTCTTTATTAAATTATTATGTTTTAAACATTTGATTCCGATAAAAGTTTACTCAGCACAGCATAGCTAAGGGTATTGTCAGGTGTATACCTGACAATACCCTTAGCTATTGTGTTTAGTCTAGTAGTCTAGAGTCTCTGTCTAGAAAACTAATCGATCTCTTCGTATAAGCTGCGCAGGCAATTCTATAATATTATAGAAGCGAAGATTGTCTTATACAGGAGAATAACCTAGTCACAAATCAATAGCGATTTAAAGACCAAAATAAAACAAACGGAAATACCATATGTGATGTTTTATTCATAAGAGTTATAAAGATAAACATACATGTCGATACCTCCATTCTAAAACATGCTAAGTCGACTTAGCATGTTTTTAGGTGGATTGCATTTTTAACTTCTAAATATTACAAATAATATTCAGTCAAAATTTGGTGTTTATCGCGTCAGCCCAATCAAAAGTTATTTACAGTACAGGTCATTCGATTTCCATTACAAAGGAATTCCACACAAATTTAAAACAATCATCAAACGCCTCTAAATTTAACATTTAACCTAGTCCACCCACTTTTGAAATCGATACAGTAGTTTGAATGATTCAAAATCTGCAGCCTATACAAATTTTATTATCCAATATTTCCAAACGTATTTAATAATGCTTGAAATACCAAGTTTAGGTTCCAAACCTGTAATAGGTGTTTTCGTTTCGTGTACAAACTTACGTACATTTTCAAATTTATCTTGAAATTGTATAAATTTTTTATCAATTTACTTCAAAAACAAGTAAGAAAGTTTCAGTCGGGTAAACCGTCTAAGGTATACCCTCACTTTGTGAGTAATGTAATATTGAATATTACTCGAATTATTCTGTCAATTTGTGAGGGAGGTACCAGAAGGGGTTTATCAAATACACCTTTTTTTTGCTGAAGATTAGATACTTTAAATTCATTGCACTGTGCCGACTTATAAGCACTTATGTGCACTGGTATAAACGTTATGAGACATTAAATTGTGGTATGATTTGGGCATTTTGTGTGGGAGGTACAAAGAGGGGCGTGGCAATAACGCCCATTTTTTACAGGGCTATAGACACTATAAAAAAATTACACTGTACAAAATTTCAAGTATTTTTATACACTGGTTTTAATGTTATAAGCTGTTAACTTTTGGTGCAAAAAGGTACCTTTGTGTGGAAGGTACCAAAAGGGGCGTGACAACAACACCCATTTTCCCTGGACTGTAGGCAATATAAAAGCATAATACTGTACAAAATTTCAAGTATTTTTATACACATGTTATAAGCTGTTAACTTTTTTGTGCAAAATGGTGCATTTGAGTGGGAGGTACCAAAAGGGACGTGGCGACTTCGCCCATTTTTCTCGAGTTGATAACGACTAATAAGCTAATACTATGTGTGGAATTTCAAAAGATTCGAATAAGTAGTATAGCAGTTATTAAAGAATCAATATTTCACAACATTTTAACCCTTTGTGGGGGAGGTACTAGAAGGAGTGGACCAATATGGCCCATCTTCGAACTTCGCCGGAGATAGAAAAAATATTACCACATACCAAATTTGAGGTCAATCGGTTACTCCTTTCGAGAGTTATCGTGCGCACCAGCCAGCAGACACACAGACAGACAGACAGACAGACAGACGGACGGACATTGCTCATTCGACTTAAAATGACCCAAAACGGATTTCCTCCGAACATACTTGGGGTCTTAGGTCACTCCTTCGACGTGTTACACTTTTTTCCGTAGCAAATGATATATACCCTCGTCACACTAAAGTGAGGGTATAAATATATAATCTTTATATATAAAATCCTTTGTACGTTTGTTAGTAACGCATGATCTCCGAAACCATAAAAGCGAATGGGCTGAAAATTGAACAATATATTCAGATTGGGGTCATTTGTGTTTTAGAATTATTTTCACCGCGATAAATTGCGAAGTGGTCAAGTTATTTGAAAATTTCGCATTTCCAGGGCGATTTGACTGAAATTAAAAATGTATGTGTGGTTTGTCGTGATAATAGTTTGTTTTCTATGATTCTAGCCGGTAGATGGCGCTGTAGGGGACATATGGTCAATATACATTTTTTTTGATGATTTTTTCCTGAAACTCGGGATGTATGCATTTTTGAAATGAAATACCAATGAATAACAAGCCAATACATCCGAAACAAGACGGGCAAGACAACGTCTGCTGGGGTCAGCTAGTAATAAATAATATGAGTACCGCTTCACAATAACTAATTCCAAACAATTCCAAACAAACTTCACTGTAACTTCTCAATTTTGCGACCAAAAAAAGTCTAAACTGTCCTCTCGAAAATAAAAAGGATATGAACGATACCAAAAAACAGAACGGAAAATTAAGGGTATATTGTCTTTAAAAACATGACATAAATTTCTGAAATTAAATTTCAACTACGACGTGAGTTCATGTCATTGAAAATAATATATTGCTTTGGTAAAAACACAAAAAAGTATGTATTCAATACAACACGGGTAAAAATCGTCATTTTTGATATGTTTGAATGGAAAAACAAAATATTTGGAAATACAATTTTTAAATATTATATATTTGAGATCAAATACATTTTATTTGAAAATCAAGAAATTTTGCTTGGAACATTAATATATTAGAACAAACTATATTTGTGAACTGACATTCGCAAATAAAATAAGTGTGTACCCACATAAAAGTAATTGTTTAAGAAGTATTCCAAACATATTTTATTAAACAAAAGATTTTAAAACTTTGCTGACTTTTTCAAATTTTAGTTAAGTTTTATAGTGTTTTATTACAGTACTAATTTTGAATTTATAAATATTCCAATTCATCACTTTTTGACTTCTGAAACACAGAAAAAAATTGTCAAAATACTTAAATACAAATCAATTTTTTGATTCGGAAATATTAATTCCAAATAAAAAAATATTACGATGGAAACATATTTTTGTTTAGAACAATATCTTCCCAAACGTATAATAATTGCGTGTGGCAAATAATATATATTGTGTGTACCCTAAACATATGTATGTTTCAAGCACAATATTTTTGGCACAAAAATATAAAATAAATCGTATTATTTATTTATCGACGCTTGACTTGCAAGTTGCAACTAATATTCCAATTCTTTGAACATGGAATCAAGAAAAAATTGTCGTCAATCACTGCCTCTGTTTTAATATACCGCAATTTTTGGAAATTATGGCAACCAGTTTATTCGTTAGTTATTATACCCTACACCAGACTATGGTACAGGAGGTTTATAAATATGTTTTCTTTGGCAGATTTGTTAAAAATACTACAACTAGCCACACCTTAAAATATACCGTCCTACCCAGGACGGTATATTTTGTTCGTCTAGCTGTTTTTGGGGGTGTCCGGGGAAGGCAAGAAAATCGGGTTTTTTATCCGGAAATCCGGATTTTGGGGGTGTCCGGCAAATTTCGTGGAACAAACGTTGTTTTACTCGCCAAGACCTACAAGAAAAATAGTATCTAGTATATATAGTATCATTGAAGTAAGGAATTTTACTTTAAACGAATGTAAATTTCATTGAAATCAAGCTAATTGTCTAAAATTTAAAGAAATTTGTTCTTCAGACAAAGACAGTTTAAAGTTATGATTTAAGGGCAAAATTGTTTTTAATTTCAGTTCAATATTTTTTTCAGTGTATTTTACATAATAAAGGTATTTTCAATCATGGTAGGTCCACGTCGCCAGACTTTAGGACTATTTGGTGTCGATTGTCAAATCTGCTGTTTGTTATATTTAGGAAAAAAAGCAGGTTTGAATAAGCAGCTATCTCTCCTCTAGCCTCTTCGATTTTGATAGGAAAAATATTATAATAAACTAAATTTCCTATTCTCCGCCTTGGAGCTGTAATTCATTCAAATTATAGATTAATTATTGTAATATACGTACATAGTAACAACAATATCCACACAAAATTTGGTGTTTATCCGTCAACCTAATCAAAAGTTACTCACAAAACAATACAGGTCATTCGAATTATATTATAAAGGAATTCCACACAAATTTCAAAAATTCATCAAAATTTGATCGTCTCTCCTGAAAATCCATATTTTTGCACTTGTTTAGAATAGAGTTATCGCTATGTTAATATGTATTTTAATTAATTACACAAGCAACAAAAATAAAAATTGAGTCGGTCACTCCAATTGGTAATTACAGACGGACTTACCTCAAATTACCAGAAATTTCATAAAATTGATAGTCGGTGACGTTTCTTGGTATGTTTATCCCTCTTTGAGCACCTCATGATTTTGTAACCGTGGATTGGTAGTGCGATCTCACATAAACTAGGCCATCGCTCAAATTCCGGAATATTTGATTCGTGCCATGGTCCATGAAAAGTGGCATATCTACATTGTAACGATCCACCTTAACAGGTCCTATCTCTTCCGAGAGTGGCTACCTCCTTGCCCCGGCCATGCTCAGTCTTGGGGCGGTTCTTTCTCTTCGGAGATAGGCTCGGTTTCGTTGCCATAAAAGTAAAATAAGGTAGCTCTTTAGTAGATAGATAGTAAGAAGAACGAAAATGAAAAGAAACCCAAAATAGGATAGAATGGAGATAATAAAAAGCCAAAATGAAATACAGAAGATGGTGTTAATTTTATGTGCAGCACGAGTTGTTATTTGGCTGCGTCTCTCATCCCTTCCAACCATGCCGAGACATTACCTTCAGCCCATTTGATCAACCTCTACCTTAGATCCTCATCCTTTCGTGAATTGAAGACAGAAATTCAAAATTGCATTTTAAATATATTTAAATAAAACTATTTTAGGTAAACAACATAGACAAAAATGAAGAGTTATCGTATACGTCTTTTAAAAAGCAGTAAATGACCCAAAATGTATGTGTAGTTTAGTGTTTAGAGGTAAGTAGAAGAAACCGCAGTTAAATTTGTATTAATATATTAAATACTAAGTTTAAAAGTAATTGTATTTTTAAGAAAAAGAAATCTTTCATATCACCATTGTTGAATTAATCAAGTGAACAACAAGATCTTAAATGAGCATATACAAACTATAATACGAATCACAACTCACCAGACTTATCCCACGATGTCCACAGGCCTGCTGACTCTTGAGGGTTTGAATCCAAAATTGGTATTTTGATTGGTGACTATATCAACTGCGTTAAAGGACTAGAATTTGCATAGCTCAGTTATATGAATTGTGATGTGCAAGATTCCGGTATTTTAAAAACAGATGAGTGTATACATGTGTATAAGTGTAAGACAAAATCATGAGATGAACATTATCACAAAAAAGCTTAGATTACGAGAAACAAAAATAAAACTGATGAAGAGAAAGAAATATTTATCTACAAATGTTATAAGAATACTAAATCTTTTAATTCACTGGGTCAAACTGGTATTGGCAGGGTATTGAGATGTATACCATGACTAAGCCGCAAAATTCTAATTTCCTTGGGGTTTTCTCTTTGTTTGTGGGATTTTCCTTTTTTTAGATTTCGCTTTATTCTTGCTATTTATTCATTTGATGATCTTTTCTGATAGAATAATTTTTGGTTACTTGCGGTTATAACATAGATTTATCTTCCAATGTCTTTCGCAAATCAGTACACAGGTTGTATGCTGATGGCTTTGGATTCTTTAAAGATGCTGGTAACTTAAGATTCCTATACCACTATATTTTCATCGATATCGATATTTTCCATGCGTCTTATAGGCAGGATGGAGCTTGATGCTATCATACACAATACTTGTAATGAATCGGATCCCAAATCGTAGATTATTGAAACTTTTGATATTCTCACTACATGACCCAATCCGTTAATTTGGTTTCAAGTATTTTGTGAATTGTCCTTCCGACCATTCAATAATCCAATATATATGACGGATAAGTAAGAACAAAAATATTTATTTGCACCGAATTCTATTCAGCACCAAGAAAAAATGTATATCTGTTCGTTTCAAATATTTTTTTTTTCAATCCCCGAAAAATTCAAATTTTTTAATTTCACAAATATAAAAATTCAAGGCACATTCCGTCTAAAACTTTATAATTTAATTTTATGCAGTACTTGTAATACAGGATGTCATAACATACATAGGTATTTCAAATTAAAACACTTAAACTGTTGATCGGACCTTATTGTAAATCTCTGAATTTCTCTGCGGGTGGGAGTATATTTTAAAATATAACCGAGCATTAGTATAAACCCTTACTTTTACTAATCTATTATTTAATATTTTAATTCATTTCTCACAGCGCTGCTAGAAACTTCGTGTTAGGCAGTTGAAGCGCATTTGTTTGGCAATGCTCTTCTAACCACATTTTGTTACTGAGGAACTTGACTTGATTTCCATTTCTTAGTACGTACAGATATATCTAAGATAATAGTACATTACATTTGGAAAGCCGTTTTCTGAAAATAATATTTTCTTTAGAATGTACTCGATTACTCCTTCGGTGCTAGCAACACCATCGAACGAATGTTCCAGCGAGACAAAATGTTTTGGTGTACTCTCATGCAATGTGTGAACACAGGTGACGTGGTTGTTTTGGGTGACGGCATTATTATCACTGCCCTCGTTTTTACCTTTAGCTCAAGTTACAGCAACTTTTTGTTTAACAACAAATTCACCAAGAAAATATTTGTTTATGACAATATAAGAAGAGTAAATCTACAGTGGGGAAAAAGGACATGCATCCGAGACATCGAACCGACGAATTGTGACGAGGGCGGCAATGGGTCAGAGGGGTGCACAGCGAACACATAGTCGTAAAGTATAAAAATACCATTCATGTCTCTCTCTTTGGTTTTTTTATTAGTGGGAGGTATCCCTGTTGTTGATCTTGCCATTGCTGTTGCTATTGCTATTATTATTTGTTGATATTTGTTTTAGCATACAAAATGTTTCAATGTATCCGGAACATATACACACACATACACACATCCATACATACATTTGTGTGAAAGCAGATATTATTCACGTTGTTCTGAATTCGATGTAGTGTGTGAGTGTCGGTGTGTTGATGTCCTGTGTGGCGCTCGTGTATTTGTTTATGTGTTGTATTAGAAACACCTCATCATTGTCAGTTTTATTAACTCACATCTTACGATACAAAGTGTCCGATAAAATTAAATAAATATTTGCGAGATTTTATTTTTTCCCTCTGCACAAGCGCACATAATTATATACAAATGCTGTGGATCTGTTGTTGTCCAAAGGTTTTATGTCCTGCCGGGACACACAAAGTTATGGCCACAACATATGGCCCATGGCGGATTACGGATGGTTATTGTAGTGAAATAGCAAAAATGACGAATTTGCAGCAACGTTTTATTACTCCATTCATCACCAAGGACATTCAATGTTTACATCGGTTGATAAATCATTTGCTGTTTATCCTCAAAATAAGGCTGGATAATTTTCTCTCCAATTTCATAAAAAAGTCCACAGTTCTTTCATTTAGGAATTTTAATACAGTTTATTTGTGATATCTTAGAGAAATAATAGAAAATGATTTCAAAGTGGGTGAAAATATTTAAATAGAAACAAGTAACGGAAAGCTAAAGCCATCACTCGCACTGAACAAATATTTTTATTATTTTGCTCCAAAAACATGAAAAACTTTAAAACATGGACATACCTCAAATTTTTCCTAATTCATATTGAGAGAAGAAAAATTAAAAACAAGTTAGAAGTTCAGTCGGGTAAACCGGCTTATGACTCCCCTCAACTTCAATCCCAAAAAATATTCCTAAATTTATTTATTTACGAATATTACAGGGCAATATAAGTTTGTTTTGGCCCAGATGTTTGTAACGCCAAAAATGTATATGTATGTGCATCTCAATTTGGCATATCAAGTGTCAAGTCTTTACGAAATTTTATACAGAAAAGTTGTTTGCGCCGGCGATTAACCCTGCCAAATTTGAAGAGAACCGGTTCTGTTTTAGATGTTGATATACAGATATATTCCTTTATCCCGATTTAGCATATAAGGGCTACGGAATCCGCATTTCTGAACAGAACTTTATAAAATTAAGGAAATAAACATTTCTAGAAATTCGGTTCTGATTTATACAATGACTAAATCCCGATTTTGCATCTAAGTCTAATAACTGTTTCTTGAATCGAGAAAGGACGGTGTCAAGAATATTTTTTAAAATTCGGCAGTGTTATTTGTTATACCAAGTAATTCTATCTCAAAACATATACATATGCAAGTTTTGCTATATGACTCAGAATTAGCCAAGTGCTAGACAATGAAAAAGTGAAAATCCGGCACTTACACGTAAGTAAGTCAAAATGTTTAAAGAGTGAATAACGCAATCGCATAAAACGTGGAGAGAGTTAATCAGCCATCACAAAGTCTACCTGACGAAACATCATAATAAATGTTTCCGTTCGATTAAATGAGTACCGCCAGTACAAAAATTTATATTTATACTATATTATTTTTAAGAAACAAATTCTCAAATTGTGTACGTTTATAATTAATTAGCACCTTTTCGTTAATCGATTATTTGATCAATCTACAAAACATAAATTTAATTTTTGAGACATCTGTGTACACTGAAAAAAGTGAATTTAGAACAGGGGAAAATATAATAAAACTAAGCAAAATTGACAAGGCTATCCCTTATACCTCTGGGTGTTACATGCACAATGTCATATTAAGCTGGACCACAGTGCAATTTAGGTATAAAAATAGCTCATAAAAGAACTATTAAAAAATTTTGGGAAATTTTTGGTATTACATTTTAGGTAATTTTTGTAAGAAAATCTATTACATATAAATAGTTGCGTTTTTTTCTGCGGATAATTTCCATTAAAGGTGACGTCAATACCATAGGTTTTATGAATAAACGGGTTTTGTATGAGTATTGGTTCATAGTGTATGTTTGCAAGGATATGTTGAAAATTGGAAATAAGTTGAATATTGGAATAGTTTGACAAGAATTTAGTACATTGTGGGCAACACAGGTTTTAAATATGATTCAGTTTGGCAGAAGAGGCTAAACCAGGGTGCGAGGATAGCTCTTAGAACATTAACTTGATATAGGTAGTGTTTCCTCAACATTCGTACTTTTAGGGACACAGTGGAGCAAATAGTGTGAAATATTGTACAGTGAAGCAAAAAGATTAAATCAGTGTTTTTGAATAGCAGAACATCTCAAAAAAATCTAAATTTTCAGGACCGCCAAAATATTTTTTCTCTCCCAGTACATTTGATACTAATTATGCATATATGTGTTGTTGGGAAAAGTAGACAAAAATTTTACTTGCCTAGGAGTTGCATACGAGTATATGGATCGATAGATAATAATTAGCTAAATACATACAGAAATAACAAATTGGGTAATCCGTATTCGAATCAAGTCGTAACGGTGTCAAAAGTACGGTAAGTACGGTTTTGCTTAAATCAAGAACAAAATTCTTGAATCAAGTACGTATTTGTAAGCCCTGAATCTTAATCCTAGCGCACATTAAGCATGATTAGGCTAGATTTTAAGCCGAAATTTTCTTATTTGAAGCATAAAGCGATTGATTAAAGAATTTTCTGGGATTGATTAGAGCGCGAAACGGGCTTTAATGATAAACATTTTGATTGAATTAGAACTGCCCAATACTTGATTTAAGCATGGTAATACTTGATTTATTGTGCTTTCCGTCGTTTATACCTATATACCATTTAAATTATACCATTTATGCCTCTATATTGCGCGAAACGCAAATTTTGTGCTCTATAATTGTTCTGCCTCCAAGAGAATAAAGTAAGCCTTTTCTTCTTAATAAAGCCATATCGAGCTTAATTTTCCTTTTTAATAAATGTCTACTAGATTTCAAGTAATTTATACTTTTTAAAAGCTTTTGTACGCTTGATTTATGCACTGTAACCCGTTTTCTACTTCGTTTGAGAAAACTTAGTAAAAACGTACTTACAATTTTAAGTATGATTTCAGCTTAAAATAAGAATTTTTACTTGAATTTAGTAACACATTTTTCTTTGTGCATTTATGCACAGATATTAGCCATATCTACTTAACCGAGCTTTTCATTGGTATTCTTAAAAATACGTCAAGCGGTTAAAAATATATGGGTAATTTAACAAATAGTAATTTTGAGAAAAATCCTTTGAAGCGCTGTACTCGTACCACAAAAACTACAATGAATTTTGAAAAACTTAAAGGGCTATAAAATGATTGCATATTTGCATAATCATTGTGCCAAATTTCATTTAAATCCAAATGGGACATTTTTAAATATTGTGTTTTTTGATTCATTTGCTTTGGAATTACCCAATAGAAGTGAGCAATAATTTTTGTTCCTCAAAATGTTAAACCGAAAAATCAATTTTACTGAAGTTTGAAATAACATTCATAAAATCACGATAGAAGGAGTTTTGCTGTCAAGTAATTGTATTCTGCCATTTTTGCATATGCAAAATGGTCTGAAACAACGATACCTCTCAAATGTTTTGCCAAAGGAAGTACCCTCCTGTGAAGCACCTTGAACATTGAATATTATTTCAACAATTTATTTAAAATGTTGTACATGGATTTAAGTTTACACTTTACTGGCCTCTATGTTTGGACAAAAACTCGATTAACACTCCATTGTTAAATGTCAATTCAAGTAACCTTGATATTACATGCATATTGTTGACGTTATATGTACAATTGTTTAGTTTCACATCCACTTTCCTTTTCATTGGCAACGCAATCTATTGCCTTAAACTCACTTCATTTGAAGGCGTTAACCAATTAGTCATGACAAGCAATCGACTGTGATTCAGACTCTGTTCATCTGTTCACTGAAATTACCCGCAACAAATGCAGCAATCAATTAATTTCCTCCTCTAAATCAAATCTTCAGATTGCAACTGCAACACCGAATTAGAACAACAATAAATAACAGCAGCGGCAGCCGCAGCCGATGCAGCAGCACATGTGGCAAAGAATATGATTTGCCAAGATTAATAAATATTTGTACATTGTTGGTATACGCTAGTCGAGAGTATTGGTAAATTCAATTTGAAAGTTGTAAATAAAGCCGCGAGTATCAGCAAACAGCCGCAACGCACCGCACCCGGACCCGGACCCTCTTTCACAGAATAGAAGCTGAGACTGAGGTGCAGAGCCGCCACCGCGCCGACGAGCGTTGAGATCAGATGCGATTCAATGTGATGCGAGTACAATGGCAAAACGCAAAACATGAAATTGAATTCACTTTGAATTTGAATGGCAACTACCAACTGCCGCATGACGCTGCATGACACAGTGTTGTTGCCACTCACGCGTTTGGCTTTTTTGCCTGTGTACCTTTGCCTGTGTCAAGAATTACACAATCATCGAGGCAAAATAAACATTCGCCCAGCGAATGCGTCTGCATCAGAATCTGAGTCTGGCTCTGCTTCTGAATAACGAGTTCCGCGTCCTCGTTCCGCGACTGCTGTGAATCGAGTGGGAAGAAAATGGAAATGGAAAACTACAATGCGTAAGTTTTTGCAACTTTTTTGTGCAAAGGAGGCTCTGGAAAAAATTCAATTACGCGTTGCGATAGGATACGGGCAGAAGAGCAGCACTAAAAAACGTCCAAACTAAAATCTACAAAAGAGTTTAATGGAATTTTTCATGCCACAAACTTTGCGAACGAATAAAAAGCAAATCACTCTTGTAAACCTGTTCGACAGGAAATTTAATTGTTGCAACATTTCCGTTTCATGCTCTGTTTTCCGACAATTTAATATTGGGTTTGATTTTAAAAAATGAAAAACGAATGCTAATTTTCGGAAATATTAGTTCCAAATAAAAAAGTATTAGGGTGGAAACCTATTTTTGTTTAGAACAATATCCTCGCAAACATATAATAATTGTCTGTGTCAAATAATATATATTTGTGGAGTACCCTAAACATATGTATGTTTCAAGCAGAATATGTTTGGGACAATTAAATACAATTCCATTATTTATTTATCGACGCTTGACTTGTAAGTTGCAACTAATACGACAATTCTTTGAACATGGAATCAAGAAAAAATCACTGCCTTAATATACCGCAATTTTTGGAAATTATTTTCGCTTCAGGCAACCAGTTTATTCGTTAGTTATTATACCCTACACCACACTATGGTACAGGTGGTTATAAATATGTTTTTTGGCAGATTTGATAAATATACTACAGCTAGACACACCTTAAAATATACCGTTTTACCCAGAATCACTAGCTGTTCCATCTTAAGTTGTTCGTACAGGATGTAATTTCACTACGATCCTGGTAAAATTTCTCAATAAGAACTCTTTCACACTAGAAAGGAAACCTATTAGAATTGGTGAAAATCGGTTCAGATTGATATTGCCCCCAAATATAAATGTTTCTTTAGATTTGGTCTTGTAACGCTATGGAAGCTGTATTTCAAATTCCATCATTTTGCACAATCCATCACGGAGTCGCAGCCGTCCATAATATTTCGACTCCGACTCCGAACCATAGCCCTGCAGTCAACATTAGTTGCATATCCTTCAAGTAATTTATTGTTATCCAAAATTAAACGATTTCAATTATAAACATTAAAAATTTCTAATTACACTATGCAACAAAAGACATTGTTTGTGTCCGAGACGTAAAAACTTTTTTTAATAAACTCAGGTTTATTATTTTATGAAACAAAAACAAATTTTTTTTTTGCTAAAATTTATTTTTAAATTGTTTTTTTAAAAATCGAATTTTTATGGAAGTTACACTTTCACCTAGAAACGGAAGTTAAGTAAGTGACGAGAAAACAATTAGAAAAAATTTATTTACGGTACGGTAAGTACGGTTTTCTTAAACCAAGTACAAAATACTTTAAATATATATATAAAAAATACTACGGATTTTTAGCCCTGATTGATTTAAGAATTTTATGGGATTGATTTGAGTGCGAAACGGCATTCAATGAAGAACTTTTTGATTGAATTAAAGGCCCAACCATAATATGCATGAGCTGACTTAAGCCAACTTAAGAAACGATGCGAGTACATACAAATCATCTATCTATCTATCTATATATATAAAGAAGAATGTGTGTTTGTTTGTTTGTACCGAATAGACGTCTAAACGGCTGGACCGATCTTCTTTAAATTTTCACAGAATGTACATATTTGGGGCGTGGGTAAAATACGGTACTTGATTTTTAGATATATCAAGTGGGCGTGGCCCCGCCCACATAAGACAAATTTTAAAATTGAGATATTTTGCACAATTTGTTAGCGAGAGTTCTGTAATTTTGCACAAATGTATCTGGTGGTAGCCTATGGGATTGGTCCAAAAAAGGGCGGGATCGGACCAATGGGCGTGGCCACGCCCACATAAGACAAATTTTTAATTTGTGATATCTTACACAATTTGTAAGCGAGAGTACTGTAATTTTGTGCATATGTATCTGGTGGCAGTCTACGGGACTGGACCAAAAGTGGGCGGAATCGGACCAATGGGCGTGGCCCCGCCCATGTAAGACAAAATTTTAAATTGTGATATCTTGCACAATTTTGTTAGCAAGAGTTTACATGTATCTGGTAGCAGTCTACGTGTTTGGTCTAAAAAAGGGCGCGATCGGTGCAATGGGCGTGGCTCCGCCTATATAAGCCAAATATTGAAATCGAGATATCTTACCCAATTTGTTAAAGAGAGCTGAAATTTTGCGTATATGTATCTGGTACAAGACTGCGTAATTGGTCGAAAAATGGGCGGGATCGGACCAATGGGCGTGGCCCCGCCCATATAAGCAAAATTTTGAAATTGAGATATCTTGCACAATTTATTAGCGAGAGTGCTGTAATTTTGTATATATTTATCTGGAGGCATTCCACGTGATTGGTCCAAAAATGGGCGTGACCCAGCCCATATAAGCCAAATTTTTTAATTGAAATATCGTGCATAATTTATTAGCGAGAGTTCTGTAATTTTGCGTATATGTATCTGGGAGCGGTCTACGTGACTGGTCCAAAAATGGCCGGGATCTGACCAATGCCCGTGGCCCCATCCATATAACCCAAATTTTTAAATTGAGATAGATTGCACAATTTGTTAGCGAGAGTGCTGTATGTTCGTTTATACATATCTGTGATTGGACCAACGGGCGTAGCCCCGCCAATTTTTTTAAATTGAGATATATTGCAAAATTTCTTAGCGAGAGTGCTGAAATTTTGCCTATATGTAAATGGTAGCAGTCTACGCGATTGGTCCAAAAATGGGCGGAACTCTCGCCAAGTAATGTATTTACAAACACCGCTTGAACGAGAAACCAATTGGATATCGTTAGGCACAAATATTTATATAATTACATATATATCTCGTCGATTTATATGCGTATGTGTTTGATGTTGTTTCAGCCAATATCAACCACTTAAATGAGAGTGGTTTAGAGAGTAATTTCATTGTGCTCTATAATTGTTCTGCCTCTCATAGATTAAATTAGGCTTTTTCTTCCTACTTTAAGCCGTATTAGTCTTATTTTTACTTTTTAAGAAATTTTTACTAGATTTCAAGTATTATATATTTGATTTTTTTATACTTGTTTTAAGAAAAACTTAGTGCGAACATACTTAAATTGTTAAGTACGATTTCGGCTTAAAATGAGAATTTTGTACTTGAATTTAGTATGGCATTTTTCATTCTGTGCATGGGTCCAGGGCTGTGGAGTCGGAGTCTTGGAGTCTATGATATCGTACACCACCTTGTTAGAGCAGAATATGCTCAGATATAGCAAATATAAATATGAAATATAAATAATAATTACACTGTGCTCGAAATGGACACTTTAAAAATGTAACAGAAAGGAGACCCTATGGATATACCTATTTCGACCTTGCTGAAGCCAATGGAGCTAACCGTTTTTCTAGGTTAGCTCTTGTTTTCGCGATATTCGACCACAAAGTTTGCAAGGAAATCAGAGAGGTTAGTTATCTCGGAGGTGATTTTGAAGTGTAAGACTTCCGAAAACGCGCTTCAGTCCAAAGAACGAAATAAAGGGAACCCTTCGAGTATTATTTCTCTCAAAAATAGTCAACCACGCTTCTCATCACTTTACCCCCGAAAAAGTGCAATCAAATCTTACCATATGTCAAACGTCATACAAATCATCGACATTTCTAGTTTGCGTCTTTGAGAAAAATGTTCCTCGCTAAAAATTACTATGAGTCTCCTTTCAACATATTTATAAAAAAACAGGTTTTGCGGCTAATGCCACTGCATTCAGCATGGCCGAAATAGGTCTATCCATAGGGTCTCCTTTCTGTTACATTTTTGGACTAGCACAGTGTTATAAAAGTAAATCTAAACTGAAATTGTCCAAATTCGACAATATGCGTTCCTGCCTAAATAAACTCTATCCTACTAAATTTCAAAATGATAGAATGTGGAATACAGCTCCCATGGTGGTTCAAGGCCAAATCTAAAGAAACTTTATATCTGGGGGCAATATCGATCTGAACAGATTTTGACCTATTGCAATAGGTTTCCTGCCTGTTGTGAAAGAGTTCTTATTGCCAAATTTCAGCAGGATCGGAGTGAAATTTTGACTGACCTAAACTCAACGAACTTAAGATGGACAGACAGAAAGACGGACTGCTAGTGATTCTGAGTCGCAGAGAATATTGAAAGGTGTGTCTATCTGTAGTATTTTTTACAAATCTGCCAACAAATAATGTTATAACCCACTGTACCATAGTGTTGTGTAGAGTACAATAAGAACTGGATGCCTGAAGCGAACATAATTTGCAAAAATTTCGGTATATGGGTAATAAACCAGAGGCAGTGATTGTAGAAAATTTTATCATGATTTAATTTTGAAAGAATTGTCATATTATTTGCAAGTCAGTCGTCGATAAATAAATAATAATTTAATTACTGGTATTTAATACATACTGTTTTGTGGTTTTTTAACAAAGCTATATCTTATTTTCATAATTTATTTTGCCATAATTTTTTTTATTATTTCTTTCTTGTTTGCCAGTGCTTTGCGAACAACATAAGATGGACAGACGGGCGGACATACAGACATGGTCAGCTAAAGATTCTGAATCGTATCTAGGTACCACAAAAACAAACTGGTGTAGGTTATACAAATCATTGTTAAATTGTTAAGTTCTTTCCACACTCTAGTCTAGAATTTTGCTATTATCGGAGCTGATGTGGGTCCACAGAAAGAAAAATGTCACACTAAATTCAAGTACAATGTTAATATTTTTAACCGAAATCGATCATCAATGGCTCATCAATATGTTTTAGTGGATCCAAATAGAAATAAGAACATTTTAGACCTACGACTTCAACCGAATTTTGGACGACTCTTCTTATATGGTACTATGAAACGACCCCACCTAATGTCCCCATGAGATCATATACATATCAGTAGCGCAGATTGTTCAAATCAAGCAATTACGCTATGAGAATGCTCGACTGACTGGCGACCGACTCCGACTCATTTGTGCCGCACCAGCAGAATCATTAACAGTTCTGAATATTCGATGTCCATTTTATATTCCAATGAATTTTAAGTATAAAATTAAATAATTTTGTTGATTCATTCATTTGTTGTTTGCGCATTGCCCAACTTATAAATGTACAATTATAGGTTGCCATGTATGCGATGCAATTTTCCACAATCGTATGTACGTATGTATGTATGTGTATGTGTATATGTATAATTGAAGCATCACATGTGCAGCCATACGTATTGTATTTGCATTTGTATTTGTGTGGATATGAAATACCAATATCAACACTATCCTTGTGCGAGAGTGTCTGTGTGTAGCTGGGATTGTAAGCAGCGAAGAGGTGGAGGGGACGACGTAGGAAATGTCGTTTAAAAAGTTTATCAATAAATAAATTATTATAAATTTATTTTACAGATTTTATATATTTATGTAATTAATTTTTAAAATAATCACAAATACGTTGCACAAACACAGCGCAGCAAACAAGCAGCAATGGCATTGCCAACAAACATTCTCGCCAGGAACGCTCGAATGGAGCATCATCATCATCATCGCCATCCTGCATTATCACAAGCGTACGAATGCATCCACACAATTAACATTGCAGCAGGATATACATATACACATACATACATTTATGTGGACCATTGCATAACTAGGAAAGGGACAGTGATTTCGATGGTACAATTTTAGAATGTTCTGAAATTTTCAACTCCGTCACATTGACATGAATGAATGGATGATTTCAGTTAACGCTTAGTAATCGATCAATATTAAAACCAGTAAGGAAAGGCTAAAGTCGGGCGGGGCCGACTATATAATACCCTACACCACTCTCGTAATATTGAATAACTCTGATATATAAATTTTGTAATTCATGTATATATTGTTTACATAAATTTACTTTTGGGACATTTTATACTTAAATAATACCCTGTACCACAGTGTGTTTTTGGGTATAAAAACGATTAGATTTAAAGAGCCAAATCGGATGAAACATATTTATGGAAGCTATAGCTAAATCTTTACCGATTTTCTTCAAATTCGGCAATGTTGGTTCATGGATCAAGAAACTCTACCATTCTAGATTTCAAAACGATTGGATGTAAAATATAGCTTCTATAGAGCTGAAGGGCCAAATCGTACGAAACATATATATGGGAGCTATAGCTAAGTCTTAACCGATTTTCTTCAAATTCGGTAGTGTTGGTTCATGGATCAAGAAATACTACCATTCTAAATTTCAAAATAACCAGTAAGGAAAGGCTAAAGTCGGGCGGTGCCGACTATATAATACCCTACACCACTCTCGTAATATTGAATAACTCTGATATATAAATTGTGTAATTCATGTATAAATTGTTTTCATAAATTTACTTTTGGGACATTTTATACTTAAATAATACCCTGTACCACAGTGTGGTGTAGGGTATAAAAACGATTGGATCTAAAGAGCCAAATCGGATGAAACATATATATGGGAGCTATAGCTAAATCTTAACCGATTTTCTTCAAATTCGGCAATGTTGGTTCATGGATCAAGAAACTCTACCATTCTAAATTTCAAAACGATCGGATGTAAAATACAGCTTCTAAAGGATTAAAGGGCCAAATCGGACGAAACATATATATGGGAGCTATAGCTAAATCTTAACCGATTTTCTTCAAATTCGGCAATGTTGGCTCACGGATCAAGAAACTCTACCATTCTAAATTTCAAAACGATCGGATGTAAAATACGGCTTCTATAGGACTAAAGGACCAAATCGGACGAAGGATATATGGGAGCTATATCTAAATCTGAACCGATTTTTTCAAATTCGGCAATGTTGGTTCATGGATCAAGAAACTCTACCATTCTAAATTTCAAAACGATCGGATGTAAAATACAGCTTCTATAGGACTAAAGGGCCAAATCGGACGAAACATATATATGGGAGCTATAGCTAAATCTTAACCGATTTTCTTCAAATTCGGCAATGTTGGTTCATGGATCAAGAAACTCTACCGTTCTAAATTTCAAAACGATCGGATGTAACATACAGCTTATATAGGACTAAAGGACCAAATCGGACGATAGATATATATGGGAGCTATATCTAAATCTGAACCGATTTTCTTCAAATTCGGCAATGTTGGTTCATGGATCAAGAAACTCTACCATTCTATAGGACTAAAGGGCCAAATCGGACGAAACATATATATGGGAGCTATAGCTAAATCTTAACCGATTTTCTTCAAATTCGGCAATGTTGGTTCATGGATCAAGAAACTCTACCATTCTAAATTTCAAAACGATCGGATGTAAAATACAGCTTCTATAGGACTAAAGGGCCAAATCGGACGAAAGATATATATGAGAGCTATATCTAAATCTGAACCGATTTCAACCAAATTCAATAGCGATCTTAACAGCCGCGAAATACTCTAAACTGCAAAATTTCAGAACGATCGGAGTGAAATTGCGACCTGTAGTCGACGAACAACTTTACATGGACAGACGGACAGACATCGTTAAATCGACTCAGCTAGTGATTCTGAGTCGATCGGTATACTTTAAGGTGGGTCTAGCTGTGTTATTTTCAGGTGTTACAAACATCTGCCGTGAAACAAACTTATAATACCCTGTACCACAGTGTGGTGTAGGGTATAATGATTGGATTTAAAATACAGCTTCTACAGGACTAAAGAGCAAAATCGGACGAAACATATATATGGGAGCTATAGCTAAATCTTAACCGATTTTCTGCAAATTCGGCAATGTTGGTTCATGGATCAAGAAACTCTACCATTCTAAATTTCAAAACGATTGGATGTAAAATACAGCTTCTATAGGACTAAAGGGCCAAATCGGACGAAAGATATATATGGGAGCTATATCTAAATCTGAACCGATTTCAATCAAAATCAATAGCGATCTTAACAGCTGCGAAATACTCTAAACTGCAAAATTGCGACCTGTAGTCGACGAACAACTTTACATGGACAGACGGACGGACGGACAGACATGGTTAAATCGACTCAGCTAGTGATTCTGAGTCGATCGGTATACTTTAAGGTGGGTCTAGTGTTACAAACATCTGCCGTGAAACAAACTTATAATACCCTGTACCACAGTGTGGTGTAGGGTATAAACACGTAAAAACAGTCTCAGTCGGGTAAACCGACTTACGAGCTTTTCTCTCAAAACATACTCCTCCATTTTTTGTTTTCATTAAATTATTACACAGTGCGACAAAATAAACTCCCGTTGAGAAGCAAATGTCGCGATACTTTTCTTGTCGAGTAAAACACGAATCTTTTTTTGGAATTCCCCGGACACCCCCAAAATCCGGATTTACGGGTATCTCACAATATATTTGGTAAAAACATTGCCCAAACTAGAAAATGACGGACAAAAATTAAAAAAATTTTTTGTATAACCTATATTTATACAGCTTCAAATAAACATATATTTTTTTCCAAATTCTTGTGGAGATTGAAAATCGGTTAATAATTAACAAAGTTATAGGCATTCAAGTGAAAAAAGGCAAGAAAATCGGGTTTTTACCCGTAAATCCGGATTTTGGGGGTGTCAGTATGCACTGGTGTTAAAGTTATAAGCGGTTAACTTTTTGTGCAAAATTCTCCATTTGTGTGGGAGGTACCAAAAGGGACGTTACAATTTGGCCACTTTTCACGGGACTCTGGGTACTATGAAAGCTTTACAGTCAAGTAAGCTAAATGTCAAGTATTTGTATATTGTGGTATTAAGATTATAAGCTGTTAACTTTTGGTGTATTTTTTCGCGAGGAATATTTCGCTCAAAGACACCAACTAATAGTAGTCGATTTGTACGACTTTTGACATATAATAAGATTAGATTTATTTTTTTAGGGATAAGGGGGTGAGAAGTGTGGCTGACTTTTTTGAGAGAAATTATTCTCCAAGGGTTCCATTTATTTCTTTCCTGGGCTGAAGCGTGAAAACTGCTAGCACCACTGGATTCAGCAATTATTATTTACGAAAAAAATATTTAATTGCATTTAAGTATTAAAATTATACCTTAATTTTCTAATTTCAATTTCTTATGCTTTGCAGCATTAAAATTAACTTCAAAAAACCATTACAGAGGAAAAAAACAATTTTTCTGAACTTTGACCTCCAATTTTCATTTTTTTTTAATATTGTGGGCCATTACTCCCACACACTAGGGCAACATTTTCGGATATATAAGTAGCGAAAAGGTTATTTATTTGAGAAGCCCTCATCTGCAACAGAATGTTATTCAATACAAAAGATTAGTTTTCAGGAATTATACAGTATTTTCCAAAAAAAAACAAGAGCAGGTGATTAGTTTGTCGAAAAATTCATTTGAACTTATTTGGTACATGGTAAATAAAAAATGGTTATGTTTCTCACATTGAGTAATACTGAACTAATATAGAGTTCAAAACATAACAAAAAAGGTAACTTAGTATGAACAATGTTTAGCTAAATATGGATATTTCCGGCATTTCAGAAATTATGTTTATCGAGTGAGCACCACTGTTGATTTGCGTGAAGTTTTCAAGTAAATATTATGCTCTATCAACCGTTATTGGCATTAAAATCGCGCCTCGATACATTGTGACAATAATAAAATTAATAATAATAATGCCAACAAACAAAAGCAAAGGCAGCAACAACAACAATACCAGAGACGACAAGAACATCATGAAATGGTAATGCATTTTATTTGGTTTGGCTTTAATGTGACATTGATTTGCGCTTTTGTCATAAATTTTTATGACAATTTCAATAAAAAACGACATCACTTACAGCAACAATAAATTAGCTACGGCATTTTTGCATAAAAACGAGGCGGGTATGGATGCCGAGGATACGTATATCCAGCACCACCTTATAGTACAGGGTACATAATGTGAAATATGAACTGAACTATCATTCTTAATGATAGAACATTCTTAATTTTTCTATCGAAGTTGACTCATCATGTTTTTGATATCTTTGAATTGAAGGAACATATGAGCAAATATATTTGTCTTGAAAATCAAGAAGATTTATTTGGAGCGAATATGTTATAATATTACAACAAAATATATTTTTGTGAATTAATTCTCTCAAAGGAGTTTTACCAAACGTCTTTTATTTAAAAATCTTTACTGGCATTGGAATAACAGTTTTAATTTTTCCTTGATTTTGATTTATACTCTAACCTTACAGTTAAAAACGCATATTGTTTCAAATAACTATTTTTAAACCCTCACATTAGTGATACGAGGGTTTATTTTAAGTCGAATCAGCAATGTCCGTCGGTCTGTCTGCTGAGTGGTGCGCACGATAACTCTCGAAAAGTGTCACCGATTGACTTAAAATTTGGTATGCGGTCATTTTTTTCTATCTCCGGCTAAGTTCGAAGATGGGTCATATTGGTCCACTCCTTCCAGTACCTCCCCCACAAAGGGTTAAAATTTAGTGAAACATTGATTTTCTAAATAACTGCTATAATATTAATTCGAATCTTCTAAAATTCCACACATAGTATTACCTTATTAGTCGCTATTACCTCGAGAAAAATGGGTGGGGGTTGACACGCCCCTTTTGGTACCTCCCACACAAATAAACCATTTTTCACCAAAAGTTACCAGAATATAACATTTATACCAGTGCATAAAAATTGTTTTTGTACAGTTAAATGCTTTTATTGTACCCACAGCCCTGTGAAAAATAGGCGTAATCACCACGCTCCTTTTTGGCACATAAACGCTTATAATTCGGCACAGTGCAATATATTTAAAGTATCTACTGTTCAGCGAACAATAGGCGTATTTGTTAAACCCCTTCTGGTACCTTCCACACAAATTGTCAGAATAATTCCTGTAATATTCCATATTACATTACTCAAAACCTTAGTCGGTTTACCCGACTGAAACTTTCTTACTTGTTTTATTTCTAAATAATCCATGTCATCATTTGTTGTCAATCAATCCATCAAGCAATTTATTGTTATGCTAAATTATACGACTTAAATTATATAATGGAGCATTATAAAGTTCAATTGATTTACAGATTATGTATATTGTATATGGGCATTTCCAACGAGATGTCAACCGCAGCCAAAAAATTGGAAGTCTATAAAAGTATGTTGTTTTACTACTTTTTTATAGAGAATATATCAAATTTAACTAATTTTCCCAAAACCTATATTTATTCATAACACATTTTAAAATATTTGAGTTCAAATTCGAATAACTGCAAATTTTATGTTTTACACATTTGTTTTGCATGTTATTTTCTGATTAATGGTCTCCATTTTAAATCTTGATTTATATTTAAGGGATATAAGAAAAATAATTTTTGTTGTGAAAATAAATATATTGAATACATTAAAAATCATTTATAATCAATCTTTGGGTGTCAAGTTGCATAAAATGAAAAAAATAAACATAAAAAGAACGATGGAATAATATGTCGCGTGCGAATGTGATTAAAATTCAATAAAAAATAAACTACTTAATATTTTTGAATAAAATAAAAATCATTATTAAGATACATGAATCCATGACATTTTAAAATTAGTCGCTTTAAAATATTCCTTCAGGTTTCACTGAAATCAGTGTTGGATTGGTTTTTTGTAAATATCTTGAAAACGAACAATTGGCCAAAATCAACCATAGCACCAATTATAGTGCTAATCAAGAGCTTTAAGTTTCGCCTTTTGTCAAAATGAAATATATGTTTTTTTCACTTTGAATGCGCACGAATGTCGCATTCGACATTGGAGAAATGCCCATATGTATTTTGCAAAATAGTTGTAGGATTCCCTTACAATACGATATTGACATAATTATTAAACTACTCTGGCTGATTACCGAGAATTAATTCAACCAAATGGACATAGTCATTTCCTCATTTGCTGTTGTCCTGATTGGGGTTTAAAAAGGAAAAAAAAACAAAACAAATGATGATAAATAAAATACATTTAACTCTGCGCACAAGTTTTAATTAATTGATTTTACATGTTTTTTTTGTTTTCGTTTCTGCTTCTTTAACAAACGAATCGAAAATGTTGCTACAAATTCAATTCAAATCCAATCGGACGCCGCCCCATTGGGTGAATAATTTAATAAAACTCGCCTTATCGCCTTCTGTGGCGTATGGGCATATTTAATTATCTTTTGTTATTAAGGATAACGATTTGGTCGCCATTACTTGAAGAATTCATTTTGATTGTCCTGTCGTTGTGACTGCAATATGAGTACTCAGCAAACACAGCTTTCGCCACAACAACAACAACAGCAGAAGCAACAAAACTAACAAGGACTCATCCGAACGACCGGCCGACCAACAGACCAAGTGTGCACTGGAGCATGCAACCAAGACCGTCGTAAAAGGATATTCGAAATCTCTATTCAGGCTAAAGAATCAGTGGCAGCGGAGCATTTCCGTTAGGCCGTCAAGATGCAAAGACAGCTAAGCAAACATCATCAGCATTTGCGTCTCGTCTCGTCCTCCCGAACACGGATGTACCAAAATCACTTTGATTCTATATCGCACACACACACACTCACATTTTGTCATCTACATTTATAAATAGGTATGCATGTATGTCATTTATAAATAGGTATGCATGTATGCTCATGCACACATATGCATATATATATATATGCTCCGTAGATATGTATAAGGATACCTTAGGATACACTTAGGAAATTCGAAGGTCAGGTAAGGATAAAAAACAATTCAATGAAAGCATAATTTACATTATTGTATGAAATTCTATTAATTGATCTATTTACTTCGAAACTATGGTGAGTCTATATTTTGAATATTCAGAATAACCATCTTCCTTTCCGAAGTTTGTATGCAAACATGAGACAATGGCAAAGTCTTACAGAACATAAATTCATATATGGACATTTCCAAATTGAGCCAGGAAATTTCTAGATTTGAAAACACACTTTTTTGGGCACGTTTTTATAGAAATATGACGTGAAAACATGCATTCTTAAGGAATCATTATGAGGAATCATTATGAGGAATCATTATTTCCATTATATTATGAGAGTATAGTAAAATGTTTTCACCTTCTTTCTCACTATTCATAACAGAAGGGTAAAAATAAAACAAGTGTGACAAAATTTTTTGGATGGTCAAGATTTTTTTGAAATTTGTTATTATTCTGGTTAATAATTTGAAAAAAATAAAACAATTTGAACCGTTTTGCAAAATTTAGGTTTATTCGCGAGATATGACCTATTAAATTTTTCCGAGTGTGTTTAGAAAACTGAAATTTTCTCCGGAAATATTGAACGGATTCGACTGAAATTTTTGCAGGTCGGTCCGAAACATTTCCTAAAATCTAAATATATCATAAACTTTAATTACCAACTGACCATATGAAAAATATTTTTTGCATATGCGAATAATTTAACTTTCTGGAGCAGTAATTTGAAATATTTTATATTTAGAATGCGTCATATATTGACGTCCACCAGAATCAAAAATACATTTTGGTAGATCGCGCTTTGTAAAAATTTACTCGTACAGCAAATTTACGGACACTACCTTTTTGAAAATATTTTTGGTTCATTATTACAGGACCTCAAGAACCTTACCAATTTTGTCGAAATTTACACAATAGCTGAATCCATTAATTCTAAGTCCAAAAACGCATTCATTTTTTTCGGCGGATCAAGTTCTAAGCATCTGGAGCTTCCAAACTGTGGATATGTAAGTTGCAATATCTCCGTCAATTCCTAATCAATCTGTACAAAATCAACGACAAAAGAGACGTGAGAAATTTCACTTTCATATCTTGTTTCTTAATATATGTTTTCTTAACCCATTAAGAGCCAATTGTTTTACTTTTTGTGTTAAATGCAATGATTTTGGAAAATGCGTTATGGACTGGACTGTTCGTGCGGTGGATGTAAAAATTCGCGATTTTTTAATACATACAACACCGTAAGCTCTATTTAAAAGTATAAACCTTTAAAAACCACTATAAAATTTAGCATATTGCCTCTAAAACTTTTGCCATACATTGAAACTAAAATTATGTTAAACATTCTAAAGTCAATTCTGTATTATTTCATTACCAAATAATAACATTTTGTATCGGTTACAATAAAATAGTAATATTTTATGTTCTTACGGGAAACATTGGTCATATAATACATTGAAATAAAGCTTAAGGTGTTGTTTGTATTAATAGAATCGCCAATTTATACTTCCACCGCACGAACAGTCCATAACCCATTTTCCAAAATCATTGAATTTAACACAAAAAGTAAAAAAATTGGCTCTTAATGGGTTAAGAAAACATATATTAGGAAACAAGATATGAAAGAGATATTGCAACTTACATATCCACAGTTTGGAAGCTCCAGATGCTTAGAACTTGATCCGCCGAAAAAAAAATTAATGCGTTTTTGGACTCAGAACTAATGGATTCAGCTATTGTGTAAATTTGGACAAAATTGGTAAGGTCCCTGAGGTCCTGTAATAATGAACCAAAAATATTTTCAAAAAGGTAGTGTCCGTAAATTTGCTGTACGAGTAAATTTTTACAAAGCGCGATCTACCAAAATGTATTTTTTGATTCTGGTGGACGTCAATATATGACGCATTCTAAATATAAAATATTTCAAATTACTGCTCCAGAAAGTTAAATTATTCGCATATGCAAAAAATATTTTTCATATGGTCAGTTGGTAATTAAAGTTTATGATATATTTAGATTTTAGGAAATGTTTCGGACCGACCTGAAAAAATTTCAGTCGAATCCGTTCAATATTTCCGGAGAAAATTTCAGTTTTCTAAACACACTCGGAAAAATTTAATAGGTCATATCTCGCGATTAAATCAAAATTTTGCAAAACGGTTCAAATTGTTTTATTTTTTTCAAATTATCAACCAGATTAATAACAAATTTCAAAAAAATCTTGACCTTTCAAAAAATGTTGACACACTTGTTTTATTTTTACCCAGAATTGTATATAAATATGGTATTAAATTGAAGAGTGGCTTGTATGGAGTATTTTTAACAAAAACAAATTATACCACAGTTTCAAGTTACGGTTTTTTTCGATTTGATTTTGTGTAATTTTTTCCGTTTGTCCGGAACGCAAAACATATAAAAGTTCTCGCTAACTTGAAATAATTAATTATTACTCGTAATTGGATGATACATTTTCTTGCAATACTCGAATCAGGGCTAAAATATAAAAATTAAAACAATTTTTTGTATACTTCTAATTTTCAGAAAAAACACTGCTACATTTTGTAACGTCCAGGACGGTATGTACTAGTATTTATTATTGAAAGTGTATTCAATTTTATGAATTAAATTAAATGTAAATGCAGCGAAATATTTAACATCATGTTCATTGATCGGTCACCCATTAAGACGTAACGACGACAACATCGCCAATCAAGCGTTATGACGGAACCCCTTCCAACAAGAGGGCCGACGGGCTGACAGACCCCGAATAACATGGCGGAGATCTGTGGAAAGAGTCTTGGAACGAGGCACGACACATGGCCAACAACAGAGTCCGATGGAGTTCCGCAGTAATTGATGCCCTGTGCTCCCAATAGGAGTTCAAGAAACAAATATAATTTATAGGAGTATATGTTCATTGTTCTGACGCTTTTGCATTTTATATTTAATTTTTCGAATAAGGGTCACAATCAAATAATGGCATGTTTAAGGAGCTAAACAGTTAAGACCACATAAAAATAAAGCAGTCAAAAAATAAACGTCATGAAAATATAATTATTGGTGTCAGTAGGTATTCTGGATTTAGGTGAGTTCCTGTCGGTAGCCTTAACCCCACCGTGCTCTAAACACCTGGGTGAATACATGCGTCGACCAACGCCCCCACGCACATTGTGCATGAGTACCACACAATTCCGTGTTTCTGGACACTTTTTCCCACCTCCTTGGTTAGGAGCGGAACCCATCTAAAACTCCTTGCCATTCCAAGGGCCATGGCGCCCGGTTGGTTTGCAACTGCACAACCACAGCCACCACGTTGCACCCAATAGGGTCCTCATCAATAATCAGGCCGGAACCTGCGTCCCGAGGGCTTTGCTGACTTCCGTGGTACCAGATTAAGTGGTCTGGTCAGACTGCGCAGCCGACTGGTGACCAATCTGGGATCACTGTTCAGTCCTCATTTTGGGAATAGATGGGAACTATAGGATTCGTATATCTGCCATTTATTGGATTCAATAGGACCCGAACCGTACTTCCGCCTGAATCATCCGAATTCTTCAGAATATAAAACTAGTAAGGAACGACAGAAAGTCGGACGGGGCCGACTATATAATACACTACACCTCCCTACACACAGAATACTGTTTGGTTGCCTCAACCGAATTATTTTCCAACAGAATTTTGGTAGTTCTGTCTACTATCATGCGATTCCATCAGGACAACCAACATTTTGGTTGTGGTATACTTCTGCATCCATGTTGACAACAATCATATTTGGTTGCGCCAACTACGAAAATGGTACCTAAAATTATCTGTTGTATGTTGCCACAACAAACTGTTTTCAAAAATTGGTTATTCTGAAAAATGTTCAATCATATACTACCGACAATTAATTAAAAACAGTTTTCATTAATTTTTATTATATCTATTGAACAAAAAACTAAACAATTCATAACAAAATTAAAAATCCCATATTACAAATTCATCACTATTATGAGATGTGGAAATATTTGACACAAATTTTAGTACACAAAAAAACAAAACTTTTATGCAAATATCGCTTAACCCTGTGCTTTCAAATTCATGATTGTTGCTTTTATTTTTTATTTATGTAAAACATTTTGCACAACATATTCTGCATTCCACATATTATTATCCACACGATATTACATATTTTTGACTACATATACCGTTCTTGAACAAAATGTTGAAGATTTATTTATTTCGAGTAATTTTATTTTTTGTTTGTCATGTATCAGCAAAAGAACAGCAACCAATATTTGGGTTTTAGTTCCCAAAATACATTTAATTATTCTAAATTTGGGAAATTATTGGGATAACCAAAAAACGATTATTGATTAATATGTTTTCTGTTGTAGTAACCAATTATTCGTTGTAATAATAATCTTTGGTCTATTGATACAATTTCTGTTGTCAAGAATAAAACATTGGTCGTCACTACCAAAAATCGATCATATAGTACTATAATGAACATTTAAAAGTAGTTACCACAACTAACCGAGTGTCAATGAAAACAACGATCTTAAATTGATTGATACAACCATCGACTTAGTTGCAAGCATTTTCATTTTCATTTGATCGTATCCATGTTATTGTTGTTGTTTCACTATTTATATAACTATAAATACAACCGACACACTGGCAATATACTTTTTGTTGCTAGTACATTAAATATGATACAGTGGGGTAAAAATTGTGTACAGTGAGATAAAGAGTTGAATGGGGCACAGTTGTGCAAAAAGGGTTAACTATGGTACAGTAGGGTAAAAATTGTTATATGTATTTGGTAAAGTGGTACAAAATGGGTTAAAACTGGTACAGTGGGGCAAAAAGCGTTAACTATGGAACAGCGTGGAAAAAATGTATTCTCTATTATACAGTGGGGCAAAAACGGTTAAATATGGTGCAGTGTGACAAAAATGGTTAACTATACAGTACAGTGGGGCATAAATGTGTTAAATATTGTACAGTGGAGCAAAGAGGGTTAAATATGTGGGGGAAAAACTGTTAAATGTGGTACAATGAGACAAAGGGTTCAATATGACACAGTGGGGCAAAAAGGATTAACTAGGGTACAGTGGGGCACAATTAGTTTAATGTGGTCACTTGGGACAAAAAGGGGTTCGTCACCATGACGAATCGGTTTCGTCAATATATCTTCGTAATAATCTTAAATGTAATTTTCTATATGCGTTCTGATTTTTTTTTTTTGTTTTTTTTTAGTTCATTTATTTCATTTTTTATATCGTTAACAAAGAAAATGGTGCCCCGCGCCGGTTAGGTCATTAGAGGGGAAAGTTGGCAAGAGTATCATTATCTTAGTTAAATAATTTGTTGTAAAAGATTAATTTAAAAAATATAATAATTAATGACGAACTAATAATTAATGGGATTCGTCGTGATAATGAATGGGATTCGTCATGGTGATGAATGCTATTCGTCGTGATGATGAATGGGGTTCGTCATGATGATGAATGGATCATCCTGACGACGAAAGTTTTTGGAAACAGAAATTCGTCATGGTGACGAACAACTTCATCAAGAGGATTATTCCGTTAGCTGACTTTTGACGAAAAAATAATCGTGATGATGTACAAATTCGTCGTCATGACGAAGCTTTTTCTATCAGTGTAGGCACCCATTTTGTTCCACACGTGGGTTAAGTATGGTAAAGTGGGGCAAAAAGCGGTAACTATGGAAAAGTTGGGGTAAAAATGTGTTAACTATGGTGGGGCAAAAATGGTTAAATATAGTATGACAAAAAGGTGTTAAATTTGATTCAGTGGAACCAAAACGGTTATATATGGTACAGTGGGTCAAAAAGCGTACATTTAGTACAGTGGGTAAAAATATGGATGCACGGAGAGATGAGAAGTTAAATAAGATTTTTTCCAAATTTATGCTTTTAGTAGCACTGTGGTGCAAAAACGTTAAAATTATGATGCAGATGGGGCAAGCAAAAATTGTTCAATATATTACAGAGGGGAGAAAATATATTAAATATGGTTTAGTGGAGAAAAAAAGGGTTAAATTTGGTACGGTGAAGAAAAACAAGTTAAATAAGGTTTTGAAGATATGCGCTTTTAGCAAACAGTTCTCGTTTAATGATACTTGGCTGTGCGTATATATTTAATAATTTCGACTGAAGTAATCGTTGTAATAAGGATATTGATAATGGGAGTTTGGTGGCTCCCGAAACAGATCTGTCTATCCAACCATTACAACCGCCCCCAATACATGTCACTTACTTCTTCTTTAATTTTTAACAAAGTTGTTTTCATATACTGAAAACAACAATAACGATCTTGAGCCTGAGTACAAAAACAAAATATGTACTATGAAAGCAGATCGAATAAAACAAAAAAAAAAACAAAAAAAAACAAAAACAATAAGGTAAAATTGTTAAATATGGTAAGTGGGGAAAAAGGGAACAAAATGGTCCCAGATATGTATAAAAATTCGTACTTTAAAAGCACAGTGTAATAAAAAATGTTTAATATGGAACAGTGGTGCAAAAGGTGTTGAATGTCGTCCCTGAGTGCAAAGGTAGCTCTTACAGCATAAGCCGAAGCTAAGAAATTGTTTTTTCCCAAATAGGGAAAAACAAGTTAAATAAATGGCACAGATAGGGGACAAAAATTTTGAAAAACGGCCTAAGCTTGCGAATTTGGTTCTTGAAATAGCAATTATCATTTTAAAATTTTGTATAATCGTGCAAAATTGGTTAATTACGACACACAAAGAGATAAATGTGCACTTTCGATTTTTAAATTCGTACCTTTATAGACACAGAGGGACAAACATAGTTTTATACTGTACCAGGGTGTGAATGGAGCTATTGGAACATATACTAGGGGAAAGTTGCTAACGTATGAACCAAAAAAATAGTTTTTCAACGTTCAGAGGTATAGTAGGAAAAGGGATAAATATTGTACCATGATGTCAGGGTAATTCTTGGAACACAAAATGAAACGAGGGTTCGTATATTGTATATAAAAGTAATCAAATCTTCTTCATTTTGCACCATATGTAATAATCATGTCACTTTTAAAGAAAGAGGTATAACTATTTTACAGTACCCTAAACAGAAAATTTATAAAAAAAATGCGGGCTGCGAAGCGCACCGGGTTAAAACTAGTAAACACATATTTTATTTGAGGAAATTAGTTTGCACATATATTATGTTGTAATATATTAATATATGCGTTCCAAAGAAATTTAACAGATTTTCAAACACAATTTAGTTGCTCAGAAATATATAATATTTAAAAATTTGTTATATTATACACGCAAAAATTAAATTACCCATTTTAGTTTTTCTTTTCTCAAAACTACAACATGTTCAAGAAATATGAAAACATCCTAATTTTTTGCTCAGTGCCTCTGCATATGCAGCGAAATAAAATTCATATAAAATAGAATAATAGAAAAAAACGGCTTAGCATTTTTATTGCAAAACTCCAACTACCCACACGACGGCAATATGAAGGAAAAAAGTTTCGAAGGAAACCATCAAAAGAAATGGAATACACAAAGGACGATACAACGACGGCCCCTTTATGAACGACACAGTTCGTAAGCCGGAGAACATGGACCGTTTGCAGGTAAACTCTTATTACCTCAAGTATTGTGGAGCGTACACAAAGAATGAAAAATAAATTAACTCAAAGCGTCTTCCTTCGTATAGCCCCCAGTGATAATATAAGCCAACCACTCGGAAATCCTTCAGCGGCCGGGACCATTGCAGGAGCCTGATGACGGTGGTAGAGGCAGCAGTAGTAGTGATGGTGGTGGAAAAGCCAAAAAACATTGACCAAAAACAAGAACAACGACAACGTGAACGACGACTAAGTGTACGACTCTTTATGGTAAACTTAACATACCCAAAGCCGAAAGGCTTTTTTCCTGACCGAGTACACTTCCATATACGAGTACACATTTCAAATGGTTACAAAGCGTTTGAGCTGAACAGAAACGTTCCGTAACGAACCAAACCGAACCGAAGTTACAAGTGGAGGTTAAACATCTTAGGGCTATGGACTGACTGACAGACTATACAAATATATCTTTTTATGGCAATTGCTGTCAAGAATGCGATTGCGAGATTTCGCATAAAACAAAGGCCCGAATACACACACACGTACATTCACTCAGCCAGACAGACAGACTGGCACACAAAAATACACCAGCTGTGCTCGGACAAGTTAAAAAATTCTTGATGAGATTAAAATTCAAAGCTCACAAATGACGCCTGAGGCTGTTAATGCTGATGCATCGCATCACTTCTAGGTAAGCGGGTAGGTAAGTGGTAAGTGGTAAATGGCAAATGGTAAGTAGATGGGTACAACGACGTCGGGCTGGCAGACGAATGAGCGTATTTGATTTATCATCTAACAAATTAGCGGCATATGAGACAAAGGCAGTCACCGTCACCACTGCCACCACCACCACCAGCACATCAGCACCACCCTCATCGTCACTGTGTAAAGCAAAACGTTGTCACTTGCCAAAAGTGCCAAGAAGGCCGTCTAGAGATTAGTCAACCAAGACCCGAAAAAGGATTTAAATTAGAGTGACTATATTTTGGGGAGGGTTGTGTATTTGGCCGAAAATAGTCATATGTTAACAAACAAATGCTACGGACGAACTCATACAAATTACACTAAAGTGGACAGAATTTACGAATTTCACAATTTAAAATGTTTAATATTTTTTTCAATCTATTTGATGAAATGAAGCATTTGATAAATATTTCAAATGTTTCTTTAAACAGTTGATTAAACGACTAAAATAATTTTCGGTCAAAGGCCACTTCGATTTTTTAAACTTAAATTTTGCAAGTACACAACAAATATTTTCAAAACTATTTTGCCAAGTTTATATTTAAAAGCGGATTATGACTCAAACGCTAAAATTACATTTACATTTTACACCATATGGTATTGTGGTGAGCTGTGTGTAAATATTTCACTTATAGTAATTACCCAGATTTTTAAATAAAATTACGCCAATTTCAAAACAAACAGTTCAATTTAATTCACATAATGTTCTCTTTAAAAAAAATGATTTATAGTAGAAATCTACAAGAAATAAGTGAGACCAGTATCAGATTTCCCTCATAGGTATCGGGTAGACTTGAAGTCAATCACTTCATACGTTTCACTTCATAGCAATACATGTCCTCGAATTGGAAATCAGAAGATTTTTTATATAGATTTAAACAAAAATTTAGCATAACTTTTAAATTTGGATTATCTTTCGGATTTCGCGGGATGATGACTTTTTTTAAGTAATTTGGAACCCTGAAATTAAATGTTAAATTGGTTATTGGTTTTAAAGTTTCCGAAATTGTAACATCAAAGTGATCGGTGATCTAAGTAGAGATACTTTTTTCAATAGCCTTTTTTTGACAGATCACGTGTGAGTCGTGTCATGCTGTCATGTTATTTTTGTTAAGTATTGTTTGGCATTTCATCATGAGGCGTAAATTTACACTAATACTAATAGTGTAAATTTACGCCTCAATTGATAAATTTTCCAAAAAAAATTAAGAAATTTAATGTATTTATTGTATTTTTTATTAAATTCTGCACCCCAAAATTATATATCTTTAACAAATAAATCTTTACAAGTAACTTTGCGTTTCGAATGAACATTGTCCGTCCGTCTGCCTGTATGCTGGAACGCACGATAACTCTCGAAAGGAGAAACCGATTGCTTCAATTTTATATTTTCTTCTATTTTCTCAGGCTAATTTCGAAGATGGTCCATGTTGGCCCAATCGTTCTAGTACCTGCTCCATAAAGGGTTAAAATTTGGTGATATATTGATTCCTTGATAGCTTCTATACTACTTTTTCAAATATTCTGTAATTCCACATATATTCTGAAATTATACATATACCAGTGCATATTTACTTGCTCACAAAGCGATGGTAAGCTTAATCGGTTTACCTGACAGAAATTTATTACTTGTTGTTTTAGCAAATTATTAAAAAACGCTGAAAATTGCTAACCAAAACCAAAATAATATAATACGAGTACATGGTGACTATTTCAAAACATGCATCAATGTTAATCTTTTTTCTTGTGATGAATTATTTTATAAAATACTAGCGGACCCGGCGAACTTCGACTCGCCCCAATTTAACGCCTTCAGATAAACTCCAGAGTGATAATAAAACACAGATAGTTAAAATTTTAATGCGATTTGTTTAAAAGGAATCGAAATCAGTAGAGAGCGATGTGATAAACAACAAACAACGAAGACAGAAGACAGGCAACGTACAGATGACCGTGCGAAAAACAGGGAATTTCGAGATTAATTCCACAGACTTCCTACGATTGGTTTTGAGATTTATTGATTGTCATCGCAAAAGCCAATCGTACAGGGAACTGAATCCGCTTGAATTGGAATGAAAGATCAGTTGGAATAATCGGAATTCGTGGGATAAGGACTTCCTCTCCTTTGAATTTTCCCTTGATGATCGTCGCCTGAATCACATTGTCCATCAGTTTCATAATGGACAACCGCGAACTATGCACAATTTCGGATGATTCAGATTCCGCAACATGATTATGATCGATTCCACCTTCAGCTGTAAATTATGCGGCGGAGCTCTTGGCACATCAAGCGAGTTCGATTTTACTTTGAATAATAAAATTCATGCTATTGACGTCCTTATTCTTCGCTGCTAATATTGCCCGTTCACTAATCTAATCGAGATTTGGAAACACTTTGGTGATGAGTTCCTCGTTCGACGATGTGAACTCGCAAAAATTTGCCGGGAACAATATCAATGCAGTGGAAACATCAACAGTAATTTGGCCATTGCCAAGCGCCAACAGTTGTTTCGAGAATTCAAGAGCCGATGAGTCGTTCCGCCACAAAGACCACGATTTCAGGCATGCATTAATTTCATCGGCAGTAGATTTCGGGATGACGGGAAGCGTTTGACGAAAATCTCTGGACAGCAATATCATAGACTCACCAAATTGTCTCAAATCACGTCGTAAATCCTTCATCGTTCGGTCAACTGCCTCCAGAGCTCGTTTATGCGCCATCGTGCATTCATCCGAAATTATGATTTTGCAATGCCCGCAATCCAATAAGATAACCTTACCTCTTATACTCAAACTTATTATCTGAAAAAATGTTCGAATTGATAAATATCGCGTTGAATTTTAATTGATCGTAATGCTTGTACCGTTTGCCGATGTGATACGCGAAATCAGTGTAACAATACGCAAAACTCGAATGAATTGCAGCAAGAAAAATAGCACATACTCGTACATATGTTTAATAGAAAACTTTTTTGTTTAATAGAAAATTAATAAAAAAATTTGGATTGAAAAAGAGAGCAGTAGATAGGAACAGTAGGAGTCTCGCAAGAAATAGCAATTTTCGATTTTCCCAATTTTCCGACTTTTCCGGAGGGTTTTCCCAAAATTTTCTTTCGTAAAAACCTTCTCCAGGCAAATACGAACAACAAAAAAAAATTGAGCCAAATCGGTCCAGCCGTTCTCAATTGATGAGAGCAGTAGATAGGAACAGTAGGAATCTCGCAAGAAATAGCAATTTTCGGTTTTCCCAATTTTCCGACTTTTCCGGGGGGTTTTCCCAAAATTTTCTTTCGTAACAACCTTCTCCAGGCAAATACGAACAACTGAAAAAAAAATTGAGCCAAATCGGTCCAGCCGTTCTCAATTGATGAATTACTATACATTTTTCACACCATTTTTATATATGGGTAATTCCAAAGGAAATCGACCCACTCTGAAAATTTATGAATTTCGATATTGCTGAAATTTTGCATGCGCATACTGCAAGATGATACGAAATAATGACAGTTTACCGTGTGTCAAAATTTGTAGCGGTTTAGATTTTATAGGGTGACAAAGTAGGACATCTACATTGTTTTGTAAAAAATTAAGCTATGTTCAAGTCGCCATAACTTTTGAACGGAATGTTAGATTTAATTGAAATAAGTTCCATCTTAAAGATATTAACGATATTTCTAAGTATTACACACATAAGGATAACTATATGTGTATTAAGGATATCAAAAGGACGAAAATCCTTAATTATAGTACCTACAGGCCAGTACAAAACGGGCGTTATTGCCCCGCCCCTTCTAGTACCTCCCACACAAATTCTAGCAATATTATGAAATGTTAGAGCTTTTTATTTATATGTTTACTTTAATGAGTTTATAATTTTTCAACATTTCACAAAATTGTTAGAATTTGTGTGAAAGGTACTAGAAGGGGCGGGGCAATAACGCCCGCGTTGTGCTGGCCTGTAGATACTATAAAAATATTACACTACACAAAATTTCAAGCATTTTTATGCACTGGTATTAATGTTATAAGCTGTGAACTTATTGTAAAAATTGGTCCCTTTGTGTGGGAGGTACCAAAAGGGGCGTGACATTTTCGCCCATTTTTGTTCAGCTTATAAATACGGTGAAATAATTACTATGTATGAAATTTCATTGGATTCCCATGAGTAGTACAGAAGTTATAACAGTTTTAACATGTCACAAAATTTTAACCGTTTGTGAGGGAGGTACCACAAGGAGGGGTCCGAAATGGGCCACTTCAAAACATTAAGTAGGTTTGAGGAAAATATTACCACATACTAATTTGTAAGTCATTCGGTCGCTCCTTTTCAGAGATATCACTGGCATAAACCAGTCAAACGGACAGACAGACGGACATTAAATAAGTCATATCTTTTGAACCCATTGAGCACCCATTCTGAAAATTTTATATTTTATGGAGCAATATGGGGGTAATATTCAGAAATAAAATTAAAAAAATTGAAAATAAATTTTTCAGGATAATTAAGGATTAAGGACATTTTCGTCCTTTTGATATCCTTAATACACATATAGTTATCCTTATGTGTGTAATACTTAGAAATATCGTTAATATCTTTAAGATGGAACTTATTTCAATTAAATCTGACATTCCGTTCAAAAGTTATGGCGACTTGAACATAGCTTAATTTTTTACAAAACAATGTAGATGTCCTACTTTGTCACCCTATAAAATCTAAACCGCTACAAATTTTGACACGCGGTAAACTGTCATTATTTCGTATCATCTTGCAGTATGCGCATGCAAAATTTCAGCAAAATCAAAAATGTAAAATTTTCAAATCGTCATTTTTGGGTCGATTTTCTTTGGAATTACCCATATATAGATATTCATTATTCATAGTTTTTTAAAAATGTGGTGCACTGGTATCCGTCTTAGATAAGTATATTCATGAGCGACTTCTGTAGGAGATATATATCAAAACATGTTCTGATATAATCAATTTTCGTTATGCAGAATTAAAGTTGATGTAAAGCACAAACTGCAAAATTGCATATCATATAAATAATGTGGTATTTATGGCTTAATGTAGCATATTTGGGAGCGACCACCACTCGGGAACTAATTTGGATAACTTTTATAGTGATAAAATCCGTTTCCTAATGCCATATTGAAAAGCAATATTTAAATAAATATTAACCCTTTGTGGGGAAATAATTACCCATATGGGCAAATCCTGGGTTGCGGACGTTACATTCGTACGCTTTTCGTTTTACTAAAGTTCAACCTGTTGGCGTTGTGAATGCAATATTTTCATACGAGTATAACCTTCAGCAACAATAATTATTTCAGAGTTCTTTAAAGTTAAATTTAAATATTTACAATAATACTTTTGATAAATGCGATATTCGCGGCGAAAGTTCCGTTGCGGACGTTTCAAAAAAATGGAATATTAGATTAAAACTCTTCGTGGTTCATCCAAAAATTATAAATTCAACAATTTCAACACGTTTAAACAACAATACTCTGCGGAAATTTGTATATAATGTTATAATTTATATTTCATATAACCCGCTGAACGTGTCATTTCACGTGGAATTTTTTTACATTTTTGGTATACAGTTTTTCGGATTTGCCCGTATGTACTACCTCCAATTTAGTTTCTCAGTACTGTAGAAGCCACAACTGAGCTACAGACAATTGCTTGGCCCAATAACGATTCATATTTAGTTCATAAATTTTTCATTTAAGCACTACGAAAGCTAGAATTTCCAACCGATCTATACGAACAAAGGACTTGGTCCCTCATCAAAAAAAATCTATTCTGTTTATATATAATGGCCAAATACTCGTGCATAATATGTTTCAATCGACTTTAAAGCTAGCACTACAAAAGTACATTTTTCCCATCGATCTTTATGAAACTTAAAATAGAGAAGAAAACACATTCAGATAATACTATACTGCCGTCCTAAGAAATAAAGTCACATCTCAATTTTAGTACTTTTGAGATATTTAGCTTTTACGTTCTTTAACTTTCGCGCCTTTAAATTTTAAGTTTAGGTTAGGGATCTAAATTGGTCTATGTGAGCTGGTAAATCCGGCTGCCACCCTAAATTAAACCCAAACCTAACAGCTAAATATCTCAAAACTACTAAAATGGAGATGTGAGTTTCTTTCTTAGAACGACAGTATAGACCCAATATGCAGAAGCCCAAAACATTGCAGAAGTCACATTAGGAAAAATGGTTTCCTGATCCAGGAGCAAACATTACCGAATTTAAAGAAAATCAGTCAACATAGCACCTAGTGTATCTCTTGCATGTTTATAATCGGTCCAGATTTACGGCTGCTTTTTATGTGTGCATATTCTGTCCTGGCACGGTTATATCGGTTGCGCAACAAACACTTGTTCAGTGGACAGAAAGCATTACATCATTTTCCCTATCAATCAATGTTTAATATGAGCCCTAAATATTTGTAATTTTCGTCCTATTGTTTTATTTCAACAATATACAAATATTTGTGCAGCTTCCTTGCAGGACATTGCCATTGAGATTCCTTATTTCTTCTCATGAATGAAAAGAAACAAAAATAGAAAGATCTCGGAAACCGAAACGAATCACTCATTGTTTCTTAACTACTAAAGAAAACTACCTTAACGGAAGCCTAAGAAGGAGCGTCGACGAAGGACTAACATCCTTGACATTACTGCTAAATTTCAAACGAATTGTCTTTGTGTAGTCCTAACGGAATGTAAACTACCGAGGACTATGAGCGACCGAGTGAGTGGCAGCAGAAACGAAAAGTCAGGGTCACTGTGCGCAAACGCCCATTCGATGTCAACTCAGCTTGTGAATGAATGAATGGATGAATTAATGTATGAATCTATGTTGTCAGACATAAGGCTGCCGTATCTGGACCCATACTCCGTCCGTCCATCTGTCCGTCGGTGTGTGAGAAATGTATCCCGCTGAGTTTTTCAACAGAACAATAAGCGAAAAATACAAATTGCATTACACGCCTTTTAAATTAACAAACACCACATTACCGGCCACTAACACCACTAAGACCACTATCAGCTCTATCACGGTGTCACTTTTACTTAGCCAGAGAGTAATTAGGGGTTTCATGGTTTTCGGCAGGATTTACAAATGTTTTGCTGGTCCCGAAATGATGTCAATGCGGTGTATGTGTGCGTGCAGCAGTTCACCCAGCAGGACATCTGTAATTGGTTTGTGTTTAGTGAATTTCACGCCGAGTCATAATGTCCTTTTTATAGTCCTGTTCGAAGGCTCTGTCAGACAGAGAGTTTTTGTATGTAAGTAATACGTTGATCATTTGATGAACGGACAAAAATACCATAAATTACATGTCCGTCCATCAGCGGGCATTGGTTCTTACTGTGCATCGAAGATGGAAGAGGGAGTTTTGTTTTGTAAGAAATCTTTATTGATTTAGTGGAAATTCGCAAAAACCGAAATGAAAAGAAGAGATACATTTGTTATCTTCGGGGAATTAAAGAATCTTGACATTTGCTTTATTTGCGATTATGGATGGTTATAAATTGCCAAAGGCCTATAAAGATTTAATTGCACCAACCTACGGCCCGAAGTAATTTCAGTGTTAATGCTGAAATGTTATTTCTTAGGATGGTTTTAGCATTTTTATTAATCAAAAGAAATACTACTTTTATTAGATACTTATAAAAGTTCAAAAGCATTGACGTTTAACAAATATTTTTTTTTAAAAATCCATTGACACAATTTGTCCTTGTTCTTTCACATATATATAAACAATTATCATCATCATATGTTTATGTACATATATATAAAGAGTATGTACCCCAACAGAAATTATATTGTCTTCAGATGGAATATGTATCGATATTTTTTTGAATTAATCAACACAACGTGTTTGTTCAATAAACACAAATTGTTTTTTCTTGAAAATATATACGTGCCAATAAAACAATAATAAGAAAAAGAAAATATTAATACTCGTATGTATTTCGTGAATATATAGCAACCTTTAAATGAATTATTAAAAAATTCTAAATAGAATGGAATCACTAAGGAATTTCTCATTATACCAAATATGGAATTCAAAATACATATCGATACCTCCATTCTAAAACATGCTAAGTCGACTTAGCATGTTTTTAGGGAGATTGCATTTTTAACATCTAAATGTTCCAAATTATATTCAGTCAAAATTTGGTGTTTATCAGTCTACCCAATCAAAAGTTATTCACAAAACAGTACAGGTCATTCGATTTCCATTACAAAGGAATTCCCCACAAATTTAAAAAATTCATCAAACTTTGATCGCCTCTCCTGAAAAGTCGCCGTTTTGCACTTAGCATAGTTTAGAATGGAGGTATCGATATGAAAACATTAAGTGAAGTAGCGGCCTAAACCACATCTTCATTCGATTTAAAGTATTTCGGAAAAAGTACAAATGCTATCACTACACGGGGCAAAATCGCCTTTTTTGATAAGTTTGAATAGAAAGAAAATATATTTGGAACACTAATTTTTAAATATTATATATTTCTGAGCAAATACATTTTATTTGAAAATCAATAAAATATATTTGGAACTCGTATATTAATTTGTTACAACATATAATATTTGCAAACTAAATTTCTCAAATAAAATATGTATTTGAATACAAATAAAATGATTGTTTAGGAATTTCTCCAAATATATTTTATTTCAAAAAGATTTTCGAAACTTTTGTTGAATTTTTCGAATTTAAATTTAATTTTTTTGGTTTCAACCTCCCAGATATGATACCGATTGCAGCAATAACTTTGTTTTAAACCAAACATTTAAAATTTCTGAATATTCCCAGCCATCATTGGTTGTCAATCCTCCAAGTATATATTTGGATCCAAGATTATATGATTTCAGTTATTATTATTTTTTTATGTTTAAGACGTTAAAATTTTTGAAAAAATTTACTTTGAATTACTGAAAAATTTAACACAATTTAGATATTTTCTGAATACTTAAATGAAGATAAAAATTTGTTTCGGAAAAAATAGTCCAAAATAAACACATTGGGATGTAAACCAAGATTTGTTTAGAACAACATCTTCCCAAATATATAATTGTTGTGTGTACCAAATATTATATGTTTAAAGTGTATCCTAAAGATATATATGTTTCATGCCGAATATGTTTGGGACAATATACTACAGAAGGGATTTTTTTTCAGCGTGTAGAAGTACTACCTTCTTCACGTATTATCTAGCCACATTAGATGCATCGTGGGGCATACTGCGGGGGTCCGAATTGTATATGCCTAGCATAGTTGTAAGATGGCTGTATAAACAATGTCTCTCCCACTTGTAACTTTGTGAAATATGGAGCATTTACTCATTCTGATCCATCAATTAAGTAAGTGATTTACCACTAGAATATTCTCCTGGGTTTAGACCATTTTTGACTCTTTAATATTATAGAATGCAAATATTTTAAAATACAGTGAACCAAATACAATTACTTGACAGCTCAGCTCCTCGTATGGCTATTTCACGGATGCTACTCCGATCTAGAGTTGTGTAGTTCGTGAACGAACTAGTTCAATTGAACGGGTCACTATACTGAACTGAACGAACTAGTTCACACTACTCGTTAATTTCTGCTCAGTAGTTCACAATCTTTTTTTCTTCAACCATATCATTTCGTTCTCTCTTCTCTGCTGTTATTTTTATGTCATCGTCAATGTATGATTCTACATATACAAACGCCTTTGTATTAATTTTTCCAACTCTTCCATTCATTTTCCAATCAGATTCCTTTAATAGCGGCTTATTTGAACTGGTGATCTACTGAACGAAATGAACTGTTTAAGCAAAGTGAGCTGGTGAGCTAAACAGCTGGTGTGCTAAAGTGAGCTGTTGAACTAAATGAACGAACTAGTTCACTCAATTGAACTGAACTAAAAAGAGCGATCACTTAAAAGAACTATAGTGCCCAACTCTACTCCGATCATTCAGCGAGATTTAGCTGTTATATTAAGAATAATTTATGTTTATAACTCGGAAAGTGTTTATGGCAGTTATTCGAATGTTAAATAATGCCACGACAACTTCTGCCCCTTCGTTTTTTAACCATCTGTGACCAGCTTTAAAACAAGTAAGACATTTTCAGTCGGGTAGACCGACTAAGGTATACCCTCACTTTGTGAGCACTGTAATATGAAATATTACACGAATTTTCATGGGAGGTACCAGAGGGGGTTTAACAAATACTCCTATTTTTCGGTAAACAGTAGATACTTCAAATATATTGCACTGTACCGAATTGTAAGCCTTTATGTGCACTGGTATATTTAAGTTATGATCTATTCAATTTTTATATGATTTGGCCCTTTTGTGTGGGAGGTACCAAGAGGAGCGTGTTGATAAGGCCCATTTTTCATAAGGCTATATGTAGTTTAAAAATATTACACTGTATAAAATTTTGTTGTATTTTCGTGCTTTAATACTCACGCTATAAGCTCATAACTTTTTGTACAAAATGGTACATTTGTGTGGGAGGTACCAAAATGTGCGTGGCAATAACCCCCATTTTTCACTGGACTGTAGGCACTATAAAAGCATTACACTGTACAAAATTTCAAGTATTTTTATACACTGGTATTAATGTTATAAGCTGTTAACTTTTGGCGCAAAATGGTCCATTTGTGTGGGAGGTACCAAAAGGGGAGTAGCAACTTCGCCCATTTTTCTCGAGTTGATAGCGAATAATAAACTAATACTATGTGTGAAATTTCAGAAGATTCGAATAAATAGTATAGCAGTTATGAAAGATTCAATATTTTATAACATTTTTACCCTTTGTGGAGGAGGTACTAAAAGGAGTCGACCAGTATGGCACATCTTCGAACTTAGCCGGAGATAGAAAAAAATATTACCACATACCAAATTTGAAGTCAATCGGTTACTCCTTTCGAGAGTTATCGTGCGCACCAGCCAGCAGACAGACAGACAGACGGACGGACATTGCTCATTCGACTTAAAATGGCCCAAAACGGATTTCCGCCGAACATACTTGGGGTCTTAGGTCACTCCTTCGATGTGTTACACTTTTTTCCATAGCAAATGATATATACCCTCTTCACACTAATGTGGGGGTATAAAAAGAAAAACAATCAAATTCGATGCAGTGGTTTCAGAGTCAATAACGACATACATACATTATTATTCTTATTCGTTTAGAAGAAGCTATCCCTCTTCTAGATGGATTTTAGACGGAATAATCAAATTTAGTTTAGCGGAGTTATTATTTTAAACGACAACAAAAACAAGTAAGAAAGTTTCAGTCGGGTAAACCGACTAAGGTATACCCACACTTTGTGAGTAATGTAATATTGAATATTACTCGAATTATTCTGTCAATTTGTGTGGGAGGTACCAGAAGGGGTTTATCAAATACACTTTTTTTTTGCTGAACATTAGATACTTTAAATTCATTGCACTGTGCTGACTTATAAGCATTTATGTGCACTGGTATAAACGTTATGAGACATTAAATTGTGGTATGATTTGGGCATTTTGTGTGGGAGGTACAAAGAGGGGCGTGGCAATAACGCCCATTTTTCACAGGGCTATAGACACTATAAAAACATTACAATGTACAAAATTTCAAGTATTTTTATACACTGGTTTTAATGTTATAAGCTGTTAACTTTTGGTGCAAAAAGGTACCTTTGTGTGGGAGGTACCAAAAAGGGCGTGACAACAACACCCGGTTACTCCTTTCGAGAGTTATCGTGCGCACCAGCCAGCAGACACACAGACAGACAGACAGACAGACAGACAGACAGACGGACGGACATTGCTCATTCGACTTAAAATGACCCAAAACGGATTTCCTCCGAACATACTTGGGGTCTTAGGTCACTCCTTCGACGTGTTACACTTTTTTCCGTAGCAAATGATATATACCCTCGTCACACTAAAGTGAGGGTATAATGAGCGGAATCGAATTTGTGGGTTTGCAAAAGTGGACGTAGCATTGGTTAAAATTTTATTATTTCAGAAACTATTTACTGTAAAAAACTACATTTGGATTGCAAGTTATTGAAATCAATATTAGTAATGTCACTAAAAGTGGGATTTCATGTCAAGTGAGTCAATTTTTTAAAGCTATGTCTTCCGACAAGATCGTTTAAGGACTGTCCGAGTTGGAGTGTGCTGAATTTTGAATAACATAATTAATTAACTATTGTATCTCGAAAATTTGGCCAAAGTGTTTACAATAACTTTTAGCATAGTTTAGAATGGAGGTATCGATATTTTAGAATAACTGGAGAACCATTTATCGTAATTGGTTCAAGAAAGCTTTAAATAATCGTAAATGAAGTAGCCTTCATATTCTTCTATTATAAATTCTTCATCACATCAGTGATTTCAAAGATACCTTACAAGAAATTACGAAAATAGATATTTCTTTAATTTTTAAAAAATTTTAGTTAAACCCCTTTAAAACATCGAAAAATTCACAGTCATTATATTTTTATTATTATATCGTAAGGTTTGATCGGTTATAAATAAAATGAGACTATTCTGAAAAAAATCGATGCATAATTTTAAAAGTTGTGCATATTTATGGCGATTATCTAAATCTGAAACCATTTTGACTCCATTTGGACACCTTCCCAAAAGCAAAAAAGTATTCTGTATCATATTTCATAAAGATTGGGATACAATTTGCGAAAATAAAATGGACAGAGTGACAGACATGGTTAAATGAAAGCTGCAATATATTTTCCCACAGGTGTAGGTTATAAAAAGTTAACATGCTTCCCTGTACTCTCTGCCTTCAAACAATTTATTCACACGTTGGAAAATCACATCTGTAGTATATTGTCCCGAACATATTTTGTTTGAAACATACATATGTTTAGGGTACACTCCAAATATGTAATATTTGACATACACAAATATTATGTGTATGTGAGGATAATGCTCTAAACAACTTGAACTAATATTTACGAAACAATTACGAATTAACATTTCTAAAAAATAACTTCTACTTATTTAAAAAACTGGCCTACAATTAATGTATCGGTATATTTTCCTATTATTTAAATTGAAATAGAACTTAGTATCGGTAATAATAGTCCCAAATAAAAACATGTAATGATGGAATCAAAGATTTGCTTAGGACAACATCTTTCCAAATATATAATATTTGTTCGTGCCACTTTAAAATCAATACCATTATAACTAATTTATCTGATTTCCCAGCAAACTTTTTAGTTCAAAATATCGAAAAAGTGAAAATTTTCATAATATAATTTTTGTGATTGGATTTTCTATCATAAATAACTCAACAAATAATTGATACAATTAATTCTGTGATGGACATACATTTTTTTGTACTTAAGAAAAACAACATGCTTTTATTAAACCAAAAATAAGTTAATAAATGCCCGGCATATATACATATGTTACATACATAAATGTATGTCCCAAATACGATTACATACAAATATGTTCTTATGTACATATGCATGTATGTATGTATATCAAAAACAAAAATATGGAATTTTTAACGACTATCAAATTTATTTCCTTTTGTGTTCTTTGTTTCAAAAGGCATCTGTTTGAAGACAAATAAATTGCGAGTCTCGTATCTGAGACGAATACAGCGACTGAGACTGAAACCGAAAACGAAAACGAAACGTCTGGGTCTGTGGCTATGGCTATGGCTGGGGTTGTAGCTATGGTACGTGTACTAAATAGCGTCTTGCTTCTACTTCAAACTTCTATTTTCCCATTCCCCATTCCCTGGCGCAGGCCGTGCCTCGTGAAATGGGCCAAACAAAAGCTAATGTTTAAACAGTTGGACGATCGCATCGGCGCTATTGTTCCAGAATTGGAAAAGACAAAACAAAAACTTTGAGGAGTCATTGTGCCGTTTTAAGGGCATTTACTGTCCATTATCGATCGACATTAGTTGACACAAGCGATAGAAATTGTATTCTATAAAAACATACGCACGGCCAGGCGAACGGACGGACGGAGAGAAGGGCATACATGTCATACATATTTATGTGTGTAAACAAACACCATCATGATCTGGCAAAATAAGGCAGGAATGTTGTGAATGACGATCGATCCGATCCGATCCGATCCGAATAGATGAGTTGAAATTAAATAAAATGGTATCTGTCCAACAACTATCTAAATGAGATCCAATTGTGCAGTATAGCAATAGATTCCGATCATCATTACAATTCTTCGAGTTTGGCAGTGTTTTTAAAAAAACATACACTAAATGGACAGTGATCAGTTCTTTCCTCGAATGACAACAACATTTGTATCTCCTCTGGCCACAATGGCCAAAGTCATAACACACGTCAACTGTTTAAACAAACCTTCGCATGAAGAAATGTTCTTCTTGTTGTTACCAAATATTTTTACATTCCGAAATTCCCAAACAATACCATCAATTGCTCTTTTTCCAAGAGCGGATAAAAGGAAACTCTCACAATGGAATACAGAAAGAAAGAAACCCTCAGGATTTCCTCAATACCAATACCAGAAAAAACGTTAACGACGGCCACGGCATTGACAACGAAACTGCAACAATTAAAGAAGGTTTGCTCATGTAAGTCTCATACAATCCAATTTCCTGCATCCGGAGCAGTTTCTTTGGATTTCTTTGCAGTTTTATTTTGTATTGTTGCCAAAGATGCATTTCAAAAGAAATCGTCAGCCATTGTTGGTGAAATGATGATAAATTGGCCTACGGACGGTAGTCGGGTCGAAACAAGTGTTGGCTTATTTTCGTCACATATGCTCTCGCCCGCCTCATTGGAACATAAATACACGCGCAAATGAAAGACTTACGGACAGACAGCTATTTAAACAATGCAATTTTTATCGGGAATTTCCGCTTTAAGGTTTGTTTGTTATCTACTCCAAACTCTCGAAGCATGACTAAATAGTGGCGCCTGACTTATTCCAAGTACACGTACGAACTGTTTTTTTTTTATTTAATTTTTATTTTTTTGCTTACGATAACAATAATGACGAAAACGGAGTACTGGTGTTGTGATGAGATGAGCACCTACACGCTCGTCATATTCTTCGTGATAAATAACAATATTCCGTAAGTAGATCATTATTCAAGGGGCTCACCATTTGAGAAATCGCGTCACGTCTTCAACGGTAGCTGCTTTGGTCACATTTCACATTTTGTCTCGGTTATGCCACAAGATCAAACCCTACATTGCCGCCAATTTGCTTTGCATACGAATAACGCTCTTTGATCTTCTGGATTGTAGTTGATGTGTCGTAGATGCTACGGCGAGAAGCCTAGAGCAGAATTTTAATTAGTTTCTTAAGACACTTTTATATCTCAGAACAGGCCACTATGGAAAGTGGTGACATCATAAGAGGTGATGTTATGTGATTGTCTCATTCAAATCTGTCACGTTTTCCCCTAATGATTTATCGGATTCTTCAAAATTCACAGTCTTAATTTCTGCAACAGGTGACATTGTGATGCTCTTCGAACATGATTGAGATGACAAATGTCCATGATTGTGCGTAGATCTGTTTATGAATATATTTCATTTCAATCGTAATTAGATATATAGCCCTATGTTCCTAAAGAGAACCATTTATTTTTATCCCCTCACCTTAGAGAGGAGGGTATATATCCTTTGCTACGAGTCAAAGTGTAACAAAGGCGGATATCCGTTTTGTGTAATTTTAAGTCGAATGGGCAATGTCCGTCCGTCTGTCTGCTGGCTGGTGCGCACGATAACTCTCGAAAGGATTAACCGATTGACTTCAAATTTGGTATGTTGTAATTTTTTTTCTATCTCCGGCTAAGTTCGAGATGGGCCATATTGGTCCACTCCTTCTAGTACCTCCCCCACAAACGGTTAACATTTAGTGAAATATTGATTATTTAATAACTTCTATACTACATTTTTGAATCTTCTGAAATTCTACACATAGTATTATTTTATTAGTCACTATTACTGAATGGGCGAAGATGCCACGCCCCTTTTGGTACCTCCCACACAAATGGACAATTTCGGACCTAAACTTAATAGCTTATAACTTTCTTACCAGTTCATACAATGACCTGAAATTTCGTACAGTGTAATGGTTTAATAGTACCTACAATGCAGTGAAAATGTGCATTATTACCACGCTCCTTTTGGTACCTCCCACACAAATAGACCATTTTGTACCAAAAATTACCAGCTTAGACCTGAAATTTTGTACAGTGCAACGGTTTAATATTACCTACAATACAATGAAAAATGGGCGTTATTGGCACGCCCCTTTTGGTACCTCCCACACAAATGGACCTTTTTGTAACAAAAGTTAACAGCTTTTAACTTTAATATCAGTAAATACAAATACTTTAAATTTCGTACAGTGCAATGCTTTTATAGTACTAGAGTCTAGAGAAATGTGGCCGTTATTGGCACGCCCCTTTTGGTACCCCCCACACACATAGACCTTTTTACACCAACAATTTAACAGCTTACAACTTCAATACCAGTACGTACTTTAAAGTTATCAAATGCAATTTAAATTGATAATAATTTAATTAAAACAAAAAAATTTATAAAATTTTAATTAATATTTTTTTGGGTCTCAATGTGAGAGGATTCATAAGTCGGTTTACCCGACTGTACTTTCTTACTTGTTACATATATGTATAACTATTTGATTCTTTATTATTATTATAAATTAATTATTATAAATGTTAAAATGAATAAAGGACACATATACGAGTATATACATATATATATTTTAACCACAAACCCTATGTCCATTTGTACAGGTTCAGATTGACAAAAAAATATTTAGTACACCCAATTAAAACTGTTCAATGAAGAATTGCATTATTGTTGGTCCAATATCAGATCATCATTGATACAATGCACACTATTACATTATTGCAATAAAATAAATCAGTAAGGAAAGGCTAAAGTCGGGCGGTGCAGACTATATAATACCATGCACCACTCTAGTAGGATTGGATAACAATAAAATATTCGATGTATACTTCAACTAAATTTAGTTTGCACAATTTATTTATAGGGTCCGGCAAATAACTTTTTTTTTTTTTTTGAAAATGCTATAAAAAAACTACTGAAACGCATTGGATGGTCAGTTGGCTTCAACTCCTGAACCAATTGGACTTTGTATGGCGTCATACCAAGGTCTTTATGCAAAATTCGTCTCAATGATGTCTCCGAAATGTTCAATTGTTGAGAACGACGGTGAATTGATGTTGATGGCGCTTCACGCACACTTTCTGCCACAGCAGCAATATTCTCGGGTGTACGCACTGTTTTTGGCTTTTCACGAGATAACGAACATACGGAGCTGACGTTGCTTCTCTTCTTTCAAAATCCGTACGCAATTTTCGCACACATTCTGCAACGTTACCATGATTTTCAAATTAATGTCGCAATATTCGTAAAATACACATATTCGTTCAGCGGAAGGATAAAACTAATTATCTGTCAAATCAGACATGAGCTAAGTGTGACCATTCACGAAATTTAATCGATCCAGAAACTCTACCATGCTAAATTTCAAAACGATTGGATGCAAACGTAGTCATGAGAAATGTGACCTCCAATAATAAGGGGATTACCTGGGACTTAACAATCGGCTAAGTGACCTAGATTATGCCGATGACCTCTGTCTACTAACGCACACCTACTCCGATAAAACCGATTTTCTTCAAATTGAGTAATGTTGGTCCATGGATCAAGAAACTTTACCATGCTAAGTTTCAAAACAGTTGGATGTAAAATACACCTTCTATAGGGCTAAAGGGCCAAATTGGACGAAACATATATATGGGAGCTATATTTAAAACTGAGCCGATTTGAACCACTTTCAAAAAGGTTCTTTCCTGGTGCTACATTTCAGCACGATCGCGATGAGATTGCGACCATTACTCAACGAACAGACGGACGGACATACTTGGTTAAATCGGTATACTTTAAGGTGGGTCTAGATGTAGCATTTCTATGTGTTACAAACATTTGTCCTGTAACAAATTATAACACCATGTACCACAGTGTGGTAAAATCTTACATTATTTTCTATAATTAAAAAGTTATATTAACAAGTAATTCCTTCTTTTTTGGAACCCATTATTCTTATGGTAATTTATTCAGATGCAATGCCTTAATGAAAGAGTAGGTAACTGATTCATATATTGTTTCATTTATAGGGTGAAAGTAGAAAATAGGAAAAAAAGCGCTAAAGAAGCTATTTATTATATCAATGTCATATTTTCTTCCATCAACGAAATTCTTCATTACATCTAGGCAAACAGAGTGATTCAACAGTTACATTGTAAAATTAAAGAAAATTCGAATTTCACCTTTTTTATCCTCTCACCTTATTATTATATCATTTGCCAAAAGCCAAAAGTGTAACACATCGAAAAAGTGACCCAAGACCCCAAATTTGAAGTCATACGAAACATTTCCACAGTTTAAGACATACAAAGATCTACAACAATCCCCAAAGGAACTCATGCAGTAGACTTTAAATGAAGCGGGTATAATTTTGCACAATTGAATCGGTCGGGTCAATGTATTTACGCCCGCATTCGATCCTCACCCTAGAATAAACTACAACTCGTAAATGTGAAGATCCAGTCTTAGTTTCAATTTTAAATCGCCAGAGTGTTTTTGACGACCCATGGCGCTATCGCCCAGTAAGTTGACCGTGTTTTGACATTAATTAATTAACATATTTTGTGTTTTCCCTTAGTTAGGCTTAAGATAGTTGTTGTTGTTTTCAGTATATGAAAACAACTTTTCAAAATTAAAGAATAAGTGAAATGTATTGGGGATGGTTGTAATGATTGGATAGACAGATCTGTTTCGGGAGCCATCAAACTTTCATTATTAATATCCTTATTACTTTGATTACTTCAGTCGATCATTAAAATATATGCACATAGCTCAAAGTACATCGAATGGGAACTGCTTACTAAAAAGCACATATTTCAAAGAAGAAGACATTCGGTAATGATCTCCACTTCCACTCTTCCATCACCAACATCCACTCTTGTGAGTCTTTACGAGGCAAAGTGGGAGTTTTTAAAAAAAGGGAAATAATTTGTTCGTTTCTTAACCATGTAACCAATTGTGATAAAAATTGCAAGTTTGAAAAAGAGGTATTAGATAAGCTATGTTTTGAACTTGGGCCCCCTGTGGTATATAAGGGCGGAGCATGTATAAGCGCGTGTAACTTTCGTCCTTTTCATCCGATACGTGTTCGTTCTACTTACCAAGGTCTACATAAGACTTTATACACCTAACAGTTGTCTTGTATAGTTACCGAGATATTTGCATTTGAAAATTGATTTTTTTCTTTTTTTCACCGACCAAGTGTTTTGTGAATATCGGATCAGAATATGCACCGAATTCTTTCACTTCAACGTTTCAGAATTGGCAACAACATTTTCTATTTGATGAAAAAAGAAAAAAATCCGATATAACTTAGAAGAAACAAGTAAGAAAGTTTCAGTCGGGTAAACCGACTAAGGTATACCCTCACTTTGTGAGTAATGTAATATGGAATATTAAACGAATTATTCTGTCAATTTGTATGGGAGGTACCAGAATGTTTTTAACAAATACAACCAATTTTTCGCTGAATAGTAGATTCTTTAAATACATTACACTGCGCCGTTTTTTGCACTGGTATATTAACGTTATGAAATATTAAATTTTGGTATTTTGGCCATTTTGTGTGGGAGGTACAAAAAGAGGCGTGGTGATAACGGCCATTTTTTACAGGGCTATAGGGCCTTCAAAAGCGTTACACTGTGCAAAATGTTGTTGCATTTTCGTGCATTGTTACTCATGCTGTGAGCTCTTAACTTTTTGTGCAAAATTGTACCTTTGTGTGGGAGGTACAAAAAGGGGCGTGTAAATAACGTCCATTTTTCACAGTGCAAAAGACACTATAACAGCATTACACTGTAAAAAATTCCAAGTATTTTTATACACTGGTATTAATGTTATAAGCTGTTATCTTTTGGTGCAAAATGGTACCTTTGTGTAAGAGGTACCAAAAGGGGCGTGAATATGCCACCCATTTTTCACTGGACTGTAGGCACTATGAAAGCATTACACTGTACAAAATTTCAAGTATTTGTATGCACTGGTATTGATGTTATAAGCTGTTAACTTTTGGTGCATTTGTGTGTCTCGAGTTGATAGCGACTAATAAACTAATGCTATGTGTGGAATTTCAGAAGATTCGAATAAGTAGTATAGCAGTTATTAATGATTCAATATTTCACAACATTTTAACACTCTGTGGGGGAGGTACTAGAAGGAGTGGACCAATATGGCCCATCTTCGAACTTAGCCGGAGATAGAAAAAAATATTACCACGTACCAAATTTGAAGTCAATCGGTTACTCCTTTCGAGAGTTATCGTGCGCACCAGCCAGCAGACAGACAGACACACAGACAGACAGACAGACAGACAGACAGACAGACAGACAGACAGACAGACAGACAGACAGACAGACAGACAGACAGACAGACAGATAGACAGATAGACAGACAGACAGACAGACAGACAGACAGACAGACAGACAGAAAGACAGACGGACGGACATTGCTCATTCGTCTTAAAATGACCCAAAACGAATATCCGCCGAACATACTTAGGGTCTTAGATCACTCCTTCGATGTGTTACACTTTTTTCGTAGCAAATGATATATACCCTCGTCACACTAAAGTGAGGGTATAACAATTTATGACCATTTGAAGTTATATTTATATATTTTCATGTGATTTTTGTAATTTTTTGGGAAAAAGGTGCATGTCGTAATTTGAAGTTATAGAAGAAGTTATTTAAAAAAAGTATAATATATCCATATTCATCTTCAAAGAAGCTTCCTATTCTCGAAGAAAGAACGGGTCTAAAATATTCACTGGTAATGTTGCCAAGCCATTTTAGACCACTTTTTAACCAAATGTCAAAAGTAAACCACATTTTCTCCTAGATTATTAAATCCTTAACAGTTTTTATACGTGGTATGCTGTTGCAACTTTAACTGCGAACGAAATCCGGAGCCCACCTTTTTGTACACTAGATATAGGGTAAAGTCCAAACAAGGCAATTTTCGAATTTATTTTGGGAATTGTGGGATTGATTTCTTTCGATTTGTGGTGTCAAGACCTACAACCTACAAAATATTGAAACATGTTAATTTTTAAATATTTTATGATTTTTTCTAAATTAACAAACAAAATTTGCTATACGATGTAAAAAATTTCGATCAGATGTACACACTGAGACAAAAGTTATGGCCATATCAATTTATATTTTCAAAATATAGTAAATTTTTGTATTTTATTGCGAAAAGGATGTTAAAAATTTCGATCAGATGTACACACTGAGACAAAATTTATGGCCATATCAATATATATTTTCAAAATATAGTAAATTTTTGTATTTTATTGCGAAAAGGTATAAGTAGTATTTTGGGATACAGAAGAAATTATAAACAAAAGTACAACATATTTATATTCATCTTAAACGAAACTTTCTGGAGAATGTTTTCGAGAAAAGAACGAGTCAAGATTTTTAGGCAATAGTGCTGCCACCCTTCTCCAAATTACAAAATTTTCAAAACTTGGTCACATTTTTGACAATCACAAAGCTAGGATATGAAAACCTTTACCGTTTTTATGTGTAATAATGTGTTACACTATAAACTGCAAAAGGAACTTTAAGTCTAAAAAGGACGTTTTTTTTGGGGATTTTCATATTTAATTTTGGAATTGTCGTTTTTACCCTTACAAATATAATATTGTTAGAATTAGAATCGATTTATGGTGTCAAGACATACAAATTACAAAAACATTATTGGTATATATTAATTTTTAATGATTTTTTGATTGCCATTAGATATACCCGCTAATATACAAAATTTTTTTTTGGTATTTTTGCCATTTATTGTGCCTTTACAGCCAAAACATTTTGTTCACTGACGTGGGCAATTTTTGAGGCTATGTAGCTCTGCCCCTATATAACACAGGGGTCCCAAATTCAAAACTTATTTCTCTAATATCTCTTCCACAAACATGACAAGTTTTTTCGCAATCAGTTGTCTGGTTAAGAAACGGCAGAAATTACTCTCACTGTGCGATGTAAGGACTGCGCACAAATGTTTTGCTGTATTGCCTATGCAACAACAACGTACGAGTATATGGTCCTGCCCTAACATTTCTTCTAGTTTTTATACCCTCCGCCATAGAATTGTGGGTATATTCATTTTGTCACTCCGTTTGTAACACCTCGAAATATTGATCAGATACCCCATAAAGTATATATATTCTTAATCGCCGTAAAATTCTAAGACGATTTGGCCATCTCCGTCCGTGTGTTGTAGTCACTCTACAATCTAAAAAAAATTAAGCTAGATGACTGAAATTTGATACAGATACTTCTGTGACTTTTGAAAATTGTTTAATTTGAAATTGAGAACGGGCGATATCGGTTCATTTTTTGATATAGCCGCCATATATAACATCTGTCCGATTTGACTATTGCCATAGAGACCGCAAATTTCTCATATATCCCCCATACGAAGGTCTCTCTAGATTTTACTTCTTAACTAAACAAAAACAACAAATTTCAATGAATACTCGTATAGCTGCCATTTGGTAATATTCACCATTATCAGGAATAAAATTCCACACGGAATTTGTTCCCTGTTCCCTAAATTGTACATTGAAAAGGGAACAAATTCCGCGTGGAATTTTATTCCCTAAGGGTGATTAGTTTATTTGTACCCGAAACCATTCAAATGCGATCCATGGCGGATATAAGATCTGATATGGCCGAACTTAACACCGTCTTTACTAGTTTTGGTTTGATTTTATTCGATCTGCATTCATAGTACACATTTTGTTTTTCCACTCAGTTAGACTCAAGATAGTTTTTTTGTTTCAGTACATGAAATATTTTTTTTTTAAATTCAAGATGCTAATGTTAATTATTTAGTAACATTATCGGTAAAATTAGGTAAAACGGTAACTCCCAGTCGTCAGCATGGGATTTGATTATGGTAGTGTAATCAATTAACAACGGCCATGCGTTTTTTGAATTTGGCATTTCGTGGAATTTACATATGTACCTCCTCTGGAGGGGGATTATTGGTTTATTTCGAAACTTGTTCACCGCATGAAACAATTTAAAGTAGCCATATAATTGTAAAAAAATTACGGACAGACGGACGTGTTAATCACTACTTTAAACAAAACCTAAATTTCACATCAATGACCTCGACATTAATGTGAATGCGAGCGAGCGAATGAGTGAATAAATAACATTTTTCTTCTCTTGTGTACATCGTCTCTCTCTCAAATCGCTTCATCCATAGTTCCCGGTCCACCGCCCTCTCTGTAACGAGTAAACAGATTCAAGAAGATGTAAACACAGACACAACAAATGTACGCACTCAAACACACATATAATATGTATATTACGTATTTAGCATACAATGTACAATGTCGTGAAGTTTGATTTTTAATTTGTTTTCAGTTTATCCGTTCTTGTTTTTTTTTGCATTACATTGGTCGAATTTACTGTTGTTGACTACGGCGACGGTGGTGATGATTTTGCCGCCCCTGTTGATGCTGCTACCGACGATGATACGTTTGCTTGTGTACTTATCACATGTAAATCTTCGACCGCCCGAGGGGTGAACCAACACATCCACCCATCTGCCAAACATTCCGCATTCAGATCCGTTCATTCTGTGCAAATGTGACGTCAGATGAGACGACCATGTAACCAATCAACTAGACCGGCGTATCAGCCACTCATGGTCCATAGGTCCATGACGAGCAGCGCTCTGACCGACTAACTGAACCGGTGTTTTGGTCCTACAGAGACAAGCCGAGTGACGGAATGCATGATTTCACCGACGAGTGTGTGTGTGTTTGTGTACATTTTACAGTTTAATCAAATAATTGCACATGTGCTAAGTGCAAACATATTTTCTTCTGTTTATATCCCTCTCACAGGCAACCGCCTCCACCACTGTCTTCGTCAGTCGCTATCCTGTGTCGAAAGAGATATACGAGTATGCTAAGTTATGTAGTTCTATTTGCCACTGGCAATGATGGTGATTTTCCTATTGCTTTGGAAAACATGACCTAAGAAGCCAGAAAATGACAATAATCGAGACGACAAAGACCTCATGAAAAAACTCTTCATTTTTAGTACATTACTGGTCCCCCTATCATTGTCGTCATATTCACACTTTGCTTTGATGGCAAAAGTCAACCTCTAACTCATGTGAAAGGTACAATTGTTAGGTGTAAGACATTGCAGTAACCCATAATAACATTTTTGAAAACTGTTATAAATTAATGCACTTTAAATTCTTATGGACAGATGGACTATGGGCTATGGGCTATAAAAACAAGATCTTGTTAAAATTCCGTATTTGTACCAAAAGGGCTATAATTTCTACATTTACTCATAGATTTTTATACCCTCACTTTAGTGTGACGAGGGTATATATCATTTGGTACGAAAAAAAAGTGTAACACATCGAAGGAGTGATCTAAGACCCTAAGTATGTTCGGCGGATATTCGTTTTGGGTCATTTTAAGACGAATGAGCAATGTCCGTCCGTCTGTCTGTCTATCTATCTGTCTGTCTGTCTGTCTGTCTGTCTGTCTGTGTGTCTGCTGGCTGGTGCGCACGATAACTCTCGAAAGGAGTAACCGATTGACTTCAAATTTGGTACGTGGTAATATTTTTTTTCTATCTCCGGCTAAGTTCGAAGATGGGCCATATTGGTCCACTCCTTCTAGTACCTCCCCCACAAAGTGTTAAAATGTTGTGAAATATTGAATCTTTAATAACTGCTATTCTACTTATTCGAATCTTCTGAAATTCCACACATAGCATTAGTTTATTAGTCGCTATCAACTCGAGAAAAATGGGCCATGTTGCTACACCCCTTTTGGTACCTCCCACACAAATGCACCATTTTGCACCAAAAGTTAACAGCTTATAACATTAATACCAGCGCATAAAAATACTTGAAATTTTGTACAGTGTAATGCTTTCATAGTGCCTACAGTCCAGTGAAAAATGGGTGTCATATTCACGGCCCTTTTGGTACCTCTTACACAAAGGTGCCATTTTGCACCAAAAGATAACAGCTTATAACATTAATACCAGTGTATAAAAATACTTGAAATTTTTTACAGTGTAATGCTTTTATAGTGTCTTTTGCACTGTGAAAAATTGACGCTATTTCCACGCCCCTTTTTGTACCTCCCACACAAAGGTACCATTTTGCACAAAAAGTTAAGAGCTCACAGCATGAGTACCAATGCACGAAAATGCAACAACACTTTGCACAGTGTAACGCTTTTGATGTCCCTATAGCCCTGTAAAAAATGGCCGTTATCACCACGCCCCTTTTTCTACCTCCCACACAAAATGGCCAAATCACACCAAAATTTAATATTTCATAACGTTAATATACCAGTGCAAAAAACGTTTATAATTCGGCGCAGTGTAATGTATTTAAAGAATCTATTATTCAGCGAAAAATAGGAGTATTTGTTAAAAACAATTTTGGTACCTCCCATACAAATTGACAGAATAATTCGTTTAATATTCCATATTACATTACTCACAAAGTGAGGGTATACCTTAGTCGGTTTACCCGACTGAAACTTTCTTACTTGTTTAAAAAGTCATTGCTAGTTTTCAGAATTGGAAACCCCCGTTTCTATTTCTTACGGTTTTCTTCGTGCCAGAAAAAACTTATTTAACAATATTAACTAAATTTCTGTTTCTACGTGAAAGTGCGTTTATATATTTTTTCGTCTTTGGGACACAATATTTTAAATTTTTTAAACTTGTGTAAAATGTAAAAAATCATTTTTCCCACTTTATATCTACATTGATAACATTTTCTTGCTTTGAGGAATTAAACAATGTAATAAAGATGCACATGAACGCTTTTTTTCAATGTAATATATTATATATTACTTGAATTAATACAATTAATATAATATTTAAATACATAAACGTTAAAATTAGTTAAAGATGTGTCCAACATTTTTGTTCGGAGTATCTTAACATACAATTTAAGTTAAATATTAATTTTCGGAAATAAATTTTCTACTCACACACACAGGGTAGACATTATAGTTATGTCTTTTATTAATTCTTGAAAATATTGCCTAAGTATTTTTAATGTTATTGACTATAAATATATGTTTTACAAAAGGGTCAACCATCGATATTTAACAAAAAAAAATCCTGCCAAAAATATTTACAGCTACAAACTTTCGTCTGGGTTTTTATAGCCTCCACTATGGGGGTATTCTAGCTTTGCCATTCGGTTTGCAACACCTTGAAATATTGATATGATGCCCTATATAGAATATAAGTATCACTCATTCCCTTTAAGAGTGACATAACTCAATATTTAAAATTTAGTGGTCTCACAAAAATTTAATTTTAGCTAATATCCATAAATAATTCTCAGCAACATTTATTTTATAAGTAAACAACCATATTTCGTATTATTCCAGCGTTTGGAAATATCTTATTTCATGTTACTTTTCCTTATATATAGACTTAAATTTACATATCTTTAAAATTTTCAATTTTGAGTTATGTCACTTTTGAAGTAAGTGAACGATATATTCTTGCTCGTCGTAAAATTCTAAGATGGTTTAGCCCTGTCCGTCTGTCTGTCAGTTAAAATCACGATACAGTTAGCAATAATAAAGCTAGGTTGATAACGTTTGGCAGAACTATTTGCAGATTTTTTGGGATTGTATCGGTCAATGTTTTGATATAGCTCCCCTATAGCTACAAAATATGTTTCTTTTCGCCTAAAACCCAAATTTTCTATGCAATTTAACTGTAACTCTGCAGTTTGAAATCTACGTTGAAAAAATTAACCCAATATTTTCATATTTTCTTACAGTCCCCTATAGAGGTCGCTCTCAAATATGCTTCTTTTAGCCAATCAAACCCATGTTTTCCAGAAATTTTGCAGTTTGCGTTTCTTACGTACTTAAATTGTACACATTGAATATTGGTCCTATGGTTTGATATTATCATATAGAGGTCGCCTCTTTTTGTCATAAATACCACATTTTCCAGTCGATCTGTCTAAAATCGTTCGTGCACAACGGAAATTGAACAAATCGGTCTATGTTTTGATGTACCTCCCATATAGATAAATACATATGTCGCTCTTACTTTATTTTTGGCTGATACTTTGTTTTATTTTGAAAGTGAGTTGCTACAAAAAAAACAACATCGCTCCATGATCTGTCTCTTTTCCACTTAAAATATTTTTCCGTTTATATAATTGACTCCAATCGATAGTGGAAGGTATATACTAGCACGATTCGACGCGGCCGAACTTACTACCATTCTTACTAGTTATTAATATAAATTTCCAAGTCCCTAAGTGGAACGTAGTATTCGTCGTAGACATCTGTTTTCGAATGTTGGTATGCTACCAATCACTTGTTAAATACTAAAATTATGATCATATGAAAATTCTTTACTTAATGCTTTGATATAATAACGGATTAAAAAACTGAGACGACGGAAATTGTACTTTCTAAAAGCCTTTCTCGAAGACTTCCCCTAATATTTGTGTAGGTTGTGCAGCAGCACTTCGGTATGTACAGAAGACATCTGGCATGGCTGACGCCTTAGACAGTCGCTCCGATCCGATCCGTCCTGTTCTCTTCTCATGTGTTCTTTTTTTAGTTTCCCGAACAAAGTAAAGCAAAGCAGGAATATTTGCAAATGCAAACTGAAACTGGAGAAAGTTCAAACAGACAAACAAATGAACGAATAAACACCAAGGAGCACGACACCAGGCCAGCACCACAGCGCTCCTCCCGCCAGTCATCATCCGCACTCCTCCGCGTATCTCTCCCTCTGTGTACAGAGTGGCGAATGGATACGTACGACATACAGACAGACGACGGAAACCCAAACACAAAAATATGGAGCAGACTACAGTTGCAACTGCAGCGACATCGGCTGCTCGGCCCAGACCAACGGCAGTGGCAACAGCGCCAGCAGAAAGGAAGAGCAACTCCTCCTTGGGAAAAGTCACCCAGTGTCTAAGCGGATGACGGCAAAAGCGAAAATAAGCTCTACAAGGCAAATATTTAGAAATGATTTTTTGCTAGTTTTCGGAATTCTGTAACCAGCCAGACAACTCCGGCAGAATGGGGAAGTACAAGAGGCGTAGTTGCCTCACGGATGGAAGGATGGAGTGGGAAGGCGGTGCCAAGGATGCGATGAAAGCGGAAGGATGTGTGCGGAAAGAACATCTTTTACACAATTTTAATTGTCGAGTTAAACGAACAAATGAACGGCTTTTGTTGCGATGACTCGTATTTGCTCTGGGAAAACATTAATAATCAAAATTGCAATTATAACGACAACAACACCGACAGAAGTAGCAACGCCAACACCGAGAGCAATAACAACGACGGGCAACAACACGAACACAAAAAACAATCATGCAAACACACGCACAGAAACACACACACACACACTCAAGTTGTTTATAGAACGGATGGAATAATCCCAGGATAATACCGGATGTAAAGTAAACATACTCGGGCCTCGCATAACGTTACATTTCGTCACTCAACGACTGTCATTCTTCTGCAGGGGGACGGACGAGTGACGGGAGACGTATCGAAAAACGGCGCACTTGAAAAGCAAAAAAAAAACATACACACACACACACTCAGACAAAAACAAAACAGAGCGCACTTTTTCGTTAACGAAACGCATGCAATTGTTTACACAAATCACGTGACGCCATAGAGCTTCACTGATTTTTGAATTAATAAAAATGAGTTGTTCACGTATCAATCCAAAGCAAAGAAATTAAAAAATGAGAGGAAAAACACCCACAAGGCAATGAACGAAACGGAACACGAACACGGCATTCAAATGAAAAACGGTGCAATAATTTTTAACACGTTTTTAAATGAACCCAACAAAGACCAGAACATCCACAAATAATCGAGTACAGTTTATAATAGAGACGGCAAAGTTTGGGGGCAGTCTATAAGATTTGGGAAAACTGATTTAATGTATAATGTTGAAATACTAGTATATAACTGTGTAAGCATATCTAATGTTATTTTCTTTTCAAAACAAGGTGTTGCTCTCTGACAGGTCAGAGAGCAGCAATTAGAGTTGTTGGACTTTTTCAAATCCCGTGAAAGCGGGATTTTTTCAACCGTTACTTTCAGACATATTTTATAAACAAACTTGAAGAGGAATCTATTTATTTTCTATTTAAAGAGATAACATGTTAACATTTTTTACTCCTTTTTTACATTAAATTCAAATGTTTTAAGATGAAAAACTTATGTACGAAAAAAAAATGCATTGTTAAATTAAAATTAAGTAGCCTTCGACTTCTTCTAATATCATTTTTCAGCAGTTTTGACAGTTTTTGAAATCTTGCACAATATTACGAAAAAGAGGTATTTGTTGCGAAAATTGTAATAATTTTTAAATAAAAACATCGAAAAATGTACAATTATAAATAAATAAAATATTTAAATATATGTATATATTATTTTATATTGTATTTTCGTTTGTTATTATTTCGGTCTCCTGGCTTTAGACCATCTTTGCTTTCATTATATATTATACAATACACTACACTTCCCTAACAATGCGAAAATAGGCATTGCAATAAGAATTTGGCAGTGTTCTTACCGAATTTCGTACTGATCGGTTATAAAATACAGGTTCTACAGCGCTTACACGGGTGAAACATATATATGGGGGCTTTATCAAAATCAGAACGGATTTTCTCCGATTTTGGTAGAGTTCATTCACGTTATAAGAAAACTATCATTGCCGAATTTCGAACAGATCGAGTGTAAAATACGATTTCTACAGCGCTTACATGTCAAATCGGGTGTAACATATATCTAAATCTGAACCGATTTTCCCCGAATTTGGCAGTGTTCATTCATGTAATAAGAGAACTCTCTCTGCAAGATTTCGTACTGTCAAATCGGCGGTAACATATATTAATTTCATAATTTCAATAGTAATCGTCCTTGGGCCAAAAAAGAGCATTGTGCTAAATTTCATCAAATTTTACCACAGTGTGGTGCAGGGTATAAAAACGATGAAAGAAATACAATTAATTGACAGGTCAGCTCTTTGCATAGCTATTTCCTAGTGACAAATCAATATATGTACATATTTTTTATCATAAAGTCTAATCGTTCATGAAAAAATAAGACCATTCGGAAGAAAACTGATGAATACTCGTAATTTTAAATATTAAAGATATAGCTAATTAAGTAAGCTTACACTCATTGATTATTCGGGTAAGAAGCATAGAAGTTAAATTATATTATTTTATCATAAAGTCTAATCGTTCATGAAAAAAATAACATCATTCCGAAGAAAACTGATGAATACTCGTAATTTTAAATATTAAAGTTATAGCTAATTAAGTAAACTATACTCATTGATTATTCGGTTAAGAAGCGTACAAGTTAAAATACCTTAGGTATTGTTTTATATATACACGGGGCAAAATCGCCTTTTTTGATATGTTTGAATCGAAAGAAAATATATTTGGAACACAAATTTTTAAATATTATATATTTCTGAGTAAATACATTTTATTTGTAAATCAATAAAATTTACTTGGAACGCATATATTAATATATTACAACAAAATATATTTCCAAACTAATTTTCTCAAATAAAATATGAGTTTATATGCAAATAAAATTATTGTTTAGGAATATCTTCAAATATATTTTACTTAAAAAAGAATTTCAAAACTTTGCTGATTTTTTCTAATTTGAGTTTTAATTTTTCCTGGTTTTCGAATTGTACCTCCCAGTTATGATACCATATTAACTTCCGTTTTAAATCAATCATTTTTATACCCTCCACCATAGGATGGTGGTTGTATAAAAATGATTGTAACACCTCTAAATATTGATCGGAGACCCCATAAAGTATATATATTCTTAATCGTCGTAAAAGACGATTTAGCCATGTCCGTCTGTCCGTCCGTCCATCCGTCCGTCTGTGGTAATCACGCTACAGTCCGCAATAATAGAGCTAGGTTGATCAAATTTGGTACAAATACTTCTTATAGTTGCAGGTTGTTTGGGGTTGCAAATGGGCCATATCGGACCATATTTAGATATAGCTCCCATATATAGCATCTATCTTGTTGTGATTCCTACTGTTCTCATCTACTATATTTTTTGTGTTTTCGGTGTTAATTTATATCTATCCATGGTGGAGGGTATATAAGATTTGGCATGACCGAACTTAACGCTTTTACTTGTTTAGTATTCCAAGCCATCATTAGTTGTCAATCCTCCCAAGTAATTTATTTCCATCCAAGATTATACGATTTCAATTATTATTATTTATTATTTTACGAACATTTAACATTTCTAAAAAATTTACTTTGAATTACTGACAAATTTAACACAATTTATGGATTTTCCGAATACTTAAATTAATAAAAATATTGGTTTCGTGTATAATAGTCCCAAATGAAAACATATTGGGATGTAAACAAAGATTTGTTTAGAACAAGATCTCCCCAAATATATATTTTTTGTATGTACCAAATATTATATGTTTAGAGTGTACCCTAAACATATATATGTTTCAAGCAGAATATGTTTGGGACAATATACTACAGAAGCGATTTTTTTTCAGCGTGTATATATATATATGTTTTGATCATTAGTGGGGGTGGATTTTATCTACATCTTTTTAAGTTATACATACATTTTCTTCAGATTGATTTTATTTTATTCATAGGCTATCAGATTTTACAATAAAATGATAGAAATATAATATTTGTGCATATTTCGATCTTTTTACGACAATATTATTTAAAATTTTCTCAAAAGATAGGATTTCCTCACAATATCTGCCAAGATATCGTCGAAATCGCTGAACGGATGATAAAACTTATATTAGAAGAAAAGAAGGCTACTTATTTATCATCATTTAACCAATACTGAACCAATTAGGGTAAGTGGTTCTACATCTATGCTAAAATATTCTCTCTTTTTTTGCACATCACGGTTTATCACGACAACTACCCCCAATCCAAAGAAACGACCTTATATATCCAAATGGACTGCAAAACCCTGCGCCGCAGCAAAAACATTTTTGATTCTTCAGCTGTGTTATTAATATTGTACAAAAGTATAGAAAAATACCTCTATTCTGCTTTTTTCATTGACAAATTAAAAAAATTGTTTAAAAACTGCAGTACGGCAAGACATACAGCCGAAATGTTAAAATAAAAGCTTCTGTTTTGTCAAAAAAGTGTACTAAAAATCATTGAAATTTTCTTAACTGTTAATATTGTACAACAATTAAAGTCATTAATCATCTTTAAATCAGGACATCAAACGTCTTTGCAAGAATTACGCGTTATACTTCGATGAAAGCCTTCGCATTTTTTAATCTACTACGCCTCGTGCTTAAATTAAATACATAAAATGACTTCATATTAAGTACATTCTATAACACAGTACAACACATGATTTTGGGACTCAATTCTGAAAATTGGACGTGAAAGTAGCCCCGAAAATAAGAACTTCTGCAGCATTCGTTCAGTCAACTTAGCTCAATTAATAATTTAATGGCGATACGAATTTTTTTACTCAAGTTGGATTTTTAGCACTTTTTCTATATTTTAACACGGTTATATCTCGGTATACCGTACGGAATATCTCTTTTGTCTCTGAAGCAAAGAAAAATGCAAACAAACCTACCCAAAAAAAGTGCATCCAGTGCCTTAAAAATCTAAAAAAGGTCATTTTTTTACAATTTTCCCCATTTTTTGCTCAATAACTGGATTACAAATCCACAAATATGCTGTTTTTATTCTTTATAAACTTTATTTTGAATGAAAATAAAAATTCCGATTCATATTAAAAACTGTACACCTTATAACAACTTTTGCACCCTGTGTTCGGCGTACACTTAAATCTGTTTCATCAAAATAATGGCAATACGCTGTTTTGAATTCCTCAGTAAACAATTTTTTTTATCCGATTGCCTATTTTTGGACCGATATGACCACAAACGTAGCAAAAATCATCCAATTTTTACCACTTGTTATTTTCCATATTGAAATTTTATATGCTTTTCTGCCTTTTAAAATGTTTTTCACTGTAATTTAAATTTTCATAATAGTCTTTTTCGCATTCGTCGGCACTTATTAAATCGATCAATGAAAACCTATAAATACTACGTATTTTTCACGCACGTGTGCGTTTCAAATTTTTCATCGACAACTTTGCTTCAGACACAAAAGAGACATTCTGTACGGTATACCGAAATAAAGATCCACTATCAGCAAAAAATCGTATGGCCATTAAATTATTAACTGAGCCAACTTGACTAAACGAATGATTCAGAAGTTCTTATTATTGGGGCTAATTTCACGTACAAATCTCAGAATTGAGTCCAAAATCAATGAGTTGGAAAATGGAGGGGTATCTAAAAACCAGTGTAAATTGCAGCCTCTAGCGCCGCCGTTGGTTTGAACCAGAAATTACGATATGACCCAGTAGCATTAGCTATGAATTATCATACCTATCTGGCTAGTTTTGGTTATTCTGCAGCTAGTCATACATATAGTATATAGTACAGTCCAAAGATCAAGGCCCCGTAGCCAACCACCCACCCTCTAACATTCCAACCACCAAGAGGTTCTGATAGATGGTTGGCAGGTTCGGTTGGTTCGCTCGTTCGTTCGTTCAGTCGTTGCTTGGTCGGATGGATGAATGAGTGGATGGCTGGTGTGCTGGCTGGCTGACTGGTTGGTTGCTGGTTGTTTGGGTGAGAAACGATGTCAACAGGAAGGAATGATTTCTTGTGCCAATATTTTGCCAGAGTACACAATTTCGATTTGTCGAGAGTGTTGTCGTAGACATACTAAGAGAACCGAAGGCAAGCAAGCAGAGACAAACAACATTATTTTTTGCTGCTGCTTCTTCGTTTCTGTTGGTCCTCATCGTTTTCGTCCTTGACAAAGTGCTCACTCAGCGCTTTATGCACGACTATGGCTGGGTAACACCAATGACGGCAACGGCAACAAGGACGACACATCACCAACATGTGCAGAGGAGCACAGTGAGCAATGGGTGAATGTGTGGCAGTGGCAGCAACAAGAATGCTTACCATAAATGTTAGTTTCCACGGGTTCCACTTTTGGCTTTGGTTATTCCCCCATACATTTTGCTTCGATTCAGTTCCTTCTTGGTTAGTGTGTTTTTTTAGTGTGTGTGTATGAGTATGTTTATGTTCCGGAGAGAGAACTTGAGTATGGCTGTGTTTGTGTGTGTTTGTGTGTGTAGGTGTTTGTCTCATTCATTGCTTCGTCTGTCGTATTCCGCCTTCCGACTTTGCCAGTGCTGAATCAGAGAAAAGGGATTCGCTTTTTGCAAATCAAGTGAAATGTTTGCAAATAGAATTTGTCTATGCTTACTTTAAGTGTTTGTGTACGATATGTATACGAGTACATACTCAAACTATCTATCTCATTGTCTCTCTCGCTCATCCCTTTTTTCTCTCTTCCACACACACACATGCAGGGGTATCTGTGCGAAAGATACTTATGGGTTAATGCATACCCGACAACCGATTCCTTCTACCCACGGAATGTGTGGTTCGAGCTCTGTTTTTGTGTGTTTAACTTTGTATGCATTATGATGATGATCAGTGCAGCAAATGTGAACATAACTGTATAACTGTACAAATATGTACACAACTCAGAACTCTCAGACATCAGCCATCAGCCAGGCTGCCTGCCTCCTTGCCTGGCTGCTTGGCTCCATAGACATACATATGTACATTCATACGAACAAGCGAATAAGCGAACCACCAAGGAACGAAGCAACTAGGACCGAACTAACGAATGCATGCATGGATGATGCACATGGATGGATGGATGGATGACTGAGTGACTGGATAAACGGATGGATGGATGAAGAATGTAAGGAAGGCTGGATGACGACATGGATGGATTCCTGATGGTTGACTGGCTTACAGACTGACTGATGGTTTAACTCTTTGGCAGCAACGTTTGGATTGGACTGACGACCAAAAGTATTTCACATTCCGTTTTCCTTTATTGGCACATTCCGTTATGACGTTCCACTTTGCTTCCAATTAAACTTATTTTCTGTGATTTCATGTTGTTTCCATAAAGTTCTTTCTTCTTTTTCTCGGTGTTTGCAGTTTGTTGTATACTAAGCTAATAATGTTGATAATACGAGGATTAATTAGTAAAGTGTTAAAAACACTCCCCTCCCCCCGATTCTTGAATGCATTCTCTCACACACATATGTACAAACAAATATGAACAGGCATATATGTATGTATGTAGGTATGTGTGTGTGTATATCAATTCATAAACGTTTAATCAGTGCAAGGCAATTGTTTGTATGGGATGTTCAAACTATCACTATCACATTCTGTCCTGTTGGATAAAACAGCACAACAACAAAATGTGTTGTTGCTGCGGCATACGATTTGGCAGTCGATTCGGATATATAAGATGTTATCCGCCTAAAAGGTTATATCTTTGAATTGACTCAAGTTCTCTAGTAAATAGTTATATGAACAAAATAGAGAGAACGAACCACATACTCGTATTTTAGCATAACTGGAGAACCATTTATCCGAACTGGTCCACGAATGTTTCTTCTCATACGATTTTTATGTATTCTTTATATCTGAAGTGTAAGGTATGTGCAGCAAATAGTAAGTCCAATATTTTTGTGGAACATACTAATCCTCTAGCTCTACCACATAAGAAGGGTAATTTTTGGCTCTTAACAATGCCTTAAAAACACCTCTAAAAATGGGGCGGACGGGAATGAAATATTCTAAAAATGGCCAAATAATTATACTATATGTGTCAGAAGAAACCAAAGACCACAACTTAACACAAACGGCAAAAAAATCAAATTCCACTCAAAACCCCTCTTTACTGGTATCGTTATTGCTTCGACCACTAGGTCGTATGACTAACATTGCGACACGAACAGGCAATGAAGTCGACGGGGAACATTTGCAAAACATTTACTTAGATTATTCATAAAAGGATAAAATGATGCAAAAACCAGTAAGGAAAGATTAAAGTCGGGCGGGGCTGACTATATAATAGCCTACACCACTCTCGTAATATTGAAAAACACTGTAATATAAATTTTGTAATTCATGTATAAATTGTTTACATAAATTTACTTTTGGGACATTTTATATTTAAATAATACGCTGACTACTCGGAAGACAGTTACTACTTCCTTTGTCAGTGCCCTGCCTTAAGCAAAAGAAGAAACAAAATACTCGACTCCTTTACTTTTCACCAAGAAGAATAATGGCATTCATTAGGTCATCAAAATGGAATCCGTGGTACAAGATGACATCCGAGTAGTCAACGTCGCCACACCACCTACATAAATCATCATTTCTGATGCCGATTCCTACCATGTGATTTCCTAAGGAAGTGTGTCCCGTTAGGCGACCTGTCATAACGCCCAACGGACATAACGCCCAAATTTTTTTTTGGGCGGTATGACCTCTCTAAGTGCGGTCATAACGCCCAATTTGGTTTTGGGCCTTATGACCTCTCTAGGTGCGGACACAAGGCCCAAAAAAGAAGGGACATAACGCCCAATTTTTTTGGGGCTTTATGACCGCGCCTGATGCGGTCATAACGCCCAAATATTATTTTGTAATTCTCTCTCTATTAATGTGTAAAATCGAATGCTTTTGGGAAAAATGATGAAGATAAATACTTGCAGAAAAGCCGAGTGCAAAGATTTCTACAAGCAATCGCACGCGCGATTTCTCGTAGAATTCTGTACACTCGGCTTTTCTGCAAGTTCTTAACTACATCACATATATTGTTTTTCGATTTAATAAAGAATTTTACGAGAAATCGCGCGCGCGATTACTCGTAGAATTCTTTACAGTCGGCCATACTACCATATTTGAAATGTTTGGGAAATTAAATTTGGATAAGGCTCTATACGTATGACGAAGATAAGGACTTGCATAGAATTCTTTACACTCGGCTTTTCTGCAAGTTCTTAACTACATCACAAATATTGTTGGGATATCAAATTTGGATAAGGCCCTATCCAATCGCTCGCGCGATTTCTCGTAGAATTCTTTACACTCGGCTTTTCTGCAAGTTCTTATCTTTATCATACGTATTGCTTTAAGACTTAATATAAACTTATCATACCCTATTGAAAATAATGCCAATGCTTCCATATTTATTTTTCCTTTTGCTTTTTTAGGAAATTGTGGGGCAGGTGGAAGAAATTTACATTTGATTTAAATTGGATCATATCTTTAAAGTACTTACAATAAATATTAAATTACCACATAAATTATTACTACTTATTATTACAAAAACAAAAAAAGGACATAAAGCCCAAAAAAAAATTGGGCCTTATGTCCGAGCATGGGTCGGTCATAAGGCCCAAAACCAAATTGGGCGTTATGACCGCACTTAGAGAAGTCATAAGGCCCAAAAAAAACTTTGGGCGTTATGTCCGTTGGCCGTTATGACCGGTCACCGTCCCGTTATTATTCCAATTACGGCCCTTAGTTCATCTTTTTTCATCATTAGTAGGTGTTCAGAATTTCGCGATTCTTTTTAATACCAAAGTAGTTTAGTCTGTTCGCAGGCTGCCGAAGTGTTCCACCGTCTGTGCAATTTCGCCTTGCTCTTTCCTTTGATTCTAGAAATATAGTGAGACAAAGGTGGTAAAACATGCGGATCATTGCCCCCTGTAAGGCGTGCTCCATTTTTAGCTAAAACATATGCTTCCTCCTTTCCCGGAATATCTTTGTGGCCTGGTACCCATCACAGAGTCATTTTATGCTGTTCTGTGAGAATCATCAATTCTGTACGACAGCGGCTGACCTTTGACCTTATATCCGGCCCCTTTAACGCTTTTATTGCTGCTTGGCTGTCAATGAAAAAACTGATATCGCTGTTGAGTAACGGTCTCATTGATATAACTTCAGCAGCCGTGCCGTCAATCATTTTTTATCCGTCGGTATAGATTATTAATTTTCCATAAGCGATATTTTGCTCTTTCCAGTTCCTCTTCTATGAAGGTCTGCCACAGAGAGTAATCCGTGTGTGGAAGGTTAGCACCATATTCAAGTGTCTTTGTGTGTCGGACAGGTGTCCTATCAACCTGGTTTAGTTCATTTCGTCTTATTAAAGTCATTTCTGCGGTTTTTGTATAAAGATAGCCAGGGGGAGTATGTTCATGATAATTTCCAGAGCTGTTGTTGCGGTCGTTCTCATTGCTCCCGTAAGATGAAGCAGTGACACTCCTACAGTTTCCTTATGTGATTTTGGTATTTTGTTATCGGCCACCAGACATGACATCCATAGCTGGCAATTGATCGAACAATCTCAGTATATATCCAGTGAAAAAGTTTAGGTTTCATGCACCATTTGCTTCCTACTAATTTCGAGCAGGTATACAATGCCGCGAAAGATTTCTTGACTCTTTCATCTAATTTTTCTATCCAGTTTAGCTTTGTGTCAAAACAATTGGATGTAAAATACAGCTTCTACAGGACTAAAGTGCCAAATAGGAAGAAATATGTATATATGGGAGCTATATCTAAATCTGAACCGATTTCAACCAAATTCAATAGGGTTCTTTCCAGCTGCGAAAGACTCCAAACTGTTTCAGAAAGATCGGAGTGAAATTGCGACCTGTAGTCGACGAACAACTTAAGATGGACAGACAGACGGACGGACGGACATACATGGTTAAATCGACTCAGCTAGTGTATCTGAGTCGATCGGTATACTTTAAGGTGGGTCTAGCTATAGTATTTTCAGATGTTACAAACATCTGCCATGAAACAAACTTATAATACCCTGTATCACAGTATGGTGTAGGGTATAAATATTACACTGTGCAAAATTCTGTTGTATTTTCGTGCATTGGTACTCTTGCTATAAGCTCTTAACTTTTTGTATAAAATGTTACATGTGTGTGGGAGTACCAAAAGGTACCTCCTTCCCAATAAACCCCGACTGTAGGTAATATAAAAGCATTACACTGTACAAAATTTCAAGTATTTTTATGCGCTGGGATTAAAGTTATAAGCTTTTAACTTTTGGTGCAAAATGAACCTTGGTGTGGGAGGTACCAAACGGGGCGTGAGAACTTTGCCCAATTTGCTCATGGTCCGAGACACTAATAAATTAATACTATGTGTGGAATTTCAGAAAATTAAAATAAATAGTATACAATTAGAGAATCAATATTTCATTAAATTTTAACCTTTTGCGGGGGAGCTAGAAGGAGTAGATCAATATGGCCCATCTTCGAACTTAGCCTGAGATATGCAAAAATATTACCACATACCAAATTTGACAGACCGACGGACGGACGAACATTGCTCAAATGGTTTAGAATGACCCAAAATGGATTTCCGCCGAACATACTTGGGGTCTTAGGTTACTCCTTCGATGTTTTATACTTTTGGCCCGTAACAAATTATATATACCCTCGTCACACTAAAGTGAGGGTATAAAGAGATCGCGATTTATATTTTGGTTTTCGCTAAAAGTTAGAGAAAAATAGTATTTCGAGTTATGAGATTGTATGGACGGTGCCGCGCTCCTTTGACCAATCATAAATTGTTCTCCATTATGTCCTTTTTAGGCCGATATAAGAATACATCAAGCCCACAAAATCGTGAAAATCTAGCCTTCCATCCTCTTGTTATGATGTTATGTGTACGGTGATATGCCTCCTTGACCATGTTTCTATCCCAGGACCATTACGGTTTGATCAAGCCCAAATTCACGAAATCGAATGATCTGCTCTCGAGTTATGACTTTGTGTGTAGTCAGTTCCACGCCCTTTTGATAAAGCCTAAATTTTCTTCCACAGTGCCCTTGTGGCAATGCGAATCCACTAAGAACAAAATTGTGAAAATCAAACGAAACATTCTAGAGCTATAAGGCGGGTTCACACCCCTATAGCCAATGCTAAATTTGCCTCTATAGTATTCTTCCTTAGGTCAATACGAATAAATAAAGCCCAAAATATTGAAAATCGAGCGATCCGTTCTCGTGCTACAACGTCTTGTTGGCAGTTTCGCGTCCTTTGATCAATCCCAATTTCAAAATAATCGCAAAAGAAACCTTCTCCTCTAATTTTGTGTGAGTGGCGCTTACGTCTTTTTGGCGGTTATGGCTCGATATATCGAGCTATAATGGTGTGTTGGCTGTGTCGCGCCCCCTTGACCAATGCTAATTTTCCAATACGAATACATTAAGCCCAAAATTGGAAAATTTTAACGCTCTCTTCTCAGGCTATAAGCTTGTATTGGCCATTTTGCACCTCTTTGACCAATCCAAAATTGTCCTCCACAGTGTCACTTCTGGAGCGGCTACGAACTCATCAAGCCCAAAAAGCATGAAAATCGAATTATCTGTTCTCGAGTGATGCTTGTTCAAACGTACGGCATTGTGTTTTATTTCGTCCATTCCATGTCAAAACGAACGATTGTCTTGAAAATTTGTATATGCGTTTTACTATGGGAATTAATCATCTTGTAGTTGGCGAGAAAAAACCAAAAAAAAATCTCAGATGTTGTTGTCTAAAATCTGAAAAATTTGGGAAAATATCTGAAAAGCTGTATTTTTGAAGTTAAGTTTTATGCAAACGCGAAGACGGAATTTTACAAATGAAGGCTCGTTTGTAAGGTCGTGATTTCAAGTACATATATTAATGCCGGTTAATTTAAAGTTTTAAAATGCATTAGTTGCATATGCAACTTTATTTTGCATCATGCACATCAATGACACCAACATAAAATTCTGAGAAAAATATAGTCATGTAGCCTCATTTGTCCTTAACTGATCCTAGAAATTTCAAGATGGTGTTCGGCCTGGTTCTTTTTTAAAACAATATTTACTAAAAATAGTATTGAAATCACAAAATAAACAGAATCATTCCAATGAAAAACAATTTCGATTTCTGACATTATTAAGTAAAAATGCTCTTAAATGGAAACAGAAGACAGCACCAGATTCAAATTTGCAGGATCAGCTCAGATTAAATAGGACTATAGATGTTTCATATATCAATGTAGGTGTTTTTTGTGGTTCAGTATGAAAAATAAAATTGAAGAGGAAAAATGCATAATGATAAATGCGAAAATTGGCGAATGGTCGCATATATCTAGGATGTCCTAGTCAATTCCTTTAAGAAGAGCTGTAAAGGTGACCCAAAAAAGGTGTTCGGTTTGATATGGAATGAACGATATATATTATTTTTTAAAAATACAAACAATTAAAACTTTTCTGGCAAATGAATCTTACTTATGGATCGATATCATAAAATTTGTCCCAAAAAAACATGGAATCATTGCATAAAATTTGACGTGGAAGCATCTAACAGTAATATTTCATGTACACCACCAACAACAACAACTTGGCGATATCGTATCAGTGGACGTGAGCCCGCAATTACGACTTAATTTTTTAAAAACGAAATAGCTGGAGGGCAATTAGATCTTGTTGAAGTACGGCATTGGACACACGGAGAAATTGACTTTTTCGAATTTATATATGTTATATGTTATAAGTATGGAAAACCATTGTACAACTCGTCTTGGAGTTTGACAATAACACATTATAAAATAAGAAAAAAATGTTATTCATAATTCTGAAGTCTTTAGAATCCCCTCAATTACTTTTGATTCCAATATACGTGACCAATGATATCATTCTTAAACTGACCAAAAAACACTCTTCTTTCACATATCAAAAGTTCTAATAATGTTGTCATCAATTAACTCTATATATCGCCACAAACTAATGTTCAAGTGACAACTCGCTGTGTTATACTTCAAATCTGCATGTGGCATTTAAATGAGAAACACTTCGATTTTTTGCTTATAAAATTGCAAATTAGGGATGTTACGGTCTCTATGCAATACTCGATGGAAGTGAAACTTTTCACAACCTTTTTAAGTAGCCCAGTCATACATGTGCTTAGACACGAAAGGACGGCAACATTAACACTGGAACATAATATTTTAATAACTAATGCAAAGTAGTGGTTAGCGTTGATATTTCGGATGTTGCAGCTCAAACTTTTCATTACGAATATTAGTTATTTACCAGAAAAGCAACAACAGCAACTGCAACAAAAAATATGTTTGCCACTTGTAGGTCGTCCGACTGAGATTGCCGAGGATGAGGGGCCCACAACCCTTGTCTTCCCCATCCAGCCAACCGACCTACCAACCAACCAAGTACTTGAAGCTCATACAGAGGAGTACTGAAGTAAGTTCTTGAGTGTTTCAAAATATTTATGGCCAAAGTGCTTTGCTGTTCTCTATACTCGTTTTGTTGTCGATGTCCTTTGTTGCAACAATCACAAAATACAACAACAGAAACTGACACCGAAACAGGGTGTTCCACAACACCACCCAATATCGGGTTGAAACCATTGAAGCTTTGAGTGCGGTATTTTCACAATTCCGACATATTTTCCCATTACGGCGCATATATCGACGTTGACACACTCATTCGTGTGGGTATTTTTTGTTTAAATTATGTCGATGTCAACCTCATTGGCATCGTCACCGACGATGTTGATGGTAGTGACAATGCCGCGCACTATGGGCCTGGATTTGCGAAAAGTTGAAATGATTTCGTTGTGGGAAAACGAAATTTTAAGCTCGTGAATGATCGAGAACTTTGTGATTACCCTATAATTGTATTTTTCAAGACCTTAATATACAATATACCACGAAATATGAGTGAAATCACTGGGTAATGATGGCTCATAAAATTATGTGAGACTGAGAAACGGTGTAAGAAACTACAAAGATATCATGGATTGAACCAAATGAGCAGAAAACAAGTAGTTTATTGATTGAAACTTAGCAAGACCGGGACTAGTAATACGATAAGATTTTTACCAAGATACTCAAGCTTACGAGCACATCTGTACCGCATAGGATAAGAAGATAAGGAATGATCCAGAGCACGTAGGGAAGACATCCAAACGATCGAACATTTTCTATGCTAATGCCCAGTTTTCGCACATACAAGATGCCGATAATTCGGGTATGGCACATTACCTGATCTCACTCATCTCAGAGATCTGACTCATCTCAGAGAATCTCACTGGAAGATACTGATGAAATAAGTGAAAAAAAGATTTTCTCTCGTAACCGTTCCTTCGTCGCGAAAAGAACAGTAACTCAACCCTTACAAGAGAACAGAACACACTAAAATGTTTTTAGTGTTACTGTTCGCGAACGGTACCACTACGATAACGTACCGTTCTTAGAACACGACGTCCAAAGTACCTTCGTATGGGGGATATATTAAAATATTTAAGCAAAATGGGTCGAGCTAAGTCATTGAGTGTGGAGGAGAAGACAAAAATTAAAACATATAAAGAGTGTGGATTATCTATTCATCAAATAGCCAAAAAAAATCAATAGAAGCCGCAAAGTTATATCCACATTTTTAAGAGATACTGAAATCTATGGAAAAAATATGAAAGGTCGAAAATCAAGTGTTGTTACAGAGGCCGATAAGAGAGCAATTTTGAGACATGCGTCGAATTCACACGACTCTGCTGCTAAAATTAAGGAGAAAGCTGGTGTAAGTGTTAGCGTATCAACTGTAAAAAGGGTCATATCCAAGGCTGCACACTTAAAACGACTGAAATTAAAAAAGAAACCACCATTAGACAATCTCCGTAATGAACATCGACTTAATTTTTGCCGTGCGAACATGACATGGAGTAGTGAGTGGTATCGAGTTATATTTTCCGATGAAAAAAAAATTAATTTAGAGGGTCCCGATGTATACAACTACTACTACCACGATTTACGAAAAAAGGAGCACCTACTGAGCCGATTGCACAGCCGTGTAGGTGGTGTTATGGTATGGGGAGCAATCTCATATTATGGGACAATAGAGCTGCAGTTTCTTTCAACAAAAATGAATGCGACGTCATACAAAGCCGTTCTGGAAAAGGCTTCGAAACATATTTGGAGATTTGCAGTGGAATTCCAGCATGATAACGTTCCTATCCACACGGCCAGATCAGTCAAATTATGGATTGAAAGTCAACAAGTTGAGATTCTGAACTGGCCTCCATACTCCCCCGACCTTAATATTATCGAAAACGTATGGGGATGGCTAGTGCGCAAGGTGTACGAATCAGGAAGACAGTATTCCAGTAAAAGCGAACTGATTGATGGAATTAAACAAGCCTGGTCATGCATTTCATTGAATTTAATTAAAAACTTCTACGATTCCTTATGAATGTATACTCCACCAGGGCGGGAGCACCCATTATTAAATATTATTGAATTTAATCGTTTCTAGATTAGATATAGGCAAAAAGTATTAAATTAAACTTTAAATTAAAATTTTGCTTAAAAAATAACAAAATGTCTAGGGGGCAATTCTTTGCTATAGTATTATAGCAATCACATTAAATATATTTTATTAAAAAGCAATGCAATTGTTATCTTTTTTATTTCGGCGCAACTAAGGTTTTGAAAAAATAATGAAGGGGGCTCTATTCAAGTGAGCGGCAGTGTATGTTAACAAAAGTTGTTCAGATTTACGTTCACTACAATTTGACAAAAAATAAGAGTCCCTGAAAGTTATGCTGGAAAAAGTGAAAAAAATATTGTTTCCTTAAATTTTTTAAAAAAAAATGTAACGGAATTTTTTTTTCTCATTAAATGTTAGGAAACGTTGTTCATCATATTCTTAGCTACATTATTGCTAATTTAGTTAAGCGGTATCACCAAGTCTGAATTAGTTGTTGGACAAAAGCTGATGACACATTTTTCGGGGGGCCAATGATTTTCAGAAACTTTGGACGCCAATAAAAAAAAATTGGTCACCAATTTCGCCAAACCGAGTATAGGGTTATACTACCCTTTGGTAGTAGAATCGAACCTATACTGTCAAGTCCGAGTATTTTTTTCACTGTTGCACAGTGTAGTCATACAACGATATACTTGTACAAAAATCGTGGATATACTTGTATACAATTGCAGTTTTCTATCTCTTGAAGGAGCTTCTGTGGTCAAGTGGTTCAAAATCACGTGGCAGAAAATCGAAAATCAAATCAGCCTACGATAGTTTTCACCAACAAACTATTTTTATCTTGTTTTATTTATTTAACAAGTAAGAAAGTTTCAGTCGGGTAAACCGACTAAGGTATACCCTCACTTTGTGAGTAATGTAATATTGAATATTACTCGAATTATTCTGTCAATTTGTGTGGGAGGTACCAGAAGGGGTTTATCAAATACACCTTTTTTTGCTGAACATTAGAACTTTAAATTCATTGCACTGTGCCGACTTATAAGCATTTATGTGCACTGGTATAAACGTTATGAGACTTTAAATTGTGGTATGATTTGGGCATTTTGTGTGGGAGGTACAAAGAGGGGCGTGGCAATAACGCCCATTTTTCACAGGGCTATAGACACTATAAAAACATTACACTGTACAAAATTCCAAGTATTTTTATACACTGGTTTTAATGTTATAAGCTGTTAACTTTTGGTGCAAAAGGTACCTTTGTGTGGGAGGTACCAAAAGGGGCGTGACAACAACACCCATGTTTCCCTGGACTGTAGGCAATATAAAAGCATAATACTGTACAAAATGTCAAGTATTTTTATACACTGTTATTAATGTTATAAGCTGTTAACTTTTGGTGCAAAATGGTGCATTTGTGTGGGAGGTACCAAAAGGGACGTGGCGACTTCGCCCATTTTTCGCGAGTTGATAACGACTAATAAGCTAATACTATGTGTGGAATTTCAAAAGATTCGAATAAGTAGTATAGCAGTTATTAAATAATCAATATTTCACAACATTTTAACCCTTTGTGGGGGAGGTACTAGAAGGAGTGGACCAATATGGCCCATCTTCGAACTTAGCCGGAGATAGAAAAAAATATTACCACATACCAAATTTGAGGTCAATCGGTTACTCCTTTCGAGAGTTATCGTGCGCACCAGCCAGCAGACACACAGACAGACAGACAGACAGACGGACGGACATTGCTCATTCGACTTAAAATGATCCAAAATAGATTTCCGCCGAACATACTTGGGGTCTTAGGTAACTCCTTCGACGTGTTACACTTTTTTCCGTAGCAAATGATATATACCCTCGTCACACTAAAGTGAGGGTATAAAAAAAGATCTAATATGACGCTTGTAATGAGCTAATATGATGTTACTAAATTCAAGAAAAAATTTGAGAAATAGTGCGAAATTTGGGGTCAAAATTGTCGCGTTTTCATAACAAAAAAACAGTCGGGCGGAGCAGTCTATATGATTAAACTATGTGGTGGCTAAACCTTAATCTTGTCCGCTTTAATTAAATTGTTATCCCCTCACCTTAGAGAGGAGGAGGGTATATACCATTTGCTACGAGCCAAAATTATAACACATAACAGGAGTGATCTAAGACCCCAAGTATGTTTGGTGGAAATTTGATTTGGGTCATTTTAAGTCATTTGAGCAATGTACTTCCGTCCGTCGATCTGTCTGTCTGCTGGCTAGCGCGATCGATAACTCTCGAAAGGATTAACCGATTGACTGCAATTTGGTATGCGGTAATATTTTTCTCTATCTCCGGCTAAGTTCGAAGATGGGCCATATTGGTCCACTCCTTCAAGTACCTCGCGCACAAAGGGTTAACATGTTGTGAAATATTGATTTTTTAGTACCTTCTATACTACTTACTCGAATCTTCTGAAATTCCACACATATTATTAGTTTATTAACCGCTAACACGTTAAGAAAAATGGGCGCAGTTTCCACGCTCCTTTTGATACCTCCCACACGAATGGCCCATTTTGCACCAACTGCTTATTGCTTTAATATCAGTTCCAACAAATAGTTGAAATTGAGAACAGTTTAATGCTTTTATAGTACTTAGAGTCCAGAGATGTGGGCATTATTGGTACGCTTCTTTTGGTACCACCCACCCAATTGTACTATTTTGAAGCAACAGTTAACGGCTTATAACTTGAATTCCAGTGCATACTTTAAAATTATTAAATACTATATATATTGAAAATAATTTAATTTAAAAAAAAAAATAAATACAATTAATGATTCTGAGTCGATATGTATTCTTCAACGTGGATCTAGCTTTTGTATTTTTTTGTAAGGACGGTTCATGTCTTTAATTAAAGTGCAAGATTGAGTTGTTTTAAGGCCGTATCATTACTTTAATGGAAGTCCAGAACGTAATTAATTTTAAGTCCATATCTTTAAATGAATAATAATAATGCACTTGTTTTAAGGACCATTGTCATTCGCGGCAAATCAAAGCCAAAATCATAAAAGTTAGGATAATTTAATTGATTCTCAGTAAGCTTCTTCTTTTCATGGTTTCTTATATACAAAGGTGGGCCTCTTCAATTGACACATTAATATTCATTGACATTACACGCTGAAAACATCCGTCTGTAGTATATTGTCCATAACACATTCTGCTTGAAATATATAAAAGTTTAGGATGCACTCGAAATAAAAATATTATATGTATATATTTGAGAAGATGTTGCTCTAAACAAATCTTTGTTTCCGCCCTAATATTTATACCCTACACCACACTGTGGTACAGGGTATTATGACTTTGTGCATTTGTTTGTAACACCTAAAAGAAGAAGAGATAGACCCATTGTTTATTATACCGATCGACTCAGAATCACTTTCTGAGTCGATTTAGCCATGTCCGTCTGTCTGTCCGTCTGTCTGTCTGTCCGTATGTCTGTCTGTCCGTCTGTCTGTCCGTCTGTCTGTCCGTCTGTCTGTCCGTCTGTCTGTCTGTCCGTCTGTCTGTCCGTCTGTCTGTCCGTCTGTCTGTCCGTCTGTCTGTCCGTCTGTCTGTCTGTCCGTCTGTCTGTCCGTCTGTCTGTCCGTCTGTCCGTCTGTCTGTCCGTCTGTCTGTCTGTCCCTCTGTCCATGTATTCTTGTAATCAAAGTGCAGGTCGTATTTATGGTCCGATTTTGATGAAATTTAGCCTAGTGCTCTTTTTTGGCCCAAGGACGATCCCTATTGAAATTGGTTAAAATCGGTTCAGATTTGGATATAGTCTCCATATATATGTTTCACCCGATTTGACATGCAAGCGCCGTATAAACCACATTTTACATCCGATTTTTATGAAATTCGGCACAGAGAGTTTTATTATTACGTGAATGAACACTACCAAATTCGGAGAAAATCCGATCAGATTTATATATAGCCCCCATATATATGTTTCACCCGATTTGGCATGTAAGCGCTGTAGGAACTGTATTTTAAATCAGATCAGTACGAAATTTAACAGAGAGAGTTCTCTTATTACATGAATAAACACTGCCAAATTCGGGGAATATCGGTTCAGATTTAGATATAGCCACCATATATATGTTTCACCCGATTTAACATTTAAGCGCTGTAGAAATCATGTTTTATATCCGATCAGTACAAAATTTAACAGAGAGAGTTTTCTTATTACATGTATGAACACTGCCAAATTCGGGAAAAATCGGTTTAGATTTTAACATAGTCCCAATATATATGTTACACCCGATTTGACATGTAAGCGCTGTAGAAACCGTGTTTTATATCCGATCAGTACGAAAATCGGCAGAGAGAGTTTGCTTATTACATATATGAACACTGCCAAATTCTTATCGCAATGCCCATTTTCGCATTGGTAGGTAGGTGTAGGGTATTATATAGTCGGCCCCGCCCGACTTTCTGTCTTTCCTTACTGGTTTTTATTTGGGGCTATTGTTTACGAATCAAATTTTTATTTGAATTTAGTATTTAGAAAATATATACAATACCTTAATTTTATGGGGGCCAAGGCTTTCAACGCGTCACCAACAGCCTCTCAAAAGCAAACGTCAACCTCAACCTTCACGCCCGACCGATCATAAGGCGGTATAACCTTTAACATCAACACCATGCTCTGAATTAAATGATCAGAGTAAGAAGTTGCAACAGGCAAGTTTGAAGGCCTACTTGCAATCAATTCCAATGAAGACAGCCGCCCTGTCAACAAACTAGGTAACACTAGGCTAATCACCTACTGAGCCGAAACATACACGATTACCACAACTAGAACAAGAGAAAATAACAAACGGACTACTTTGATGACAACCCCTGCACGCCCCCGGATACGATTCGCTACATGGAACGTAAATACGCTATACCAAACCGGAAAATTAGCCCAACTAACAGCCGAATGCAACAGGCTCAATATATCAATCATGGGCATCAGCGAAATGCGATGGAACGGTAGTGGAGATTTCACAAACTCTCAAGGCGACAGCATTATATACTCTGGACATGAAAACCTCGAAAATTCGCATACACACGGCGTAGGCATTTTCCTCAGTAGAAAGATACGAAACACCCTCATAAGCTGGTCTGCAATATAAATGCTAGAGTCGGAAACAATAATCACGGGTTCGAGCAAATCATGGGCAAGCACAGCCCCGCCGCCCGAAACGAAAACGGGGATCTATTCTTAGACATATGCACTGAATACAATCTCACCATCGGCGGTTCATACTTTCCCCACAAACAACACCACAAGTTTACCTGGAAATCTAGGGACACACGTTCAACAATATTGAGTCAAATTGCCCATATATGCGTTTCCAAAAAATGGTTCAAAATTCTACAAGATGTAAGAGTGTTAAGAAGCGCAGACATAGCCACTGATCACTACCTCGTAGTGGCTGAACTCAAACTCACAATGAGAAGGCACATATCACAAACGACCACTCGACAAGTAATACGACGCCCTCTATACCTATCAAAACTCAAGTCACACGACGTAAGGACCAGATACGCTAATTGCGTTAATAATAAGCATCAACAAACACACCCCATACAGAAATAATTGGATATCCTGGAAAGGACAACAAAGACTATCTTTCCGATTCCTTTTGGAATCTTGTAGAAGAGAGAAGAAAAATAAATCAACCCCTTTTGATTGAGAAGAATCATGTCGCACTAAACCACCTACAGGCTAAAAGAGAAACCCTTATAAAACAGGTTAAAAGACAAGCAAGGAATGACAAAAGAAACCACATCAACAATCTTGCATCACAAGCAGAAGCCGCAGCTAACAATGGCAACATAAAAACCGTCTTCGTAATAATCAGAAAACTTTCCGGCAAAAAACACACATCTAATATCCCAATCAAGGATAAATCTGGAACACTACTCACAACTACCGAAAAACAACTGGAGAGATGGAAAGAACATTTTGAAGAAATCCTGAACCATACTAATCAAGAAACAAATACAGAAGAACCCATAAACCCATCTCACACTCTTCCGATCAACACAGAACCACCAGACCGGAGAGAGATCGAATCTGCAATAGACCAGCTTAAGAACAATAAAGCCGCCGGTATGGATAATATACCAGCTGAACTGTATAAAACCGATTCACAGACAAGTTCCCGTATTCTAGAACCCTTATTCCGAAAAATTTGGATTACCGAAAAGATCCCCGACTACTGGAAAGAAAACCTAATAATAAAAATCCCAAAGAAAGGAGATCAAAAGTTGTGAAAAAATTGGAGAGGTATAGCGTTACCTCCCGCTGTGTGTAAAATATTCAACAAAATCATTCTAAACCGTACTCTCCACCACATAGACGGACAACTCCGAAAAGAACAAGCTGGGTTTCGTCCAAATCGATCTTGCATAGATCAAATAAACAGCCTCCGCCTGATAATCGAACAGTGCAATGAACTCAACTCTACACTGTATCCCACTTTCGTCGACTTCGAAAAGGCTTTCGATGCTATCGATCGTAACAAAAAGTGGAACGCACTGAGTAACAAAGGCCTACCCCAAAAAATAATAAACCTTTTAAAGGCCCAATATAATGACTCCAAAATACGCGTGTTGCATTGCGGAAAGACAAGCCAGCCCTTCAACACAATCAGCGGCGTGAAACAAGGATGTTTGTTGTCGCCCATACTATTCGTCGTAATGCTAGACACAATAATGTCGTCTATAGCAGGTAAAATCAAAGGTATTCAATAGAGACTCCAGGAACAACTAGAAGATCTCGATTACGCCGACGATCTCGTTCGTTTGGCTACAAACAAAGATGACATGCAAAAGAAAATAGACAACTTAGCCTCCAAGGCTCTGAAATACAGCCTGCGAATCAACGCGGATAAGACAAAATGCATGAGCATCAAATCACAACGACCACCTACATTTCAACTAAGCAACAAGCCAATAGAAGACGTCAATTGCTTTTGCTATTTAGGTAGCATAATTACCCCAGACGGCGGCACCCGTATAGAAAAAACGATTATTATTATGCTGATTATTATTATTATTATTAATTTTAAGACAAGTTGTATGTTCAGTAATTCAAAGTTCATTTTTTCAGAAATTTTAAATGTGTGTGTCCTTTATAATTGAAATTGTATAATCCTATATAATGATACATAACTTGACGGAGGGGTTGAAAACGAATGGTGAATTGGAGTAAATAGAAATTAAAAAGTAGTGCTTTAAAACAAAAGTTAATGTTACTTATGCCACTTTAAATTGTTAACTATAACTCTGCAATGTTTTGAAAAGCATTCTTAAACAAAAATATTTGAAGAAATTCCTAAACAATAATTATATTTGTATATAAAAATATATTTCATTTGAGAAAGTTAGTTTGCAAATATATTAATATAAACGTTCCAAATAAATTTTATAAATAAACTTTTAATTTTTTCAAATAAAATTTATTTGCTCAGAAATATATATATATATAATATTTAAAAATTTGTGTTCCAAATATATTTTCTCCGATTCAAACATATCAAAAAAGACGATGTTTCCAGTCCCACTGTGCAGCAACCAAACAATTTATCTCAATGACACTTGAGTGACTAAACCTAAACAATATTTTAACAATAAACCTCTGTGGATGTGAAGAGGCCACGGACGGGCAATGCAGACCTAAAACGTACGACCTAAACCGTAACCGTAACAGCCACATTATCCTAACATGAACATGAATATTGTGTGTTTGGTCGGGTCAGGCCGTGTCGCGACTGTTGTGCGGTGGGCTGTTCGCACCCTCTTTCGTGAATGTGGCAAGTGTTGCATTTGGTAAATCGAAAATGGCCTCGTCTGCATGACAGGAGCAGGAACAGGAGCGTGAAACCACAATACCTCTGTACATATATTTATATGGATGACATGGGTGGATTCGAGTGGAGTGAAGTAGAGTAAAGTAGAATACAGGATATGTGCGAATATGTTCATTGTTCGTCTGATATTTTGTTAGTTTTGCACATAATTTTATGAATCTGTTTTTGTCAAGCGTGATAGAGAGTACTTAGTACGTTACACTCGTATTTATTCATCGGAAGCGTGTGTGGAATATCGACTACAATTGCTCTTTGTGTCATCACTGGCGGACGGATGAATCGATAGATGATTTGGATGGATGGATGAATGGGTGACCTGATTGTTTGTTTTGTACTTCAGAGACTAGGAACACAGCACATTTGCTCATACATACACACACACATACATATAGTCTGTCGTTCAATTTGTTTGTTGAGGATAATCAGAAATCAGAGTAAAAGGACGAAGGAGAGCGGGGATTTATTGTTACATTTGACGCGTATTAATTGTATTTGACACATTTGATGTGATTTGTCAATAGGGGGCGTATGTACCGATTTTGAAATTATGTTAAACACAGTCAGCAGAATACTAGAAATGAAGATACGAAACAAGATTTAGACCTCTCTTTGCTAATGCGATTTTGTGACAAAATGCAGCTATTTGTTTATGGGGATTTAATGCACTATATTCCCATGTTACTTTTTGATCTACAATGATTAAGGAAGCATTTTCTTATAATGATTGCAAAAGTATCACAATAGAAATATATTCGAATATATATATCATTTGCTACAAAAAAGTTTAAGACATAGTAACGATGGACGCTATATATGTTTTTAGAAATTTTCCAGTTATTTGGAGCGCACGATAATAAACGATATTCGGTCCAAATAATATTTTTTCCTGCAAAATTTCTCTATGATATACAGCGCACATTGGGAGGAAATAAAAAATGGAAGTAATTCGGCCATTTCATAACCAGACAACGGATTACGACAAAACTTGGCGGCATTTGAGAAGTTAAGTTTTAAATTAGGGCCCCAAACACTCAAAGAAGGCCACCTCGGGTAAACCAAATATTTAAAGCCGTTTAACGTTCTTTTTAGTCTGATTCCTAAAATGCTTTTTTGTATGCATACTAACTATTAACCGAGGTATACAATAGACTTTTTACTCCTTAGAGTTATCTGTAATTGAACAAGTAAGAAATTTTCAGTCGGGTAAACCAACTAAGGTATACCCTCACTTTGTGAGTAATGTTATTTGGGATATTATATGAATTATTCTGTCAATTTGTGTGGGAGGTACCAGAAGGGGTTAAAAAAATACACCTATTTTTCTCTGAACAGTAGTAGTTACTTTAAATACATTGCACTGTGCCGAATTATAAGCGTTTGCACTGATATATATTAACGTTATGAGATATTAAATGTGGGTATGATTTGCCCATTTTGTGTGGGAGGTACAAAAAGGGGCGTGGTGACAACGTCCATTTTTCACAGGGCTCTAGACACTATAAAAGCACTACACTGTACAAAATTTCAAGTATTTTTATACACTGGTATTAATGTTATAAGCTGTTAACTTTTGGTGCAAAATGGTGCATTTAAGTTGGAGGTACCAAAAGGGGCGTGGCAACTTCGCCCATTTTTCTCGAGTTGATAGCAAATACTATGTGAGGAATTTTAGACGATTCGAATAAGTAGAGTGCAGTTATTAAAGAGTCAATATTTCACAACATGTTAACCCTTTCTGGGGGAGGTACTAGAAGGAGTGTACCAATATGGCCCATCTTCGAACTTAGCAGGAGATAGAGGAAAATATTACCACATACCAAATTTTAAGTCAATCGGTTACTCCTTTCGAGAGTTATCGTGCGCACTATTTCGAGAGTTATCGTGCGCACCAGCCAGCAGACAGAAAGACGGACGGACGGACATTTCTCATTCGACTTAAAATGACCCAAAACGGATTTCCGCCGAACATAGTTGGGGTCTTAGGTCACTCCTTCGATGTGTTACACTTTTTTCCGTAGCACTAAAGTAAGGGTATAAAAAGGAATTGAGTCTAGTATTTTGTGAATATCGGAGCAGAATATGTAACTATATCTTTTACATCAACATTTTTTAAAAAATAAATTGATATGGCCGTAACTTCTGTCTTACTGGTGGGTGCAACTGACCGAAAATGGGTTTATAATCTGCACTGTTATTAAAAAAATCATAGGACAGGGTCAGTAAACAATGAAAAAAACAATTTTCAAATGCAGACAAAATGAATATATTTCAATGAAATATTTTGTAGAATGTATGTATGTCCTGATATCATAAGTCGAACGTAATTCGTGAATCATTATATTTGCAAAAGTAAATTCCACAATTCCCAATATAATTTGGAAAATATAATTTCTGCTATACTAAATCCTGGGCTACTACTACATATAAAAAGTCAAGCTTTGCGATTAGAGGAAATGTGACTTACTTTTGAAATATGTGGATTTTTTTTTGTAAACATTCTCTAGAATATTTTCGTTAAGATAAATATAAATACTCGTATGTAATACCTTTATCCCCTCGCCTTAGAGAGGAGGGTATATATCATTTGCTACGAGCCAAAAGTGTAACACATCTAAGGAGTGGCGTAAGACACCAAGTATGTTTGGCGGAAGTTTGATTTGGGTCATTTAAAGAAATTTGAGCAATGTCCTTCCGTCTGTCTCTGTGTCTGCTGACTGGTGCGCACGATAACTCTCAAATGGATTTTCCGACTGACTTCAATTTGGGTACGCGATAATATTTTTCTCTATCTCCGGCTAAGTTCGAAGATGGGCCATGTTGCTCCAATCCTTCTAGTACCTACCCCACAAAAGTTTAACATTTAGTGAAATGTTGATTCTTTAATAACTTATATACTACTTACTCGAATTTTCTGAAATTCTACATATAATATTAGTATATTATTCGCTAACACCTCAAGAAAAATTGGCGAAGTTGCCACGCCATTATGCAAAAACAAAGAACGATCTCGATAAAAATAAAAATAAACAAAAACTATGAAAATATATAATACATATTTAAACATTTTATTTCCAAAAATATTTTCCTAGAATTCAAACATATCAAAAATGGTGATTTTCCCCGTGTCGATAACACTGCATATGAAATGGTATAACTGATCTAGGGCATTGACATTACGAATCCATAGCTTCTGAAGTGTACGAGTGAGTATACTACTTTCGAATGAATAATATATTTTTTTTAATTCCTGACATCGAATATTTTGACTAAGAGCAACTATCCCGTTATTTGTATTACAATGCGGAGATCATAATTGCTAAGAAAGAAATATGGAGCTGATCTTTCACATGGAATAACTGCAGCAAAAGTTATCTGATGACCTAATGCGTCGTAATGAATTCGCGATAGCGTTGCCTTCAAGTAATTGCAGATTTGCAAAGCACATAGCACTTAAAAATACATGCAAATTGGTGTTGATTTGGACAATACTCTACTTTCAAATGATTTAATTTATCATATTGAAAATCAACAATACCAAGAACTATCAAAATTAAACAAATTATTTGAATAGACTGCACTTTTATTCCAAAAACGTACGTATATAACTTTTAAGCTTTTTTTGTAAATCCTCGAATCCAAGAATTTTCTAACGCATTTAGTGTTTTTTTTCTTTAATTAAAATCTTATTGCTACACACGACATTTTTACACTTTCATGAATTTGCAAATTTATTACCTGTTAGAAACGTAACTCATACTCTGTTCTTTGTACGATACAAATTTTTGCAAGCTATGCATTTTTTCTCATCCTTAAAGAACACATAGGGTGCACTTTAGGGGAATGATAACATTCATTTGAAGCGGTGTATTGGGAAATTAAGCATACCAGTGGAAGTCAAGCATACCAATATAAAAAAATAAAAATTGTGTCATAATAATATAACAGTTGTATATTACATATGGATCCAAACAATTAATCTGTCTAAAATATAAATACCCTTTAACGCTCAGTTTATGTACTCACATACGAGTATATGTATCATATCTTTCAACATTCACATGTACATGTATATACATACACGCTAAAAAAAATTTCTTCTGTAGTATATTGTCTCAAACATATTCTGCTTGAAATATACATATGTTTAGGGTGCACTCCAAATATATAATATTTGACACACATAAATATTATATGCTTGGGGGAATGTTGTTCTTAACAAAACTATGTTTCCCTCCTAATATTTTTTATTTGGAACTAATATTTCCGAAACAAAGTGTTGAACCATTTTTACAGTCCACTTGTAGAAACCTCAGAATTGTACACCAAGAATAATTTGTATGTAAGTATATTAACAATGCATTTTTTCAGAAATTCAAAGTAAATTTTTTAAAAATTGTAGAATTTGATTAAAATTTAAATTGTACAATCTTGGGTAGTGATAAATCGCATTGATGGATTGACATCAAGTGATGATTATGGAATATTTAAAATAAAATATTTTTAGTTAATAACAAAAACTTTTTAATAAATAAAAATTAACGCTGTAAGACAAAAGTAAATGCTACATATGACATTTTTACACGCTGAAAAAAAATCACTTCTGTAGTATATTGTCCCAAATATATTCGGCTTGAAACATATATATGTTTAGGGTACAATCTAAACATATAATATTGGGTAGACACACAAAAAGTATATATTTGGGAAATGTTATTCTAAACAAACCATTGTTTACATCCCAATATGTTTGTATTTGGGACTATTATTTCCGAAACAAATATTTATTTGCACTTAAGAATTCAGAAAATACGCAATTGTCTTTAATTTCTTTACTAACTCAAAGTAATTTTTAAGATATTTTTATTTTTCGTGAAAATAATAAATAATAATAATTGAAATCGTATAATCTTGGATCAAAATATATTACTTGGAGGATTGACAAGAAATGAAAACTCGGAAATTTGATATTATTGATTTAAACAGAAGTTAATGCTGCGAATGGTAATACAACTACACTGAAAAAAAATTTTCATAAATTTAAAGAAATGCTCCAAAGACGTCATTAGTTTTTTAAATAAGTAAATTTTTTACTTAAAATATAGATAATTTCAATAATATTAGCTAATTTACTTAATTTTAAGTACATTTTCTTAATTTTAAGTACAAAATGTACTTATTAGGACGTCTTTGGTGCATTTCTTTAATTTTATGACAAATTTTTTTTCAGTGTGGGAGGTACAATTCGAAACTAAGGAAAAATTTAAACTGAAGTTCTAAAAAGTCAGCAAAGTCTTGAAAATCTTTTTTAAATAAAATATATTTGGATAAACAATAATTTTATTTGTATTTAAACACATTTTTTATTGAGAAACTTAGTTTGCAAATATATTTTGTTGTAATATATTAATATATGTGTTCCAAATATATTTTATTGATTTTCAAATAAAAGTTATTTGCTCAGAAATATATTATATTTAAAAATGTGTGTTACAAATATATTTCCTTTCGATTCAAACATATCAAAACAGGCGATTTGGCTCCGTGTATACCCTCACTTCAGTGTGACGAGGGTATATATCATTTGCTACGGACAAAAGTGTAACACATCGAAGGAGTGACCTAAGACCCCAAGTTCCGCGGAAATCCGTTTTGGGTCATTTTAAGTCGAATGAGCAATGTCCGTCCGTCTGTCTGCTGGCTGGTGCGCACGATAACTCTCGAAAGGAGTAACCGATTGACTTCAAATTTCGTATGTGGTAATATTTTTTTCTATCTCCGGCTAAGTTCGTAGATGGGCCATATTGGTTCACTCCTTCTGGTACCTCCCCCACAAAGGGTTAAAATGTTGTGAAATATTGATTCTTTAATAACTGCTATTATACGTATTCGAAATTCCACACATAGTATTAGTTTGTTAGTCGCTATCAACTCGAGGAAAATGGGTGAAATTTCCACGCCCCTTTTGGTACCTCCGACACAAATGCACCATTTTGCACTAAAAGTTAAAAGCTTATAACATTAATACCAGTGTTTAGAAATACTTGCAATTTTGTACAGTGTAATGCTTTTATAGTGCCTACAGTCCAGTGAAAAATGGGCGTTATTGCCGCGCCCCTTTTTGTACCTCCCACACAAATGCACTATTTTGCCCCAAAAGTATACTTGTTAACTATAAAGTATAATACGAAATCGAGGAAAATTCAGTAAAGTCAGTAAAGTTTAAAAAGTATTTTTTAATTACAATATATTTAGAAACAAATTTTTAACAAAAACTTGGGTTGTGTGTAATGAAATATTTTATTTGTGAAGTCAGTTCACAAATATATTTTAATTTAATACTATATTTAATATATTAATAAATGATTTCCAAACAAAATTTATTGATTTTCAAATAACATTTTTTTGTTCAAAAACATATAATATTTAAAAATTTTGGTTCCAAATATATTTTTTTCAATTCAAACATATCAAAAATGACGATTTTCTCCGTGTACATACTTACAAACTATGCTTGCAATGTTTGTACATGTGTTAGTTAAATATGAAAGGATGTGTATTCATATGATTCGCTTTAATTACACTAGGACGGGTCGGCTGCAATAAATGACTTTGGTTTCGGCATCTCCGCACGCGAAAATAAGTCGCTTCTGCAGTATATTATCCCAATCATATTCGGCTTGAAACATATATATATATGCTTAGGGTACATTCTAAACATGTACTATTGGGTACACACAAAAAGTATATATTTGGAAAAATGTTATTCTAAACAAATCTTGGTTTACATCCCAATAGAATAGAAGTTGTTACTTAAATTTATCATAAAATAATAACTTTTTATACTGATATGTAATTTGTCATTAACATTATAGAACATCATTCGATTAGTATACCCTCATTTTAGTGAAACGAGGAAACGAGTCCGTATCACTTTCTACTGGCTAAAGTGTAACACATAGAAGGAGTGACCTAAGATGTTATGGCCAAGTATGTTTGGAGGAAATCCGTTTTGGGTCTTTTTAAGTCATTTGAGCAATGTCCGTCCGTCTTTCTGGATGTATGTCTGCTGGTACGTACGACAATTCTCAACAGGAATACCCGAATGACTTAAAATTTGGTATGTGGTAATTCGTGTTTCTATCTCAGATTAAGTTCGAAGATGGGCTAAATTGGTCCTCTCCTTCTAGTACCTCCCACACAAAGGGTTGTTAAAATATTGATTCATTTATTACTTCTATACTACTTATTCGAACACCAACAAGAGGTGTTATTTTGAATCACCCGGTATTTCGGTAGCTGAGACTTTTGAAGCTTTAATTCTTTGACATTTGACAAATAGAAACTACGCCATTACTAAAAATGGAACAATATACGATTCAACAACGCATTGAAATTATTAAAATTCGAAAAATCGAAAATCATCGAAAAATCATCTTGACTGATGAAGCCCATTTCCACCTCGGTGGCTGCGTCAACAAGCAAAATTGTCGCATCTGGGGCTCGGAAAACCCAAGAGTTATTGTTGAGAAGCCTCTCCATCCTCAACGTGTGACTGTTTGGTGCGGTTTGTGGTCCGGCGGGGTCATTCTTTTCGAAAATGAGGTTGGATCAACAGTTACGGTGAATGGATTGCGTTATCGAGAGATGATTAATGATTTTTTATAGTCGGAGTTGGTTGGTATTGATCTGGACAACGTTTACTTTCAACAAGACGGCGCTACGTGCCACACAAGCAACGAAACCATTGCTCTGTTACGGAAAAGTTTCCGGACCGAGTTATTTATCGCAGAGGCGATCACAACCACTTTGCGATTTGGTTATGGAAAATTTGTTTTTTTATTATAAACGGCATACGTTCCTCTTTATTATGAAGTAAACATCCAATCATTTATCTCAAAAAATTGAATTTTTCTTTGAATACCAAAATAACACCTCTTTTTGGAAAATCCTTTAGTATTACTTTGGTAGCCGCTATCACCTTATGAAAAAGGGCGAAGTTGTCCCTCCCCTTTTGGTTCCTTTCACATAAATGGAACATTTTGCACCAAATTGTAACAGCTTTTAATACAGTTCAGTTCATACAAATACTTGAAATTTTGCACAGTGTAATGGGTTAATAGTAACTACCGTCCGGTGACCTCCCACACAAACGTACCATTTTGTACTTTGTAAGTTAAATGCTTATATCGTGAATACCATTGCATATAAATACCGAAAATTGTCGCACAGTGTAGTTTTTAAAAAAATCAAATGCGGAAATTGAAAAATGCGGCCAAAATTTAATATTGAAAAAAATGGTTAAGACAATATCCATTATTCGGTACGCAAAATACAAACAAAATATATTTATATATATTTGAACCCGCATTTAGAGTATAGTTTGCTGAAATTTTAAATGTTGAGAAGATAGAAATAAGATACTAATTGGACCAAAACACACATCAGCTTAAGGCATGCATTATGGGATATGAAATCATATATAGACGCTTGGAATTTTTATTTGTTTGCGTTGTTTAAATTAACATGGAAATCCATTCGCTGACAGATACATTTTATTTTTTACATTACGATTCTTATAACTAGAAAACATCACGAGTTGTTACTACAAAATTTTTTTTGAGTACTCGTTGAGGTGTTCTGTAATATTCTGTAAAAATTTCACTTTGTGCGCTACATCTTATTTTCAAATATAAGTGTAATTTAAAAGTAATTATTTACAACTTTTTAAAGTTTGCATCAATTTTTTTGGGTATGGTCTCATTTTATACACGTCCGATCAGTCTTTACGTTAAAAGAAAAAATATAATAATATAGCATTTTTCGATTTTTTATGGTTCTTTTATTTAAAAATTATTAAAATATTAAAAATTAAAATAAAAATAGAAATATAGAACAAATGTCTTCTCGATATGAATAAATGGTATGTCATTTGCCTTCATTCAAAATTTCATCAAAATCCAAGCATGTTTTTTTGATTTTACAGCATTTTGGCCACAATTACCCATTTTCGCCCATAGTGCGCTCGCCCAACGAAGTTATCCATCAACATTAAAAACCATCTTCGCAACAACAGCCACCCAGTAATCTCTATCATAATCTTAGACCGACTATCGTCCCTAAGTAACACCCTACGGAATGAACAGGCGGGATTTAGAGAAGGAAGATCCTGTGTCGATCACATCTCCACTTTACGCATCATCCTCGAAGAAGCCATCGAATTTAACTCCCCGACGTACATCCTATTCGTCAATTTTGAACAAGCTTTCGACAACATCCGCTGGAACGTACTCGACCGCAAAGGGGACCCCCGCAGAATTATAAACCTTATTAAGGACATGTACAGGGGTGCGGACAAAATAACCTCCACCATAATCTTACACCGACTATCGCCCCTAAATAACACCCTAAGGCTCCAGCCTGGCGGCATTTAGAGAAGGAAGATCCTGTGTCGATCACATCTCCACTTTACGCATCATCGTCGAACAAGCCATCGAATTCAACTCCCCGACGTACATACTATTCGTTGATTTTGAACATGCTTTCGACAACATCCACTGGAACAGCATCTGGAACACACTCAAACGCAAAGGGGATACCCGCAGAATTATAAACCTTATCAAGGACATGTACAGGGGTGCGGAAACCCGGATTTTACTAAAGGGCTGCGTATCCGAACCATTTCGCACTAACGTCGGAGTAAGACAAGGCAGCGTTCTTTCACCCTTACTCTTTCTCGTTGTCCTCGACAAAGTTATAACCTTCACCAACATCGAAGCACCGAATGGCATACAATGGTCGTCATTCACCAAACTTAATGACCTGGACTACGCTGATGATCTGTGTCCATTAATTCGAGCACATAGAGCAGAAGGTAAATGGTTTACATAGACATGCTCTCAAAGCTGGCCTAAAGATAAACCTCAATAATACTAAACTAATAAGAATCAACCGCAGTATTAGTTGCAACCTAACCCTTGGTAACACCTTAATCGAAGATGTCAACAGTCTTTGTTACCTAGAATGTGCTATAGCCAATGCTAAAATTGTATCAACAAAACCAGAAATCCAATGTAAACACTCAGAGAAATATAGAGATCAAATGATCTCTCGCAGAACATGAAAATCAAAGTTTTTAATAAATGTATTAAACCTGTCCTGCTTTACGGATGTGAGTCGTGAGGTCTTAAGCAAAAACGTCCATCAACAATCTGCAAATGTTCACCAACAGATGCCTACGATGAATCGTGCGATGGTTCTGGCCCAACAGAATATCAAATGCAAACCTGCATCGAAAAAAACCAAATCCACGTTCATGAAGATATCAAAGGAAGAAAATATGGTTGGATAGGACATACATTAAGGTCGACAGATACCATAACTAATCGATACCGTTTGCTCCCTAGAATAGCGGAACATCATAATCACAAAAGTGCTATACATCGCATATTTACCGACAATTTTAAGATGAGAAAGCTGTGCGCAAGATTGGTGCCGCGTTTCCTAACAATAAAACGCAGCAGCGCCGTTAAGATGTTTCAATAGAGTGTTTGGCGATGTTTCACCGCAATAAAGCCTTGTTGTTGCTTCGATTTAATGGATTAAATTCGTATTGATCATCATGCACTTTCTTCCTCAGATTTTGCTCCATCATATTATTTTCTATTTCCAAACGAGAAAAAATGGCATGACGGTATATGGCTATTTTAAGGAGCTAGACAGTTCTTCCTAAATTTGGGTATCGAAGCTATTGAATATCGGCAGGGAAAAGTGTATCGAGCTAAAAGGAGATATGTTGCGAAATATAGAAACTTTCCCAAATGTGTTGTGTTTTCTTGGTTAAGTCGAAAAACTAGAATTTTCTGCATTTGGGTGTTACAAACAAATGCACAAAACTATAATATCCTCTATCAAATACAAAGTCGATCCGAACACGAATCTCCTTTATGTGCACAAATGTGTGGGGCTGCCACACAACGACCCACCTTAGTATTCTATTATATCATTTGGTGTACAACAAAATCCAGAACAAGACTAGTTTATACATTAAACTTTCGCAGAGAAAGTTAGTAAATAATTATTTTTTTCATGAAAAAAAAACAGAGAAACTCACACTATATCTTACATGTATGTATGTCGTTCTCATTCTCTCTCTCTACCCTTCTCGTATCAGTCTTTCAATTTTCTTTTTGCTAAAGTAATGGTGATGTGCTGCTCCGGATGACTACGAAGCCATGCAGGACAGGTATAATGAATGGCACTCAACAGAGGCAAAAGGATGTTCTCTGACACAGAGTTTCTCTCCAAGTGATGAAAGTTTGTGAAAAGCTCTTACAACGATGCAAGGTGATGCTTCACATGTTGTCAAAGGACTTTTCTGATATCCTTCGCGGAGAAAGGTGCACAAAGTTCTATGGAAGGAGTGACTACTGCCACAAAAAGTGCTGACAAATGACGACAGCGCTTCGCTTTGATGTGTTAAATTTTTAATTTTTCTTCAAATCACTTGAAAGTCATAGCCATTATTTAAAACATCCTAATGGAAAATAAACCCTCGAAAGAGTATTTTACTGTTAAGAAAAAGAGTTTCCAAGGCACCGGCAGAGAGAGGCAGCACTTCAACTTGATCAAACACCCAGGTAATAATCATCATCTCCAGATCAAACACTGGCAAAATATTTACCAATGCGCGGCGAACATCACATATGTCCATTGCTGTCATCGACAACGTCGTCCTCACTGACTGACTGGCTACACTCGTCGTATCATCGTCGTATGCACTTGGCATCTGCATATGCCGACCGACGTTCAGGTAAAACCAACCGCCAATTGGGAGAAAATACCCAAATGATCTGTGTTTGCATACGCTTGTGTCTGTGTTTGTGCGGTCTGGTCTGGTCTGTTCTGTCTTACCGAGTCGACATCCGTCCATCATGATCACATCCATCATCGAGCACCAGTATCAGCATCAAGAGTACGAGCTGACGCTCGTTATGATCACAAATATTGTTATGTTTAATAACGACCAAATTTGAATTTGTGTTATTTTAGCAGACAAAGTGATAAATTTCACCTGTAAATGTTTTTTTCACTTCTGAGTCTGGGGTTTTTGGTCGTCTGTCGTTGTGTCGCAGTGTTGTTGGGAAAGACATGAATAAATGCATTTTAAGAGTTTGTCCATGATTTAGACAAGTGGAACGCTATAAAAACATTGGGAATACAATGTTGTCGGCACGACATCTAAAGAGTCCGTTTGGGCCACACACCGAGGAGTGGAAAGTGGACACGTACATACACGACAAACGTACAGACGTACATACATATGGACATACTTAGAGTTATCTGTATCTAAACTTTTTGAGAAGTAAGGATATTATTAACATAGAGTATAACAGAGTTTGTATATATCTCAGCATGTTTTTGGCGAAAAAATCTTTAAATGGTCAAAAAAAACTTTTTAAAATCCTCAGCACAAAATGACACCAATAACGAACAGATTTTGAGCTTTTTCAGACGATCAGGTTGGGAAGTATTTGTTTGTTATTCATTGATATTTCGTTCACAAATGCATATATCCCGACAAACCACACATACATTTTAAATTTCAGTCAAATAGCTCTAGAAATGCAAATTTTGCAAATAACTTGACCACTTCGCGGTGAAAATAATTCTTCAACTCAAATGACCTCAACCAGAACCAGTTGTTCAAGTTTTTGCCAATTTGCTCTTATGGTTTCGGAGATCATGGGGCATTTTCTGTCATATATTTTTTTGGAATCAGTTTTGAATTACATATAAAACCGCCAATTATAGCGAATTACACTATTTTTCTTTCTAATGAAATATTAAAAACGAGTTTTCAAAAACTAGTTAGTTACGCCCTTTCTAAGTTAGGCTAACGGATGTGGGACCTTTGTAGGCTCTGTGAACTAAACCCCAATGAAATAATTCCTAAAGAAATGAAATTAGTTCCAAAAAGAAAAGTGAAATTAATACAGAAAAAATGAAATAACTCTCCCAAAAAAAAGGAAATAAGTCCTAGATATTGGGATTTATTTAGCAACGAAATAATTCTCAAGAAAAAAATTAAATAAGCGCCAATGAAATAATTTCCAAACTATGAAATAACTCCAAATTTTTTTGCAGCACATGTTATTCTTATATAAATATACACCAGTTGAATATATACTTGAAAGTAGTCACCCAGACACATGCCATGGAATATCTGTGGTCACAAGGCATAACAGCATAACTCGAGTTATGCTCAAATTGCGTTTTTGATGCCACGATGTTCCCCATATTCGATTCCATATTGTGACAAATTTTGGTGATGATACCTTGTTTAGTTGTTCAGATACAAGGCAAGACTTATTAGCATATCTCGCTGTATCACTACATTTCATAACGTACATAACAGCATATCTCAAATTTTTTCCTTTGAAATTAAAATTGTTATTATCGGTTAAAAGAACACTTTATGCACGCTGAAAAAATCGCTTCTGTAGAATATTGTCCGAAACATATTCTGCATTAATTGTACATATGTTTAGGGTACTCTTCAAATATGTAATATTTGACACACACAAATATTATATGTTTCGGAGGATATTTGTCTAACCAATATGTTCCCATTTTAACGTTTTATTTGGAACGAATATTTCCAAAACAAAGATTTTATTTATTTATTTATATGAATTACAACACAAAGTAAATTTATATTCTAATTTTAAGGTCCAGGGAAAGGCCGGGTTACAAAGACCATATGGCTGAATTTTGCAGCGACAGACCAGAGCCTCTGGTGGGAATCGAACCCACGACCCCCAAACTCATAGGCGAGTACGCTACCAACTCGCCTACTGGGGCGCTCACAAAGATTTATTTGTATTTAAGTATTTTGGCAATGTATCAATGCCTTCAATCAAAGACAAGTTTTCAGTTTTTCAAAAGTTCAAGGTGCATTTTTCTTATACATTTTATATGCTTTTAAAATTCAATTAAATCTGAAATTCTATAATCTTTCTTATCTATAAATTGCATTGATGATATTTCTAAATTTAAAATTTTTGATGTAAAACAAAAGCTAATGCTGTTAAAGAAATTTTTAACTATAAATTTTAACACAAAATCTTGGAAAAAAACTAACTAAAATTCGAAAATCAGCTAAGTTTTAAACAAAGATTGCAAATATATTATTTTCTAATATATTCATTTATGCGTTCCAAACTTGATTTTCAAATGAAATTTATTTGTTAACAGATATATAATATATAAAAAATTCGTTTCCAAATATATTTTCTTTCAACTCAAACATATCAACAATCGCTATTTTCCCCGTGTGGCATTTACCGTTAGAAAATGGAAAATGTTGGGCATGACTATGACTGAGGTGGCTCATTTGGAAGGTCCAATTTTTGGCGACTCGTTAGAGCATAACGACTGGTATCTCGCGAATAACACGAGCAATCTTGGCTTCCAAAGCGTCAATCGTAGCTGGCTTATTCCTGAAGACCGTAGGAAAACAAAACGTGAAATTAAGTGCTCACCAAAATGATTTCTTAACTAGGTCATTGTTTCATGCACAATATGACTCGTAGCGCCGTCTTGCTAAAAGCAGAGCTCACCGAGACTACACACCCAGGAAAATAATTGGTTGGAATTCGATTATAACAATAAAAAAATAGTACTAGCAACAAAAAGTATATTGCCTACACCGTCTGTCGGTTGTACTTATATATAATTAGTTGAAACAACAAATAACATGGATACGATCAAATGAAAATGCTTGCAACTAAATCGATGGTTGTATCAATCGCATTAAGATTGTTTTTTTCATTGACACTGGGTTAGTTGTGGTAACCAATTTTAAATTTTCATTATAGTACCATATGATCGATTTCTGGTTGTGACAACCAATGTTTTATTCATGACAACAGAAATTGTATCAATAGACCAAAGATTATTATTGCAACGAATAATTGGTTACTACAACAGAAAAAATATTAATAAATAATCGTTTATTGGTTATGCCAATCATTTCCCAAGTTTAGAATAATTAAATGTATTTTGGGAAATACAACCGAAATATTGGTTGCTGTTCTTTTGCTGATTGATACATGACAAACAAAAAATAAAATTACTCGACATGAAAAAATCTTCAACATTTCGTTCAAGAACGGTATAGGTAATCAAAAATAATTTCGTGTGGATAATAAAAAATAAAAGCAACAATCATGCAATTTAAAGCACAGGGTTGAGCGATATTTGCATAAAAGTTTTGTGTTTTTTTTTCGTGTACTGATATTTGTGTCATCTCATAATAGTGATGAATTTGTGATATGGGATTTTTAATTTTGTTATGAATTGTTTGGTTTTTTGTTCAATAAATAAAATAAAAATGAATAAAAACTGTTTTCAATTAATTCTCGGTAGTATATGACTGGCAAATTGTCAGAACACCCACTTTTTAAAACAGTTGGTTGTGGCAACTACAACAGTTAATTTAAGCCACCATTTTCGTAGTTGGCGCAACAAAATATGATTGTTGTCAACATGGAAGCAGAAGTATACAACAACCAAAATATTGGTTGTCCTGATGGAATCGCATGATAGTAGACAGAACTAACAAAATACTGTTGGCATATAATTCGGTTGAGGCAACCAAACTGTATTCTGTGTGCATGGGCTTGAATTTCAGGAAGCACATAGCGATAATGGTTACCATTGACGATAACATTCTGATTTTCCTAATTTTTTAATTTCTAATTATCACCGAGCGACTCAAATTTTTTTCATGAAAATCTCTACATAACCCTGAAAGCTGAAAATAAACAGAACAAAACTGTGTATGATCTCGGTTTTTTATTTTCTGGTCGAGTTCGCGTTTAAAAGGACATAGCATTTTTTAAGGGTAAACACAAAATGTGTATCTTTTCTAAAAGTCTTGGTTATCTATATATTATTTTGGTTTTTAAAAACTGAAACTACAAATATGCAAAAATGGCATTGCAAATTGTATTCCGTTAAAAATTTTGAAATAAAAACAAGTACGAAAGTTTCAGTCTGGTAAACCGACTCACTTTGTGAGTAATATTGAATATTACACGAATTATTCAGTCAATTTGTTAACAAATACACCTATTCTTCACTGAAGAGTAGATACTTTAAATACACTGTGCCGAATTATATGATTTGGCTATTTTGTGTGGGAGGTACAATAAGGCACTATAAAAGCATTACAATGTACAAAATATCATGTATTTTTATACACTGGTATTTATATTAAAAGCTGTTAAATTTTGGTGTAAAATGGTACCTTTGTGTGGGAGGTACCAAAAGGGACGTGGCAACTTCGCCCATTTTTCCCAAGTTGATAGCGACTAATAAACTAATACTATGTGTGGAATTTCAGAAGATTCGAGTAAGTAGCATAGCAGTTATTAAAGAATCAATATTACACAACTTTTTAATAATTTGTGGGGGAGGTACTAGAAGAAGTGGACCGATATGTCCGATCTTCGAACTTAGACGGAGACAGAAAAAAATATTACCACATACCAAATTTGAAGTCAATTACTCCTTTCGAGAGTTATCGTGCGCACCAGCCAGCAGACAGACAGACAGACGGACGGACATTGCTCATTCGACTTAAAATAACCCAAAACGGATTTCCGCCAAACATACTTGGGGTCACTTCGATTTGTTACACTTTTGTCCGTAGCAAATGATATATACCCACGGCACACTAAAGTGAGGGTATAAATATATATATTTATTTAGTGAGGGTATACGAGGTATGTTCAAAAAATATCGCGAAATTTTAATTTCCGCGGGCTACGTGTATTTGATTTTTGATATTTTTGTAGCGTTATGTTTGTACTCATGTCCCTTACTTATGCTGACAAGGTCGGCCATTTTGAATGTTTAGTTAATTTTTGACAGCTGTTGTGCTTCGATGTGTTTTAACTTGTCTTCGATTTTTATCTATTTCCGAAAATGGATCAAAGAATCTGCATCAAATTTTGTGTGAAAAACAAAATAAAGTGCGCTGACGCATTCCGAATGTCGACTACGGCATATGGTGAAGCTACCGTGGACCAAAGCAACGTTTATCGGTGGTACAAAATGTTGTTAGAGGGCCGAGAAGATGCGAAGGACGAACAGCGTGCCGGACGCCCGAGCACGTCAACAACAGACGAAAACATCGATAAAGTGAATAAAATAATATTGGTCACGACCCAAATATGCTCCAAACGGTCATAACTAGTTAAATTCTTAAAAAATTTCATGTTTTTTTAAACGCGAATGAATTCGACCAGAAAATAAATAAACTGAGTACACAGTTTTGTTTTGTTTCTACACCATTTTCAAATGAAGTTCAGAAAAAATATACATATTTAAATTCAGAACTCGTCAATTGAAATTCAGAAATTCCATTTGAAATTCAGAACTCGTCACTTGAAATTCTTCAGAATATCCATTTGTAATTCAGAATTCGTCAGTTGAAATGCAGAACTCGACATTTGAAATTCAGAATTTCTAATTTAAAATTCAGAGTTTTTCATTCGAAAATCTGATACTACAAATATTTGAAAAGAAGAACATATTAATTTAACATTTTGAAATGGATTTGACTGAAATGAATAACGATTTTCAAATTTAACCTGACTCGAGAAAGAGCTCATCCAATCATCCGCTTTAAGATCCATTGTCAAAGACTGTACCAAATGGGACAGTCTTTGAACAAATGGCTCTTTGTTCATTCAAAAATTATTTTTGTTCACATAGAAGCTGGTTTTACATGCACCACTAAAATCTCAATCCACGACCAGCCATGCTTTTTCTGGCTTAAGATCTGTTGGCACAAGGCATAACAGCATATGTGTGTTTTTGCAAGTTTTCAGGAGAGCATTTTAAAGGTTTGAATCGATATAGCAAACATATTTCTGTGGTCACAAGGCATAACAGCATAACTCGAGTTATGCTCAAATTGCGTTTTTGATGCCACGATGTTCCCCATATTCGATTACTTGCAAAAACACACATATGCTGTTATGCCTTGTGACCACAGATTTATAAACTTATTTTGAATTTTACGCCTGTAATTTCTCAGGACTTGGAAGTGAAATGAATTAATACGAACACATTTATATAATTATTATAATTATAAATGTAATAGGCTAAAAACTGTTTTATACTGTTATTCCCTTTTTAAATAAATTAAGTTACAAAACACATAACTCGAGTTGTGTCGTTCTGACAAAATTAATTTTATTATATATTGTAGAATATATCGACTTATGCTGATAAATCAAAGGATGATTTCGAAATTTACAACATTCAATAGTCAATATTTGATTTTGGAATAACAGCATAGTTAGAGTTATGCTTTTGTGCTATGGCTTAGTTCAATTTGGAGTAATAACACAACTCAGATATGCTGTTACGACTTCATACAATTTACATCTTCAATAGTTCAAAGATAACTGGGGAATAAAAACACAAGTACAGTTTTCCAAGGAAAAAATGTGAGATATGCTGTTATGTACGTTATGAAATGTAGTGACACAGCGAGATGTGCTAATAAGTCTTGCCTTATATCTAAACAACTAAACAAGGTATCATCACCAAAATTTGTCACAATATGTAATCGAATATGGGGAACATCGTGGCATCAAAAACGCAATTTGAGCATAACTCAAGTTATTATATTATGCCTTGTGACCACAGAGATGTATGTACATGACCTCAAGCATACACACTTAATTTCACATTAAAATTTTCTGAAAATTAAATTTCAAATGAAGAATTCCGAATTTCAAATGACGAGTTCTAAATTTCAAATGAAAAATTCTGAATTTCAAATATCGAGTTCTGAATTTCAAATGGAAATTCTGAATTTCAATTGACGAATTCTGAAAATTAAATGGAAAATCTGAATTCCAAGTGCCGATTTCTGAATTTCACATGGAATTTCAATTGATATTTTTTGCATTACACTTGCAAATGGTGTAGTTAGCTTTCAGAATTATATAGACATTTTCATGACCAATAATTTGTTGTTCAATTTTATCGCACGGAGTTAGAGATATAGACTGCAAAGAAAGAATAATTTTTTTCAACGTTCTGACGTCTCCCACCCAAATACCATAAAACATTAATCACAAACCCGACTGAAACGTATGTCTGTCTGTATGGAGCGCACGATAACTCTCGAAATGAGCAACGGATTGGCTTCAAATTTGGAATGTAATTATATTTTTTTTTATCTCAGGCTATATTCGAAGATGGGACATATTGGTCCAATTTTTAAGAAGACCTTATCTTCGGAAAATAATTAAAAAATCAGACTTATTGCATTTCAATGGAAAACACTCATTGACCAAACATTTTATACTATCTAAATATATAAAATGTTTCGTAATTTGACAATCAATTGAAATGAAAGCAATTCAATTTATTTCTTTTAAATAAATTGCATGAATCTCCTGTCGATGCCATCATATGCATATGCACTTACACATGTATGTATGTACATACAAGTACGTATTTTGTAGACACATGAGTGATCATGTCAATAAGTACATTTACGTGTTTCAAACAATTTATAGATTTTTGTCATTGCTTTGGGAACGTCAGTAGGGGTTATATAAATTGCCTTGTTTCGATTTTACAATTCGTATACATGTGAAATAGATCCATCTTAATTATGGCGACTCCGATGTGACACTAAATGATTCGCAATTTGAGTCACCGATACAATTTTACTGTCCCGAAATAATTTTATAATAATTTTCAGTTTGAAATCGAAACTCTAGCTAAACCATATGAAATAAGTTATTGCATATCAGGAACACATTCTTTCAAGAGATTTTTCTGTGGAAAATATTATTTGGATCATATTCTTTCGAGCCTAAACTAACGTACACGTGCCTATTCCCATCATCAGGTGTGTATGAAAATACACATACCAACTTCTTCTGCTTGAGCAGAAGATTGGCAAAAAAAGAGGAAAATAACTGAAATGAATAAAGAACCACAGAAACATTGCTTTGATGCTTAAATCAACACAAAACTCTTCTCTGGAATGTAGCAATTTAATAATTGTCGTTTGTCTTATATGAAGGATTTGCCGAATCGACAACTATTGTAATTGTCAGAATTGTCTGAGTTGAGTGTGTCAGATACAGCGAACAAAGACCGGCATCAGCACAGAGATATCAACAATTTTTTAATAGTTTTAAATTACGACACAGAACGAGATAGAAGACTTTGTAATTCTGTCAACTTTTTTTTGATCGTTCCAATTGTAAATAGAATATACTTTTAATTTTGGTTGTATCCATTAGTAGCAAATATATATTGACAGACACACAAACACACATGTATCTGCATAGCCATGATTGAGATACTCACAAAAGGAGGCAGATGTGCTTTTATAAAACTGAACATACATATAAATACATCCCTATATAAATACATACATATGTACGTATGTATGAATATTTGTATGTACACACTAACTCATCGTCATCGTTTTTCAAATGACAAACGTTAGAATCAGACACAGGATACGGATACGGATAAGGGGATGTGGCGTAATCATCAAAACATACACAGCCTTACCTGAAGATAAGATATAGTTCACTATCGTCCTGCATCAGATGCGCTGTGATATGTACCTACACTGAAAAAAAAATATCATAAAATTAAAGAAATGCTCCAAAGACGTCTTTAGTCTTCAAAACAAGTACATTTTGTAATTAAAATATAGATAATTCCATTAATATTAAGTAAATTACTTAATTTTAAGTACATTTTCTTAAATTTAAGTACAAAATGTACTTATGTTGAAGACTAAGGACGTCTTTGGAGCAATTCTTTAATTTTATGACAAATTTTTTTTCAGTGTACCATGGACACCGTTGTCGTCAGCATCGACCGTCCACATTATTCGTTTTGATGACAGTTCTTATTTTGCAGAATCCAATGACAACAAAAATGTTGCAAATACTTGTTATCACTAGAGTCCTAACCAAGCGATATTCTTTGGACTAAAGCCAAAATGTCATTGCATTGCACTTTTCCACATTTGCTAGGAACAAGATCCGAATACTTACGGATAAAAAATACTAGTACATTATTTCAGACAAGTTTACAAATATAACATAGAAAAAAATCTGACTAATACAAAATGTGAAATTACAAAATTCACGGTCATTTTTGAACACATCTCATTTACATAACACTCATTTCGTGCAAAAGTGTCACATCTCCACTAGGGATGTAACGAAAGTGGCTTTAGCGAAAGCGAATATTGAAATATATTTCTTGCTAATGCGGATGCGAAAGCGAATAGTTAAATATGCATTTTTGCGAAAGCGAATCCGAAAACGAATAATATTTCTTTATGTTTTGGCGAATTCGAAGCGAATATTCAAAAATTGATTTACGAATGCGAACAATTTAGATTTATTCCAACATTCTGTCATTTAAATGCAATGTATGTATTGTAGTTGGGCAATTCCAAAGCAAATGTACCAAAAATACACATTTTAAAAATTACCGTTTTTATTGTAATAAAATTTGGCACTATAATTCATCAAGGGTGTATGGATTAGAAGTTACCTTAGTCCAACTGTTGAATCTAAAATTTTTTGTATATAAAAATATACAAAAACATTTATGTATAATATTGACACAATAAAATTGGTAATCTTTTGGGTCCATTAGGAATCCATTTCAAGTTTTTCATGGTTCATAGTAGTCTGAGTGACCCTTTAGTACCAACAAAATTAAGGAACTGAATTGATACTTTTCCAGGATATTCAAGTATTACGGATGTTTTCTATATTTTGACCTCCTGTTACCACAAGGACAAACCTATTTTATTCAACTGTTTTAAAGGGAAGTATCAAAGGTTTTAATTGGTATTAAAAACATCAAAATGTGTGAAGCGGAAGCGAATACTGAAATATATTTTTGCGAAAGCGAATATTTCAAAATAGTTTTTACGAATGCGGAAGCGAATGTTTAAAATGATGTGAATAATTCGCATATGCGAATGCGAATATTCGTTACATCCCTGATCTCTACATACGCTGTGCATATGCATCTGGTGATAGTCTACGTGATTGGTCCAAATTTTGAAATTAATATATCTTGCACAAATTTTTAGCGAGAGTGCTGTAATTCTGTGTATATGTATCTGGTGGTAGTCTACGTGATGGGTTAAAAAATGGGCGGGATCGGGACAATGGGCGTGGCCCCGCCCATATAAGTCAAATTTTGAAATTGAGATATCTTGCACAATTTGTTAGAGAGTGCTGTATCTGGTGGTAGTCTACGTATTGGTCCAAAAATGGGCGGGGTCAGACTAATGGGCGTGGTCCCGCCCATATAAGCCAAATTTTGAAATTGAGATATCTTGCACAATTTGTTAGAGAGAGTGCTCTAATGTTGTGCATATGTATCTGGTGGTAGTCTACGTGATTGGTCCAAAAAATGGGAGGAATCGGATCAATGGGCCTGGCCTCGCCCATATAGGCAACCTTTTGAAATTGAGGTATCTTACACAATCTGTTTGCGAGAGTGCAGTGATTTTGTGTATATGTGTCTGGTGGAAGAATACGTTATTGGTCTAAAAATGAGCGGGATTAGACCAAAGGGCGTGGCCCCGCCCATATAACCCAAATTTGAGCTATCTTGCACGATTTAGTAATGATAGTACGGTAATTTTGTTTATATGTATCTGGTGGTAGTCTACGTGATTGTTCCAAAAATAGCTGGGATCGGACCAATGGGCGTGACCCCGCCCATATAAGCTACATTTTGAAATTGAGATATCTTGCACACTTTGTTATCTAGAGTGCTGTAATTTTGTGCATATGTATCTGGTGGTAGTCTACGTCATTAGTCTAAAACGAGATATCTTGCACAATTTGTTTGCGAGAGAGCTGATATTTTGTGTATATATATCTGGGTCGAACCAATGGGCGTGGCTCGCTTAAGGCAAATTTTAAAATCGCGATATCTTGCACAATTTGTTAGCGGGAGAGCTGTCATTTTTGGCGATCTACGTGATTGGTCCAAAACTGAGCGGGATCGGACAATTGGGCGTGGCCCGCCCATATAAACCAAATTTTGGAAGTGGAGAGCTGGAATTTTGTGTATATGTATCTGTTGGCATTCTACGTGATTGGCCCAAAAAGTATCCAGATCCAAATTTTGAAACTGAGATATCTTTCACAATTTGTTAGCGAGAAAGGTGTAATTTTGTGTATACATATCTGGTGGAAAAGTGCCGCCCATATAAGCCAAAATTTGAAAATAATATATCTTGAACAATTTGTTAGCGAGACTGCTGTAATTTTGTGTATATGTAGTTGACGGCAGTCTACGTGATTTGTCAAAAATGGACGGGATCGGAAATCTGTAATCTGGGGCAACGAAGTGGACCGGGTCCCGCTAGTATACTTATATATATTAAAATATATCTGCGAACTAACTTTCAAAATCAAAATATTTGTTTACTCACAAACTGTTACTGATAAAGTTACTGTAAACGCTAAACAAAGAGACATGAATTACAATCGCTGTACATAAATATTAACAAAGTGAAAAATAATTACATTTATTAGAAAACAAAACAAAGTAAACGATCCTGCTTCTCTCGAAAGTTAATGTCAACTAATTTTATTTTTGAGTATTGTATTTCTGTATATGGGAGCACACTTGTCAGTGTCTGTTTTATAATTTAATCTTCCCTCAGTATGGACGTCCGTGATGTAAAGCATTTCCATCGTGTATCTTCTATGATACAGTCTCTCTTCTGCTAGTAAGTCGACATGGGCGGCTTGTGCAGTTTTTTGCTTCAATGGTTTGTCAATTGCTTTTTGGTCTGATTTATGCGACAAAAGTCGTGTCTTTAGTTTTGTTCCTGTAGTGCCAACATATACGTACTTTATTGCATAAGTTGGACTTGTCCCCATTGGATCTTTCAAGACGAGCCGAATCCAAAAAAATCTGTTCGTGGAAGAAGCACATCGAATCAAATGATCGCGATTTTTTCGATATAACCGGTCATGTGGCCAAAGTTCCTTTAGTGGAACGTAGGACGGTAAATTCTGAGTGGTACACAACCATATGTTGTTGATGTCGAATTTATTGGTCATCCGCCTTACGGCCCAATGACTACTTCGTATTCCCTCACATCAAGAAATAACTGCGTAATCAACGTTTTTGACGCCCGAAGCCGCTGTTGAAGTGTTCAGGAACCATGTTTTGGAGGTGTCTCAATCGGAGGGGAAAAAGTGCTTCGAAAATTGGCTGAGCGCATGCAAAACTGAATTGATTTTCACGGAGAATATTTTGAAAAACAATAAAACCATTTCGAACGATAAATGGTTGTTTTTATACCCTACACCACTCTGTGGTACAGGGTATTATAACTTTGTGCATTTCTGTGTAACACCCAAAAGTAGAAGAAATAGAGAGCGCCCCAGTAGGTGAGTTGGTAGCGTACTCGCCTATGAGTTTGGGGGTCGTGGGTTCGATTCCCACCAGAGGCTCTGGTCTGTCGCTGCAAAAAATTCAGCCATATGGTCTTTGTAACCCGGCCTTTCCCTGGACCTTATAATTAGAATATAAATGTACTTTGTATTGTAATTCATATAAATAAATAAATAAATAAATAAAAAAGAAGAAATAGACCCATCGTTTGTTATACCGATCGACTTAGAATCACTTTCTGAGTTGATTTAGCTATGTCCGTCTGTCTGTCTTTGCATGTATTCTTGTAATCAAAGTACAGGTCGCACTTACTTCCGATGATTAAAATTTTCCTGAAAGATGTTTCTCAATTTAGGAACGAATGTTGCTTAATTTATCGATTCAGAATTAGATAATATGTTCCTACCCATTTACCAATTATTCCAAATTATTATCGCAATGACCCTTATCGCATTTTTAGGGAGGTGTAGGGTATTATATAGTCGGCCGGCCCGATTTTCCGCCTTTCCTTGCTTGTTTTTTTGTATTGCTGTGCCCGAAATATATGGAATGGAAGGACATTTATTTGTATATTCTGATCAAAAGAATCTAAAATAATGAGTCAAGAGCGAAAAATGGAGGCATGGAACAGAAAAATCAAAATTATTTCACGGAAATCCGAGTTTGATCGATCTACCCTATAAATATCTCGAAAACTAGGGGAGATAGAACAAAAATGATTGCAGATTCAGAACGAACGAGCTTGAAACCCGACATGTAACTCAAAAAACACAAAAATTACCTATGGACCAAAATAGCTCTTAGTCTACGATATTTTATTTAAAAAGTGTTTTCTTAACGTTTCTTTTTATCGAATTTTGACTTCAAATTTTTCATTGATTTTGATTTGCACTTCGAAAAATGACGATCTTTTAAGTGAGTAAAATCTACACGCTGAAAAAAAATCGCTTCTGTAGTATATTGTCCCAAACATCTTAGGCTTGAAACATATACATCATTAGGGTACACTCTAAACATGTAATATATGGTACACACAAAAATTATATATTTGGAAAGATGTTGTTCTAAACAAATCCTTGTTTATATCCCTATATGTGTTTATTTTGGACTATTTTTTTCCGAAACAAATATTTATTTGCATTTAAGTATTCAGAAAATACCTAAATTGTGGTAAATGTTTCAGTAATTCAAAGTTAATTTTTTAGACATTTTTCATACATATTTTAGACATTTTTCAAACATAATTGCAATCATATAATCCTGGATCGAAATATATTACTTGGAGGATGGACAACTGATGATGGCTTCGAATACTCAGAAATTTTAAATGATTGATTTAAATCATAAGTTAATGCTGCATTTGGTATTATAACTGGGAGGTTCAATTCAAAACCAAATATAAATTAAAACTGACATTCGAAAAATTCAATAAAATTTCGAAAATCTTTTATAAATAAAATATATTTTGAGAAATTCCTAACAAATAATTTTATTTCTATTCAAATACATAATTTATTTGAGAAATTTAGTTTGCAAATATTATATGTTGTAACATATTAATATACGAGTTCCAAATATATTTTATTGATTTTCAAATAAAATTTATTTGCTCAGAAATATATAATATTTAAAAAATTGTGTTCCAAATATATTTTTTTCGATTCAAACATAGCAAAAAAGTCGATTTTGTCCCGTGTATTCTTCAGTTTAGTTCACGTTTTTTTTACTCATTGTTAGTTAAATTTTCCTCAAAACTAAGACATTTTACTTGCAATGAGTAACTTAAACTAAATTCAAAGATAAGACAAGTTGGCCCCATCACAAATACGGAATATTTCATTTGCATACTTAAAAATCCATCGACCAAGTAAAAATGTCCTATTATCTGATTTTCCGAATGATGAAGGGCCAATGTAAGCGGAATGCGGCGCAGCGTGTCAGAAAGTTTAAATTTTTTCAACTTCTCCGCCCCGCCGCTTGATTCGGCATTACCACATTCAATTATTCTCAATCTGACACAATTTATTATTCTTTAGTTATTGATTGATTATTGTTTTTTTTTCCGGGCAATGCTGAAATCGCACCGTGCCGCATGTCGCGTACATTGGCCCTTCACCATAAATTCTAGTTGATGTTTTTCTGAAATTTATTTAATTGTTTTAAAATAATACCTGAATTTTTGTTAATTATAAAGAAATTTTACAAAATTTCAAAAAAAAATACTTTTAATTGCTGAAAAACGTAAAACAATTATATCGATATTTTTAATTCTTTAAAATAAATCTTTGTTTGAGGGGAAAAATGTTGTATTTGTGTGTGTCAATTTTAGTGTACCCAATATATATATATATACATGGCATTTCTCCAATGTCGAATGCTACATGATTAGCACTATAATTGGTGCTAAGGTTAATTTTGGCCAATTGTTCGTTTTCAAGATAATTACAAAAAACCAAGCCATTCGCATGCGACAAAAAAATTAGAAGTCGGTTTCAAATCAAACCAATCAAACATTTCAGCGAAACCTGATGGAATATTTTAATGCGACTAATTTTGAAATGTCATGGATTCATGTATCTTAATAATGTTTTTTATTTTATTCAAAAATATTAAGTAGTTTATTTTTATTTAATTTTAATCACATTTGCACGCGACATTTTATTCCATCGTTTAATATAAATCAGGATTTAAAAGAGAGACCATTACTCGGAACATAACATGCAATACAAATGTTTAAAACAAAAATTTTGCAATTATTCGAATTTGCACTCAAATATTTTGAAATATGTTATGAATAAATGTAGTTTTTGGGAATGTTAGTTAAATTTGATATATAGATTCCCTATAAAAAACTAGCAAAACAACATACTTTTATAGACTTTCAATTTTTTGGCTGCGGTTGACATCTCGTTGGAAATCCCCATATACATATGTTTCCACAGAATTTTGTATGCTTCCTGGTCCTTGGTTTCGCTTGCATTTCGCAGCATTCGGGAGTATCATCTGATTAATTTGTTCGAATCGAAGAACCTTTGGATCTAATTGTCAGTAAATGAAGTCCAGTCCGTGAGAGTGTATTGGGCTGTGTTTGTGTGAGTTTGTCTGGGCGAGTGTGGCTCGATTATGAGTAACAAATAATTTTCGGCCATGTTTGTTTACTTTGCTCCGCCTTATATTGTGTTCGTTATGTTGTCTCGTGTCGGATGCTATGGTTGAATCAACGCACATCGCCGTTATCAGTGACGAACACCATTAGGGATGATGTAGTTTGGCATTTCGTACTTCAATCCACTTAAAAAGTACCTATATAATCATTTGGTATTTTATTCCATATACGAACCATTATTGTATGTAAAGACAAAGAAAAAATTGATTTAAATACACGGATGAAAATATCAGCGTTTAATATGTTTGGATCGAAATGCATTACACGGGGAAATCGTCGTATTTGATACGTTTGTATCGAAATAAAGTACTAGGGGATAGTCGTCGGATTTTATGTTCGAATTAAAATAAAAATTATTTATAAATATGTATTTAATTTTTAAATATTATATATTTTTGAATAAATAAATTTTATTTCAATATAAAGAAATCTCTCATACGGAATATGGTACCAATGATGGTTGCGGAGATATCGCCTCTTTCCATTAATACGACTCGTTTAATTACGTTATTTTCTTTCCAACATGTTGGCAAGGCAAACACTCAGCAGCAAGAGACTTGCATTTGATGGCACATCTACCCTGGCATGGCGGAATTGTTTGACCAAATTAAGATTATCAAGCGCAGACTGCGGATGTGCATGGGCGAATCAGGCAAGCTCGAGTAGAAATTCTTCTAATGTACTGGTATTAAAGTTAAAATCTGTTAACTTTTGGTACAAAATGGTCCTTTTATGTGGGAGGTACTAAAAGGGGCGTGCCAATAACGTCCACTTCTCTGTGGACTCTAGGTACTATAAAAGCATTACAGTGCACAAAATTTCAAGTACTTGTATTCACTGGTATTAAAGGTATAAGCTGTTAACTTTTGTTGTAAAATAGTCCATTTGTTCGGGAGGTACCAAAAGGGGCGTGCCAATTATGGCCACTTTTCTCTAGACTCTAGGTACTATAAAAGCATTACACTGTATGAAAATTCATGTATTTGTATGCACTGGTATTAAAGATAAAAACTTTTAACTATTGGTACAAAAAGGTCCATTTGTGTAAGAGGTACCAAAAGGGGAGTGCCAATAGCGCCCATTTTTCTCTGGACTCTAGGTACTATAAAAGCATTATACTGTACAAAATTTCAAGTATTTATATGTATTGGTATTAAATATATAAGCAGTTAACTTTTGGTGCAAAATGGCCCATTTGTGTGGGAGGTACCAAAAAGGGAGTGACCACTTCGCCCATTTTCCTCGACGTGTTATCGACTAATAAACTAATACTATGTGTGAAATTTCAGAATATTCGAGTAAGTGGTATAGAAGGTATTAAAGAATCAATATTTCACTAAAAGTTAACCCTTTGTGGGGGAGGTACTAGAAGGAGTGGACCAATATGGCCCATCTTCAAACTTAACCGGAGATAGAGAAAACTATTACTGCATACTAAATTTTATGTCAATCGGTTACTCCTTTCGAGAGTTATCGTGCGCACCAGCCAGCAGACATACAGACGGACGAACATTGCTCAAATGACTCAAAATGGTCTAAAACGAATATCCGCCGAATATACTTGGGGTCTTAAGTCACTCCTTCGATGTGTTACACTTTTGGCTCGTAGCAAATGATATATACCCCCCTCTCTAAGGTGAGAGGATAAAAATAACTAACTAATTAGTGCATTAAAATATTCCTTTAGGTTTCGATGAAATCAGTGTTTGATTTTTTGAAAACGAGCAATTGGCCAAAATCAACCTTAGCACCAATTATAGTAATAATCAAGAACTATAAGTTTCGCCGGGTCAGAAAAAATGAAAGCTTGTTTGTTTAGTGAATATCCTCAAAATATTTCGGCTATATCTTGAGCCGCCAGTGAGTTAGAGTGATATTACATAACCTCTAAAATGCACGTTTTTCTTGAAAATATCGGACACGTTGTCCTGAATGCCGACATTTTTCCTGTGGCAGCTAGAACTCGCTATTCTGCTTAAAACAGTTCTAATATTGTGATTCTCGCACTATTAGAACAGTATATCATTTATATATTTATATATTGTTGATTATTGGCTAGGTATGTTTACACATTTCTAAGCTGTTCATTATGCATACAGTTTAATGTGGTCGGGGGATTGTGGACGTCCCTATTACACATTTTGAAAAATAATTGTTAAGGTATGTCCACAACCCACTGACCACAGATTCTTTCATGCAAAATCACGCCCTAAAATCGTGAATATCTTCCGTTCACCAGCGCGAGAATCACAATATTAGCACTGTTTTAAGCAGAATAGCGAGCTCATGCACATATTAAAAGTGTCACGCTTTAGTTCAGGGTGTCCGATATTCGCAAGAAAAACATGCATTTTAGAGGTTATGTAATACAGCTCTAACTCACTGGCGCCTCAAGGTATAGACAAATTATTTTGGGTATACTCACTAACAAAATAAACTGTCATTTGAGATGCGGCCTAATATATATTGTGTGCCGTCCATGAACTAGTACGTTATCACATAAACTTTAAACATCATATTTATACCCTAACTTTAGTGTGACGAGGGTATATATCAGTTGCTACGAAAAAAATTGTAACACATCGAAGGAGTGACCTAAGACCCCAAGTATGTTCGGCGGAAATCCGTTTTGGGCCATTTTAAGTCGCATGAGCAATGTACGTCCGTAGGTCTGTCTGTCTGCTGGCTAGTGCGCACGATAACTCTCGAAAGGATTAACCGATTGACTTCAAATTTAGTACATGGTAATATTTTTTTCAATCTCCGGCTAAGTTCGAAGATGGGCCATATTGTTCCACTCCTTCTAGTACATCCCCCACAAAGGGTTAACATGTTGTAAAATATTGAATCTTTAGTAACTGCTGTACTACTTATTCGAATCTTCTGAAATTCCACACATAGTATTAGTTTATTAGTCGCTATCAACTCGAGAAAAATGGGTGAAGTTGCCACGCCTCAAATACACCATTTTGCACCAAAAGCTTATAACATTAAAGCTAGTGTATAAAAATACTTGGAATTTTGTACAGTGTAAAGCTTTTATAGTGCCTACAGTCCAGTGAAAAATGGGCGTTATTTCCACACCCCTTTTTGTACCTCCCACACAACAATGTCATGGATTTTAAGATCTCGCGATTCCAGTTCTAACGATATTGTGCTTATAACAGTACTATATTTGTACTTTTGGATCCAATATAAAGGAAATTGTTCAAGGTGTTAATGTTTGTAAATCTTTGAATGTACTCGTATTTATATGTTTGGTGTTTGTGGCCATATTTATTATTGTAGTTCTTTTTAACTCCTTTATTTGTTATAGAATTTACCAAACTAGACACTGTTTTATTTGCAAAGGTCAATGCTAAATTTTTACTGGAACATTTTTTTGTACCACGACCTCATTTCTCATCACTAATTCAGTTGACCAACCCTGGCTTCTACCACAGCAGAAGAGCGCTATGTATGGATGTGTATCTTGTGTCTCATCTCAATAGTTCAACCATTCTCATCTTGGGCCTAAACTGTGAGTACGTGTACGTGTACATGTGTTTGTGTATTGCGTACGGAATACGTAGATGTGTGAATGAATGTTCATCTGGTTTTATTTATGGCTGAGGGCTGGTACTAGCAGACGGTTACCGGTGCTGCTTGTGCACATTAAGTTAATGATGATTATTTGTGTGATAATGGCGTTTTTTGCCATATGATGATGGATGGGGATGGTTCGGTTGTGTCGTGCCTTCTCTCTTTATCTCATTCATTAGAATACCACGAGCGACAACCACACGAACAAAGCAGCAGCATATGATGAAGGTACGAACTTTGTTCTATATTCGTGGTACAACGAATATTGTCAGTCTGAGGCTCCAGTTGCCAGTTGCTCTCCTCGAAGCGGTTCAGTTTTCGCCAAATCTTAACAACGCGAAAGAAAGGGGGACACCGAACGCATTCACCACACTTCGCGACAACTTTAATTTACAATTTGTTGGAGAGGATGAATTAGGAAATACTTTCATGGATATACATTGTGGCGCTTCTAGAAGGAGGTTTGGTATTTACTTAAATATAAATTGCATTAAATCGCTCACTGAAACCAGCAACACTTATCGTCTCAGCCAATAAACATACGAGGGAAGTATGACGCAAGCGGTCAAAAGAATATGTAGTGATTACCTGGGTAACAATGCATGGTTATCGCATGAAAGAAATGAAAATATTTATTAAATTAAAATTTAGTTCAATATTTCCCTAAAGGATTTTCTTCTAAATGACGATGAATATTTGTATGGGAAAAAATCAAAATTTCTTAATTTTAATAATAACAAATTAGTTAATAGTAGTAACCATTTCGAAAAATGTGTCTTCATTGGGTATGCATAATCCAAGATTATATTGTCCCAAACATACTCTGTTGAAGCATACATATGTTTAGGGTACACCCCAAATATATTATATTTGACACACACAAATATGTGTTATACATTTAGGAGAATGTTGTTCTAAACAAAAGCATGTTTTCATCCAAAATTGTTTTTATTTTATATTTATTATATTTCCGGAACAAAGATTAATTTGTATTTAATCATTTTGGAAATGTAAAGGCTGCGCCATTTAAAATTTTTAAATTTGAACTACTGATTACTTTGACTTGTGATTTGAGCCCTTTGGATTATTTTCTGTGGAAATATGAAATATTGAAATATGAAGTCATTTTGACTGCCATTGAAAAGATTCGACCCGAATAGCTCTTGTTGAAAACCCTGTATATTAATATTAACGCGTTCCAAATAATTGTTCTTGATTTTCAAATAAAATATATTTTATTCAAAATTAAATATATTTTCTTGTTATTCAAACATATCAAAAACGGATATTTCGGCGCATATATGTTTATAGTTATTTACCAAACTTACTGATACAATTTTTTTACAAATTCTCTTTTTTTTGATATTTAACGTTTAAAATAATGTAGCCGCATTAAATTTTTTGAGTCTTAAATTGTGCATGCGATTTTTTTTACCAAGTATCAATTTGCCGAATATTTTAGTTTTATTTTAGATATGGTTAACATTCACAAATTATAAAACTTGTAACCTAAACTTATATATGTTTCAAGCCGAATATGTTTCCGACAATATTCTACAGAAGTGATTTTTTTTCAACATGTAAAGACTGAGCATGGCCAAAAATAAATGACATGTGGTTAAAGAACAACATCTTCCCCCTTTGAGACTGTGATCGTATCTTTTCTCAGAAAAACATTATAGAAGTACGCGAGAAAAATCTCCATTTTTTATAAGTTTGAATTACATTTATAAATATTATTTATTTTTGAATAAATACATTTTATTTCAAAATCAAGAAATTTTGTTTGGAAAGCGTATATTGATATATTTCAACAAAATGTATTTGCAATAAAATATATGTTTACCCACAAACAAAGTTATTGTTAAAGAATTTCTCCAATTATTTTTTATTTATAAACAGTTTCTTAACTTTGCTGACTTTTTCAAATCTTAGTTTAAACTTTCATAGATTTCGTGTTATTGTTTACAGTTAAAAATATAATAGGTATTATTAGCTTTTGGTTTACAGCACTAATTTTTAATTTATAAATATTCCAACTTACAGTATATTGTCCCAAACATATTCTGCCTGAAATATACAAATGTTTAGGGTACATCCTAAATATATTATATGTGGCACATACAAAAATTATATATTTAGGAAGATGTTGTTCTAAACAAATCTTTGTTTCCATCCTAAAATTTGTTTTGTTATGCATTGTACTCTCGTGTACTGAAATTTGTGTCAAATATTTCCACATCTCACAATAGTGATGAATTTGTAATATGAGATTTTTCATTTTGTTGTGAATTGTTTAGTTTTTTGTTCAATGAATAAAATAAAAATTAATGAAAACTGTTTTTAATTAATTGTCGGTAGTAATGACTGACAAATTATCATAACAACCAATTTTTAAAAACATTGACCAAATATGATTGTTGTCAACATGGAAGCAAAAGTATACCACAACCAAAATGTTGGATGTCCTGATGGAATTTCATGATAGTAGACAGAACTACCACAATTCGGTTGAGGCAACCAAACTGTTTTCTGTGTGTATCAATACCTTAATTTTAATACAAGTTTTATATTTTTCAGTAATCAATGGTGATTTTTTTAGGAAATTTTAAATGTTCGTAAAATTCCTTTATAATTGAAATCGTATAATATTTGCAATTGTTGCCAGCTGGATGGGTTGGCAACCAATTAGTATTAAAAACAAAAGTTATTGCTGCTTACGTCATTTTAAATTGTAATGTATAACTCGAAATTAACGAAAAATTAAAATTAAATTCGACAATATGCATCATTTTGAAGACTTTTTTAAACAAAATATATTTGGATAAATTTTCAAACATAAATTTTATTTGTATGTAAATTATTTAGTTAAAATGTATATAATTTATTTGCAAATATATGTTGTTGTAATATATTAATATATGCGTTCCTAATAAATGTTATTGATTTTCAAAAAAAAATTATTTGCTCAGAAATATATAATATTTAAACTTTTTTGTTCCAAATATATTTTCTTTCTACTCAAACATATCAAAACGTGTAAAAATGCTTTGCAAAAAAAATTTACTGCTACTCGAGTCATTTTAAATTATAAGGTATAACTCGAAATCAATGAAAAATTAAGAATTAAATTCGCAAAATCTGTAATGTTTAGAAAATATATTTGAACAAATTCCTTAAAATTAATTTTATTTGTTTAGTGTGCATATATATTTTGTTGTAATATATTAATAAAAAAAGTATATGCTCAGAAATATATAATATTGAAAAAAAATTGTTTCAGATATATTTTCTTTCGATTCATATCAAAAAAAGGCAGTTTTCCCCCTCTAGAAATAATGTTCATTTTTCGAAAATTTTGTATCTAAGAATACGCGATTAAAGTCTTTGCTGCCAATTTATGCAGTGTACCAAGAGAACTCTAGTGAAATATTATGGTGTTTAAAAAGCGAAAATAATAAGCAAAGTAGTGCCTCCCGACATCTTTTGGAAATATTCAATGAATATTCAGGCTCTATAATACCCTAAGAAAAAAATCGCTTCTGTACTATATTTTCTGGAAACATATTATATTTGGGAAAAATTACTTTTTTCCTCTAGGTAGGAAAACAAATTCTGTATCCGATTTAAATATTTCCCCGTTTTTAAAGATAATTTGCACCAAAACTCCGAAAAAATAACATTGATAAGAGAGATATTCAAATTTTGTTTCCGGTATGTAAATAAAAATATGTGCACCAAAGTATATTTTATTTAAATTTTGATCCCAAAAATATTTAGTTTCCTGTTTTTTTCTCCGTGTACGTATGTACGTCTTTATTGTTTATAGCACTACATATTTCTGAAAGGACACATATGATACTCAAATTTTTGATACCGCCACTACCGACGACGGCAATAAAACGCCTATCTGAATACATCGTTGTTTACGTAAAGCTTCTGTCTATACATGTTAAAAATTGCTTTATAGCTCCTAGATTTATTATTACTGACCAAAAAGCACAACACATTGTTAATATAATTTCCCCCTAAAGGGCTTGTCTTAAAACTAACTAGCCATAGCTAAACAAAATTCAGCTAGACCAGGTTTTTAAAATGTCTGACAGCAAAAGTGATCCAAACGAGTGATTACTTCCCTCCAGCAGGTGTGTCCATTCGAAGGGAGTTCCTCGAATTTTTCCATCAATCTCAGATCCTCATCAAAAACAAGTAAAGACGAATCAAGTTTGGCCATGCCGAATCTTATATACCCTCGACCATGGATCGCATGGGAATGGTGTCGTGAACAAATAAACTCATTGGACCAAATTACAGCCCAATTCGTTGAAATTTGAGGTTTTTGTGGTGTTACGAAGCCATATCTGTAGGGACCTTTGTATTGTGCCTGTATCAAAACATGGAAATATGACTACCGTTGTTCGTGTGAAGGATTCCGGGTATAAATAAACGCCAGTTACCAATTTTCAGTCCTATCAGCTGACATTTGTGGTCACCATGTGATCAAATCTGGGAGAGGTTATGGGGGGCTATATAAAAAATGGACCGATATTTCCCATTTTCAATCACAAGCTACGTACAATAAGTATCTGTACCAAATGTCAGTCATTTAGCTCAATTATTATATATACAACGGATGGACGGACGCACATGTCTAAATAGTCTTAGTATTTTACGATGATTTAGAATATATGTATATATCTATCTTAAGTAATATATATGAAAAAAAATCGCCTCTGTAGTATATTGTTCCGAACATATTCTGCTTGAAATATTTAAATATGTAGGTACACTCGAAATATATTATATTTGTTACACACAAATATTATATTTTTGGGAAGATATTTTTCTAAAGAAGTATTTGTTTCTGTTCTAATATTTTTTATTTAGAACTTTTATTTGCGAAACAAATATTTATTTGTATTAATTTTAAGACAATTTTTATGTTTTGAAAGTAATTCAACGTTAATTTTTGCAGAAATTTTAAATGTTCGTAAAGTTCCATTATAATTTAAATGTTATAATCTTGCATAATTATACACTGCTTGATGGCTTGATAACAAATTATTACATGGATAAAAATAGAAATTACAAATCAGTGCTTTAAAACAAAAGTTATTGTTATCTATGACATTTTAAATTGTAAGGTAAAACTCGAAATCAATGAAAAATTAAATTCGAAAAACCTGCAACGCTTTGAAAAGCTTTTTTTAAACAAAATTTTAAGAAATTTCTAAACAATAATTTTATTTCAATATAACACATATTTTATTTGAGAAAATTAGTTTGCATATATATTTTGCTCTAGAGCGCCCCAGTAGGTGAGTTGGTAGCGTGCACGCTTGCCGCATGGTCTTTGTAACCCGGCATTTCCCTGGACCGTAAAATTAGAATATAAATTTACTTTGTATTGTAATTCATATAAATAAAATAAATATATAATTATTTGCTCTAATATATTGATATATGCGTTCCAATTAAATTTTTATCGAATTTTAAATAAAATGTTTTTGCTTAAAAATATATAATATTTAAAAACATATTTTCTTTCGAAAATGTAGCAGAAAGCTACATATATTTCGAACATGCTGCGCGACTTGCCATTTCAACGGTGGGATCATTAGAATGAACCGCAAAATAATGATTCGACTTCGCTGGACATATTTTTATACACTTTTCGGGTTTATCACAGAGTGCAAAATCGTACAAGAATTTACGTTTTTGAAATCGAAACGTTTTTAGCTTCTACAGAAAACATAAACCGAAAAATAAATTTCGTTTTAAAACGTTCACAAAATCTGAAATGCAACCCTGAAACTAAAAAACAAACAACAAAAAGAAGATTCGATCAATGAAATGTTATTTTTTTTTGAATCAAACACAAATTATTTAGGAAATTATTGTCATTTCTTTTTATTTTGATAATATTGGTATGGTTCAATTATGTATGGAACAACATGTCGGCCAAATGGACGCCGCGACTTCGACGGCACACCTCCATCCGATGGTCCAAATTTTCGATGACGCTGAGGCATAATTGAGGTCGTTTATGTGCTGAATTATCTCATCCTTTAGCTCTTGAATTGTTGCTGGCTTATCGACGTACACCTTTTCTTTCAAATAACCCCAATGAAAGAAGCCCAACGGTTTCAAATCACATGATCTTGGCGGCCAATTGACATCGCCACGACGTGAGATAACACGGCCATTGAATTTGTTGCTCAAAAGAGCCATTGCTTCGTTAGCTGTGTGGCAAGTGGCACCGTCCTGTTGAAACCACATATTGTCCACATCCATATCTTCCAATTCGGACCATAAATAGTTCGTTATCATCTCACGATAGCGAACACCATTCACAGGAACTGCCTGACCGGCCTCATTACGCAGAAGTTGACATCCCCAGCCCATAAGCCGCAGCAAACGAACTGGGCGAGCATGCACAGGTGTTTTCACATCTCCTACAGACCCGGTTTGCTGAAATTTGCGCACAATTCTCCCGATAGTGGACACATTTGGTCGATTATGCTTATCAAAAAACATCACGAAGTGCACGAAATGAATTTTGATTTGAACGCCCATTTTCGTAAAAGGCTTAAAAGACTTTAACGAGTTGCTCTATTGTGTATCTTTCCATGGTTCAAATTGAGTCAGTCTAAAATTGAGAAATGTCAAATGAAATGCAGAAAAAAACTTGACGTTTAGTTGTTGTTCACAACAAGAACATCGGCCCTTACGATTTAACCACCCCATATTTAATGGGGAAAACACAGAAACATTAAGCAAGCCAAGGTTTTGGTAATAATATTTGTTTTGGCTTTAATCTGTTTTATTTATTTTCACTACCGACAAACATAATCTGGAGTCGAACCGATACGAGTATTGTTGACGGCTGTGGCTGAAACAGCTGTTTCTGACTTCTATGCTGCCATATTTTTGATAGTGTTTTTCGGTTTCATGAAAACGTACACCGCAGTCAACAATAGCGGTTCGACTCCAAATTCTGATTGGCGGTAGTGAAAAAAAATAAAACATATTAAAGCCAAACAAATAAAATTGACCAAAAACTTGGCCGATTAATGTTTCTGCGTTTGCCCCTTTAAATTTATAACAATTATTAAATTTAACATTAAAATTACATTTTATTGATCTTTTTTAATCTTTTTTTGTTGTTTCCTTTTTTAAGTTTCAGGGTTGCATTTCCTCTTATTTTTGTTTGTCATAAGTGGCACTTATGTCTTTTTGGGGGGTTTTGCGATCACAATAAGCTGATTGAACTTATCATACCCATATGTTCTAACTCGAGAGCACAGGCGGAGGAACATTTCAGTTCCACCTTCCACAGGAAGAATGATTATATCAGCAGGTGTTACTACTAACGTTACCTATTCATCATCAGTACGTACGTTTATCTATCATAGACATGACGACCGGCTAACTTTGCGCCAATGGCTTTAGGCACTCCATTGTTAATTGGTGAACTTTTCAGGGATTCAATGGTGAGACCGCATTTCAGGGCCTTGTATTTTCTTTTTAAAGGTTTGCATATGCCACAAACCATTGCGGAACCGAAACATTTTTAAAATCTGCCAAGGCCTTTGGGGCTTTCGGCCTAGCTAGTACTTCACATATATCTGTAACCTTTCCCACACTGTTTTGTGTATGTTTGTATCTATGCGTAGTTTGCTACATGTGTAGGTGTATCCTAATTACATTTTACGAGTTGTAAAATTGTAAACTTTCTGAAAGTAAATGCTTCCTGGAAATTCGCAAGCACCGAACATCCTCGTGCATCATACGTGAGTCAGTGAGTGTGTGAGTGGTAATGCTTCAGTGTTGAACATTCAACATTGGCAACAAATGCAAACACAGGGCAAAAACTTCAATGTAGGACAGACAGAAGGCAGGATCCACTGATGGCAACTGACAACGACAAGTGACAATAGAAGCTGGTAGTTGGTGGAAGGCAGCGGGGGAATGTGCAATGCGAAGGCATTCACATTTTTAGTTTTCACATTTCGTTTGTCGGGAAGGGGAACTGCGGTCGGGAATGGGGTCGACAAGTGCGATGGAAAACAATATTAAATTATGGAAATTTTAATTTAATGAATTCTTTTGAGTCGAGATTAATTTCTTTGCGTTGTCGTTGAGTTATTTGCGTTGATATGAGTAAACATTTCAACCATATTTATATCCATAAGGAAATAGTTATCAAGAGACACAAGTTTAAAACAATTTGTCTCAGAATAATGAATTAATATCTTAATTAATTTCAGTCTCATTGCAAACAGATAACTAATTTTAAAACGAACTCTCCCATAAGAAACAAATCACTTCTGTAATGTCTATAAAATGTAATAGAAACAAATACAACAAATGGTAACGAGTTGCAATAGCTTGGTATAGCTGACTGCAGTTTCGATAGACACCACTTCAGCTTGAAATACTTATGGAAGTAGTAAATTAGGTGTAAAAAAAACTACTACTCACCAAAACCGTATTTCACTTCACCTAACTAAGTCGACACAATGAAACTCGCTTAGTCCATATTCACACTTGCATTTTTTTACGCAATTGTCTTTTGAAATTGCATTTGCGTTCCGACAACGTATTCTGTTTCGACAATTTTTTTTTTTCATCGTTAATGAATTTTAAGCCAGCAATTTCTCAGGCCTTGGAAGGGAAATGAATTAATAAGAAAACATTTATATAATTATTTTAATTATAAATGTTATAAGCCAAAAACTGTTTTATGCTGTTATTCCCTTTTTAAATAAATTAAGTTATAAAACACACAACTCGAGTTGTGTCGTTCTTACAAAATGGATTATATTATATATTGTAGAATATTTCGACTTATGCTGATAAATCAAAGGATGATTTCGAAATTTACAACATTCAGTAGTCAATATTAGATTTTGGAATAACAGCATAAGTTGAGTTATGCTTTTGTGCTACGCCTTAGATCAATTTGGAATAATAACACAACTCAGATATGCTGTTACGACTTCATTCAATTTCCATCTTCAATAGTCCCAAGATAAATGGGGAATAAAAACACAAGTATAGTTTTCAAAGGAAAAATTTGAGATATGCTGTTATGTACGTTGTGAAATGTAGTGACACAGCGAGATGTGCTAATAAGTCTTGCCTTATATCTAAACAACTAAACAAGGTATCATCACCAAAATTAATAACTCGAGTTATGTTGTTATGCCTTGCGACCACAGATATGTTGAACCGAGCACAAAACTACGAATATTAAATGAAAATGAATGTGGAAACGTCAAAAAAAAATCACCACTTTACAGCAAAAGAAACCGCATTGCAAAAAATTGCAAGTACTGACGACTTTTTCTCCCCCTTACCGACTGCGTCCCTCTCCCATAAATACTGCAATTCTGCGGGGGAAAATTGCAAGTGAGAATATGGACATACCGCACATTCTTGTTTTTTGCTTGGGATCGCTTTTGTCAAGGGCTATCCGAATACCGGATGCGCAAATAACATAACGATGGTGTAAATATTGGAGTGGGGACGACATAGGTTCTGCAGTTACATTATAATAACTGAAAATCTTCACAAAATTACAAAGAAAAAAATATTTGAAAAATAAAATCAACAAACAAAATATAATTGAAAACACATACAAATATTTTTTCTTTATAATTTGGTGAAGATTTTCAGTTATTATAATGTAACTTATGAACCTATGTCGTCCACACTCCAATATTTACACCATCGGTAGAGTACATATGGACCATTTTTTATAAAAAATTTAAGGAAAACAAATTAGATCGATTCTGAGATATCGCAATTTATATTTTTGTTTCCGCGAAAAGTGACCGAAAAAAATTTTAAAATAAAATTAGTATTTTTTATGAAAGGTACGCGGAAAATGCTTTAAGAAACTATATTTTCTAATTTCAATGTCTTATGCATCGTAGCATTGAAATGAACTTGGAAATCCCATAACAGAGGCAAAAAATTGATTATTCTGAACTTTGACCTCGCCCCCTCCAATTTTCATTTAATTTTTTTTAATATTGTGGGTCGTTATTCCCACATACTAGGGCAACATTTTCTGAGAATTTGAGAAAGATCTAATTTTTGGTCTGTGACACTTGAGAAAGACCTACCCATATATCTGTGGTCACAAGGCATAACAGCATAACTCGAGTTATGCTCAAATTGCGTTTTTGATGCCACGATGTTCCCCATATTCGATTACATATTGTGAAAAATTTTGGTGATGATACCTTGTTTAGTTGTTCAGATACAAGGCAAGACTTATTAGCATATCTCGCTGTATCACTACATTTCATAACGTACATAACAGCATATCTCAAATTTTTTCCTTTGAAAACTATACTTGTGTTTTTATTCCCCATTTATCTTGGGACTATTGAAGATGGAAATTGAATGAAGTCGTAACAGCATATCTGAGTTATGTTATTAGTCCAAGTTGAACTAAGCCCTAGCACAAAAGCATAACTCAACTTATGCTGTTATTCCAAAATCTAATATTGACTACTGAATGTTGTAAATTTCGAAATCATCCTTTGATTTATCAGCATAAGTCGATATATTCTGCAATATATAATAAAATTAATTATACCCTCACTTTAGTGTGACGAGGGTATATATCATTTGCTACGAAAAAAAGTGTAACACATCGAAGGAGTGATCTAAGACCCTAAGTATGTTCGGCGGATATTCGTTTTGGGCCATTTTAAGTCGAATGAGCAATGTCCGTCCGTCTGTCTGTCTGTCTGTCTATCTGTCTGTCTGTCTGTCTGTCTGTCTGCTGGCTGGTGCGCACGATAACTCTCGAAAGGAGTAACCGATTGACTTCAAATTTGGTACGTGGTAATATTTTTTTCTATCTCCGGCTAAGTTCGAAGATGGGCCATATTGGTCCACTCCTTCAAGTACCTCCCCCACAAAGTGTTAAAATGTTTTGAAATATTGAATCTTTAATAACTGCTATACTACTTATTCGAATCTTCTGAAATTCCACACATAGCATTAGTTTATTAGTCGCTATCAACTCGAGAAAAATGGGTCATGTTGCTACGCCCCTTTTGGTACCTCCCACACAAATGCACCATTTTGCACCAAAAGTTAACAGCTTATAACATTAATACCAGTGCATAAAAATACTTGAAATTTTGTACAGTGTAATGCTTTCATAGTGCCTACAGTCCAGTGAAAAATGGGTGTCATATTCACGCCCCTTTTGGTACCTCTTACACAAAGGTACCATTTTGCATCAAAAGATAACAGCTTATAACATTAATACCAGTGTATAAAAGCACTTGAAATTTTTTACAGTGTAATGCTTTTATAGTGTCTTTTGCACTGTGAAAAATGGGCGCTATTGCCACGCCCCTTTTTGTACCTCCCACACAAAGGTACCATTTTGCACAAAAAGTTAAGAGCTCACAGCATGAGTACCAATGCACGAAAATGCAACAACATTTTGCACATTGTAACGCTTTTGTCCCTATAGCCCTGTAAAAAATGGCCGTTATCACCACGCCCCTTTTTGTACCTCCCACACAAAATGGCCACATCATACCAAATTTAATATATCATAACGTTAATATACCAGTGCAAAAAACGCTTATAATTCGGCGCAGTGCAATGTATTTAAAGAATCTACTATTCAGAGAAAAATAGGTGTATTTGTTAAAAACATTCTGGTACCTCCCATACAAATTGACAGAATAATTCGTTTAATATTCCATATTACATTACTCACAAAGTGAGGGTATACCTTAGTCGGTTTACCCGACTGAAACTTTCTTACTTGTTTTGTAATAACGACACAACTCGAGTTGTGTGTTTTGTAACTTAATTTATTTAAAAAGGGAATAACAGTATACGTTTTTAGCCTATTACATTTATAATTATAATAATTATATAAATGTGTTCGTATTAATTCATTTCACTTCCAAGTCCTGAAAATTACAGGCGTAAAATTCAAAATAAGTTTATAATTATTTTTGCTATATCGATTCAAACCTTTAAAATGCTCTCCTGAAAACTTGCAAAAACACACATATGCTGTTATGCCTTGTGACCACAGATATATATGGAATTTGGAGAAAATTATAGATATTGCCCTATATATTTATATTATATTTATATCAAGGTGGGTCAATTTCTTCTCTTTTTTTAATGCACGAGTATTACCAAATTTAAGTTAAAACATAAACTTGATAACATAAATACATACATATTTTTTTATAGTTAAATATATGTTATAATATATAATATTGATGAGAATGATATTCCAATACTTTACTTTAGGCATATCGCCACACAAATTCGGAGCCACATCTCTCTAAGCTGTTTAACAAAGCTTAGTTTTAAAGGCAATTGATTTGGATATGTTCGTCAATAAGTATAGCCTATTAAATGCTATTGAACTTGACAAAATGAATTTGATTGTTGTTTTTTTTTACTTTTATGGAACGACTTCTGTGAATTTCTGATTAGCTGATCATTATCAGTTTTTTTTTAAACTTTTCCATATATTTTACTACAAAATTATAGAAGAAAACTAGAAATATTCGCATTTTCATTAACAAAGTCAAAAATTTTAACCGACTTGAGCCGCCAGTGAGCTATAGCGTTCTTACATAACCTCAAAATTTAATGTTTTTCATCATATTTTGGAGTAAACCATGGCATTTTTCATATGTACAGCTAGAAATCGCTATTTTGCTTATAACAGTACCAATATTGTGATTCTCGCTCTAATAGAAAGTTATATGCTGTGAACTTTTGGTGCAAAATGGTCCATTTGTATGGGAGGCACCAAAAGAGGCTTGCCAATAACGCCCACTTTTCTCTGGACTCCAGGTACTATAAAATTGCAAGCATTTGTATGCACTGGTATTAATGATATAAGCTGTTAACTTTTGGTGCAAAATGATCCATTTGTGCGGGTCGTACCAAAAGGGGCTAGGCAACTTCACCCAATTTCTCAGGGTGAAAGCGACTAATAAACTAATAAGTAAGAAAGTTTCAGTCGGGTAAACCGACTAAGGTATACCCTCACTTTGTGAGTAATGTAATATGGAATATTAAACGAATTATTCTGCCAATTTGTATGGGAGGTACCAGAATGTTTTTAACAAATACACCTATTTTTCGCTGAATAGTAGATTCTTTAAATACATTACAATGCGCCGAATTATAAACGTTTGTTGCACTGGTATATTAACGTTATGAAATATTAAATTTTGGTATGATTTGGTCATTTTGTGTGGGAGGTACAAAAAGGGGCGTGGTGATAACGGCCTTTTTTACAGGGCTATAGGGACTTCAAAAGCGTTACACTGTGCAAAATGTTGTTGCATTTTCGTGCATTGGTACTCATGCTGTGAGCTCTTAACTTTTTGTGCAAAATGGTACCTTTGTGTGGGAGGTACAAAAAGGGGCGTGGAAACAGCATCAATTTTTAACAGTGCAAAAGACACTATAAAAGCATTACACTGTAAAAAATTTCAAGTATTTTTATACACCTGTATTAATGTTATAAGCTGTTATCTTTTGGTGCAAAATGGTACCTTTGTGTAAGAGGTACCAAAAGGGGCGTGAATATGACATATATTTTTCACTGGACTGTAGGCGTAGCAACATGGCCCATTTTTCTCGAGTGGATAGCGACTAATAAACTAATGCTATGTGTGGAATTTGAGAAGATTCGAATAAGTAGTATAGCAGTTATTAAAGATTCAATATTTCACAACATTTTAACACTTTGTGGGGGAGGTACTAGAAGGAGTGGACCAATATGGCCCATCTTCGAACTTAGCCGGATATAGAAAAAAATATTATCACGTACCAAATTTGAAGTCAATCGGTTACTCCTTTCGAGAGTTATCGTGCGCACCAGCCAGCAGACAGACAGACACACAGACAGACGGACGGACATTGCTCATTCTCTTAAAATGGCCCAAAACGAATATCCGCCGAACATACTTAGGGTCTTAGATCACTCCTTCGATGTGTTACACTTTTTTCGTAGCAAATGATATATACCCTCGTCACACTAAAGTGAGGGTATAATAATATGTGTGGAATTTCAGTAGATTCGAAGAAGTAGTATAGAAGTTATTAATTAATCAATATTTACTAAATGTTAAGCTGACCCATATGGCCCATCTTCGAACTTAGCCTGAAATTAGTTACTCCTTTCGACAGTTATCGTGCGCACCAACCAGCCCAGATTGAATATTTCGCGGTTGTCCGCATCTCCAATGAAAGCTTGTTTTATTAGAGTAGAGTAGGAGTATTTTCGATTAATCGACTTTTTGGGCACAAAAAAGTCGAAATAGTAAGTCGACTTTTTGATTCTGAAAAAGTCTAAAAGTCGACTTATCCATGTCAATTTCTTCTCTTTTTTTAATTGCTCAAATATCTTTAAATGACCCAAATTGAATTTCAACCAAACATATACTTGATTCGATGAGGCGTTTCCTCAAATGTAGTACGTTTCATAGCTTTAAATTAATTTTAAAACACTTTTATTTTAATAGCGATTGTCTTTGGCTCGAAATCATTGCTGAAATCTTAAAATTTAAGACAAAGAAGGGCGGCGTCTACAGAAGAGCCATAAGAGAATATTAACCGGTATGGCTTATTTACAATCTTAATTAACAAGCATGTAAGTAATGTTGAATTCAATGGGCAGATAAAGGGACAAGGCAAAATCAAGGAAAAATGGGCGAAGTTGCCTCGCCCGTTTTGGTACCTCCCACACAAATAGACCATTATGTACAATAGTTAACTGCTTACAACTTTGATTGTAGTCCATACAAACACTCACGATGCGTGACACCTTTGGCCCGTACCAACTGATATATACCTCCGTTCCTAATTGCGAGGGTATAAAAACATGATTTTTGTTAAGGATTTTTCATAATAAAACCAGTAAGGAAAGGCAGAAAGTCGGGCGGGGCCGACTATATAATACCTTGTAACATATATATGGGGGCTATATCTAAATCTGAACCGATTTTCTCCGAATTTGGCAGTATTCCTTTGAGTAATAAGAAACCTCTTTCTGCCGAATTTCGCACTGATCGGATATAAAATACAGTTTCTACAGCATTTACATGTCAAATCGGGGGTAACATATATATGTGGGCTATATCTAAATCTCAACCGATTTCCCTTAAATTTGGCAGAATTATTTCATGTAATAAAAAACCTCTTTCAGCCGAATTTCGTACTGATCGGATTAAAAATAAACTTTTTACAGCGCTTACATGTGAAATCGGGGATAACGTATATATAGGGGCTATATCTAAATCTGAACCGATTTCTTCCAAATTTAACAGTGTTCATTAATATAATAAGATACCTCTTTCTGCTGAATTTTATACTGATCGGATATAAAATAAAGTTTTTACAGCGCTTACATGTCAAATCGGGGCTAACATATATATGGGGGCTATATCCAAATCTGAACCGATTTTAACCAAATTTAATAGTGTTCATCCATATAATAAGAAACCTCTTTCTGCCGAACTTCATACTGATCGGATATAAAATAAAGTTTTTACAGCGCTTACATGTCAAATCGGGGGCAACGTATATATGGGGGCTATATCTAAATCTGAACCGATTTCTTCCAAATTTAATAGTGTTCAGCCATATAATAAGAAACCTCTTTCTGCCGAATTTCATACTGATCGGATATAAAATAAAGTTTTTACAGCGCTTGTATGTCAAATCGGGGCTAACATATATATGGGGGCTATATCTAAATCTGAACCGATTTTAACCAAATTCAATAGGGATCGTCCTTGAGCCAAAAAATAGATATGTGTAAAGTTTCGTCGAGATCGGACCATAATTGCGACCTGTACTTTGATTACAAGAATACATGCACAGACAGACGGACAGACAGACAGACGGACAGACAGACAGACGGACAGACAGACAGACGGACATAGCTAAATCAACTCAGAAAGTGATTCTAAGTCGATCGGTATAATAAACGATGGGTCTATTTCTTCTCCTTTTGGGTGTTACAAACAAATGCACAAAGTTATAATACCCTGTACCACAGTGTGGTGTAGGGTATAAATATAGGGTGCAAGCTTTCAAAAAATAGAACAAACAAATTTTGACGGTTTTTAACGACAGTTACTGTGATTCTTAAAACATTCGTAGCCTTCATAATTTCCTTTAATTTAAATGGCAACCCGGCTAACTTCAAATAATATGGTCCAAATACATAACATCAAGGAAAATTGGAAATTTAAAAAAAAATACCATATACTTTGTTTAATATTTCTTTGGGTTTACGACATTATATGTTATGTTTAGCCCTTCGACAACAATTTTGTAAACTAGTGTTATTGGTACCACGTAAAAACTAAACGACGGAAACCAATATGAGGAAAGAGACAACAAGATTGCAAGTTCGTCACTGCCTCCCGTTCACTGGGAAAATACTAAATATTAAAAGAAAGTTATGGTACATATTTCTTCACTGATTTAACCACGCGGTTATTTATCTTCAAGAACTTTTTTGCTGGATTTTAAATTATATATTTACAAGTATATATTTACATTAAGTATATATTTACCTATCAATCTGTCTCTCTCTATGTAAATGCAGCAACCAGAAAAACCAACAGCTGGGATGAAATGTTTGTGTCGAACTATCGGGTCTGTTCTGTAGCAAGGTGATTTGATATCACGGTGATTTATAAATCACCGGCGACTTACAATCACTGTTGGAGTTCGAAATCGCCCGGTTTATAATTCATAGCCTCCCAAAAAAGATGGTTCGAAATATGTTCGGGTGATTTCGAACTCCAAAAGTGATGTTAAGTCGCCGGAGATTTTAAAATCACCGTGATTACAAATCGCCGTGATTACAGAACAGACCCGTATAACTCACAATAAAAACTTTGACAATAAAATTTCTTATCACCAAATTTTCTGAAAGTACGGCATTAAAAAGTGACGGTACGTCATTAAAAAATTACGGTACGGCATTAAAAAGTGACGGTACGTCATTAAAAAATGACGATACGGCATTAAAAAGTGACGGTGGGCAAAAGTCATGGTACGGCATTAAAAAATGACGGTACGTCATTAAAAAATGAAAATGATACTATTTTACAATAAATGTGCGCCACCGTATTTAGGCGGTTTATTTAAAACAATGTGCCCTTAAAGTATGCTGTCAGAACGACTTAGCCTAGACAACAACCGTACAAATTATTGCAGCAAAATCACAAACCGCTAAAACTAAAAATTCCACCACTAGTGTAAAGCCACGGCGAAAATGTATGTAAGTTTTTGAAATCAAGGAGTATGTATATTAGAACGGGTTCATTTATTTGGATGAAGAAAAATTAAAAATCGTTTAGCAAAAAGGTAATCTACATTAACTTCTAAGAAAATTCTACGAAGAAACCATGGGTCTAAAATCAAAACCTAATCCGCCTCTCGACTTGAAATTTATTTTCCTCTTCTTTCGCTAAAATTATTTTCTTTTATCCCCTCACCTTGGAGAGGAGGGTATATATCATTTGTTACGAACCAAAAGTGTAACACATCGAAGGAGTGACCTAAGACCCTGAGTATGTTCGGCGGATATCCGTTTTGGGTAATTTTAAGTCGAATGAGCAATGTCCGTCCGTCTGCTGGCTGGTGCGCACGATAACTCTCGAAAGGAGTAACCGATCTATCTACAGTTAAGTTCGAAGATGGGCCATATTGGTTCACCTTCTAGTACCTCCCCCACAAAGGGTTAACATTTAGTGAAATATTGATTATTTAATAACTTCTATACTACTTATTTAAAACCTCGGAAATTCTACACATAGTATTAGTTTATTAGTCACTATTACCTCGAGAAAAATGGGCGAAGTTGCCACGCCGCCTTTGGTGCCTCCCATACAAATGGACAATTTTGAACCAAAAGTTAATAGCTTATAACTTAATTACCAGTGCATACAAAGACTTGACATTTTGTACAGTGTAATGGTTTAATAGTACCTACAAAACAGTTGGCGGAAGTTGCCACGCCGCCTTTGGTACCTCACACACAAATGGACCTTTGTCGTGTGCGCCCATGAGGGGTTATATAATTATTGTGAATGTCGTGTTGGGTAGGTGTTATTGTGATTGTTTCTGTGTGGGAGGAAAGGAAGGTGATAGCCCAGCTGTTTTTTTTTGGGAAAACAATTGACAGCTGACAGTAGCTAGGGAAGCAGTAGCTGAGGGTAAAGAAAAACAGGAAGAAACTTATGACAGGGAGAAGTTTCTTTTTCCAAAATGGAAGAAATTTCTTTCCTTTTTACCCCAGCAAGAAACCTGACCGGACGCGGTGGCTTCATCGAAATACGTACTATAAAACCCCAACCGGAAAGCGAAGTTAAACGCAATTTTTAAATCGTTTTATTTGTTTATTTATATTTGAAACATACAAACGAAACAAAGTTTAATAAAAGAACTAAAAGAAAGTTTACAAAAATGAAATAAAATAATGAAAGTTCATATAAACTTAATTTAAAATTAAATTGTTATCAGTTGAAATAGAAAAACAAGAGAAACTTAAAAGACAATCACATGATATAAAATATACAAAAAGTGTCAATCGCGACGAAACTAAAAACTAATCCTAACTGGAACGAGCGAAATCACAGCCACCTCAACGTGCGTCCGGTCCATCGAGGGAGCAGCAGCTACGCATGACCAAGCCTGGCATGCGCTGGTATCCAAAAGTTGACCATTTTGAACTGCCTACCGCACGGACGTACAGACCCAGACAGTGTCACTTGTATCTATATTTGAATGAAGAGAAAAAAATTAAATATAATAATGAAAGTAAATATAGGTTCAAACAAGTAGTTTTTGTCATGAGATACATACCTTTTTAATAGTGTGAAAAGTGCGCGGTTAGTCTAGGGTTGAGCTCAGGCCTATGGTAGTTCTCCATCGTCTTAAGGGTCTAGTTAATGCCCATACAATCCACTAATTGTTTGCTCCTGGTAGAAGAAGAAATGAACAAATGAAAGATATATTAAACAAAATTAACAAATATACATATAAAAGAAACACAAATTGACATATTTACCTCATAAACTGCCGGACGGACAGAGAATACGGACGACCAAACTTTTGGCATCCCCTAGCCAGACAGTTGCCACCAAGAGAAGCTCCAGACAGCCGCTTACTCCTGCTAATTTACCCCTAGAAGAAGCATTATACATCAGGGAAATACAACACATCATACGAAGAATTGAGGATACTCACCTTACCATTGATACATACCTGTAACCATTATACTTACCTGCGAATCAGCCACTTTCGTCCACCGGGTCCTAACCTAAAAAGAAAGATAAATGATTTATTTAAATATGTTGAATAATTATTGAGTTGTTGAATATTTCGTAATTATTTAAGACTCATTGCATTTAGATTTTTAAATGAAACAAAAGTTTATTAATTTATTAACGTTTCCAATAATTAACGATTAATTGTGAATTTAAATGCTCGAATAAGAGTGAATATATATATATTACCTTTTTCAAATACACCAACTAATTCGGATATCCTTCGTTTTAAGAAATATGTAAGCTGGAATGAACAGGCTTCAAGCCTATAAATAAAAAAGGAGTTTTTATAATGAATTTTGAAAAGAAATAATGATTTTTTCATCTTTTTAAAATGAGAGGCTAAGGGCCAAATATAAAAAAGGGTGAGTAAAGTGTAGTCCGGAAATTAGGTGGGAAATGTCTGGGGTATTCCATGAAATAAAGGACGAAGGAATACCATGGTGGGGTGGGAGTGTCCAGGCGCCAATGGTGCCCAAGCAAGCTAACACTGAACGGTAATTTTCGTCTTAAGTATATGTCCCGGTGTTTACTTACCTTTGTGTTATCTTCGCCATCCATAAGCTGGTGTTTTTCCTTGTTTTTTTTGTCACCTGTCCTGGGTTGTCGTACAGACAAGAACCGCGCCCCAAAGACTGAGCCAAGTCGGTGCCAAACGTCAGCCGCCAGCGCCGGTCAGTACGTCGACTCACTCCGAAGGACAGGGGATCGCAAGATCCACGACAAAAATGGCGCCCACAACATGGGGCCCGAGTAATCGGGTTTTACCAATATCCTTTTGACCGTCACATCCAGTGTGTTACCCTCTGTCCAGTTATCGTCAAGGTTGACCCGGTTATAGGTTTTTGGAAGCCACAGCCGCGAGGTACAGGGACGATTTCAGGGGATTGGGATGGCATACTGGTGTGACATGATGTTTTCTGCTCCCGAAAGGGGACGTAGGACAGGACTGTGAGGGTCACAGAACCCATAGTTGAATGCGACGTTCCTGGAGGGAGAAAATTAAATACATCATCATTTGCAATATGAATAGAATCAATAGCCCAAATTGTTGTTTGCTTACCTGTCCGTCCGCTTTTATTTATGATTTCAATTTCCAAGCCAAAAGTGCCCTGCGATAATGCGCTTTGGTAAGCTATATTCTTGTCCTTTTAGGTCTGTGCGAAGGAAGCAAACACAATCCCAGTTTTCATTGTGTACCAGGGGTAAGTAATCACCTGCGAAGAAAAGGAAAGGAAAATTGGTTAGTGGAGTGTATCACGTTTTCTCTATGTAAGATGTGTTTAGTTTTGGTTTGCTTTTACCCACCTGATAGAAAGACTACACTTTGCGTAACCTTTTTTTGTTTCTTGAAAAATTGAAGATTGATAGATTTTGATATTAAATAATATAATATAGAAAGAATACAGAATATAGTAAAATGGTAGGAACTAGAGCAAATAGCTACACGAACGAGAATTCGATTCCACCCAACGACACGATGGCAACAACAACTACGGCAACAACCACGACAACAGCAACGACAACCACAACTATAGCCGCTACAGGAATGGCCGCTACATCAGTAGCAGGAGCTATGATACCACCAGGCCAAATGGTTTTAACGTCAGCGTTGTCGAGTCCAGCGCCTTTAATGGGAACCAGTCCAGTCTCGTCACTAGGTCTGTCGACGCCCGAAACACCAGCCTTCAGTAGTCTGACAGCGCAGAATGTGGCCAGAGAGCGGCGGCAGGTGGGAAATGAAAATCCACTACGTCCAAATCCAGAGGTTCCACTGCACGAAGTGATTGATTCCGCCATAGGGGTTGGACAGCAAGAACTGCTCCGGGTGTTGCAAGAGGAGTTGAGGTCTCTACTTCCGCAGCTACTCCAGCGAAGTATGCTTGCAACAGCCCAACCAGCTGCACGACCGACAGCCCAACCTACTATCCAGCCAGCGGCCCAACTAACAGACCAGCCAAATGCCCAGCCAACTATCCAGCTAACTGCCCGGCAAAAATCAAGCACCGACCAGGGTGCGTCCATACCCCAAGACCAGTACTTGCCTGAACAGCCATCAAGGTATAGAGCCGAGCACTCGAGACAGTCAGGGTACCATCTCGCCCAGCAGCCATATCAGCCGTACCACCCAAACCAGCCTTATCAGCCAAGCCAGCATTACCAGCCAAGCCAGCCTTACCAGCCAAGCCAGCCTTACCAGCCAAGCCAGCCTTACCAACCAAGTCAGCATTACCAACAGATACCAGCCTACATGCCCGCGCCGATGGAGAACCAACAATCCGTCAGGTTTGCTTCACCCTTGGTATCGACAGGCCGGCCCAAGAAAGTAGAGATGGAGAAATGGAGGTTGAAGTTTGACGGGACCTCCAAGTCTATAACGGCCGAGGATTTTATGTTTCGCCTGGAGCAGTTGTGCCAAGACCACGGATGTGGATGGGAGGAGGTGTTAGTAAAATTTCCACAGTTTTTAGAAGGACCAGCTGAAGACTGGTATTGGATGCAGAGGCGAATGGGGCAAATGCACAGTTTCCAGGCCCTGAAAGAAGCGTTCCTCAGCCAGTTCCGGAAATTCGAAAGCGATTTCGATGTACAACGGAAGATGATGGACCGACGCCAGGGTCCCCAGGAGTCTTTCGAAGACTTCTGCAACGCGATGCTTCGACTGAGGAACCAGCAAAGAGAGCCAATAGCGGAGCAAATGCTCGTCGACATGATGAAAGGGAACCTGAAACCGTCCATGGCCGCCCTGGTGTTTCCGATACGGATGTTTGGCCTACAGCACTTTCGAGAGGAGTGTCGCAAAGCCGAATTGCTGCTGATAAATCAGCGACATGCAGCACAGGCACATCGGCAGCAGTTTGCCCCGAGGGTCAATGAGCTTGAGCCAGTAGAACCGGAAACGGATCTAGAAGTGGACGCTATCGGGAGAACTTCGAACTATGTATGCTGGAATTGTAGGGAGAGGGGTCACGGCTTTATGGAATGCGAGTCGACGGTAAGAAACCTTTTCTGCTACGGGTGTGGAATGGAGAATGTAGTGAAGCCACAATGTCCCCGATGTAAGGGAAACAGGCAGACGGGCCCGATGAAGGGGGAAGCGCGCCCGAACCATTTGAACCCCCGTTAAAAGCCATAAATGTTGTTGTGGAATCGGAAAGCTCGAAGGTAGTCGTTTTAAGTAGGAATAGGATTAGTGATAAGAAAAATAAACTGAATTCTAGTGATAAGGAAAATGAACTGAATTTTAGGGATAAGGAAAATGAATTAAATCCTAGAGTTAAGGAAATACGACCATTGGAGGTTAGAATGTTCGAATATGAAGAAGCGAGAAAAAGAATTTTTGGTGAAGAGAATAGGAGAAAAAGAGTGGATAAGGCTCGGAAACGCTATATCGGTAGAAGAAACATCCGTAGGGAGATTGCCTCCGCAGTGCTTTATGAGGGCCAAGACACGAGACTATATATGCGTGTCAAGATAGGCAGTGAAGAGGTAGAAGGTCTCCTAGACAGTGGCGTGACAGTGACCTGTCTCGGCCAAGGATGTCTTGAGTTGGCAGAGAAGATCGGTGTTCCGATACTAACCTATTGCTCGACCATAAAAACAGCGGATGGGACACCCCATGCTATAGTGGGTAGAATTAAGGCCACGATCAAACTGAAGAAATTAGAAAAGTCGGTAACATTTTACCTCATTCCAACCTTAAAGAGAGCGCTATATCTCGGCGTCGACTTCATGAAAGCGTTCAATCTTCTCGCCAGTGTAGAGTGCCTTTCCCTCGAAGAAGAGGGGGTAGAATTAAGGCCACGATCAAACTGAAGAAATTAGAAAAGTCGGTAACATTTTACCTCATTCCAACCTTAAAGAGAGCGCTATATCTCGGCGTCGACTTCATGAAAGCGTTCAATCTTCTCGCCAGTGTAGAGTGCCTTTCCCTCGAAGAAGAGGATACAGAAAGTGAGCCCGTGGATCCAGCTAAACATGAATTATCAAAAGAACAAGCAGAGAGTTTGAATAAAGTCATAGCCAAGTTCCCGTCATTCGAGGTCCTCGGTCTAGGCAAAACGTCTCTGGAGACACACACCATAGACACGGCAGAGGCGGAACCGGTGAAACAGAGGCACTACCCTGTATCGCCAGCTGTGCAACGCCTTATGTTTGCGGAACTGGATAGGATGCTTGACATGAAGGTCATTGAGCCCAGCCAGAGTCCATGGAACAATCCGGTAACTTTAGTACGAAAAGGTACGAAGAATCGGTTGTGCCTGGACGCCAGGAAGCTCAATGTCCTTACTGTCAAGGATGCCTATCCACTCCCGAATATAGAGGGGTTGCTTAGCAGGCTTGGGGATACGTATTTCATATCGAGCGTGGATCTGAAAGATGCCTTCTGGCAGATCCCTCTCGATATGAAAAGTCGAGAAAAGACTGCATTCACTGTTCCAGGGAGGCCCTTATACCATTTTACTGTCATGCCCTTTGGGTTGTGTAACGCAGCCCAAAGGTTATGTCGGTTAATGGATAGGGTCATCCCTGCACATCTCCGTGATAGGGTATTTGTCTACTTAGACGATTTGCTGATCGTGGCCCCCGATTTTGAGACACATCTGGAACTACTCGAGCAGGTGGGAAATCTGCTGACAGAGGCGGGGCTTACAATAAACGTATCAAAGTCTAATTTCTGTTTCCGTGAGCTGAAGTACCTGGGGTACATAGTCGGAGAGGGCAAGCTAAAACCAGACCCAGGCAAAGTGTCTGCCATCTTGGATTGCGGATTTCCAAAGAATGCCAAACAGGTCCGAAGATTCATGGGAATGACCGGGTGGTACCGCCGATTTATCGCCGACTATGCGTCTATTTCGGAGCCCATATTTGCCTCTCTAAAGAAAGGGAAGTCGTTTGAGTTCGGAGAAGCAGCCAAGGAGGCTTTTAAGAAATTGAAAGTGGCTCTTACGGAAAGCCCAGTTTTAAGGCACCCGGACTTCGATCGTCACTTCTACATACAATGTGACGCTTCAGATGTGGGCGTCGGAGGCGTGCTGTTCCAGAAGGATGACGAGGGAAACGAACATCCAGTGGCGTTTGTATCCAAGAAGTTAACACCGGCTCAGAAGAACTATTCTGTCACCGAAAGAGAGTGCTTGGCCGTGGTAATGTCCGTAAAGAAGTTCCGGCCCTATATTGAGCTGATGCCCTTCACCGTCATCACGGATCATTCGTCCCTAAAATGGTTGATGGCCAACAAAGAACTGAGTGGACGTCTGGCTCGGTGGAGCTTGTTGCTCCAAGGGCACAGTTTCGAGATAGAACATCGACGGGGAAGCCAGAATGTGGTACCGGACACACTTTCCCGATACAACATGGAAGAATTGGTCCACGATTTTAACAGCCTAGTAGATCTAGAAAGCCCGGAGTTCAAGAGTGAGAACTATTTGGAAAAGTTACAAATAATCCAAGAGAGCCAGGAAAGTCTACCAGATTTGAAAATTAAGGAGGGACTGATTTTTAAAAGGACGATCCCAGTGACGACAGATATGATGAATGAGGAATTTGCCTGGAAGTTATGGGTGCCGGAAGAGTTAACCGCGGAAACGATAGCCAGAGCCCACAATTCAACCACGACAGCACATGGAGGCTTCCATAAGACGCTTAAGCGGCTAAAGGAAATTTATTACTGGCCAAATATGACCATCCATGTTAAAAGTTTTATTGAGAGATGTCGAGTATGCAAGGAAGCTAAGCCCAACTACCAACAAATGCACCCACCCATGGCAGGAGAAGAGGCAATTGACCGGCCCTTCCAGAAAATATACATTGATTTTCTGGGTCCATACGTACGGTCGAAGAATGGCAACTCGTACATTTTTATTGTTTTGGATCATCTCTCCAAATATGTACTCCTCAAGCCGATGGCAAAGGCGACCAGTCGGAAGGTTATAAAGTTCCTTACAGAAGAAGTGTTCCACAAGTTCGGAGTGCCCGAAACCCTAATGTCCGATAATGGCAAACAGTTCGTTGGGAAGGATTTCGTTGCTTTTCTCCAGGCGTTTGGTGTTAATCACAGGAAGACTGGTTTATATTCTCCCCAAGCAAACGCCTCAGAACGTGTCAACCAGTCCGTATTGGCAGCCATCAGGTCTTATCTCCAAGAAGACCATAGAGATTGGGACCAGAATTTGTCAGACATTGAATGTGCCCTACGCTCATCCGTACATAGCTCTACAGGTACGACCCCATACTTCGCCTTGTTCGGAACTAATATGATTACTCACGGTAGCGTATACAAGTTAGCGAAACAATTGGACGCCATGAAGGATCCCGAATATACTGCTCTTCCTAAAGGGACACATCTGGAACTCGTTAGAGAACAGATAAGGAAAAGGTTAGGAAAAGCGTATGTAGATCGAGCTAGGAAGTACAATACGCGAGCTAGGCCTGTGAAATTCTACCCCGGTCAGGAAGCGTATCGTCGAAATCACCAATTGAGCGACTTCAAGAAAAATATCAATGCTAAATTAAATAAGAAATATCTCCGATGTCGTATTGTCCGAGCAGTAGGAAGATGCCTATATGAAATAGAAGATCCAAAAGGTAAACCACTTGGTGTCTACCACGCTAAGGATCTGAAACAGTGAACCCGCGCTAGTTAGTTGAATTTTCGATATAATAGGGTTTTTTGTCTCATATACGGAAGTGAAGAGTGAGGATGGTAGGTCGTATTCTTTAAACAGGATATTTAAGCAGTCCTAACACACCGCGGGGTCAAGGAATACCAGAACATCTGACAACTGAGCCACACACCCGAGTTTCCGAAGCCCGATTACAACTGGAAGCGTTGGCCGATCCTGACTGGCTCTAAAGCTGTAAACACTGAGTAGACCGTTAAGATCCATCATTAGTCCGTGGTGATTCTCCACCTTGCCCTAGAGTATCTATGACATTAAGCTGCGCCAGTGGAGAAGTCAGGACCATGAGCGAAACAGTTGTTAATATAGCAAGAGCAGTCAGGAAATTAAACAAGCAAACAACGTAGATATAACAATATCTCCGTTGGAATGTTGTATCAGGCATCGTAGGTTTTGGTGTGTGGCCTAGTCTTAGATGTCTGGATACCTATAACCTGTCACAGCTGAATACCGCGAAAATATTTGTAAATTCAGAAATAAGGACTATTCTTGGCGTTGGGGAGTCGCTTAAAATGAACCTAAGTTGGAAAGGCCACCAATCGAGTGGTTTTGGTTTATATATATAATTTCGAGAAACTACGAAAACTATATAAGTGAATAGTAGTTAGTAAGGTTTTAGTTAGTAAGATTATCTCGAATTGATACAGTGTGTTACTAGATTTTATTTATAGGCTTAGGTTAAAAGTTAGTACTATCTTGTTTTTGTATAAAATGGAGAAGAATTCTGAAGTACTAAGCCCATTTTTTTTTAGGAATTGGGGAAATCGAATTTATTTTGGTAGCAAACAAAAAAAAAAAACTTACATATATCCTTGAGTTGGTCTCGGTGCAGATGAAGTAGGGAGTAATCCATGAAGTCATCTTCGCCGCAAATCTGCCATTAACCCAATTTGAAGTATCTGGAAGTTAAAATAAAAGAAAATCCAATTAGTTATCGTTATTTTAGAACGAAAAATCTATAAACGTGAAGTGTTTGTGTGGTAAAGCGATCGATTTAATTAATTACATAATTTAAAAAAAAAAAAGTAATCTTTTTTTTTACAAAATTATTGATAACTTTAAAAATCGACTTATTTTTTGTGAGTTTTATAGAGTATCAAACAATTTCACAAAAATTAAAGAAAATTAACTATGAAAGTTCGGAAAATGTTTTCGATTTTCTAAAATATTAATTTTCGGTCACATAAAATCATTTTTCTTAAAGTTTCACCGTTTTTAATTTCTTTTTGTTGTTGTTTTTGTTTTTTTTTCTTTTTCAAAAATAAATTTAAAAACGTTCAACATTTGCTTTTTTCGGAGCCGCAAAATTTAAAATTTTCCACAACACCATTAAAAGATTCATATAAGAACATGGTAACACTAATCTTTCCTTTTAACTTTTCGACGAACACTTCGTTTCGGTACCATAAAAGAAATTTATGTTTAAAAAAAAAAATCGGCACATAATTCCAAGAAAAAGACACTAAATTCATTTTATTTTTTTTCGTTTATCAATCACTTTCCCAGCTGGATTTAATTTTATATATTTTTTTTTTTGAAACCTCGCAAGGTGAAATTTAAAACAAAAACACACAAAATCGGTTTAATTTTTCACAATAATATTCCAAAAAACACAACGTTCACAACCACACAACACAAGTCCCGATATTGCACAAAACACTATGATTTTTTTAACAACACCATTATAACTCATTTCTTTGTTTTTCAATCTCGAATTATTTATAAATTATTTTATAATACAAACTTTCAAAAAATAATCACTTCATAAATATCCTTTTTTTCTGTTTTTGTTTTGATTTTAATTTTCACTGCAGTTTTTATTTTCCCATTTCGTTCCTTTATCTATTCGCACAATGTTATTTAATTTTCTTTTCGCTTCATTCTTATTATCATTTCGCCGATTTTCTTTCCACCATATTTGCCAGTTTTTCTGAATGTCACTTTTTCGAAGTGCAATTGAATTATTTTGGTTGTTGTAGTTTTTGCTTTTCGGACTTAGCACATTTCCGCCAGAAAACACGCGTCATCTGAATGATTGCAATTGTATACGAACATACATTCATACACATATTGCACCCATTCAGCACTTGCCGGCACTATTCACACACACGCACATATCCACGATCACGTTGGTTTTTCCATTTGGCATTTTTGTCTAATTATATTTTTTTTCCACTTCCACGTATCTTTTTATAGAATTTTCACCTTTTTATTTATTCATTTATTTATTATTTTACTAAATTCTCGCATATAAAAGTCTCACACGTATTTTGTTAGTTTCTTTTGTTAATGAATGACCCGGCGTCATTCATACACACACACACACACACGCACACTTCACTTTATTTTTTTTTCCGAATTTTTATTTATTATTTCACTTCACACACAATTATTTAATTATTAGTTCCTTTTTTTTACTATTTTCACTGTACTTACCTATATATCCTCCGTAAATAAAAATTTCTCCTCCGTCGTCCGTCCACTCGTTCAGAAATTCCAATTAATTTAATTCAATTAACCGAGTCGTTTCATTCATTGTGAACGCCGTTCATAATAATGACAGCGGGCGGATGGTTACCTAAATAGAAACGCTATGCGAGTAGTCATAACGTAAGCGTAAGCAGACGGCGTCATAGGTACTACTTTACACGAGGCAAACATCTCGCTTCAAGAAACTTTGACAATTGATCGGAAGGAATTGCCTCGTGTAAATGAGAACTATGTAATTAATCGTACGACTAATCTGAAGATGTGAAGTTGAGGAGGCGAGTACTAAGTCAGTATTTAAAGGCAAAAATCAGGTAGGGGTTGCAAGTCAGGACAAATAGAGATGCCAGTTCGTGAATTAACCGAATACGTGGATAGTGTCGAATATAGTTATAGGCAATATTTCGCACTTTTTCCCTCCCATCCTTTGACTTAAGGTCTGCAGGATGGTGGGGTTTGTCGTGTGCGCCCATGAGGGGTTATATAATTATTGTGAATGTCGTGTTGGGTAGGTGTTATTGTGATTGTTTCTGTGTGGGAGGAAAGGAAGGTGATAGCCCAGCTGTTTTTTTTTGGGAAAACAATTGACAGCTGACAGTAGCTAGGGAAGCAGTAGCTGAGGGTAAAGAAAAACAGGAAGAAACTTATGACAGGGAGAAGTTTCTTTTTCCAAAATGGAAGAAATTTCTTTCCTTTTTACCCCAGCAAGAAACCTGACCGGACGCGGTGGCTTCATCGAAATACGTACTATAAAACCCCAACCGGAAAGCGAAGTTAAACGCAATTTTTAAATCGTTTTATTTGTTTATTTATATTTGAAACATACAAACGAAACAAAGTTTAATAAAAGAACTAAAAGAAAGTTTACAAAAATGAAATAAAATAATGAAAGTTCATATAAACTTAATTTAAAATTAAATTGTTATCAGTTGAAATAGAAAAACAAGAGAAACTTAAAAGACAATCACATGATATAAAATATACAAAAAGTGTCAATCGCGACGAAACTAAAAACTAATCCTAACTGGAACGAGCGAAATCACAGCCACCTCAACGTGCGTCCGGTCCATCGAGGGAGCAGCAGCTACGCATGACCAAGCCTGGCATGCGCTGGTATCCAAAAGTTGACCATTTTGAACTGCCTACCGCACGGACGTACAGACCCAGACAGTGTCACTTGTATCTATATTTGAATGAAGAGAAAAAAATTAAATATAATAATGAAAGTAAATATAGGTTCAAACAAGTAGTTTTTGTCATGAGATACATACCTTTTTAATAGTGTGAAAAGTGCGCGGTTAGTCTAGGGTTGAGCTCAGGCCTATGGTAGTTCTCCATCGTCTTAAGGGTCTAGTTAATGCCCATACAATCCACTAATTGTTTGCTCCTGGTAGAAGAAGAAATGAACAAATGAAAGATATATTAAACAAAATTAACAAATATACATATAAAAGAAACACAAATTGACATATTTACCTCATAAACTGCCGGACGGACAGAGAATACGGACGACCAAACTTTTGGCATCCCCTAGCCAGACAGTTGCCACCAAGAGAAGCTCCAGACAGCCGCTTACTCCTGCTAATTTACCCCTAGAAGAAGCATTATACATCAGGGAAATACAACACATCATACGAAGAATTGAGGATACTCACCTTACCATTGATACATACCTGTAACCATTATACTTACCTGCGAATCAGCCACTTTCGTCCACCGGGTCCTAACCTAAAAAGAAAGATAAATGATTTATTTAAATATGTTGAATAATTATTGAGTTGTTGAATATTTCGTAATTATTTAAGACTCATTGCATTTAGATTTTTAAATGAAACAAAAGTTTATTAATTTATTAACGTTTCCAATAATTAACGATTAATTGTGAATTTAAATGCTCGAATAAGAGTGAATATATATATATTACCTTTTTCAAATACACCAACTAATTCGGATATCCTTCGTTTTAAGAAATATGTAAGCTGGAATGAACAGGCTTCAAGCCTATAAATAAAAAAGGAGTTTTTATAATGAATTTTGAAAAGAAATAATGATTTTTTCATCTTTTTAAAATGAGAGGCTAAGGGCCAAATATAAAAAAGGGTGAGTAAAGTGTAGTCCGGAAATTAGGTGGGAAATGTCTGGGGTATTCCATGAAATAAAGGACGAAGGAATACCATGGTGGGGTGGGAGTGTCCAGGCGCCAATGGTGCCCAAGCAAGCTAACACTGAACGGTAATTTTCGTCTTAAGTATATGTCCCGGTGTTTACTTACCTTTGTGTTATCTTCGCCATCCATAAGCTGGTGTTTTTCCTTGTTTTTTTTGTCACCTGTCCTGGGTTGTCGTACAGACAAGAACCGCGCCCCAAAGACTGAGCCAAGTCGGTGCCAAACGTCAGCCGCCAGCGCCGGTCAGTACGTCGACTCACTCCGAAGGACAGGGGATCGCAAGATCCACGACACCTTTTTGTACCAAAAGTTACCAGCTTGTAACATCAATACCAGTGCATATACATACTTGAAATTTTTTTGAGAAAAATGGGCGTTATTGGCCCGCCCCTTTTGGTACCTCCCACATAACTGGACCTTGTTGTACCAAAAGTTAACAGCTTTTAACTTTAATACCAGTGCATACAAATACTTGAAATTTTGTACAGTGAAATGCTTTTATAGTACCTAGAGTCCAGAGAAAAGTGACCGTTATTGGTACGCCCCTTTTGGTACTTCTCACTCAAATTTTGTACCAAAAGTAAACAGCTTTCAACTTAAATACCAGTTCATACTTTGAAGTTATTAAATTGATAATAATTTAAATAAATCAAAAAAATAAATAAATTTAATAATAGGCATGTTTTCATTACAAGCTAGCACTTTTAGTTTAGCACTTTGCAACGAAAACAACTGACTTCCACTAACTGGCACATAAGCAATAAGTGGCGGATTTTCACTATCTGGTAGCAATGGTGTCATGAGTTGCGAAGAAAGAACAGTGCGAAACAGACAAAAAATTCGTGAAAAGTATTTATAAAACATATATTTACTATTCTATGTTCAATTGTTTACACTCTTTTGCAAATATTAAAATAATTTCCCATTTTTGTTCTTCTTCTTCCACTTAATTCACAATAATTGATAAAATCTCTCCAAAAATGGGATGCCATATCGCTAAATATAGGGTGCCCAATCTGGCAACATCATACTCGATTAAGACATGAACACAAGCACCAAACTTCATCGGGAACTAATAGTGCTTAAAAGTGCTTAGCTCCCCATACAATTAAGCACTTATGGTGTAACGAAAACACGCCTAATATTTTTTTGAGACTCAAGGTGAGGGGATTCATTAGTCGGAGTAAAATATGTTATCTTTTATTATACCCTCACTTTAGTGACACGATGGTATACGTAGTATGTTCAAAAAAGTATTTATTTATTCATGAATATCTATTTTGTCCCCTTCAAAGTAAAAAAGTTTTTGTCCAATCCTCGAAGCACTTCAAATAAACATTTTTTGTGATCTTGTTCAGCAGTTGAACCCCAATTTGCATCTGCTCTGATTTGCGTTCTATATAAAAAATAGTTAGAACACGTTTCACGTTTTTATTTGCATTATAAAATAAGAATTGTTTTTCGAAACAAAATACGATTATTTTATAAATACTGAAAACAGTTTTTTGAGTGCAATTTTTTTTGTATTTCCAATCTTTTTTATTAAATTATGAAAGACAATTTTTTTATCTTTGTTCCTTATAAAAATATTAAATATAAAATTATATACAAACTTTCTAGTTGGGTGAATATTTTTTTTAATTAACAAAAATGTAGAGTGTAAAAAAAATATAAAGTGCAAAAGAACTACCTTACTAAACAATTTGACAGCTATATCTGGTAGTTAGCTCTTAAACCTAGTTTATTTATATATTGTCAAAGGCCCTTAAAGTGATTATAAAGTGTTTCATTGTTTCAACTTTTGTATAATAATTTTCGTTTGTGTATTTATTGGCATAAATGTGAAAAAGTACAAAAAACACGCAATATCCACGTTTTAAAAACAAATTTCCCCAAATCGTCGTGCACTTTAGTGAAAATGTGAGTATATCAGCCTGTGGCGTCAATATCATCCTGTGCAGAAACTATTAGCTCTGATATGCGAACAAATAATTTATAGTTAAAAGCCACTCATTCGTAAAAGTTGCACCCAGGAAAATAATTGGAGTTGGAGTTCGATTGTAACAATAAAAAATAGTACTAACAACAAAAAGTACATTGCCTACACCGTGTGTCGGTTGTATTTATATATAAATAGTTGAAACAGCAATAATAACATAGATACGATCATATAAAAATGCTTGCAACTAAATCGATGGTTGTTCAATCGAATTAAGTTTTTTTTTCATTGACACTTTCAAACTTTCATTATAGTACCATATGATAGATTTTTGGTTGTGACAACCATTGTTTTATTTCTGACAAAAGAAATTGTATCAATATACCGAATATTATTATTGCAACGAATAATTGGTTACTACAACAGAAAAAATATTAATAAATAATCGTTTTTTGGTTATCCCAATAATATCCCAAATTTAGAATAATTAAATGTATTTTGGGAAATACAACATGACAAACAAAATATAAAATTACTCGACATAAATAAATCTTCAACATTTTGTTCAAGAACGGTATATGTAGTCTAAAATAATCTCGTGTGTATAATAATGTGTGGAATGCAGAATATGTTGTGCAAAATGTTTTACATAAATAAAAAATAAAAGCAACAATCATGGAAGTGAATGCACAGGGTTAGGCGATATTTGCATACAAGTTTTGTGTTTTTTTTTGTTGTGTCAAATATTTCCACATCTCATAATAGTGATGAATTTGTAATATGGGATTTTTTAATTTTGTTATGAATTTTTTGGTTTTTTGTTCAATAAATAAAATAAAAACAAATTGTCAGAACAACCAATTTTTTTAAAACAGTTGGTTGGGGCAACATACAACAGATAATTTTAGCCACCATTTTCGTAGTTAGCGCAACCAAATATGATTGTTGTCAACATGGGAGCAGAAGTATACCACAACCAAAATATTGGTTGTCCTGATGGAATCGCATGATAGTAGACATAACTACCAAAATTGGGTTGGCAAATAAATCAGTTGAAGCTGTATTATGTGTGTGGTTTCTTTAATTTTCATTATTCTTTATCTTCTTTTTTCTCAAAGGCACGCCAAATATTGCCAACAAGTGTGTCGTCCGAAATCAAGATTTTGTTCTTCGCTCCACAAAATCACATGAAAAAGATTCACGAAAGAAGCTGTATCGTGTGCGCTGAAAGTGTCAAAAACTTACACGAGTTTGATGGGCTGCTGGTCCCAGACAGAAGTCACTTTGACAGCATTTTGATTGTCAAAATTATGGAGATTTCGTTTCTGGAATACTAGAAAATATTTACCCCTTTTAAGTCGAAATGATGTAGTACCTCTCTCTACCTCGAATGTAACTTAATTCCAAATTTCAAATTTAAAAATTGGCTAAAGTAAAGTTTATTATCAAAATTAAAAAGTGGTCAGTCTGGTCCAAAAGTAACGAATTTAAGGTCAACATTCAAGACACAATAAATGAACCTGGTCCCGGGTAGGGTCAGTTTCTTCTATAGGAAGGATGATACCGAGGGTACTCTCCTCGTGTTAGGAATAGACCCAGAATCCAAGAACAATCTTGTCATGGCGAAGGGCATGGCGTACTTCTTGATGTGGACAGTCTTTTTCAAAATTGGAAAGGTCCCGATTGGCAGGACAAATGAATCGAGTCCAAATATACTGTCTGAAGAGGCAAACACTGGTATTGAACGGATGGAGACAAGTGAGACACTGCCAAAAACTGATGTGGAAGTAGTCAATAACACCACCAGTTCACCAATAGTACCACCACTTTTGCAGGAAGTTCCCAGCAAAGGTGGTGATCAAAATAAAAAGAGCCACAAAACGATTCAAACCAATGAGGGAGCGACAAAAAATAACACCGCCTCCCAAAATTGTCGACTGGAAGATGGTGTAATAGGTAGTGAACGAAAGGAGGAGAATGACCCACTACCAAATAAACAGGGGGTGCCACCAGATAGGATAGACTCCCAAAAGAAACTTTTACTGGAAGGACAATGATTGAGATCATCCAGATAAACCTCCACCGGAGCGAGACAGCATCCAACGCTCTGATGGACATCATAAATAAAGGCAGGGTTCATATTGCTTTGATCCAGGAACCATGGAAAACTAGCAACAAGGTTACTGGATTAAACCATGTGAACTATAACCTTTTCTACGCTAACACAGGTACTCGTCCAAGGACTTGTATTCTGTGCCATAAAAACTTATGTTTTATTTTCTCTCCAGAGTTGTCAACATCGGACGCAACGGTGCTGAGGCAAGGTAATGGAAATATGTACCTGGCGTCAATATATCTGCCATTCGATGCGCCGACATTGCCACCTACGTCGGAATTACAACGTCTGGTGAGGGAATCCAAACACACAAGTAATGAGTTATTAGCTGGATGTGACGCCAACTCCCATCATATCGCTTGGGGTAGTACTAACACCAATAAAAGGGGACACGCCCTTATCGAATATTTGAATACAAATGACCTCATAACTCTTAACATAGGAAACACTGCAACCTTTGTTAACAAAATTAGGGAAGAAGTATTAGATATAACGATATGTTCAGAAAATCTTATTGATGAGATTCATGAGTGGAGGGTTTCGGATGAACACTCCTATTCAGACCACCGTTATATAAGGTTTAAAATTGCACGGCCACCGCCAAACCCCATAAGTTTCCGTAATAAGGCTAAGACCGACTGGACTAAATTCGGAAATCTACTTAGAAATCGATTGGGGCAGCCTACACGCGATTATCTATGTGCAGAAGACATTGATATCAATGTTAAGAAGATTACCGAGGCTCTTGTAAAATCATTCGAAGATAGTTGCCCACTTCGAGAAAGGAAATCTGCCTTTGAGAAACCCTGGATGACAGGACAAATTCGCTCGATTGGCAAAGATGTCCGCAGACTTTACAATAGAGCTCGACGTAAAAAACAATCAGTATATTGGGACGACTACCACAGAAGACTCAAAGAATACAATAAAATCGTTAGATCGGCGAAACGTAACTCCTGGAGGCTTTTCTGTGAACAGGTAGACAGCGTTAACAGCATGTCTAAAATGAAAAAGTTCCTCTCAAAAACTCATGTCCAAACCGAAACACTGGTGGATGAAACGGGTAAAAGGATGGAAACTATAGAGGATACCGTAAGGCTCTTGATGAAAACTCATTTTCCGACTGGTAATGCTGGACCAACAGAGGAACAGTTACAGAATGAAAATGTATTGCATCAAGTACCTATTACGGATATAACAGATGGTATGGTTAAAGAAGCGATAAAAAGTTTCTCTCCCTTTAAGGCTGCGGGACCGGATGGAATATTTCCAGCACTTCTGCAGAATGAGGTGGATCTGGTATCAACTCATCTGGCTGGAGTGTTCACTGCATGCCTAACCCATTCGTATACCCCAAAAAACTGGCAGGAATCAAGGGTGGTCTTTATACCAAAGCCTTGCAAGGCGAGTTACACGACCCCAAAGGCTTATCGACCCATTAGCCTTACTTCTTTCCTGTTAAAAACAATGGAGCGAATAACTGATGACATGGTCAAAGGTAAAATAGCGGATGACAGGCTAAAATTCAAACAACACGCCTATGTCAAAGGAAGATCAGTGGAAACAGCTCTGCATGAGGTAGTGCACCACATAGAAGAGTCCTTCAGTAAAGAAATGTATACACTTGCTGTTTGCATAGACATTGAGGACGCATTTAACAATGTACAGACCGATACACTTATCCAGTCCTTAGACGAGTTTCAGGTTGACCGGGCGCTGAAAAACTGGATCAACAATATGCTAAGGAATAGGTGGATTATTTGTGGGTCATATGACGTAAAAATTAGAGACAAGGTAAATCGTGGTATACCTCAGGGGGGCATTTTATCGCCTCTTCTATGGGTTACGACGATACACAGTCTCCTAAAAGCCCTCACCAATGAAGGACTTAAAGCAGACGACGTTGTAATACTTCTAAGGGGCTTTCATCCAAATCTATTATGCAGAAGAGCTGAAGAGGCACTTAACAAGGCATATAACTGGGCACAACCAAGGGGATTAAATGTTAACCCAGACAAAACAGAAATATGTCTATTTACAAGGAAAACGAAGATCCCACGTTTTACCCCGCCTCGATTCCTGAGTAAGACAATTGCTATAACTAAAAAGGTAAAATACTTGGGAGTAATCTTGGATCAGAAACTGTACTGGAAAGATCATCTTGAAGAAAGAGTTACAAAGGCACACAGATGTTGGTCGTTGTGCAGAAGAGCTATAGGTTTAAAATGGGGACTACGTCCAAATATGACTCACTGGCTTTACATGAGCGTGATTAGACCAATAATCACCTACGCCTCTGTAGTGTGGTGGACATCAATGGACAAGAAGTGCAACGTAATACCTTTGCAAAAAATTCAACGTATGTGCTGTCTAGGCATAAGCGGGGCATTTAGAACTGCACCAACAAAAGCGTTGGAGACCCAAATGAAAAGAATACAAGAAGTCTTCTGAAACTAAACAAGATCGATATTAGTAAGATGATGAGTGTTCTAACGGGACACTCAAGCTTACAAGCACATCTTCATCGCATAGGACTAGCAGGAAACGACGAATGCAGGGCATGCAGAGAAAACATCGAAACGATGGAACATTTTCTGTGTCACTGCCCGGCTTTCACACATGCAAGATCCCAACACTTCGGGTCCGACATATTACCAGACTTGACTCATCTCAGAGAATATGACTGGAAGATACTGAGAAAATTCGTGTCTAGTACCGATTTTCTGTAACTCGTGAGGTATAAAAAGATCATAAATAAGGAGCGCACAACAGGCCGAACCACTGGCTTAAGTGTATGTCCATGGACATGAGACGTTTAAACGTCTCCTCTCTTCAACCTAACCTAACCTAAGCTCTGTGACAAGGCCCATAAAATGTAATGTCATGTACACATATAGTTTTTTTTATAAATTTATTTACAAATTTGTAGAAAATGTGTACAAATTTTGATTTTATTGTATTTTGTCTTATATAAGAACCTTAAAAAGCGTGCCACTTTATTTTATGAACGTGTGCCCCGTTTTTCGGAAAATCCCCTTTTTGTGCCCCTTTCTGAAATTTTCCTGTACAAGTGACACATCGACACACTCTCATCAAAATTGCAATGCGACTTTAGTAAAAAGCGTTCCATTTTTCAACTTGAACAGTTTGTGGAATTAGTTCATGCTGATAAAACATTTGTGGAAAGTATCGTACGATTCCGATACTTTCCACAAATGAGAGGAAAGAAATAAAAGGAAATTACATACAGGCATGTCACAGGTTTTGTACATAGAAATCAGAAACAGATGTTTCAGCCACCGCCGTCAAAAATATCGGTTAGACCCCAGATTCTGATTGGCGGTAGTGAAAATAAAAAAACATACTAAAGCCAAAAAAATAAAATTGACCAAATTCTTGGCTCGATTAATGTTTTTGTGTTTGCCCCTTTAAATATATAACAATTATTATTATTAAATTTAACATTAAAATAAAAACATTAATTTCATTGATCGAATCGTATTTTTTGTTGTTTCTTTTTTTAGTTTCAGGGTTGCATTTGCTCTTATTTTGTTTGTTTTATGGTTGCTTTAGGGGAAGACCAAAGACCGAAGACCAAAAGTATTAACATTTTCGTACGAAAAGTTGAAATTTTAAATAGTTATTTTGCTCGAAATTAATTCAAATATTATTCATACTTATTCTTTAGTACACTTTTTGACTTTTCTGGAGTTGAAATTATTAAAAACATAACTTTCACGTCAGATTTTGTGAACGTTTTAAACCGATATTTATTTTCGGTTTACGGTTACTCTCTGTCAAACTCGTATTTAAAAGGTATTTAAATGTACTTGCAAAGATACGAATACCAAGATACAACGGTATCCATTCACAACGAATTCTTCACAACTACATTATTTACAAATGTAGTTCAGAAAAACTCATTTTAAATTCAAAATTCGTCAAATGAAATTCAGAAATTCCATTTGAAATTCAGAACTCGTCACTTGAAGTTCAGAATGTGCATATGAAATTCAGAACTCGTCACTGGAAATTCAGATTTTCCATTTGAAATTCAGAACTCGTCAATTGAAATTCCATTTAAAATTCAGAAGTCGTCATTCGAATTTTAATCTGAATTTCAATTGACGAGTTCTGAAATTCAAATGGAAAATCTGAATTTCATTTGACGAGTTCTGAATTTAAATTGGAAATTCTGATTTTCAATTGACGAATTCTGAAAATCAAATGTCGAGTTCTGAATTTCAACTGACGAGTTCTGAATTTCAAATGGAAATTCATTTGGAAATGGTGTAGTTTGAATCATTGCGAGATAATTTGCAGATTGTCATATGTGCAAAGTGTATGCATGTGACAACGGCGCCATTGCCAGAAAAACATTTTATTTGCAACACTGTCTATAATGTATTTTTATTGGCAATCCTGTATATAAATATTTACAAAATATATTGTAAATATATGAAATTGTAATGTTTTCTTGCAATCGTCTGAACTGTCAATTCACCTTTGCCTAACAATCTGTCATTGTCCGTATATTTGCAGCACTTTAACAGGGTTGATAGCGTTTGCCGATCTGGCAATCGTCTATACTCAGCTTTAAGCTGACGACGATTATCTCGCAATGACTTTTCTGCTAACGTTGCAAAACAAAAAGTGTGTGTTCACACGTTTGTAAATTCACAGGGTTGCATTTTTCCGCAATTTTTCTGGCAATGTTGTCCGATCAGCAAATCGTGTGTACTTACCTTAAGATACAACAATAAATTGTTCACAATTTCCAAAATATGTAGTAGAACGTTGTTAAAAATGGAAAATAGATGACGATAGGCACCTTTTTCTGTCCCCATTTACATGGTACTTTTTTTAAGTAACTTATCGACTTATTCTCTTTTGAAAAAGTATTTACGTTCACACACGTACTTGTTTTTCAATACTGAAGGTGAAGGTAAGTACAGACGATTTGCAGATCGGACAACATTGCCAGAAAAATGGCGGAAAAATGCAACCCTGTGAATTTACAACCGTGTGAACATACAATTTTTGTTTTGCAACGTTAGCAGAAAAGTCATTGCGAGATAATTTGCAGATTGTTATATGTGCGAAGTTTATTCATGTGACAACGGCGCCATTGCCAGAAAGACATGTTATTTGCAACACTGTCTATAATGTATTTTTATTGGCAATCCTGCATATAATTATTTACAAAATATATTGTAAATATATGAAATTGTAATGTTTTCTTGCAGTTTTACAGTTCAGACTGTAAATTCACCTTTGCCTAACAATCTGTCATTGTCCCTATATTTGCAGCACTCAAGCTGAGTATAGACGATTGTCAGATCGGCAAACGTTATCAACCCTGTTAAAGTGCTGCAAATGTCAGATTGTTAGGCAAAGGTGAATTGACAGTTCAGACGATTGCACGAAAACATTACAATTTCATATATTTACAATATATTTTGTAAATATTTATATGCAGGATTGCCAATAAAAATACATTATAGACCGTGTTGCAAATAAAATGGTTTTCTGGCAATGGCGCCGTTGTCACATGCATAAACTTCGCACATATAACAATCAGCAAATTATCTCGCAATGACTTTTCTGCTAACGTTGCAACACAAAAATTGTATGTTCACACGGTTGTAAATTCACAGGGTTGCATTTTTCCGCCATTTTTCTGGCAATGTTGCCCGATCTGCAAATCGTCTGTACTTACCTTTATACTTATTTTCATTTGGTTTGTTTCGGCTTTTCCTGTGTGAATTGTTGTTGTTTCCAAGTGCGAACGAAAAACACAAAACGATGAGTACGATAAGTACGAGTACGGCATACTTTTCTCCCCCAGTTTCCGACTGCCTCTCTCGCCAAAAACGCCGATAAGTATACTTAATACTTAAAAAAAAAGTATCATGTAAATGCAGACTCTGTCTCCCTGTTAACCAGAGTTGCCGCTGGAAAATGTTATATTTCACGCCCACAATTATCTCAGAAACTCCCAAATTAATTGGAATATTTTATGTAAAATAATTCTAGTTTTTTCAACCGCTGCAATTGAATGATTTTCTGAATCGAATAATTTTTTATTTAGATAACCAAACTGGCCACATACAAAGGAGTCAAATACGAAATTGGGTGCCTCTTAATGTGTAGTTAACCCAACTGGTCGTCGAAGGAGTAGCAATTATTGATCTGCAACGATTCAAAATTATTTAATTTTGTATTATGCCAGCGCCCCAGAGATTCTTAGAATATTTACTTTTTTGGAAGAGTATGTTCTTTTTTGAGATTAGCGTTTTTGCGATTGTTTGGAATTATCTAAAGGTCCAAAAAATAAAATTAAAAACACTGAAGGAATATAGGATTCTAGGATTGCTACTGCTCCCAATGGGCTGTGGACCACCATTTGAAAAAATGTATTAATTTTCAAATAAAACGTATTTTGCCCGACTTTTCTACAAAACATTATTTTTCTGTATACAAACTTTTTTCATTTTACGTATGCACTTACATTTCATTTTCTCCAGTAAAATGTTAAAATTTGATAATCGGCAACACCAAATATTTTAATTCATGTGTAAGGGCTACCCTCTTGTTTATTTACGCCATCTGCAAACTAGTTGCAACCTGTAGAACGCCATCTATGAACTTGTTGTGAATGGATACCGTTGTATCTTAGTATTCATATCTTTGGGGTTATTTCATGTGGGATCCCAAATGTGTCACTTCTTCTCATTATGCACTGATGTATTAAATCTTGGTTCATTATTAATTTGTAAATAATGTCTTTATAAATACTAATAATTTATAAACAACAATAATTTATACTACTATGGAACGACGCGGGCTAATAGTTATACCAAAGATATGAATACCAAGATACAACGGTATCCATTCACAACGAATTCTTCACAACACAACTACGAATTCTCACAATTTATGCCAGCAGAACGCCATCTATGAACTGATGGCGTTCTGCTGGCATAAATAAACAACAGGGTAGCCATTACACATGAATTCAAATATTTGGTGTTGCCGACTATCAAATTTGAACATTTTACTGGAGAAAATGAAATGTATGTGCATATGTAAAATGAAAAAAGTTTGTAGACAGAAAAATAATGTTTTGTAGAAAAGTCGATGTTTTTGATATGCATGGAATGTTTTAAACGTTATATATGTTTGACTAAATACGTTTTATTTTAAAATTAATAATTTTTTTCAAATGATGGTCCATTGCCCATTGGGTAGCAGTAGCAGTAGCAATAATATTAAAACAATCCTATAATCCGTCAGTGTTTTTAATTTTATTTTTTGGACCTTTAGATAATTCCAAACAATCGGAAAAACGCTAATCTCAAAAGAGAAGATATTCTTCAAAAAAAAAAATAGTAAATATTCTAATTTTCTACCGGTTTTTTGTTTTCCTTCATCAGGCTTCTCTTCCAAAAGTTTGCCGTCCATTTCTTCTGCTTCCTTGGACATATTAATTTGTAATTTTATTACAAAAATTAAAAATACTTCACTGAAATGAAAATCTGATCAGAAAATCATTTAAATGCAGCGGTTGAAAATACTAGAATTATTTTACATAAAATATTCCAAATAATTTGGGGAGTTTCTGAGATAATTTTGGGCGTGAAATATAAAAATGTCTAGCGACAACTCTGGTTAAAATGGATACACAGAAAAGGTGCCTATCGACATCTATTTTACATTTTTAACAACGTGCAACGACATCTCTTGGAAATTGTGAACAATTTATTGTTGTATCTTGGTATTTATATCTTTGGTTATACTCTTTAGTGATGTTTTTTAAATTGTTTCTCACCGTTCGAAACGTAAAATTAACCGAAAACAATCTTCTTTGTTAGAATTTGAAAAATTTTATTTTTTGTTTATATTTTTTCAAAATGTCACATACAAAAAGTGCTGCATAGTTAAAATTGTTATCCGTATAAACTGTTTATCCCCGTTTTTATTACCGGGTATAAAAAGGTTGTTTAAACATATATACGTTTATTTTGTATGGGTAAACGTATATACGGGACGAAAAGAAAGCAGCTTTTTTAGATTTATTTTCTTTAACCCTTCAGCGCCATCCTTGGTACAGGTGTAACAATTTTGTCTTTCAAGATCATTCTTTTAAACTATTTATGCCTTTTCAGAGCTGAAACTTCATGATATCCTCAAGTATATATTTTAGAATTAAATTATAAAGTTTACTTTTGGTTGTCAGTTATACATCGGTGGGCGGAGTAAACGCACATCTATGCCTCCATTGTCATCCTTGGTACATTTGTTCCACTGTGCTATTAGTACGTTAAAGTAACGGATTTCTGTTATTTACACTCAATTTTTTTCTAAATGCTCGTGTTTTTTACATCAGTGTTATAAACGCAGTAAAACAATATTGTGGTTTTCCAATTTCTTTCAAATAGTGAGTATTTTACATATGTTTTAGTTCGCTGCCTTTTACAAGTTTGGTTATCTTTTTTCCTTGCCGATTTGGGCTCAGATTGATGTGCAACAAGAAAAAACACCATTAGATATTGAAGATGCGATCGCAATGATAAATTCTTGAAATATCGATACCTCCATTCTAAAAAATTTCAAGACTATATTAAAATTTCATCATAGATCCTGGACTAAAATTGCAATACATATTAAGTGAAAAAATTCAAATAAAATAACCAGTGGTACAGCTGTACCAAGGATGGCATTAGAAGGTGTGTGGGGAAGGATGTCACAGAAGGGTTAAGTAAAACTCCTGAAAGTGTGCCATTATTTTCAATGGCCGTACACTTCTTTTTCAGAAACAGCGGCAACACAGTTTGTTATGATATTCGAGACGGCAACCCTTTTAATTTTGACACTCCTCATTCGTCTTTTTCGTAAACAAAGCATTTTACGTAAAAAGTTTATACGAGGATGTTGTCAGTTTTTCGGTAAAAATTAACAAATTAACAGAAAAATGAAACAAAACTTAACTATATTTGAATATGTTGATAGCTTTATTCGAAATGTATGCATATTTCATGTTTACACTTTCTCAATTCTTTAGCACTTCCATTCGGACCATCACAGTCGTATCTAACCTTACACAACACTCCCTGCATTCGAGGAACCTGTCCACTTGCGACGTACGATGGAAGCGGCGAAAGACGGCAGAGGAGAAGGTATGTTTTTTTGATATATTATGCCTATTGTTCCATTGATGACTCCCTTTCATTTGTAGAAATCTGCGAAAATCATAGAATATTCACCCAAAAAGAAGAATACCGTCGACCTCCAATCGATCGTGGATATTTGGCGACATATGACTGTAAAACAGTTGGCAGGCTCGATGAATCGTCCTTTAGGTAGGTGAACACCATGTATACGTTTTTTTCATTCCTCAAATGTTGGACTCGTCTCAAAATAAAACGTCTATAAAATCGGCCAAAGATGGGTTATGCGGGTAAACTATGATATATCACAGAGGAGGAAATCTTAAATATTGGCAATGCAGGACAAATCTTCTTTGCATTTTCGATTTTGGGCCTTTCCGGAGTGTATTTAGCCACGTCGAATGCAATGCAAGAAGGGAAGAAAATGATTTAGATCGAAGGCGGGTAGTGTGAGTAATCTTGTCTCTAGGCAGCTGTTTTTTCATTATTATTATCCCCTCACCTTACAGGGAGGACGATATATATCAATTGCTACGAGCCAAAAGTGTTTGTTGGAAATGCGATTTGGGTCATTTTAAATCATTAAATCAGCAATGTCCGTCCGCTGGCTGGTGCGCACGATAACTCTCGAAAGGAATAACCGATTGACTTCAAAGTATGTGGTATACATTTGGTATATTTAACATCTTATATGCTATTCTTTCGAATCTTCTGAAATTACACAATGTATTAAGTTCAATAGTGGTTATCATCTCGAGAACATTGGGCGAAGTTATCACTCCCCTTTTGGGTACCTCCCACACAATGGACCAAGTGTTAACTGCTTATAGGTTTAATATCACTCCATACAAATACTTAAAACTGTGTACTGTGTAATGTTTTTATTGTACCTAGAGTCAAGTTAAAAGTGGCAACCTTTTGGCAACTTTCAGACAAAGGTACCATTTATATTAGTACATACAATACTTAAAATTTTGTACAGTGTAATGTTTTTATAGCACCTACAGTCTTTCCCACACAAATCGTCAATATGCATAGAAATACTTTTTTTTTGCACAGTGCATAGTTTTTTAAATTTCTTAGTACATTAACCAGTGTATGTTTACATTGCTCACAAATTGAGCGTACACCTTAGTCGGTTTACCCGACTGAAATTTCTTGCTTGTTAAAGTAGCCTTTACTGTCATAAAGTTTTGTACAAAATGGTCCCTTTGTGTGAGAGGTACCAAAAGTGGCGGGGCCACTTAGCCCATTTATCTCAAACTGATAACAATAGATAAACTATTAATATGTGTGGAATTAAAGAATATTTGGATAAGGATTACAGCAGTTATTAGAGAATCAATATTTCACTAAATTGTAACCCTTTGTGAGGGAGGTACTAGAAGGAGTAGACCATATGCCCCATCTTCGAACTTAGCCTTGAAATTTAAAGTCAATCCTTTACTCCTTTCGAGATTTATCGTGCGCTCCAGCACAGACGGACGGATATTGCTCAAATGACTTAAAATGTCCTAAAACGGAATTCAGCTGAACATACTTGTGTTACTCCTTCGATGTGTTACACATTTGGCTTGATATACCCTCCTCTATAAGGTGAGAGAGGAGGGTTTATATATTGTTCATACCCTTTTCTGAAGGTATGAGCATCTCAAAAACTATTGCTCGTAAAAGAACAAACTGATATGAGAGCGCGGTAAATAATCGAAAGACTAATTTGTAAGTGAACATGAGTGGGCAAAGGAGCAGAGATTGGACTGTAAGTATATGTAATACCAACAAATCCAACAGAGGTAGACGATGTCAGACAAGAGGACACTATCACGGAGGAAGAACGAAATTTAGCACTTATGATTTTATTTATTTATTGAATCCATTTCAGTAATGTGAAGCCAATAAGGCCACTTAATAATATTACATTGTTCAAATAATTTATAAACATAGCTCAAATTTATTAAAACTATAATAAGTGTAAAAGCAACCTATCCTTTGGCTACCCAGCCAAAAACTTATATAAAATGTAAAAGAAGATGAAAAAATGTCCAAGTCCGCAGTAACTCAAATTGAATAACAAACATTATATGAAAACACAATTTTGAATACCATCTGCAAACATATGCGGGATGGCACTAAGGATGTGACATTATTAAAAATGAAATTGCCTAAGAAAGTTATAGGAAAATAATTAGATATGTTTTGGGAATCAAGAGCGGAATAAATTTCAATAACTTCAGTAAAAAGGAGAGAAAATACACACCTAATTGGTGTATTGTCTTCCTTGCGAAGTAAGTATGTGTCATCACATATCTAGTGTTATATGACTATGAAATTTTTTAAACTGAGTTCAGTGTATATATTAGAGTGCAGTCTGAATATGGTCCATATAGGAATTGAGAATGACCCTTCCAATTCACAAGTAGGTTGGTTTCTAAATTAGTGGATTAGAACCATTAAAATAGAGCCATGTAATATAAGAATATCGATATTCCCAAATATAACTTTAGAGGAATAAGAAGAAGGTCCATTATTGATCGAATTGCGAATATTGATGGAAAAACTACTTTCACAAAGTGCATACGAAAACAAATATCGCGTTGTTAGGCCCATATAGGTGTCAAATGCGCACATACCAAATTTCACGACTGAATCATCATTTCTCCAGATGTAAGGTTTTTAATAAAGGATACGTGTAGAAGATATCACTGCCACTGATCTGTATCATCCAATTTTTTGTATGGTAACGAATGCTGGGATAAAATACATCCTCACCAAATTTCAAGACTAAACTCTACATATTATCAATAATGGAGTTGTACGAGCGGGACGAGTCAGCCTTTTCTACATTGCTGTAAAATGCAGTCATACCAATTTTATAGAATGTTGGTGCAATTGTTCTCCCAATATGTCTTTTGCTATAATGCAGTCGCATGGGCGTGCCTACGGCTACTTGCTCGACTTAGCCCGTATTTGTTTCTCAAGCTCGCGTAGTTTTAGTAGATAACACCTCGAACACCCTACACATTTAGTTTAGGTTAGTGCTTCTAAATGTAGGTCCCTGGCGGTCCAAAGCAGATTTCAGGTGCTCACTAAATGAAACATTAATATATTGCTATTTTTAAAGTTGATTTTGGAATTTATCTATAAAAAGAAATACAAACACATTGATATTATGTTCTCTACAGAGGATGTGCAGGAAGCCATGTTATTTGTCAAAGATGCCGATAACATAGAACCATCCGCTCAGCTGCATGATATACAAATAATTCAAGAAATAGCAAAGAAACTTGGTACCCGCATTCGCATTGTAGCAGCTCCTACAGTGGCTGACCTAGAATTAGAAAGCAAAGACAAGGATGTTTCGCCGAGACCCCCAGCTCTTCCAGAGCATTTAAAACCACGACCACCAGTTGTGACCGTAATGGGACACGTGGATCATGGCAAAACTACTCTGTTGGATTCCTTAAGAGGGGCCGATGTGGCATCCGGAGAGGCAGGGGGCATTACACAACATATAGGCGCGTTTACTGTGAGCTTGGAAAATGGTGACATGGTCACTTTTCTCGATACTCCTGGACATGCTGCCTTCAGTTCAATGAGGGCGAGAGGTGCAGTTGCCACTGACATAATTGTGTTGGTTGTTGCGGCCGAAGATGGCGTAATGGCTCAGACAAAGGAAGTCATCACGCTGGCTAAGGAGTCTAAAGGTAGGTCTCTAGCTATTTTTGTTTTACATTTCAATTTATACTGTAATTTTTTGCAGTTCCTATAATTGTGGCAATAAATAAGATCGACAAACCCGAAGCCAACATTGTGAGTACTAATTTAAGGATTTGTTTTATCATTCGTTATAAATTTTTTTCATCATATTCCAGGAGAAAACTAAACAAGAGTTGTACCAAATGGGTTTGGCTTTGGAGGACTTTGGTGGTGACATACAGGTTATTCCTATATCCGCCTTAAAGGGTACAAATCTGGATCTATTGGCAGAGGCAGTTAGTACCCAGGCCACACTGATGGGCTTACAAGGCGAGTACACTGGTTTAATGGAGGGTGTTGTAGTAGAATCGAAAACGGATCCCAGAAGAGGGTATGTAATTAAATTAAACATATTTAAATTTGTCCACAAACTACTGTAGTTGTCTATATGGGCATTTCCATGGGCTATTAAAAAGATGCCTTGCAATTTTGCAACTCTTTCTTGAGTATTTTTTATCAATGTACTCAAAGTTTCTGCGCCACATTTACGCACTATGTAAATACAAAAATTTAACAATCTTGGCATGAAATTATTTCTTTAGACCTTGCCGATCTTTCTATGTCAAAAATTTGAGAAATAATCCCTTTTCTATATGAATTTCGTGCTGTCCGAAATTCAACAAAAATCTAAATATCTCACAAATTTACATTTTTAGAGTAAATGGTAAATACATACTTAAGAAGCGCCTCTAGTATATGCAAGCACAAAGTTAGGTATTATTTATATAAGAAGTTTCGTCGACATTTTTAAATATGTCAATATAACTCAAGAATCGTGTTTTTTAGTGCGTCCGTCGCGCCGTCCATTTGTCGATTTTTATACAAACTAAAAAAGTTTTAAAAATTCTATAAATTCAGTGTTATTAAGCTATGGTTATGGGAAAAAAACTAATGAAATTCCTGCCGTCCGCGACGCAGGAAATGCCCATATTCACTATATTTCAAAATTTATCCGAGTAATAAACAATCCCGAATGTCATATAATCACTATAGAAGTCGTACATATTATCCAGTTGATAATTATGAAATAAATGAGAGACTCATTTCTTGATGCATTGCCAAATCGGAAGAAAATCTGTTCCCACTTGATGAATATATGTATATGGGGTTGACATATATGAACCGTTTGTTTTGAAAGAGGCGTAAGCGACATTTTCACATAAATTGAGAAATTAAGGATGGATTTGGCATCAGATGAGGCAGATATAATTTTATCGAAACGAATTTTCCCAAAAATGTAAAAGGTGACTTAGATTATTAAAACTGAAGTTTTGTTAGCAAAGTCCGAGTAGCTCGTTCATTTTACGTATTGCCAAATGTTCTGAAAGTTTTTAACTTAACGCCATATTCATATCGAAATAAACTTCTTTGTCACTTTAAATCTTCTGATAAGTAGATTTTCTCTTCCTTGTTAACTCATTTAAAATGTATTAAATTGAGAGTTAAATTAGATAATGTTTTTTAATACTAATTATATTTTTTTTTATTAATATTATATTGTTAAACACATTGGATTTTCTAAAGGGGTTTCCAACAAGAGGTGTTATTTTGGTATTCAAAGAAAAATTCAATTTTTTGAGATAAATGATCGGATGTTTATTTCATAATAAAGAGGAAGGTATGCCGTTAATAATGAAAAACACCATCAGCCAAATGGTCACCACGACCACGCGTACGGGACCATATCCTTTTCATGAAATTTTCCATGACCAAATCGCAAAGTGGCTGCCCTATGTTCTCGATAGCCTTACGAATTCTATCTTTGAGGTCTGGAATCGACGCTGGGCTATTGGCGTAGACCGTATCTTTCACGTGGCCCCAAAGGAAGAAGTCGCAAGGTGTTAAATCACAATATCTCGGGGCCAATTGTGATCACCTCTTCGAGAGATAACACGGTCCGGAAACTTTTCCCGTAACAGAGCAATGGTTTTGTTGCTTGTGTGGCACGTAGCGCAGTCTTGTTGAAAGTAAACGTTGTCCAAATCAATACCATCCAACTCCGACCATAAATCATTAATCATCTCTCGATAGCGCAATCCATACACCGTAAATGTTGATCCAACCTCATTTTCGAAATAGTAAGGTCCAATGACCCCGCCGGACCATAAACCGCACCAAACAGTCACACGATGAGGATGGAGAGGCTTCTCAACAATAACTCATGGGTTTTCCGAGCCCGAGATGCGACAATTTTGCTTGTTGACGTAGCCACCGAGGTGGAAATGGGCCTCATTAGTCAAGATGATTTTGTATCGTTCGTATCGTTTTGTATCGTTCGATGATCGTGTATCGTTCCATTTTTAGTAATGGCGTACTTGTCAAATGTCAGAGAATAAAAGCTTCAAAAGTGACAGCTACCGAAATACCGGGTGATTCAAAATAACACCTCTTGTTGAAAAACCCTGTATTTAATGGAGTAGTCATCAGTCGGAGTAGTCTTCTAAGCTGCTATTATTTATTATGCATTTTGTAATTTATTTTAAATTGGCCTTTGAGGCTTTAAATTACTAGTTATGATGAAATAAATGAAATAATGCATTTTGAAGTTAGCGAAGTGCACCGAATTACATCTAGTTAGTTATATTAATGAATTTACAATTATAATGCGACGTACTTCAAATCATTATGAATATTTTTAATTCCTTTTCAAGAAAGCTTTCGACAGCAATAGTGAAAAGAGGAACTCTACGCAAAGGATCGGTTCTAGTAAGTGGACTATCGCACGCTAAAGTTAGAGGTCTCTTCGATCACAATGGAAAACCGATGGACAAAGCCGAGCCAGGAACGCCCGTTGAAATCCTTGGATGGAGAGAATTACCCTTGGCTGGAGACTTAATACTAGAAGTTGAATCGGAGGTAAATATATTGATTTTCCAACAGCACATTAAAAACGATTTAACTTCTTTAGATTTATTAACTTTTGCAGAAGAAAGCTAATTCTGTTCTAAGATATCGTCAGCATGAAGTACAAAAGGAGAAGGCTGAACAAAGCATAGACGACATTCGTAAAAAGGAAGAGGAGCACTTGGCCAAATATCGGGCAGAAAGAGATGCTCGACGACTCGCTGGTAGGTTCCGTTTAAGGCATGGTCCCCGCCCCAAGGAATCGATGGAAGGTGATGGTGTTCCTCGAGTCAGCGTTATTGTGAAAGGTGACGTTCACGGTTCGGTAGAAGCAATCCTCGATGTTTTAGAGACGTACAATGGTCACGACAAATGTCGCCTGGATGTTGTTCATTATGGTGTCGGCAGTGTGTCCGAATCCGACGTAGAGTTAGCCAAGTCGTTCGATGCCATTATTTACGCATTTTCAATAGAACCTCCCACCAAAGTAGCCAGCGATGTTTCCATACGTGTATGCAATATAATATATCGTTTGATAGACGACGTGAAAGAGGAGATCAGTAATAAACTGCCACCCTTAGAAGTAGAGGAAATCTTAGGAGAAGCAAATGTGCTGCAGGCGTTCACCATTTCCGAGGGACGCAAAGAGGTGCCGGTAGCTGGCAGTCGCTGCACCAAAGGCATTCTGAGAAAATCGCAAAAATTCCGTTTAGTAAGAAATGGAGAAGTCATTTATGATGGTAAACCGTTTGACAATACTTTTACTCCTATTAACATATTCTAATGTGAGACAATTCCATACGACAGGTACACTGGAATCAATGAGACATTTAAAGAATGAAGTGGATTCTATAAAAAAGGATGTTGAATGCGGTTTGCGTTTTAAGGACACCAAAGTTATACCCCAAGCCGGTGATGTGATTGTTTGTTATTCCACGCGCACAGAACCTCAGAAGACAGACTGGGACCCAGGTTTTTAGATTGTTATGTATATATCGATTAATTATGAGGTGTAAAAACAATAATTAGACTTTACTATTGGTTATAAACTTTATTTTGTAGATAGCAAAAAATAAAGAAAACCGTTACTAAAATGCAAACAACTCCGTCAACGTCCAAAAACCAAAACTCAAATGCAGATATTGAAGTAAGTGACGTGGAACTACTCTTACTGACACGAGGTAAGATATCCAGCCAACTACAATTGTGTGCGAAAACCGTAAACCACTATGAATGTTTTCACTTCCGCTTCAAAGTGATATAATATTTCTCGTCACTTGAAAACATAGTTGTTTTAGACCATATGGTGTGATAACATTTCTGAATAAAATTGTTAAAAAGGCTTGCATTGTTGAAAACATATACTCGTACGGTCGGGCAAACAATTTAAATGATATTTCCTTCATTTGTGGAGAATTTTGACCACCGAAAATATTTATACCCGACATCACACTGTGTGTTATGATTTTGTGCATTTGCTTGTAAAGCCAAAAACAGAATTGATATAGAAGTTATACCGTTAGGCATATAATCACTTTTTGAGTCCATTTAGCCATGTCCGTCTGTCCATGTATGCTTGTGATCAAAGTCCAGGTCGCAACTATAAGCCAATCTTTACGAAAATTGGCACAGATGCATCGCTTCGATTAGGGACGTTGCCTATTAAGTGAAAATGGGACCTATCTATCCCTGTTTTGATACAGCCCCCTTTCCGATGTCACTTTTTGGCCCTCTAGAGAAGATGTTTTTTTAATTGATCGGGCTGAAATCTAAGCAATTATACCTATAATGGGCCATATCGGACCATGTTTTCATATAACTTCCATATAAAGGTCCCTTCCGATTAGACTTCTTGGTGCTCTAGTGCAGTGTTACCGTTGTGCGACTAAAGGGGCAGTTTTGCCCCTTTTTTCAGCCGTGATACTTTTGCGCCCCTTTTCTTTTGGGATACTAAATGAGTCAATTTTCACATTTGTGGTGCCACTTTTATACACTTCTGCCACTTACGTAAAAAATTATATTTTTGCACTATTTAAACAGCATTTTACGTACTAATGTACGTAAATAACTTACGAAGACAATAAATTGCCAAAAAGTAATGATAAATAAAAAAATAATGTAAATTGAGTTGGCAACACTATGTTGTGGTAGACGCATTATAAAACCCTCTTGATTGAATATTAAAAAATTTAACTTTCCGGTGTGCTAGTGATCTCGTTCAGTGATAAACTTATAAAGGACCAAATTGCTTTCTCCGGATGCATGAAGTTTTTCTGAATATTCTCATTTAAGAGTAGAAAATTCTTCATTTATATTGTGCGGATCTGTGAACTCTTTGTTGTTGTGCAATTATTGCTATCGACATTAACTACAAAGTCGAGAAATACATCAGTTTGTTTCCATCTTATAAGCCGCTGCTATTGGTGTTGATCAGTTATCATTGAGCTTTGATTATTTCTAAACTGTAATGCTTGACGCCGACGATTTTTACCCTACTGTTTTGTGAGATCTGCTACCGCCGCCACTGTTTTGATTTTTAACGCCGTCGATTACTACTTGTATTTGGCCTAGTCGTCTGATATACGAATCAGCTGATCATTAAAAGGCTACCAAACAATAACAAAACTTATTTCTGCTGTTTGCTGTTTAATTTGATCGACTGCCATTTTTTTTTCTACAAATTTGTTGTTGCTGAAAAATAATAATGTCTTTTCCTTGTGGAATTTGTAATCTTGAAACCACTGGGACCAGATGCCTGCTGTGCAGGACATGCAATACTTGGCTCCATGCTGATTGTGAGAATGTTTCTAAGACGTTATTTAGTACCTTGGACAAAAATCGTAACTTAGCCTATACATGTACGCGTTGTATGGAAAATCCACCAGATAATTCGGACCTTGCGTTTAAAACTGAGATGCGGAAGGAATTTGCCAATCTTAGAGAGAGTCTCCGTGCCCATGCTGATGAAATGAAGAGGGAAAATATGGAAATAAAATCTAAATTTGAGACTTTTGTTGTTGAGATACGAGCTGAACTGTCAAGAAATATGGAGGAGTTAAAGCAAGATGTCGCAAACTGCAAGAATCTAGTGTTTGATCATGATATAGCTAACAAAACCAAATTCTTAGAGCTAGAAATGTTTAATCATGCCCTACAGCATAGGCTAAATAGACCGGACATTATCATAACGGGCCTCTCTGACAAATTGGACAGCCTAAATGAGATGGTGGTGTTTTTATGTGCGCATTTAAAAGTTGATGTTACTCCTGCCGATATACTTAATGTGATGTATATAAAAAATCGCAATGCAGTCCTTGTCAAATTTAGAGACATTTACAAACGCGATAAATTGATGTCGGCATACTTTAAATCGAAATCACTTAAAATCTCCGATGTTCTTGGTGGTGATGATGATAGTCGGGTGTACTTGAACGACAACTATTCTACACTTGCTACCAAATTACTGAGAGTTTGCTGGAAGTTTAAGCATGACCACAAAATAAAAGGATATAGCATTATAAACCGCGAATTTCTGAAAACAAAGATAATTATGATGAATAATGAAGTTAAAATTCTAAATTATCAAGAATGCATTGAATTGTTTAAATCTAACTCTTAACAATTATTGTTTGCCTGATGTATTTATTATTCAACATTTTTCTACTGATCTCTTTTCCACATTGTATTTTTTATCTTTTAATAATCAGTCAAGTGGGAACCACTTTAAATGAATTTAAATTTCATATTGAAAATGTTAATTTTGAATTATTTTATAATATATATTGTTAGAAATAATACTTGGCTCCCCCTTAAATATGAATATTGCTTAAAGTATAGTGACTCATAATTATAATCTTGGTCCTATAGCTAGCAATAATAGTTTGTTGAAGTCTAATTTCTCCTCTCTTTCTCGCAATTTAAATATTGGACATATCAATGCCCAAAGCTTAAATCCTTCAAACTCCAATGCAAAACTTGAGGAATTCAAAAACACATTTTTTGATTCAGGTCTAGATGTGATTGGAGTTTCTGAAACTTGGTTCAAATCTAACATTTATTCTAGCTCTTTGACTATTCCTAACTATAATTTGGTCAGAAATGATCGTTCTAGTGATATAAATCGCTATGGAAATGTTCATCCTAGGAGAGCTGGGGGTGTTTGTTTATATATCTCAAACAAATTACGTTATAGAGTAGTCTACCGAGGAATGCAGTATGGTGTTTGCGAGTCGTTATTTGTAGAGATTTTTGGTAGCGATACTTCTGTCATTGTTGGTGTGGTTTATCTACCTACTGGCTGTGTTGACGTTTTTGAGGATATTCATAGTAATCTGTTTGACCGTTTCTCAAATATCATTGTAATGGGCGATTTTAATTATAATCTTTTTGACCCTATTAAATCTTCACATTTGCGATCCCTTGCTTCCAGGTGTGGTCTTGAATGTGTTCACAACTGTCTGCCGACTCATCTATATTTACCCAATAATAGTACTTCTCTACTTGATTATTTTCTAGTAAGTCATTCGTCAAATCTTGCCCATAAAGGTCAGGTACAATTTCCTTTTTTCTCCTCTCATCACAGTTTTATTTTTATTTCATATACTTTCTCTTCTCAACTACGTGATCATTGGACAGAGTACAAAGATTACAATAGTTTAAATATTGATGGTCTTATTGAACATTTTCATCAACTTAATGTAACTCCCTTGTTTTACACAAATGATGTTGATCTTCAGTTGTCTACTGTGAATGATGTTGTTGATGCCCTACATGCTTTTGTACCCATATCTAGAACTAGGTCTAATATTGATGATACAGGGTGGATGAACTCAAGACAGATTGTTCAGGCTAGAAGACATAGAGACATTGCATATGGGGCATATCTTAGGAGTCGAACTAGTGAAACTTGGAAGGAATACTGTCGATTAAGGAATAAAGCTAAATCAACTATTAGAAAAGCACGATTTAAGTATGGAGAAAATTTGTTTACAGGTGTAAATTCCTCTCAAATGTGGAACAAAATTCGCAGGTTGGGGTGTATTGGTCGGGATAACGTAAATCTATATGGAACAGATGTGGAATCTATTGCTGCCACTTTCATGGAGAATCTTAATCCTAATGATAATCAATCTTTTAATTTTAATAATTTTTTGGAAACTTCAGATTCTTTCTCTTTTCATTCTATAACTGAGCACGACTTAGCTCTGGCAGTTGGTTCTATAAAATCAAATGCTTCAGGTCATGATAAGATTCCGATAAAGTTCTTAAAAATCATTTTTCCACTTATTTCACCGCTGCTCCTCCATCTAATAAATACTATATTTACTGTATCTAATTTTCCAGTTGCTTGGAAGCTGGGACGTGTTATACCAATCTCAAAGAATGGTAATCACGGAAATGACGATTTGAGACCTATAACAATACTGCCAGTTATGTCCAAAATTATGGAAAATCTAATGAAGATTCAGATTTTGGAGCATTGTGAGCGTTTCTCTCTTTTTCATCCTAATCAATTTGCTTTCCGAAAAAACCATAATACTACATCAGCCTTGCTTTCTCTTACTGATTCTGTAAGACAACAAATGGACACACACGATAGCTGTACTTTAGTTTCGTTAGACCTCTCTAAGGCATTTGACCGTATAAATCACGTTATCCTTATAGAAAAATTACGTGATCGATTTAACTTCTCGAAAACAGCTTGTAGATTAGTTTATTCATATTTAATGGATCGGTCTCAGTATGTGTCTTTTAATGGGAGTAGTTCCAGTGTTAGTGTTGTTACTTCTGGTGTACCTCAGGGGTCAGTTTTAGGTCCCATACTTTTTTTGATTTATCTTAATGATGTTATTTCGCAAATGGAAAATAGTTTTTGTCAACCCTATGTCTTTGCGGATGACATTTTACTGTTATTTAGATCAAATACTGCCGAGAACATTATTAATATTCATCTTGAATTCATAACTAATTTGATGTCTGCAAATAGTCTACAGATCAACCCAGCTAAGACCAGAGCTATGAATTTCCATTTGCGAAATCGCAACATTTCATACCCCTGTATTTTCATTAATGACCAGTCAATAGAATTCGTAGATTGCCTTAAATGCCTTGGAGTGACTTTAGATTCCAATCTTAATTTTGGTAGCCACATAAATTGCCTTGCGAATAGAGTCTGTCTAATTTTAAGAAGATTATACTCTTTAAAAGCATATACTCCGCGACAAGTAAGATATCGTTTGGGCCATTCTTTGTTGATGTCTTTGTTGAATTATGGAATTGAAGTTTACTCTGGGACTTGGTCCTATAATTGTGATAAAATTGAGAGGATTTTTAGGAAGGTTGTACGTTATGTCTACGATTTGAGAATAAATGACCATTACCGTGTTACGGAATTAGCTCACTCGTTTCTTGGATGTTCTTTTCGTGATTATCTCAATCTACGTATAGTACTTCATTTTTATAAAATTATGAAATCGTCACAGCCACAAATGTTAGTGAATCAGTTTTCTTTTATTAATTCCACGCGGAATGTACAAATTGATATTCCTCTGGTGCACTCATCGATTTATGAGCATTCATTTATGGTAAGGGTATATCGATTTTGGAACGTTTTACCTAATTTGCTTAAACTATTCTCTTACAATTATTCTTCTTACAAGAAAAAGGTAATGAACTATCTAAATGGTATTTTACCTTAACTATCTTAATGCTCATAACTTCCTATTGATTGCTATGGGACCCAAATTCTTAATACATGCCTTTTTGCAATGTTCATATGGCTGGGGAGCCTTCTAAATTTTATTATTATTTAATATTTGTTAAAATCTTTTTAATTTTGTTATTTTATACATAGTTTTTTTTTTTCTTACAATACATGTATAATTGGCCAATTGGCTTACTTTGTATTGATGTTAATAAATAAAATGAAATGAAATGAAATGAAATACATATATGATATTTCATATATTTACTTAGATAGTATACATCACAAAAAAGTTTTGTGTAGCTTTTTTAAATTTGTTTTAGAGTAAAACACGGGTACTATTATCGAAATATATTACATAACCCGATCACGTCCATTCCGATATATGGACATATCACAGATGCCGTTTGGAAATTCGTAGTTAAAAGCAAAAAATTATATATATCAGGTCCACATGAAAATTGCAGCAATTCAGCAATAAAAATAATTTAGCGCTTTGGATTTCATTATAATAAGCTCTGTGACAAGGCCCATAAAATGTAATGTCATGTACACATATAGTTTTTTTGTATAAATTTCTTTACAAATTTGTAGAAAATGTGTACAAGTTTTGATTTTATTGTATTTTGCCTTATATAAGAACCTTAAAAAGCATGCCACTTTATTATATGAACGTGTGCCCCGTTTTTCGGAAAAATCCCCTTTTTGTGTCCCTTTCTGAAATTTTCCAACGGTAACACTGCTCTAGTGGACGCATTTTTTAATAATCATTCTGAAATTTAAGCATTTATACTTTTATTGCACCCAATCGTACTTGGTGAAAATGGAGTATATCTTCATGATATAGATAACACATTTTCAATCGATTCTACTGAAATATAAGCGTTTTTACTTTAATTACATTAAACAAATTACAACAGTCTTTCCTAACTGTTTTTTTTTGGCGAAGATAGAGTGGGATTCGGGTGCCCTCGTAAAAATAAAGGTTCAGCAATTATCGTAATGCGTTTTCGGTTCAACCTAATGTATACACATGGAAATACAGAGAAGTGAAAGACAAAGACTTGTAGTTTCAGTGAGAATTCAGTTGAGTTTATTAGAGAGTTCAGGTCTTACCGCTTTCGTTGATGCTGCACAAGATGACGAAGACCCAGTTCAGGTTTTAGGTAAACTCAGCACTACAGTAAATGGAATCAGAAAATAAGATGGAAACTCTTTATCCAATGAATGAAATCTTTTCAGAAGAAACAAACATTGTATAAAGATATGCCATATGTACAGGCTACACTAAAACTGAAAGGGAATTCAAAAAATGTTAGTCACAATGACCGTTACTTTAGCGTATAACTCAACAATCATGCAAATATATTTAGTTGTTCAGTTCAAAATTCAGTTAATCCTAAAATTGAATAAAATTCAAGTTAGCCGCGAATAACGTTGCAAACGGAAAAATTCAAATTGTTCAGAATTAGCAAAAATGTTTTTATTTATATTATGTACATTTGAGTTTATTTACATGAACAAGTTTTATTAGAAGTAATTGTGAGTTCTGTGTTGACGTTTGTAGATTTCGGAATCGGTTTCTCTAATGAGGAACCAAATATAATCTCCCATCATTATTTCATCCCAGTGCCCTTGGTAACGCCGCTCGATGGACTTCAATTCTTGGTGAAACCTTTCGCCATGTTCGTCACTTACGTCTCCAAGATTCTCGGAGAAAAAGTTTAAATGATAATGCAAGAAATTAATTTTGAGGACATATTTACAACTGTTGGAATACATAAAGCGAAAAATAAGTTAGAAGAATACATACATATGTGTTATATACATAAATATAGAAACATATATTTCTTACCAATATTTTCATAATTTTTTAACAAATCATTAATCATTGTTTCATATCCAATTATTGGATCCAAAGAAATTTGAAACCACAAGCTTAAACGACCTCCATGCTGCAATTTCATCCGACGTCAAATATGATTCGAAATTTATATCTTTCATCAGTTTCCTCAGTTTAGGCCCATCAAAAACTCCTTCTTCGATTTTTAATTTAAATAAACTTTTTTAACGATTTAAATAAACTTTTTAAATATGAGAGTGAATTGCCATCTTTCCTTAAGGCTTTTACAACATTTTTAAAGAGCCCCAGTTTAATATGCAGTGGTGGCAAAATATCGGCTATTCCAGAGGCATAACATACCAACTACTTTTAAATCGCAAGAAATTTTCCAGTCATGTTCATATTTTATGTATTTTACCAATTTAGCCATTGTTTCGTATGATTCCTTAGTGTTTACAACATGAGCAATACTTTCAAACTTTCTTTACTGCTGTCAACAAGTAACCGCCATTCCTTTGAATTGTATGTTTGATTAAGTTCCTCGAACAATCCGGGAATGTCCTTGCAAAAGCATCTGTTATCCACAGTTGTATAAAATTGTTTGTAAGGTATATCACGGACTCTATAATATGATATGTTAACATCTGGGGCCAAAATATTGTACTGTATCATCCCAGATGCAAGTAGTTCTGCCTTATATTTGGTCAGTTCCAAATCTCTCACTAGATCAATGAGTTGAAACTGAGTTAAAAACGATGACTTCTGACTCAAACTTGAATCGCTCAGAGTTGAGTACTCAGTTGAACTTGATGATGTTTCCGTTATTAGGCTGTTAGCTATACTTGGACACTTCCTACTCCAATCTGTTTACTTAGACAAAAATAGCAGTCCGTATCGTGAATGAATGGTTGTCTCCAAATCATTGGCATTCCATATTGCACGTGAAGTCTAAAATTAAAACGTTTTATTCCACAAAAAATTGTAATACATTAATTGTAAAGTACTTACCGCATGCTTCCACTACTCCATCGACTAAGATTTACACGGCACGAATTGCACAAGTATTGGATTTTACTAAACGCACGTCGATTTTTTTAATAACATATTTTCGACAGATGTAGCAGAAATTGTCGGGATCATTTACACATTGAAAAGTTCTTTGCCGTTTACTCATACTTCGAAATATACATAACTTTATAATATTTTTCAGAAAATCTACTTATCTCTTTAAGGCGCTGAATTACACTGACATTGCATATCATGTTTTATGGATCGTTACGAACAACCATAAAACCTCGCCCCCTCTATAATTTTATAATGTCTGACATCAATCCTCATAAAATAAAATGCAAGTGCAATGTCTCCTATATGTCTCTCTCATCATTTAAAAACGAAAACATATGAAACAAGATTTTTTTGAATTTCCCTACATTTACAAAATGCCTCATAACTTTTACATCTATCCATAAATTTTTTTTCAAATAGGCAGTGTTTTCTTCTTTTAAAAATGTAATAAAATAATTGTTTCAATTTTTTTTTTGTTTTTTTTTTTACCAGGAGGGGTTTTTTTTTTAAAAAATCACTTTTTTCTCATGTTTTTGACGACTGTTACTAAACCAAAGATTCTACGTGAAAGCGATATTTGCAGCATATGTAGCCCTCATAATTCCTTTTAATTTTAGGCATAACACGACTCAATCAGGCTTATACTTGAAAGTACTGAATGTACTTTCCATGTAAGCTGGAATTAAAAAAAAAATTAAACAAAAAAAATTACTTGGAACAAACTGTTAAATGCAAGTCGAGCCCGAGGTCCTGATTTTTTTATTTTATTTATTTTCGCCTTTCCTCGAAATCCTCGAAAGTATGACAGATCAGTACTCAGTGAATGTACATTCATTTATTTTTTCCCTGATGATGCCTTTCGAGGAAAGGCGAAATATCGAAAATAAATAAAATCAAAAAATCAAGACCTCGAGCTCGACTTTCATTTAATAATTTGCTTGCATACAGGTCGAATAAAAGAATATTACCCAAATTAAAAAAAATTACCATTAACATTTTTTTTAATATTTTTTTCGTGTTTGTGACACCTAGTTGCACCAGAAACTGTTATCCACTTCCCTTGGACAAAAATTTTGTTGCATAGTGATATCACTTTATTATAACATTTTGATAACGATAAAGTGCATAAATTCAGCTGATTTGGTATTGGAGAAATGTGGGAGAGCAATCTGCAAAAATATACAATCTGCAAAATCTTGGACCGATGTTCCCATTTGCACTAGGAACGATTAAGTGTTATATAAAATAAAAATGCTTAAGTTAAATAGATCCATTGAAAAATGCGTTCATTAGAGCGTCAAGGAGTGACCTTTATATGGGGCACATATCAAATCATGGATACCCCTTGTTTACTAGGGACGCCTAGGTACAATTCTTAAATTACTGCCAGATAAATTGAAAAATGTGTTCTGTAGAGGGCCAATTTCAACACTGATCGTCCCTAGTCTAAGAAATGTCTCTGTACCAATTTTCGTAAATGTCGCTTCATATTAGCGACCTGTACTCTGATCACAAGAATACATGGACAGACCGGCAGACGGACGGACGTAGCTAAATCGACTCAAAAAGTGATTCTATGCCTAGGGTTACCATACGTCCTCCTTTGGGAGGACATGTCCTCCTTTTTAACTAGTGTCCTCCTTCCTTTTCAAAAATATTGGTTTTGTCCTCCTTTTTTACAAATTCAACTTTTACACAGACTGTAAACCGCATGCATTATTCTCACAACAACTTTTAGTACAAAGTTAGTGAGATTGACTCCGCACTAGGAAGGGAGGATATAAATTTTCTCACTCCGTTTGTAACACCTATAAATATTGATCTGAGACCTCTTAAAGTGTATATTCTTAATCGTCGTAAAATTCTAAGACAATTTAGCCATTTCCGTCGAGGGACAACATCAGTTTAACATAAAAAGGGGAACATTTCTTTCAGAATTGAAATCACCATAAATTTTTTTCGACCAGATGTTTGTAACGCCTAAAAATACTGGAGCTAGACCCACTTTAAAGTACACCGATTGACTCAGTATCGTTGATTTGAACATGTCCGTCCGTCTGTCTGTCCATTCAAAGTTGTTCGTTAAGTAAAAGTCGCATTTTCACCCTGAAATTTGGCAATAAGGACTTTTTACACCTGGGACTTTTCTCATCTGGATATGTAAATATTTTCTTTCCAGTCTTTTAGAGGCACAGAAGTTTTTAAAATGTCCTCCGAAAATACTAAACTCTCTTTGTAAATGTCACGAATGGCCTCCTTTTCTCGCACAAAAGTCCTCCTTTCCGACAAAAGTTTATGGTAACCCTGTCTACCTGTCTGCCGATCCGTATAATAAACTATGGGTCCATCTTTTCTCTTTTAGGCGTTACAAACAAAAGCACAAAGTCATAATTCTCTCTACCACAGTGTGGGATATAAAAATGGAAAAACTAATGGCGATTTGGGTTCTGGAAAGGGTGCAACATTTTCTTTGCCCTTTTCACGAAAACTGAACATTTCTAACGCTTTTTGAAAATTTGACTTAAGTCAAATTCGATTGACTACATCAATTCTACTTAACAGGTGGAAATATTTCGTAGTATTTCACGTCGACGGGGTAACATTTTTTGCAGAAACGAAATCGCTATAAATTTGGAATTCACGTTTTTAAAATTCTCGTATGTTGTAGTAGTCTCAGGTAGAGGCAATTTCTTCACATTTTGTAGATGCTGGTTGGAAAAATATTTTACTTAAAAAACTAGTGTAGTGGTTATTGATTAGAGTGTCCACAACCGGGACCAGATAACCGATTATCCGGTTTTGCAAACCAAACCCGTAACCGGTTTCATAAAAAATTCAATTTTTAATTAATTGAGAAAGCCGGTTTTTCCTGTCGGCAACCCGGTTTTTTATTTATTGTTTATAACAAAATTTTTGCATTGATCCAATTTATTATTTGAAAATGTCTACATTTTCTATCTCAAAATTGGTCAATAGCTTATATAAATAAACAGTATTATTGGAAGTTTTATTATTTTTTGTTACACTAATATATGTTTTATTCGTCTAATTTCAAAATATTGATTTTTTCAGAATTTTTTTCGAAAGCGATTTGGCACCCTTTTTTACAAGGTATTTATAAATTTTGGAACGTATCTCTAGTTCTTGTGTGTAATTAGGGTGTTTTTTATGTGGATTTCTGATAAAGGCATCTACTACATATGAAGAGACCGAGTGTATATAAAAAATGTAAAAATTCTTGACAAGTTTTGAACCTCCTTTACCTTTTTTATATAAAGAACACAGAATATATTATATACTATTAAGATACTGTTATAAAAACATTGTAATTGATTTACTTAAAATTTTTTTAAAATGTAGAATGAAGTCTCTACAAATTAAATAACTATTTTAATATATTAACTGGTTACTACCAATAGCTTTGTTCCTTTACCTACTACAAGTTACCAGTTGTACTCCAAAATGCGTTCCTTTACTTAAAAAACAAGTAAAAAGAGTAGACAAATAAATATAAGAGAGAACTTGCAAATGTCTTTCTTTTTAACAACTTTTTTACTCGACAAATTTTTCCGAGTAAAAGTAGTAGCTTTTAAAAACATTGAAAGTAATATTTCAGAAAATTCAAATAGAAGAAAGTTTTCTATGCTTGCTATTTTTACCAGATTTCAGTTCCCGTCCTTTTTTAAAACATTTTTTTTCGGAGTGAATTTTGAATTATTTCTCTTTTGCTAGTTTTACTATTAAAAAAGTAAAGGAACAGATCTATTGAAAGTAATAAACTGAAACTTCATATATAGGGTTTTCCAATAAGAGTGATATGATTTCTTTGAAAAAAAACACTCTTATTGTTAAGGAAATTCAAGAGTTTTTTTATTTAATGTGAAGTACAATCGATACAATTAAGTTCAAAATAAAACGTCATTCAAAAGGCCTCCACCACTTCTTCTGTAGGAACGAATTCGATGAACCCAATTTTCGAGCACTTTTTCCACTAAATCAAGTCGTATATCATGAATGGCACGTTCAATATTGACTTGTAAAGCTCGAAGAGAGTCTGGTTTATTTCGAAAGACCAATGACGTCAAATAACCCCACAAGAAATAGTCTAAAGGTGTTAAATCACAACTTCTTGGAGGCCATTCAATACCACAATTTCTTGAAATAATCGAATCTCCAAACTATTCTCGCAACAATTCAATTGTTTCATTTGCTGTGTGGCACGTAGCCACAATCGTGTCAAGGCGTAGGTCGACTGGAAAGTTGTTATTTTTGGATTTAAAAAAAATGGACTTAGCGCACGAAAAGTTGCAATTGGAGAACGATTATTTTAATAACAAAACTGAATAATTTTTAAACGTTGTTTTTGCGTATATATCTCCGTGATGAAATTGTAAACACTACTGAATACAATGAAAAACAAAGGAGAGATCATGACATATTACAAATGGCCGAAACGTTAATTCATATCATATCATCCCTATTGGAAAATCCGTTAGAAGACATTTGTCTGTGCTTGCTATTTTTACCAGATATCCGTTCCCACAGTTTTTTAAAACACGTTTAGTTAGAGAGAATTTTGAATTATTTCTATTTTGTTAGTTTAACGCAAAAACAATATAATTTAAGAAGAAATTCCTTCCCGTAGCGAGTGTCAGTTACGAACGAATAGGAATTTGATTCCAACGAGTGATAATCGATAATTACAAAAAAATCAAACAATGTTCGCGGAAACTGTTTTTTTCGCGCGTGACAGTTCATTCCTATTCGTTCGTACCTGATAGATGTTGACGTTTCGTCCGGAAGGAATGTCTTCTTATTCTATTTGTTTTTGGTTTTACTATTAAAAAAGTAAAGGAACAAATCTAATGAATGAAAATTTAAACACGTTCGTATTATATTTAAAAGCGGTTGACCGGTTTTGACTAAAAATAATAACCAAAACCAGGTTTTTTAAAAATCTAAAATTTCGGTTTAACCGGAAATCGATTTACCCACTATTACCCACTATTATTGATACCATTTTAATTTTTTTTGGTTATCTGGGGGCGCACGTAGCCTTCAAGATCTTCGAAGTGGGCCGTTATGCAGAACTTCGTGAGAAGCTCTGGTCGAAATTGTTGAACTGATTTGCACTCAAAGTCCCGATTTACACTGGCTGAATGTTCAGCTGATTATCGGCGTTTTGTAGGAGAGCTACCTCTCTCCGGTAAGAGGGGAAAAAACTTTTTTCCAAGATCTTGGAAGTGGGCCGTTATGCTGACTGAATGTTCAGCAGATTATCGGCGTTTAGTAGAAGAGCTACCTCTCTCCGGTAAGAGGGGGGAACAACTTTTTTTATCCCTGAACGTTTTGAATTTTTCGTGCAAGTTCAAAAAAGAATTTAAAGATAAGCTGCTGGAAAAAACTTGCCTGGTGTAAATCTGGACTAACAATACAAGATCATTTTGTGTGTTTGCATCTGCAATTCTAATTGGAAAATTAAGAGTTTTACAAAAGTGTTGCACACTAACACATATCCAATTGGTGACCAAAATTTAGGAAACAGGGCACAAATTCCACGTGGAATTTAATTCGCGATAAGCGCCAATATTATTTCATGTTATTATTAATGATAACTTGCAGTTGTCTTCATCAAAACAAAACGTATGACCAAATATAACGAAATATGAAAATAATCTGCAGTCAACTTCAATTTAAAAAGTTCGATTGAAAGACACTAAACGGATGGGAAGTGCGAGCAACTGTTTTCCCCCTTCTATCTCTCTCTTCGATAAATTCTGAATTGCCGCAACTAAAGCCTCGTGTGAATCGGGACCTTCATTTGATACGAACCGAGCCAGATATGGCATATAAGAAAGAAATCCGTCCGATAGTTAACGAAAGAAATGACCAACATAATTTAATTTCGATATTCTAAAATAATAATACCCCAGACTTGTGGAAACATTATTATTTGTTTTTTACTCCACCTAGGAGTATATTTCATCCGCCTGACCTTTACGGAGACAATTGTTTTCCAAGCCTACATATCTCTAGATACAAAGTACCGTTATCATTATCACCACTTGGAAAAGCACAACTGTGTACATATTGTTTGATTAGAATTTATGAATGAATTTAGAAATTTCATTTTCATCGACATCAAATATAAGGGATTTTGTTTTCGTTTCATTCAGTATGACCCATTTTTTTGCAATTGTGATAAAATATTTCTTTGCTTTCAATGGATTGTTGTTCGTTTTGCTATTTTTGTCGTTGTTTTTTTGTATTTACATATATTTTGTATATTACATATATGTATGTATTCATATGAATAATAATAACGATCATGGTTACCATTCGCATGCCGCCCAACAACGATCACAGACGAAGATCGCTCCAATACATCCATCGAAGAGTAGTGAGACTCTTCGAGTACTGCGGATTGAAGTGAAGTGGTGTTTCCTTATCAGTTCGTAGTTCCGCTCACAGTGATCTCGTTTTCCTTGTGGGTTGGGTGTTTGTATGGGTTTCTGTTATCCTAAACACTCAGAACAGTCAGCAGTCAATAGCCAGCCAACATGTGGGTGAAGGGTGACTACCATCAGCGTCTAATTTTTCTCTGAATATTAGAACTTTACTAAAGCAAACCCACTTTGAACACAAATTCCATACGTATGTATGTATGTAAATTAAAAATTATGTTTAATTTATTGTTCAATGAATAGCTTAGTTTTAGTTTTATTGGATCTGCTGCGGTGTTGTTGTGTTATATAATGAGATTCTAGTTGATGTTGATTGTTTTTTTTAACCGGAAATATGTTTTTTCTTTAGTTTACTTTGAGGACTCACATACTTCATAGTTGTACCGAATGATAAGAACCACTCAATTGTAGCTTTTGGATTAAAATACTCTCCTTCAAACTCGAATGTGGTTTCAATACACTCGTATTTATTCGTGCTTTACTTTTGACAAATAAATTTGCATATCATATGAATTTTTAAAGGGCGGTAACGGTCCACTATTTTACTGGGTTTAGAAGTACCAATGTATGTATGAAGAATTCCAAAATTCCCCTTGTGTGCTATGCTAAAATAATGGCATATTCATATATAGAAAAACAAAAAAAAGTGATTGCAAGTTACTTGCCTACTTAACAATGTAATGTTTTTTATTGCATTAAACTTTCTTCCTGCGGTTCCCTGTGAGCAGAAATATTCTTTCCTGGTTCAGAGTTTTGAACAATGTTAAACTTGATCATGGTCGGTTCTACAAAAGTAACTCAAAAAATAAATCCAATTTAATTTCATGCTTTCCAAACGTTTTGCTGCCCTTTGTCATATTTGTATGGAATAGTAATTTTTCGGGAGGAATATTTTTTGTCAAAAACACCAACGGAGTATGTCGACAATTTGTATGTTTTGATTGCAGTTTGTTAAGGGTAGGAAACTCTTAGGTAAATAGTGCGGTTTGTTAAGAAATTCCATCGGTCCATTTCGAATTTAACTCAATATCCATCTCTGAGCAGATTTTCTTCACATTTTAAAATATTCGTTCTTGGTGCAATACACTTTCCTCTACCAAATTTCGTTATGATGGGATGTGAAATACATCTTCTTTACCGCTAAAGTGGTAAATCGGAATGAAATTTCGAAATTATATACTTACATATGGATATCTCCATTCTAAGTCGACTTATCACATTTTTGCGGAGATTGCATTTTTAATTTCTAAATATTACAAATTATATTCAGTCAAAATTTGGTGTTTGTTAACCCAATCAAAAGTTATTCACAAAGCAGTACAGGTTACTCGATTTGCATTGTAAAGGAATTCCACACAAATTTAAAAAATGCATCAAACTTTGATCGCCTCTCCTGAAAAACTACCTTTTCGCACTTAGCATTATCGCGAATTAATAAAATTCAACAGTTTTTTTGCGCTCCTTAAAATTGGGTTTTTTAATATAGCAGTTTTTGGATATAAGCCATCGACATGTTGAGGGTATACTCTAAATACATATATAATATTTCACAGGGCGGGTTGATTTTTTTTTAAATCGTATAGCAAAAACTTAAACTACATAAAATTCTAAGAAAATTCTCCGAAGAAACCATGTATCTAAAATAAAATCCTAATCCTTTGCCAAAAAAACATAAATGTTAGAAAAAATAGCTTTTTCTAAAAAGAAATCGAATTTTCTGAATAAAATTGTTTAGTAAGGTAGTTCTTTTGCACTTTATATCTTTTCTACACTAAAAATAGTTTTCATTAAAAAAAATATTCACCCAAGTAAAAAATTATTTAAAAAAATGATTAAATGATTTGTCCATTTTGTGTGGGAGGTACCAAAAGGGGCGTGGCAACTTGGCCAATTTTTCACTGGATTGTAGGTACTATGAAACCATTACACAGTACAAAATTTCAAGTCTTTTGGTATTCAAGTTATAAGCTGTTAACTTTTGGAGCAAAATGGTGTGAAGGGTACCAAAAGGGGCGTGGTAACTTCGCCCATTTTTCTTGAGGTGATAGTGACTAATAAAATAATATTATGTGTAGAATTTCAGAGGATTCAAATAAGTAGTATAGAAGTTTTTAAATAATCAATAATTCACTTAATATTAACTCTTTGTGGGACATTACTCATTTGACTTAAAACCCTAAACGGGATATCCACCAAACATACTTAAAATCTTATGTCACTCCTTCGATGTGTTACACTTCTGGCCCGTAGCAAATGATATATACCCTAGTTTCACTGAAGTGAGTGTATAATAAAACATAATATATTTAAAAAAAAGAAAATTTAGCAAATTTATCAAAACCATGTTAATCACTTCAATGCACTCAGGACACTTCGGAGACATGACAGTCGTTTCAACTTATTACAGAATTGGAAATGCGGAACTTAATACTTGGTATGGAAAAGAACAAAAGTAGTGGCCATGCTGATATAACTCATGCAACAATGATCCAATGCGCACATGTATTAAGTCCATTTTTAGCACATATCTTTAATGTGTCGGTTAACACGTCCAAGTATCCAGATACTCTAAAGATACAAAAGATAATTCCAATTCCTAAGGAGATAAGATTGAACTTGTTTGAGCAGTATCGGCCGATTGCCTCCTATCAGCTGCGGATAAAATCTTTGAGAAAATTATACATTCTCAGCTTTCGGTGTTTTTGACCCAGATACATTTATTATTCGAGAACCTGTATGGTTTCCAGAAGGGATATGGAACAGAGGAAGCGGTTGTCAATGTCGTGAATTTTATTTGTGATGGGTTGGATGGTGGATCATCAGGAGTTGGTGGTATGTTTTACGATTTTTCAAAGGCATTTGATTTGGTTGACCACGACATCCTGTGCAAAAATATTGACATTGTACAGATCAGATATTTATACTTGGGTATAAATCAGATACTTGGGTATAAACCTTCAAAGTAATTTATGTTGGAAATTGCACATACAACACATAAAAAGCAAAGTCACACCAGTCTTTGGTATTCTGTACAAATTCAAGAATAAAATGGACCAGCAAGTGAAACATGTTGTCTACTCATACAAAGTCACCTAAACCTAGCGCTTATTTATGGTTTCCTAGCGCTAGCGCTTATTTATGGTTTCAAAAGGAACATTGATTTAAAATCATTGCAAAATATTCAGAATAAAGTCCTAAAAATAGTTTACAATTTGCTGGAGAGATATTCCACTTTGCAACTATACAAAGATGTCGTCCAAAATGTTTTACCTGTTTATGGTTTATATAAAAATCAATTACTAATATATGTTTATAAAGTATTAAAAAATATTGGACATCACACAATACATTTTCGAACGAATGATCATATAAACAAGTAAGAAAGTTTCAGTCGGGTAAACCGACTAAGGTATACCCTCACTTTGTGAGTAATGTAATATTGAATATTACTCGAATTATTCTGTCAATTTGTGTGGGAGGTACCAGAAGGGGTTTATCAAATACACCTTTTTTTTTGCTGAACATTAGATACTTTAAATTAAATTGTGGTATGATGTGGGCATTTTGTGTGGGAGGTACAAAGAGGGGCGTGGCAATAACGCCCATTTTTCACAGGGCTATAGACACTATAAAAACAGTACACTGTACAAAATGTCAAGTATTTTTATACACTGGTTTTAATGTTATAAGCTGTTAACTTTTGGTGCAAAAAGGTACCTTTGTGTGGGAGGTACCAAAAGGGGCGTGACAACAACACCCATTTTTCCCTGGACTGTAGGCAATCTAAAAGCATAATACTGTACAAAATTTCAAGTATTTTTATACACTGTTATTATTGTTATAAGCTGTTAACTTTTGGTGCAAAATGGTGCATTTGTGTGGGAGGTACCAAAAGGGACGTGGCGACTTCGCCCATTTTTCTCGAGTTGATAACGACTAATAAGCTAATACTATGTGTGGAATTTCAAAAGATTCGAATAAGTAGTATAGCAGTTATTAAATAATCAATATTTCACAACATTTTAACCATTTGTGGGGGAGGTACTAGAAGGAGTGGACCAATATGGCCCATCTTCGAACTTAGCCGGAGATAGAAAAAAATATTACCACATACCAAATTTGAGGTCAATCGGTTACTCCTTTCGAGAGTTATCGTGCGCACCAGCCAGCAGACACACAGACAGACAGACAGACAGACAGACAGACGGACGGACATTGCTCATTCGACTTAAAATGACCCAAAACGAATTTCCTCCGAACATACTTAGGGTCTTAGATCACTCCTTCGATGTGTTACACTTTTTTCCGTAGCAAATGATATATACCCTCGTCACACTAAAGTGAGGGTATAAAAATACCAGAAATAATTGGAATCTAAGGATGGTTAGATGTCGATTAGAAAAAACTAAGCAACGAATAGAATATGCGGGGTGTTTATAATACAATAATTTACAAAAGCAAAGCCATTTCTGTTTTAAAAAAAGATTAAATGAAAATTTATTCCACAATGTGGAAATGCTTCTAATATAAACATATATATCATGTAACAAAATAATGCATTTTTGAATTAATTAATTATTTTGCACACTTTTTATACTATGTACAAGGAGTTTGCTAGCTAGTCTCAATGCCCTAGAGGTGCTGAGACAATATATTAAAGTGTATTTATAGTATTTTTGTACATAATAAATAAAGAGAAAAAAATAATTGCTCCCATACATATGATTTTACTTTTTCGAATAATGATGATATATTTTTCATTCGATCACTCTGAAATTTGTCCTACACGTGTATTCTGCTATTTATTTAGACCAGTTAAGATCTTTGTCTGAATATGAACAATATCGGTTTAGATTTAGATATAGCCAACATATAAATATGTATGTCTTTTCATCATTACTTAATTTGGTACAAAGGAGGTTATTGAGTTGAAGAAAAATTGGATCAGATTTATATATAGCCCCGTTATGTATGTTTCTTCCGACGTGGTATCAATTTACATTTGTGCATTATGAATTATAACAGGGATGAGTTTGTTCGTACCGAAACGTGTACTGGCAAGATTTAAGAAAGACGGTTCAGATTTATATTTCTACTAGCGGACCACAGCAGACTCTGTCCTGCCCGTTCTGTTTGGGATGTATTGGTTTGTTACTCATTTATATTTCATTCAAAAATAACTACATCCCGAGTTTCCGGAAAAAAATCAACAAAAAACTGTATATTGTCCAAAAGCCCACTACAGCGTCATCTACCGGTTAGAATCATACATACAAACTATTATCAAGACAAACCACACGGTAAAAATAATTCTAAAACATATATGGCCCCAAACTGAATCTATTGTTAAATTTTTAGCCCATTCACTGTTGTGGTTTCGGAGATCAAGCGTTACAAACAAACCTACAAATGATGTTGTATATAAAGATGTAAACATATTCCACCCGATTTGGTATCTAAGCACTATATTCGTTTTATTTTCCATTTGATAAGTTGGAATTTGTTAGAGGAGTATTTCTTGATCCTGGAACTAACACCCCGACGCATATACGCGATGTAGAATTCGTATATTAAATCTGGTCATAATTAAATTTGGCTGAAATCCCGAATCAAAAAAGTTAAGTCTTCATTAGAAAATGACATTGTATATCGGCGACATCTATGAGGCAATGTTAATAAATGACCGGTGATCCGACCGATACGATTGATAACTTTTTTGGGGTCTGGTATAAATAGGGTGGGCCGTTTAAATCGGCTATAAAAAAAGTTCTGATAATTTTTTCAAATTTCTGGTTTTATTGGAAAGGTTGAACTTTTTCATTTAATAATGGAACACAATACCATTCACATGACTACCACGACTGGCTCGGCAGTCCGATCACCCAAATTTTTCAGTACAATTTCGATTGTTTCGGGTGGAATCTCTTCTATGGCAACTTCGATTTCATGTTTCAACGCTTTAATTGTCTCTGGATGCTTTGCGTAACACTTATCCTTAATGGCTCCCCGCAGTAAATAATCCAAAGGGCTAAAATCACAAGTCAAAGTAATCGGTAGTTCAAATTTTAAATGTTTGTTTGTTGATTTGTTTGTACCGTATAGGCGTGTAAACGGCTGGACGGATCTTCTTGAAATGTTCACAGAATGTACATGTGTGGGGGTGGTGAAAATAGGGTACTTGCATTTTCGATGTAACAAGTGGGCGTGGCCCCGCCCATATAAGACAAATTTTGAATATGATATATTGATATATCTTGCACAATTTATTAGCTAGAGTGCTGTAAGGGTGTACATATGTATCTGGTGGTAGTCTACGTGATTGGTCCAAAAATGAGCTGGATCGGACCATTAGGCGTGGCCCCGCCCATTTTAGCAAAATTTTCAAATTGAGCTAATTTGCACAATTTTTAAGCAAGAGTGCTGTAATTTTGGGCATATATATCTGGTAGTAGTCTACGTGATTGGTCCAAAAATGGGCAGGATCGGACCAATTGGCGTGGCCCCGCCCATCTAAGCAAAATTTTGAAATTGAGATGTCTTTCAAAATTTTTTATCGAGAGTGCTGTAATTTTGTGTATATATCTGGTGGCAGTCGACGTGACTGGTCGAAAAATGGGCGGGGTCAGACCAATGGGCGTGGCCCCGCCTATTTAAGCAAAATTTTGAAAGTGAAATATCTTGAATACTTTTTTAGCGAGAGTGCCATCAGTTGTGCATATATGTATATCTGGTAGACTACTAGTCTACGTGATTGGTCCAAAAAAAGGCGGAATGGAACCAATGGGCGTGGTCTCATGGGAGAGTGCTGTAATTTTGTGTATATGAATTTGATGGCAGTCTACGTGATTGGTCCAAAAATTTATGGGATCGGAAACCCGGTGTTGTATGTATTAAAGAATAGCGAATTTATACATCCACCGCACGAACAGTCCAGTCAATAACGCATTTTCCAAAATCATTGCATTTAACACAAAAAGTTGAAAAATTAGCTCTTAGTGGGGTAAGAAAACATATATATGAGGAAACAAGGTATGAACGTGCCTTTTCTCACGTCTCTTTTGTCGTTGATTTTGTACAGATTGATTAAGAATTGACGGAGATATTGCACATTATATATCCATAGTTTGGAGGCTCGCGATAATGAGAATTTGATCCGCCGAAAAAAAAATGCGTTTTTGGACTCACAACTAATGGATTTAGCTATTGTGTAAATTTGGACAAAATTGGAAAGGTCCTTGAGGTCCTGTAATCATGAACCAAAAATAGATTCAAAAAGGTAGTGTCCGTATATTTGCTGTAACTTTTTTCAAAGCGCGATCTACCAAAATATTTTTTATGATTCTGGTGGACGTCAAATAGGACGCATTCTAAACATAAAATAATTCAAATCAATGCTCCAGAAAGAGAAATTATTCGCGTATGCCAAAAATCTTTTGATATATTTAGATTTTAGGAAGTTTTTCGGACCTAACTGCAAAAATTTCAGTCGAATCCGTTCAATATTTCCAGAGAAAATTGCAGTTTTCTAAACACACTCGGAAAAATTTAATAGGTCATATCTCGCGAAAAAATCAAAATTTTGAAAAACGGTTCAAATTGTTTTATTTTTTTCAAATTCTCAACCAAATTATTACCAATTTCAAAAAAATCTTGAACTTCCAAAATCTTTACCCAAAATAAATTAAAGAGTGTCGTATATAATGTATTTGATCAAACATTTTAAAAATTTTCTGCCAAATGTTTTTTCTTTCAATTCAAACATACTCGTACATATCAAACAAGGCGTCACCTTCACTCGAAAATGTTTGGCATCACATTCCTTCTTCTCTGGTGTGTAATTACTATAGTTAGGTGTCCTATTCAAGTGGCGCATTGTGCATCAGCTTTTCTAAAGACCTTTATTGCCTCTTCCCCATTACGAATTTTCAAAGTCACATTCTGTCTGCCTGGCTATGGAAAAATACAAAATTTCATTCATATAATTTCATTCACGGTTTCAATTTTCATTTTTCATTGTCGATGCGATGCTATGGGATGGGATGTTCAAATTTAATGAGTGATTCAAAATTTGTCTGGACGCATTTACGATATCATCATTACCTTCCTGTGATCCATTCAGTAGTAGTGTTGATTCCGTCTCCACCACAGTCAGTCCACAGCTTAATTGGCCACAAAGAGCATTACGAAATAAACACATTACATCCCATACACATCGTAAATATACAGAGTGAGTTTTAAATTTTAATCTATAAATTCTGTATTATTATTAACCAAAACAAATACTTTAGTTTGAACTAGAGATGGGTAGGAAGAGGTGGGGATGGGGAGGAAGAGAGAAAGAGATAGAGAGCTGCTTTGTGGAAAAACAATCCCCTACATGGATTTCAATTTGTTATTCTTTCTTCTGAGAAATTATGCCGTCCGTTGTATGTACTCCTTACGTGTCGCATCGAACTCCTCGACTGGGCTTCATGTGACAGGGAATCCCTCTCCGAAAGACGGAGATTCCTTTCCATGCGACATTCGGTGGGAAATTACACATGTTAACAATATTTTTCAATGGCGTTTTTATTACTCTCAGAAATGCTCGAATGTACTTTGAAGAATAGACGAAACGCATGGGTCCATGACACTTTACATGGACAAGCGACCGAGCAACGTCTTCACACCACTTTCGGTTCGACGAATTGTGTTGAGTTGGGACATCCTTTGTTGATGTTCTTTGTGGTTTGCTCCGACGTGCCTTCTTAAAGTGGATTGTGACATCCACTTGGAGAAGAACTCATCTTTGTTTTGATAGCTTATTGTCGTCGTTAACTGCGCCGGTGCACCACCCCACTCCCTGTGCCGGAGTTCTAGATACTTTAGATGGATGCCCTGGGAGAATAACATCATCAACAGTCATATCTTTATTTTTAGCGTTAATTGTTTGGGCGGTCTCTTTATCAGAAAATACCAAAGAAAAGAGCGCGAACAGAGCAAGAACTTTGCGCCACATGTGTGGACAATTAGTGAAGTTATCGCATGTTGCACTTGCAGAGTAACTCCTCGGCGCAAGCATCTTTATTACTGTATGGACGTCATCTCTGTAGCGACTGTTCTTCCGTCAGGAGCAGTAATCCGTTTGTCGTGTCTTTTAACAGAGCAATAAAATATCTTTATTTTCTTAATATCTATTTGTCTTTCTTCGCCTCTGATTGCCTTTGATCGAGATAAGAAAGTTGCAGCAATTATTGAAACGTATTGAAATAAAATGGATATTAAACATTGCATATTTAACATTAGTTAGCATCACAAATGTGATGTCCAGTAGGAATTAATTAATGGACAACTAATTTGCTGAAATGAAAGTAATAGTGAGAAAATATTAATATATATAAAGGGTGGTTAAATTGTAAGGGCCGGTGTTGAACGTGAACCACATCTGCATTTCTGCATTTCATTTGACATTTCTCAATTTCAGACTCAATTTGACCCATGGAAAGATACACAATCGAGCAACGCGTTAATGTTTTACGAAAATGGGCGTTCAAATCAAAATGCATTTCATGCACTTCGTGATGTTTTTTTTTATCAGCAACATCGACCAAATGTGTCCACAATCGGGAGAATTGTGCGCAAATTTCAGCAAACCGGCAAATTTCGCCATCGTGAGATGATAACGAACATTTTATGGCCCAAATTGGAAGATATGGATGTGGACAATATGTGGTTTCAACAGGACGGTGCGACTTGCCACACAGCTAACGAAACAATGGCTCTTTTGAGCAACAAATTCAATGGCCATGTTATCTCACGTCGTGGCGATGACAATTGGACGCCAAGTTTATATGATTTGACACCGTTGGACTTCTTTCTTTGGGGTTATTTGAAAGAAAAGGTGTACGTCGATAAACCAGCAACAATTCAAGAGCTAAAGGATAAGATAATTCGGCACATTAACGGCATAGAACCTCAATTATGTCTCAGCGTCATCGAAAATTTGGACCATCGGATGGAGGTGTGCCGCCGAGGTCGCGGCGGCCATTTGGCCGATATTTTGTTCCATACAAAATTGAACCATAGCAATATTATCATAATAAAAAGAAATTATAATAATTTCCTAAATAATTTGTGTTTTATTCAAAATCAACATCGGCCCTTAAAATTTAACCACCCTTTATATCGTATTTACCAAACATGTAACACCTCGAAGGGGTGGCTTATGACCCTAAGCATGTTCGGCGGTAATACGTTTTAGGACAGTTTAAGTCATTTGAGCAATGTCTGTCCGTTTGTCTGTCTGTCTGCTGGTGCGCTCGATAACTATCCAAAGGAGTAACCGATTGAATTCAAATTTGGTATTCAGTGCACATTAATACTTTAAATTTGCTGCAGTGTAATGCTTTTATAGTAACTACAGTCCAGTGAAAAATGGGCGTTATTGCCACACACCTTTTGGTACCTCCCACGCAAAATGGCCATATCTTCCCAAAATTGTATAGATCATAACTTTAATGGCAATGCACATAAACATCTAAAATTCGTTACAAGACAATGTCTTTGAAGTATCTACTGTTAGTCTTATTTGTCCATCCATATTACAGTACTCACAAAGTGAGGGTATCACTTGGTCGGTCTACCCGACTGAACTTTCTTATCTGTTATATCCTCACTTTGTCTCTTCGTTTGGAACACCTCGATTTATTCATCGTCGTTCTATGACATTTTATCTATGTCCATCCGTTTGTTGTAATCAAGTTACAATATAAAATAATTGAGCTAGATGACTGAAATTCGGTACAAAATATTTCTTATGGCTGCAATGAAATTAGCAATATACGAGTAGGTCAATTTTTTGAGATAGCTCCAATAAAAAGCACATCCTTCAGTTGACTTCATACCGCAATACAGACTACAAACGGGAACTGAGCTCTTCGTACGGAACCATTCACACGAGCAATGATCGTCATAAGTAATCAATAGCTTATACTCAAAAGTTGATATGAGCCATTTCGTCGAAAAAGAGGTTTTGGTGGCAAACTATCCTCTGATTTGGTTTAGAATATTATATCGAATCTAAAGTATGTTTTGCTTGGCAAAGATAAAATGCACTAAAAGAAAATTCTGTGTAGAAATTTCTTCACTTTCTTCATTTGTAATACTATTTTTTAATTTTTATTAAATAATATTAGTGTCATATTTTAACTACAAGGTAAAACTGTTAATTTTTGATATTTTTGAATCCAAAGAAAATATATTTGGAATAAAATTTTTTAATATTATATATTTTTGAACAAATAAATTTAATTTGGAAACGAAGAAAATTTTGTTTGGAACGCACTTATATTAATATATTATAAGTACAATAAAATATATATGCGGAATGACTTTCACAAATAAAATATGTATTTAAACACAGAGTTATATGTTACGAATTTTTCCAAATATATATAAATATTTAAAAAAATGGTTAGACTTTGTCCAATTTTAGTTAAACTTTTTCCTAGATTTCGTGTTATCACATGATTGTTAAAAATGTCATAAGCAGCATTAACTTTTGGTTTACAGCACTAATTTTTAATTTATAAATATTTCAAATCATCACTTCTTATCAATCCATCAATGATATTTATCGCTGAAAAAATCGCATCTTTAATATATTGTCCCAAACATATTAGGCTTGAAACATATATATGTTTAAGGTACACTCTAAATATATAATATTTGGTACATACAAGAAAGAGGTTGATCTAAACAAATCTTTGCTTTCATCCTAATATGTTTTTATTTTATTTTGTCAGAAAATATACCGATATATTAATTGTTTTAAGTTTTTCAGTAATTAAAGTAATTTTTTTTAAGAAATTGTTAATGTTCGTAGAAATTCCTTATAATCTGTTGTTTATTGTTTGTCTGTGCTTTTGTTATTCACAAATTTAAAAAAATAAAATTGGCGAAAAACGGTTTAGATTTAGATGTCGCTCCCATATATATGTTACTTCCGATTTGAAATGTAAGTGCTGTAGAAACTGTATTTTATATCCGAAGAGGTGTCTTACATGAATAAACACTGCCAAATTTGGGAAAAGTCGGAGATATAGATATAGCCCCCATATATATGTTCCTCCAGATACCAAAGCGCTATAGAAGTTGTACTTTACTACCTATCACTACAAAATTTTGCAGAAAGAAGTTTTTTAATTCAGGGACGAATACTGTGGGGAATATTGGTTCGGATGTAGATATGCACGCTGAAAAAAATCGCTTCTGTAGTATATTTTCCCAAACATATTCGGCTTGATGTATACATATGTTTAGGGTACACTCCAAATATATAATATTTGACACATACAAATATTATATGTTTGGGAGGATACGGTTCTAAACAAATATGTATGTATATGCTCACAATAAAATATTTTTTTATTTGGAACTAGTATTTCCGAAACAATTTTTCTGGTTTTCAGATGTTCAAAGAGCAATTTTTTTAATAAATTTTATATGTTTGTAAAATTTAATTAAAACTTAAATCGAATAATCTTCCGTGAATATAAATTGCATTGATCGATTGACAAAAGTGTGATAATATAGAGTTGAACACGAAAACTTGGAAAATCTAACTAAAATTCGAATAAGTCAGCAAAGTTTTAAAAATCTATTTAAAAAAAATATATTTGGAAAACTCCTTAAACAATAACTTTTTTTGTGTCTAAACACATATTTTATTTGTGAAATTCAGTTTGCAAATAAATTATGTTCTAATATATTAATATATGCGTTCCAAAAAAATTTCTTGATTTTCAAATAAAATTTATTTGTTAACAAATATGTAATATTTAAAAAAATTGTTTCCAAGTACATTTTCTTTCAATTCAAACATATGAAAAATGACGATTTTACTCCGTGTAGCCCCATATATATGTTTTGGTACCACTGTACAACATTTTATAGTTCTTGTCCCACAGTGCCACTGAATGTGTGTATTTGGAGAAAAACATAGTTTATATTCCAAGAGATAAATTTGTCTTTGTCTTCTTATCTCATTTTTATGATCCAGGTATTATCCTCGCTCCCTGCATTCATATTTTTGCCCTATGTACCAGATGTACGCTTTTTTGTGCAACTAAATCATACCTAAACCTTTTTGTCCCACTGTATCATAGTTAACACTTTTAGTTCTACTGCATCATATTTAACCATTTTTGTCCCACTGTACAATATTTAACACTTGTTCTCCACTGTACGATATTAAACACCTTTTTGACCCATTATACCATAGTTGACCATTTTTGTCAAACTGTACCATATGGGCAATTCCACGGTGTCGAACGTGACCGTTGTACACATTAGATGTGATAAAAAGGTCAGAATAAAACATATTTTAGATGAATCTTTTACATAATCTTATAGATGGTTAATAGTACTATAACTGGTGTTTTAGTCTTTTTCAGGCGAAATATTGATTAGAAAATAAGGACAATAAGAGCAGCGGTTCGAACGCGACAAAAATAGAAGTAGTTTTCGTGAACAACTTTGAAAACATGAGATTCAGCGAAACAAAAAAGAATATGTTAAAGATGAAAATTTAAAAATGTTAAAAAATAATAAAGTGTTTTAATCCTCTTCGTTTGATAGAAATATCTTGGACAGTTTTTTTTAATTTAATTTTTATGTTGGTTCGAACGTGACATTTTTTCCATGACTATTTTTAAATAAAACAAGTAAAGACGGATTAAATTCGGTCATGTCGAATCGTATATACCCTCCACCATGGATCGCATATGAATGGTTTCGGGTACAAATAAACTCATTATACCAAATTTCAGCCCAATTCGTTGAAATTTAAGGTTTTATATCGTTACGAAGACAAATCTAGAGGGACCTTTATATAAGGGCTATATAAAAACATGGACCTACGACTACCGTTGTTCGTGTGAAGGATTCCGGGTATAAATAAACACTAGTTATGAATTTTCAGCCCGATCAGTTGACATTTGTGGTCTCTATGGGGTTATGAAGTCAAATCGGGGAGATGCTATATATGGGGGCTATATCATTACAACGGACGGACGGACGAACGATTGAACTTTACACTTACGGTGTCGAACGTGACAAACTTCAAATGGATACAGAAAAAATTCTATATAATTTTTTAAACTGATTTTTTTGAATGTTGGTATTTTATACAAATTCTATTTGTACCAATAGTTTGATGCATTTTCTTTGAACATTTCTGGTCAACTAATAACTAATGCTTCTTTTCGGTGTCGAACGTGACAAAAGAATTTGTAGTAAAGATAAGCCAAAAATTACCGTTATTGCTCATTCCTTTTGCTTCGACACTTTTAAGATTACTTTTGCTCTTAGAAAGATTATTTATAATAAGTCTCTTTTTACATAAGACTTTTTATACGAGGTTAATTTTAAAGAAATTTGTAATGAAAAATGCGTAAATGAACCAAAACTACAATTTGCCACAACCCAATTGTGTTATGGTACTCTGGGCCATAAATGTTGAGTAAATACAAGTGACATTTTTTCATTTTATAAAAATTGGAATATTTTTATATAATAATAAATTATATTAATGTGATTTTAATAACTTAAATTTTTTTGATCACGGTAGACCTTTTGGTGGAATTACCCATATTTAACATTTTTTGCCCCACTGTACCGTAGTTAACCCCTTTTCCACTGTAACATATTTTACTATTTTTACATCGCTCTGCCATATTTAACTCATTTTGCCGTACTGTACAATATTTAACCCCTTTTCTCCACTATACCATATTTCTAACCTTTGCCCACTTCACCATATTTAACCCTTTTTGCCACACTGTACCATATTTTGTATTTACATATTTAAATATGATTACCTCACTGTGTCATATTAAACCCTTTGGTTAAAAATGACACTGCCCTCCTAACATAAAATTGAAAGGCGCGAAAGTTGTAGAAAGTTAAAGCTAAATATTTCAAAACTACTGAAATGGAGATACGACTTTCATTCTTAGGAGTGCAGTATACTATGTACTCGTACTTTATTATACCTTATTTTTTCCCCTGTTTAAGTTTGCCCACCGTATATTTTTTAACTCTTCATAATTTTGCAACATTGTTCCATTTTTGGCCCAGAGTACCATAACACAATGCAACAATATTTTTTTTGTCCGAGACCTACAAACATTTTTATATAGATTGAGGTTTACTATTTTATGAAACCAAAAAATCTACGGTAAAGAAAATTCAAAAAAATCATTTTCATATTTTTTATTTTGGCAAGTTTGTTTGGGAGGTAACACAAGGGGCGTAGCAATAATGCCCATTTTTATCCCCTCACCTAAGAGAGGAGGGTATATATCATTGCTACGAGCCAAAAGTGCAACACATCGAAGGTGTTACACTTTTGTTTGGCGGATATTCGATTTGGGTCATTCTAAGTCATTTGAGCAATGTCCGCTGGCTGGTTTGCACGATAACTCTCGAACGGATTAACCGATTGTCTTCAATATGCGGGGGGATCTACGAATCCTATAGTTGCCACCTATTCTCAGGGTGAGGACTGGACAGTGATCCCAGATTGGGATCTGCGAATCTTATAGCTCCCATCTAGTCCCAGGATGGGGGCTGGACAAGCAGATCCCTAGAGGAGCACGGTCCTCGAAAACGGGTCTGTGTTCCACAAAGGATCTACGAATTCTGTAGCTCCCATCTATTCTCAGGATGGGGGCTGAATAAGTAGATCCAAGAGGAGCACGGTCCAAATGGTCGGTGTTCCACGAAAGGATTTACGAATTCTAAAGCTCCCATCTATTCTCAGGATGAAGGGGCTGAATAAGTAAATCCAAGACTGGTCACCAGTCCTAGATTTTCTGGAGTCTAACTGGTAGTATCTTCGGCTACGCAGTCTGACCAGAGCACTTTAATCTGGTACCACGGGGGTCAGGAAAGCCCTCGGTACGCAGGTACCGGCCTGACCATTGGTGAGGATCCTGTTGGATGCAACGTGGTGGCTGTGGTTGAAACCAAAATCGCTGGGAGAGTGGAGTCTCGGATGTGGAGTTGCAAACTAACCGGGCGCCATGACCCAAGGAATGGAAGGAGTTTTAGATGGGCTCCGCTCCTTACCAAGGAGGGGAGTCAGTGGCCAGAAACACTGAATTCATTGGAACTTATGCACATTGTGTGTGAGGGCGCTGGTCGACGCATACATTTACCCGAGTGTTTAGAGCACGGTGGAGTTAAGCCTTGAATGGCAGGAATCCACCTAAATCAAAATACTCATCTGTCTTCAATATGCGGTAATATTTTTCTCTACCTCCGGCTAAGTACGAAGATGTGTCATATTGGACCACTCCTTCTAGTACCTCCCCCACAAAGGGTTAACTTTTAGTGTAATATTGATTCTTTAATAACTTCTATAGTACTTACTCCAATCTTCTGAAATTACACACATAGTACAGGGTTTTCAAACGAGAGGTGTTATTTTGAATCAACCGGTATTTCGGTAGCTGTCGCTTTTGAAGCTTTTATTCTTTGATATTTGACAAGTAGAAACTACGTCATTACTAAATATGGAACGATACACTATTCAACAACGCATTGAAATTATTAAAATGCACTACAAAAATGGTGAAAATCTTGCAGACACAAATCTTGCAGTTGCATCGAAAAATCATCTTGACTGATGAGGCCCATTTCCACCTCGGTGGCTACATCAACAAGCTCGGAAACCCCAAGAGTTATTGTCCCAAGAGTCATTGGACCTTACTTTTTCGAAAATGAGGTTGGATCAACAGTTACGGTGAATGGATTACGCTATCGAGAGATGATTAATGATTTTTTATGGTCGCAGTTGGATGGTATTGTTCTGGACAACGTTTACTTTCAACAAGACGGCGCTACGTGCCACACAAGCAACGAAACCATTGCTCTGTTACGGGAAAAGTTTCCGGACCGTGTTATCTCTCGAAGAGGTGATCACAATTGGCCACCGAGCCAGTCACTTTACGATTTGGTTATGGAAAATTTCATGAAAAGGATATGGTCCTGTAAGCGTGGTTGTGGTGGCCATTTGTGATGATGTTGTTTTTCATTATTAACGGCATACCTTCCTCTTTATTGTGAAATAAGCATCCGATCATTTATCTCAAAAAATGGAATTTTTCTTTGAATACCAAAATGACACCTCTTGTTGGAAAACCATTTATTAGTTTATTAATCGCTAACACGTCAAGAAAAATGGGCGAAGTTGCCACGCCCCTTTTGGTAGCTCCCACACAAATGGACAATTTTGCACCAAAAGTTAACTGCTTATAGCTTTAATACCAGCGCATACAAATACTTGAAATTTTTTACAGTGTAATGCTTTTATAGTACCTAGAGTCCAGAGAACAGTGGACACTATTGGCATGGCCGTTTTGGTACCTCCCACCCAAATGGACCATTTTGCACCAACAAGTTAAGAGCTTATAACTTAAATACCAGTGGGTAGAAGTACTTGAAATTTTGTAGAGTGTAAAGCTTTTATAGTACCTAGAATCCCACACAAATGGACCATTTTGCACCAAAAGTTAACAGCTTTAAACATTAATACCAGTACACACATTTAATAAAGTTATTAAATGCAATTTCAATTGATAATAATTTAATTTATACAAAAAGTAAATAATTTAACGAATATTTTATTGGGACTCAGGGTGAGGGGATTCATAAGTCGGTTTACCCTACTGAACTTTCTTACTTGTTTAATATACTATGAGTACTATAAAAAACATAACATTACACTGTACAAAATGTCAAGTATTTGTATGTACAGGAATCAAAGTTATAAGCCGTTAAATTTGTGCAAAATGGTACATTTGTATGGGAGGTACAAAAAGGGGCGTGGCAATAACGCCATTTTTTTAATATACTATAAAAACATTAAACTCCACAAAATTTTATGTATTTGTATAGACTGGAATCAAAGTTATAAGCCGTTAAATTTTTCAAACGGCCGACAAAGCCATCACACGCTGCACGAAAGTGGCTCTGCGGTATTTTGGCCCATTCCCGGCGAAGCGGCGTCTTGAGATGGTCGATACTTTGTTATTTTTTAGTGCGAACCTTACTCTCTAAAATGCCCCAGGTGCAAAAGTCCATCGGATTGAGATCCGGAGATCTTGGTGGCCATTGTGCGGTAGAAATGAAGCGAGTAACCTCCTTTTTAAGCCATTCTTGGTTGACGTGAGCTGAGTGCGATGGTGCTGAGTCCTGTTGGAATGTCCATGGTCTGCGGCCGAAATGTTTGTCTGCCCAGGGCTTCAATACTGTCTTTAGGACATTTTCCCGATAATATTCGGCATTTATTTTGACCCCTTGGTCGATGAATACGAGCGGGGAGCGACCATCGGCCGTTACGGCGGCCCACACCATTACCATCGGCGGCGCTTGATTTCTGGTGGCCAATCGAAGGTGTAAATTTTCAGCTGACCTCTTTGGCAAGTAAACCCGATCATTTTGTTTGTTCACAAACTGCTCAATTTGGAATGGTTTCTCATCGGAGAAAATCAAGCGAAGCAACTCTTTGGCTCTTTCCAGTCTAACTTTTTTATTGTGCATCGGTGAGCTCTTGCACTTTTTGGAACTTCAATGGCTTTAGTCTAAGCTCATTTTATAATATGTGTTGTATCCGTTCTCGCGATATGTTTAGCTCACGAGCAATTTTTCTACCACTGCGGCGTGGATTTCGATCAAATCTGGCCTTCACTTTTCGGATCATTTCTGGTGTTGTTACCGTTTTTTTTCGTCCACTTTTTGGACGCGATGCAACACTGCCAGTATCACGGTAACGAGCAATGGTACGAGAAACAAATGATTTATTCACATTTAAATGCTGGAGGGCTCTAACGATAGCCACTTGTGTTTTTCCACCCAAATAAAGCAATCACACTATCACGCTTGAATTCATTCCATCACGAATAACTTTTTTTCTGAATGCAATAGATCAAAATGCTTTTGTAAGCTTGTAAACAATAAAATGAACTCTCACTGAAATAAATCTGTCAGCTATCAGACTAGCGGTTTAGAAATGATAGCAACCTGAAGTTGGTTGCAATACATATCAGCCACCCTGTATACCCTTGTTCACAATAGTGGGGGTATAAAAACTGAATTTTGTTGAATTCTCTTATTTCTACAAAACGTGCTATAATTTTTAAATTAATCACTAGATTTTCTTCACATAAGCATTGTTCTCTTCGTTATGATTTCAGAATATGAATTTCTGGTGACGTTTTTCTATTTTTTATGGTTTTTTTCGAGCCGACAAAAAACTTTTTTTGAAAAAAATATTTTTTTCTAATTGTTTTGACTGCAGTTACTAAACTTCTGTTTCCATTTGAAAGTATAATTATAAACTTTTTTAGTCCTCATAATTTCCTTTAATTTAAAGTGTATTACAGCTTTATCGAGCATATTCCGAAAATATGGTCCAAATATTAAAGGCACCTTCCAAGAATATTTGAATTGTAAAGAAAATTAAAAAAAAGATTACCGTAAACATTTTTTTAAATATTTTTTCGTTTTAGGACTCTATGCATAGTGTAATTAACCCGTTTGCCCCACTGAGCCTCTAAGTAAGAATTTCTTAAAAACACTTCTAATCTCGAGTTTATGTTCCAGGAGCTATCATAGCACCATGGGACTTTTGCCCCTCTGTGCCCAGTAAAGTACTAATTTCTAAAAAAAATTCCTATCCAGATCCATTGCCCTAAGGACAAATCTCTCTTCAATTTTTCCTATTCCAACTCTAGGCGTTATATTTGGCTGTTAACATATTTTTCCCTTTATGTTCCACTGGACATATCGGTTCATGTTTTGATATATCCCAGTGTCCATTACCGATGCCACTTCTTGACTCTGTGGAGAACATATTTGGCTGAAGTTTAAGAGTTTATATTGTATATTGCTTCCCTAGTAAAATTGGGTCACATCGGTCCATGATTTCCTCGATTTCTTGACGCTCTGGGGACGCATTTCTTTAACCGACCATGCTGAAATTTCAGCATTTTCCTTAATATCGCATTAATCGTCTCTAGTGAAAATTGAATACATCGGTACATGTTTCTACGTTTTTTAACGGATGTGCCTGGAATTTAGAAATTTTAATAATTTTTTGACATAACCCCTACATATCGTATTTCTTCGTGCATTGGTTGCATAGAATGGTGGAGGGTGTTATACAGTCGACCACGCTCGACTTTAGTCTTTCCTTGCTGATTTAAAATGAGTGTTTATGGAAACAATTTTTTGGATCTACTGATTTTTTTTATTTTGAGTTGTTACCCTTTTATTGAACAGGTGCGATATGCGCAATAATTTGTAATTAATGAAGGTGAGGATGAAGCAATACATTTTTATTTTGAGGTGCTATTATTGTTTTGTTAAACAAAATAAATTTAACATACTATATTTATGTTTTTAAATTGTAAACCTCGTTCAAAAAATTAAAGAATGGAATCCATAAAAATACCATTAAAACTCTTAATTAATAAAAAGTTGTCCTGCTTTGCTGGCATTCGGCCGGGATTAAAGATTTGTTTATCGAGGTCGATTTTAAGGATGCTTTCCTCCGGTTTATATTCATAATAGCATGTGCGAAAAGAGTTTACCTTTACGTTCAAAGATTTTCTATATGTGCTTTGAACCATATCGAAAATTGTGATTATATCCTGAACCAGGTATGTCTTAACCCGCATCTAAGGGAACTAAGTTCGTGGGTTTTATAGCCTGGATCAGTTATTGGCAAAATGTAGGTTGGAATATGTATGCTTTAAAAGTCGCGTTGTATACACGGGGGAAAATCGTCATTTTTGATATGTTTGAATTGAAAGAAAATATATTTGGAAACGATTTTTTTAAATATTATATATTTGTTAACAAATAAATTTTATTTGAAAATCAAGAAATTTTGTTTGGAACGCATATATTAATATATTAGAACATAATATATTTGCAAACTGACTTTCACAAATAAAATATGTGTTTACACACAAAAAAAGTTATTGTTTAAGAAGTTTTCCACATATATTTTATTTAAAAACGATTTTTAAAACTTTGCTGACTTTTTAGAATTTCAGTTAGTTATTCGTAGTTTTCATGTTAATCTGTATAATTAAAAATGTCCTTTAATTTATAAATATTCCAGTTCATCACTTTTTGTCGATCCATCAATGCAATTTATATTTACGAAAGATTATACTATTTAAGTTTTAATTAAATTTTAAAAACATACACAATTTATACAAAAAATATCTGTATATAACATCTGAAAAACAGAAAACTTGTCTTTGAATTAAGGCATTGATACATTGCCAAAATACCTAAATACAAATTAATCTTTGTTTCGGATATACTAGTTCCAAATAAAAAAATATTAGGATGGGAACATATTTTTGTTTGGAACAATATCTTCCCAAACATATAACATTTGTGTGTGTCAAATATTATATATTTGTTGTCTACCGTAAACATATGTATATTTCAAGCCGAATATGTTTGGGACAATATACTTCAGAAGCGATTTTTTTCAGCGTGTATGCGACTTTTAAAGCGATTAATTTTTGGCGAAATTTGTAATTGCTGCAATGAATATAAACGTTACATATTTTGTTGTATAGAAATACTCTACAAAAGTATCTTCGCTATTTGGCAACTCTTTTTTTTGGGAGTCTCCCGTAAATACCTGTCCCTATGCAAGATACTCTATCTATGTGCGATGTATGCGAGCGAGAGCCACGACAGCGACCGAAGTTTGGCCCAAAACAAAAACAAAGCAAGTCAACAAGTGATCGTGTGAATATTTTCGCACACACAACCGACCTTCTGGTTCTGTTGACTGGTCGGTCGCTCTGGTGGCCAAAGACGGATGGGCTAAGAAGATGCATGAATGAATGAGCGTCTGTCATCTTCGTTCGTTCGTTTGTTCTCTTGGCTTGAAGATACTCCGGTTGAATGTTGGATGTGTCTGCTATTGTATGACGCTGGTCGAGAAGAGGATGGGAGTTATGCTGATACATGGGGCATGGGGCATGGACACATCGTACAGCAGAGTTTTTGCTGTCTGCTGTTCTGTTCTGTTCGGTTCTATGGTGTGATCTGTGATATCAGACAAATACAACATTGCTCACATTTTGCGGAAGATGTTTTTAGTTGTTTAGTCGGTTAGTCAGTCAGTCGATCTCCAGAGGGCCAGTGTTGAGGTGCTGCCAAGTGTAATGCGGCCAAGAAGAAAGTAGTACATCGCTGTCTCGTGTAGGATTCTAAATTTAACCAAGAACTCACTTGAAGTTAATATATTTAGCCATGTGATTCGTATTTGGATTCCAATTGGAATGCAGTGTTTGAGACCAGGGTGTTTTTGTGTGAAATAAGCGGCGCTTATCACTGACCCGAGCTTTACGCTTAACTCTATCCTAATTCCTATTGAAACCCCCTCATTTGTAACCCCCCTCTGTTTTGTTGAATCGGTGGCTGTGGCGGTGGCGGTAGCAGTGGTGGTGTTAGTGATGGTGATAAGGTTTGTGGCAAAAAGCATATCCACATCCATATCCGTTCGTCGTTTGTTGTTCGTGGTTCGTATACACTTCCACTGGCACTTTGCATATGTGACAATCTCAAATTGTCGCGACTTCGTCAGTGTTTGGATTTTTGTTGTCATTGGGGGTGTACATAGGACGCGCGTCACTCATACACTTTTGTACACATGGAAAAAGCGGAAGTGTATAGATTGTAGTAGTGTGCGTAAAGGCATACTTCTAATGTACGAACACTTATTCGTACTAGTTCTAAACGAACAGTAGCCAGAGTCCGAATCCGAGTCCGGCTACCGATCGATCTAAACAACACATATCACTCTCGTGTTTTCCTCACCACTGCTGCTGGGATATCACAGCGGGTGTATGTGTGTGTGAGTGTTCTTGGGTGCTGCCGCCACTAACACTACAGCCACCAATAACACGTACACTGACTCTGTTGCCGCAATTCGCCTTTTGGGGAACGATCGCGAGCTTCATTTATAGTGCGCATTGGAGTATATGGTCAGTTGCTTTCTGGCACTCTTTCTCAGCGGTTGTGTTCGTTCGTTGGTCGTTCCATAAGGAATGCGAATTCTATTCCAGTGTTACTCACAAATACAAAAAAGAAAAAATCGCACGGTCCTGCGGGACGTCATTCGAATAATGCATAAATTGCTATAGAACAAGGATATTCAAAAGGATATAACCGATTGCAATAACAAACAAATCAATAATTTAAAGAAAAGAAAAAATCTAAAAATTAATGTGCATTGACAAATTCTAAGAATTAATGTGTAACAAATAATTTACTTGTTGAAAAATATCACATTTTAAGTGGAAGAGAATAAACATTACCAAAAAAGGATATTGTGCAATAGCTAAAAGGCAAAGTCCCCCACCCAACCAAAATGGAGTTATCAAGGCGGTCCCGGTAAGCATCAAGCCCTTCAATTTAGGACAATTAAAAAACAATATGTTTCAAAACAGTTGATTTTGTGAAATGTCATTAAAGTGAAAATTTCAAAAAAATATCCTAATACCGTTAAAATTAGTGATGATTGTTCAAGATTTCTCTTCTTCGGCCCAGGATATGTGCTACGAAATTTGAAACATAAGGGAATAAATTTCAATATAAACTGATTTTTTTAAAAGCAAAAAATTTGATGATCATAAATTTCAAGTGATATATATTTCCTGGATTATCCATTATTCCGATAACATATTGTATACAAATCTTTACGTGAAGCATATTTTATGAGGTAAATACAATAATCACTAAATGAGCGAACTTAACAAAATCTTGTAAAAAAATTCCGAAAAATATCTATATCGAATGTAAACATTTCGATGCGAATCCCATAAATTAAATATAAAAATAAATAACTTGAATTCCGATACTAATATATTCAGACCATTTTCCCACTGAATATTGTTATCCTAAGACATATAACTGTAATCAATAACTGTCGTTTTAATCAAAAGTTTGTTGTATTTAATTCAAATCATATTTTCAAATTAATACATATTTTTGTTGACTCCATTTCTTAATGTTATTGAAAATCAAATTAAGAGAAATAATTAATAGTTAATATAAATAAATCAAACTCTACACTTCCAAGTAGAAAGAGGTCCGGAAGATGGACTGCACATATTTTACAATTTAATCGTATTTTGTGCAATATTTGGGAAAACAATCAAGAATTCATTGTTTCATGTTTAAAAAAATAATAGATTTTTTAGCGCATAACTCCCTTCGTCTGATATTTTTTTTAATAATTAATTTGAAGACATATTTTATTTACCTAATATACTTTAATAGAATTTGTTAACAAATGTATATTTCTTTTAATTATATAGTTGTGATTTCTAATTACCTTAATAACAATAATATTGCAAATTGGTGTACATATCAAACAAAATTTGATTATCTACACAAATTTCTTTATTAAGTCTAGTTTTAAATTTTTACTATATTGTCCCACTTTTAAAAATTTGGTTAAAATAAGAAAACATTTTCTCATTTTGAATGAAATTTTTCTCAATGTTCTAATTTTAAAGACTAGAACAAAACTGTAGATACTTCAAATTTTTGCTTGTATTGAGTTGGTGGCGCCCATGAAACTGTTATGTGTGAAATTAGTTCGGATTCAAAAGTGGCTACTTTAGTTGGACAATATGTAAGTTCATATGAGAAAAAGAGGCAAGAGGAAAAGAAAGGGTAATTCCACAGAGAGGCAGAAGGAACATAGATCAAATGACTTAAAATGTCCTTAGGACATTTTGTCTTCAGCTAGAAGAATATACTCGTATAATAAATTCAAAACTTTTATTATTGAAAGAATTTTTGTAAAAGTTGATGATATTTCACCGAAACAATTATGGAAAATAGAACCTTTCGATGTTAATAAATACACCGCATAAAGCAGTCACATTGTTTTTCTTTTTGTATACAAATCTAAACACTGAATTTATAATGTTTCTCAGAAATAGTAATGAACGAAATAATACAAAATAGAAAAAGTTCAAAAAGAACATAACATTTATTATATTGTTTCTTATTATCGTAAATAAAAAACACAGATGACTACATATGTATTTATGTGAGTACATATTTGAATAGATATGTGTGTATGTGAGTTCTTGAATATGGGTTAACAAAAACAAGAAAAAGGAACAGAAAAAACTAAAATACAAGATACGATTGAAGTCGTCTGGAATTACTCTGCGAGAATATTACGAAATGATTACAGTCGTAGAGGCGTACTACAATATTAAATGTTGTTTTCTCAAACCATTACTATTTTATGTAAAACGCAAATGACATAAAGAGAGTAATTAAAACGTAAATCCTAATAGACAATTATGCATTTAATTACCAAAAAATAAAAACATCTTCAATATCAGTTAGGCTTAGCAATCAATGTTTAAGATGCTAAACAAAATATATGTTATTTGGATACCATATTTATTTATTCTATACAAATTTATGGAAAACTCATTCATAATGCCATCATTTTCAACAATGTTTCGAAAAATCATCAATTGAAATACATTCATTTGAAATTTAATAATGGGTCAAGTGAAATTAGAAAATTGTATGTCAATTGAAATTCAAAAGAAATTATTTTCAACTGTATTTCGAAAAATATCGATCTCAAATATTAAACCAAACTAAATTTATAAATTCCAAACCTGAAATCAAAACAAATCATTTGAAATTTAAAAAAATCCATTTGTTATTCAAAGAATTCCAATTGTAGTATTAAACATCTTTGGGCGATTTTAGGGTATGCCAATCTACAAAAATATCATGAAATTAGACCCTTCAACCATTTCCTTTTGTAATCTAAGGTCAGCATAATCCAGGTCATTGCCCAAATGCAGCCAGATTTAAGCGGCCGAGTTACTCAATTAAATTTAAACCTTGGCACGTCCTTATTAGCAACCCCTTTTTTTGTTTATTCATTTTGGTCCGTGGAACTCGAAAAAACAAAATGTTTATAACCCCACCTTACAAAGAGGAGTATATATATGGGTCATTCTAATATTACCGGCTATTTTGATGTTTTTGTGTTTAAATTAGGAAAAATATAAAATATTCCATTTTGGTATTTACCTTATTACAAAGCGTTGTAGGTCCTTTGCGGTCACTAAAATATTTGTTTCAATTTTTTTTATACAAAAAATGTCTTCCAATGACCTCGATATTCATTCCCCTGGAAATACGCGTCAGTTACTTGTCAAATCTTATATTCCGTAGAACTAGGTTAGGTTAGGCACTCAACCATTGCTGGCGTGCACCACTTCACTCGGAGACCATTTGGTCCATTGTGTTCGTCCTGAGCAGATGAGTAGGTGGAAGAAGATGAAGGAGGTGATGAGTATAGATAAGAGAGAGGAGAGATGGCTTTTTAGGAGAGGTTTAGATGAGTTGATGTCAAACCATCCACCTCAAGCAACCTATGAAGACCATGATTCTATCAATATCGTGGGATGATAGAGATTCCAGATTTTGTATCGTGTAATCACCTAGGTAGCAATGTCTTCGTCTCGATAGAGAAGGATAGTTCCTCCTCATCCTCACAGAGTCGACAGTAGTCGGCTGAATCACTCTGCCACTTTGATGTTAAAGATCTAACATTACAGTGGCCAGTCAGCGTGCCTATCACAAAACGAATGTCCCTCTTTGTGAGGTTAAGAAAATCTTTGGTTCTAGATTTCGATATGGCTGGCCATTGAGATTTAGTGATTTTACAGTCAGATCTGCTTGACCATTTCTGGTTTGCCAGGTCTTTGTAGAAACACTCTATGTTACTGAAAAATTCCGTAGAACTAAATATTTCCAAACCTTTCTGGACTTTGGTAAATGGTATTGAATCGTATATATATATATATATATTTGTGGGTGGTTTTTCGCAGACAATATCAATAAAATGATGTAAGTCGCGTTTTATCTTCCAAATGAAAAACAACATCAGCCAAATGGCCACCACGATCACGCTTACAGGACCATATCCTTTTCATGACATTTTCCATAACCAAATCGCAAAGTGGCTGCCCTATGTCCTCGATAGCCTCACGAATTCTATCTTTGAGGTTTTGAATCGACGCTGGGGTGTTGACGTAGACTTTATCTTTCACGTGGCCCCAAAGGAAGAAGTCGCAAGGTATTAAATCATAAGATCTCGGTGGCCAATTGAGATCACCTCTTCGAGAGATAACACGGTCCGGAAACTTTTCCCGTAAAAGAGCAATGGCCTCGTTGCTTTTGTGGCACGTAGCGCCGTCTTAGTTTCATTTTTAATTATTTGTGTACACTATCGACTAGAACCGTCCTCTTGTGTCTTCCCAAACAGATGGTAATAATTCTGTGAACTTTTGAATGAAAATTTCATAAAATAACTTAATAACTTCAAAATATGTTATTTCCTTCCAAATATATGAACTAAGTCTAATTTATGCGCAATTCTCGACTGAGATTAAAGTATAAATGTAATCCAAATTTAAAAATAAAATTTGTCGGAGTGTATACATTAGGGCGGGCCGATTTAAAAATCGCCCATTGCTCAGTGAAAATCGTATTCTAGGGAACAAAATAAGAAACTTTGCCGAAGGAACCATACCTCTAAAACGAATTCTGATGTCCCGGAAAAAATCCCACTTTGACCCATTTAGAGTGCTCCAATCGAGTCCAAATGTATGACCGACCCCAACTCAGTGAAGTGCTCAGTGAAAATCATATTCTAGGGATCAAAAGAAGAAACTTTGCCGAAGGAACCATACCTCTAAAACGAATTTAGAGGTATGGTTCCTTCGGCAAAGTTTCTTATTTTGATACCTAGAATACGACTTTCACTGAGCACTTTCACTTTTTTGCCTCCCCACAAATCGACCCGGCCTAGTATACATTTACTTTTTATTACATTTTATTCCACCTGCAACCGACTACCGTTCAGAGAATCTTTCCGACATTTTTTTTTTATTGCAATTAACATAGTTAATTCTTTTCTGTCAGACATTATCATTAGGATGGCAAATTGCATTTTTATTTAAACTCAAAAATGTTTATATGAATATAAACATACATTTATTGATAGGAAATAATATACTAAACGTGGTCTTCGGTTGTATAGTTTGTGGTTTTTAATTAAAATTCCATAAGTTATATCCTCATCCTACAGGGTTTACATACGTAGATATGTACACATATCACTTGAAATATAAGAAACGAATATGATTTTTTTCTGAGGCCTTCTCAGCAGTTACACTATTTCTGCTAGACTACAATCTTAACTACTGAGATTCTAACTTAAAAAAAAGTCACATAAAACATGGTCGTTAGTGTGGAAGATTTTTTACTATGTTTTAATTTATTACCATCTTCGTCTTCTTGAAGTTATCCCCACAAAACGGGTGTAATAAATTCTTTATAATTCTTCTTTGCCGGCTTTTATTTTTTTTCCTCCTCAGTTTTGGGTTTATATTTGGGATTGTTGCTTTTTTAGTGTTGCAATTACTTGACCTAAGTTAACGAACTGAACATGCGCACTGTGGACGACGGATGGTGGACGGAACAGTCGGCCGCGAACAATTTCACGTGTCTCACTTGCCAGAGAGGGTTGGCGAGAAGAATTACAACACACGACACCGCGAAGCCGGCGACCGAAATGGCCAAAAGAAAAGTAAACGTTAATATTCTTGTGTTTTGGCTTCATTTTGCATTCGTCGTCTTCGTTGCTTTATGGCTTATTATATGAAGTGCGACTGACTGACCGACCAACAGACAGTGGGAATGTCTGCCCAAATTCAGCAAATAAACGGGGCATTCGTACATACACACAAAATATTGTGTTGTTACACAGAAAAAAAAAACATTTTTGTGACAAATGAACAAGTTGGAACATTTGAGGCGACTTAAATATACCCTCATTTTCAGATGAGTAAAATGTCAAATATAAAATTGTATGACAGATATGGGATATTAGCCAACTTTATATATGGGCAAATCCCAGAAACAGTCCTCCAACCAAAAAATTTTAAAATTGATCCAACTTTAGTGTGGTTAATGGAATATAAGACTAGATGTTAAGAAAAAATGTGTGGGGATCTATTAATACAAAAAGTATTAAAAAATGGTTCCTCACATCATATCTCTTAATTTTATTAGAAAAAAAATACCTTTTTAAGGTGTTTTTTTATCATTATTCGTAGTGGTAAAATAGATAAACATTCATAAACATATATTCATTCTTAAATAAATGTAAAGATACATACAAAGAAATGTTATTAAAAATAATGTAATTTGATTTGTTAAAATAAACAAAATTTCTACTACAAAAAGTTTGACTGGAAAAATGTTGCGTGCGTCACATAGAGTTCACGGCTTTTGATAAAAAACTACAACAATTTTTGGCTGCAAATAATTTTTTTTAGAATACTCATCTTTCTTATAGGTATTTCATTTTGCGTGCTTTATTATGCAAAATTTGCTAAAAATTACGAAAATACACCTTAACCTTCAAAGCTACTTCCATTTTTTGTAGCGTGCGTCACAATAATTTGTGATACATTTTTTTCGCAACTTCTACCTGTTACAAAAAAATTGTTTATGGCATTCGAAAGAACACTCATATCCCACTAAACATTATGTATAAGTTGAAGGTATCTCTTTTGAAAGACCAAAAAGTTGTTATATTTTAATCCGAAAACGCGTACGAATGTAGCGTTCGTCACGCAGGATTTGCCCATATGTAATGTTGTAGTATGGCGTGTCGATTTTGATTTTATTTAAGATTTTTTTAAGGAGGGATGAAAATTCCCTTATTCACAAATATTTAGCTTGGAGGATTTGCGTTTGCAGATCAAGAGAGCATTTTTGCCCCTGAAAAATAAAAAAACGTCCTCTTTATGACAAAATTGGAAGGACTATTGCCACACAATTTTTTGGAATATTCGGAGCCACATCTCTCTAAGCAGTTTAAATAACCTTATTTTTTAAGGCCAATTAATGTGGACATGTTCCATAAATACTCGTAAGTATGCCAAGCATTTGTTTTATACCCTCCACCATAGGATGGGGGATATATTAATTTCTCTAAATATTGATCTGAGACCCCATAAAGTATATATATTCTTAATCGTCGTAAAATTCTAAGACGATTTAGCCATGTCTGTCAGTCCGTCCGTCTGTCTGTTTTAACAACGCTACAGTTCGTAATAATATAGCTATGTTGATACAATTTGGTAAAAATACTTTTTATATTTGCAGGTTGTTTGGGATTGCAAATGGACCATATCGGTCAATGTTTTGATATAGCTGCCCTATAGAGTTCGCTCAAAAATAAGGTTTTTGAGCCATAGATACTACATTTTTAAAGCAATTTAGCAGAAACTGTGCACTTTGTATTCTATTTTGACAAGAATTCATCACAGCAAAAATGTAGCCCCCGTGTAGATGTAGTTCTCAAAAATGCTATTTTATGCAATAAATACCACGTTTTTCAGGTGAAGAGTTTGTCTAAAGAATTTGACGCATTAAATTTGGCTAAAAATGGTAGCGTTCCTTATTTTAATAATTTACTTAAACAAAATGGATAATTTCATGATTTGTTCCATATCAATGGTGGGGGGTATATAAGATTCAGCATGGCCGAGCTTAAAGCGTTACTTGTTTTTTATCTTTTTCGGTATTTTACAAAAAAATAGTGAAAAATCTTGAAATATTCGCATTTACATTAATAAAGTCGACTTTAATCGACAAAGTTTCATTAGAATAGGAAAGAATCAGAAGCCACTTTCCTTGATCACTTAACGTGATTCGTGTCTATTACGAATATCAGTGATTGTTAGCAGTGATTGAAACGTCAGCCTATTTTGCTCAGTGTACATAATATATGTACATGTTTGGTCGGTCTTCATAGCCACAACATTTGTATGGACATGAGTTGATTTCGCATGATACTCAATTTATAGAATTCCAAGCAGATAGATATGTATGGTATGAGACCAATTGAAAACTTTATACGTAATTTTCCCATTTTTCTGCAACAATTTTGTCGACTTTCAAGTGGTGTTGCTTTGACGAAGACTTCTGACGCTTTGTTATGCCATCGACATCGAGCATTGTGTGGGCGGTACGTTGAGTTTAACATTCCATTTGTAATGAATCCATGTGAATGAATGGAACAATCCGAAACTACAATCTTGTGACTCTTTAGAAAATTCCAAAGGAAATCGTCTATCCAAATATAATCAGGAAAAGTTTGATTTTTTCGACTGTACTTTAAAATATTTAGTAAAATGCTTTATTTTCTGACCATTAAATGGCTAAAAGTTGTAGGGTTTAATATAAATTAAAATTTTTTCCAATGCCTATATGTCGTGGATAAATATATATTAATCTTAAAGTAAATAAATGTTTAAGTTTTTTCTTAAAATTAAAAAAAAAAACATTTTCCTCTATAAGTTTATCTCCAATTCTGATGCCAAGCATTCTTTTATTTTTTACTGATTTTCTTCTTCTACGTGCCACGTGTAGTATTTGTAGAGCTTCTAAAAGTCGACCAGAACCTCAAGAATTGAGTAAGTGTTGTGTGTTGCAGAGGGATCATTGGCGTATAGCGTTAAATCGTTAATAGTCGTGTATACGTCTGAAAATCAAGTGAAAATTATATGCAAAATGGCAAAATAGAATTATTGAATTGTTGTGATGGCCATATGACTTTGTTGCCGACAGACCACCATTTGGATGGTCAAACCCGATATCAGATCCAATTGTTTGGGCCTGTTTTTTTGTTGTTGTTGTCGAACATTTCCTTATTATGTTATCGTTGACATGACGTATGTGCGTTCGTACGTTGTACGTCCTCTGTCTATGTATTTGTCCATGCCATTTCTGAATGGACATTGCCGTTGTCCAAAAGTGTTATAGACGTATTCTGTTTTCGGTGTGGAGTGAATGAAATATTGTTCTGGAGGAAAGCGTACACAGTGGGTTAAATATAGGCAAATTCCCGTGGCATACAATTTCCAGATGGGAACCGCTTATTATTTGGCTGATATATAAAATAAACAATAAATTCTTGTATCTAAGCGTAACTGATGGTCATTTGAGGAAACTCAACGCAACGCAAATATATAGAGCAATTGCATTGAAGTGAGACGTCTAAATATAGCTGTCAGGAAAAGTGTTTTTGGCTAAACATTTCAAACTCTCTTAATAGACATTAGCAGATTCAATTTATCCACATGACTTCTGTTTAGTTAAAGCCTCAATTTATGCGTAGATCATCTTTTCGGGAAACTCGGTTATTGCTGCAGTAAAAAGGTAGACTTTAACTCTTCTTTGTCACAAATCAAATATTTTAATATTTGATAGTGAATGTCCTTGAACTATTGATTTGGAACAATAAAATGTATCCACAACAGGGCTTCTCAAATGGTGGTGCTCGGCACACTGGGCTGCCGTAGCGACATATCAGGGGGTCCGTGACGTCTTTAAGAAAATTATGATCATTCAATTTTTGGATTTTTTAAATTCGTATCAAAGTCTGTAAACAAATTTTTTGAAATCGGAAAATAATGTTCGACACAAATGAACAAATTGGAAAATGTTTTGTTTTGTACTGGAATTGCAATAAATTAGGGACCAAAGTGGCTAACGAGGATTAAAAAGCGAATTTTTATTTTTAAAGAAAAAATACTCATTTTGTATTCATGTATTTTGTTTCCATCAAAGTATTGACATACAAATACAATTCTGGAAACTCTAGTGGTATGTGCCAAATATTGGCAAATCTCCCGCATTTCATTTCATTTTCAGTTTTTAGAACAGAAAAAAGTCATCTGAGGCAGTTATGAATAGGTAACTTTGTAGCTCTGTACCACAAAATCTACAAAAATCATTCCCTCACACTAGGAGAATAATTGTGCTAAATTTTTTTAAAATTAAAATATATAATTTTTGCGTTGTTCGAACTGCTTTGGAAGTACCCTCCATCTAAAATCCTTAGATTCCAAACACAATTTCAGAGCACTAACCGTAACTTTTATAGAACGTATGGAAACATTATTTTCTTTGGGTGTAGTGATTTCACTTTGGAGAAAATATTTCTTAAATTTCAGTCGTCAGTTTTTTTATCACATTGTTCCAACCAATTAGAATTCTAAACACCTCGCAAATTTCAATCTATTGAACTTGAATCCATTAACGACTATTGGGTAGACATGGATTGATACTCGTATACCCAAAAATATCGCTATGTTTATCTTGCTATAGTCATTGCAAAGGTAGTCTACAGAATATGAAAACATTTAGATGATTGCTACAGAAGTTATGGGGAAATGATTTTCGAATGCATTTCGGGTACCGGATTTCGAGTATTTGTGTGTACTTCTATTAACGTGCAAACATGCAAATCATCCTTGGACCATACATACAAATTGAATATTAATTAATTTTCTGCTCACCGTAGAGAGGAGGGTATATATCATTTGCTAAGACCCCAAGTATGTTTGGAAATTCAACTTGGTTAATTTTAAGTCATGTGAGCAATGTCCGTCCGTCTGGCTAGGATTAACCGATTGACTTCAAATTTGGTATGCGGTAATATTTTTCTCTATCTCCGGCTAAGATGGGTCATATTGGTCCACTCCTTCTAGTACATGTCCTACAAAGGGTTAACATTTAGTGAAATATTGATTCTTTAAAAACTTCTATACTAATTACCCGAATCTTCTGAAATTCCACACCTAGTATTAGTTTATTAGCCGCTATCACCTCGAGAAGTTGTTAAATGCAATTTAAATTGAGGAGATTCGTAAGTCAGTTTACCCCACTGAACTATCTTACTTGTTTTGTTTTTTAAATAAAATAAATAAAAGTGGAAAGTGGGCGTTGTAAGCCCCTTTTTGGCACTTCCCACACAAACGGAACAAGTTTACAGGTTATAACTTTAATACCAGTGCATACTTTAAAGTAATTAAATGCAATTTAAATTGAGGAGATTCGAAAGTCAGTTTACCCGACTGAACTATCTTACTTGTTTTGTTTTTTAAATAAAATAAATAAAATAATCTTCTGTTCTGGTGAAGATCGAGGCTCTCCTTGGATGTTCTCCTCTACATAGTATTATTTATAAATGTTATTTTCAATTAGAGTTTCAAAAATGCATGGATTGGACCGTGAGTTCTAACAAAGAAAGTCATCTGAGCAAATTGCCATAAATAACGATTAACTAAGCAAATTCCATAAAAAACGTTAAGAACTTCCATTCCAATTCTTGATCGTTGGTTCTAATTAAAATGTTTCGATTTACACGTGATTTAGATTAAAAAAAAGTGATTTATTTTGCATTTTCAATGCTCCAAAATCTTGCGATTTGTGTGTATTTGTGAATTTCAGATGTTAACCCAGAAAACTAAAAATGAAATTCTGTTTAAAAGTAAATTTTTCACGTCTTAGAAAATATTTCCTCCAGAACATAAGTATATATATCCGTGGATTTGTTTAGATTTCACTAAACTTGAAAACTGAACAGTTTAACAAATCGAATTTGGAATAGAGAACCAATGCCTTTTCGCCAGTAAATTTCTACAAAACCACAAAAAAATTACACACTTCACAGTAATTGAAGTGTTTTTTGAGAAAAATACGGACTGAAGCAAAAAAAAAATAGGAAACGTCGATGCGATGCGTTAGATGCGTGAATGAGTGTGTTTAGATTGAAATCTTTATTTAGCCGAATTAGATTTTTAGTTTATAGTGTGGGAAAAGCAACGGCAGCGGCGACGTAGACGGCGGCGAAGGTGAGGCTATCGATAATATAAATATTTACACAAGCGATGAGCGTTAAGAGTTAAACAATTTACAAATACGAATACTTTGTACGAATTGTGGTAAGCAACGTCGCTGATGATCTGAGGTGATTTCGTATTAAAAACTTAATATTTCCTAAGTTTTGGGTAAATACAATTTTCAAATTGAGGAAGAAGCAGAAAAAGATTATGAGAATAAAAGAAAAAAAAACTCACGGGAAAATACACACAAATTTCATACACTATTTATGTTTAAATGATGAGTAACACAATTGAATTTATGAACAGATACCTTGTCGAAAATGTTTGTGCAGTGAATATTTATAGTTCTGTTGAAATTTTGAATTTTTCGCGGCAGTTTTTTTTTCGAAGTCGATTGAAAATTATTTTGTATTTAATTTGCCAATTAATAATTTCCATATATGTATGTACATATATTGAGCATAGAAATAATTGTTAAGAAAGAACATTTTTAATATTGATTTAAAACTGGCAAATTCAGCTGATCCGAGCGCCCATTGTATCTATTTTTATATATAAAATCCTTTGTACGTTTGTTAGTAACGCGTGATCTCCTAAACTACAAAAGACAATGGGCTGAAAATTTAACAATATATTCAGTTTGAGGTCATTTGTGTTTTAGAATTATTTTCACCGCGATAAGTTGCGGAGTGGTCAAGTTATTTGCAAAATTCGCATTTCCAGAGCGATTTGACTGAAATTTGAAACGTATGTGTGGTTTGTCTTAATTATAGTTTGTATACATATATGATTCTAACCGGAAGATGGCGCTGTAGTGGACATATGGCCAATATAAGTTTGTTTGATGATTTTTTCCTGAAACTCATCCCGAGTTACGCATTTTTAATGAAATATAAATGATTAACAAACCAATGCATTCCAAACAGAACGGGCAGGACAACGTCGGCTGGGGTCAGCTAGTAGTGCTATAGAATGTAATCTCTAAGCAATGAGATTCCAATTTTAAATTCTAAATATACCAAATTTTGTTTAGCCATAATTTTGTGTATATCAATCAACCAAATCAAAAGTTATGCACAAAACGGTAGCGGTCATACATAGTATAGGATTTCCATATAAAATCCAAAAAAAATGTACGGCCTGTTTCTGTATTTCTAACGAGAGTCTCTGCGAAAGAAAACCAGTCACTCACTTACGTCAGGAATTTGGTTTCTCTAAGGTTCGTTCGTTCGCCTGGCCTTATGCCAATGACGTTAGCAATTTCCCAATTGGAAAATAATGTAATTGCCAGATCAATAACTTCACAACTTCCGGTTTAAAAAAGTACACATTTTTGATTGGTCGACCTTAGCAAATACACCTCTATACTCCTTACACTAGCGGTGGCCAAAAAATCAACCCTTGGTGAATCTCATTTCTCTCTCTCTATCTCTCGCGTCTCGTCTCTCTCGTTGTGCACTGATGATTTTTGTCCATCTTAGTGAGCTGCCAATGTTGACTTCTTTATGCTTAAATATGTATACATTTGTATACAATTTTATTATTATTTAATTGCTTTTACCGTAATTATATTAATATCTAGTTATTTTTGCTTTTAATAACGTTTTGTCATTGTTCCTACAGTCGACAAATAAAATAAAGCGACTGGATCTGACATTTATGTTCGCCCAGATGACAGCAAAGAGAGATAGAGAAACCTAAATTTACACTGAAATGCTTACGTTTTCGTACGCGTGATTGTAGTTAGTGAAACCCAAATCAGCTGTTTGTCGTCTGGTAGGCGAACTAAAGCAAATTTTTAAGCTACAGGAACAGGCTGTTAATCTTTGACCTATGCGATCCTGAAAAACTACCCTTTTGGATAACTATGGAATAGAATTTTTATTGCGATTCTGATTTCCTCCTAAAATTATTGTAATAATATTAGCTGACGTTGCAGGGTCAGCTAGTATAACGCAATTCTCTGCACACAGAATAATTGTAGATAATTTGGGTATTAATTACTGCCAATTATTTTGTGCAAGTTTTACTATTTTCTTTCATGACAAAAGCAGGGACGGCATATGAACTCTACGTTTTATTAGACGAAAGTGTTATACAAATATGGAAACAACTAACTTAGCCAAATTTTATTTAAAAAGATTACTTTTGGAGTTTCTTGATATGTATATTTATTTGACCACACCTGTCTGTCTGCAGAAATCTCTCTTTAGTCAATAAGAATAAATTAATAATAATTGCTGCTAGTTTGGGATCGAAATTATTGCATATTGGAACATTTTCTGATGTTGATTTCATTTTAGACTTTCATAGTAACCACAATTTCAATTGATATGGCAATAACTTTAATGTATGCACTTGTATTGAAGTATAAGCTGTTAACTTTTGGTACAAAATAGACAATTTGTGTGGGAGGTACTAAAAAGAGCGTGTCACAAAAGCACTGTACATAATTTCAAGTATTTGTATGAACTGATGATATTAAAGCTATAAGCTGATATCTTTTGTGTAGCAACTTCGCCCATTTTCCTCGAGGTGGTAGCGACTATTAAACTAACACTGTGTGGAATTTCTGAAGATTCGCATAATATTACCGCATACCAAAGTTGACTTCTTCGATATGTTACACTTTTGGCTAGTAGCAAATGATGTATACCCTCCTCTGTAAGGTGATGGAATACAAATAGTTCACTCATATTAATTGTGTTTGGAATAGTGTTATTTATTTATTAATTTTAATAGGTCCATTTTCGACTTCAAGTTCAAATATGGCTGTTACATTTTATTAATTGGCATCGCTGCTACCCAATATCAATACGCCAATTCCAAAATCGCGTATGAAGTAATCCGTGGCGTGGAGTGAGTGAACGATGAAATAATACGACGAATATCCACCTGAGTAAGGTAAACATTTGCGTAATGGGGGCCACTTGTGTATCTTTGGGTACTATGCCCCATGTTTTTATTTGTCCGTCCATCTATCTGTCTGTTTGTCAGTTAATCTAAACCATTCATTCTTTTGATGGTTTATTGAATATTTGACGTAAAATTTTTACGAGTATCGCTGTTTGTTTTCTCTGACTACGGGTGATCTCTTTGATAGACACACACACAATCACACACTTAGAGAGAAATGAAGTACATTCCTGCAGAGGGCAATAAATTAGTTTATCTGCATTGATCGGTTTTTGCTGTGCAGAAAATAGACTTTCAAGTGAAAACTGGCAGGTGATTTGTGATTTCTTACATCTTACATGTAGAGCAACATTTTAGCATTGCTAATTTTAGAAATTACCTTTGAAACTATGGAATAATGAACTCATTGCTGGATCAAATATGCAAAAATCCGTCTGTCTGTCTATTTCAATATCAATCAATTCGTATTCGAGAGTTTCTGTTGTACCATGAATAGCGATAGCAAGAGCAGAGCAAGAGCCTAGCCCATATTCTAGCATTATTACTTCATTTAGACTTCCTTATTGTTTGTCTCAGCTTTATGAATGACACTTCCATGAGTCGATGGAGGGAGTGGAGTGGGGGCAGTGTCTCTAAGAAAGCCATTTCCCGCGTCTTCATGGCGAAAAGTCACAGTGGCAGTCATTTTAATCATCCGACTAATTACTGTCATTCACATCATTAGTCTTCAGACTTCTCTGAAGTGTTCAATATGGCAAAGGCACTCGGCGGCGGCCCAGTGAAGAGCATCTTGTCCCATGGTGGGTGCTACTGCCACTTGCCACCACTTTACTGCTGCAACAACAGCAACATTTCCACCAGTCCAGAGCCGTGAGATAAGAAATCGAAGCGTTTGTTTTGTATGTATGTCCGTCTGTCCATCAGCAGTCTGTCTGACTGAGTGCAACAAAAAGACGCCTTTGTATGCGATGCGATGTGGATGGATTCAAAGGAAATTTATGTGTGGATGGGAATTCCTGAAGACGTTTATCTTTGCTCTTGCGCTCATTTCATAAGACATTTGAAACATGTGTTATGCACAGATTTAAGTCGTTCTGATAGATTTCCTTAAGGGCAAACTACAGAGGGGAGCGGTGTAATAATGGTTGTGAAATTGGGCATTGAACGATTCCTCAAAAAATCCATTAAACCATTTGTAGCCGTACATAAACAGCAACTGAGCATTCACTCATTGGAGCATTGAATTTAACCTTCAGACAATTTGTTGGGAAAATGTGAATTATGTGGCGTAAACAGATCACTCTATCTACGAGTATGTATGAGAGTTGTATCAAAAATGGCTACACCTCTTTTAATACCTCTCACACAGAATGAATAGTTTCCACATATATTCTGTAGATATTATCTAAATGTCTTCACAATGACTATAGTCTGACAAAGAATGAGCAAACTATTTCCACTTTTTAAGATAAATGTAGCTCACGCAATGTATCACCTGGAACTGACAATTCGTTTGGTGTACTTGCATTTTAATTTGGATCAAAATCTGATTCTTCAGATTTACGAATTTACAAAATTTCTCATCTTAAATAAATAAATAAAAGCATTACACGCAGATCAAATTTATTGTTACAACAATAAAACTTGTCGAGGAAACAAAATATGTTTGGGATCAAAATTTAAATAAAATGTACTTTGGAGGAAATATTTTATATTTACATACCGGAAAAAAAGTTTGAATATGTATCTGTCTTATCAATGTTATTTCTTTCGTAGTTTTGATGCAAGTTGTCTTTAAAGACGGGGAAATATTAAAATCGGCTACTTAATTTGTTTTACTACTTATAGGAAAAAAAGTAATTTTTCTCAAATATAATATGTTTCCAGAAAATATACTACAAAGCTATTTTTTCCTTAGGATAATTAACGTTGTCGTTATCATACATAACATATTCACGCCAACCATGATCATGATTATCGTAATAATGTTGGTAATTATTGTTTTTTATAATCATAATAAGTATTATTTTTAACTAGTCTGCCATGTAGAGTGCTGATTCGAGTCTAACCGGATTTAACATATCATCCTCGATTTGGGAAAAAGTGTTCAATTTGTTTTTTGTATTAAAAAAATATACCAAATTATTTTTAGGGAGGATTCAAACCGACACACATGTTGTTTAAGTAAAAGGTTTTGAGACTTCCCGAAGGCTATTACGAAGAATAAGCAGTTTCTGCTTTCAGAATTTGATTAACCTCTTCACCGCTTAACATTTTCCGCTGTCGGCAAAGGGAACTACGGTATGTAAATTTTCAAAATCTTCCCTCCCAACCAGATTAGCATTTTCTGGAAGTTCTCAAGATGTTCCTGAGTTCGTTGGGTTTAATTAAATCAATCGATAGATATTATTATTAACCATTCATTGACTCTGTGTCGTGTTTGGGCTGTGGTTTATTGCACCCAAGATAGCAGCAGCAACACATGCCACTTGTGGCACCTCAATAAGATACTCATGCAACACTCACACACTGCCTGGTAAATACTGGGGCTGATAGCCGCATAAATTTCCCCTGCTCCATGTTTCCCAAATAATATTGTTGTTGTTGTTGCTGAGGTTGTACTCCTGTGGCATGGCATATCAAATTTTGTATACACTGGTGAATAAAATAAATAAATGCCAAAAACACCATCGCCACATACAGTTCTGCTAAAAGGGCTCCCCGAATCGAACCAAAGACAACGCAGAAGAAAGCACGAAAGAGCGCAGCAAACGTCAGACAAGTTCTCAAATCTGAGGAGAAAGCAAGGAGTTCAGGTTGATGACCTCCACTCCAGTCCACTGATGCCCACCGCCGCCGACCAGTAACAGTGATTGCCTTTGTGTTCGCCGGACTCAGTTATAAAACATATTGTTTCCAAAAATGCTCCACAAATAAGGCAATTGTGGCGAAGATCAAGAGAATTCCAAAATTCGCAGAATTCTTTAGTGGCAAGCGCTCCTTATTTATGCTGCTTTGGCTCAACAGTTAAATGGATGTCAGTGTCTTTAGGAAGCAACCGCAAAATGAAAAAAAAAACAAAGAAAAAACTGTCGCCTGTTAATGATGACTCAAAAGGCTGAAGAAGAATTACAAAACATACTACGTGTTTTTTGGGGGATTACATTTTTTCCAAAGAACTTGATGCAATGTCCCCTAAAGACCAGTTGAGGAGGACAGGGGACTGCATGTTTAAGTTATGAAGTCGCATGTTTTGTGTGTCAATGACAAATTTACCAATTTTCTTTTTAAAATTGATAACTTTTCGATTTTGGCAACACATGTTACATATCGATGACTTTAAGTACAGGGGCAATGATTTCGAGCCAAAGACAAGTAGGCTTTAAAGTAAGTACAATCCTACTTAAGTGAAAACTAGATTACTTAATATTAAGAAACTCAACTTAATATTTGATAAATTATGTTAAATTAATTTAGTGTGGAATGTACTTATATTAAGAATTTTTGGCTTGAAATCATTGCCACTGCCTGTAAATTCAATTTTAGTCTAAGTTGGCCATTTTGTGTGGAAGGTACCAAAAGGGGCGTGTCAATAATGCCTGTACACAATTTCATATATTTGTATGTACTGGTATTAAAGTTATAAGCAGTTTACTGTTTGTACAGAATGGTCCCTTTGTGTGGGAAGTACCAAAAAGGGGTGGGACCACTTCGCCAATTTTGTCAAGGTTGTAGCGACGGATAAACTGGAATTACAGAGGATTCGGATGGGTAGTATAGAAGTTGTTATAGAATCAGTATCAGTAATCAGAATTATTTTAGGTGATTGCTAGTTTTAGTTCTGTTCAATTAAGTGATCTAGTTCTTTCATTTAGTTCACCAGTACAATAGTTAACCAGCTCACTTTAGTTCACAATCTCTTGAGTTCTTAGGCCACTACTTCGATGTGTTACACTTTTGGCCCATAGACAAATTTTGTAATATCGAATTATTGTCAAAAAATTATTGTCTATTAATTAATATATAATATTTGGTGAGAGCCTTTAATATATTGGAAGTGGACCGTTAACCAAAACTTGGTGAAAAGCCCTGATTCAGATGAAATTACCAAAATATTCGTTAATAAATATCTGCAAACACGTATGTTATGGTGAGATATATGCTTTTATTGTCCGGTGATGAAATTAATAGCCAGATTTTACGATTTTTGTGAATAGAGACGGAATTTTAGTTCATAACATACCTTATTGGCGGTAACTAAAAATTATTTCATTGGAGTTGGGAATCATTCCTTTATGATTGCCAAATTAAATTGTTCTGGCCGGATATAACCAGAGATCTGGGTTCGATAAGTTTTATTGTTATCGCATATGACACCGTATCACTTTTTATTACATTGAAATAAACAACGCGGAAACAGCTTTGGATAATGTATTCTATTTTTCTTGCAAATATATTAATAATTAGAAATGTCATCTTTTCTGCTCAGCTTATCGATTACGAACGCTTAAGGCATAACCAAATACATGTCATTTAAATTAGTTAAGTGATGTGTGCGCCGACTAATAAGTATGACGCAAATGAAATTCACAAACATAATGCATTTGATTTGAACCTTAATATGCGTTATGCTGTTATAAAGTATACGTAAACGCTTTAGTCTGAGAAAAATAGTTTTTATACAAAACAGGAATTTTTATATACGTTCTATATTAATAAGCAGCAACTATATTATTTATTTGCAACCGAATTTTGATAGTTCTGTCTACTATCATGCGATTACATCAGGACAACCAACATTTTGGTTGTGGTATACTTCTGCTTCCATGATGATAACATTCATATTTCGTTGCACTAACTACGAAAATGGCAGCTAAAATTATCTTTTGTATGTTGCCACAACCAACTGTTTAAATTATAAAAATTGGTTGTTCTGAAAATTTGTCAGTCATATACTACCGACAATTCATTAAAAACAGTATTCATTACAATTCATAACAAAATTAAATATCCCATACTACAAATTCATCGTTATTATGAGATGTGGAAATATTTGACACAAATTTTAGTACACGAGAGTACAAGGCATAACAAAACTTTTAGGCAAATATCGCTTAACCTTGTGCTTTAAATTTTATTATTGTTGCTTTTATTTTTTATTCACACATTATTATCCACACGAAATTTTATTTGACTACATATACCGTTCTTGAACAAAATGTTGAATAAATAAATCTATGTTGAATAAATCTGGGTTGACTAAAATTTTTCGCAAAATTGAACGAAAATTAACTTTACATGTAAAGAGTGTCCACAAGTCGGTACTTACCAAATGAATCATATTACGAGTTGTCGTGTGTGTGTTCTTTTTTTAATGTCACAACAACAGGTTTCCTGACGTGTGGTTGACATTTGGCTTTAAAGGAAACCACAAATTTGTCCTAAAAGATTCGATGTCAACACCTGAAACAAAGGGAAACCCAAAAACAAGAGCAACAAGATTTATCGACTTCATGTCATTGAATTTATAATGTAGTTTCCATTTTGGCCAACAGACAAACAGTGAGACGGACGGACAGACATCTCCATCGCGAAGTGCATCTGTGGAGTGATTCCCGACATTGTTCCAAACTATACACACAACTCTTTTGTTTTTATACGAGTATGTATCTATGTTTCTAATGATTTCTGTAATCTCGGCGCATTAATTACTTCTGGTGAAGTAATTTTTATGTGCATCTCTTACTGCTGCTGTACGCCGCAAAGTGCTTTAGATTACACCAAACAACCTGGACGGAGAAGTAAGATGAGGCCGATGAAGGAAACAATGCATCATTGTAAGAACAAAGCACACAAACACACATGACCATTGCCCTTGTTTTAGAAGTTGGTCGGTGGTTGCTGTCATTCCAAAGATTTCGTTTAGTGAGTTTATACGGATGTCTGTGGCATATGCCTTTTGTTTTGAAGTGAATCCGTTCCCAGTCTCTCCCAGTTTGGCGCCTGTTCACATCTTTTCTTTTAGGGGAAATCTTTAAACTCTTTTTTATTATTTTTATTGTTGTTCCCAAAGGCTTTTTGTGGAATTTATGACAGTTTATCTTGTTTCGATATTATGGTTTGGATTCTGAACTTTTATCTTCGAAATCGCAATATCTTCCACTTTGAGTGGAAGGTATTGTTTTTATGCGGAAATTCGTGATGTTTCGGCAATTTTGAATAGTAATTAAAATTAAATTTTGAATAAGTATGTTCGGCAAGAATATAATTATACAACTCCGTTATGTTGTCGGTCATACACGCTAATAAAATAACTTTTGTGGTATTTTGTTTCAAACTTATTCAGCATGAAGGGTGCATTTGCAATATTTCATATTTGACGCAAACTAATATTATACGCCTCGAAAGCTTCGATTTGTTTAAAAGCTATATTTATACCCTCACTTTAGTGTGACGAGGGTATATATCATTTGCTACGGAAAAAAGTGTAACACATCGAAGGAGTGATCTAAGACCCTATGTATGTTCGGAGGAAATCCGTTTTGGGTCATTTTAAGTCGAATGAGCAATGTCCGTCCGTCTGTCTGTCTGTCTGTGTGTCTGCTGGCTGGTGCGCACGATAACTCTCGAAAGGAGTAACCGATTGACTTCAAATTTGGTATGTGGTAATATTTTTTTCTATCTCCGGCTAAGTTCGAAGATGGGCCATATTGGTCCATTCCTTCTAATACCTCCCCCACAAAGGGTTAAAATGTTGTGAAATATTGATTCTTTAATAACTACTATACTACTTATTCTAATCTTCTGAAATTCCACACATAGTATTAGTTTATTAGTCGCTATCAACTCGAGAAAAATGGGCGAAGTTGCCACGTCCCTTTAGGTACCTCCCACACAAATGCACCGTTTTGCACCAAAAATTAACAGCTTATTAATAACGGTGTATAAAAATACTTGAAACTTTGCACAGTGTTATGCTTTTGTATTGCCTACAGTCCAGAGAAAAATGGGCGTTGTTGCCACGCCCCTTTTGGTACCTCCCATACAAAGGTACCATTTTGCACCAAAAGTTAACAGCTTATAACATTAATACAAGTGTATAATAATACATACTTGAAATTTTGTACAGTGTAATGTTTTTATAGTGCCTATAGTCCTGTGAAAAATGGGCGTTATCGCCACGCCCCTTTTTGTACCTCCCACACAAAATGGCCAAATCATACCACAATTTAATATCTCATAACGTTTATACCAGTGCACATAAACGCTTATAATTCGGCGCAGTGCAATGAATTTAAAATATCTACTGTTCAGCGAAAAATAGGTGTATTTGTTAAACCCCTCCTGGTAGCTCCCATACAAATTGACAGAATAATTCGTGTAATATTCTATATTACATTACTCACAAAGTGAGGGTATACCTTAGTCGGTTTACCCGACTGAAACTTTCTTACTTGTTTCTATATATTTTCATATATAACAGGTTTTCCAACAAGAAGTGTTATTTTGAATCACCCGGTATTTCAGTAGCTGTCACTTTTGAAGCTTTTATTCTTTGACATTTGACAAGTAGAAACTACGCCATTACTAAAAATGGAACAATACACGATTCAACAACGGATTGAAATTGTTAAAATTCAAAAATGGTGAAAATCTTGCAGTCACAGTTCGCAAAACTAAAGCATTTTTGGGTCGTCGTGAAGCATCTTGTCGAACCGCAATACACAAATTGGTGGAAAAATTCGAGCTGTTGGGACAAGTTAGTGATGTGAAGAATAAAACCCGTGCACGTCGCTCAAGAACAACTGAGAATATTGCTGCTGTAGCCCAAAGTGTTGAAGAAAACCCAGGTTTGTCCATTCCTCGTCGTTCTTTGGAATTGGGCACAATTCCACAAACGTAGTTACACCGTATCTTGCATAAAGACTTGGGTCTTAAGGCTTATACAGTTCAGTTAACACAAGAACTCAAGCCGGCCGATCATCAACAAAGTCGTGTCTTTGCTGATGGGGCTCGGAAAACCCAAGAGTTATTGTTGAACGGCGTATGGCCCGGCGGGGTCATTGGACTTGACTTTTTCGAAAATTAGGTTGGATCAACAGTTACGGTGAATTGATTGCGCTATCGAGAGATGATTAAAGATTGTTTATGGTCGGATTTGGATGGTATTGATCTGGACAACGTTTACTTTCAACAAGACGGCGCTACGTGCCACACAAGCAACGAAACCATTGCTCTGTTACGGGAAAAGTTTCCGGACCGTGTTATCTCTCGAAGAGGTGATCACAAGTGGCCACCGAGATCTTGTGATTTAACACCTTGCGACTTCTTCCTTTGGGGCCACGTGAAAGATAAGGTCTACGCCAACAGCCCGGCGTCGATTCAAGACCTCAAAGATAGAATTTGTGAGGCCATCGAGGACATAGGCGTGGTCGTGGTGACCATTTGGCTGATGTTGTTTTTCATTATTAACGGCATACCTTCCTCTTTATTATGACATAAACATCCGATAAATTATATCAAAAATTGCATTTTTCTTTGAATACCAAAATAACACCTCTTGTTGGAAAACCCTTTACATTGAAATTTATTATTAAATTTATTGTATTTTTGTTTGTTTCCTACATGCCTGTATTTTTGTTTGTTTCCTACAGGCTGTCGGCAAATACGATTAGTTGACGTGTTGAAATAACAGAAATGAGGTAATAATTCTTATTCGTTTGGAAGAAGCTATGCCTCTTAGAGCTGGATTTTTGACCGAATAATCACAGCTAAACCTCGCTGAATGATCGGAGTAGCATCCGTGAAAAAGCTATACTAGGAGCTGAGCTGTAAAGTAGGTGAAGCAAATGCAACTTCACCGTTCTTAAAAAAACTTTGCATTCTATAATATATAATAGAGGCAAATATGGTCTAGAGCCAGGAGAATATCCTAGTCAATTAAATTTATACTTAATATATTTCGTTCTGAGTTTGTGTTCGTGTGGCATGTTGTAGGGATACAAGAAAAATTATGTTGCAAAATGAACTTGCTGCGCTACATAATACGAGTATAACCAAAATATATGGTACAGGGAGAGTGGGTGTTTGTATCGACTAGACCATAGATCTGGTTATTAAGATGCGGCATAGTATGCATATTTAGAAAACACATTTCCCATAAGTAAAGTATTGTGACATTGACAAATAAGCTGAGATCGTGACACAAAGGACATTATTTTTATCTTACCTTATTTTTATCTTACCATTTTACTATGATATATATCGACGCCCTAATTGTTAATTGATAACACAGTGCGACAGTGTAAAAATCATGGGACGCGAAATGGCATTATATAAATGCTATGAGTTGCTATATAGCATTTATATAATGCCATTTCGAGACAATGATAAGAGGATGACACTAGAGTTGGTCTATGGGACATTAGTTTTCTTGTAGGTAATGTCGAGTAAAACAACTTTTGTTCTGTGAAATTTGCCGGACACGCCCAAAATCATGACTTACGGGTCAAAAACCGGGTTTCGTGACTTTTGCATATTAACGCCTGTAACTTAGTTTATTATCAGGCCTTTTACTCGAAAAGACTTACAAGAAAAATAATGTTGCGTCCCAGGGTTTTCAACTTAATGTTTTCTTTGTCGCACTGTGTAATCATTACCTATCAATCTATATATCATATGTTATATCCCTAATTTGTTTATCCATTTTCCTTCACTGACACTTCATATCATTAAAATCACTTAGCCGAATAATATCTTTATGTGGAATGCTCCTTTTTCATACTACAGGTATTCTGACGATTCGATTAAATTGTTCCGACTTTAAACTGTTGTGAAATATGAACATATCATCAGAGTTTTTGTTATGATGCAACACGCAACATTCAACAATTAGTTTGAAAGCATTGACGACGGATGTAAATATTTACAAAAGCTACAAAACAAAAACAAAATAGCATTAATTGCATGTGGACATTCATATATATAGTCGTACGTACATGCGTTTGCATGTGCACTCCGTGATATATAAGACTGGGTCGCCAAGCACAATCTTGAAAATGACAAAACAAGACCGAGTGTAGTATTATCTAGCATTGCCTAGACTAAGTATCAAGAAAGTTGAAATTATAGAAATTTGTATTGGCATATTTTGCTTGCAATTAAATGTGGTCTATCTTAATGTACAACTCATGTACATTGTGTGGATGAAATATATATCCCCTGATTAAGGGGGGATTTGTAATGAAAGTAAACATTTGTCAATGCGCTAATGGAGAAAAGGAGGGGAAAACAACAACAGCTACACTGGCTGCCACATCGGCCACAAATGAACTGCATTCAGAGTGCGTTTGCCACACATTGCATGGCAACGCAATCAACCTTTCAACATCACCATCACCACCAGCACCAGGAGAGCTCTTGCTCCACTCCAACTGCACTGCTTTGTCGCATACGCTGCGACGACAATGACTTCATATTGCACAGGAAATTTTTTGTATTTGAAAACAGAAACAGAAGAGGAAAATCCTGAAAAATTAATTAAAGCTAATTGGCAGAACAAAAACACGAATCAAAAGAAAACACTAACTACAAATAAACAATGCAATACGAAGCGTAGCAAAGCAAAGCAAAGAAAAAATAGGAAATAAATAAATAAAGGATATTCGCATTAACTCTGCGACTGGCAACGACAGCCCTTCGCTGCTCATCTCAGCCATGGTAAAAGACAAACACGGCAACTAAGTGACATTCAGGCTTAAAGTTTGCCACATTTAAGATACCGCAACAGCTTACCTCTTTCGGCTCAGGGCCACTTAGAGTTAAGAGGCGAATTATTGCCGCCATATGAAGTCCATAGAAACACATATTCGTAGTCACTCCTCCTTGTCTCCAATGACCATTGCGGCAGTGACAATTGTGTTATGTTTTCCTAACACACTTTTCCAAGAGCAAACAAACTGCATTGCGTCTCTTGCTTGGAAAATATCGAAGCGTGATAAACCCAAAGACCTCAAAGCGTAAAGCTTAACATCGGCTTAATTAGAACCAGCAATACCGTTGGCTGTCTACGCCACCACGGTCGATGCATCCGCAGAGACAAACACTTCTAACGTGGGCTAAACTATTATCCAATCCATAAGTTAAGAGTTAAGACAACGTGTACCGTCTGTTCGTCCAAACCAATCACCATTGTGTGCTAATCCGCACACGGCACACGTGCTGATTTCTTTGCAGTACATATAAACACTCAATGAAAAATGTCAGTTCAATCTTTTGAATTGGCATACCGCATTGTCTAATTCATGTAGATACCCAGCCACTGTTGAATGCTTCTAACAACTTTTGTCGCTGGGCTACTTGAGCCGATTGTTTCGCTGTGCCGGTCATCGTTCCCATGGATTAATGAACAAAACGCTACTTTTTAGTATACAAAACTGTATCTCGTGGTCGGAAAAATCAGAAATCATAAAAAATTAAAACTTTGTAATTACTGTAATACACCCCAAAATATACACACAGAACACAGTTTGGTTGCCTCAACCGAATTATTTGCCAACCGAATGTTGGTAGTTCTGTCTACTATCATGCGATTCCATCAGGACAACCAACATTTTGGTTGTGGTATACTTCTGCTTCCATGCTGACAACAATCATATGTGGTTGCGCCAACTACGAAAATGGTGGCTAAATTATCTGTTGTATGTTGCCACAACCAACTGTTTTAAAAAATTGGTTGTTCTGAAAAATTTTCAATTATGTACTACTGACAATTAATTAATAACAGTTTTCATTTATTTTTATTCTATTTATTGAACAAAAAAAACCAAACAATTCACTATTATGAGATATGGAAATATTTGACACAAATTTTAATACACGAAAAATAACACAAACCTTTTATGCAAATATCGCTTAACCCCGTGCTTTCAATATCATGATTGTTGCTTTTATTTTTTATTTATTTTATGTAAAACATTTTGCACAACATTTTCTGCTTTCCACACATTATTATCCACACGAGATTATTTTTCAATTTCTGTTATCAAGAATAAAACATTGGTTGTCACAACCAAAAATCAATCATATGGTACTAAAGGGTCCGCTATCTAAGGTTTTTTTCAACTAGTGCTTATTTCGTGAATGGTAACACTTAGCTCATGTCTGATTTGACAGATAATTAGTTTTATCCTTCCGCTGAACGAATATGGTTGTGTATACGCTTGAACAAGTGGGCCTGCGATCGACTTACAGAAGATCCCGATTTTGGCAAAAAATCATCTTCTCAGATTAAGCTCATTTTGATCTTGGCGGGTATGTAAACAAGCATTTGGGGCACAGAAAACCCGCACGCATACATAGAAAAGTCGATACACCAAAAACGAGTCACTGTTTGGTGCGGATTTTGGTCCAGAGGCATAATTGGGCCGTTACAGTCAATGGCGATCGTTATCGGGCCATGTTGAACGAATTTTTGTTCACAAAAATTGAAGAGGAGGATATTGGCAACATTTGGTTTCAACAGGACGTCGCCACACAGCCGAAGCTACACTCGATGTTTTACGCGATGTTTTCAAAAAAAAAAAGTTATTTGGCGGACCCTTTATAATGAAAAGTTAAAATTGGTTACCACAACTAACCGAGTCTCAATGAAAAGAACAATCTTAATTCGATTGATACAACCATAGATTTAGTTGCAAGCATTTTCATTTGATCGTACCCAGGTTACAATCGAATGCCAACCAATTATTTTCCTGGGTGTAATAATACTGACTTTGACAACAAAAATATTCAAACTGACTTTGGATAACAGACAGGAATTAGGATTGAAATAGCATAATTTTAGTATAAATAAGTATATGGAGTAATTCTATGTGAAATTTTCCAGATATTTACTTTGAGGGGTGCAGAACAAGAATTCGGATTTATTAAAAAGAAAGATGAAAAAAAAACTGAGTTATGGGCGTATGACATTTTTGTTATTTCTTTTTTAAATTCCCTAATTCCCTTCTCTTTGACTGAGAAGAAAATTTTGTTTTGTTTTTTATATGATTCTTGTTTTTCACACTTCGAAGTACATATGCCGAAACTTTCATCAAAATCGGAGAAAAGAGCCAACATTTGTGTGATTACCGCACATGGAATTACTCAGAAATGGAAAAAAAATTCAAATGTCTCATTCATCTTAATTTTTTTCTCAGGAAGACGTGGACTACCTATAATGAAACTTTTGGGAAGTATTATTGACAAATATAATCTACAATGCAAAACATAAAAATAAAAAAAATTAAGATGTATTTTTCTTAAAATGAAATTAACATTTTTATTATTCTTGATGTTTGTTATTGGTATTTGACCCTTTTCTTGCGTGTTTTTGTTCTTGTTTTTTAAAATAAAGGTCGACAGCAAAAACAAGAAAAAAACATTTAAATTTTTATTTATTTTTTTAAACATTTTAAGAATATCGTAAGCAATTTTTTAAGGGCGCCATATGTTATTTATCCATTAATAAACAAAAAAAAAATTATTCTCAGTTCAATGTTAGAGAATTTTTTAAAAAAAATACCAAAATTTTCGTACGGCCATAACTTAATTTTATTAAAAAAATCTGAATTCTTCTTCAGTACCCCTCAACGAACATATCTGTATTGACTGTTCATCGAAATCGGAGAAAACATCCAAAATTTGTGTGATCAGTTCAGATGGAATTACCCAAAAAAAAGAGCATCCAAAGAAGCAATAAAAATCCCCAACTTATGATCCGGAAGTTGTTCTAATTTGGATTTTCACCAATGAATTTAACAAGGGGTTGTCGCGCCGGGGAAGTACTTCTTTGTCACCACTTTTGCACAACTCCTTTTAAAGCACTGTATGATTTGCGTTTTTGGTGTTGTATTTATTTGACGAATGTATGTCGTTTTTGTTAACATCTTTGGGTCCAGAGATCTCTTATTTTAAAGGAATACAAATGTTGATATAGAAGGGGAAGGGTTGATAGGGAAGGGAATGTTTTAATATTATACTATTTGCCAAAGAGATCAACGATCATATGTATGTATGTATGTTTAGGACATTTGAAGATGTTTGTAAACTGTATGGTGTAGCTGGCTAGTAGTAAAGTACAACAGTGTGGTACAGTATGTATGTTATGGTATATTTAATTACCATAATTTCTTTTAAAATTATTTAATTAAAACCTACACCACACTGTGGTACAATTTATTATAATTTTATGCATTTGTTTCTAACACCCAAAATGAGAAGAGATATATAGAACCATCATTTATTATACCGATCGACTTAGAATCACTTTCTGACCCGGTTTAGCTATGTCAGTCTGTGCATGCGTTCTTGTAATCAATGTGCAGGTCACAAATATAGTCCAATCTCAAAGAAATTTTGCACGTATCTTTATTTTGGGACAAGACAATTCGTATTGAAATTGAAAGACAATCCGTATTTAGATATGGGGCCTGTTTCTGTAACTTATTTTCTTTCGTTTACGGCGAACGATCAAAAATCTCTCAGCTATTTGAATATCAGTTTAGAACCAGATATCTTAATATATATGAATGTACCTTCGATTTAGCTTATACCCTCTACAGAAGTAATTTCCTTTCGATATTCATGAAATTTGGTAAAGAGTATATTATTTTAAAAGTTAATATCTGTGTGAACAATATCGGTTCAAATTTACATATAGCACTCGCATGGATGTGTTCCTTCCGATTTAGCATCTAAGCTCCATAGAAGTCATATTACATTTGACTAAAAATGTACTATATTTTGCACAAATGGTCACTAGCAAGGTTGGAAAAATGTGTTTTCATGTTTTACTTCAGATCATTATTAAATTTGGCAGAGATTAGTTTATAGAATCATGAACACTGCGAAATTTGATAAAAAATGTATACCATGCAGATAAAGGCCAATTTTAAATAAAGACCCCATATAAAATTTTGCTGTCAAACACGATTGACAAAAATCAAAATAACAACAAGAGAACAACATAAAAGGTTAAATATATGAATACAGAACGTTCTGTTTAATACAAAGTGGGTTACGTCTTTTGTGCTTTATCAAAAAACGAGCACTTGATGTTTCGTCTTTTTTTCTTCAATAAAATCGTGATTTGTGGACGAAAAACGAATTTTCATTGTTTGAGAGTGGGCATTTCTGGTGACGATATATCAACATTTTTGGAAATTATAAAGTGTTATTAATAAATTCAGTTTTTATCGCAATCCAATGTACTACAATTCCACAATTTAACATATTTCGAAGAAAATCAGCATACTTTGAAATTACTCTATGTTATTTTAATCGCCTATGAAAAAGTCGACTTTTAGGTCCGATGAATCGACCTAGTCGACTGAAACGAAATTTGGTTGATGAAAAAGTCGAAAGTCGACTAGCTTCCAGAAAGAACCATTCACAAATTCTAATATAGCCGCCATATAAATATATATTTCTCCCCTTTAGCACTATAGAAGTAGTATTTTACATATATTTCATAGCCCTGATATATATGTTCCTTCCGATCTGGACTTTTATCACTTCAGAAGATTTATTTTACATCCAATCTTTTTGAAATTATGCATTCTTGGGTTAATAATTTATATTTCGAAATTACATTTTGGTTAGTTATTTAGAAGAACTTCATTAAATGCCGAAAAAATGTTCACACTTATGATTTGGAAGTACTTATAATGTTATTCTTTTGGAAGTACTTCTTTTATTTTTTGCTGGGTACTCTATGTATGGAATTCTAACAACATATTTCTATACCTCCATTCTAAAACATGCTAAGTCGACTTAGCATGTTTCTAGGAAGATTGTATTTTTAATTTCTAAATATATCCAAATTATATTCAGTCAAAATTTGATGTTTATCCGCCAACCCAATCAAAAGTTATTCACAAAACAGTACAGGTCATTCGATTTCCATTACAAAGGAAATCCACACAAATTTAAAAATGCATCAAACTTTGATCGCCTCTCCTGAAAAACTACCTTTTTGCACTTAGCATAGTTTAGAATGGAGGTATCGATTTGTGGATAGACAACAGATATTTTCGCCAACCGCATTTTGGCAGTACCATAATTTTAATAACTTCCCAACATACCAAATGACTTGAGATTAATATTATAATACGCTTACTAACACAAGCCTCAAGCCTGGAAAAGAGTGGAAAATCTATGGTAAAATGCATGTGTTAAAATTGTAGAAAAATCTAAACGGAACCCTCTTGATAATATTAAATGTGTACGCTTACTATAAGCTTATATATACTTGTAATTATAGAATAAGATTACGAAAATAATATTATATTTTTGTATATTGTACTGTATTTGTATATTGTATTTGTATATTGTATTGTATTTTTGTATTGCATAATAATATTTTTTATATTTATTAGGCATTTCCAATTATTTTATTAGAATATTACCAATTATTTTATAACAAAACACAATTATACTTGCACTTACTTTGAAATTAAACACAAAATGCAAAACACAAAACAAATTTCTTCAAAAATGAAGCGTGTCCTGTGAATAGTTTTCTCCAAATCAAACAATAAAACCAAAACACAAAACCAATTTGTCAACAAATGAAGCGGCATGTCGACACATTTCTCTTACATGCTTAAGAAACGGTTGTGTATAAAAGAGTTTCTCAAGCATAATCGTACTTGTTGATAGTTTTCGTGTGCATACTTAAGAAACAATTGTGTATCATAAGAGGTCCTCAAGCATTGTTAAAACTGATTGTGAATCCACTATTTTTTATAATATATTTCTCATGTTGTATTGCAGTTTTCTTTATATAGGGTGATCTAAGTAGAGATACTTTTGTTAATAGCCTTTTTTGACAGATCACGTGTGAGTCGTGTCATGGTGTCATGTTATTTTTGTTATGTATTGTTTGGCATTTCATCATGGAAAGACCTACCTGCACAACGTTTACAAATTATTCAGTTTTGTTATCAAAATAATCGTTCGCCAATTGCGCCATTTTTTTAAATCCAAAAATAAACTTTCCAGTCCACCCACGACCTTGACACCCATGAGCAATATTTTAGGTCTCGTTAAGAACTATCTTTTTGCCATTGACCGATTCCCGATCCGAAGTACCGGAATCATAGGTCCATATTTCTTCAAAAGTGATGCCGGTGAGAACGTAACCGTCAATGGCGACATTTGGTTTCAAAAAGACGGCGCCACTTCCCACACATCGCATTAATCAATGCACGGGGGAAAATCGTCATTTTTGATATGTTTGAATTGAAAGAAAATATATTTGGAAGCGATTTTTTCAAATACTATATTTTTATTTGAAAATCGAGAAATCTTGTTTGGAACGCATATATTAATATATTAGAACATAATATATTTGCTAACTGACTTTCACAAATAAATTATGTGTGTACCCACAAACAAAGTTACTGTTTAAGAAGTTTTCCAAACATATTTTATTTAAAAAATTTTTTAAAACTTTGCTGATTTTTCGAATTTTAGTTAGTTTTTCCTAGTTTTCGTTTTAAACTTTATAGCTAAATATGTCTTTTAATTTATAAATATTCCAATTCATCACTTTTTGTCAATCCATCAATGCAATTTATATTCACGAAAGATTATACGATTTAAGTTTTATTTAAATTTTAAAAACATTTAAAATTTATAAAAAACATTATCTTTGAGCACCTGAAAAACAGAAAACTTGTCTTTAAATCAAGGCATTGATACATTGCCAAAATAATTAAATACAAATTAATCTTTATTTCGGAAATACTAGTTCCAAATAAAAAAATATTAGAATGGGAACATATTTTTGTTTAGAACAATATTCTCCCAAACATATAATATTTATGTGTGTCAAATATTATATATTTGGAGTGTACTCTAAACATATGTATATTTCAAGCCGAATATGTTTGGGACAATATACTACAGAAGCGATTTTTTTTCAGCGAGTGGATTTATTGAGAGAACACTTCGGTGAGCAGATAATTTCACGTTTTGGGCCGGTCGATTGGCCACCAAGATCGTGTGATATCACACCGTTAGACTTTTTCCTGTGGGAATAAGTAAAGTTTAAAGTTTATACGGACAAACCCGCTTCGATTCAGGCTTTGGAGCAAAACATCACGCGTGTCATTCGCCAGTTACCAGTCGAAATGCTCGAACGAGTCATCGAAAATTGGACTCAATGGATGGACCATCTGAGACGTAGCCGCGGCCAACATTTGATAGACATAATCTTCAAAAAATAGAAGACAAAGAATGTTGTTTCAAATGATAATAAACATTTCCCATTCAATTTGAATTTTCTGTGTTTTTTCTTTAAAAAAGTAGGGAACATCGAAATGGATCACGCCATAATAGTAGTGTCTCCATAGTAGTGTGTCCATGCATGGGTTGACATGACAATATGTATCTAAACTTTTGCCTTGAGTGTATAGCAGCAAAACAAAAAGTGGCTATCTCATCATGATCATGGCTAATGCCGGTGTCGATGACGCTAATGATGCCGTTCAAAGTCTTGATCATGTTTATTTCTAACTGAATGAAAATGAAGGAGATGAAAATAAAAGAAATAATGTTTAAAAATGCTCTCTTCGTCTTTTCACAACAATTAGAAAAATAGAAACTGCTCAATTTCTTTACACGCACATAATTCTTTTGGAAGAATTTACTGTATTCTGAAGGCGTAATCGCCGGCAATCGCATAGTTTAGAATTTCAGCATAAAAAACATTAAATAATGGTTTTGAATATAAAAAGTATGTTTGTTTGTTTGTTTGTCTGTCTGTGTGTGTGTTGGTATTCCAGTAGACCTATGATGCATAGCTTGTTTTATTAAACCACCCACACCGACCGGCAGTCCTGGGTGGGGGCACCACTGCCACCGCAACCACCTCAGTGAGCGACCGCCGCCTCACCGATCACAACTAGTATATCTTTTGTACGGGTACAGCAGTACACCACCAGATTAGACCGAACCGAACCGAGCGAACGGAATGATGGAGAGATCATGTTAAACAATTTCATACCCCATTCATTTTCCCCACTTATATCCGAAATGGACAAAACGTATAGAATTTTCCTGAACCGGATTTAGCCGCTCTCCTCCCTCGACCAGGTGCAGGAGCACACAGTGGGGGATTATCATATTAATTCATATATAAAAATATTGTCTTGGGCAGTTTCTCTTATTAATCGAAACCCTTTCCATAAGAAAAAAGAAAATTTCAGTCGAGTAAACCCCCACTGTATGAGAAATATTGTTGGAATTTCGTAGTTTCTGTCTGTAATAAAGAACACAACTGTTTATGTGTATTGGCATTAATGTTATGAGATATTACATTTTGAAACGATTTAGAATCATTGTATGTGTGGGAGGCTCCAAAAGGCTTGAGGAAATTACGTCAATTTTTAACTTAAGCATTTCAGGCTTTTAAGTGTTCTGATATTAAATGTTTGTACCTTATATTTATCAGAATTTTTGTAAGCGGAGCAACATTTTTTTTCAGCGTTGAAATCACAATGATTCGAAATAGGCAAATAGAGAAATTTCATGTCTATAAAATCATAGAAACTTTTTGAGCATCTTACCACCCTTTATATTAGCCAATCGGATGTCTATTGCTGTGTGTTAGTTTTGAATCCCCTCACTTACAGGAAGGAGGATAAATATCATTTGCTACGGATCAAAAGTCTAACACATTGGGAAGGACTGCCCTAAGACACCAACTATTTTTTGGCGGAAATTCGTTTTGAGTAATTTTAAGTCATTTGAGCCATGTCCGTCCATCGCACAGTGTATCAAAGGCGTAATCTGGCACGCAAGAGAGTTTAAATGTACATATAAAAGTGAAATTTTGATTGTAACGCATCGCAGGAGTGACCTGAGACAAAAAAACATGTTCGACGGAAAATCAGTTTAATGACATTTTAAATCATTTGAAAAAAATCCATCCATCAGTCTGTCTGTCTGATTGATGCGTTGCATAACTCTCGCAAGAAGTAACCGATTGACTTCATATTTAGTATGCAATATTTTTTTTCTATATACGCCAAAGTTCAAATATGTGCAAAATTGTTTCCCTCATTCTAGTACCCCCTCTTTGTAATATTGTATCTTTAATAACTTCTATACTACTCGTTCGAATCTTCTGATATTCCACGCATTCCTCGAGAAAAATGGTCGAAGTTACCTCGCCCCATTTTGTACCTCCAACATAAATTGACGGTTTTGTAAAAAAAAATTAACAGCAACTTTAATACAAGTGCATTTGAAAAATTGAAATTTTCGTAATAAAGTTGAATGATTTGTAAACGTTGTTCAGGCGTAAGTCTTTCCATGATGAAATGCCAAACAATACTTAACAAAAATAACATGACAGCATGACACGACTCACACGTGATCTGTCAAAAAAAGACTATTAAAAAAAGTATCTCTACTTGGATCACCCTATATATATATAAAATTATATGTTTAGACCTCTTCTCAAAAAAATCCTCCACTGTGCGGCGATGAGTGTGGCATCCATCAATGTACGCCAATAAATAATCGATAAATTGTTTTTTTGCAACATTTCAACACATAATTAGAGAAATTTTACTTCAAAGAGATGAATGGACTAAAAAGTAATAACTTTATTAGTTGGCCTTATTTTCGATGCTGTGGTTTTTGTACAATTTATTATTGCTCCTGCTGCTGGCAATGTTCGCTCGATTTGAGATCATCATAGAGACCATATCTCTCCTCCATAATTGAAGGGTTCTTTGGTGATTTCTGCTGTTCTCGATTTGTTTATTTGTTACTGTAGTTTTTCTGCTGAGGAGGCGGAGGAGGTTGCGGATATAACAAAAATGAGTGCGGCATAAGATTTATGGACAGTAGGAGGCTATTTCAAAAAATACCTCTGGACATACATAGAATATTTCATTGAAAATATTCTTCGTATGTTACTGTGTAATAACAAATAAATTTAAAAAAATGTTTTTTTTTATTGATTGAGAGAAGTTCATTTAACTGCAATAAATTAAATGTATAATAAACTTGTGTTTTCAATCATCTAAATTTGCTGTAAAAATATTTTGTATACTCGCATTGACTTCTGATTTTGACCTATTCTCTTGTTTCGATATGTATGAGTTAAAATTAATAATATTTGAAGTAAATACGCATGTTTAAAATATATGTTACAGCATTCATTGTAGATTATTCCATGTCAAACCGAACAACTTTTTTACATCACCATCTGCGATTACGTTGAAACTTTTTAGGATAGCTCAACTCTATAAAATATTTGATTTGTAAAAGACTAAAAAAAAAACGATTTTTTTCAAAAGATGTGACCAATTGAAAATTATGAAAATCAAGAAAAAAAGTGTCGAGGTTGAACATCTTGTAGCGAAAAAACGCGTGGGCGGATTCTAAAGATAATTTCAAAGGTCAAATTGTCAACATACTCTTCATTCAATATGCAGTGGTAATTTAAAATTTAAGACTAAATGGTACAATCAAATCAAAAATAACTACTTCGATCTGACTGCTAGTTTTTTTAGCCGTTTCAAACTCTGTATGTTTCACTCCGCGCAAGAACTGGCGGGAGTTAAAAACAGGAAAACACAAAAAATAATTATTTTTAATATTTTTTAATATTTTATTTTTGCCGTGAGCCTGGCGGTTTGGCAGTGTGCCAAAAGCGGTTGGGTTGACAACTAACTTAATGTTGCCATAACAGAATTAGGTTTGCGGCGCTGCAATCAAGGAACGGCTCTAAATCTGATGCGGGGGCGATTCTGTTGTGACTTCAACACAATACTTTTATATTTTACCGAACTGACTTTATATAAACCTAAGAATTTCAAGACGAATATTATTTTACTATGTGGTGTAAATTTTTTCTTTTTAGTTTTTATTTAAAGTAGTATATTTCAATATACCAAAATCGATAAAATAAACTCTAGAGAGACACATTATTTTATTTTTATGAACTTATAACAAAAATCCCTTTTTTCGCCAAACATTTGGATCTGCAATTTTAGCTATACTTGCCTATAGTTGGAAATCGCTACCAGTACATTGTCTCATATCTGTTTTTATACCCTCACTTTAGTGTGACGAGGGTATATATCATTTGCTACGAAAAAAAGTGTAACACATCGAAGGAGTGATCTAAGACCCTAAGTATGTTCGGCGGATATTCGTTTTGGGTCATTTTAAGTCGAATGAGCAATGTCCGTCCGTCTGTCTGTCTGTCTGTCTATCTGTCTGTCTGTCTGTCTGTGTGTCTGTTGGCTGGTGCGCACGATAACTCTCGAAAGGAGTAACCGATTGACTTCAAATTTGGTACGTGGTAATATTTTTTTCTATCTCCGGCTAAGTTCGAAGATGGGCCATATTGGTCCACTCCTTCTAGTACCTCCCCCACAAAGTGTTAAAATGTTGTAAAATATTGAATCTTTAATAACTGCTATACTGCTTATTCGAATCTTCTGAAATTCCACACATAGCATTAGTTTATTAGTCGCTATCAACTCGAGAAAAATGGGCCATGTTGCTACGCCCCTTTTGGTACCTCCCACACAAATGCACCATTTTGCACCAAAAGTTAACAGCTTATAACATTAATACCAGTGCATAAAAATACTTGAAATTTTGTACAGTGTAATGCTTTCATAGTGCCTAGAGTCCAGTGAAAAATGGGTGTCATATTCACGCCCCTTTTGGTACCTCTTACACAAAGGTACCATTTTGCACCAAAAGATAACAGCTTATAACATTAATACCAGTGTATAAAAGCACTTGAAATTTTGTACAGTGTAATGCTTTTATAGTGTCTTTTGCACTGTGAAAAATGGGCGCTATTGCCACGCCCCTTTTTGTACCTCCCACACAAAGGTACCATTTTGCACAAAAAGTTAAGAGCTCACAGCATGAGTACCAATGCCCGAAAATGGAACAACATTTTGCACAGTGTAACGCTTTTGAAGTCCGTATAGCCCTGTAAAAAATGGCCGTTATCACCACGCCCCTTTTTGTACCTCCCACACAAAATGGCCAAATCATACCAAATTTAATATCTTATAACGTTACCAGTGCAAAAAACGCTTATAATTCGGCGCAGTGCAATGTATTTAAAGAATCTACTATTCAGAGAAAAATATGTGTATTTGTTAAAAACATTCTGGTACCTCCCATTACTCACAAAGTGAGGGTATACCTTAGTCGGTTTACCCGACTGAAGCTTTCTTACTTGTTAATTTTTTAATCACTTTCAAGTGCCACCAGTTGCCACCTCTCAATAAAAGTTATACTTGATATATTTCGTTTTATTTCGCTATATGGGCGCTATGTGATGTGCGTGGCCGATTTTAATGAAACTTTCAGAACTTTTTCATTTTGTTAATTGTAATGTCTGTGCTAAATTTCAACACATCGGCCAAAAGAAAGAATTTCGTATGAAAAATTAATTTCGAGTTATATGGGCGGTATATGATGGACGCCCATATAACTCTTAATAGCATTAAGAAAGTGCTCGGTTCCAAGTTTCATTACTCTACGAGCACTCCTTATAATTTTTTCACCCAAACGTATGGAGCCATCCCCACTGGGCGGCGGTGCCCTCTAAAGACCAAATTTTAATATTTTAATATTTTTTATTTTTCTATTTTTCTTCTTCTTTTGTGTTTTTCACTAGAAAACACCAACCTTAAAATTCAGAAAAAATTCAGTGTAACACATCGAATTAGTGACCTAAGACTCTAAGTATCTTTGGCGGAAATCCGTTTTGGGCCATTTTAAGTCATTTGAGCAATGTTCGTCCGTCCGTCTGTCTGTGTGTCTGCTGGCTAACTCTCGAAAGGAGTAACCGATTGACTTCAAATGTCCGGCTAAGTTCGAAGATGGGCCATATTGGCCCACTCCTTCTAGTACCTCCCCCACAAAGGGTTAACTTTAACAGAAATATTGATTTGTTAATACCTTCTATACTACTTACTCGAATATTCTGAAATTGCACACATAGTATTAGTTTGTTAGTCGCCAACACGTCATGATAAATGGGCGAACTGGTCACTCCCTTTTTCGTACCTCCCATTTTGCACCAAAAGTTAACAGCTTTTTACTTTAATACCAGTGCATACACATACTTGAAATTTCGTACAGTGGTCGTTATTGGCACGCCCCTTTTGGTACCTCTCACACAAATTGACAATTTTACAGCAAAAGTTAACAGCTTATAACATTAATACCAGTGCATATGAATACTTGAAATGTTGTACAGTGTAATGCTTTTATAACAGTACATAGAGTCCACAGAAAAGTGGGCGTTGTCGACACGCCTCTTTTGGTATGTACCTTTGGTACATACTTTAACGTTATTAAATGCAATTTAAATTGATAATAATTTAATTTAAAAAAATAAATTTACGAATATTTTTTTAGGACTCAAGGTATGGGATTCATAAGTCGGTTTACCCGACTGAACTTTCTTACTTATTTTTTAATATAACTCGTAATTTCTCCACACTGGAATTTTCAAGGATTGTTTAGAATCGATAAAGGATTATGTCAATATTGTTTCTAAATTTTTAGGGCTGTTTTCATAGTGAAGAACACAAAAGAAGAAAAATAAAAAAAGTTAAAGTTTTATCGGTAGCGGTCAGTAGCCAAGAACACCGGTGATAAGCACATGAAATTACCTTTAAAATAAGCCTTCAATCATTGAATTCCGACCACACGTTTTCAATGGTCCTACCTCGACACTTTTTTCTTGATTTTCGCAATTTTCAATTGGTCATATCTTTTGGAAAGAAATATTTTTTTTTTTAAATGCGTGTAAAATATTTTTAGCAGTAGAAAATGTCTGGAAAAATCGTAAAAATCGTCATCATGTTTTTTTTAAGAAAATCGTTCGGGTTGAAATGGATTGAACGATGTACTCGTGTATCGTCTCTGCAAATCCCAAATGACAAAACGCATATTGTTATGTTTCCACAAGAGAAGTAAAATAATTTTAGTCGGTGGATTTCCCAACATACATTCTGAATAAAAGCGTCAAAAAAGTTTTACCTTATCGCTTTATTAATGATTTTATTGCTTATAAACGCATTTTGAATTTTACCTATAAAGTTATAACATTTTTCAGTTTGCCTATCATACTTTCTGTGAACGTGTATTTAAGTATAATACTAGTGGATTATGTCGAATCAACATCCTGATGTTGATTTTTTTTTCTATATTTCGTCATTTTGGATTCCAGATGACATATGTTCCTTTACATATAAAAATAACGTTGATTGCGTATTAAAGCTATAAATAATTATAAGAGTGATTTTGGGAGTACAGAAAAAAGTATTATTTCCAAAAATTAATTGTTTGCAGCAAAGAGCTTTTTGCAAGAGCTTTTTGTTCAGGGTGTCATTCAAATCATGAAGTGTTTTCATGAGCTTTTGGGGTTTATTGCGTATTTCTGAATAATATTTCCCCGAAATAATTACTGGTTTTGGTGATTTCTCAATGTGAATAATTGTTTTTCCAAGAAAGAAAATCTAGTTTTGTTTGGATCTTTCTTTTCAAACGATGTGTTAATTTGGGTATGTACCATATTGTTGTACATTACTCATACTTGAGCACACTTACATAGCTACATATAACCGATGTGATTAATTTCATTTCCGAAGTTGTTGTAAGAAGCTGTGATATTTTTCATTATGAATATAAATATTTCTCTCAGAATCTGCAACTATGTATTTCGAAATGTTGATAAGTTTGTTATGTAGACTCAAGCTTTTTTATATCATTTGATATGGCACACACACACACATATTCATTCATATACATACATAATACGCATGGAATGGCTGAAATTTGAATATTTTGAATGCTGAACTAGAAATTATTTGTTAAATTCCTGCAGAAAATTTTGGAAATTTAGTTTCATTGATTTTCACAGTACGAGTACGCTCATGAAACTTGATTCGCTTCTATTATTCCAGTATTCCCCTGTACGCCACAACATTGCGGTTGTTGTGTTTTTGAATAAGGAATCTTTATATTATATTACATAGCGCGCACACACATTCCTACACCCACACATACTCCTACAGCACTTATGAAATATTTGAAATGAAGACCATATCATGACACGCAATATGACGTACGCCATTGCCAAAGTTAAGTTTGTTTGCCTATCGGTCATTAATAATTTTTCTGTTTTAGTGATAGAGTTCAAGTTAATTTGTAGAAAAGGATTTTGGTTTTGAAAATTAACTGTGAGAATTTAAATATGGCAACAAAATCATAACTATTCAACATTTTGCTTGTTTCCACTATGATTAAGAAAATATAATTTCGTATTTGTGTGAAAATTGCTAACATTGAATAAAGTATTATTGCCATATTCTTCGTAACTTAACTCTGTGAAATGTTAATTGGAAGTCATCCTTGGAAATATAGATTCGCATTAAAAATTATCGATTCATCATTTGAATATTTGTTCGTAAATAATATTCGATGGTGTCTTTTATATTTCCCAACTTCGAACCGGACAAAACAAAAATTAATCCTTTGGTACACGGGGCAAAATCGTTTTTTTTTGATGTTTGAATCGAAAGAAAATATACTTGGAACACAAATTTTTAAATATTATATATTATCGAGCAAATAAGTTTTATTTGAAAATCAATAAAATGTATTTAGAACCCATATGTTAATATATTAGAATAAAATATATTTGCGAACTAATTTTCTCAAATAAAATATGTGTTTAAATACAAATAAAATTATTGTTTATGAATATTTCCAAATATATTTTATTAAAAAAAAGGTTTTCAAAACATTCTGAATTTTTCGAATTTTAGTTTTCATTTTTTCCTTGTTTGTTCCTTGTTAAACCACTTATTTTTATTTTCTAACTATTCCAAGTCATTATTTTCAATTATAAAGAAATTTTACTAACATTAAAAATTTCGAAAAATTACCTTTCAATTGCTAAAAATTTAAAAAAATTAAAGAATAGATATATATTCACGCAAATAGATCTTTGTTTGGTAAATAACATATCAAATTAAAAAATATTAGGATGTAAACATAGTTTTGTTTAGAACAACATCCTCTCAAACATATAATACTTGTATGTGTCAAATATTATATATTTGGAGTGCACCCTAAAAATATACATGTTTCAAGCAGAATATGTACAATGTACTGTACAGAGGCGATTTCAGCGTGTATTATTCTAAAAGAAGGATTTTTTCTTTGCATTGTGGGCATTTCTATGCAATAATGTATGGGTATTTCGTTTCTTAAAAAAATGTTGCCCCGTTGATGTAAAATACTAGGAAATATTTGCCCGTTTATTAATTTATCTTGGGCAAAGAAAATGCTGCACTTTTTCGAGAAACGTATTCGCCATTAGTCGTATTACTGATTTTTTTAAAAATTAAATTTTGGAGTAAAAATTTAGTTAATTTTTTCAAGTTTAGAAAGTCGAAATCTGCAACAATAAAAACATGCTTTGATACACTAACTAAAGCGATAAAATCAATTTTTATTGGATTGAACAGATCTTTATCGAAATTTAAGTTTGTTTATGTTCCCTCCATGTCTTTCAAAAGTATGATGGATATTCGCGAAAAATGCAACTTGGTACATGCAGCATTTGTATATGGGAAATTGCAGATTTTTGTAGGAAGAAGTAGGAAAATTTCATTCGGATAATCCGACTAAGTTATACCCTCACTTTGTGAGTAATGCAAAATGCTATTCTGGCCTGGCGATGACAGAACGTTAATAAATATGTATCATTATTTGTCCGTCTATTGTCATTGTACTATACCGAATTGTAAGTGTTTATTTATTTATATGAATTACAATACAAAGTAAATTTATATTTTAATTGTACGGTCCAAGGAAAAGCCGGGTTACCCCCTAACTCATAGGCGAGCACGCTACCAACTCACCTACTGGGGACAATGGCGTCGTTGTTACATGCATAAACCTCGCACATATAACAATCTGCAAAATATCTCACAATGACTTTTCTGCTAACGTTGCAAGACAAACATTTTATGTTCACACGGTTGTAAATTCACAGGGTTACATTATTCCGCCTTTTTCTGGCAATATTTTCCGATCCAAATGGTGTGTACTTAGCTTAACAAGTGGTACCCTTATTTTTCACACTTTTTCGTTGTAATTGCAAACAGTTTAATAAAGTCGAAAAATAACTCAAAAATCTATTAAAAGTTTTTTTATTCAAATGCGGATTCCGATGAAGGACCACGCCGCCGACCAATAATTTCATCCACTAGCAGCCGCCGACAATTTTGGGTCGGCCTCGTAGTCTAGTCGGTTTACCCGACTGAAGGATGGGTTAGGCAAACGTAACCGTAACGCCCCCGTAGCGTAACGAATCAGCTGATTCAATCAGACATATGGAAATCAGTGTAAACGATTACGAAAACGAAACGTAAACGGACGGCTGAATCTGCTGAAATTTGATTTGGGCGGTGCGTTGACGTGCATTTGCAAACAAAATTAGTAAAAAGAAAAAAAATTATGCGAGCATTTTGAAAAGTAATGATGAATAAGTAATAAAATGATAAATGATTAGCAAATGAATATAAAATAAAATGAATTTGTAGCTATATTTGTTGTGAATGTCTGAGTCATATGACACGTTTTTAAAGTTTTGGGTAATTGCTCCAGCGGGCAACGTTACCGCGGCGCTAAAGTTTAATTACGGTTAAGTTTGCCTAACCCGGCCTTGAATCTTCCTTATTTGTTTTTTTTTGTACAAAATTGTCAATTTGTGTGAGAGTTAATAAAAGGAGCGGGTCACTTCGCCCACTTTTCTGAAGGTAATATAGCGTTATTGTGCGTTCTAGCTAGACAGGCAGACGGACGGACATTGCTCAAATGACTTAAAATGTCCTAAAGCGGAATTCCTGCCAAACGATTTTTATTAACCGCCAAAGGGGTAAATGTGGTTGTGGAAACATTTTTTCTTTTGCTAGTAGGCCTTCAAAATATTGATACATAAAATTTGGAAAATAACACTGTGCTACACGGGGCAAAATCGCCTTTTTTGATATGTTTGAATCGAAAAAAAATATATTTGGATCACAAATTTTTAAATGTTATATATTTCTGAGTAAATTAATTTTATTTGAAAATCAATAAAATTTACTTGGAACGCATATATTAATATATTACAACAAAATATGTTTGCAAACTAATTTTCTCAAATAAAATATGTATTTATATACAAATAAAATTATTGTGTAGGAATATCTTCAAATATATTTAATTTATAAAAGATTTTCAAAACTTTGGTGAATTTTTCTAATTTCATTTTTAATTTTTCCTTCGTTTCGAATTATTTCTCCCAGTTAAAAATACCATTAGCGGCATTAAATTCTGTTTTAAGGGACTCATTTAAAATTTCTGAGTATTTCATGTCAATCCTTCGAGTAAATTATTGTTATCCAAAATTATACGATTTCAATTTACGAACACAATCAAGGTTCGATATATTTTTGGAATACTTAAATTTAAATAAATCTTTGTTTCGGAATTAATAATCCTAAATAAAAAGTATTGGGATGGAAACAAAAATTTGTTTAGAACAACATCTTCCCAAATATATAATTTTTGTGTGTACTAAGTATTATATATTTAGAGTGTTCCATAAACATTTATATGTTTCAAGCCGAATATGTTTGGGACAATATACTACAGAAGCGATTTTTTTTCAGCGTGTAGTCCAAAAATTTAATGAAAAGGAGACCCTATGGATAGACCTATTTCGACCATGTTGAATTCAGTGGTATTATCAGTTTTTCTATGTTAGCTCTTGTTTTTTCGATATTCAACCAAAAATTTTGTTGGGAAATCAGAGAGGTTACTTATCTCTTTGGTGATTTTGAAGTGAAAGACTACAGAATACGCACTTCAATCCAAAGATCGAAATAAAGAGAACATTTGGAAAATTATTTCTCTCAAAACAGTCGTCCACGCTTCTCATCCCCTTACCCCTGATAAAGTTAAATGGCATCTTATCATATGTTAAAAATCATACATATCGTCGAAAATTTTAGTAGGCATATGAGAGAAAAATATTCATCGCGAAGAAATACTATAAGTCCTTTCTCAAAATTTTTATGAAAATTAAGCAGATTTCGAGTTATAAATAATTCGTGTACTTTTCTGTTCATAGTAGAAAATATTTTAAATATTCGTAAAATTTTTTGACTTAAATTTTTGTAAATTATTTTTTGGTTAGTTTCAATGGAAATTTCAAAGGTAACCAACAAAACCTGTTAATTTTTCATAAATATGTTGAAGGGAGACTCATAGCAATTTTTCGCGAGGAATATTTTTCTCAAAGACACAAACTAAAAATGTCGACGATTTGTATTTGTATTAAGTTTAACATATGGAAGCGTGGTTGACTAGTTTGAAAAAAATAATTCCCGAAGGGTTCCCTTTATTTCGTTCTTTGGAATGAAGCGTGTATTACGAAGCTTTCCACTTCAAGATCATCTCCGAGGTAACTAACCTCTATGATTTCCTTGCAAACTTTGTGGTTCAATATCGTGAAAACAAGAGCTAACCTAGAAAAATGGCTAGCACTGCTGTATTCAGCAATGTCAAAATAGGTATGTTTTATTCATACACGCTGAAAAAAAATCGCTTCTGTAGTATATTGTCCCAAACATATTCGGCTTGAAACATATATATCTTTAGGATACACTCTAAACATATAATATTTGGAACACACAAAAATTATATATTTGGGAAGATGTTGTTCTAAACAAATCTTTGTTTACATCTCAATATGTGTTTATTTTGGACCATTTTTTCCGAAACAAATATTTATTTGCATTGAAGTATTCAGAAAATACCTAAATTGTGTTAAATTTTTTCGGTAATTCAAAGTTATTTTTATACCCTCACTTTAGTGTGACGAGGGTATATATCATTTGCTACGGAAAAAAGTGTAACACGTCGAAGGAGTGACCTAAGACCCCAAGTATGTTCGGAGGAAATCCGTTTTGGGTCATTTTAAGTCGAATGAGCAATGTCCGTCCGTCTGTCTGTCTGTCTGTCTGTCTGCTGGCTGGTGCGCACGATAACTCTCGAAAGGAGTAACCGATTGACCTCAATTGGTATGTGGTAATATTTTTTTCTATCTCCGGCTAAATTCGAAGATGGGCCATATTGGTCCACTCCTTCTAGTACCTCCCCCACAAAGGGTTAACATGTTGTGAAATATTGATTCTTTAATAACTGCTATACTACTTATTCGAATCTTTTGAAATTCCACACATAGTATTAGCTTATTAGTCGTTATCAACTCGAGAAAAATGGGCGAAGTCGCCACGTCCCTTTTGGTACCTCCCACACAAATGCACCATTTTGCACCAAAAGTTAACAGCTTATAACATTAATAACAGTGTATAAAAACACTTGACATTTTGTACAGTGTAATGCTTTTATAGTGTCTATAGCCCTGTGAAAAATGGGCGTTATTGCCACGCCCCTCTTTGTACCTCCCACACAAAATGCCCAAATCATACCACAATTTAATGTCTCATAACGCTTATACCAGTGCACATAAATGCTTATAAGTCGGCACAGTGCAATGAATTTAAAGTATCTAATGTTCAGCAAAAATAAGGTGTATTTGATAAACCCCTTCTGGTACCTCCCACACAAATTGACAGAATAATTCGAGTAATATTAAATATTACATTACTCACAAAGTGAGGGTATACCTTAGTCGGTTTACCCGACTGAAACTTTCTTACTTGTTTTAAAAAAATTAACGTAATAAATATAATAAATAATAATAATTGAAATCATATAATCTTGGATCGAAATATATACTTGGAGGACTGACAACCAATGATGGCTTGGAATACTCAGAAATTTTAAACGATTGATTTAAAACATAAGTAATTGTTGAATTTGGTATCGTAACTGGGAGGTTCAAACCAAAAAAAAAAAAAAATAAAATTGGAATTCGAAAAATTCAAATTTCGCAAACATTTTTTAAATAAAATATATTTGGAGAAATTCCTAACAATCATTTTATTTGTATTCAAATACATATTTTATTTGAGAAATTTAGTTTGCAAATATTATATGTTTTAACATGATTTTCGAATAAAATTTATTTGCTCAGAAATATATAATATTTAAAAATTAGTGTTCCAAATATATTTTCTTTCTATTCAAACATATGAAAAAAGGCGATTTTGCCCCGTGTAGGGTCTCATTTCTGTCACATTTTTAAATTGTCCATTTCGAGCATGGTGTAATTTGTAACATAACAATGCTATAAGACCAATTGCAAAGCTATCATACTGCCCTTGCAATGCGTAGGGCACAAGAAAAACAAATAAACAAACACACCGAAAAGTTGCATGTTTTGGTTGATTACAACTAGAGCCGCCTGACGGAGCGACCAGCGAAAAAGTCAAATGATTCCATTGCATTCCATCTGAGCTTCTTCGTTGGTGCATTATTGCCGTTAAAGAACACAAGCAACGCACTATCGCACAACTTCTCGGACATGCGGCACAACTGAATGCTGGCTGAATGGGATAATAAAAAATGAAAAAAGGCTCGTTCTCACATCCAGACAAACAACCACTATAAACCGTATTCGAAACATCGAAGACGCGGCAGCATCGCAGAAGATGCACTGCCACAGTTTTGCTTTGTGTTTGTTTAGCTAAGAAATCATGAAGCAATATTTTTGCAAGTGAACGGCGACATAATAATAAATACAATTTATTTTGTTCACTGCACTAAAGGCCATAAAGATGACGACAACCAACTCCGGCAATAGAGGGGAAAATCGCCTTGGTCAGAGATTTGGGCTGAACTGCACTTCAATAAATGGGCTGTAGATTGCACCAATCGTTCTTTTTGTAATCACATGACACATCAAGAGGCAATGGCTGAAGATTATAACGAGATTAGCTATGGACCAACATTAAAAAGATATTACGAGTATGTTCATGGATTGTGAACAGAGAGATATAATGTATGTTCCTTAGCGTCAACAAGAGTACAAGGTACCAAACTCCTGTAGTTTCAATGGAGTTCAGAAGTCAAATCGCCAGGGTGCTTCATACGAAATATATGAGATTTATGTACATATATCCAAAGACGGAGCGATTTTGTCCATTTCAATCCAATGAGAGTTACTGATATAAGAATAATTTGTTCGTCCATATGTCCTACGGGTACTCTCGAAAGTAGAGGCGCATACTTTTTCCTTACTTCTTATTTTTTGCGAATTTAAAGAAATTTCGGGTTATGTGAGGTTTTTTGTTGGTATAAACATTTGGTTGAATAAAAAAATTTTACACTGTCAGGGCTTTTTACAAGTCGCATATTACCCACGGGTTCAGTTGTGCGTTATAAAAAGTATTTGAAATGTCTGAAGCAAGCATGACATTTGATCGTCTGTCCACATGATAAACGAGGTGAATCTGATAAGTTAGGTATTATGGAGAGTGGTTTCTCGTTAAGTAATCAATACATTTCTATCTGTATTGACATAGATTGAAATTTTAATTAAAAATTCGATTATTGGTTATACATTTTCAACACCAGCATCTGTTTATGTTTTGAAAAAATCTGAAGAAGTCCAAATTAGTGACATTTTTAATTTAACCATTGCACCTACAAATGATTTGCACATTTAAGTACTTTGAGAACTTGAAGATGGCTGCAATGTGGCTGCACTTTTCAGAAGAACCTCCTCCTTCTCACTTCTGAGTGGTTGTGTGTGCAACAAGTTTCATCGGCTGCATCTCTAGAACTCCAATGGAATTGCGTACACGCGCCTATCCCTTAGCGTTTATACGATTTATTTTGCTTTCTTCAAACAAACATAAATATATTGTTAAGGAGGTACTGTAATAATTTACAGGCCAATTTCTATGGGAGGGCATTCTTGTTGTTGTTGTTATCGTGGATGTAGCTTTTGGTTGCTACATGGGATGAGTGGGGAGTTGAGAATGCTGAAACCCCCGGCAATGTCTGCGATACTCGTATTAGTGGCGGTGGTGTTGCATGTCTTTTGCCTTTTATGCAGTAAATACTCCGCTTGGCAGACGGCATAACTAGAGACCCCACGGGATTCTATTTTTGCCAGCTCATTGTCATCGTCATAGTCATCATCTTCATCATTATTGTGCCACAAGACAACACCATGAGTAATCATAGGCTGACACACACACACACACACACACACTGGTCCACAAATGCCTAACAATGGCTGCATAAATTCTTGGAGTTTTCGTTTTCTATGTACGAGTACGTCTGGTTAGCTATGCGACCATCCGTCCATCTGTTTGTTAATAGAATTCTTGAAGATGCCCTTTATGGATCTCTCGTTTCCATTTCCCCCAACGCCCGCCAAACATTGTTGGTCTTCAACACCACATCTGGAGGAGAGGTCTCATTCGCATCAACATCATCATCATGATCAGCATCTCGGAATAAATTGTTGCAATGATATTGTGGCATAAGTAGAAAGAAAGAAATGCCGAAGGCACCATTAACAAAGTTTGCTTTGGGTTAATCAAGTGGCATGGGAAAGTATTCGCCACTCGGCCTCTTTCTAGATGCACTTGCTCATCCATGGCTGGGTGCATTCTGTACTCATTGGTCTATTGATGAGGCTATTTAATGGACCTTAACGCACATCAATGAAAAAGAATAAGAAAGACAGCGGCAATTACATACTCGTACACTGTGGGATATTGACTTTGGAACTCCATAAAATTGAAGGAAACAAAATAAACATTTTGATAACACCAAATAGCAACAAGGGCCACTCGCTGACTACTGTACCTATAAATACATAGTGGTCGTGTAAAGTGTTTGCCTTTAACAGGTGGATGAGCCTTAGCACCCAAGTACATACATACATTATTCTCGAAGACCGAACATTTTATGGCACTTCTATAAATCTCAATAAATTACAGGAACGTTTTGTTTCTTCGAGTGGCTTACTTAAATAACACTCATAAAAAATAAATAGAACAAGAAGAGAGGAAATAAAAACGCGGTCCGGTCAATGAAATTTTACATAACATCGAAGACAATACATAAGTAAAATGAATGAATTTACGTGGTTATATTTTGGTGCACACGCAATGATATTATCACATAACATATTTGAAGTCAATCCGGTACCTCTTTCCATAGTTACCGTGCGCTGCAGCCAGATTGGCAGACGGACTGTCGGATGGACATTGCTGAAATGTCTTAAAATGTCATAAAACGGATTTTCGCTTTAGGGCACTCCTTTCGGGCCTTAGGTCACTCCTGTGATGTGTTCTCCACCAAAGTAGGGTATAACAAGTAAAAGCGGATTAAGTTCGGCCATGCTGAATCTTTTGTATCCTCCACCATGGATCGCATGTGAATGGTTTCGGGTGCAACAAAACCCATTATTGCACATTTCAGCCGATTTTGTTGAAATTTGACATTTTTGTGGCGTTACGAAGTCAAATAATCTAGAGGGACCTTTGTATGGAGGATATATGAAAACATTGACCTACACCGTTGTGGTCTCTATGGCGTTAAGAAGTCAAATCAGGGAGATACTATATTAGGGGCTACATAAAAAAAATGGACCGATATTTCCCATTTTCAATCCAAAGTTACCTGCAGCTATAAGAAGTGTCTATACAAAATTTCATTCATCTAGATCAATTATTGTAGGCTGTAGCGTGCTTATAACAGATAAACAGACGGACATCCCTAAATCGTATTAGAATTTTACGACGATTAAGAATATATATGAGGTCTCGGTTCAATACTTAGATGTGTTCCTATGATGGAGGTTATAAAAACTCTGCACTTTACCAAACTTCAAGTGTTTGTATATAATGCAGTATGGGTCGGTCTCTTACACAAACAAATTAGTTGAGTCAAACTCTCCCTATGTTTAAAGATTATCCAAAGACAATTACAGAAAACCCAACAATTTGTTGATCCGTGTACCCTACGAATGGCCCATTTAGTTTTTATTGAGCTGCGCTTTTATTTGGTATCCTATCGAAAGAAAACCAATTCCGTTGTTCTTGTTTTGTAAATGGGTACATTTTTCACTTTGGCGACTTTTGACTCCAAAGTGAATTTTGACTGTTGACTTCCTGCATATTGTTTCCTGCGACTAAGGATAATCCAAAGACAATTTCACAATACAAACATACAAAAAAAATTGTGATCCATGCAACCTTATCCTGAAAAGGGGGTCTATTCAGTGTTTTCAGCTAGTCTGACTTATTGATGTCTTTATTTAGTTTCTCATTAACGTCTTGAATATTGTATCTACTGCTCTCTTCCCAAAGAGTCATATTATTTATCACCTTTATGTATGAACGTGTGTTGGATCATTGCAACATGTTGCCTATTGTCTCAGTGTCGCTTGCGTTGGACGTCATGAATGCATTTCTTTCATAAAATTTTTTTTTATTATTGTACAGATGCGATAGTAGGTTCGGTGACTGACTTATGAACTATTGCGACAAATGTTTAATAAATGTTAAGATTACTACAACAAATGTACTTATATAAAACCAATATCACACTTTTTTTTGCAAATTTGATATGCATATTTATATTTAGCAAATATATCAGGTTATATTTCGCATAAATTTCTAAATGATGCTAAATCATATTGAGTCCATTGTGAGGAACACACCATTCATTAACTCTACAATGGAATTTATTTTTAGAACACTGTCTGTACTGGACATGTGTGGCTATTTCAGTCAGAAAACTACCGTATTCAACAATATGCAGACATTTTGATCCAATTTCGTTGTAAGTAGTAATTTGTCCATGCTTCCCTAGGCATATACATACGTACATACATATCTATATAAGTTTGTACTCGTACGTATGTATTTATGTATCTGCGACAACATATCAATCAAGAATTTGCTATGGCTTCGGATGAAAATGCAAAAATGAAATTTCGCAGACGCATCGGACATCGGATGCATTCAAATTTTTGAGGTTTCTTTAAGAAATTTCTTCATTGCCGTGGAGTCTTAGTGGCTTCCATTCAAGTGCTGTAGGTCAAGTCGAGTGACGAAGTCGCTGCCATTGTTGATTAAACATTACGCTTCAGCAAACTTTGTTTTGTTACATTGACAACGGCCGACGACGACGGGCAACGGACACTGTGAGGCACCTAATTAGACAAAAGACCGCCACATTATTCTTTTATCAAATGCCGAGCAGGGCAGGACGGCAAATAATTTCCCATAGTACAAAATGTTGAATCTTGTACATATCTTCAATCGTATTCGGCCTCTGACGACAAATTAAACTGCGAATGTTTTAAAATAATTCAATGTACCATTTTGAACTTTTTAAAATTGTATGCGTTCTTGTTCTTGGTGGCTTTTGAGAGAAAAATAACTGCACTCTACAGCAGTGGAGCTCGATGGATTTCTCGTACAAACGGTGTTGGATACAATTTTACCTGTTTTGATTAAGCTTTTCAAAGCTGCAGGACATGATGGTATAGCACCGTAACTTCTGAAATACATGGGAGAAAAGGGTAGATGATGCTACTCGGCATTATGAAAACAGGCATCAATATCCACGGACTGAAACGTAACATTGATCCGTGCAATACTTAACCAGTTAGCAAAAGCTAAAGTCGGTCTGTGCCGACTATATGATAACCTACACTTCTCTAGTAAGATTGGATAACAATGAAATTTGAAATAACATTTGTTTGCGAACGAAACATATATATGGAGCTATAACTAAATCTGAACCGATTTTTTTCAAAATCGGCAATGTTGGTTCATGGATCAGTAAACTCTACCATGCTAAATTGCAAAACAATTGGATATGGGTGGGAGCTATATTTAATAACCAATAATAAATTTCAATAAGGTTATTTCCAATATTTCAGCACGATTGAAGTGGAATTGCGATCTGTACTCAACGAACAACATCAGCTGGAAAATTTTTTTTGGAAAAAAATCGATTACTTTTGATGAGTGGCCTCAAATTCCAATTTGCAGAGCCTTTTAACGCTCGCTGAAAAAAAAATAGCTTCTGTAGTATATTGTCCCAATCAAATTTTGCTTCTGCTTTATATTTTGTTCTAAATAAAAATATGTTCCCATTATAATGTTTTTATATTTGAAACTAATATTTCCGGACCACCAATGCATCCTGAGCAGGTCTGAGTTACCACCAGTGAAACGTAATGCAGTGGTAGGTGTTGCACGCTGAAAAAAAAATCGCTTCTGTAGTATATTGTCCCAAACATATTCGGCTTGAAACATATATACGTTTAGCGTACACTCTGAACATATAATATTTGGTACACACAAAAATCGTGTATTTGGGAAGATGTTGTTCTAAACAAATATTTGTTTACATCCCAATGTGACTTTTATTTCCGAAACAAATATTTATTTGCATTTAGATACTCGTATTCATAAAATACATAAATTGTGTTAATTTTTTCAGCAATTCAAAGTTATTTTTAGAAATTTTTAATGTTCGTAAAAATAATAATAATTGAAATCGTATAATCTTGGATCAATAAAAAGTACATAGAGGATTGACAACTATTGATGCCTTGGAATACTCAGAAATTTTTAATGATTGATTTAAAACAAAAGTTAATTCTGCATATGGTATCATAACTGGGAGGTACAATTCGAAACCAAGGAAAAATTTAAACTGAAATTCGAAAAAGTCAGAAAAATCTGTGGAAATCTTTTTTAAATAAAATATATTTCGAAAAATTCCTAAATAATAATTTTATTTGTATTTAAACACATACTTTATTTCAGAAATTTAGTTTGCAAATATAATTTGTTGTAATATATTAATATATGTGTTCCAAATATATGTTATTGATTTTCAAATAAAATGTATTTGCTAAGAAATATATAATATTTAAAAATTGTTGTTCCAAATATATTTTCTTTCGATTCAAACATATCAAAACAGGCGATTTTGCCCCGTGTGGGTTTCAAGGTTGTTTTCTTTTTCAATTAACTATTCAAATACCTTTCTTCACTTAGAAGGTAACCCCTTGATCTTCAGCTCAACTACATAGTGAGAAAACTCAAAATAAGATTAATTAATTTGTATTTAAATATTTTGTCTAAATTTTAATTAAAACTTAAATCTTATAATATTTCGTAACTATAAATTGCATTGATATATTGTAATGAATGAATTGGAATATTTATAAATTAAAATAATGTAAAACAAAAGCTGATGCTGCTAACGACATTTTTAACTATAAAGTTTAACACGAAATCTAGGAAAAATTAACTAAAATTCGAAAAAGTCCGCAAAGTTTTAAAATTTTTTTAATGAAATATATTTGGAAAACTTCTTAAACAATAACTTTGTGTGTAAACACATATTTTTTCCTGAAAGTCTGTTTGCAAATATGTTATGTTCTAATATATTAATATATGCGTTCCAAACAAAATTTCTTGATTTTGAATTTTTTTGTTAACAAATATATAATATTTAAAGAATTTGTTACTAAATATATTTTTTCAAAAAGGCGATTTTCCCCCGTGCGCCATTTATAGAGATCTTTCATATTACTATTATAATTTGTGATATTTTGTATATAATTGTACATAATTTGTAATATTTTAGTGATAATAAGAAAACCGGAAACCCGGCGAAAACAAACGAAAAACCCGGTTTCACGAAATTCCTTATTTTGAAAAAACCTCACAAAACTCTAAATGTACTTAACAAATATTTTCATTATTTCAAGTAACTTTTATACTAATTTAAAAAAACAAAATCGACATGAGTTACAAAATCCGTAGTTCAATTCATTTCGACGCTTTCCGTAAAAATTTACTTTATTTGACTTGAATTTAACAGAAACAATAAAAATGTCAATGTATCATCAAATCAAATATTTATATTGGCCTAAAATAATGTTCAAAGCACGTTCTAATTTTAAGGGGAAAAGAGTACACAAAAATAAAGCACATAATTGAGTAATATTGGCATACATTAAGTATATCGAGCTCACATTTATTTTGTTGTAAAAATAGTGCTGGTTTTACTTGGAACATAGTTCCATTTTAATTGTGTATAACTTTCCATAAATACGATTTAGTTAAATGTTGATGAAGTATCTTCAAATAATCAATAATTTAGATGTTTCATAATTCGTCAAAATAATACATCAAAAATGTATAAAGTTTATTGGATCAGATTACTAAATACTGAAAGAAATACGAGTACCTTTACTGGTGATGAGAATAAATGGTCATTATGTATTATTTAAACATAAACTCGAAGAACAACAACGACACTGCGATGTCACTACAAACACAAAGGAAACTATTTCCTATCTTCCAAAAAAACAATCACAAATCCATGGGCAAATATCCGTAGGAAATATCACAAAATTATGGCTGTAATCGCAGACAATAGGACGCCAGCACCGTAGGCACGGTTCTACTTACGACTACAAAATAATCAACGACGGAAAACTGCCCCCTTTACCTCATCGTCGGTTGCCTCTGCCAACGTAAACAACTAAGTCAGAGGCCAGGCGAAATATTTCCATACTCGCACATTCCCTGCGTATATTGCGGCTATCGTCTGCTTTTCCTCTTTTGCAAGCGTTGTATTGCGATTGCGAATAATCGAAGTGATTTCATTTGTTGGCTGACGACTGTTTGATTTGGGATTTACGAGTTTGGTTTGTTGCCAATTTGATTTTGTCACTGCGAGTGGCACGCGACTTTCACATGCCAATAGCAGTCGTGGCGGGAGCCACCAAGTGCAGATGTACCGGCAACAACACCGCCCAGCCGTGAATTGGCAGTGGCGCTGACATGTAACGCAACGCTCTGACGCCTTGCCACCAGCAGGCGGCCGTTAGTTCTCGCTCCTTGGTCCTTCGTTGATGCTTGCAAAGGCTATATTCCTTATTTCGTTTGTGGCGGGATTGCAACTAAGCGGCTGTGGAGGGATGGAAATCTATAATCCAAAAATATCGCAATTGTTCAACAAAAGTGTAACAACTCAAAATTTACAAATTTTCAGAAGAGGCCAAAAACTGTTGCAAAAAATTGCTATTAAAAAAAAATATTTTCATATTTGTTTTTTATGTTAATAATATTAAAGGAATCAGTTTTTGGCATCTACTAAATGTGTTTTAATTTTTAGATGTTACCCTTTTGTTAAACAGGTGCGATATATGCATTCTGGTGATAAGAGTTGTTGAAATATTGAGCCTGCCAAGACACCTAAGGTTTTTGGTTGCTGTTCATTATTGTTGGAAAAACACAGCGTCTTAGGAGATAGTACTACAGTGGTTTTAAATACCCAAAAATATTTAAATGATAGTTCAAGTCATCGGAAGTATGTTCGACCAACTGTCTGAGTAATGCGCATGATAACTCTCGAAAGTGATAACCGATTATCTGCAAATTGTATATGTGGTATCCCTTTTTCCTAGCTCATGCTACTACTTATCTAAGATGTATCACCACTCCTGTCATACACCCACACAAAAGGTTAAAGTGCAATGAAATATTGAATTGCGTATAACTCATATACACGCTGAAAAAAAATCGATTCTGTAGTATATTGTCCCAAACATATTCGGCTTGAAGCATATATATGTTTATGGTACACTCTAAATATATAATATTTGGTACACACAAATATTATATATTTGGGAAGATGTTGTTCTAAATAAATCCTGGTTTTCACCCTAATACCTTTTATTTGGGATTTTAATTACGAAACAAAAATGTATTTAAATTTAAGTATTCCGAAAATATCGAACCTTAATTGTGTTAAGTTTTTCAGTAATTTAATGATAATTTTTTAGAAATTTTTAATTGAAATCGTATAATTTTTGATAACATTAATTTATTCGAAGGATTGAAAAAAATGCTGACTTGAAATACCCAGAAATTTAAAATGAGTCCCTTAAAACAGAATGCAATGCTGCTAATGGTATTTTTGACTGGGAGAAATAATTCGAAACGAAGGAAAAATTAAAAATGAAATTAGAAAAATTCACCAAAGTTTTTTCTTAAATTATATATATTTGAAGATATTCCTAAACAATAATTTTATTGGTATATAAATACATATTTTATTTGAGAAAATTAGTTTGCAAATATATTTTGTTGTAATATATTAATATATGCGTTCTAAGTAAATTTTATTGATTTTAATTAATTGATTTAATTTATTTACTCAGAAATATAAAACATTTAAAAATTGTTGTTCCAAATATATTTTCTTTTGAATCAAACATATCAAAAAATGCGATTTTGCCCCGTGTATAATTAACTAAATCTATGTTTATATGAAGAATATGTTCATCGATATCAACTCGAGAAAAACATTACCACGCCCTTTTTCGTACCTCACACACAAAATGATCATTTCGTACCACAAATTTAAATACACATGGAGAAATAAAACAGAAAATAAAATATACTTGAGAGCCAAATGTAAATAAAATATATTTGTATACAAATATTTAATACATATTTGCGTACCGAAAAATATGTTTGAATATCTCTTATATCAATTCTATTAATTTTCGCAGTTTTGGTGCGGTTTTTGTCGACTTATATAAAAATTTACTATAATCTAGAAATTGTTTAGTATGTTACTCCACAACCACGGTGCAGACACAGAGCCTTTCATATTCAACTAAATAAATAAATGGTTAAAGGGAAAACATCAAACACTCTATTTTTGCCAAAAATTATATACTTACTATTCATACTTGGTTACAAAAAAAAAAAAAAAAATAAGTGTGGATGGTGTGGCACAGCGATTTTGCTCCATTTCCTGTTTACAATTGATTTCAATTCTTTCGCCCAAGTTTTTTTTGTCGAAAATATGAAAAAAAACTCGAACAGTCAGACGAAGAAACTATTTATATTTTTCCGCTGTGGTGAAATTTTGTAAAATTGTATTTTACTATCTATCTTTTCTGGATGAATATACATAAGTATACATAGTACAGTGAGTACAGCCTTATATTTGGGAAACTTTTTAATCACAACATGTTTTGGAACATTTATTTATTTGTTTAGGAACAACATGTACAGTGGTGGTCATATACTTTCGCAGTTGTTGCATATAGGGAACAAGGTCCATGTTTTCCCATAAACAGGTATGACAATTTAAGCGGGGGGTAAATCGATACTCTTCTTTCAGATACATAGGGGAATTGCATGTCAAGTGAGTAAATTTTTAAAAGCGATGTCTTCTGATCGGGATGCCGCTTGCACCAAGTTTAATACTATGGGATGGTAGTTATGACACAAAATAATATTACAAGAGTGGTGTAGGGTATTATACAGTCGGCCCCGCCCGACTTTAGCCTTTCCTTGCTAATTTTTTGATAACTTGTGGAGTTGGTAGATTTGCTAAATTAGCTACAACTTTTTGAATTATGCATCGATTTTCTTTAGAATGGTCTCATTTTATTCACGACCGATCAGACTTTACGATAAAACAAGAAAAATATAATAGCTGTGCATTTTCCGGTGTTCTTAAGAGGTTTTTTTAATAAAAAAATTATTAAAACTTTCTCAAAAATTTGATTTTTCGCAATATCTTATAAGCTATCTTTGAAATCTCTGATGGTATGAAGAAAAAGCTTTCCTTTCCGTTAAAGCTTTCCTAAACCAATTACTGTAAATAGTTATCCAGTTATGCTAAAATAAAGGGTTTTCCAACAAGAGGTGTTATTTTGGTATTCAAAGAACACTGCCATTCTTTGAGATAAATGATCGGATGTTTATTTCATAATAAAGATGAAGGTATGCCATTAATAATGAAAAACAACATCAGCCAAATGGCCACCACGACCACGCTTACAGGACCATATACTTTTCATGCAATTTTCAATAACCAAATCGCAAAGTGTCCTCGATCTTTGAGGTCTTGAATCGACGCTGGCCTGTTGGCGTAGACCTTATCTTTCACGTGGTCACAAAGGAAGAAGTCGCAAGGTGTTAAATCACAAGATCTCGGTGGCCAATTGTGATCACCTCTTCGAGAGGTGATCGTTGCACACAAGCAACGATCACCTTTCGTCGCTTGTATGGGTTGTAGCGCCGTCTTGTTGAAACTAAACGTTGTCCAGAACAATACCATTAAACTCCGACCATAAAAAATCATTAATCATCTCTCGATAGCGCAATCCATTCACCGTAACTGTTGATCCAACCTCATTTTCGAAAAAGTGAGGTTCAATGACCCGCCGGACCATAAACCGCACCACGTTGAGGATGGAGAGGCTTCTCAACAATAACTCTTGCGTTTTCCGAGCGCCAGATGCGACAATTTTGCTTGTTGACATAGCCACCGAGTTGGAAATGGGCCTCATCAGTCAAGATGATCTTTCGATGATTTTCGAATTTTAATAATTTCAATGCATTGTTGAATCATGTATCGTTCCATTTTTAGTAATGACGTATTTTCTACTTGTCAAAGAATAAAAGCTTTAAAAGTGACAGCTACCGAAATACCGGGTGATTCAATATAACACCTTTTGTTGGAAAACCATGTATATGAACATCAAATTATTTTACAGTTTTATCTTTTTATACCCTCGCTATATAAAAAATATATGTGTAAAGTTTCGTCAAGATCGGGCCATAATTGCGACTTGTACTTTGATTACAAGAATGCATCTACAGACGGACATAGCTAAATCGACTCAGAAAGTGATTACAAGTCGATCGGTATAATGAACAATGGATCTATCTCTTCTCCTTTTGGGTGTTACAAACAAATGCACAAAGTCATAATACCCTGTACCACAGTGTGGTGTAGGGTATAAATATAAGTTCCTACAAATAATTAAAAAAGGTTTAATTCAACAAACAAATATTTGTGCGATTTTTTTTGATTTCCTTAAAAAGATTGAAGAAGAAGCTTTCAAAAACACTTTGGGCATAATTTTCTAAATTTATTCGGTTCCATTTGACCAAAATTTCAGAATTCAACACCATCCAACTCGGACAGTCCTTAACCGATACGTTGAAATTTTGTGTCATAACTACTATCCAATAGGACTAAACGTGGTGTAAGTTTCAAACCGATCAAAAGGCATAACTTTTTAAAAATTGACTCACTTGAAATGAAATCCTCCATATATTTATCTATCGGTCCTAGCAGACTTCGTTCTGTCCTTTTCGGTGCGTAAAACAATGTATCCCGTCCTTCTAGACTAGGCATTTTTGTGTTTAAATATATTTTTAAAATAAGTTTATTGCAATGCCATATATCGGGTTCAATATTTGCTACTTTATTTCTTAAGATTATATCAATATATCGCTCATTGCTTCAAGAGTGACATAAGTAAAAATTTAACACATTTCAGGTTGCCTTGCGGAAATTCCAGTTTTGCAAATGTCCATAAAATAAATTCAGCGAAATTTGGTTTAAAAGTAAACAACCATATGACGGATCATTCCAGTGTTTTTAAGCATCGTTATGTATGTGTTTATACTGACTAACATTAACTCGTCTTGGAAATGTTCAATTTTAAGTTATGTCACAATACGAGATGTATATTTCAGGGATCTATCGGGATTACACTTAGGGAAATTTGGAAAAAAGGAAAAGTTGGAATAAAAAAAAAATATTTAAAAAATACTTTAGCATAAAAATATTTTTCTTTTGGTTTCATAAAATAGTATCCCTCAATCTACAGAATAAAGTCCGTCCGACTGTTTGGCTGGTGCACCCGAAAGATGGAGTCATATTGGTCCTCCGCTTCTGGTACCTCCAGCACAAAGGGATAAATTGTAGTGAAATGTTAAATCCATTATAAATTCTATACTGCTTATCGGAGTCTTCCGTAATTTCACTACGTCATTTCTACGTCATCTGTAGCAATCATCTAATTTCTTCATTTTTGACTTACTTTCAAACGACTGTAGTCTGGGGTGGAGGGTTATGCGACTACATACTTATCTCAGTGTATGTACATATACATACATAATTTTTTTTGTACCTACATTGAACATAGGATATCAACGACTGTGTTTCTTTCAGATTTATCCGATTTCAATATCTTCATCTCATTCCACGACTTGACCACTGTTGTAGTTTCGAGTTGGCGTTTCCATGTGTGGCTGGGTCATCCTTTTCTTATGTGTGGCTTGGTCGTTCTTAATTCATTTTACACGATTGAAATTATATTACATGTATTTATAGTTCCACAAGTTTAAATGGTTAATGTACTGCAGTTTTCGGTCCTTTAATTAAGCACTACTTAGTTATAATAGGTACACATATTTCAAGATGAGAAGTTTCATAGGAAATATTTAAACAAGTTTCGGTAAAGCTGATTACATATCGTCATCAAAAATCAAAATTAATTTTATGATTGATTATAGTCTATTAGGCTAAACTATACATTCCTACTAAATTTTGGAGTTCAATATCAAAAATTGACCATTTTATGAGTGATAGTCAAAGCGGAATGATCCATAAAATTTTATTTTATTTAATTTAGAATGTACGCCACAACTAATTGCGCTAAATTTGTTATTTGATTTCGCCTTAATAGTCTTGGCAAAAAACTTAAAATTACGTTACTTTGTTTTTTGCTTCTCCTGAAAAATCATTAACATGTGGGTTACGTTATTTTGGATTTCAGGTGACGATATGATTATCTGTCACTGTACTCATATTCATAGATACAGCTGTTGGCGAAATAACAGCACTACTTAAGGCATACAAATAGTTTACACGAAATTATTATTGTATTATTTTTTTTTTTTAGCACAGAAAATATAAATACGCACATTTGTATTACTTACTGTAATGAAATAACAATACATACATGCCAACTTAGGACCAAATTAAAACAAAATTAGAAAACTGGAGTAAAACATAGTTGAAAGCCTTCTATGGCGCTATTATTTTGCAAACAACTGTATACATATGTATGTATGTTTTTACATTACCTCTACTTACTGCAGATCTGAACAATTTTTATTGTATTTTGGGAGTTTATGTGAAATTTCCGGCAGACAAAATTATGTTATAATTCATGCGTGTGACATTTTAAGAATGGGCAACTGAAAAGGAATTCCAAAAATTGGAAAATCAAATTGCGAAGGCAACAAACATTTGGCTAACAAAAATAGTCCACATTTTGGAGTGTTTCAACTCCAAAAGCAGAAAAATGCTGTGAATGACGAGGGAAGGGGGAAAATCACATCGTTTTTGTTAATGGATTTTCCCAGCAGGTCATTTTGTCATTTGGAGGAGACGACTTTTGGCGACTTTACATTGGAGTCAATAAATGCATCAAACTCTGTGTTTTTGTTTAAACAAATTGTACAAGCACATACATATGTATGTATGTACATACATATGTAAACATTCGAACATAAAAATGTTTACTTTAAATAAATGTGCTAATTGTAAAATGAAAATGGGATTTTCATACATACATACATATGTATGTATGTTTTTATTTTTGGTGACAATTGAAGCAATTGTCTGTTTTCCATACTTAAAATTGGTATCTATAGGTTAATTAAATGTTGGTTGATTTTTGCAAACCATCAGCAAAATCAACTTATCTAGAAAAGGCGAATTAATTGTCAGTTACGAAAAGTCAAGTTTTATTTGTCTAATGGTCCTCATACCAAACAAATGTCCGTCCTTTAATGGGTCTTTTCACTTTTTGGAACTGGAGAAGTTACATGAGGTAGATATGAACCCATCGCGCAAACGTAGGATGGAACGCTTTATAGAGATGCTCATGTGATGGTTATTATGACATATAATTTTGACCTTAGCAACTTCTCTAATAGTAATACAACAATTCTCTACGTATATACATTTAATAGTAAGTTGTATACATTATTTTGAAAAAAAAAACATCACGAACTTCTCATTTATCAGTGCCATTTCCTTCCTTCTTTCTCCAGGTTTCCCGTAGACTGGAAAACTGCCAATATCAAAATTTTAATTTACTCACAAAATTGTATCACAGTTTCTGTGATCCATTTTTCCGATAGCTAAAAATCGATATCCTTTAAGATTAGAATATATATATATAAATCTCTGTAGAATAAACCAACTAGAGTATATCCTGCAGTACTATAACATCACTTTCAATGAAATTTAAATTGAATTATTAGAACGGGTTGGAAAATTTCTTTCAGACTAATAAATTATGTGGATATTGTTTTCGTATCGCGTAGTGGAAATCGCATTTTCAACACACTCTGTAGAAACTTTGTTTTTATACCCTCACTTTAGTGATACGAGGGTATATGTATATCATTAGCTACGGACCAAAAGTGTAACACATCGAAGTTTTGACCTAAGACCCTAAGTATGTTCGGCGGATATCCGTTTTGGGTCATTTTAAGTCGAATGAAAAATGTCTGTCCGGCCGTCCGCCTGTCTGTCCACTGGCTGGTGCGCACGATAACTCTCGGAAGGAATAACCGATTGACTTCAAATTTGGTATGTGGTAATATTTTTTCTATCTCCGGCTATGCTGGTCCACCCCTTCTAGAACCCTCCCACAACGGATTAAAATGTAGTGAAATATTGATTATTTCATAGCTTCTATACTACTTATTCGAATCTCATGAAATTCCACACATAGTATTGGTTTATTAGTCGCTATCACCTCGAGAAAAAATGGGCGAAGTTGCCACTCCCCTTTTGGTACCTGCCACACCATTTTGCACCAAAAGTTAACAGCTTATAAAATTAATACCAGTGTATGAAAATACTTGAAATTTTGTACAGTGTAATGCTTTTATAGACCTACAGTCCAATGAAAAATTTACATAATTGCCAGGCCCCTTTTTGTACCTCCCACCCAAAGGTACCATTTTGCACCAAAAGTTAACAGATTATAGCGTGATTATACTTGGATTTTTTTAACTGTGTAACTGTAGCCCTGCACGGGGCAAAATCGCATTTTTTGATATGTTTGAATCGAAAGAAAATATATTTGGAACACAACTTTTTAAATATTATGTGTTTCTGAGCAAATAAATTTAACTTGAAAATCAATAAAATATATTTGCAACTCGTATATTAATATGTTACAACATATAATATTTGCAAACTAATTTTCTCAAATAAAATATGTCTTTGAATACAAATAAAATTATTGTTTAGGAATTTCTCCAAATATATTTTATTTAAAAAAGATTTTCTAAACTTTTGTTGAATTTTTCGAATTTCACTTTTAATTTTTTTTATACCCTCCACCATAGGATGGGGGGTATATTCATTTTGGCACTCCGTTTGTAACACCTCTAAATATTGATCTGAGACCCCATAAAGTATATATATTCTTAATCGTCGTAAAATTCTAAGACGATTTAGCCATGTCCGTCTGTCCGTCCGTCTGTGGTAATCACGCTACAGTCCGCAATAATAAAGCTAGGTTGATCAAATTTTGTACAAATACTTCTTATAGTTGCAGGTTGTTTGGGATTGCAAATGGGCGATATCGGTCCATAATTAGATATAGCTCCCATATATATCATTTAACTTGTTGTTATTCCTACTGTTCTCATCTACTATATTTTTTGTGTGTTTTCGGTGTTATTTTCTTTAGGTTTGAGTTATTTTGTAGGTTTGAGTTTTCATGCTATCCATTGTGGAGGGTATATAAGATTCGGCATGGCCGAACTTAACGCTTTTACTTGTTTGGTTTCGAATTGATTCTCCCAGTTATGGTACCAAATGCAGCATTATCTTCTGTTTTAAATCAATCATCTAACATTTCTGAGTATTCCAAGCCATCATTAATTGTCAATCCTCCAAGAAATATATTTCGATCCAAGATTATACGATTTCAATTATTATTATTTATTATTTTTAGACATGAATAAAAGTTAACATAATTTAGGTAGTTTCTGAATACTTAAATGCAAATGAATATTTGTTTCGGAAAAAATAGTTCAAAGTAAACACATATTGGGATGTAAACAAAGATTTTTTTGGAGCAACGTCTTCCCAAATATATAATTTTTGTGTGTACCATATATTATATGTTTAGAGTGTACCCTAAACATATATATGTTTCAAGCCGAATATGTTTGGGACAATATACTACAGAAGCGATTTTTTTTCAGCGTGTGTGAAAAATGGACATTACCACCTTTTTGTACATCCACACAAAATGGCCAAACCATACCGAACTTTAATATCTCATAACGTTAATATACCATTTAGTTGTTATTGTTGTTTTTAATATTCGACCTTTCTGTTTATTAACTTGTTGGATGTTTTTATTAATTGAGCTCGAGGTCAAAGGGATTTGTTTGTTAAATTTTATTTATTTTTTTTTCAATATTTCGATCCTCGTTGTGGATCATCTTCAGGAAAAAGAAAATAAAATAAACAAAAACTTAAAATGTACAACTGCATGTCGACCTTCCTTCATCTAATCTGGTTTGACACTCAGTTTCAAATATTGAAAAAAAAAAAAAATAAATAAAATTTAACAAACAAATCCCTTTGACCTCGAGCTCAATTAATAAAAACATCCAACAAGTTAATATACCACTGCACATAAACAATTATAGTTTCGCACAGTGCAATGTATTTAAAGTATCTACTGTTCAGCGAAAATATGTGTATTTGTTAAACCAGTTGTGGCACCTCCCACACAAATTGTCAGAATATTTCGTGTAATATTCCATATTACCCTACTCGTACTCACAAAGTGAGGGTATGTATACATTAGTCGGTTTACCCGACTGAAACTTTCATACTTGTTGAGATTATTGCCAAAATAGAAGACAAACTGCAAAGTTTTAGCTAAATTGCTTAGAAAATGTGGTGTTTATGGCTCAAATAAGCGTTTTTGGGAGCGACATATACAACAAAATATCAACTGAGTTCAAAAATGTTTACTGTGATGAATTCTTGTCTAAATAAAACAGAAACTGCAAAGATTCGACATACGGACATGGCTAAATCGTCTTAGAATTTCATGTCGATTATGAATATATATACTTTATGGGGTCGCAGATAAATATTTTAAGGTGTGGCAAACGGAATGACAAAGTTAGTATACCCTCATCCTATGGTTTAGGGTATAAAAAGAGAGCATTTTTAACTCACATTTCATATCTCTCACATGAAGCTACATCTTGAAGCATCATTCTGTGGTTTTCTGAAAAAACTGTCTCTATTAGAAAATTTAGATCAAATCGATCTATATGTGATACTCCTAGGTATGTCAAATTTTTGATGACTTTTTCCAACAGTGCACATTTGGTATTAAATGTACTGCGAGAGAAAAAATAATTGTAAGTTCACTGAAGTTCTGTACAGACACTTTTGCAAGGTTTAAATTTCAAGGAATGTGCGTATTTGCACACCACATTTGGAAATATTTCAGTGTATTTGAATTCGATATTTTATAATTCTTTTGAAATGACTTAAGTCTTCTAAATAATGATCGAATATTCGAATAAACCTTAAATGTTTTTTTTCCAATATTTTATGTTTAATTAACATTGAAAAAGAATATTTATAATTTATGTATTTTTATAAATCAAATAAATATGTATTTAGTTTGCCAAAATATTGAGTTTTCAAATTTTTTTATGCGATTTAACTTTTGTAACAAAGAGTTTTCAAATTTATTCGGTTTTTGTAGAGTAGTTTTTGTGAGCTAAGCTTATGACCTTTACAAAAACACAATACTAATTAATAATATTTCACTGTTTCTCTTGTCTTACAGATTACCGCCCTTGATAGCATTCCTCGTTATAGTATGTATACAGACGTCACAGGCCAGATTTGTAAGTAAACATATTGATGAAACACCTCCAGATATGGACTCAGTATTATTTTTGTCTTTCTTTTTTCCCAAAGTACGGTGACAGGCAAAAGAGACAGAACGGAGCAAAAATGTACTTACCCGCTAGTTCAATTATACCCGGAGGAGAGGGCAGTGATCCCAACGAATGGAGCGAATGGAGTTCTCCTTCGGAGTGTTCACGATCATGTGGTGGTGGCGTTTCATATCAAACGAGAGAATGCTTAAGAAAGGGGTAAGTTCCGGCACATCGTTGCTACTGTCGAGAGTGTGTGTGAGAGAGTAATTCGTTCGTATGTTCACTTTTAGGCCCGATGGTTCGCCAATGTGTGAGGGGGGAAATCGCCAGTACTTCTCTTGCAACACACAAGACTGTCCCGAGGATGAGCCCGATTTCAGAGCTCAGCAATGTTCCCGTTTCAATCATGTGCCCTTCGATGGCGTCTCTTATGAATGGGTGCCCTATACCAATGCTCCCAATCCGTGTGAACTCAACTGTATGCCGAAAGGCGAGCGTTTTTATTATCGCCACAAGGCTAAGGTGATCGATGGAACGCATTGCAATGATCAGGATTTGAATGTGTGTGTGGATGGACAGTGTCAACCCGTGGGTTGCGATATGATGCTGGGGTCCGGTGCCAAGGAAGACAGTTGCCGCAAATGTGGCGGAGACGGTACCACTTGTCGCACAGTGGCCGATCGTTTCACCACCAGTAATTTGGCAGCTGGATACAATGATTTGCTTTTGATTCCCAGTGGTTCAACAAATATTCGTATTCAGGAAACAGTTCCGTCTAACAATTACATGGCCTGTCGCAACCTCAGCAGCCATTATTATTTGAACGGCAACTGGCGCATTGACTTCCCTCGACCTATGTTTTTCGCCGGTTCCTGGTGGACGTATCAACGCAAACCCACTGGTTTCGCAGCTCCCGATCAATTGACTTGTCGAGGCCCCATTACCGAATCAATTTATATAGTTATGCTGGTCCAGGATAAAAATGTCAGTATCGATTACGAATACAGTGTTCCACAGACGGTCAGTGCAAACACACCGGCGGTTTATACATGGACTCACATGGAATATGGTCCCTGTAGCGCTTCATGTGGAGGTGGTACTCAAACCCGCACCGTCACTTGCAATAATCGTCTTAATTTGGAGGAAGTGGATGACCAATTTTGCGATGAAAAAGCCAAGCCGGCTGAAAGTCAAGAATGTGGCACTGAACCTTGTGCTCCCCATTGGGAAACAACCGATTGGGGAAAATGTTCAAAGGGTTGTGGTTCGGATGGTATCCGAAATCGTACCGTTTCTTGTGAGCGTTCTTCTCCAACTGGAGAACGTTCTGTGGAGGATGACTCTGTTTGCTTACAAGAAGTTGGCAACAAGCCGGCTAATCAGCAGGAATGCAATCGTGATGTAAAGAATTGTCCCAAATACCATTTGGGACCATGGTCTCCAGTAAGTAACCTTTTCTACTTTTTCATATGGATGACATAAATGCATGATTGAATGGTTTAATTTTCAGTGTGATAAATTATGCGGTGAAGGTAAACGATCCCGTAAAGTAACTTGTTATATTGAAGAAGATGGCCGCAAAAAGGTGTTAGGCGATGACGATTGCGTTGAAGAAAAACCGGATACGGAAACAACATGCATGTTAGCGCCATGTGAAGGCGTTGACTGGATCTTGTCCCAGTGGAGTGGTGTAGGTTAAACTATTTATTAAATTTGTATATTATTTGTAATTGAATTCGTATTTAAAGTGTGATGCTTGTGGTCAAACTACTGAAACTCGCACAGCCATCTGCGGTTCAAAATCTGGAAAAGTATATGACGATGAGTTCTGTGCACCTGAGGTTCCCCTACTTTCCAGACCGTGCAAAGCCAATAAATGCAAAACTCAATGGTTCACATCCGAGTGGAGCAAATGTTCTTCTCCGTGTGGTAAAGGTGCCCAATCTCGCGTTGTGCTTTGCGGAGAATTCGATGGGAAAAAGGTCACAAAAGTCACCGATGAATCGAAATGTGATACTACTACGAAACCTGCGGAATCTCAAGAATGCGAAGGAGAAGAAGTGGAATGTCCTGGACAATGGTTTACTGGTCCTTGGCAATCATGCAGCAAACCCTGCGGCGGTGGTGAAAGACAACGGGAGGTTATGTGTTTGTCTAATGGTACTAAATCTACCAATTGTGATGAAACCAAAATAGAATCATTATCCGAGAAGTGTAATACTCAAGCTTGTACAGAAGATGAAATTATGCCGGTAGATAGTACTGACAATCCCATTTCTGATGATGACGAAGAAGACTGCGAAGAAGAAGATGAAGGTGATGACACGAAATTAGTTACTCTAAAGATGAGTGAAGACCTTAAGATTTCGGATGGTATCGAACTGGATGAAGATACAACGATTTCGACTTTAATGACTGATGAATTAATGATGAGTGATAGCACTCCCCCAACTGATACCACCTATGAAAGTGAATCAACTGAATCTCCTCATACAACAGTAGAAGGTTCTGGGGATGAGACTGAGAGCACTGATGATATGTCAAGCATTGGTACAGAAGGTAGTGGAGATGAGGAAACATCATCAGAGCCAAGTGTTACAGATACATCGACTGGCGTTTATAAATCGACTGTTTATTCCAGTACAGATGCAGGTAGTGACACCACTGACATATCATCATCGGAATCATCCAGTGTTTTCACAACGGAAACGTCTACTGATTCAGCAACAGATTTGACAACTGAATCATCTGGTTCCACTGAGGGCACAACAGATTCTTCAGGTTCTACAGATGTGTCATCATCTACCGGCTCTTCATCCACTACTGATGGATCAGTATCAACCATCACTTCATCATCAACTGATGCTTCTGTTTCAACTGATGCATCAGCATCAACTGATTCTTCAGCTTCAACTGATGTTTCAAGCTCAACCGATACATCAGCTTCAACGGATACATCTGGCTCAACTGATGTTACAGCATCTACTGGTGTTTCGGACACAACTGAAGCTTCAGCTTCAACAGATGTTTCGGACACAACTGAAGCTTCAGCTTCAACAGATGTTTCGGACTCCACAGAGTCTTCAGCTTCAACCGATGTTTCAGGATCAACGGAGTCATCAGCTTCAACCAGTGCTACAGGATCGACAGATTCGTCAGCTTCAACCGATGTTTCACGCTCAACAGATTCTTCAGCTTCAACCAGTGCTACAGGGTCGACAGATTCGTCAGCTTCAACCGATGTTTCAGGTTCAACAGAGTCGGCAGCTTCAGCCAGTGCTACAGGATCGACAGATTCGTCAGCCTCAACCAGTTCTACAGGATCGTCAGCTTCAACAAGTGATATAGCATCGACAGATTCTTCCGCGTCAACAGATATTTCGAGTACGACCGATCCTTCAACTTCAACCGGAGTTACTGGCACATCAGATTCGTCATTATCAACTGATGCTTCGAAGACAACCGATGCGTCAACCGATTCTTCAGCTTCAACCAGTTCTACAGGAACATCAGCTTCAACCAGTGCTGTAGGATCGACAGATTCTTCCACATCATCAGATATTTCGAGTACAACCGATCCTTCAACTTCAACCGGTGTTACCGGCACATCAGGATCGTCATTATCAACTGATGCTTCGAAGACAACCGATGCGTCCTCATCAACTGATGTTTCGGACACTACAAACACATCAACAGATATCACCCACACTACAGCATCCACTAATCCATCTGTCTCAACGGATACAACTCCATCGATATCTACCGATACAACTCCATCGATCTCTACCGATACAACTCCATCGATCTCTACCGATACAACTCCATCGATCTCAACCGATACCACTGGCGCTTCAGACTCAACCACTGTTTCGACTTCCACAGATGTTTCACTGTCAACGGACGTTTCAGGTGCATCCGCTGCAACTGATATTTCCAGTTCAACTGAAGCTTTGGCGTCGACACTTGTTTCAGGCTCTACAGAAGCTTCAACGTCAACAGCTGTTTCAAGCTCAACAGATGCTTCAGCGTCAACAGATGTGTCAGGCTCGACAGGTGCTTCTGCATCAACAGATGTGTCAGGCTCGACAGCTGCATCAGCGTCAACTGATGTTTCCGGCTCGACAGATGCATCCACAACTAAAACATCAAGTTCAACTAGTGCATCCACTGGAACTGATATTTCCAGTTCAACTGAAGCTTCAGCGTCAACAGTTGTTTCAGGTTCGACAGATGCTTCAGCGTCAACAGATGTGTCAGGCTCGACAGCTGGTTCCACATTTAAAACATCAAGTTCCACTAGTGCATCCACTGGAACTGATATATCCAGTTCAACTGAAGCTTCAGAGTCAACAGCTGTTTCAGGCTCGACAGATGCTTCAACGTCAACAGATATATCAGGCTCAACAGATGATTCAGCGTCAACAGATGTGTCAGGCTCGACAGCTGCTTCAGCGTCAACCGATGTTTCCGGCTCGACTGCTGCTTCAGCTTCAACAGATGTTTCAGGCTCGACAGAAATTCCAGCATCAACTGAATCATCGGTATCACCCGGTGTTACTGGATCAACCGATGTTTCAGCCTCAACGGATGTTACTGGATCAACAGATGCTTCCGACACCACTGGTGTTTCAGGTTCTACTGCTGATTCTGCAACAACAGATGCGTCAATGTCAACAGATGTTTCAGCTTCAACCGATGCAGCTGGATCTACCGGTTCATCAGACGTTACTACCACCGAATCAGGTTATACAGATAGCTCAACAGAATCCTCTGGAACTACTGATTCATCCGTATTTACAGACACAACAACATCCTCAGTTGATGATAGCTCTGTTACTTCATCAGATGTGTCTACAGGATCTACTATTAGTGGATCCACCGACTCTGAATCAACCGTTGTTACTGAATCTGGCACTACAGAGTCAGGCGAAGGTGTTACAACAACATCCGATGAAAGCACCGATTTGCCAGGAAGTGGTGATACAGATATCACCACTGAAGGTGTATTTGATGATACCACTTTCATCATCTCATCATCTTCTGAAGGCCCATCAACGTCATCAGATCTCTTTGATTCTACTACTGAAAGTTCGGGCGATACCTCACTTTCAACTGAATTTACCACTGTTGATATTTGGGCTACTGAAGACGACGATGTGGAGAAGAGTACTCCAAATACTTTGGAATCCGTCATTACCAAGGAATCTAAACCTAGAAAATGTAAAAGCAAGAAGCCGAAGCATTGTAGCAAAACTGAGCATGGTTGTTGTCCCGATGGCAAGACTATTGCTAAAGGCCCCTTCGACGAAGGATGTTCAATTCCTAAGACTTGTGGAGAAACTAAATTCGGTTGTTGTCCTGACGGAGTTTCGCCAGCTGAAGACGATAATAAGAAGGGTTGTCCAAAATCACAGTGCGCAGAAACATTATTTGGATGTTGTCCCGATAACTACACACCATCCGAGGGTGAAGACAACGAAGGTTGTCCGGAGCCAACTACAGAACCTCCTACTACCACTACAGAAATGCCGGAAGAGGAAACTACATTGGAAACTGAATCATCTACCGATTCGACTGAAATGCCAGAATCTACCGAAACTACTGAGGCTGAAGAATATACTGTCAGTTCGGAGAGTACAGATATCACCGAAACAACCGAAACAACCCATACAACTGAAGCATCTGTGGAACATGAAACTGTTCAATCTTGTAGTTTTGATGAATTTGGATGCTGTCCTGATGGCACTACATCCGCTACAGGCGTTAACTTTGCAGGTTGTAATGTTGATTGCAGAAATACTGAATTCGGCTGCTGTCGTGACGGTCGCACTCTTGCTTCTGGTCCTGACTATCAGGGATGTCCGGCTTGTACTTTCGAAGCGTATGGTTGTTGTCCAGATAAGGAAACTCCGGCTCATGGCCCTATGGGTGAAGGTTGCTGTTTGAATTCACCTTATGGTTGCTGCCCAGACAACATTAACAGTGCCCGTGGTCCTAACTTTGAAGATTGCGGTTGCCAATATGCCCCATATGGTTGCTGCCCAGACAACAAAACTGCTGCCCGAGGTCCAAGTAATGAAGGATGCGGATGTGAAGTATCTCAATTTGGTTGTTGTCCCGACAAACTTACAGCTGCCCAAGGACCTAAATTTGAAGGATGCGCCTGTCACACTCTACAGTTCGGTTGTTGTCCTGACGGTGTTTCCATTGCGCAAGGTCCTCATCATTATGGCTGCCACTGCTCACAGACTGAACACAAATGCTGCCCCGACGATAAGACGGCTGCCAAGGGACCCAATTTCGAAGGCTGCACATGCCTGGAGAGCAAATACGGCTGTTGCCCCGACGGTGTTGCGTCTGCTCAAGGCAATAAATTTGAAGGCTGTGAAAACGTCAAAGAACCACCCCAGAAATCATGTGGTTTGCCGAAAGAAACTGGACCCTGTGGCAACTTTAGCATTAAATACTTCTTTGACACTTCCTATGGAGCATGTGCCAAATTCTGGTACGGTGGCTGTGATGGCAACGGAAATCGTTTCGAAACTGAAAGTGATTGCAAAGAAACTTGCCAGGATTATACTGGCAAGGAAGCCTGTTTCCTGCCCAAGAGCTCCGGACCGTGCACTGGTTATATTACAAAATGGTACTTTGATGCAGATCGGGGTCGATGTGAGGAATTTAAATATGGTGGCTGCTTTGGCACCAACAACCGTTTCGATTCCAAGGAAGAATGTCAATCCTTGTGTTCAGTCAGTGAAACGACACGTAAGTATTGCTATATAAGAAATTAGTGCATTGATAATTCAATATACTTCGGCGTCTACAGCTCCCTGTGATCAGCCCATGGATGAAGGCCCATGCGAGGGTAACTTTGAACGCTGGTTCTATGATAATCAAACAGACGTCTGTCGTTCATTTAGATACGGAGGCTGCAAGGGTAACAAGAATAACTATGCCACGGAGAACGCGTGTAACTACCACTGTCGCCAGCCGGGAGTCCACAAAGGTTTGCAATGTGTACTATATTTAATTGTAGCCTGAATTCTTGAGTATGCCATTGGTTCAAGCTTCTGGTGGTTATAGCTGTGAAATGTATTATACCTATTTACCTACTTATTCCCTTCATTGGTGGTGGAATGTTTAATGCTCACATACCCCTATACATTTCTTCCCTTTTCCCTTGTTATGTTGTCATTGCTTGCTTGCTTTATGTTTGCCATTATTACTCTACACATCCCGTCCTTAACCGATCTATGCGATTGGCGAAACACCTCCGAAAAATTACGCACTTGCACGATATTGCCTGACAAATGATAGATTATTGCTCGCTTCCCAAGCAAACCGGTGATTGCGGTGAGAAACATCCACGTTGGCATTACAGCGAAGCCGAGAAGAAATGTATGCCTTTCTATTACACTGGCTGTGGTGGCAACAAGAACAGCTTCCCCTCATTGGAGTCATGCGAAGATCATTGTCCCAAAGAAGTTGGTAAGGTCTACTATTTTTTGTAAATAAGAAAGAACACTTAGCTAAATTGGTCAATGTTGTAAGCTTATTGTGGAAAGTCAGTGTCCGCATTTGTTGAACCATCAATTATAGAATGGATCATTAACGTTTTAAGTTTATTTCTGCTTTTCCAAATATAGCCAAAGACATATGCGAAATTCCAGCCGAAGTGGGAGACTGCACCAACTACCAAGCCATGTGGTACTACGATACCAAGGATCAGCGGTGTCGTCAATTCTACTATGGTGGCTGTGGGGGTAATGAAAACAAATTCGCTTCCGAAGAGAGTTGTTTGCAGAGATGTGAAAAGAAACCGGAACCTGAGCCTCAACCTCCAGCCCAACCTGAGCAACCGCTGTCCAGTACAAATGTCTGTGATGAGAAACCGGAGCAAGGTCCATGTAGCAATTACACTCTGTTCTGGCATTACGACAACGAACGAGCTGTTTGTAGGCAATTCTACTATGGCGGATGTGAGGGTAATGGTAATCGATTCAACAGCCAAGAAGAATGTGCCCACCAATGTATTCAACAAGCTCCACGAGAACCCGTACCAAATGTTCAACAGCCAGCACCAGCACCAGCCCCGGCTCCGGAGCAACCAGCACTTGGGCAAGAGGAAAATGTTTGCTTGTTGGCCCAAGACATGGGTGATTGTGACGAATATGTGGCCATGTGGTACTTCGATTCCCAAGAGTCACGCTGTGCTATGTTCTACTACGGCGGTTGTGGAGGTAATGGAAATCGCTTTGCTTCCGAAGTGGAATGTAATAACCGCTGTTTGTCCGATAAAATACCCGATGAGTTCGAAGTACGACTTGGAGAACCGGAGCCTGAAACTGATAATAGTCGTACATGTTTCCTACCTGCTGCCCCTGGTAATTGTCTGGATAACAAGGTTCGCTGGTATTATAACAGCAACGATGGCGTCTGCGATCAGTTCGTGTACACCGGCTGTGAAGGCAATGCCAACAACTACGCCACTGAGGCTGAGTGCGAAGACGAATGTTTCACCGTCCACAACACGTGTCAATTACCTGCGTTGGCTGGCAATTGTAATGAGACAATGATCAGATGGCACTACAGTGAGGCAGAGGGCAGATGTAATGAGTTTGAATTCACTGGATGTCGAGGTAATCGCAATAACTTCGTCACGGAACGAGAATGTATGTCGAGATGTGGTAGTGGAGAACCACCTGCACCCGTAAGTTTGATCGAAATCTTCCGTTGCAGGACGATCTTAGATTCTTGCAAAGGCTTGTTCTTTGTTTAAAATCGTTAATGATTGCGTGTGTGTGTATATATTTTTTGTATCTGTATCTGTAGACCTATTCTGTGTGTGATCTTCCGATGGAGGCTGGAGAATGTGAAAACAGTACCACTGCTTGGCATTATGACAATGAAAATATGCAGTGTGTGGCTTTCACCTACACGGGATGCGGCGGTAATGGCAACCGATTCCAATCGAGGGAACAATGTGAACGCCAGTGTGGTGAATATAAGGGTGTGGGTAAGTTGGTATTATTCGTTTATATCGTATTTAAAGGGTAAGTCTAATCGCCGTTGAGCCTCGCTTAGATGTGTGCAATGAGGACGTGAAATCCGGTCCATGTCGCCAATGGCAGGTTCGCTACTATTTCAATAAACGCACACGCACTTGTGATCCATTTACATACGGCGGCTGCCAAGGAACCGGAAATCGCTTCGAGAACCGCGCCGAATGCGAATCTCTGTGTATTGTAGGTCAAGAGCCCACATACTCGGACACAAAAGGTACATATACATATATGCAGGTGTATGATTGATACTCGCACACATATCTAAACAAGTGTACTAATCTCTCTCCTTGTGTTGTGAGTTCAGATATTTGCAAGCAACAAGTGGATGTTGGACGTTGCAACGGTCCCTCGGTCAACGAAGGTCGTTGGTACTATGATGACTCTCGCGGCAATTGTGTATCCTTTATTTATTCCGGTTGTGCTGGCAACCAGAATAACTTCCGCACCTATGAATCTTGTTATGACTATTGCTCAAGTAAGCCCAGTTTGCCTGCATGGGCGTATGATTCCCGCACCTATTCCGCATTTACGAGCACCTGTACCGTATCTCATTCTCTGCACCTTTTCATATATCGTTCGTTCACCTGATTGCACCGTAGATTAAGTTTAAAAATAATAGCTGCACGTTCATTTTTGGTAGTTTATAAGATGCACGGGGTTTCCAAAGGGTGAAGGTTATTGTTTACCATGTGGTTAAGGGAAAATTCAATTCACGTATATACTTTATTTGGCTGAAAATTCACGATTTGTTTAGTTATATCAGAGTAGCAAATTACTTGCGATTTCTTTTTGCTAGCTAAAATAACACCTGTCTTGTTTATCTTTGCCAGAACCCGAAATTACGAACAACGAAGTTTTACCGACCAATCGGTGCGAGGAATACGAAAACGAATGCAAATCCATGTCTTGTCCATATGGAATGCGACGAGTTGCCGTTGATGAGGAATGTTCGCGTTGCGAGTGCGACAATCCGTGTGCGGACTACTCCTGCCCCGAGGGACACCAGTGTGCTGTTGAGGTTTCTAATGAGAGATCGGGAGAATTTAGACCTGAATGTCGCCTTATCAGCAAGCCCGGTACATGTCCGCAGCTATCGACTAGTGATGGCGCTTGTGGTCGTGAGTGCTACACCGATGCTGATTGCCGTGAGAACAATAAGTGCTGCAGCAATGGATGTGGTTTCGTATGCGTACATCCAGCAGTTCCCACCAGGCCCACGACAGCACCCACCACTCCGGCGCCGGTTGTTGTCTATCCGGGAGAAGTTAAGGTATCATTGGAGCCCAAAGAGAAGCCCGAAGTGGATGTTCAAACACCAATGGGTGGTATAGCTGTCCTGAGATGCTTTGCTACCGGAAATCCAGCACCCAACGTAACCTGGTCTCGCAGCAATGTTGTGGTATGCTATTGTGGCAGTGACTGCCGAGGCGAAATTCTCGAATCGTTTCAATGTTCTAACATTTTCAGGTTGATACCAACCAAGGACGCTATGTTTTGACTTCCAGCGGCGATTTGACCATCGTCCAAGTCCGTCAGACGGACAGTGGCTCATACGTGTGTATTGCCAGCAATGGTTTGGGTGAACCCGTAAGACGTGAAATTGAGTTGCAAGTTACAGGTTCGTATGAAATACTTTTACATTCTGTCCAATCAAATTGGGTTTATGGTTGATTCACTAACAATTCCTTTTCGGGATATGGCTTGTATTGTTTTTCCCTTCTCAAATTACTTTGTATGTCAATGCATGTGTGCGCTTGCGATTTTTGTTTTGCATTTTCCCCTGACACTAACCTACAACAGATCCTGTCCCTATGCCTGCTTATGTCTTTGGCGACAAAAATGTCACACAAATTGTAACCCTGAATAGACCAGCGGTGGTGCGTTGTCCTGCTGGTGGTCACCCGACCCCCATGGTCCATTGGTGGCGTAATCGTAGCCGTTTGCCTTTGGTCAGCAATCGTTTCGAGTTGGCCCGCGACTATTCACTGACATTCCGTTCGGTTCAATTGTCGGATTTGGGACCATATACATGTGAGGCTTGGAATCGTTTGAGTGTTCGTCCCTCGTCCATTAAGGTAACATTAGTCGCCGTGGGTCCGGCACGTGCCACAACCAATGAAGAGGCGCAGTACTTGCAATACATTGTGGAACCACCAAAGGCACCGGTAACGCAAAGACCTCAGTATCCATTCCGGCCGACAAGACCACCAGCAGTACCACCACCATATGAAGTTCAAGCACCACGGGAACCAGCCGGTAAGTATTTGCTTGATGATGCCTTGCATAACACATTTGTTGTTGCTATAAATATTGTTTTTTTTGGGATAATGAGTCTAATCAATAGCCATGACATTACCTGTCTAACAAATGTGGGTCGATGGGTAGTGTATTGCATTTTGTTGTTGTATTGGAATCAAGCCAATGACATTTTTTGAATAGCATTTATAAAACTACAATATATTTAAATTAGTATTTTGTGATATTTTGAATATATGTATATTAGGGCGAGTAAAATTTCTGCGACAAAAGCCCTTCTCGATTATTGTTCTATAAGTCATTCCAACAAACTTTGCCGGAGAAACCATAGCTCAAAACTGAATTTGAGCTACGGATAAACTATTAATATGTGAGGAATTACAGATGATTCGGATAAGTAGTATAGAAGTTATAAGAGAATCATTATTTCATTAAATGCTAACCCTTGGCCCATCTTCGAACATAGCCTGAGACAGAAAAAATATAATCACATTCTTAAGCATTTTAAGTAAATTTTGCAGTTTGTATTTTATTTAGACAACAGTTCATCACAGTAAACCTTTTTTAAATCAGTTCATATTTTGTTATAGTCCACCTACAGATGTCGCTCCCAAAAAGACTTGTTTAAGCCATAAACAACACATTTTCTAAACAATTTAGCTGAAACTTTGCAGTTTGTATAGTATTTAGGCAATAATTCATCTCAATAAAATGTATACAAATCAGTTTATATTTTGTTGTAGTCCCCGTCTTGAGGTAGCTCTTAAATATGCGAATTTAAGCCATAAATACCACATTTTTCAGATAAAGAGTTTGGCTGAAGGATTTAAGGCTTAAAATTTGGCTAAAAATTGCAGCGTTCGTTTTTTTTAATAATTTGCTTAAACATAAAGGATTATTTCAAGATTTGCTCCATATGCAAAGATTTTTCCAGTAATAGAATTTAATGAAATCCATGGTGGAGGGTATATAAGATTCGGCATGGCAGAACTTAACGCCTTACTTGTTACTTTGCAAAATATCAATCCGCCACGTCGTCAGCGTCTTCCTAAAAATAATTTCGGCGAATAAAAGACATTCCTGAGGCAGTGTGCGACGTTGACACCAAGCTTCGTATTCAACTCATATTCCAGCCGCAACAAGGAATTGATCTTATCTACAATTTTCGTTGATAGGCACGATTTCTGTTATTGCTTTGCCTAGCAATAGGGTTGTGCAACAAACAAAACGAGTGAAGACGGTTTTAGTTCGGTCATGCTGAATCTTATATACCTTCCACCACGGATCGCATGTGAATGGTTACGGGTGCAAATAAACTCATTATACCAAATTTCAGAATTGAAATTTGAGGTTTTTGGGACGTTACCAAGTCAAATATAAAGAGACCTTTGTATGGGGGCTATATCAATACATGAACCTGTGACTACCGTTGTACGCGTGAAGGATTCTGGGTATATATAAACCCCAGTTACCAATTTTCAGCGTGATCAGTTGACATTTGTATTCTCTATGACGTCAAGGAGTCAAATCAATGATGCTATATATGGGGGCAGATATAAGTAGTATACGTACAAATTTCAGCCACCTAGCTTCAGTATTATAGATTGTAGCGTGATTACAACAGACGGAAAGACGGACATGGTTAAATAGTCCTAGAATTTTACGAGGATTAGTAATATATCGTCACCTGAAATCCAAAATAACGTAACCCATATCTGCATGATTTTTCAGGAGAGGCAAAAACAAAGTAAAGTAATTTTAAGCTTTTAACCAAATTTAGGGATTTTAGAATATTAAGGCGAAATCAAATAACAAATCTATCACAATTAGTTGTAGCGTACATTCTGAATTAAATAAAATAAAAGTTTATGAAACTCCGCTTTTTTAATAACTTTGTTTGCTGTATCGTCATTTTGAGTATCACTCATAAAATGGTAAATTTTTGATATTGAACTCCAAAATTTTGTAGGAATGTGTAGTTTAGCCTAATAGACTATAATCAATCATAAAATTAATTTTTATTTTTTTGATGTTATGTGATTTTGGATTTCAGATGACTTTAAAGCAATTTAGCAGAAACTTTGCAGTTTGTATTCTAATTTGAAAAGAATTCATCACAGCAAAAAATTTAGAAATCAGTTCATATTTTGTTATAGTCCACCTATAGATGTCGCTCTCAAAAGGGTTTCTAAGCCATAAACACCACATTTTCTATGAAATTTTGCTAAAACTTTGCAGTTTATATTCTATTTTGGCAAGAATCCATCTCAATAAAATGTAGACAAAAAAATTATTTTGTTGTAGTCCCCGTGTAAATGTCGCTCTCAAAAAATCAGTTTTAAGCTATAAAAAACACATTTTTAAGCTGAAGAGTTTGGCTACAGAATTTGAGGCCTAAAAGTTGCAGCGTTATTTTTTAAAAAATTTACTTAAATAACAAGTAAGAAAGTTCAGTCGTGTAAACCGACTTATGAATCCCCTCACCTTGAGTCCCAAAAAATATTCGTAAATTTTTTATTTTTTTTTAATTAAATTATTATCAATTATTTAATAAATTTAAAGTATGGACTGGTATTAAAGTTAAAATCTGTTAACTTTTGGTACAAAATGTTTCATTTGTGTGGGAGGTACCAAAAGGGGCGTGACAACGCCCACTTTTCTTTGGACTCTATGTACTATAAAAGCATTATACTGTACAAAATATCAAGTATTTGTATGCACTGGTATTAAAGATAAAGGGTGTCCCAAGAAGAGCGCAATTTTTTAATTACTGATGCAGCAATTGAATTGTTTCTCTGGCTGTATGACATGTGGCGCCGTCTTGTTGGAACCACATGCCCTCCACATTCATTTCTTCAATTCTAGGCAAGAAAAAACTGGTTATCATTTCACGATACCGAACACCATTGACTGTTTGCGCTTGACCTGCCTCAAAGGTCCAATGATTCCTCCAGCCCAAAAACCACACCACACAGTGACACGTTGAGGATGCATTTGCTTTTCGTGAATCACTCGAGGATTTTCCGCACCCCAAATGCGACAATTCTGCCTATTGACGAAGCCATCAAGATGAAAATGGGCTTCGTCACTGAAGATGATTTTATCGGCAAAATCAGCATTTTCATGTTGTCTCTCCAATACCCAATTAACGAACTCCCTTCGCTGTCCTTCTCCATTTTTACTAACCTCGTACCTTCTACTAACAAACAATAACAATTATTCAAATGTCAAACAATGACACTTCGAATGTTGCGAGATTTAAAAATTGCGTTCTTCTTGGGACACCCTTATAAGCAGGTAACTTTTGGTACAAAATGATCCATTTCTGTGGAAGGTACCAAAAAGGGAGTGGCGACTTCGTCCATTTTTCTTGACGTGTTAGCGACTAACAAACTAATACTATGTGTGGAATTTCAGAAGATTCGAGTAAGCGGTATAGAAGGTATTAAAGAATCAATATTTCACAAAAAGTTAACCCTTTACGGGGGAGGTACTAGAAGGAGTGGACCAATATGGCCCATCTTCGAACTTAGCCGGATATAGAGAAAAATATTTCCGCATACCAAATTTGAAGTCAATCGGTTACTCCTTTCGAGAGTTAACGTGCGCACCAGCAAGCAGACAGACACACAGACAGACAGGCGGACGGACGGACATTGCTCAAATTACTTAAAATGGCCCAAAACGGATTTCCGCCGAACATCCTTAGGGTCTTAGGTCACTCATTCGATGTGTTACACTTTTGGCTCGTAGCAAATGATATATACCCTCCTCTCTAAGGTGAGGGGATAAAAAGGACCGTTTCATGATTTTCTCCATATTCAAAAATTTTTCCAGTAATAATATTAAATCTGTTTTAAATAAATCATCTAACATTTCTGAGTATTCCAAGCCATCATTAATTGTCAATCCTCAAAGAAATATATTTCGATCCAAGATACGATTTCAATTATTATTATTTTTAGACATGAAAAAAAGTTAACATAATTTAGGTAGTTTCTGAATACTTAAATGCAAATGAATATTTGTTTCGGAAAAAATAGTTCAAAGTAAACACATATTGGGATGTAAACAAAGATTTGTTTAGAACAACGACTTCCCAAATATATAATTTTTGTGTGTACCAAATATTATATGTTTAGAGTGTACCCTAAACATATATATGTTTCAAGCCGAATATGTTTGGGACAATACTACAGAAGCGATTTTTTTTCAGCGTGTATATACCCCCGTATATACACACCTCCCGAGTTAGAATAAATCTTGATTTTAAATGTAATCGTTTCAGATATTGAAGAACTATATGTGTGGTTATTCTGCACTAAAAAGGTGGTGTAGGGTTTCATATAGTCGGCACCTCCATACTTTTGGCTGGTTTTTATTTAACATATAATATCAATTTACTTACACTCTAATTTAATAGATCATGTATCAGTGATATACATATGTACTCGTATAATGAAATAATTTTCTATCGATAAATATTAAAAATTACAATCTGATTACATTTTTCCACATAATTTCCATAATTAGTTCCTGTCAGTGCTGTCATCGGTATGGATCCCTCCAACAGTTACCAACCCGGATCTACTGTTGCTTTTGGCTGCTCCGTCCAAGGATATCCGACACCAAATGTAACCTGGATTAAGGATGGTCTGCCCTTGGTGCCCAGCGAAAGAGTACAAATATCAGTCCGTAAGTACAATTGAAGGCCGAAGGCGAGATTCATATGTACGAGTATGTGTGTAAATATTTTAAAACTATGTATTTATATTTTCACAGGCGCACCTCATCGCGTGATCATCAACAATGTTGGCACCACCGATTCCGGCACATACGGTTGCAAGGCGGCCAATGCCGTTAGCTATAGTAGTAGCGAGGAGATGATAAACATTGAATGTAAGATTTTTGCTTGGCGGTCGCATCCGAGAATGTTGAGAATAATTTATTTTGCATATCTTGTCTATTTTTCGCAGCTACCATACCTTTGAACCCCGAGTGTATTGACAATGGCCATTTTGCCAACTGTAACCTGATCGTTAGGGGACGCTACTGCAAGAACAAGTACTATGCCAAATTCTGTTGTCGGTCGTGTGCCCTGGCGGGTCAGCTTTGAGGTTTCCCTGGGGGAACCCCATTCAACTGACTAAATAAATGATGCTACAAAATTTCTATTTACGCTACGATACAAAACTTTAAGAGTCGTTTAGAGGAGGGAAGCCTGCTACCAACTACCAACCTACCAACTAACCGATTTACCAATGTACCACTCATCTTCAAACATCGATCACTGACAAAACAGAAACGCACAAATTTTGTCCCGAATTATTATTATTTTTATTCGTAATCAGATGAAAGCCGAAATGCCTAATTAATTCTCTTTTGTAATTTCCATTATTTAACCATTAAGTAACCTCAGGCCATTGTAAGCGTTATTATATTAGCCAAGTACGAACTAATGATAGAGACCAAAAATTTACTTTGACTTTTTTTGTTTAATTTAAATTTAGTAACAAACAAAACCCATCACATCGAAAACTAAGCAATTAATTGTATTGTATTTTGACGATTTTCTTCGCTACGCTATAGAGTTGAATTGTAAACGATTATTATTTTTTTTGTATTAATTTTATGTATAAGAAATGTTAGTAAATAATTTGTTCCTATTTATTGCCCGAGTCAATAAAATAAATGCGACGAAGTATTAATTTTAAAATTTCCCCGATATTGAGAAAACATTAAATTGAAATGATCCAATAGAGATTTCAGATATGAACACACACACATAGATACATACATACATAAAATACACACGCATGTTAACGAAATTTGTGCATTTAAATATAAACTATCTATATATATACTTTGTAAATAAAAAAAACTGGAATATAATGATAATAAATTAACTTATCCATGATGTTTTTATTTCTCGCAATGTAATGTGAAGCAAATAAGGGCGGGCATTCGAGACATATAGATGGCGGTAGGAGCTTAAAAAAAAATTACTTTCGTGAAAAGGGACAACCTTATAAAACATACATATGTTTTAAGTTTCAAGACGCTACGATGTTTAGTTTTTTTTGAGCACTCAAAAGTAGATCTCAGTGAATTTGTAAACATGAAAATAATTGTTCAATGATAGTAATACAATACTTTCATTTGAAAGGTCTCAGTCTGTTCCTTCGTTTTACAACTAAATGGTATTGGATGACCTTGAACTAGCTAGCTGAAGTCAAAAAGTGCTACACATCGTATATTGACGGAAAATTTGATGATGAGAAAAATGTGTGCAAGATGTGTGCCGCGTTTGCTCACAATCAAGACAATGCACCAGTTCACACATCCACTGTTGCGAAGGCCAAAATCAATGAATTAAAGTTCGAATTTCTTCAGCACGCAACTTATTCGCCAGATTTAACTCTCTCGTATTATTTTTTATTTCTAAACTTGAAAAATGGCTCGGCGGAACAAGAATTTCCAGCAATAAAGAGGTGGAGGTTGCGTTTGAGGGCTATTTTAAGAGCTAGACAGTTCTTAATAAAGGATGGTTAAATTGTAAGGGCCGATGTCGAATGTGAACCACACCTAAACGTCAAGTTTTTTCTGCATTTCATTTGACATTTCTCAATTTCAGACTAACTCAATTTGAACCATGGAAAGATACACAATCGATCAACGCGTTAAAGTTATTCAGGCTTATTATGAAAATGGGCGTTCAAATCAAAATGCATATCGTGCACTTCGTGATTTTTTCGGTCAATTTAATCGTCCAAATCGGAAAAATCGTGCAAAAATTTGAGCAAACCGGGTCTGTAGGAGATGTGAAAACACCAGTACATGCTCGTACAGATCGTACTTCAGAAAATATTGCTGCTGTTCGCGATAGTGTGTCTGAAGAGCCGGCCACCTCAACTCGTCGTCGTGCCCAACAATTGCACCTCTTACTCTCGTCGTTGATGAACATTATGCATAAGGAACTGCATTTACACGCTTACAAGGTGCAATTGACTCAAGAACTAAAGCCTCTTGACCATTCCAAACGTCGTCAATGGTCAGAATGGTGGCAAGAAATGGCAACAGTGGATGATAAATTTTCGAAGAAAATCATCTTCAGTGATGAGCACATTTTCACCTCGAATGATAATCCAAGAGTGCACCCACAAAGAGTGCGGTTTATGGGCTGGCGGCATCATCGGGGCGTATTTTTTTTTCAAAATGAGGCCGGTCAGGCAGTTACTGTGAATGGTGTTCGCTGATATGATAACGAACCTTTTGTGGCCCGAATTGAAAGATATGGATGTGGACAATATGTGATTTCAACAGGCCGGTGCCACTGACCACACAGCTAACGAAATAATGGCTCTTTTGCGCAACAAATTCAATGGCCGTTTTATCTCACGTCGTGGCGATGTCAATTGGCCGCCAAAATCATGTGATTTGACACTGTTGGACTTCTTTCTTTGGGGTTATTTGAAATAAAAGGTGTACGTCGATAAGCCAGCAACAATTCAATAGCTAAAGGAAGAGATAATTCGGCACATTAACGGCATAGAACCTCAATTATGCCTCAGCGTCATCGAAAATTTGGACCATCGGATGGAGGTGTGCCGCCGAGGTCGCGGCGGCCGTTTGGACGATATTTTGTTCCATACATAATTGAACCATACCAATATTATCATAATAAATAATTTGTGTTTTATTCAAAATCAACATCGGCCCTTAAAATTTAAATCGCTGGAAAAAGTGTATCGAGCTAAAAGGAGATTTTTTTTGAGAAATAAAAAATTTTTGCCAAATTTCTTGCGATTTCTTTGTTAGGTTGGCTAATTTTGGGTCGGCCATCGTAACTTAAAAATGTTACTACAAAAAAACAAATATAGGTCTTTTCAATAGAAAAGATCAAATTTTTTTTTTTTTTCAAAAAATAAACACTTATGCCAGCGTTTTTTCCAATCCTCGAAGTAGTTCTGATATGCACTTTTTGGTGTGGCCTTGAGCTCTCTCAGCGATTCGGTTTTTATCTCCACAATTGTCGGAAAACGCCGTCCTTCATAGGTCTCTTAAAGTTTAGAAATAGGAAAAGTCGCAGGTGGCCAAATCTGGTGAATACGGTGGATGAGGCATGCTTACGGTATTAATTTCGGCCGAAAAATTGAGCAGGTGCCGAACAAGCAAAACACTAAACTAAACACAAACAATCTCAGCTAAGAACATATATATTAGGGCGGGTTGATTTTTTTTTTAAAAATCGTATAGCAAAAACTTAAACTACATAAAATTCTAAGAAACTTCTCCGAAGAAACCATGTATCTAAAATAAAATCCTAATCCGCGCCTCTCGACTTGAAAATTTATATGCCCGCCTTTGTCAAAAAAAATAAATGTTAGAAAAATAGCTTTTTCCAAAAAGAAATCGAATCTTCTGAATAAAATTGTTTAGTAAAGTAGTTCTTTTGCACTTTATATCTTTTCTACACTCTAGGTGCTATAAAACCATTACACTGTACAAAATTTCAAGTATTTTTGTGCATAGGTATTCAAGTTATAAGCTGTTAACTTTTGGAGTAAAATGGTCCATTTGTGTGGAAGGTACCAAAAGGGGCGAGGTAACTTCGCCCATTTTTCTTGAGGTGATAGTGTTAATAATATAATATTATGTGTAGAATTTCAGAGGATTCAAATGAGTTGTATAGAAGATATTAAATAATCAATAATTCATTTAATATTAACACTTTGTGGGGGAGGTACTAGAATGGGTGGGCCAATATGGCCCATCTTCGAGCTTAGCCGGAGATAGAAAAAAAATATTACCACATACCAAATTTGAAGTCAATTGGTTACTTCTTTCGAGAGTTATCGTGCGCACCAGCTATCAGACAGACAGACAGACGGACGGACATTGCTCATTCGACTTAAAACTACCTAAACCGGATATCCGCCAAACATACTTAAAATCTTATATCACTCCTTTGATGTGTTACACTTTTGGCCCGTAGCAAATGATATATACCCTCGTATTTCAAAAAAAGAAAATAATTTAAGCGAAAGAAGAGGGAAAAAATTTTCAAGTCGAGAGGCGCGGATTAGGTTTTTATTTTAGACCCAGGGTTTCTTCGGAAAATTTTCTTAGAATTTAATGCAGATTACGTTTTTGCTATACGATTTTTATTTTTTTTTCATCCATACAAATCAACCCGCCCTAATATATATGTTCGAGACAAGTGTGCCAACATAAAAAAAGCTAAGCGAATGCACATAGCCCGAGAAATTTCAAAATTCACTTTTCCATTGAGCAGTAGATTGAATGGTTTCTGAATTACCTAATAATTCATATAAAGGTCCCCACCGATGTCATTTCTTGACACACTAGAGAACTAATTTTTCAATGAATTTAAGAATTTTATATTGAACCTAAAAAAATGGGGCACATCGGTCCATGTTTTGGTATAACCCCTATATAAAGAAAACTCATTTTTCAGTTGATCTGTACGAAATTTACGAATTTCTTCTACCTAATCGTCCCGTCCATAGTAAAAATGTTAGTAAATAATTTTTTCCTATTTATTTCCATTGTAAAAAGGGTAGTATAGAATTTATACTTTATATTGCACTTATCGTTCCTATTGGAAATGGGAAACATTGGTCCATATTGTTTGATATTGCTTCCATATAAAGGTCCCTTTCGATTAGACTTCGTGACGTTCTAGGGAACGCACTTTTTAACCAATCATGTGGACATTTAAGCTTTTATACTTCATATTGAATTAAATCGTCTCTAGTGAAAATGGAGTATATCGGTCTGTGTTTTGATAAGAGTTAGCCCCCAATGAAGGTCACGTTTTATATCATATGTGGCTGGAATTTAAAAAAATTACTCTATTTTACCTGTTTCAGTTAATAGTAATAATGGTTATCCGTGTATTTGTTGGCAAACTATGGTGGAGGGTATTATACAGTCGACCCCGTCGGACTATAGTCTTTTCTTGCTGGTTTTAAACGTATATCCATCAAATGATACTTACATATAAATTAGTCAGACGTTTGCTCCTAGACCTATTATAGTATTATGAGGACTACACATGCTAGTAATTACACTTTCACGTGGAAACAGAAGTTTAGTGACTGTCGTTAAAATAATTAGAAAAAATTTGATTTTTTTCAAAATAAAACGTGTTTTGCTGTCGTTGAAACAGTTGATTTTTTCCACAAACAAATTGTTTTTTTTTTGTTGGCACGAAAAAACATAAACAATGGCAAAAAGTGTTTGTTCCCATTTTTTTTTTAAAGCTAGCATCTTAACGAAGATAGCAATGCATATTTGGCCATTTCTCCCAAACAAAATGGCCAAAATAAAAAATATGAAAAAATATTTTTTTTGGGAATTTCCCTTACTTTTACAATATGGGTATAATTTATCCAAAAATTCAGTTTATTTTGGTTTAAGACCACGGATTTCCTTTACATTCTGCCTATTACAAAAATGTAATAGAAACAAATACAAAAATGGTAGCGAGTTTCAAAAATTGCTGGGTAGAATTGACTGAGCAGTTTCGAAAGACACCACTCTATCATCGCCATAATTCAAAGCAATATTATGTATGTCTTTAACTTTAATCAGCTGAAATACTAATGGAAGCAGTAACTTAATGTTAATAAGAATTACCAACCAAAACATGGAGGCGGGAATGTAATGGTCTTGGGATGCATAAAGAAATCTTGGAGAATGTCATTCAACACGACAACGACCCTATAAATACCGCGAAATGGTTCAAAAATTGTTTTAGAAAATAACTCCACGTTATGGAGTGGCCAGACTTGAATGCCCCTGACTTGAATGCCGTTGAAAATCTTTGGGAAATTATCAACAAAGAGATACATCGAGAAAGTGTAAATGGAGAAAAAGAAAGCTATTTCAGACCATTGCAGATACTTGGATCTCCATATATGAGAAGATAGCAAACAATCTTATTGCTTACATGCAAGAAGAAGCAGAGCCGTCCTTGATGATAAAGGTTTTTCCAAAAAATCTTAGCAGAAATGCATAGTCCAATATGTTTTGTCGTGCGAATTTTTGACTTTTTGTTTTTTTTTTTTAATTTCATTTAATTTAAACATCCAAATTTTTATTTTTAGTGAGCTGATGCAAAGTCGTAGATAACACTATGCAACAAAAATTTTGTCCAAGGGATGCGGATAACAGTTTCTGGTGTAATTCGGTGTCACAAACACGAAAAAAATATTAAAAAATAGTTTATGGTATTTTTTTTTTAAATTACAACGTTCATGGAAAGTGCATTTAGTTTTGGACCATAATTATTCAAGTATAAGCCTGATTGAACCGTTGCTATGCGTTAAATTAAAGGGAATTATGGGGGCTACAAATGTTGCAAATATCACTTTCACGTATAATCTTTGGTTTAGTAACAGTCGTCAAAAATGTGAAAAAAAATGTTTTTTTTTGTTAAAAACATTTGTCGAAACAATTTTTAAAAGCCAGCATGCTAATGAAGAAAACACTGTCTATGTATTTGAAAAAATCTATGGATAGATGTAAAACTTATGAGCCATTTTGTAAATGTTAGGGAAATTTAAAAAATTTTGTTTCATATTTTTACGTTTTTAAATTATTTTTTGCTTATATTGAATTCGTCATATGTGAGAGAGTCATATAAGAGGCATTACACTTGCACTTTATTTTATGAGGATTGTTGTCAGACATTATATATAGAGAGGACGAGGTTTTATGCCCGTTCGTAACCCTCCATAAAACATTATATGCCATGTGAGAGCTATATTGGATGAGTCATTCAACAATATTTGTGGTTTTACAGGGTTTTCCAACAAGAGGTGTTATTTTGAATCACCCGGTATTTCGGTAGCTGTCACTTTTGAAGCTTTTATTCTTTGACATTTGACAAGTAGAAACTACGCCATTACTAAAAAAGGAACGATACACGATTCAACAACGCATTGAAATTATTAAAATTCGAAAATCATCTTGACTGATGATGCCCTTTTCCACCTCGGTGGCTACGTCAACAAGCAAAATTGTCGCATCTGGGGCTCGGAAAAGCCAAGAGTTATATTTGAGAAGCCTCTCCATCCTCAACGTGTGACTGTTTGGTGCGGTTTGTGGTCCGGCGGGGTCATTCTTTTCGAAAATGAGGTTGGATCAACAGTTACGGTGAATGAATTGCGTTATCGAGAGATGATTAATGATTTTTTATGGTCGGAGTTGGATGGTATTGATCTGGACAACGTTTACTTTCAACAAGACGGCGCTACATCCACACAAGCAACGAAACCATTGCAATGTTACGGGAAAAGTTTCCGGACCGTGTTATCTCCCGAAGAGGTGATCACAATTGGCCACCGAGATTTAGTGATTTAAAACCTTGCGACTTCTTGCTTTGGGGCCACGCGAAAGATAAGTTCTACCCCAACAGCCCAGAGTCGATTCAAGACCTCAAAGATAGAATTCGTGCGATTTGGTTATGGAAAATTTCATGATAAGGATATGGTCCTGTAAGCGTGGTCGTGGTGGCCATTTGGCTGATGTTGTTTATACCCTCACTTTAGTGTGACGAGGGTATATATCATTTGCTACGGAAATAGTGTAACACATCGAAGGAGTGATCTAAGACCCTAATTATGTTCGGAGGAAATCCGTTTTGGGTCATTTTAAGTCGAATGAGCAATGTCCGTCCGTCTGTCTGTCTGTCTGTCTGTCTGTGTGTCTGCTGGCTGGTGCGCACGATAACTCTCGAAAGGAGTAACCGATTGACTTCAAATTTGGTATGTGGTAATATTTTGATCTATCTCCGGATGAGTTCGAAGATGGGCCATATTGGTCTACTCCTTCTGGTACCTCCCACACAAAGGGTTAAAATTTAGTGAAATATTGATTCTTTAATAACTTCTGTACTACTTATTCGAATCTTTTGAAATTCTGCACATAATATTAGTATATTAGTCGCTATTAACTCGAGAAAAATGGGTGAAGTTGGCATGCCCCTTTTGGTACCTCCCACACAAATGGACCATTTTGCATCAAAATTTAACTGCTTACAACTTTAATACAAGTGCATAAAAATGCTTGAAATTTTCTACAGTATAATGTTTTTGTAGCGCCTATTGTCCGGTAAAAAATGGGCATCATTGTACAGCCCCTTTTGGTACCGCCCACACAAATGGCCCGTTTCGTACCAAAGTAAACGGCTTGTAACTTTAATACCAGTGCATACAAATACTTGAAATTTTGTACAGTGTAATGCTGTTGTAGTGCCTGTAAAAAGTGGGCGTTATCACCCCGCCCCTTTTTGTACCTCCCACACAAAATGACCAAATCATACAAAAATTACATAGCTCGTAACTTTAATATACCAGTGCACACAAACGCTTATAGTTCAGCACAATGCAATGTATTTAAGAATGTACTATTTACCGAAATATATGTGTATTTGGAAAACCCCTTCTGGTACCTCCCACACAAATTGACAGATTTATTGGTGTAATGTTATATATTACATTACTCACAAAGTGAGGGTATACCCTAGTCGGTTTACCCGACTGAAACTTTCTTACTTGTTTTTATTATTAATGGCATACCTTCCTCTTTATTACGAAATAAACATCCGATCATTTATCTCAAAATATGGCATTTTTTTGAATACAAAAATAACACCTCTTGTGGGAAAGCCCTTTACAAAGTAGTACGCGGCACTCTTGAAAATATTGGGTTTCTACGTTTGAAGCAAACTATATTTCAGCTACAGGTACTGCAACTTATGAACCTTAAACCCGGAATTTATGAATGAAATTTCTTATTAATAAGTTAGTGTAATTCAGCGCCTCAAAGAGATAAGCAGATTTTCTGAAAAATATTATAATGTTATATTTCGAAGTATGAGTAAAATGCAAATAACTTTTTAATGTGTAAATGATCCCGACAATATCTGCTACAAATGTGTAATTAAATTCTGCGGAAAATGTGTAATTAAAAAAAATCGGCGTGCGTTTAGTAAAATAATAGAAGAAATATTTGTGCAATATGTTGGTATACGAGTTAAAAATATGAACGAACCGTGGAAACCTAGTATTTTGTGTAATTCGTACCATGTAAATCTTACTCGATGGACTAGTGGTAGAATGCAGTAAGTACTTTAAAATTAATGTATTACAATGTTTTGTGGAATAAAACGTTTTAATTTTAGACTTCACGTGCAATTTGGAATGCCAATGATTTAGAGACAACAATTCATTCACGATACGGACTGCTATTTTTGTCTAAGTAAACAGATTGGAGTAGGAAGGAGCATTCGCTGGAATTACGCTGAAGTAAAATCTGTCACTTTGCCAGTTGCACATTCGGAAACAATACCAATTCCCAAGTGTCCAAGTATAGCTAACAGCCTAATTACGGAAACTTCATCAAGTTCAACTGAGTACTCAACTCTGAGCGATTCAAGTTTGAGTCAGAAGTCATCGTTTTTAACTCAGTTTCAACTCAAAGATCTAGTGAGAGATTTGGAACTGACCAAAGATAAGGCAGAATTACTTGCATTTCGGATGAAACAGTACAATATTTTGGCCCCAGATGTTAACATATAATATTATAGAGTCCGTGATATACCTTACAAACAATTTTATACAATTGTGGATAACATATGCTTTTGCAAGGACATTCCCGGATTGTTCGAGGAACTTAATCAAACTTATAATTCAAAGGAATGGCGGTTATTTGTTGACAGAAGTAAAGAAAGTTTGAAAGCAGTACTTTTGCACAACGGAGATCAGAAACTGTCGATTCCCATTGCTCATGCTGTCAACACTAAAGAATCATGAGAAACAATGGCTAAATTGATAAAATATGAACAACACGACTGAAAAATTTGTTGCGATTTAAAAGTAGTTGGGATGTTATGTGGAATGCAAGGCGGATATACGAGTACAAAATATAGCTGTTTTTTATGCCCCTGGGGTAGCCGTGCTCGCGAACCTCATTACAGAAGAAAGAAATGGCCAACTGGAAAACACATTACATTGGGTGAAAACAACATTAAATACGCACCTCTCGTCCAAAAAGAAAACATTATTTTGCCAACACTGCATATTAAGCTGGGGCTCTTTAAAATGTTTGTAGAAGCCTTAAGGAAAGATGGCAATTCGCTCTCATATTTAAAAAGTTTATTTAAAAGTCTTTCTTTTCACAAAATTCAAGAAGGCGTTTTTGATGGGCCTAAAATAAGAAAACTGATGTAAATTTCGAATCATATTTGACGTCGGATGAAATTGCAGCATGGAGTTCGTTTAAGCTTGTGGTTTCCAATTTCTTTGGATCCAATAAAGGTCCGCAATATGAAAGAATGATTAATGATTTGTTGAACAAATGATCGCGAAATAACGTTGTAAGCGCCATTAACGCCGTGTGAACAAAAATAATGTGTAATTAATTAAATACATAAAATTTACGGCGTTACCAAGGGCACTGGGATGAAAGAATGATGGGAGATTATATTTGGTTCCTCATTAGAGAAACCGATTCCGAAATCTACAAATGTCAACAAACAACTTACAATTATTTCTAATGAAACATGTACATGTAAATAAACTTATATGTACATAATATAACTAAAATCGCTATTTAAACAGAAATTAAAAAAAAAGATTTTTTGAAAGCATTATGTTCTTCGCTAGGATGCTAACTTTTCAAAAATAAAATAAAACACTTTTTTTTTTCTATTTTTTATGTTTTTTTCGTCAAGGAAATTTTTTTGAAAATAATCTACTTTTTCCATTTTGTTTAATGACTTTTACTAAACCATTGTTCAAAGTGAAAGAGATATTTCCAACATTGGTAGCCCACATTGATAGCTTCAATTTAACGTATAATTCGACATGATCGGGCATATACTTCGACTATAATAGCATTTTTCATAAAAAATTTGTTAAAAAAATGTATCCATATCTATTTATGTTTTTGATTTTATATAAAAGTATGCCACAATCTATACAAAACAAATTTTTAGGTCTGCTAGGTAAAAAAATTTTTTGGAACATATCATTGATAGTTTTTCAGAGTTTGGCGATTTAACAGAAATATGATGTTAGTCCAATATGTATTGTCCGATACTGCTTCTAGAGTTGTATAGTGATCAGTATTACAAAACTTTTTAAAATTTCAAATTTTTATGGAAAGAAATTTTCATTGAATTAAAATTTTTACTTTTTAGTAAACTTCTTTTAGTAACGCTCTAAAAAAAGCGAACATCAAATTCAGAAATTTCAATACTGTTGTATAGGACTCCTCGACAAATTATTGAACCGCAAAATTATTCATATAATTACTACGGCTCTTTTGATACGCCCCACACAAATACATTGACTGACTATCCTTTTTGGAAATTTTATTTGATTAAAAAGGTTTACATTAACAAATTTGTAGGCATATAAACTGTATATTGGCGGTCTGGGTTGTGGACTCGGAGTTAGCGGAATTGGTTGGAGCTGGGGATTGGAAACAATTTTCTGGACTCCAGACTCCGAGTACTACATCTTATCGAAATTATTATTTCTGGATTTCAAACATTTTGAATTGAATTGGGAATTTATAAAACCACAATCAAATTCATTTAACCGAAGGATTGCTCTTTAAACATGTAGAATTTTAGAATTAAAATATTTAAGATTTAACAAGTAAAAGCGTTAAGTTCGGCCATGCCGAATTTTATATACCCTCCACCATGGATTGCATTCAATTTTGATTACTGGAAAATTTTTTGGGTATGCAGCAAATCATGAAACGATCCTTTTTGTTTAACTAAATTATTAAAAAACGAACGCTGCAATTTTTAGGCCCCAAATTCTTTAGGGAAACTCTTCACCTGAAAAATGTATTATTTATGGTTTAAACTGCTTTCTATCCTTAACCCATATTCAGGCGTACGAAATCACGCTCTGCTGGGTGCCAGGACATAGCAACATACAGGGCAACGAATTAGCAGACGAATGTGCCAGGATAGGATCCGGAGCACGAAATGAAACCGCGACTCTGGACGTGCAAATTCCGTTCGTGGAACTTAAAAACCAAATCGACGAACGCGGAGCAGCACTAACCAGATCGAGGTGGGATATCGTACAAAACTGCAGGACTGCAAGAACCCTTTGGCCATCCATTGATGTGAAACGTACCGAAGAATTGCTGGCCTTCAGGAAGAACACACTTAGCATCCTCACTGGAGTCATCACAGGGCACTGCGTGATAGGCAATATGGCTGCATGCATGAAGCTTCCTTACGAAGACTTCTGTAGAAGCTGCTTGGATGAAGAAGTGGAGGAGTCAGTACAGCACCTGCTATGCTCATGCAAAGGACTGCAAGAGTACCGTTTGGCCTTTTTAGGGCACAGGTTCTTCGAAAACCTAGATGACCTAGCAGATGCACCGCTCAAACCCCTTCTCAATTTCATCAGAAAATCTCTCTGGTTTGGTAAAGCCACAAAGACAAACGAAAACACGAGTCACTAGATCTTCTCTCCCTCTTCCTGAATATTCTCTCCTTCTTCCTAAACCTTCTCTCCCTCTTCCTAGTCTGTCAACCTCCAACTATTTCTTCTATTCTTCCATTCTGCTCACGGGAAACACAATGGACCGAATTGTCGGCCCCGAGTGAACTCGTCAGTTGTATTCTGACGGGCGTCCCTTTCAACCTAACCTAACCTATGGTTTAAAATAGCTTTTTTGAGCGCTACATCTACACGGGGACTACAACAAAAGAAAATGTAGTGTTGATGGCTAAAATAAGCTTTTTGGGAGCGACATCTAAAGGTGGACTAAAACAAAATAAGAACTGATTTAAAAAAGTTTACTGCGATGAATTCTTGTCTTAATTAAATACAAACTGTTAAAATGTTCAGTTAAAATGCTTAGAAAATATGGTATTTATGGCTTAAGTACGTATATTTTAGGTCGACCTCCGATTTGTAAAATTTTTTCTGTGATGAATTCTTGTCAAAATAAAACACAAACTACAAAGTTTCTGCTAAATTGCTTTACAAATGTGGTATCTATGGCCCACTGCCCGTATTTTGGAGCGACCTCTACAGAGTACCTATATGAAAACATTGACCGATATGGCCGATTTGCATGGCCTGTAACTGTTAGAAATATTTCTACCAAATTTGATCAACCTAGCTCTATTATTACGGACTGTAGCGTGATTACAACAGACGGACGGACGGACATGGAATTTTCCCGTCATAGAATTTTACGAATATTAAGAATACGAGTATATATACTTTATGGGGTCTCCGATCAATGTTTATAGGTGTTACAAACGGAGTGACTAAATGAATACACCCCCCATCCTATGGTGGTGGGTATAACAATTCTACGTACACTATTTATCCCCTCACCTTAGAGAGGAGGGTATATATAATTTGCTACGAGCCAAAAGTGTAACACATCGAAGGAGTGACCTAAGACCCTAAGTATGTTCGGCGGATATCCGTTTTGGGTCATTTTAAGTCGAATGAGCAATGTCCGTCCGTCTGTCTTTCTGCTGGCTGGTGCGCACGATATCTCTCGAAAGGAATAACCGATTGTCTTAAAATTTGGTATGCGGTAATATATTCTTCTATCTCCGGCTAAGTTCGAAGATGGGCCATATTGGTCCACTCCTTCTAATACCTCCCCCACAAAGGGTTAACATTTATTGAAATATTGATTATTTAATAACATCCACTACTTAATTGAATCCTCTGTAATTCTACACATAGTATTAGTTTATTAGTCACTATTACCTCGAGAAAAATGGGCGAATTTGCCACGCCCCTTCTTGTTCCTCCCACACAAATGGACAATTTTGAACCAAAAGTAAATAGCTTATAACTTTATTACCATTGCATACCAATACTTGAAATTGTGTACAGTGTAATGCTTTTATATCACCTAGAGTCCGGAGAAAAAAGGCGTTATTAGCACGCCCCTTTTGGTACCTCCCACACAAATGGACCTTTAATACCAGTGCATACAAATACTTTAAATTTCGTACAGTGCAATGGTGTTATAGTACCTAGAGTTTAGAGAAAAATGTCCGTAATTGGCACGCCCCTTTCGGTACATCCTACACAAATGGACCATTTTACACCAAAAGTTAACAGCTTATATCTTTAATACCAGTACATACTTTAAAGTTATTAAATGCAATTTAAATTGATAATAATTTAATTAAAAGAGAAAAAATAAATAAATTTACTAATATTTTATGAGGGATTCATAAGTCGGTTTACCCGTCTGAACTTTCTTACTTGTTTTATTAAAAACGTGTGTAGAATTTATTCAACTGTCAATAGAATTACAAATTCTGATTATTTTGTAATTATTTTATGTGTTTATTTTGTAATAAATCAAAAGATATGGGGCATATTTTTTACGTTTTCGGTCATAAATAACAATTTGGTGTACAAAATCTTCAGCCAAAATTATTGTGGTGTTTATGGACACACAATTAGAAGCAATCCAAAACATGTTTATTGTCAAGTCTTTGTGTAAGAAATGAGTCATATTCGAAAATCTGTAGATAAATCAACAAGTTACAATCATTTTAGCAAAATATCCAATGTGAGCAATATCTACGCCCACAAAATAAGTTTGATATTAAACATTATCATTGTCCGCTGAGTCGTCCGTTGTGAAATTAACAGTTGCTATCGCAAATTACCTACCTGGTGGTGCAGCAAATTATCTGTAATTTTCCAATAGCAGTTTCTTAAAAATATCTTCTGATAATTATAGTAGAATTAAAATTAGTATTGATGTTTCATTCTTGTAAACTTTTAGTAGTACCGCAAATTAAATTGTTATAATTTAACATATTTTAAATAATATAAATAGATAGATTAGTCTATAACACTTCACACAGTCAAGAAATGTCTACTGACAATTTGATAAAATAAATAAAATGATGTTGCTCATACTGCGGCATACCGTGAACCCAATTCATTATAAATAATAATTAACTGTTGTATATAAATATTGTATAATATACATTTACTGAATTTGAATTTAAAATTGAATTGCATTTAATTGAAACAAAATATATTTCAATACCCGTTTTAGCAAATTCTGTATATACACATTTTAAAAAAACGAATTCGCCTCTTTTTCACATTTTAGTAGACTACATTCCATATTCGCCGTAAACATATTCAATCTGGCAATACTGCTCACTGTGCATATGACTAACGGTTATTGATTTACCCCAAAACTCGAAAACAACAGCTGATAAGCAACGGACATGCGCATTAGCAATAAATGATGGAGATTTTTTCCAACATAACTTTACGCACAAACAGAAGGTGGAAAATAGAAAATATCTTACAAAAAAATAAATAGAATCTCATAAAATCCCAATAAAATGCCATTATTAGAGGATAGTGGCATAGAAAGTGAAGACAAGTCATCTTTAATCACAGAGGAACCAGACATGGAAACGGTAATTAAGACAAAATGTTCATAAAATTCCGAAAGAGTAGCTAACAATGTGCATATGCATTTCCCCCTTCCATTCCCAATCCAATCCCAAATAGAACCTTCGACTGATACACGATGATACGGTGGACCATATGGCAGATTTGGAAGTGAGTTTTAGAGGAGCAACCGAACCCCAAACTACCTCATACAACACCAGGGATTTGTCGCCAACCCAACACAGCAGTAGCGATGTGGAAGACTCAATGAAACCCCCAAACACTTGTCGTATACTGCAGAGGAAATTGGAATTGAAAGTGGAAAGGGCAAAGAGAAACTACTCACATTATCAGGAGGAAAACGTAAGTGTTAATCATGCCAAAGGCAAGCGAGAAGGGACTTATTCTATATATCGTTTGACATTTCATTTAGAAGCGTAAATCGCAATCGGCGACACTGATACCCATCAATCGTTTGCCCATACCCGGGGATGTGGAACAAAAGCCATTGGTGGACTACAAATCAGAAAGGTAAATGCCGCGTAGGTGCATGCTAGCTCCCACCACCAGCATAACAATTGCGAACTCTTCTATTTACAGTGATGAATGTGAAGAGATTTCGTTCTTTCCCTCCCACGTGCACAAGAGCCGCATGAAGAAACAAGCCGAACTCACGGACACCTTCAGCATACAGGAAATGACCATCGATTCGGACCTGGAATCGAATGACTCGCAGAACCTCGAACTACTGACCCCCCATCTGAAGAGAAGTTTTACGGATTATCTCAGGACATGCTTTTGTTTACAGCCCTCGAGTTAATAAAGGTTTCAAGACGGCGCGTGACCTTCTTAGATTCCTTTACTGGTGAAATCTGCTTCCAATACTACTTATTACTTATATACATACCTAAGCCTATACGTACTTAACTATCCAGAAATAAAGATGGTTTTCATTTACTTCCAATCACTGATTATATGCACAATGTTGTCTACTTTAACTACCAATTTTTTAAGTAATTGTAACTGAATGATTGTCCAGAGATTGATAGGAAGTACCGATGTCAAAGAAAATTTCAATAGTGGAACAACCTGCGGACGAAAGTGGTTGAATTATGTAGAGAAACACAAATTTAAGATATATACGAGTACTGATAGCTGAAGAGGCGTTTTCTATTATACCATTAATTCTCAAATGGGGAAACTTGTTGGTACTCCAGTGGAGCCGATAGAAGTTAAATGGAAATTCATATCCGCATAATGTAGACCCGCTAAAGCGAATGGCATAATCTGTTTTTTCTGTGACATCGCGTTTTCGAGATATTTAGCCACAACATTTGATGGGTAAACAAAGAGGTTAGTTAATTCAGAAACAATTATAGTATATATGAGACTAGGAAATATGTCTTCCATGCCAGAGAAGAATATAAAGTCACAATGCACCCGACACCCCCGATCATCCCCTTACCTTGGAGCCCCACATGATCTTGGCGGCCAATGAACATCGCCACGACGGGAGATAACACGGCCATTGAATTTGTTGCGCAAATGAGCCATTGTTTCGTTAGATGTGTGGCAAGTGGCACCGTCCTGTTGAAACCACATATTGTCCACATCCATATCTTCCAATTCGGGCCACAAAAAGTTCGTTATCATCTCACTATAGCGAACACCATTCACAGTAACTGCCTTACCGGCCTCTTTTCGAAGATGTATGACCCGATGACGTCGCCAGCCCATAAGCTGCACCAAACGAACTGGGCGAGCATGCACAGGTGTTTTCACATTTCCTACAGACCCGGTTTGCTGAAATTTGCGCACAATTTTCCCGATTTTGGACGCATTTGGTCGATTATCCTGTTAAAAAACATCACGTAATGCATTTTGATTTAACGTCCATTTTCGTAAAAGGCTTAAAAACTTTAATGCGTTGCTCGATTGTGAATCTTTCCATGGTTCAAATTGAGTAAGTCTGAAATTGAGAAATTTCAAATGAAATGCAGAAAAAACTTGACGTTTATGTGTGGTTCACATTCAACATCGGCCCTTACAATTTAACTACCCTTTATATGTATACCGTCACCAAGAATGCCCAAAGGCGTAACCCTAAAAAAATACCATATTGATTTTTTTTATTGAATATGGTACACCAAACTAAACTACAAGTCTCTACAACATATTAGACTTCGACGTCCAAAAAACAAGATTTTATTGAGGAAATACCAAAGGAGATAGCATCAACTGCTCGTTTTTGATAAATCACAAGATACGTAACCCACATTGTATTAAACATAACGCACTGTATTCATCTATGTAAGCTTTGACAGCTATTTTGGATGCAGAATTGAGATATACTCGTACATTCCATATGGGGTCTGTATTTACACTTAGCCTTTATCTTAATGGTTACCAATTTTTATAAAATTTCACGGTGTTCATCATTCTAAACTATTCTCTGCCAAATTCAATAATGATCTGAAGTAAAACATGATTTCTACAGCGCTTATATGCCAAATCGAGTGGAATATATATCTACATGTAAATCGTAACAGATTTGTTCCAATGTTGGCAGTACTCATTTCTGGATACAAACTTCCCTCTTCCAAATGGAAAATATGACTTATATAGAGGCTAGGTACAATATCGGGAGGAATATATACACATATTTATATATATAAATCTGAACCGATTTTTTTCAACCTTGATAGTGGTCGTTCATTCTCGGACTAAAAACAAGTAAGAAAGTTTAGTCGGGTAAACCGACTTACGAATCCCCTCACCTTGAGTACCAAAAAAATATTCGTAAATTTTTTTTATATTAATTAAACTGTTATCAATTTAAATTGCATTTATTAACTTTAAAGTATGTACTGGTATTAAATTTAAAAGCGGTTTACATTGGGTACAAAATGGTCCATTTGTGTGGAAGGTACCAAAAGGGGGGTTCCAATAACGGTAAATTTTCTCTGGACCCTAGGTAAATTCAAGTATTTATATTCACTGTTGTTAAAGTTAAAATCTGTTAACTTTTGGTACAAAATGGTCCATTTATGTGGGAGATACCAAAATGGGCGCGCCAATAACGCCCAGGTTTCTCTGGAATCTAGGTACTATATGAGCATAACACTGTACAAAATTTCAAGTATTTGTATGAACTGATATTAAAGCCATAAGCAGTTTACTTTTGGTGAACAATTATCCATTTGTGTGGGAGGTACCAAAAGGGAGTGGCCACTTCGCCCATTTTTATTAACGTGTTAGCGACTAACAAACTAATACTATGTGTGAAGTTTTAGAAGATTCGAGTAAGTAGTATAGAGGTATTAAATAATCAATATTTCACTAAAAGGAGTGGATCAATATGGCCCATCTTCGAACTTAGCCGGAAATAGAGAAAAATATTACCGCATACCATATTTGAAGTCAATCGGTATTGGGTCGACCATCCCGAATGTTTGGTAAAATAAGATAGTCTTTACAAAATTTCATGAAAGTCGCAAGGAAATTATATCTTCTATCGAGGATATAAACTAAATCGAAGTTACGTACATATATGAGAAGATCTCTGGTTCTGAACAGATATTAAAATTTTTAATATGGTTCATCCGAGTACATCGCAGTTAAAAAAGTCAAATAGGATAGTGCATATATATGGCAGATATATGTAAATCTGAACCGATTTTTATAATTTTCAATAGTTTTAGGCCACAAAAATAATTACAACCTGTTTCCATCAATCCCATATCCTTTTGGGTATTATAGCCCTTTAAAGCCTTATACTCGTGTAAGCTTCCCAAAAGAAATAAAATAATAGAAAGCAAAGTAAACAGCAAGTATTTGAAAAATATGAGAAAAATTCGCAATATAACTAATATTGCAAATATCGCGAGCATTGTAAAAGTAAATTGTGTTAAAGGAAGCAGATGCGGTGTTGATATCCTTATAGTAAAGTAGAGAGGTTGTTCTGAACAAAGCCTCATTAAATGTTTTGGCGTCAATCTATCCAAACTTGAGGCACGATGTCTGTAATTTTATAAAAATGGGGATTACGTCTTTGGACATTTTTGGTGACGATATATAACAATGAACTGCACATTTTTAATTTACTAACACCTACCCAGCAAAAAATAAAAGAAGTACTTCCAAAAGAATAACATTATAAGTACTTCCAAATCATAAGTATGAAAATTTTTTCGGCATTTAATGAGGTTCTTCTAAATAACTAACTAAAATGTAATTTCGGAATATAAATTATTAACCCAAGAATGCATAATTTCAAAACGATTGGATGTAAAATAAGGCTTCTGAAGTAATAAAAGTCCATATCGGAAGGAACATATATATGAGGACTATGAAATATATGTAAAATACTTAACATCAAGTGCTCGTTTTTGATAAAGCACAAAAAACACACATTGTATTAAACAGAACGTACTATATTCATCTATTTAACCTTTGAAGTTATTCTCTTGTTGCTGTTTTGCTTTTGTCAATCGTGTTTGACAGCTATTTTAGATGCAAAATTCTATATGGGGTCTGTATTTAAATTTGGCATTTATCTGAATGGTATCCATTTTTTATGAAATTTCGCAGTGTTCATGATTCTATAAACTTATCTCTGCCAAATTTAATAATGATCTGAAGTAAAACATGAAAACACATTTTTCCAACCTTGCTAGTGACCGTTTATTCTCGGATTAAAAAAATCCTTTGTGCAAAATATGGTACATTTGACTAAAATATGACTTCTATGGAGCTTAGATGCTAAATCGGAAAGAACACATCCATGCGAGTGTGGGGCTATATGTAAATTTGAACTGATGTTGTTCACACAGATATTAACTGTTAAAATAAGATACTAAAATTCATGAATATCGAAAGAAAACGATATTTTCTATAGAGGGTATAAGCTAAATCGAAGGTACATTCACATATATTAAGATATCTGGTTCTAAAGTGATATTCAAATAGTTGAGAGATTTTTGATTGTTCGCCGTAGACGAAAGAAAATAAGTTACAGAAACAGGCCCTATATCTAAATACGGATTGTCTTTCAATTTCAATACGAATTATCTTGTCCCAAAATAAAGATATGTGCAAAATTTCTTTGAGATCGGACTATATTTGTGACTTGCACGTTGATTACAAGAATGCATGCACAGACTGACATTGCTAAATCGGTTCAGAAAGTGCTTCTAAGTCGATCGGTATAATAAACGATGGTTCTATATATCTCTTCTCATTTTAGGTGTTAGAAACAAATGCATAAAATTATAATAAATTGTACCACAGTGTGGTTTAGGTTATAATTAAATAATTTTAAAAGAAATTATGGTAATTAAATATACCATACCATACTTACTGTACCACACTGTGGTACTTTACTACTCTCTGAACCGGGGCTACGGAAAATACATAGCGCCGCACAAAAGTGCTATGTATTACAGTGTAAAATAAAAATACATACCTTTTTATTAGTGAGAATGACGATCATTTGTGAAAATGTTACTAGAAGTTACACTATGGGGTCATTCGGTCACACTTTTCAAGAGCCTTTTCATCAGCCATACAGATTACATACAAACATCTTCAAATGTCCCAAACATACCCTAAGAAAAAAATCGCTTCTGTAGTATATTTTCTGGAAACATATTATATTTGGGAAAAATTACTTTTTTCCTATAGGTAGGAAAACAAATTCTGTAGTCGATTTAAATATTTCCCCGTTTTTAAAGATTACTTGCACCAAAACTCCGAAAAAATAACATTGATAAGAGAGATATTCAAACTTTTTTCCGGTATTTAAATATAAAATATTTGCACCAAAGTCTATTTTATTTAAATTTTGATCCCAAACATATTATGCTTCCTGCTTTTTTCTCCGTGTACATATATGCGATCGTTGATCTCTTTGGCCAATAGTATATTATTTATACGTTCCCTTCCCTATGTCAATATTTGTATTCCTTTAAAATAAAAGATCTCTGGACCCAAAGATGTTAATAAGAACGACATACATTCATCAAATAAATATAACACCAAAAAAGCAAATCTTACAGTGCTTTAAAATGAGTTGTGCAAAAGTGGTAACATAGAAGTACTTTCCCGGCGCGACAACTCCTTGTTAAATTCATTGGTGAAAATCCAAATTAGAACAACTTCTGGATCATAAGTTGGGGATTTTTATTGCTTCTTTGGATGCTCTTTTTTTGCTGGGTACATTCTTAAAATTTAAATTTAGAAACACTTCGTATTTTTACTATTATTCCAAGTGCTACTTTCGCAACTATTTTGCGCCTCTGTGGCATGTTAAACCATTTTCCCCCAATTCCAAAAAACGGTTCATATTTCTTAAGGTTTAAGTTGTAAGAGATACCATCGCACAGTGGTATATTTTTGCCTCACTGTATAATATCTAAGTGTTGTTGTCGAACTTTCTGCCCCACTGTACCACACTTAACGTATTTTTGTCTGCAATACCATAATTACCAAATTATGCCCCACTGTACAATATTTTACCGTATGTGAACCCCTGTATGATCTTCAAAAAAAACATCATATAAATTGTATGTACCACGAGATGCTCTCCGGGAACCATATTTAGCACTTTTCCCACAGTGCCGCGCTTAACCCTTTCTGCCCACTACAACAAGCAACACATTTTTTGCCCCCTTCCCACAGTACCATATTAAAACATTATTGGCCCACTGTACAATATTTAAATTTTTGCCCCGCTGTGACCTTAAAAATATGAATTTCGAAGAAAAGCACTTCTTATATCAAGTGTATGTTCCACCCTTTTTACCCATGCGCCATGTTTACCTCTTTCTGCCACAGTGTATCACACTTAACACCTTATTTTCCGCATTGTACATTAGCATACTGCTCTTGCTCGGGTGTGCCTCTAAAAGTATGAATTTCAAGAAAAGCTCTTATTAAAGAGGACTTGGAGTTTTCGAATTCGTAAAGCGACAGAAGAACACTTAGAGAAGGGGAGTATAAAGAGAAACGGCGAAATATAATCAATAAATAAATAACCCATATTTGGATTTTTGTCAAATAATAATACCATGTTATTCTAAAGTGTGTTAAATGATTCAATCCTTCACAGAAGGAGTTTTAGACAGTCCTCGATCCCATACCACGTGGTGAATTGAACTCCCATACAGCAAAGTTGTATCCCGGAATGCTATCGACTGGAACCTTCAAGGAAGCAGAAGAAGGGGACGCCCTAGTCATACGTGGCGTAGACAGTTGTATACCGAAACAGCCGTGTGCAACAAATCGTGGAACGAGCTAAAGACTCCAGAATAAAATAAAACCAAATGAACAAATTCATTGAGGCCCTGTGTGCCTTGTAGGAACAAAAGGACTAAATATATACATATGTATGTATACATCTTCTTTATATACAATTAAATCCTTTTTACGTTTGTTAGTAACGCATGATCTCAGAAATCGTAAAAGCGAATGGGCTGAAAATTGAACAATATATTCAGTTTGGGATTATTTGTGTTTTAGAATTATTTTCACCGCGATAAATTGCGGAGTGGTCAAGTTATTTGCAAACTTCGCATTACCAGAGGGATTTGACTGAAATTTAAAATGTATGTATGGTTTGTCTTGATAATTGTTTGTATGTATGATTCTAACCGGTAGATGGCGCTGTAGTGGACAAATGGTCAATATACATTTTTTTCTGAAACTCCGGATGTAAGCATTTTTGAAGGAAATATTAATGAATAACAAACCAATACATCCCAAAGAGGACGGGCAGGACAACGTCTGCTGGGGTCAGCTCCTGGAAGTCCAATTTCAGAAATTGTATTTGGAATATATGTAAGCTGCAAAAAAATTAGAAATCTGAAGGCAAATAGGACAGGATCATTAAACATTTTTTATTAAACACATTTAAAATATAGCTTTTCTTACACAAATTCCTCATAAAATAATTTTAAATTCGATAAATTATTTTCAATGCTTGTCATTTCATTATATTTACACAAAGACAATATAATTTAAGAAGACATTCCTTAATGTAGCGAGTAATTGTCAGTTACGAACGAATAGGAATTCGATTCCAACGAGTGAGGTTTTTCGCGGATTTTCAGACCGTTTTTCCCGTATTTTTTGTAATTGTCACAATTAAAAAATTAATATTAATCGATAAGTGCAAAAAAAGTTCAATCAATGTTCGCGGAATACTGTTTTTCGCGTGTTATATAATTGAAGTAAATTAAAGCAATGTTTATTCGGATGATATCGCCTCCTCAAATACTCTGGGAGCGGCCGTCATCAGGCTCCCAGCCTGATCGTAAAAAGTTATAACCTCCTTTCATCATTCAAAAAATTTTAAGAGATTCAAGAAGATAAATATACGATTTCGGTGCTGCGTCAAAGAAATTATCAGTCGAAATTCAACCCTTTTCTCTTTTTGAATTGCCAGTTAATTTTGAGAGGTCATATAAGGTAATTTAACTATGAACCCAATCTCAGAAGAATAAAGAAATCATATTTATTCAGTTTACTTGAGTAAATTGTTTATAAAGAAAATAATCGAAAACAATTATTATATCATTTGTATATCAGTTTCAGTCTCTATTTAAAGTCAAGCAGACTCCCTGTAGGATCCAATGACTCAAGTCTTCTGTTGTGGCCAAGTCAGCCTCAAATACTAGGCCAACACCCATAGCATTACGACGCAATGATGTGGTATAGACTGGGGCCCTGAACGTATTCTGTAATTTGAGAAATTCCATTACAGTTGCATACGGATATGAGTGTTGTATAATTTGTAAATATTCACCTGTAATTTAAGTCTATGTGATTCGATTGGCACCACCGACAATATCGGAAGATCTTCCACCAAAACTTTGGGCAAGGAGCGACCCAACTGCATGCGTTCCATGTCCCAACGGGCTCCCTCAATGTGAAGACCGGATATATAGCAGCCCTAAATGAAAGTGGAGAAAATTGTATTCGAATTACTCGAGTGTTTTCGATCGGTTGTCCATTTTATTCGGTCTGTAATCGGTATTACTTGAAAAGGAATGCTCTCCTGGCTCCAGACCAAATTGCTTCTTAACAATGATAGAAATCAGGTAATAGTACATGGAAAAATATATCTGCCCACTGATTATATAATTCTTTCTGGGGCGTGACCCCCGCCATGTTTGCAATACTTTTTGTGATGTACAAAAATATGTTTTTTTATTAATGAGTACAATAAGAATTGCTGCGAAAGATTGAGAGCTGCACGAACCTATATCACAAAAAGATCAGAAATAAACCAGTAAGGGAAGGCAAAAGTCGGGCTTAACCGACCATATAATATGCTACCCCATCTAATAATTTCCGGTTAGATTTTTTTTTAAAGGATAGACGTCAGAATTCTTTTTGTGTTCTGTATATACATTTGGACTGTTTGAAAATGGGAACTGTCAAATTTGACATTAATGCTTAGATCAAAATATATTTGGGCCAAATTTATATCGCTTCGATGCAAAATGGGATACTAAATCTCAGGCGATATTATCCATATTTGTCACAGATGTTAACTGGTCGAATAAGATACTCTTTACAAAATGTCATGAATAACGGAAGGAACTTATAGCACCTATAGAAGATAAAACCTAAATCGAAGGTATATATTAAACTGGGTTCGCCTTTATGTAAAAAAGTTCCCAGATGCCATGCGGAATATGAATATTAACCTCGACATAACCTCGTCCCAAAATCGTTTTTTATAGAAATTTATTCGTTTGTTGCTCGATTATCACATGCGTTACATAAATGTGTTGCTCTCGACGAGTACTATATTTGTTTCATAGATGTCGCTGATGTACAATGTAATTTCCTAATGAAAGATTCACTTACTACAGTGTCTACCTCTAAAATATAAAACCATTTTTCTATAGGAAAGCGCTTTAAAAACCATGAACATTTCTTTGGGTGTACACACTTTTATTCAAAAACAAAAAAGTTACGAAGAGAAAAACAAACAGAGAGAAGAAACGCCGCTCACCTTTTTCGTACTAAACTCTAGAGTAGTTATGGTTAGATGGTGACATTATTTACAATTCGATACCTCCATTCTAAAACACGATAAGTCGACTTAGCATGTTTTTAGGGCGATTGCATTTTTAATTTCTAAATACTCCAAATTATATTCAGTCAAAAAATTGGTGTTTATCCGTCAACCCAATCAAAATTTATTCACAAAATAGTGCAGGTCATTAGATTTCCATCAGAAAGGAATTCCACACAAATTTAAAAAAAATATATCAAACTTTGATTGCTTCTCCTGAAAAACTTACCTTTTTGCACTTATCACAGTTTAGAATGGAGGTATAGAATTGTAACTACTAGATAATAAATTAATAATCACAGAGAAACATTTGAAAATATTTACGATAGCTCCCAAAAGTATGCAATATTTTCTAATAATAATTTAGACAAAATGGATACAAAACTTTTTTGTTTCTGAATAAAACTGTTAAACCCAAAGCAAAATGTTCATGGTATACATATAATAGGCTTTAATGGTATGGAAAACATTGTTAAAATTTAGGGGTAGAAACTGCATTAAGTGAAGTCTTCATTAAACAAGTAAGAAAGTTTCAGTCGGGTGAACCGACTAAGGTATACCCTCACTTTGTGAGTAATGTAATATATAACATTACACCAATAAATCTGTAAATTTGTGTGGGAGGTACCAGAAGGGGTTTTCCAAATACACATATTTTTCGGTAAACAGTACATTCATAAATACATTGCATTGTGCTGAACTATAAGCGTTTATGTGCACTGGTATATTAAAGTTACGAGCTATGTAATTTTGGTATGATTTGGTCATTTTGTGTGGGAGGTACAAAAAGGGGCGGGGTGATAACGCCCACTTTTTACAGGACTATAGGCACTATAACAGCATTACACTGTACAAAAATTCAAGTATTTGTATGCACTGGTATTAAAGTTACAAGCCGTTTACTTTTGGTACGAAACGGTCCATTTGTGTGGGAGGTACCAAAAGGGGCTGTACAATAATGCCCATTTTTTACCGGACTATAGGCGCTACAAAAACATTATACTGTAGAAAATTTCAAGCATTTTTATGCACTTGTATTAAAGTTATAAGCAGTTAAATTTTGATGCAAAATGGTCCATTTGTGTGGGAGGTACCAAAAGGGGCATGCCAACTTCACCCATTTTTCTCGAGTTAATAGCGACTAATATACTAATATTATGTGCAGAATTTCAAAAGATTCGAATAAGTAGTATAGAAGTTATTAAAGAATCAATATTTCACTAAATTTTAACCCTTTGTGTGGGAGGTACCAGAAGGAGTAGACCAATATGGCCCATCTTCGAACTCATCCGGAGATAGATCAAAATATTACCACATACCAAATTTGAAGTCAATCGGTTACTCCTTTCGAGAGTTATCGTGCGCACCAGCCAGCAGACACACAGACAGACAGACAGACAGACAGACAGACAGACAGACAGACGGACGGACATTGCTCATTCGACTTAAAATGACCCAAAACGGATTTCCTCCGAACATACTTAGGGTCTTAGATCACTCCTTCGATGTGTTACACTTTTTTCCGTAGCAAATGATATATACCCTCGTCACACTAAAGTGAGGGTATAAAAATGACATCATCCAAGTACCAATAAACACTTGTATGTCAAATTTGAGAATAATCGAAGGCAAAATTCTCGTATAGCAACCGCAATTGCGGCCGTGTAATAATTGCGACCTGTACTTTGTATACAAGAATACATGGCAGACAGACGGACTCATCTAAATCGACAGTGTGTTGCAGGGTATAAATACAAAATATATAATATTGTATGATCCCAAATTCCCTAATAACGGATCAGCAAATAAAGAAGAATATGTAGAAAGAAGTAATTTGATGTAGAACCAAGAGAGTATTTAAGTTTAAATCAGTCCCTAGAAATTATTTTTTTTCGACTGTGAATTTTCCAACATCCCTCACAAATCACTCACCGTTGATGGTCTCTCCTCAATGTCATCCGGATCAATGTATTTGGTAACGCACGTATACATCTGTGATCTATCCAAGGGCCATCCATTTTTTCGACAGGCAATCTGGAAGAGATATTATCAAACCCACATCCAGATTCAGAGGCACAGCCGTAACAAAATCTGGCATTTACTGCGACTTACCTGAACCAAAGCTGTTAGATAACTTTGTGGAATGTGCAAACCTGATAGCCACATGACCAACGGTTCACCAGACATTGACCAATACTTGAATTGGGTGGCACGTCGCTATGGATTCCGCCGCAAAGGAAAGTCAAAATGCAAGAGAGGAGGGGAGTAGAAAAGGCAAAGAAGGGAAATACAAAGATTAAGAATAATGATGATTTTGTAACATTGTTTTTTTTTGTACAACATTTCCCGGTGAAGTAGTGAAAGATTAAAAGCAGATATGAATGCGATTCTATTGGTGATGTGTGTGTGTGAGTGAGAGTATGTGGAGGATAATATTGGCGTGAGAGTAGGCGATGGAATTGATGCTGTTGATTGATTTATGATTGAAGGAGGAAGAGAAATTGATGTTCTTTGTTAGGAGTATCAATACAGTCATACATGCCATCGCTTCTGACATACATACTTCATACTCGTAGTGCTTGTATTTTTAGGGAATCCGGTTAACGAGGATTACTCTTGTAATACCCGAGAATCTCCCGAGTTTCAGCGAAAGATGGACATTTATTAATTTTGGGAAATATTGTCATTACCTAGCTAGACATTCAGTCAGAATGTATTTTGGTTTAAGACCATATGCAAAAAGTAATAGAAACAAATACAAAAATTGGTAGAGAGTTTTAATTGCTTGGTAGAATTGACTGCAGTTTCGATAGACACCACTCTATCATCTTCAGAATTCAGTAGCAATAGTGTGTCTTTAACTTAAATCAGCTGAAATACTTGTGGAAGCAGTAAATTGAATTTAACAAGAACTGCTAACCAAACACGTAGTTTGCCGAACTAAGTCAACATACTAAAACTCTCATACCAATACATTTTTGTTTTTTGCTTGGGTTCGCATTGCGAACCTTGAAATACAAAAGACAAAGACATTTTCGAAATTGATTTTGCATTTTGAGGGTTGACTCTGTTTCTTTCTGAAGAAATGAGCTAACTGGGAAACTGTCACTGAGTCACAAAGACACCGACACAGGAATGAGAGATTGTTACGAAAGTATAGTCTAATCGATTCTGGACTGATTTTGCATATATATCGTATGTGTTCAGCTCAGATTTTTAACAGGAATATATATGCCCACCATAAATGCAAACGGTCTAAAGAATAAAAAAGTCAAAAACCGAATTACCAAATTGGGAGGAATATATAAGACTGGGTTATATCAAAATTCTAACCGGCTTTCTTCAAATTTGACAGTGTTTGTTCCTGCGTCGTATAATTAATGGAAGTCGCAAAATATCGACCAACACTGAAGTTGTCATTTACTCGGACAGCCAGGTTGCCATCAATTCTCTTTAGGCCACAACCCCAAATTGACAAACAGCCCTCAATTATACCTGGGCATAGGGATATCCCAGGGAACTGCAAAGCTGATGAACTTGCCAGGGAACGGGACACTGCCTGAGCGGTGAACACGCCAGAAGGTTATGTATTGAGTTCAATGACTTCTGTAAGAGCTGTGTTGGTGAGGAAGAAGTGAATGGCATTGAACTGCATTGCTACTCTGCCTCATTAAGTACACGGAATGCTGATAGATCTTTTTTGTACCCATATTCGAACTATTGATATCTTTGTTTTTTTTTAACAGGTTGGTTTCGATGAGAGACATTTCAACCCGTGATATCACTACGGACCTACATATATTGGTCTATGTGAGCTGGCAAAGCCGGCTGGCACCCTAACCTAAACCGTTTGTGGATGAGATATTTGAAAGCGTTCCATCTTCGATTCTAGAGTATATTTGAAGCTAATATTATCACATTCAAATTTAAGTCATTCGGTCACTCCTTTCGGGAGTTAATGTGCTCACCAGTTAGGCAAGTGGACGGACATAACCTAAATGACTTGAAATTTAATGGAACTGATTTCCACAAATACATATCGATAGATTCATTCGAATGTATTCTAAGTAAAACATATAGCTTTTGAGGAAAAGTATTCGTTCAAAGATTGATCTCTATTGTTTTTTGCATAACTTTTTTTATAAAGTTTATTTAGTGTATAGTTTAAAACAAAAGTAAAAATTTTGCGAAATATGTGTAAATTAGATATATTATAGCATTAACATTTATACATTAGTCTAGAATTTCTCTCGCAAAAAGGTGCCCTAAAATGTACCTACTATTAATTGAGATAAAATCAGACCTACACATTTGCCTGGTTTTCCGGTGCGAATACTCTTATTGTCTCTACGCATGTTTCATCACTGGTACATAGTGAAGTCCTTGCAGTACACCAAGTAGATTGCAGTCCCATGGAACACCCAGGAGTTTCGGAAAAATGATAAATGTTTCAATGTATCGAAAGACAATTGCCTCAATCATTTGTTATGCCGCGAAGTTTATTGTTTGTCCTTGCGGTTGTGTAAGTCATCAAATGTGTCAGAATGTATGTAGCTGTTTCAATGTTTGTGAGTGTGCGAGTGTGAATTTATTCATATCACATGTGTGTATGTATTTTATGACGTGAAGCGAGCTTACCTGCAAGTGTTCCATCCAACTGCCCAATTGTTTACACGTATCCGGTGCCAATTTACGCCAATCATTCGGCAGAAGGCCATTGAATAATGAATTTGCGATATTATCCAAAACATTGTCCATGCCAATTTCACCAGCAATTGCCTGAAATGAAGAATATTGTATTAATAATCTGTGTACACTGATTGGGACGTAGGAGTTCCACAAATATACATATAAAGTGCTGGTTTTGATAATATTGCAAATATAAGAAAACAAGTATGTTTCTACGTCGTAATAACAGTTGATTTATAACCATAATCAACTATATTGGTTATGATGACTAATTTTGCTATGTTTTAATATTTTACTCCTCTTATGATTATTTAAAAAAAATTTAACATAAAAACACAAATTCGTATTTTATTGAAATAACTCTTATAAAGTGGGGTTTACAATTTACGGAAAATAAAAAAAGAATAAAATTCATTCCCAACCAAGTAAAAATTGTTTTAAGTTCGACAAGGTACACTCTCCACCATGAATTCAATAAAGGAGGGTCTTTTTTATGGGAGCTATGTTAAAGCTGAACCAACAGAAACACGCCAATGCGGAAAATTGTGTGAACACTTTTTATCAGACGTCATGAATTTTTTTTAAAATATTCCGATATGAAGGACACTTTTCCAAGTTTTTCATGTATTTTTTAATAAATAGGAAATAACGTATATACATACGTATACATCTAAAACTAGTAAGGAAAGACTAAAGTCGGGCGGGCCGATTCTAAAATATTCTCCACCATCGTTTGCCAACAAATGCACGGAGAACCATTACTACTATACACAGTTGCAGATTAAATAGTGCATTTATAAATTTGCCACATATGTTAAAAAAGTCCTTCATAATGGACTAATACTTATCAAAACATGGACCGATACGAGGGTACTAAATTTTTCGCATGATGGGTTAATGCGTCCCCTAGAATACCAAGGAGTCTAACCGGGAGGGACCTTTATATAAAAATTCTTAAATTTCAGCCAGATCAATTGAAAAATTTATTTTCTAGAGTATACAGATGTACAGACAGATGAGCGATACAGACGGGACAGAGAGACATACAGACTAACAGAGATCCGTCTATCTAAATCGACTCAAAAAGATATTTATGTATTTGTTTTTTATGCAGTACCACAGGGTGGTGTCAGGGATAATAAACAAACATCTGTTCGATTGTAACAATAAAAAAATAGTACTAGCAACAAAATGTACATTGCCTACACCGTCTGTCGGTTGTATTTATATATAAATAATTGAAGCAACAATAATAATATGGATACGATCAAATAAAAATGCTTGCAACTAAATCGATGGTTGTATCAATCGAATTAAGATTGTTTTTTTCATTGACAGTTGTGGTAACCAATTTTAATCTTTCATTGTAGTACCATATGATCGATTTTTGGTTGTGACAACCAATGTTTTATTCTTGACAACAGAAATTGTATCAATAGACCAAAGATTATTATTGCAACGAATAACTGGTTACTACAACAGAAAAATTATTAATAAATAATCGTTTCTGTTTATCCCAATAATTTCCCAAATTTAGAATAATTAAATGTATTTTGGGAAATATAACCGAAAGATTGGTTGCTGTTCTTTTGCTGATACATGAAAAACAAAAAATAAAATTACTCGATATAAATAAATCTTCAACATTTTGTTCAAGAGCGTTATATGTAGTCCAAAATATTCTCGTGTGGATAATAATGTGTGGAATGTAGAATATGTTGTGCAAAATGTTTAACATAAATAAAAGCAACAATCATGAAATTTAAAGCACAGGGTTAAGCGATATTTGCATAAAAGTTTTCTTTTCGTGTACTAAAATTTGTGTCAAATATTTCCAGATCTTATAATAGTGATGAATTTGTAATATGGGATTTTTAATTTTGTTATGAATTGTTTGGTTTTTTGTTCAATAAATAAAATAAAAATTAATGAAAACTGTTTTTAATTAATTGTCGGTAGTATATGATTGACAAAATGTCCGAACAACCAATTTCTTGAAACACTTGGTTGTGGCAACATACAACAGATCATTTTAGCCACCATTTTCGTAGTTGGCGCAACCAAATATGATTGTTGTAAACATGGAAGAAGAAGTATACCACAACCAAAATGTTGGTTGTCCTGATGGAATCGCATGATAGTAGACAGACCTACCAAAATTCGGTTGGCAAATAATTCGGTTGAGGCAACCAAACTGTATTCTGTATACATATATCGATGGCTTATATCTGAATGTGGCTATATTAAAACCCCAATTTTAAAGGGGAGCAGAAAAAGTTTTATTGTCACGTTATTTAAGCTACAGCAAATTTTTGTTCTACGATATGCTCCATATATTGCTACTATGTTCAACAAACAGACAATTTTAGTATAATCAATTATATGCTAAGTTCTGAAATGTAGCCCTTTTTTCCTTCGTAAATATTATATGTTTTGTGGAATTTGTAAGTAAAGCAGCTTTTGTTCGAAATTAAGTTTATATTGAAAATAAAAGATGTTGAGCACAATTCAAATTAATAGAAATTTATGAAACTAAACGCAAATTTGTCTATGGTTAAATAGTAAAGAAATGACTATTGATTGGTAGGGCTATATTCGCAGAAAATTTACAATACTAAGTGGGTAGCCAAATGACTGGTGATTTTGTCTCGATGCTGTGTAAAACCCGTATGTACATTGAAAAGAACGCGATTGTTCCTACATACAATGTAAAGACAAAAGAATTTATTTATGACGGTATCAACGATTTTTGTATATTTGCAAATAGTACACGCAATGCAGTTGTTTATATAGTTTTTTTTATGATAAAAGTAATGTTAATCGGATGAAATCACAGACTTAAATTCTCGTAGAAATTTGATATCTTGAACAATTTGTTAGCGAAAATGTTCGAGAACGTTGGACCAAGTGTCCTTAAATTTGGTATTAATACTTTTGACACACTGTTCGTTACTCAACACAAAGTTTTAAGATATCGGATGAGAAGGCGTGTACCCTCACATGCGACTACATTATTGATATCGTCTTAAATTTTTACACGAGACAATATCATTGCAATATCGGACAGGTGGGCGTGGCTCTGTCCACATGACCCCACATTTCAAAACGTTCTGCCCGCTTGGGAATTTGAAAACGAAAATTTTTTCGAAACATTTGGTTTGGACAGAAATATTCAGCACCCAAACAATAAATGGGAAAAAGCAGAACATTGGCTGTGGTTCCGCCATTGCCACAATTGTATTTAAATGTGCTATGTATTTTTTTGACAGCAATATGTAAAACTCTATAGAAAATTTGTGACATCTTAAAGGTCGGCGTAGCAACGCCCACATGACCCCCATATTGAGAACAAAATATATGGAGAACCATTGATCCATTTGGCGTGGGTAAATTGGACAGAACTATAGGTGGCTTAACACAAAACTTGGCGATATTAGTAATTCAGATGAACTATTTGGCCAAGGTTATCACATTTTTATCTGTGGTTATGGAGAGTCCTACACGAAACACGTGATATCATCCTATTTCACTAAACTGGGGCAACGAAGTGGACCGGTCCACCTAGAGTAGATATTTTAGGATTCTGCAGTCAAAAGCATCAAATTTTCGCTATAAACACGCCATTGCTTTCAGCTTTTTTTGCATTATACTTTATGGAGTAGAGTCCACTCTTCACTGTAGGCATCTTAAACTTCGCTTAAGAAGGTTTATGAGTGTTACGCGGGCCTGCAAAATTCTTCAAATTCTCTAAATATATGTATTTTGCAATAATTTTGAATAGATAGGTCAATCATAAAGAAGAAGAAGCTTGTATTTTACATACAATCCTTTTTAAATTTAGCAGTGTATAGTTTCTTCGTTCAAGGACATATATTGCGAATATGAGAAAAATCGCTTCAGAATTAGATACAGTCCCCATACATATGATCCTTCCGATTTGGCCTTTATCTCATCTCATTCACATTCAATCATTTTGAAATTTAGCATGGTCCACATAGCCGAGTTTGAAGAAAATTAATTTAGATTTACATATAGCCCCCATTTATTCATATGTTCATTCCGATTTGGCTTTTTAGCGCTATACTGTATTTGACAAAAGTAAATGAATGCAAACTATTTTTGTCTGAAGATATTACTAGAGTGGTGTAGGGTACTGTATGGTCGGTGGTGTAGGGTATTATTGAAGAATAACCTGAATTTTAGAGGTTAGTTCGGTCGCGAATCTCTCCTAATTGAACAATGCACACTGGTCCCAAATCCATTTTTTGTGGCATAAATACGAAGGAATGTATATACAGCCCTAAAAATTTGCACACCTGTTAGTCATAACTCACTTAAAAAATTAACAAAAATTTGGACCAATCTGGCAACTCTCACTGCCACCTCCCACACAAGCTTGATGTCTGTACGCTAAGTTCTGGTTGCAAATATGGTCCAACCATGGCAACCTAGAGAACCATTCATCCGAATTGGTTCAGGTAAGCTTTACAAACTTCAGAATTAAGTAGCCTTCAACTTCGCACAATACAATTTTCCATCCGTTCAGCGGTTTCGACGATATCTTACAAAAATATATTTTTGTATCGACGATATCTTAAAAAATCATATTTTTTGAGATTTTAATAATTTTTAAATAAGAGCCCCATAAAAACATCTACACCATTTTCAGAAGTAATTGAGAAGTTTCTCATTGTAATTGAGAAAATTTCACTTGAAATTGAGATTTTACATTTGAAATTGGCTAAATTTAATTTGAAATTGAGATTTTCCATTTAGAATTGACTAAATTTCAATTGAAATTGAGATTTTCCATTTGAAATTGACTAAATTTCAATTGAAATTGAGATTTTCCATTTGAACATGACTAAATTTCATTTCAAATTAGGATATTTCCATTTAGAATTGACTAAATTTCAATTGAAATTGAGATTGTAATTAGTATATTTCCATTTTGAATTTAGAAAATTCCATTTGCAATTAGGATATTTCTATTTGAAATTCAGAACATTCCATTTGAAATTAGGATATTTCCATTTGAAATTGAGAAATTGTTTTTAACTTTGATTTTGAAATACATATTAAAAAACTGGGAAAATTAATGAAGTTGGCTTTGAAATGTATTGACATAAATAAATTATATATACATGACCACATTATAATATAAAAGTCTGGGAAGACAATATGGAGTTGAAGGATAAATGAGCAATTTGCTTGGTAAATATGACCCGTGGAAACGTAAACCGTTTGCTACCGTGTCGTCATTTGTTCCACGCCAAATGTTTGTCATCTGTCAATTCCGCATATCCGCTATGTCGAGGAGAAATCGATGGTAAGTACATAAACAATAAAAATAAAATTTTTTGTATGTGTGTAAATTAAATTATTATTCCTGTAGGTTCAGAACAAATTGCAAGAAAAACATACAAAAAGTATACCGATCAAGATCGGAATCGATTGCAGGAAACAGCCAAACGCGGGGGCAATTGGGCTGAACTTGCAGCTTCGTTAGGAATTTCGTATAAAACCGCACATCGTTGAAGAATGTGAAGAAACTCCTGCAAAAAAGGGGCGGCAATAAGCCACATGTGTTAAATACAGTGGAAATAAACAGCGTATTGTCATGGGTGGAGGAAAAGCCATATATTACACTTCGTGAACTGAAGGAAATGGTGTTTGTCGATTACCAAAAACGAATTGCCCTGTCGACATTGGCTAATACGCTTCATGGTAAAATGTACACAATAAAAGCTGTTCATACCCAGCCTGTACCCATGAAGAGCAATGGGAATAAAATCGACCGTTCATCATACGTCTCATTGCGGGTCCGCGCGGGTTCCAGGTTCGTACAGTTCATACCTTCCTCGCGTGGTTCAAATGTCCATTTGATAGGTGCAATAGAAACATCCGGAGTGATACAATTGGATCGACGTAGAGGGTCATTCGCAGCAGTATCTGCAAACGGATGGGTAATTGAACTTGTACAAAGATGACATGATATGGGAAATGATGTCAGTGAGCTCGTGATAGTATGCGACAATGCTCCATGTCATCGAAGATTAGAGGAAGCCCTTCAAAATAGTCCTGCCACGTTGCTCAGACTTAGCCCCTATTCTCCAATGCTCAATCCAATTGAAATAATTTGGTCGAAAAGCTACGTAAAATGCTAGTTTTCTTAGAGAGAATCATCGACGAATCTAAATCATTAATTACTGCAGGAGACTGCAGCCGAGCTATTCAGCATTCGTCAACCTTCCACCATCCCACCCTAGAAATGGAGGACATGCCGGTCGGAGAATAAAATTTGTGTGTAATGAATTCTATGTATATATTATTTATATAAATATGAAACTGTTGTACGTTTGCTACATAGTTTATTATTAAACTTTATTATTTGTTACCATAATATAATTTCTCAACTACAAATAAAATTTTCTCATTTTAAAATCGAAATATCATAATTTCAAATGGAATGTTCTGAATTTCAAATAGAAATATCCTAATTGCAAATAGAATTTTCTCAATTCAAAATGGAAATATCCTAATTACAATTGAAACTTAGTAAATTTCAAATGGAAAATCTCAATTTCAATTGAAATTTAGTCAATTCTAAATGGAAAATCTGAATTTCAAATGAAATTTTGCCAATTTCAAATGGAAAATCTCAATTTCAATAGAAATTTAGTTAATTTCAAATAAAAAATCTCAATTTCAATTGCAATTTAGTCAATTCCAAATAAAAAATCTTAATTTCAAATGAAATTTAGCCAATCTCAAATGCAAAACCTCAATTTCAAGTGAAATTTTCTCAATTACTGTTGAAAATGGTGTAGAAACGCATAATTGTCATATTTTTGTGATTTTATCGTAAGCTCTGAAAGTTTATGAATAAATTGAGACCATTCCGAAGAAAATCGAACATAATTTAAAAAGTTTTATTGAGGAAACCATGAACTTTTCTTATTTTTAGTTGGACCTTGGACCTTGGTACACATTGACCATGTGTACCAATGTCAATGTGTCTCAAGGTCCATGTGCAACAGGGTTCTTGTGTAACAAGGTACATGGGTAACAAGTTTGTGTTAAAGTATTTTTTAAAACACACATCGGCATCTTTTGCTTTACTCGCTGATATAACAGGTGGCGCAAAAGTAATCCTCCTATCAGAAAGTGCTATACATTTTGCGATTGGCCCCTAATGTCAGTTCTGTTTTGACATTTGTGTAGTAAACACATGCGAAATAACGTTAATAAACAATGTTACGCTACACTGCTCCAGAACGCGGAATATTGCTGACTATTTATTTGACCAATAATCGGTCGGTGACTTTGGCACAGATTTCCTGGCCGTCCAACGCCTACTGGTGAAACACTGCGACGTTTAGCCGCTCGCCTCGAAGAGACTGGCACAACACGAGATGCTGCCAGGCGTGGCATACCCCGGAGTAGCCGTTCTGCAGAGAATATTGCTGCTGTAGCCGAGGATGTCATGGAAGCGCCGTCGACATCGACCAGACGACGTGCCACGCAAATGGGTATCAGTCGACGGTCTCTACAGCGAATTTTGGTACAAGATTTGAAGATGTTTCGTACAAAGTCCAGACTGTGCATCAGCTGTTAGCTGCTGACCGCCAATCGCGTCTAACATAACATCGAAAGGTTACTTTTGCGCCACCTGTTAGTTGCCGTATGCACAAAAAGGGAGTGTTATGTTCTTGGAGCAGTGAGAGTTCAGCTGTCAATTCCCTTTTTAGTCGTTTTCCCACTTCAGTGGCTGTTTCGCATAATCATCGTGTTCGATATTACTTTTAAAATTTTCAGAAACTCACTCTGAGTGGGCCTCCATTAACCTTTCCAAATGTCTTCTGAACTTTGATAAATATTTGTGAACATAAACTAAAACACATTTTCATCAATTATTTTAGTACCAAATTCGAAACGGTATCATGTTTGCGTCCATTACCATCCTAAATAGGAAATATTTCAGCACAGTTAAACAAGAGTTTGACTGAAAAAACATAATTTTAATCACGTTGCGCACAAAACGCGCAAAGTGCATCTATACTACATGTTAAGGACACTTTAATAAACAATCGTGCGTTTAAACTTTCATGAACACGCAAGTACATCTATAACTTTTACTCCACGAAACACAAATAACGTGAGGTTATGTATCTCTAATACAAACACATATAATAAGTATGCTTGAGTGTCCGAGTAAGGAACAGTGTATTCGCAAATATTGAATATAAATACTATTTGTTCATTTGTAGTAATTATTATATATAATAGAACCAAATAAACAAACCTTAAAAAAAAAAAAAAAAACACCGCATAAATACGAAATAACAGTGTAAAAGACGAAACAGTTATGAATTATGTTATAATAATTATAATCTACATACTTTGAGCTTGATTTTCCATATTTCACAGATTAAATAAAATTTTAGTTTTGCCGATTTCCAGTATCAAAGATATTGCCAATATTTTCTCAAGAAGAAGTGCTTAAAAACACCTGATTGAACTACTAACCCTGATAGCATGGATAAAAACAGGGTTGCCACCTAAGTTTAAAATATTTCATTTTCTACGTCTACGTGAATTTATACCAAAAAATTTGGATTTGGGACCAGTGTGCAATGTCAGAAACTAAATATGTTCGGAATATGCCTAAACATACCATATTTTCATATATGAGTCATTCCATGCCAAACGGGACGATTTTTGACATCACTATTTTTGATTGCTTCGAAATTTTGTTTATGTATTATTTACCTAAAAATATCTTAAACGTAGTTCAAGAAAAAATTTAAAAAAAATTTCTTTAAGAGTTATGAGCAATTTAAAGTTGAAGAAATTACGTTTTTTTTCTAAAAGGTGTGTTCATTCTTTAGCGTGTATCTCCTTAAATACGTGACCGATTTTAATGTGCTATACCTTGTTTTGAAGGTAATTTCAACTACTACAACAAACTTAGAGTAAGCACTGCAACAAATATACTAATTTTTAATCTTTTTGCCCTTTTATACTTTCTATTGCGATTTTCAAAATGATTACACCCTTCGATTTTTTTGAAATTTTAATGTCGTGTTCCTAGATGTGTTTGTTAGATACTGTATGAATTTGGAAGTGGTGAATTGATGGGAACTATTTTTACGATTTTTTATAAAAAAACAATTTGCATAATTTTTGTGAATGTGCTTTAAAAAATTAACAGAATGAGTATTTTTTAGTCATTAATTTATTAAAACAGTAAGAACAATAAAACATTTAAGAAAATAATGACAATTATTAATAATCATGAGAAAGATTCGAATCAACCTATATACAGTAAAAATGAAGAAAATAGGTATAAAAATATTAATCAATGTACACCGTCTTAACAAGTACTTTTTGGAAGTTGATGTTGTCTGAGCTCTAATTTTTTTTATCGGACAATGGAATGTATGCGTGGTAGTTTTGAGTTCAAGAAATTACTTTTGCTTTATTATTGCTTTGTTTTTTTTGTTGGATTGTCGAATTGAATGTGAAAAACGGACTAACACAGTTATTGAATTTTTTTTCTACATCAAAAAGTTAAATCCAGGTTGCTGTGATTTTAAAAAAATTTTCATTTCAGAGTATAGTTTAACAACTTTCTTATCTTTTGACTCTGGCTATTGTTTAATGAGTTTTGTTGTTTAAATATCAAGCCATCGCTGATTTTTGCAAATAATTTTGCAAAATTAATAATATTTATTGTTGTTATTGTTATATTAATAAACAAACGGCTAAAATCTATCATTCTGTTAATTATTTAAAGCACATTCCCAGAAATTATGCAAATGTTTATTTTATAAAAAATAGTAAAAAATAGTTCCCATCAATTCACCACATCCAAATTCATACAGTATCTAACAAAGACATCTAAGAGCACGACATTAAAATTTCAAAAAAATCGAAGGGTGTAATCATTTTGAAAATCGCAATAGAAAGTATAAAAGGGAAAAAAGATTAAAAATTGGTATATTTGTTGCAGTGCTTACTCTAAGTTTGTTGTAGTAGTTGAAATTACCTTCAAAACAAGGTATAGCACATTAAAATCGGTCAAGTATTTCAGGAGATACACGCTAAAGAATGAACACACCTTTTAGAAAAAAACGTAATTTCTTCAACTTTAAATTGCTCATAACTCTTAATGAAATTTTTTTTAAATTTTTTCTTGAACTACGTATAAGATATTTTTAGGTAAATAATGCATACACAAAATTTCGAAGCAATCAAAAATAGTGATGTCAAAAATCGTCCCGTTTGGCATGGAATGACTCATATGTAAACTTTGAACACTGTAACTTTTTTCCTCCACACAAATGAAGGCACTTTACTCTATAGTAGAAGTTAGATTAAGATTATAAGCTACCACAGTTGGGTATTACCACATAAAGCTAATCGAAATTTATGCACGAAAGCTATATCATAAAAATTTGTGAAAACGTTAAAAACATAATAATTTCAACTGTTGGCCGAGATCAAGACCAAAGACAAAATAAATGTTTCAAGAATGAGGTCAACATTTCAGAGAAGCCATTAGACTCTCAAGAAAAACACGACAATGCATTTTTGGGAATATCACTCTACCGATCTTTTAATTTTCGCCTCCCAGTGTATTTTCGCATCCTGTTGGTTCTTTGTGGTTAAATTTTTCGAATTATGCACTATATCGGTAAAAGCTTCTAATACAAATACAAGTATGACATATCTTTTTACGACAAATTAAAGTTTTCATCAAATTTTAGGCCTAAAAAACCTTGCAAAAAGAATAAACTTGCCTGTAATCAGCTCGTCAACGCGCCTTGATATATCTTAGAATTTGAATGGTGGACAAAAGATAACTAAATTTGATTTATATTTAAACGTTGAAGATAATCTTCAAAATTAAAGGTGTCGGACAAAATTCAATGGCGTTGTTAAGCAGCTAGTAATACTTTCTCCCACTTCGTATAAAATACGACTATGTTAGTAAAATTAAAGAAGAACGTTGTCACACGTGTTCCTATATAAATAGATGGACTGATATCATATATTATACTACCTGCAAAATGTTCCATAGCAAAGTTATTATGCAAATGGAAGGAATGGCATTCAACTTTCCATGATTCTTGTGCCTTCCTACGGGAGCTCTTCTCTCCGTTGGTAAAACTTTGACTGTGTATCGATCGCAACATTTGGAAAATTCTGCGGTTTTAAAGCAATACTTTGTTAGCTATCTTACACATTTCGATTTTCAGACATAAGCGGTTAACTGCGAATACCACAGATATGTATGTCCGCCTCACACAACACATGTGACATTTGAACAAATTTGAAGCAAATGTATTTGTTCTCTTTCATTATGAAACTTTAATTTAAAACTGAATGAATGCATCATCATGCGTTTCAAAAAATAGATAAATGCATTTGAATGCGATTTGTCCATTTATTTTACACACATTCGGACTGACGTGATTTACGGCAGTTCCAAATGACAAAAGTGGCGCCAAATCATTTGATTTTTATACTCGTCTCGTTCGAATTGCACAAATATTTACACAAAACAAATGTTTATGCATAAATTGCTAAATCGCCCAATAGTGCCCTCTTTTTGCAGTCGATATGTATATAGATACATACACAATGTAATGGATGTATTCGTATTTTGAATCTTGGTAGTACATTTCATACCCTACACCTACACACATACACTATGGTAGAGGCTGTTGCGGCTTTATACATTTGTTTCTAATGCCCAAAAGTATAGGACACCCAGATATAGTTTATTATATCGATCGGTTTATATTCAATTCCTGAGCCAATATAGTTTATAATGATTTATAGTACTTTTTACGATTTTTAAACCAACAATACTACATGACCATTTGAAAATTTTCGCCTCGAAATGGCGATTTTTAATAATATAAAAAAAGTAAGAAGAACTTAAAATTCTTTCCATATATTAAGGATTTTTGTAATTAATTCGGGATACAACTCCATTTGCCTTTTTAAAATGAAAATTAGAAATGTTTGAAAAATTCTCAAATATTAATGGATGATATTTAAAACAAATGAAGGGGGCGAACTTGTTGAAATTAGCCAGAGTAGAAGACGTCTTTAAAGAGGATTATACATGTCTATGTGAAGAAATTTCACAATGTGTTTAGCTTGATTTCAAATGCTGAACGAGGTTCAGTGTGACACAGAATAAGATCATTTATTAAAGGATTATGATAGGATAGCGACTACTCACACAGCTGTTGCTAACCGCTTAAATAACTCAGAATATTTTCTCTTCTTCATGACAACAATATTTTTGTGGTAAATATTCTAAAATAAGTTTGGCTTAGATTCAATATAAAACGCATCATCGCAATATTTCGTGGCAACTGCTACAAAAATTCCGCCCCCAAAATAAGAACTGAACAGTGAAACGGATTACTTTACGAGGGTGTACTCATCTCCCCTGTCTCCTTATTTGGGGTTTATTTTTTTGGCTCGAAATTTGTTGTCAACTCAAATCGAATGATATTAAGGTTTATTAATGCGACAAAGCTTTGGAGTGAACATAATTCAAGTTATGTTTAATGTTTCCATCGATGGCATTTGTTTATGGAAATGCCCAAATTTGTGTACAGATGAAATAAATATTAGAGCAAATACACTACTACAACCGGAACAAAAATATACGAATGTCCTGAGTACAACAGTACGACAATACGAGTAGTCACAACAATAGCTGACAATTTGCCAGAATAATAATTCATGCTACTCATACGCCTGAGTATACAATATTTTCTCTTTTATTTATACATATATTCTTGTTTGTTACATTGACGAAATTTAAAGGGATATATTCGCAAATAGACAATAACAATGGTAAGAACGAGAGATAGGAAATCAATGCTACAAAGTAAATACAGCGTATGGACATTGTATTACGACCTTTAGATATATCAGTGGTCACAAGGCATCACAGCATATTCGAGTTAATCATTCTCATTAATTTAATAACACCATAGTACCATGCACCCACATATTAGATATATACGGTACATCTTTAAACAATAGTAAACATATCAGCTGAAACAACCGTTTTTGTTTGCTAAAATAGCGGAGAAAAAAAATATATATAAAATTGCAACTATAAATTTGCTAAAATAACGGACAGGACTGCTTTCCTTTTTTTCAACAGACTAGAGCTGCTCTAACAACAAACTTGTTTGCTATTGATACTAAAATTTGTCTTTCTAGTGTAGCTTCTTAATAAAGGGTGATACCTCCATAATACACGATGTTAATTGTGAGTCACACGTGGCGAGCATTTGACCGATATTTTGTTTCACACATAATTGTCACATATCCTTCTATCATAATAAAATACAATAAGATAATTCTCGAAAACTTTTTGTTTTATTTACAATTAACATCGGGCCTTTAATATTGACCACATTATCCAATTTTTACCACTTTCAATAGGGTTCATCCTTAAACTAAACAAGATTTACATTCGTGTCAATATCACTATGTAACAATTTTTTTTTGGGTGTCCAAGTCCTAAACACTTTTTTGTATAGATTGAGGCATACTATTTAAGGAAACAGAAACAAATTTTTATTGTAAAGTTTTTTCTAAAAATTTGTTTTTTAGAATTTAAATTTTCGTAGAAGGTACCTTTAGTATTTAAACCATATTTTTTGAAGTATACGCTCGATAAAGCCGAGATACCGTTCAAATTAAAGGAAATTATGAGGAGAAAAAATGCTGAAAACTCCACTTTCATTTAGAAACTGAAGCTTAGTAGCTGTCGTTAAAACCATTAGAAAAAATCTATGTTTTTCAAAAACATCGTATTATACTGGTACAAAAAAATATAAGAAATAGAAAAAAATCGCAAAAATCCATTTTGAAAGCTAGCATCCTACCAAGAAAACAGTGCCTATTTGAAAAAAATGTTTGGCTAAATGTATAAATTATAAAAATAGAGAAAGTAAAAAAAATAATTTTTCATATTCTTTATTTGGCAATTTTGTTTGGGAGGTACCAAAAGGGGTGTGGCAATAACGCCCTGAGTAGAAGTAACAAAGTTATGAGGCAATCAATATTTCTCTAAATTTTGACCCTTCGTGGGGGAGGTACCCTAAGGAGTAGACCAACATAGCCCATCTAGCCTTAGCCTGATGTAGAAAAAATATTGACGCATATCAAATTTTAATCGGTTAATCCTATCGAAAGTTTTCGTGCGCACAAACCAGATAGACGGAAGGACAGGCTGACGGACATTGCTAAAATGACTTAATATGGCCCAAAACGGATTTCCGGCAAATATTCTTGGAATCTCTTAGGCCACTCCTTAGATGTGTTAATCTTTTAGCCCGCAGGATCTGATATATACCCTTGTTCACAATAGTGGGGGTATAAACACCGGATTATTGGATTTCTACCAAAAGAGCTATAATTTCAGCATTTACCCATAGATTTTCTTCAAATAGGCATTGTTTTCTTCGTTTGGCTGCTAGCTTTCAACAATTGTAACAATAAATTTTTATACCCTACACCACACTGTGGTACAGGGTATTATGACTTTGTGCATTTGTTTGTAACACCCAAAAGGAGAAGAGATAGATCCATTGTTTATTATACCGATCGACTTGTAATCACTTTCTGAGTCGATTTAGCAATGTCCGTCTGTCCGTCTGTAGATGTATTCCTGTAATCAAAGTACAGGTCGCAATTATGGCCCGATCTTGACGAAACTTTACACATATCTTTTTTTTGGCCCAAGGTCGATTTAATTTGGTTAAAATCGGTTCAGATTTGGATATAGCCCCCATATATATGTTAGCCCCGATTTGACATGTAAGCGCTGTAAAAACTTTAATTTATATCCGCTCAGTATGAAATTCAGCAGTAAGAGGTATCTTATTATATGAATGAACACTGTTAAATTTGGAAAAAATCGGTTCAGATTTAGATATAGCCCCCATATATACGTTACCCCCGATTTCACATGTAAGCGCCGTAAAAAATTTATTTTATAATCGATCAGTGTGAAATTCGGCAGAAAGAGGTTTCTTATTACATGAAGGAATACTGCGAAATTCAGAGAAAATCGGTTCAGATTTAGATATAGCCCCCATATATATGTTACCCCCGATTTTACATGTAAGCGCTGTAAAAATTTTATTTTTAATCCGATCAGTACGAAATTCGGTAGAAAGAGGTTTCTTATTACATAAATTAATACTGCCAAATTTGAGGGAAATCGGTTAAGATTTATATATAGCCCCCATATATATGTTACCCCCGATTTAACATGTACAATCTGTATTATATATCCGATCAGTATGAAGTTTGGCTAAAAGATGTTTCCTATTACATGAATAAACACTTTTAAATTTGGAAGAAATCGGTTCAGATTTAGATATAGCCCCCATACATATGTTACCCCCGATTTGACATGTAAGCGCTGTAAAAATTTTATTTTATATCCGATCAGTGCGAAATTCGACAGAAAGAGGTTTCTTATTATTCGAAGGAATACTGCCAAATTCGGAGAAAATCGGTTCAGATTTAGATATAGCCCCCATATATATATTACCACCGATTTGACATGTAAGCGCTGTATTCGGTTCAGATTTATATATAACCTCCATATATATGTTCCTCCTGATTTAATATCAACGCTATGGAAGTTGTACTTTACTTCCGATCATTAATATTTTCCGGAAAGATGTTTCTCAATTTAGGAACGAATATTGCTTAATTTAGCAATTATCGGGTCAGAAATAGATAATATGTTCCTGCCTACTTACCAATTATTCCAAATTATTATCGCAATGACCTTTATCGCATTGTTAGGGAGGTGTAGGGTATTATATAGTCGGCCCCGCCCGACATTCTTATCGAGCATATAAAGGGTGTAATTTTAGACGTGTGGTTTTCAAGAAAAAATTAAAACGCATATAATTTAATGTTATGGCCAAGAATTTAGCTTTATTATAAAGATGAGGGTTTGCTAAAGAAATCACATACCACCGCCGGTCTTTTTATGTTGGAAAATATTTATGTTTAATTTTTAAGAATACTTCATTCGCACAAAAAAAGACTTTGCTACAGTGATGTAAGGTCTTACACTGTCGGCCCTATCCGGATTTGAACATCCCCTGCCTGCTTTATTTATGTACATTATGTAAAAATCTCTTTTGTAGCCACATTTGTCTTTTGGCATAAAAGTTGTTATTTAATGGCCAGTAAGTGTACATATCCTTATACCAATATTGTACTCGTATTCGTATTTACAGTAAGGGACAAAAACATTTGGAACCAGCAGACAATCTAGCTAACGCTTTTTTGTCACACAAAAGATGTTACCAAATTCAGCAATTATAGTTCTGCTACCCTCAGCTTATATTTCAATTAAAAACAAGTAAAGGTCGCACTATTTGACTATTGAAATGGAACATAAAGAGGATTGTTTGGAGGAAAAATAGAACAAAAATGCCTATGGTTCAGTTAAAAATATGTTATTCAGAGCATAAATAATTTTAACCGGTAGATGCTTTATATAGTTGCTATATAAAATTTCCATTATTTATATATCAAATTACCATTATTTAAAAGAAAATAAATAATCAATAAATTTTAAATATAAATTCTTAAATTTCAGCTAGAGTGATGAAAATGTGTCATATTGATCGTAAAGAAAATGCAGAAACAGAAAAATCGTAAAATATTGCCAAACCAGTCTTAGTCGTCCATAAATATTGAGGCTCGCATAATTGTAGTACTGTTCTGGACTTGTGAGAGTGCGGAATAAAATTTATATATATGTATATATAAAAAAATATGCCATTGCAAGAAAATATCTCTTAAAAAGAAGATAACGTTATTCTATTTTTCATTTTTTGGTGGTTATAGAAAAATAACAACTTTTTAGTGTTATTAACCTTTTCTTGAAAAAAGTTTATATATATAAATAGTGCTATGATTTTGAGCTGTACCTCTTTAAAAAAATATTACTCTTTAGATGGCAAATCGACGGTCAGGTCGAATTGCTTAAACACTAGGAGACAATTCAAAATGTAACAGCCTATTCTTTCTCTATCTTTTTTTGCTGTCTGGGGGAACACAAATGTCAGATCGAGGCGAACACAAATGTCAGATCGAGTCACTTTATTTTATTTGTCGACTGATAGGAACAATGTCAAAAAAAACGTTATTAAAGGCAAAAAATTAGTAGATATTAATATAATTAAGGTAAAAATAATTAAATAATAATAAAATTGTATACATATTTAAGCATAAAGAAGTCAACATTGACAGCTCGCTAAGATGGAAAAAATTCATCAGTGCACAATGAGAGTGACGTGAGAGAGATAGAGAAAGAAATGAGAGTGTTGGATCAGCTCAGCTGACCCACCCAGGGTTGATTTTTGGCCACCGCTACTGTAAAGGATACAGAGGTGTATTTTCTAAGGTCGACAATACAAAAATGTGTGCTTTTTTACACCGGAAGTTGTGAAATTATAGTTTCCAATTGGTAAATTGCTAACGTCACTGACGTAAGGCCAGGCGAACGAACGAATGAACCTCAGAGAAAACAAATTCCTGACGAACGAGAGTGACTGGTTTTCGTTCGCAGAGACTTTCGTTAGAAATACAGAAACATGCCGTAACTCTTTAGTTTAATTTAAAGATGTTATTCTGAAAACACAGAGAGAGTCATTACGGGTTTCTATTATGGAAAAGGAGAAAAATCAATGGACATTTTTGCAGTGGCTAGAGATGGCTACTAAACGTTTTTTTTTTTTTGGCAAATAAATAAAATTTTGAGTTGTTATTATTTTATTTCGATGAATAATTTAACCACTTTGTAAAATCAATACAAATGTTTTGTCCAATACTGTGCATATTTATTTTTGGTCATAAATTGTAAGAGAAAAATGAAACAACAAACTAAATGAAATGGAAAAATAGTTTTGTTTATTCGTTAAAAATTATGTATTCCTTTGCATTTTTGCAGATTTTGCACAAATCTGCCCATATTTATATAATAATGCAGAATATATGAAAATAGGTAACAAGTATTACATAAAGTAAGTTAGAAAATGTCATTCTAGAAAACTGTAGAAATTATACTCGTACCCTTACGTTGAGAGAAAAATAACACGGAATTTGTAACGGTGTGTGGCCAGAAAAGTGGAAAAATGTTGATCATTCTTTAGCAGACTAGAGTGATTGGGGGATGGGGAAATTATCTTCGATGTGTAGGGCTGTACAATTATGTATGGGACTTGAAAAATATGCCAAATTGTATCTGACGGCCATTTTGTGTTTGAATGTTAGGATAACTGATATAGAGATTCAGTATTTCAGAGATTTTTGGAGATTCAATATTTCACTAAATATCAACTGTTTGTGGAGGAATATGATGCCATCTTCGATCTTGACCAGAAATATGCAAAAACATTACCACATTTTAAGTCAATTGGTCAGTTCTCTCCTGAAATATCCTGTACACCAGACAGATGGACGGAGACAGTTATTGTTGGCTATATTCTGACAAAGAATAAGCACATTTCAAACTCATGTGCTGTACAAAAGGGACATTTGTTACAAAGTACCCCAACAAACCGATAACACTCGACTCACTCACGATTTATGATATACAAATACAAGTGTAAATTACACAAAAACATTATCAAAACTGTGAACAGTTGTTGGATGCGATGGAAACTTTAATAAGAAAAGTTTAATTAAACGAAGTAAGAGAAACATTTCTCATTTTGCAGCGCTTTGCATATTCGTGTCGTTGCATGTTCATGCAAGTGATTATTAGTTTCCTCCATGTAAAGCCAAGCAACGCAGAGTAGAGCAAAGCAAAACTGAGCAAAGCTTGCATTTGCATTTAAATAATATAAATTTTCGCTCATCTTTCGAAACATTTTCATAGGATGTGTTCGTTCAGCACATTTTCTACTTGAGTTTTTCACGTTTTATGCTGATGAAAATTACAAGTTGGGACTGTATAATTAAGACAGGTGGTATGCATTTTCTTGTGGCGTTCCACTTACCTTTCGCAATAACTCCAGAGTTTTTTTGATTCGCAGTACTAACAGATTGAAACGATCGAGTTCCTGAAGCAGTACCACACCAGTGGGAGTTAGACTCATTTGGATTTGTTTCTTCACACGCCAAGTCTCAAAGGCCATCGGCAGTTTGTCCAGAATATCAGCAGCCACATTATCGATGAAGTCATCGCGACTAATGCCACCCGAAGCTTCACCTATGTAGGAGAGAGAGAGAGAGTATAAGTATCAATGTTTGAAGAAAAGAAGTTAAAAGCTTCTTCTTTGTTACGTGTACGCATTAGGGTGACGACTTTTTGATTTTTTTTTTTCAAAAATTATTTCCTTTTGCACGAATGAATGAACTTTTGCCTATTAATGGCTAAAATAACATTTATTCCATTTAAAAAGTCACACACAAACCACTTTGAAATGCTATTTTTGTGAACAAATTTAATTTTTTTCTTTTTTAAATCATATAAATCCAAAACGAAAAAACAGTGTCAAGTCCTATAACATTCACGAAAATCCACATAACCTATGAACAAAATGAGATATTGATCATAGAAATCGATGAACATCTTTCGTTTTTATTAACAATTAAGTGAAGGTATCTCATTTTGAATCGAATGTATCTCTTTGGAAAAAACCTTGGAGACTTTTTTATGAATCTCAGAATTAAAGAAAATTAGTAAGAAACGAAAGGTTATGTCATTTTTATGACTGTGGTAGGAAACTAATAAACTCTCATAAATATATGCAATTCTCTTCGGGTTCTTTTATGGTAGCTATTCCGTTTAAGGGGGAAAAAGGAAAGTGTTTTTTATTGATGTGTTTTTTCGTTGGCTACCTGTTAGAGATGATTTTTTTACAGAAACCACAATCATGACGCACACGTGCTGAATCGGGTATATAGCTACCGTAAAAAAGGTGCGCCCATTCATAAGTACCCGTTAGTAAAATATTGAAAAATACGTAGTATAAATAGGTGTTCATTGATCGATTTGTGTCATTCAACAAGTGCCGACGAACCCGAAGAGTACAAGTAGTTTAGTTTTTAAAAGGGAATAGTGAATTATAATTAAGGCCTTTAATAACGGCAAGGCCTTTTCCATTTAAGTTGTTGAGTAGAATGCAACATGTCATTCAATAAGAGCTCTTCTAACACGGAGAAGAACAAGGAAACCTGGACAAATAACCTAGTCCAGTTTCATGCGCCATCAAGAAGAAGCAACGTGGCAATTGTTGAAGCATCATTGAGTAAACGGAGTCGCATGGGCGGAGAGAGAGGATCGGTCCTATAGAGCTTAAAGCCTTATGGAGCAAAACATTGAACTTCCGGCATATATCTGATCAAGCCATTTGTGCAAAACTAACAAACCTTCTGGAAGACTACGAGCGCTGCAGAAAAAAACAAAGCATTGATTAATTGAAGGAACTGTTTGACATGACAAAGGTAAAAGGCGAATGGATGTGCAAAGAGAATGAGAACCTCTACAAACTGCAAATTGAGAGCAAAGGTCGCGTTGGTTATTCCAGCCAGCGCTGCCAGTTTAGGGTGTTTATCCCCAATTTGGGGATTTTTCTTCGCGAATGGGGATATATTTGGTTTGGGGATCCGGGGATTTGGCGGGGATTGCAATTTTTTTGTATTTTAAAATTTGTATTTTCTGCTAAATATAGTTTTTTAGAAAAAAAAGCAATTTAAAAAATTGTGTCAAAAGTTCCTACAAAAAATAGCTTGACTCGCAGTGTATTAGAGTACGACTTAAATAGACAACCTGTAGTAATTGCCAATACGTATTTCTATAAATATTTATAAATCTTAATTGATACCAAATGCGGTTTATAAAACGGAAAGAATTCTTCCGAGCTGACATTACGAACAATTTAAGCAAATTTTGGAGTAAAGTTTACTTGTAACAGGATTCTGCTAGTCCAACCCAATTTTAAAGAACTGGAATCAACAGTATTAACCCTTTGATGTACTTTAAAACAATTCAGTGTGTTATCATTTATTTAGTCCATTGGCAGAAATGATCAAACTTTTATACCAAAAACATGTACAAAAAAATTAGATGATGTAGATGAGATGGAAGATTTTGAATCAGATATATTTGATATCTGCTAATTTGACAACGTACATTTTGTAGAAACAAAATGAATTTTAGTACAAAGTACATTGAATTTTAAAATACATCATTCACATAAGATAAAATATTTTCTGGGGATTTTTTTGGGGATGAGAAATCTTTTTTGGGGATTTAGGGGATAAAGAAATACAAATTTGGGGATTCGGCACTAAAAAAACTGGCAAGCCTGATTCCAGCGGCAAACCTGGTGGTGCCAATACCAACCACCCATCCAAGCGAAAGGGGGCAATGGAAGCGACACTTACCAGCTCAGCGTTACCTGATTGTTCCGAAAGTAGCACGGACTCATTCGACAACAGTACAGATAGTCCTTGGGAGGATGACAATGCAGCATCAACGAGCAAAGGGAAGCATAACCCAACAGACATTGCAAGATCTGCTTACAGTGACTTCAAAAAATTGCCCAAAATGCTGATAAATAAAAATTTTAAAATCATTTTGTGCGTGAGTTTTTTTTTATCAAATCACCTTATATGTAAGATTTTATCTAATCTTAAATAAAAACTCATCTAAATATGATAGAGGGAAACGAGGTTTTATAAAAGTCATCACCCTAGTACACATACAGTGTGTCAAGAAAGTGTTTTAACATAGCAAAAAATATACCTTCCAACCCACTTGAAAAAATAACTAAATTTTATGCTAAAAATACAAATATTTTCTTTTGTCACTTGTAAGCCAAAAACAAAAACAAATATGATTTTTTCTTCACAAAAATTGGTTTCAAGAAAGTCTTGAGAACATTTATAGAAAATTTTGGATATTATTCTGCTGTCTAACTTGTTGACTACAAATAAAACAATAACAAAGCGTAGTTTTTCAACCCAAAAAAATCGAATGTCAAAACACTTTTTGACATACTGTATGTCTAATATGAATATAAATATTTGTCCAGAAACTATCAGCTAAATATCTGAAATTTAGTTTGAAAAAGCAATTAATATACAGAAAGAAAAATGCCATATAATTCAAGTAAAAATTCTTAATATAAGCCCAAATAGTACTTAAAAATGTATGTACGTTCGAACTAAGATGTTCTTAAAACAAACATAAATCAGCTTACATTGAAAAATCAAGCGCTGAAGGGGGTACAATAAGCATTAAATGCTTGAAATCAAGTAAATATTTCTTGAAAAGGAAAATTAAGCCTAATATGGCTTAAAGTAAGAAAAAAAGCTTACTTTAATCTCTGAGAGATTAAAGTAAGCTTTAAGTAAGCTCAACCACTCTCATGCAAGTGGTTGATGGTTGGCTGACGCAACATCAAACACACATGCATATAAATTTTCGAGATACATTTGTGCGCGACCATATCTAATTCGTTTCTCGTTCAAGCAGTGTTTGCAAATACATTACTTGGCGTGATTTTTTTTTATTTTAGTTTTTTTTGAAGATGTTAATAATTCTTATTCGTTTCGTTGATGCTATTCCTTATATGTTTCATATTTAAATCGAATAAATGCAGTAAAACTTTTACTTTTGCTGTAAAGCAATTGTATTTTGACATACCATTTTAAAAAATTGCATTGCATTGCAAATGGTATAATTAATATAAATGGTATATAGGTATAAAACGAACGAAAGCACAATAAATCTAGTATGACAAAGCTTAAATCAAGAACTGATCTGGCTTAAATCAAGTATTGGTTAGGATTAAATCAAGAACTGATCAGGCTTAAATCAAGTATTATCAGACTATTATTAAATCAAGTATTGGGCAGGCTTAATTCAATCAAAAATTTCTTCATTGAAGCCCGTTTCGCGCTCAAATTAATCCGAAAAAATTCTTAAATCAATCGCTTTATGCTTAAAATAAGAATTTTTCGGCTTAAAATCAAGCCTTATCAGGCTTAATAAGCGCTAAGATTAAGAATTCAGGGCTTAAAAATCCGTACTTGATTCAAGTATTTTGTACTTGGTTAAAGAAAATCCGTACTTAACGTACTTTTGACACCGCTACGACTTGATTCAAGTACGGATTACTAAAGTTTTTCTTTCTGTGTACAGATATTGCAATTAAGGACGACAGATGTTGAACTGTCGGACAGTTTCATATGAACGCGTCAAGAGTTTCTAAAACTGAAATATGACACTCTTTCAGTAAAAGAGTGCTATTTTCATCAATTTCTTAATTACATATCGAAACGGACGAAACGTGTCAGATTGTTACGTTTCAAAAACGGAAGTTGCAATTTATATGTTCTAACCTTTAAAAGGACTAGACATTTATTTTATATTTCTCTTCTCGATGAAAAGCTGGTGATCAATGGATTTATATTTTATAAATAACACAGTGCTAAATTTGTTTGTGTCCATGGCTTGAAAAACACTTTGTGGAGATTGAGGAATATAATTCCATAAAATCAAAACCAAAAATTTTTTATGGTTAAGTTTTTTAATTCAAATTTTCATGAAAGGTGCCTTTAGTATTTTGACAATATTTTTATAGCAGTAGGTAGTTATGGGGGCTACAAATGTTGGAAATATATCTATCACGTAGAAACAGTGGTTTAGTAAGAGTCGCTAAGAAAATTACAAAAAAATGATTTTTTCAAAACAACCTTTTTAGCTGGTACGAAGAAGACCATCAAAAATGGAGAAAAAATCGCAAAAATATATATTTCCATTTCTCATTAGCTAGCAACTTAACGAAGAAAACAATAACCACTTAAATGTTGAAATTATTACCCTTTTGGTAGGAGTAAGATTTCATGATTTTATACCCTCGCCATTCTGAATGTGGGTATGTGTCATTTGCTACGGGCCAAATGTATAACACATCGATGGAGTGACCTACGACCTCGGTTTTGGGCAAATTTTGGGTCATTCGAGCAATGTTCGTCCGTCCGTCTGGCTAGTGCGCTCGATAACTCTAGATAGGAGTAACCGATAGACTTCAAATTTGGTACATGTTAATATTTTGTCAATATCTGGCTAAGCTCGAAGATGGACCATGTTAGTTCTAAATAAAGGTTGTTGTTGTTGTAGCAGCTTGGAGACGCTGAGTTGATAATCCTTAAGTCTATTTTTAATACAGACTTCGTTCCGGCATATATCCGATTATCGCGGGAACCTTATGTTGTTTTCATCCACTCAATGTTGTCCGGTTGTAAATTAACATTCGTCTTTTAATATCAGGGAATGGATGTTATTTGAGTGTTGCCGTTCCTATTCTCCACTAGAAGCGCTGCATTTCTGTTAATAGTCGTCATGATGTTATGTCTATTTTTAGCTTCCCTGTTGACTTGTGTGATCAGATGTTGTTGTAGTGGTAGTGCGACCGGTGAGTTATTTTCAGCTGCAGAAACTCGAATTATGATGAAAACATGAAATGTTGATGTTAAATTTTTCCGGTGCCATGGCTGGGAGTCGAACCCAGCACCTTCGGGATCCAAGTCTAACGCACTAACCACTAAGCTACCGAAGGCTAAATAAAGGTAAAATACATTGCTTTAATCTCCTTGCCGAAATCGCCCACCTCTCAAGGAACAACGCGTCCATAACATGGACTTTAAACATTCCAGCCATAAGGCATGGGTATAGTTGCGTAAACTTGCAGGAGTTTTCGAAAGCACAAGTAATAATACTATTTTCATCATCTCAGCCATACTAAAAGGTATTAGATTTATTAATATATATATACTGCCTATCACTCAGCCAATAAATGCTTTACCAAAGTACAATCACTCTGGCGGGTTCATCATTGGGTGCCAATCCTTCTTGTCTACGAATTTCTGCGCTATCTCGTTTTCTCTGCCGCTGAATGCGGAAGTCATGTATGGCTAAACAGCCGTCATATTCAAAAAATTGCCACTCAAATGAACCACTACGAGTATGAGACTGCACCTCTACTGAATGGTTGCAAAAGCTCTGTTATATCGCACCACCACAGCTGTGAAGGAAACAAGCTTTACTACGAGAACACAATGAAGTTATCAATAATGACCATGCTCCGCTAAGAACTGATGTAAATAATCCTCCACGACAACGATTAATATCAAGAAATGCTTGAAGCTGTCCAAAATGCTAAAAACGATCTTTATCATTCACACAAAGCTTGGTGTAACCTCAGCAGACCAGAACTGGTGCCGGCAGAACCCAAAATTTCCTGTACACATGGGTCTTGTAAATAACCTAATTTGCACATGTGAGCCCTTCGACAAACGGGTTGTATCTATAGCTCCGTGAAAAATGGTACCACGCCCCTTTTGGCTCCTCCCAAACAGATGGTCCATTTTGCACAAAAAGTTACATTTTTATAATAATTTTTTTTTTATTTCGATAACATCGAAAGCTGAAATTATGAAGCAAATAGACATTAAAATCACTTTTGTATTTGATTCATAGTGTATGCGCTAAATCGATATAATTGTTATGTTTTCCTGCTTCGAATTTTATATTCACTCGAATTCCAATTAAAATTTTAAAAATTTACAAAATGGTCAACTACTTTAAAATGTAATCTCTTTACATTGAAATAAAGCATTTAAGATTAATTTTAACCAAACAGAAATCTTTCGGGCCTTAAAGGGTTAATTATACATATATTTAAAAAAATTCTAGGAAACCACGAGTTATGGAGAGAAAAAACATACATCGAGTATGTCCTGATTTACAGCGTTGTTACTCGGATAGCCCACTTCCTTTTAATACATTTGCAATTTTTAATATATCCCAGAAGATAAAATTGGCTAATTCCTGGACATATCCAGGATGAACAACTTTTAACTATTTTTTGGATGATTTTATATGCAATGTTGGCACAATTATTTTTGGCTTATAAGCATTTTGCGTTTTAGTCGATTTAAACGATTTTTCTCCATTTATGGAGTGAATCGAGGATTTTGATGTAAAGTTGTCTATATCAGAAAACAGTAAAAATCTGCATTAAGTTATGTACACTAAATTTTGTTCAATTTTAAAATGAGCTATTTCAGATTTCATTGGCTGAGCTGGTTTTGAATGAACAGTATATTTGGTATGTGGTTCGCTGTCATTCAAATGCGACACAATATTGACTTTTTTCCATTCATTTTGGCCCGCACATAGATTTAATATAATTGACAATCACACATTTCAAATGCACTTCAAAATTAATTGTGAATTCTATACATACCGAAGCGTTCGAATATTGTCGGAATTATATATTTATAAAGATACTTATGTATGCATATGTGTATATATATTACATGTTCCCCCACAACCTGACTAATTAACAAATAAATACATACAAACGATATACTTGCAGCGGCAACTGTTTGTTGTCTATTGAAATAGACAGACAATTAAATAAAACACGAGCATATTTCAAAACGCAAAAACCGTAAAAATACTATCGGCATTGTTGGCACATTTTAATCACAAACACTTGCCAAGAGAATCGAATACCATTTAAACTAAACTTTTACATCGAACAAATAGAAAGTTTTCCCGCAGGATATCATTCTTTAGCAAACAATTAACTTCTACCTTTTTATTAACCAAAATATTCGAATGAATACTTGGCGAGACTAGGGAAATTTCCCTATGAATCAAATCCGCAAAATTTATATTTTATTTGTTCAATGTGACAAAATGCTTGCAGTGGATTCAAAATTCGATAACATCCCACGGAGACAGACTCTGCGATTAGAAATATTTAATTAAAACTGTCTGTTGCATTTAAATTGGAATATCCTAATTTGCAATTAACATAACAAAGAGCACTTCAAAACGGAACATCAACGATACGAGAACAAATCGATACGAGATTATGAATAAAATTCAAATGTACAGAATTTCGTTGAATTGAAATTTCATTTTGTTGGCCGCTGAAGAGTGCTCATATACATTCTTCCACAAAGAGACAGGTGAATTTGCAGGATTTATTGTTCAATAATCAATTATTTTGAGTTAGAAAACAATAACGTGATTTGAATTCGGGAAATTGGGAAACTGTACAATTAATGTTAACGTTGTGACTTTATTTGTTAATTACGCAATATAGTTTGGTAGCGTTAGTTGCTAGTGCATATTTTTCATTAAGTTTGTTATAATTTTAATTGTTATAAAAATACAAATAAATAATCTGCACTAATTAGCAATTTGTTTTATTTGGTGATAGGAATTAATGTAGTCTACCAATTATGGACATAAAATATGAATTAAATTTAAAAAATTAAATTTTTTATACAAGTTAGACTAACCATAATTTGCATTTTGCATACATCCCCGTATTGTGATTGTGGTAATTGTGTATATTGCATACAACTATAACCGTCTTTCGAGATCCTTTGGATTAAGTAATATGAAGAAATTTGTTTACTGTTACTTATAGCGTGGTGTATGCACAAAAGATTTATATATTATTGTAACATAAACCAAATTTCAGACAATTCAATTCAGTAATTTCATTTTAAATTCGGAACTCGTCAATTTAGATTTGGATTTTCCACTTGGAATTCAGAACTCGTCAATTGAAATTCAGATTTTCCATTTAAAATTAAAATTCGAAAAATTCACAATTATTATATTTTTAAAGTCTGATCGGTCATGAATAAAATGAGAACATTCCGAAGAAAATCGATGCATAATTTAAAAAGTTGTAACTACATACTTAAGTGTATCTACAAGCATAGATTATTCGATTAGTAGTGTGATGTTATGTTATTAACATAATGTTATGTTACATTTGGTATTTTTGTTGATAACTTGTGGGGCTGTTAGATTTGCTAAATTAGCTACAACTTTTTAAATTATGCATCGATTTTCTTCGGAAGGGTTTAGTTTACGAAATCAGACGATAAAGTAATAAAGAGAATTCCTTTAAACAATTTGATTTTTCGCAATATCTTGTAACATATCTTTGAAACCGCTGATGGGATGAAAAAAATATAGTAGAAGAAGATGAAGGCACTTAATTTGTGGTTATCTAAAACTACGATAAACGGTTCTTCAGTTATGCGAAAATAAACCTACATTTTTTAGATGTTAAACTTCATTTTGATATATAAAAAAGTCCAATTCCACTTCGGAATGGTCTCATTATATTCATGACCGATTAGACTTTGCGATAAAATAAAAAAATAAAAGAATTGCGGACTTTTCGAAGTTTTTAAGAGATTTTAATTAAGAAATTAGTAATATTTTCTCAAAAATGGGACTTTTTCGCAATATCTTATAAGATTATTAAAAACTGCTGATGGGAAGATTAATTGATATTAGAAGAAGATTTATGACTTAATTTATGATTATCTAAACCTTTCCTGAAACAATTGCGGTAAATGGTTCATCAGTTATGCAAATATATTGAGTACAACCTATATTTTTTAGATGTTTGTCTTTAATTTGATAGATAAACAAGTTTGATAGATAAACAAGTCAATTCTTTTGAGGAAAAAAAATTAGAAATAAAATTATGGGTTTTTGACAAAAAAGTCAAAACTAGTTTTAAATTCGCAAAAAAATAATTACAAAAAATATGTTTGCAAATTTTAGTATTTTCTTAAAAAGATTGAATGTTCTAAATACAATACGTAATTAGTTTTATGGATTGGATAAAAAGGCCGATTGACCAAAATTTCAAAATTCAACACTCTCCAACTTGGACAGTCCATAACCGATCCCGTTGAAATTTTGTGTCATTACTACTATCTAATCGGACTAAACTTTGTGCAGAGTTTCTTGCCCATCAGAAGACATCGCTTTTAAAAACTGACTCACTTGACATGAAATCCCCCATATATGGTTAAATCATGAAATATCTCCCGTCTAAAATTTTTTGTTGTCTGAATTGGTTAAAATTGTGTGTATGACTGACGCTATATACAAGGTGGCGCAAAAGTAATCCTCCTATCAGAAAATGCTATAAATTTTGCGATTGGCCCCTAATGTCAGTTCTGTTTTGACATTTGTGTAGTAAACACATGCGAAATACACGTTAATAAACAATTTTACGCTACACTGCTCCAGAACGCGGAATATTGCTGACTATTTATTTGACCAATAATCGGTCGGTGACTTTGCAAAGATTTCCTGGCCGTCCAACGCCTACTGGTGAAACACTGCGACGTTTAGCCGCTCGCCTCGAAGAGACTGGCACAACACGAGATGCTGCCAGGTGTGGCAGACCCCGGAGTAGCCGTTCTGCAGAGAATATTGCTGCTCTAGCCGAGGATGTCATGGAAGCGCCGTCGACATCGACCAGACGACGTGCCACGCAAATGGGTATCAGTCGACGGTCTCTACAGCGAATTTTGGTACAAGATTTGAAGATGTTTCAGATGTTACAAAGTCCAGACGGTGCATCAGCTGTTAGCTGCTGACCGCCAATCGCGTCTAACATAACATCGAAAGGTTACTTTTGCGCCACCTGTTACAAGTAATATATCAGCCAAGATAGGGAAATTTCCGTTGAATATTGGCTGTCAGGGCGGTGGTTCAAAATTGACTCTTCAAGCCTAGGTGATGTTGTTTGATTATTTTGTGCGCTTCAACCAGCAAATAAAACAATATTTTGTTACACGAGTATTGATGGTTTTTTGACGAGCTTTCGAATTATTGAATCGTTTTAAGCAAAAAATTGCAAATTGACCTCAATAAGGCGAAAATAAACACAAAGAAATATTTTTCGCGGATTCGGACAGATTCAATTTTTTTTGGAAATATTTTTAAATTAAAAAAACCGACTTTCCTCCATATTTGTGCAGATTTTTAAGATTGCATTTTTGTTCCTAACTATTTTGAAATATCTGGGGGCTAGGAACTCATTTTTGAGCGATGATGTTATCGGCAAGGTTTTTTGGAATGGCCCATAGAATAAGAATCGCTATGCTCCTTTGTTGTAAAAAATTGTACCCGCCCTAATTGACATTAATGGAGAGTTCTTTAATTAAGGTCAAGGCCATATCCATAATTGTATGTCGTCACCTGAAATCCAAAATAACGTAACCCACATGTTCATGATTTTTCAGGAGAAGCAAAAAACAAGGTGAAGTAATTTTTAGCTTTTGACCAAATTTAGGGATTTTAGACTATTAAGGCGAAATCAAATAACAAATCTGGCGCAATTAGTTGTGGCGTACATTTTGAATTAAATAAAATAAAATTGCTGTTACGTCATATTATGTATCACTCATAAAATAGTCAATTTTTGATATTGAACTCCAAAATTTTGTAGGAATGTGTAGTTTAGCCTAATAGACAATAGTCAATCATAAAATTAATTTAGATTTTTTTGATGTTACGTGATTTTGGATTTCAGATGACGATATATACTCACATAATGTTAACTCCGATTTAACATCTATAGAGGTTATTTATAACATCGCTATTATTTGGTTTGCAATTTCATCAAATTTATTTGCAAAATCATGTTTTATCCAAGCAAAGTGAATGCTCCGTTTAAAATTGAATACTCGCATTATATTATTTCAACTTAAAGTTTTACATCTCTAAAAACAGCCGTCATCATTTTTATTTGTTTTTAATTTTGTATAGTTGTTGGCTTCTTTCACATATAAGAAATAATAGAATATAAAATTTACCATTTTTCGAAGCAGTCCATTTCTTGGCTAAATCCATTGTGTGCATGTGAAATATGTAAAAGGTATGTATTAAAGATTTTGTCAATATGCTTATATACAAGAAGATTGAAAGTAAGAGAGTGTAAATCGCTAGGTAATAAAAAGGTGAAAATGTTATGAATAATAAATACGACTAAGTAAATTAAATTAAATACGAAAATAATTTAATTACCTCCCAATGAATTATAACAAAACCAGTAAAGGCAGACAAAAGTCAGACGGGCCCGAATATATGATACTGTACACTATATCGTATTTGTGTAGTTCCATAGCAAATGAATCGAAAAACACCCATTTTAAAAATTACCCCTTTTGATGTTATTGATATTTGGCACAATGATTACACAAATGTGCACGAATTTTATGTCGTTTTTAGTTTTTCAAAATTCATTGTAGTTTTTCCGGTACAGAACTCCAAAGTTACCTATCTCAAGGATTTTTCTAAAATTTTTTTTGTTAAATTAGCCATATCTTCTTAACTGCTTTACGTATTCCACGAATATCAGCAGTTTTGGTCCATAAATGAGTAATTTGTTAATAACCTGACTACTTGCGTCACCTATCGGATCCTTATACAGTTACGCATACTCACATTGTAATATAAATATAATGTTTAAAAATAACATCCATCGGTCAAGCCGTTTTGAAGTTACTCTAGTCCAGCAAACGAATCTTAAATTATAATATCGCTTATATGTAATATCGAAAGGCATATATGTATATACCTGTATATATATGTATAGGTATACAAAGGTATACCCTCACTTTGTGAGTAATGTACTTTGGAATATTACACGAATTATTCAGTCAATTTCGCTGAACAGTAGATACTTTAATTACATTGCACTGTGCCGAATTATAAGCGTTTATTTACGCTATGAGCTATTCAATTTGGTATAATTTGACCATTTCGTGTGGGAGGTACAAAAAGGGGCGTGCTGGTAACGCCCATTTTCACAGGACTATAGGTACTTCAAAAGCGTTACACTGTGAACATGTTTGTAGTAGTTTCGTGCATTGGTACTCACGCTATAAGCTTTTAACTTTTAATACAAAATGGTACCTTTGTGTGGGAGGTAACAAAAGGGCCATGGCAATAACGCCAATTTTGCACTGGACTGTAGGCGCTATAAAAGCATTACCCTATGACAAATTTCAAGTATTTTTATGCACTGGTATTCATGATATGAGCTGTTAAGTTTTTGTACAAAAAGGTCCCATGGAGATATCAAAAGGGGCGGGGCCTCTTCACCCATTTTTCTGAAGTGGATAGCGACTGATAAACTATTAATTACAGAGGATTCGGATAAGAAGTTATAGTTAGTTATTAGAGAATCCATATTTCACTAAGTGTTAACCTTTTGTGAGGGAGGTATATGGCCCATCTTCGAACTTAGCCTGAGATAGAAAAAAATATTATCCCATACCAAATTTGAAGTCAATCCGTTACTCCCTTCGAGGGTTATCGTGCGCTCCAGCCAGACAGACGGAAAAACAGACATACGGACGGACATTGCTCAAATGATTTAAAATGGCTCAAAACGTATTTCCGCCAAACATACTTGGGGTCTTAGGTTCCTCCTTCGATGTGTTACACTTTTTGTCCGTAGCAAATGATATGTAACCTCGTCACACTACAGTGAAGGTATAAAAAGGGCCAATCTTCATTTTTGTCATAATTGCGTTTTCCGTTTATTCTGGTCGAAAACTGTCAAATGCTATTAATTTTTTTTTACATTTTCGAGAGCTATAGTTGCAAACAACGGATTTATAGCTATTGTAAAAAATCCAATAAGTTTAATCAAAGAATTTGTTTGGTTTTCATTCGCTTTCGAAATCGTGATGCGCCCTTATTATATATGGTTATTATAAATTTTTGTGGGCCATCAGCATCAATCACGAACCCTATTGAAATTGGTCCAAATCGGTTCAGATTAAGGTATATCCTCATTTTAAATGTTCATCCCGATTTGGCCTTAAGGCGGTATATGAGTTTTATTTTCTGGCAGATTTTTATTTTTATACAGGAAAGTTTTATGAGGCAGTTAATACCTCTGCTAAATTTCATAAAAATCGGTTTAGATACATAACATCTCCCATATATATATGTGCATTCCAATTTGGCATATACGTGATGTAGAAGCTATATTTTGCTCAAATGATCCCGATATATACATATATCCCGGTTTTGCATATAAGAGCTATAGAACCCGCATTTCTGACACTTTATTAAAAATTATTAAAACTTTATTAAAAACCAAGAACGTTATTTAGCAAATTTTAAGAATATTATATTTTGCACCTAAGCTTATATAATCAGTTTTTTCCCCTTCAGGACGGTATATAGCCCCGGTATATACCTATATCCCTATTTTGAATCTAAGCGCTATACATATTTTGACGGATCATTATTATTATGAAAATAATATTGATAAATCTTTACAATATTCCAATTTATTCTACTATGATAGGCTCCGCCCGACTTTAGCCCTTCCCTAATGGTTTTCATATATAAGAGTTAGTTTTGATGTACAGAATGATGAATGTCGAATTTAAAAATTCTGAATTTACGTGAAACTCTAATGTTCACATTTTCGTTTCAACATTTGATGAAATTATTAAGAAGTGCTTCAAAAAATAAACCCTAAAAAAGTGATCGGATAATGAATGCACCTCAAACCGATACCCGTAAAAAGGGGTTTAAGTGATGTGAAATTAATTCAATATTGTGTCGTTGTATGTGCGATTTAATTTTTTCAAGTATGTATGTGTGAATATAAAATGTATTTAAATGCGGGCAGCGCTATTTTCATCGTTTGTAACAAATACGAGGTAAGTTGGGAAAGTTCACACTTCATCAACGATGTAATTTGTTCAATAGTGCCCGACATATTCATGTCGCCCTCGTGAAGTAATAGTTGGAACGGAAAGTGGTAATATGGCGGCAGAAGCAACGACAGCCGCAGCAATTGTTGATAATATTGCTCCGGCCACTGATAATGACAATGATGATGAGAAGGACGTTCACAATGATGGTGGTAGGTGGATGGTAGTGGTGGAGGTGGTGGTACTTGTAGTGACGGTAATGTTGTTAGTGTTGGTAATGACGATAGCGGTGTAAAGTGGCGGTGTGCAAATTGTGCAATAAAGTTAATTGCAAAACCACAACTAATTAATTAAATTTAATTCAATTGAATATTTATAATAAAATATGCAAGTATATGTACATGTGTGTATGTGTGCATGCATTCATTCATGTTTTATTCAGTAGATATTGGTGTTGCTGTTGTTGTTGGCCCACTCGCATATCAATTGCCGTCCGCTATTCTACTATATTATTTGTTGTTATTGGCCGGCCGTGATATTGGTTGGACTAATAAAAAAGTCAGATTTGTATATGTAAATTTTTGGTGGTGACCAACAAAGTAATTAAAAAAATAAAGGATTACTCCACATGACTGTTGCAAAGTGTTACGGGAAAATCAAAAGGACTGTGAAATGGCCGCAAATGAGTGCTAACGATTGCAGGATTAAGTCGGCACAAAATGAAAACTCAGTCCTGCGGTTGTTTAATACTTCACCAGGAAAGAGGGGAGGCGTTTTTGTGCATGTGTGTGAAAAGATGAAAAAGATGAAAGCGACTTACCCGTTTGTGGCTGTAGTTCTATTAGCGAATTCCATATGTTCCGAGTGGCCAGAGTATAATAACCAATTTCCGCATTTGGATGCAGACCAAAGACGTCTGGCTTATTCACCAGTGGTAGTTGGTCAATATGAGCTGCGAATTGAGTGAAGTAACTGAGATTGTTTTAGAGGACACTCTATTGAAAAATCGTATCTTACCGATAAAGTCCTCTTTCAGTACAACTTCTTCGTCTGGCAAACAATAGTCTGTGTGATCGTCCTTGTAGAAATGGAAGCGTTGGGATGTGTCAAATAAAAAGTCGCCCATGTACTCGTCCATGTAACAACGCGTTATGCGGCGATCGAAGTCATCAATAACACGACCGCCGTACATTACCTGAAACGGATGTATCACTTTTTAAAATGAAGTCCCTTCAGAAACAGAAAGTATTACCTCTCCTATCAAATATTTTAGACTGTTCCAGGGTACTCTACCATCCGATATTTTATTCAAATAGGTTTGTAAAATTTCCAAGCACACGTTGAAATCGGATTCATTGAAGTCGTAGCAAATGTTCCATCCAAGTTTATCATATTTGCGACGTTCCTGTTTGGGAAATTGATAAGAATAATCATTACACAAGTTACAAATAATGGACTGACGTTCAAATATAACCTCTATGTGCCAGTTACCCAGGGTGGTTACAAATTGTACACTTTATTATTTTATTTATTTAAAAAAAAATGGTTTTATCTAAAAAATTTTTCTTCAGAGTCGTGCCTCATTTTTGGCTCAATGGGTACGTCATTATACAGGATTGCTGAATATTGTCCGAAGAGCGGCCAGTGACTATGTAAAAACTACCAATGAGCAATAAAAAATATACAGTTTGATGCGGTTGATGTGCCAGCGGTAACACTTGACAGTACTTCTTCGAAGTAGAGAATGGTAAGTCGAAATCGACTTTAGTCGACGATCGATTATGAGGCTAAAAAAACGATTATTTCGTGGTCGACTTTTTGCTTCCAACTTTATGCTAAAATCGACCTTTTGTATCGATTAATCGAAACATATGTATGTATATAGGCTTTAAAACAAAACTCAATTTTGATCTTACCTTAATATACACACTTATAATTATCACAATTTCCATGAGGACTTTATTTGTATCACAACCAAAAAAATGGGTAAATTGTTTTAAATAAATTGTAAGGTAAATTTAAATTTGCACGATCACTAACTAGAACACATATTTTCGGAAGAAAACATTACACGTGTCATTAGAGAGGTTTTAATAAATGAATAATTTTCGAGTTTCAGAAAAAATCTCACAAGACATATGCATAACAGGCGGTAGTTTCGGAGATCATCTTACATCAGCTGTTTTAATGTATACCGATTTTCGCTTGTGTATCAAGAAACTTCAATCCATAACATTAATTAAAGATAATTTAAAAAATGGGGCTTTTCCGAGGCTCAGGTGCAAAATAGTAGATATACATATATAGATATGTAAAAGTGGACACAATCGGGAAATAAATATATGTGGGATCTAAACTGATTACCTTCAAATATAGTAAATCAAAAAATGTCTGACCTTCAAATGTCTTTAACGCCTCAGGATAATATCGCTTCGATGTATATTAATACTTCGATTACGATGACATACGGATGGACAGACGGACATAGCTAAAAGTGATTCTAGATTGATTGTTATAATGAACGATAGAATGAACTGTTATCTTTGTAGATGTTACAAACAAATTCTTAATAGAGCATTTCCAAGTTATGTGATCACAGTATTTATGGCTCATGTCAGGGATTTTAGTGAAACGTGGTATAGTAGTTATACTAAGTGTTGTCAACAACCAATGCAAAATATTAAAAAAAATGTAAACAAAGGGGCGACAATGAAGATTTTAAAAATGTCGAAATTGTGAATTTAGAGGAAAACTGGGTTTATTACATAAATTAAATTTTTTTTAGAGCGCCCCAGTAGGTTGGTTGGCATCGTACTTGCCTATGAGTTGGGGGGTAGTGGGTTCGATTCCCACCAGAGGCTCTAGTCTGTCGCGACAATATCTAGCCACATGGTCTGTGTAACCCGGCTTTTCCCTGGACCGTAACATTAGAATATAAATTAAAAATTAATATTAATTAAAAAAATTTAATTTAATTAAAAAAATTAAATAATTTTTAAAGAAAAAATACCTTTTTTTATTTGTAGAATTATTTTTTTTGTATTTTAGGCCAAAATGTCCTCTAAAATATAGCCAAGTTCCACGATGACATTTTTGCCTTTCTCGAGAAATAACTAAATATTTATTACAAGTTTGTCCCAGTATTTTCCAAAAATCTCAATAGGCCGGATTGGAACGCGAAAAATTGCCTTTAATTACTAATAAATAGCACATAAAATGTGTGTCATGACGCCAACAGCTCTTTACAAAAAGAGAGCAAATCTTAAAAATGTCCTATATAAATGTGTGTGTGTGTCACGTAGAATCAGTTGTACATGCAATTTGGAAAATTATAAATAAATATTTACTATCTCAAAAAGGAAACACAGAAAGAACGGCTAGTGGACATCGATTAATAGAATAGGCAAACAATTGAAATCAATTGAAACTATACATATGTCTTCTGACAAAATAATACTTAACTAAAACCGGTATGGACATTGCGTTAAATTTTGTTAAAGATATTAGCTGTTAAATTTTTCTACAAAATTGTTCCTTGTGTGGCAGGTGCGGGTCAACATCGCCCATTTTTCTTGAGGTGAGAGATACATATAAACTAATACTGCGTCTGAATTTACAGAGGATTCAGAAAATTAGTATAGAAGTTAATAGAGTATCAATATGTTATTAAATTGTAACCCTATGTGAAAGAGGTAGTGAAAAGAATGGACAATATGGGTCATCTTCTAACAAAGGCTGGAGAAGAAGAAATATTATCGCATACCAAATTTGAAGCCAATTCGTAAATCGTGCGGACAACATTTAGTAATAATCGAAAAGTAAGAAAACGATGAATAACTTAGTCTACTACTTTCTTGAGAAATGTAAGATACAACATAAACATAAAAATTCGTTGCTTTTGTTGAAATATCTTGGAAATGATGTGGCATTCTTTATGCCTCCTTTCCGGCATATATCCGATTATTGCAGGAGCATTCTACATTTCTTCGATCATTCTTCGTTTACCGTGCACGCAAAGAAAAAATAAGAAAACTAATTCTTATATATCTTCGCACTATATTTATGGGAACAAATCCAAAAATTTTTTTAGCAAAATAATTTTTTGTTCACCTGATGAAACCTCATTTCTCGTAAACGAGGAGTCTGGTTGCCTAAAATGTTATTGGTGTGGTTTTTTTCTTTTGGTGTAGTCTTTAGTAGTTTACCATGCCTTTTTGTACCTCCCATACAAAATGACCAAATTATACCAAAATTTAATATCTCATAACGTTAAAGTATGTACTATTCAGGGAAAAGTGGGTGTATTTGTTAAATCCCTCCTGTTACCTCCATGTATTTGTTTTTTGTCATTTTATCAAAATGAAAACGTTCGTTTTATTGAAAAACGTTCGTCAGTCTCTTATGTACCATTCATATTGAAATGGCAATGGATTCATACAAAATAAAATATTAAATTAACTGTTTTCTTTTAAGTGTCTACAGGGTGGGACAAACAACAAAAGTTTGTGTGAAAACCTCAGTCGAGTATTATAAATCCAGATAAATGTAATATGAACACTTTTGATACTTTGTGTGTTAGATGTCAAAATTAGTTGGGAACTTTGGTCATTCTTTGTTAGGCTAGAGTTATTGTCAAAGTTATGTAAAATACCAAATTGAGATGGATCTATACGTTATTGGAAAGTAATACGTCAACTTCCAGCTAAAGATTAGGCAGTTCGAATACTTTGCATTGTACCACTAGATTTTAAGTGTATATGCGTTCTTCTAATTAGGGTATGAAGTATTAAGTTAAGAAGTATTTTGTAAGATTTGACGCCTTTATGAGGGAGGTATCAAAGTGGGTGTGACAATCAGGGATGCCAACTTAGTGCTTTTCGCACCAGATTTAGTGCGCGAAAACTGTTCAGTTAGTGCCAAACGAAAAAAAGCACTAACTGTACGCTTTTCAATTTTTTTTAAAATCAACACATCTTTATATTTTTTAACCGATAATAGATTCTTGAAAAAAAGAACGTTGCCAAATTTTACGAAAATTTCAGTTCAGCATCAGATACGAGTATGTCCCCTGTATGTATCTATATCCTGATTTTGAATCTGAGCCCCATAAAATATAAATTTTTGGACATATTATTTTCATTAGGAAAACAACACTGATAAACATTTTCAAAACATATTTATTTAAATTCTGCTCTCATGGGAAAGGTTTTAATGCAGTCTTCACCGCCCGACTGTAGCAATGTTATAGTTTAGTGCTTTTTTACACCTTTTTGTTTGGAATGTACGCCCGTTTACTCTTTTTAAATTTTTTATTACGCTTTTGCTTCGGAAAAAGTTATCATCACTGGTGAGAATTACGACCATTTTGCAGTAAACTGTAAAGAAGGTAAAATCAAAGCAGTATTGAAAATTGCAAGTATTTTTTTTGTCTGAGTTGATAGCATTGTAAGATATGACCACCGTGTCTACATAGCTTTAGTCATATACTCCAAACAAACGAGTGTAGTATTGTAAGTGGTTTTCATGTTATGACTGTTTCAAAACAGTATGTTGTGGCGTATGATTATTATCCCAGTATAAAAACTTAAATAATAAATATACGACACAATGTACAGGGTAGCTGATGAATATTGCACATTAAGAAACTCAAAAAAATGTTTTTCTATATAATGAATCTGGTAAATTCTTTTTATTTTGCAGATTGATTTTTAGATTTAACAAAAATGGATAACTGGGACACTGAAACAAGAATTTGGATTGTCCGCCGCTATCACGCATTGGAGTCCGTAGTTTCGGCTCAAAGAGAGTATAGGCGCACGTTTGGCGGCAATCCTCAGAGCAGATGGACCATAATGAGACTTGTTAAAAATGTTGCCGAGCATGGGACAGTCAACCGAAGATCTTACCATCGAAACCGTTCAGTTCGGACGGAGGAAATAATCGCAGCTGTAGCTGCTGCTATACAAAACCATCCAAGAGTTTCGACAAGAACCTTATCTGCTCAAATGGGTATTAGCAGATAGTCATTGCAGTCAATTATGCACAAAGATTTGGAGTTATTCCCATATAAAACTCAAATGGCCAACAAACTGAACGCAGCAGACTTCCCGAGTCGCTTGGAATTTTGCCAGAAGATGCTTCAAATGGTGGATTTGAGCGCTACCTCTACACGGGGACTACAACAAAATATAAACTGATTTGTATAAATTTTATTGACATAAATTCTTGCCAAAATTGAATACAAACTGAAAATTTTCAGCAAAATTGCATTAAATATGTTATGTTTTTGGCTTAAGCAAAAAAAAATTTTCATAAAATTAAAGTAAAGCTCCAAAGACGTCATTAGTTTTTAAAATAAGTAAATTTTCTGCAAAGACGGACAGGCAGACGGGCATGGCTACATCGTCTTAGAATTACACGACGATCAAGAATATATATATTTTATAGGGTCGTAGATCAATATTTCAAGGTGTTGCAAACAGAATGGTGGCCGGTATAAAAATCATCGATTTCCATACAATGATAAGTCATAAAATTGGCGCTAGGCGGCTCTATGATATACTCGATTTTCAAAGTATGCTAAGTCGAAACAGGTTGTTTTCAGGAGAGGCGATTCGACGTTTTAGAGAAAATTTTAAATTTGTGTAGAATTGCCATGTAATTTGTTTTGAGCTTAACATTATTGATTTGATGAATTTGACTGAAGAAAATTTAGAATTTAGAATTGCAATGTCCAGTAAAACAAACTATGTCAACTTAGCATTCTTTACAATGGAGGTATTCATTTATATGTAGTACTACAATTCTGTAATACTCCATGGTTTTTTTTCGAAAATATTTATTTCTATATGTGTAAATAGTCTAATAATAAATAACAAATATTATTATTTCCTTTAAATTCTAAAAATAAATACTGCCCAATTTGTGGAAGAGAGTTTCTCCAAATGTTTACTAGATATACAACCAATTGCGTAGATTATTAAAATGCAATAAAAAAATAATAGTGTTTATGTGTATACACTATTCTTCTATTGAGGGGACGATATATCTGTTATATGGTTATTTCCTTATCAAAAATGTAAATTGTATCTACCATATTTTAAAGCTTTTCTATGAAACGGCGGCTGTGTTTCAGCCGATTTTAGCCGGAAAGATCGGTGGCGGCTTCGGCTGGTGAAAAAAGGTCGGCGGCTGCAAAAATCGGCGGCTCGGCTCGGCGGCTTCATACTCTGTTCATGACTTGAAAGACGAAATTACAGCCAAACGAAAATGAGTTGAAAAATTGGGTCGACACCGAATGAGCTACTGCAAGGTCAGCCGCGGCAGCCATATGAATGAAGTGGGGTTCATCATTAACCGGAATTTCGAGGCATTTCAATAAATGCAAAATCATTGAAAATCCGTCTTTTTTTATTACACAATTTTGAAACGCAACTTTTTTATGAGACACACTATAGATAACATCTGTAAAATTTGGTGAGCTTTGGATACCGCTAACTGTACATCCCAGATTTACTTCCATTTCAAGGAAAATTTAAAAAGTTAACAAATTATTTTTTAGAATTTCTTGTGTGGGCAACACACTAAAAAGGTGTATTGTTGTATACCTTTTTTAGGTATATAACTTGTAAATTGGTGTATAATATGCAAATGTCCTTGCATTGGAATTTGGTCTTTCTTGGATCTTAATGTAACTAAATGTTTTAAGTTATTCGGCCGCTGTCTTTGAGAGTTATCGTGCACAAATGATATCTATCTCACTTTGTTGTTATTCTTTTAGTACATTTTTCAGATTTATATGATTACAACATTATATGACAAACATATTCAGTAATGGGCAACAAATTAATGCTATGATGTTTTACTCTCGTGTTCCTCTTATAGTAACTATTATATTTTTTTGTTACTACAAATATATAACGAAAAAAAATATAATGGTGGTATATGGAACTTCATCAGTCATTAAATGATGAGTAGATTTCTATTTGTCATGTGTCTTTGTCAACAGAAATATATCTTTCGGAAGATCGCTATTGAAAATAATGAAAATGTGTTCAGATTTAAATTATTTCGCTTTACTTTTGACATAGCCTGTTGACACACAAGCATTTTAGGGAACATGTGTTCCTGAGTAGCGGATACATTTGCCAGAACATAGATTTATGGCAATCATTGTTCAATACTCACTTGCACAACGCCATGGAAAAAGGCCAACACATATACTAATGGCAAGTACGCCTTATGTGAACAGCATTCCAAGCGGTCCTGTCGTACTTTGAAAAAAGTCGAGCGCAAATTTAGCTTCAGTCCATTCGGAGGTTCAGTAACAACTGCAAAATGAAAAGAGTAATTTTTAACGAATAAATAGTTAATGAGATTTTCTGAAAAGATAAGTACAATCAAGAATAAGAAGAGCAACCATTCATATTCAATGAAGAGACGAATGGCGAATCTTTAAATAACTATTTTGGACATAGAGAAAATATATATTTCTGCAAAATGTAGCATATACCCACATTCGCTTCTTACGAGTATACAGTGCGGCCTCGATCAACACAACTACTCGTTCATTGTAACTTCAAAATTATTGTCATTATGCTTTATACATTTTTACTACCACTTACTGAATAACCATTTTACTCAAAATATCCATAAACAACGTTCAACTGAAAAAATGGAATTCTAGAAAATAAAGAAATTTTTTTCGATTTAGGTAATATTCTATTATTATATATAAGTTCATAAGACTCGTGCTTTAGTTGTACGATAAATGAATTTAAAGCCACTTATAATATTTAAAGAACAACTTTCACCCTAGTCCTAGAAAACATTAATTAACCAGTAAGGAAAGACAGAAAGTCGGGCGGGCCTGCTATTTAATACCTACACCTCCCAAACAATGCGAAAAGGGGCATAATTGATTTCGTTTCAGTTAACAAAGTACTTATCTCCATCGATGCATATTCTGATCCGATATTCACAAAATACAAGGTCAGCGTAGGGAAAAAAAGACGAAAGTTTCACGCGTTTGAACATTTTGTTCATTCGAGTTGGCCAACTTTGAGGCCCTGTAGCTCTGCCACTCTATACTATAGGGGGCCAAACGTAAAACTTAAGTTCTTACTCCACCACCTCTTCAAGGCTTATTCCAAAGAGGAGTTGAAGATAATATAATTTCAGGTGGGCCCTATCATCTAAATGTTGTGATATTGTTGTCATAGATTGACATATAATGAAAATCTTTTCAACGTTCTCGCATCCCAGCCGGTTTAAATATCACATTACTCACAAAGTGAGGGTATACCTTATTCGGTTCACTTTACCCGATGTTCGTAATTATCGGGTGTAAAATGCAGCAATATGGTGTTTAGATGCCAAATCAGAACAAACATGTATATATATATGTATGCTATATCTATATCTGAACCGATTTCCTTTAAATATGGTAGGGTATCTAATCTGTTATTTTTCATAATGATCGGATGTAAAATGTAGCTTTTATGGTGCCTAGATGACAATTCGGACAGAAAATATATGGTGGTTATATCTAACTCTGAATTAAATGGCAGTGAATCCTGGCTGATAGCAAATTCGTTAACGCAAGCATTTGTTAATAAGTGTTTACGAAACGTATACCGGCCTGCAGCTATAACAATGCCGAGCTATGGAGACGAGCAGATGATCAATCAAATTGTCAGAAAGAAATGGAATTGGATAGGGCACACAAACCAAGGCAATAGAAAAAATATAACTCAATCTGAGCCGGTTTTCTCCGTATTTGGTAGCGATTGTTCTTGCAACAACAGTGGCCGAGCGTAGAAAGGGCGATCCATGCTCTTCGATCTTGTGCGCATCTTCTACAATTCATAACACCAAGTTTTCTAAGATCCTCTTGAACTTGGTCTTTCCAACTCAGTTTCCCGGACGCCCTCTTCTGCGAGTTCCCTCGTCATCATTATCGAATGTTTTTTCTTGCTGGAGCATTTTCTTCCACCCGCATATATTTTTGCTTAGTTTCATATAGATCGGTGAAAAATATGAAATTTACAATCCCTATGTGCCAAATTGTATAACTTTTTTTTTTGTTTTTTTTTTATTTACAATCTATCCATTGAAGGATAATAAGCAAATGGTATGATATTTTACAATATAACAGATTTACAGATCTCCAACGAGATCGGTATTTGCAGTACTATTGAAAGTTGTTATTTATTAGCAGTATAATTGTATATCATTCTATTTTTGTTACTATTTGTTTCTATTGATTAATGTTAAGTATAAATGAAAATGTATAAATGGAAAAATAATAAATGTAATTTTTCTATCTCCGGAAAGGTAGGTCTAGTATATGATGTCGTTTTAATCTTCTGACTTCGTGAGTGTCATCTAATAGCGATATAGCTAACGGGTTGGTATGACTGCTTAGTCTTTCAATGTATCTGGAGCTAAATCGGTTTATTTCATCCTTCACCATCGGTATGTCTAGGTCGTTATGGATAGTTTTGTTGGACACAAACCAAGGGGCGTTGACTATGGACCTCAATGTTTTTGACTGGTATCTTTGCAGAATTTCGATATTTGAGTTTGACGCTGTACCCCAAAGTTGTATTCCATATGTCCATACGGGTTTTAAAATAGTTTTGTAAAGGAGTACTTTGTTTTGTATATTAAGCTGCGATTTCTGGCCAATTAGCCAATACATGCTATTAGTTTTTAATTTAAGGTGTTCTCTTTTTGCTGTAATATGCTGTTTCCATGTTAATCTTCTATCAATATGTAAGCCTAAATACTTGACTTTTTGGTTATGTGGAATAACTTGATTGTTTAGTGTTAAACTTGGACAATTTTGTCGTCCAAGGGAAATGTAACATGAGCAGACTTTTCAGTGTTAACATTTATATTCCAGCTGTTTAGCCACAATTCCATTTCTTTGAGTTGAATTTGAACATTGTTTGATGCTGTAGTCGGAGAGGCACTTGATGCTAAAATTGCTGTATCATCCGCATAGGTTGCAACAAGTACATTTTCTGCAATAGGCATGTCTGCAGTAAAAATTGTGTAAAGAACTGGGCCTAACACGCTACCTTGGGGTACTCCAGCTTCAACATTATATATTTGAGAAAATTCTCTGTTTACTTTAACGTAGTAAAGTCTGTTATTTAAAAACGACTTTAATATGTGATAAAACGGTGCAGGAAGCAATATTTTCAGTTTAAAATATAAACCTTGGTGCCAAAACTTTATCGAATGCTTTCTGTACATCTAAAAATACGCCAGAGCAATACATTTTCTTTTCAAGAGCATCTCTGATATGTGCTACGACACGATGACATTGCTCAGGTGTGCCATGTTTGTGCCTGAATCCGAATTGATGGTCTGGTATTATCTTCTTTCTTTCTAAGATTGGAAGTAATCTTCTAAGTAACAGTTTTTCGAATATTTTTGAAAAAGTGGTAAGTAGACTTATGGGTCTATATGACGTGAGTACATTATCCGGTTTATTAGGTTTTGGTATCATCACGATTTCGGCACACTTCCATTGGGAAGGAAAATGTTGTAATCGGAGAATAGAGTTGAATATTAAAGTTAAAAACGTTATGGCTTGTTTGGGAAGATTTTTGAGAACTATTCCGTCGATGCAATCAAAACCAGGGGATTTTTTTGAATTTATATTACTTATTTCTTCCTGTACTTCAGAAGGTGAAATGTGCTTAATAGGCAAATCCATTTGGCACGGACTCTCAAGGAAATTACTGATTTCTTCCAGATGTGTAGAACTGCACATGTCATACGGTTTGAAAGTTTGTTGCAGGTGGGATGCAAAAGCCTCGGCCTTACATTTTGCTGTTCTGCACCAAGAACCATCTTCTTTTTTAATTGGAACATTTCTCTTCGTAGGTCGTTTTAGATATTTTGTAGCTTTCCACAGGCATTGTTCACCGGGATTATTGACGTCCAGGCCTCGAAGATAATTGCCTTATTGTTCATTTTTTAAAGTCGAAAGTTGTATTTTTAAGTCCTTAGAAGATTTGTTAAAGGCTCGCTTGTCGTTTGGATTTCTGCTTCTTTGCCATATTTTTCTTAACCTTCTCTTATTTTGTATCATGTTTCTTATTTCGTGTGGAGGAATAAACTTTGAATCCCTATTTGTGTAGATGTTGTTAGAAGTAGGTGTAGATCGAAAACCTGCTTCGTGAATAATGTTATTAAAAGTTTCCACAGCACTGTCTAGTTCATTTCCAGTTTTAATTGAAACGTTTAAATTTACATTTCTGTCGATCCATAAGCCAAACGATGTAAGGTCAGTCTTGGGTGTAATAATTTTATACTTTTTATCAGCAAAGTTCACAAATGTGTTGAAGTTTATAAAAATTGGGGTATGATCTGAGCTAAGTTCATAGCTGTCACTTATATTCAAAAACTGTCTAGAAATTCCAGAATAAATTGCAAAATCCATTAGGTCCGGAATTTTTCTAGGATCTGTCGGCCAGTATGTTGGTTTACCAGTTGATAAAACTGAATAGTTTCCGCTACATATACATTTATATAGTTCCTTTCCCTTGGGGTTGGCCAATCTGGATCCCCACCATTGATGTTTTGCATTATAGTCGCCTCCAACTATGAATTTATGTCCGAGTCGGCCAAAGAAGCTTTTGTAGGCTGCGTATTTGACGGAAAACCTTGGAGGAAAATGAACAGAGCTAAACACTGTTTCACTGGAATCGCATTTAACTTTAATACATGTAGCTTGAAGATAGGTTTCCCTGACCGGATCCAATATTTGGTATATGATGTTTGATTTAATTAAAATAGCCGAACCCCCGTGTGCTTTATTATTAGGATGATTAGAGCATATCAGATCATAACCCCTTATTTTAAAGAATGTTCTGCTTGTGAAGTGGGTCTACGAAACAAGAAAAATATCAATGGAGTGAGTTTTAAGAAATATTTCTACTTCGTTGGTGTGGTTGGAAAGCCCATTGGCATTCCAGATTGCAATTTTTAAATTCAATTATATAGTTTGGTGATTAGAACTGACATCATGCTGAGAAGGGTATTGGTAAGTTCAATTTGTTTATTAAGTAGAACTTCAATTCTCCCAAACCCATTAGTAGTTGAGGATGGGTCTGCTGTTTTTAACACCAGTGCGTACGAAAAATTGGCGGACTCATTTGTTTCATTTCGCGTACTTGGTGAATAATGCATGTTTCTGTTGGTAGAGTAATGATTTTGTACTGTTCTATTTATAGTTTTTTTGTACACTTGACATCCTCTATAATTAGCAGGATGGTTTTCTAAACAATTTACACAACGAGGCGGATCTGTTGGAAGTTTTGTGCATTCAATTGTTAAATGACCCAGACCACATTTTACACACCTAGGTGGTTTTTTGCAGTATGATCTAGAGTGTCCAAATTCCTGGCAACGATGACATTGTATAAGATCGTTACTTTTCCTAGGCGGTTCAATTTTTACAACAGCATTCTTTATATTCCACATTTCGTAAATTTTCTTGTTATTTGTAGCTGGCTCAAGATCAATATAAAACATTGATAATGGGTGTTTGGTGATTCTATGTCTGATTTTTAGAATATTTCTTACTTTGTGGCCTTCCTTTTCTATGGCACTTTTTATTTCTGCAATAGGAGTTGAAAAGTGCAGATTTTTCATAACGACTCTATACGCTCGTTCTTGCTTCAGTTGATAGGTGTGAAAATATAATTTTTTGGCATTAAGATAGGAGATAAGAGCTCTATAAGTATTTATGTTTTTAGATAATATTCGAATCTGATTATCTCTCATTGCCTTATAATTAAAGTCATCAAGAGAGACAATTGTTGATAGACTATTTATCATTGATTTGATATCCTGAACCATTAGTATGAAAATAGGTGGGGGTTTAGGATCGTTTGTTTGTTCTTCAATACCTTCCACATCATCATCATCATTCTGCAGAGGTGAAAACCGGTTGTTAGTTGTGTTGTTGTGTGCCAATGCTTGCTTGGAAGTGCATGGTTTGTCGTGAAGATTTTGTGCAGCATTACTGATGCACTCACTTGCATTTTTAGATGCACTTTGTTTTTTGTTGTTGTTTAGTTGTGCTACACTGTTGTTGTTATTGTTAAGTTTTTTGTGTGGAAATATTTTTGGTGATAGAGTTTGACGACGTTTCATTGACTTTGGCGAAGTCATAACTTGCCAAGTAACATCGCTTTCATCACTAGAACTAATATCGTCATCCATTGCAGAGAAATGAAGACACTAACAACATTTATTGGTTGTTGTTTTAAAGTTTTTTTTGTTTTCTTTTTAATTTTTGTAATGACACTCCGAAAGTAAATTGTGTACATGCGTACGCGTTCGCAGTCAAACACAGACTGTATAACTTTTTTAATAATTATCCTTTTTTTGTTTTTCAGCATTTTGTGAAGGAGACTTGGGGAATTAATTATGAATCCAACAACGTACAAAAATAATTGATTTTTTCCGAAAATTTGCGAAAAGTTATGGAAAATATGCAAAAAAGAGAAAATGGACATCACTTACAGGATATCATTTTTCAAAGCTAATTGCAAATTATACACCAATAATATACTGTACTTTTGAAAAAAAAAATTAATAATCGCATAAATAAAAAAGTTATAAACCATTTAAACCATATAACTAATTATGCCCCTCCCTGTATATATATATATATGACGGCTTTATCTAAATCCGAACCGATTTTCAACAATTTCAATAGGGATCGGCCTTGTGCCAAAAAAAGCACTGTGCTAAACTTCATCACAATCGGACCAGAAATACGACCTGCACTTTGATACTCGTAGATCTACAGATGGAAGAACAGACGGACATGGTTAAATATACTCAGGAAGTGATTCCAAGCCGATCGGTATAATGGACGATGGGAGTGTCTCTTATGTTTTTGGATGTTACAAATAATGTATAAAAGCATGATACCTGGATCGCAGTGTAGAGTAGGAATGTCGATAGGGAAATCCCAAGATTTTCGGGATCCCGAAAAATCCGAATCCAGATTTATATTGCTAAATAATATAATACGTGTTTTAAATCGTGTAAAATAATGTGGAAGCGTTGTGATATAAATCTGTACAAAGTAGATGCGGCGCTGTCATTTACGTTGAAGGATATGTCTACTATTAAATCCATATTAAGTGATGGAAAAAATATGTCTTTTCGTAAAAGAATACGTAAGCGTAGAAAAATATATTTTAATTTTAAAATCTGACTTATGATCTAGATATCCGAACTAATCAGAACTTCAATCAGCCGTTTGAAAACTAATATTTAGTCTAACGATTCATATTAAGTCTAACGCAGCTGAGGAATTACAAACTTCCGGAAATATTTAAATGGCTAAAATTATAAACAATGCAAAAGTCCTATTAAGGTAATGAAAAGTTTGATGATAAATAAAATAAGTTTCAATATTTTTTGCGACTAAAAAATGTATTGTAAAGAAAAAATACTTTTGTAAAAAAATCTTGAAATCCCAAAAAACCCTGGGATCCTGAAAAATCCCAGAATCCCGGGATCATAATTTTGTCAATCCCGGAATTGTCGAAACTCAGTCCCAATCGGCTTCCCTAGTGTAGGGTATGGAAATGGTAGCTTTAAAAAAGACATTTCCATTTGTTTAGGTAACAGTCGAAGCCATCGCGCTACTGAACACTAAACTTTCACGACGCGACGCGGTGGCATTTACTGCCTTCTGAGGTCGTGTGATTTATCACCTCTCGATTTATTTTTGCTGCTATTTGAAGAGTTAAATTTACGGGACCAAAACAAACACTATTGCAGAACTGAAACAGGATATACCCTGCCAATTATTAAGACATTGATGAGGTTGTTATTGCAATACGCGCTGTTATTGCAACTACCTTGATTTTTTATGAGCTGCGTTGATCGATTTTGCACTATTGGTATTCTTTCGAATAGTGTAAAATTCAAGACAATATTAAATTAAATTTTAAATGAATGAATGAAATGAAAGACTGAATTGATGACAATTGTTCTACAATAGTAGTACTCTACTTTACTTGTAATACTTACCCTTGAGTGACTTCTGTAAAATGCCAATTGGGAAGTTATCACTGGCATCTGTTGTGATCCACAAACGAAAGTCCGGATGTGGAGCATCCACTTTCTCCAAATACTTCTCCAGTTGTCGCACAAAGCTAATTAACAAATGGCCATTTTGTAGCATTAACCACATGCCCTTGCGTATGGCATTGTCCAAGAGAGTCAGGGCAGCCTATGAGTTAAGAACGGAAAATGTAATAAAAAAATTTAATAAATCTCAATGAACATATTTCTTCTCTATTCCTGCCCTCACAACAAATAAACACACTTTATGATTTCCTATCGATTCGTGGACAGAAATGAATAAATTCAGATACGGATGTACTCCTCTGAGGTGCCTGAATATAAAACAGCCATGACAATAAGGACAACAACAACGGTAGCTAGAGCATCATCATCATCAACTACATCAAGTGAATGGAGGTGATTGATTTTATTGAATCACCCTACAGACTTTCACACACATCCACGTCCACTCGCATGTGTCCTATGGGGGAGCCATGCCACAGCGGGTGTTGAAAGTTCGTGACTGAATTGACGGTTGATTATCGCTGCTTTTATATGCGAGTATATGGACGCAGAAATTGTGATGGAGTGCAGAGAACGCCACACAGGAACAGACAGCAGAAAGTAACTGACAGCGATGTTACTATCGCTGACACTGCGGATGGAGATGCGAGTGCAGCAAGTATGGGTTGGGAAACATGTATTTATAACATTATTTTAGGGATAAACCACTTAAGATAAAATTTTAGGAAAAGCGGATTCATTAAGGTATCAACATTTCAATCGACTGATGTATACTCTTAATTTATGGGATAGATGTCAGAAGGGAATGAATGTTCGCTTATTCTTGTCGAACTGTAACCATAATTGGAAAAGTAACCTATAGTTCCATGAACTTGAGAACTTTCAAATGGTAGCTACTAAAGATAAGCTAAATTTATATTTTGTATTTGTACACACTTCCTTCCGAAGAGGCAAATTAAGGGAACACTTTGAGCAATATTTCCTTCAATAGCCCTAAAAAGTTGTCCTACAAAGTAAAAAGTTGTACAAATCGTAGATTAGAATATAATTAAGAAAAATTAACAGCTTTTTTAATTTACAATAATCAACGTCACACACACCAATACTTTACATATAAATATATGCAAAATATTTAATAACACATAGTAACTTTTAGCGAACACACTGTGCAGAATATGTTACTAAAACTGTGTTGAGCGTTCTCGAAATAGGTTTACGCATATGGGCTTCTTTCTGCTGCATTTTAAAAGTGCCTATTTTGAGCACACACTAAAAAAATCGTCCTGAAACTAAAGACAATGTTGCCCTTAAAATAAAGATTTACTCTGTCATTGTTTGAAGCACAAAATCCATACAATTTAAGATGATTTTCTCGATTTTAATGAAGTTTTCGTTCGTTTAAAGGCAATTGCCCTTACTGTCATGATCAATTGTCCTGAATATTATGTACATGTTGACCTTAGTCTTACTTTCTGAAATATCCGATCAGTTTACATTTGTGGTCTCTATGACGTTAAGAAGCCAAATCGGGGAGATGCTATGTATGGGGGCAATCCCAACATACCTGCAGATATAAGAAGTATATGTACCAAATTTCAGCCACCTACACGCAAAGAAAAAATTCGTTTCTGCGAAACGAAATATTAGACAACTACAATTCTCGTTTGCCGGAACTGAAATTTCGTTTGTTGTGACAGAAACATATTCTGACCAAAAGAAATTTCAGTCGTTGTAAACGAGAATTGTAGTTGTCTAATTTTTCGTTTCGCAGAAACGAATTTTTTCTTTGCGTGTAGCTCAAGTATTATGGATTGTAGCGTGATTACAACAGACGGACAGGCGGACATGGCTAAATCGTCTTAGAATTTTACCACGATTAATAATATATATACTTTATGGGGTCTCAAGTCAATATTTAGTGGTGTTACAAAGAGAGTACCCAAATGAATATGGTGGAGGGTATAAAAACGATATTATCGAAGATGTTTGTTAGAGTTTTTTGAATAAGTTCTTGTGAATCGATAGCAGAGGATAGGTGAGTTCGGTCGCATTAAGAAAGTGAAAAGCATTATAAGGACGGTTCAAAGAATTGTAGAGTGTGTGTTGGTTTAAACTTGTATTACTGATATAAAGGCAGTCTTAGGCGTTGGGAAATTGCAAGAAAGAGAGTGTATTTTGGATATTGGGAAAATACTAGTAGTCGTATTGAGAAAATCGAGTTTCTGTGTTTATTGCTTTTTGGAATAAAGTACACTAGCTATTTATCTTATTACAACATGTAATTAGGTCAACGGTTCATTTAATTAAAGTACAAGACGTACTTATAATTGATGTAAAGTCGTCCCATGTCTTTGATTGTAGTACAAGGTGTACTTATTTTAATGATAACACTGCCCAACATCATTTTTTGAACAGAATAGCGACCCTATAATTTAGAAACGGGCATGTTGAGTATGAGTAGATCATTTTTGTAGAATAAACTTCTGATCCAGCTGGTCTGAGTTTTTTTTTTACAGTGGGTCAAAATTTTAATTTTTTGTTCGAAGGTAGCATTGGGTAGCATTGGGTAGCCTGAGGTATTTCTTATTGTCAGAGTTATATAGTGGAATTTTATAATAAGCATCATTTTTGTGGAAGATCTTAACCCTCTAGCTTCCCTTCTTAATGGTCAATTTGGGCGTTTTTTTTTAAATCAAAAAAGTCCTTTCAAAAAGGACATTCAAGGATTAAAATATTCTACGAAAATTTTTGCTGGAAAATTTCACTGGGGGTGGTCCAAAAGACACCAAAATTTTAAATATAGCTCTTTACGCTTAATTAGCAAACACCACACCAACTTACTTATACAAATAAATAATATCAAGTAAATTTGAACTGTTTATTTTGAAGGTTGCGTAAACGCCATTCTGCTTTACTCGATTCACAATTAAAAAAGGGAGTTAAAAAACTAGAATTCGAAAATGTTCAGTGAATATATAGGGTGATCCACTTCGAGGTTCGCTACTTTTTAAAGAAAAAAACTCAGAAAGTTCAAATTGAATGGGGAATGCTTATTATCATTTGAAAGAACATTCTTTGGCATTTATTTTTTGAAGATTATGTCTATCAAATGTTGGTCGCGGCTACGTCTCAGATGGTCCATCCGTTGAGTCCAATTTTCGATGACTCGTTCGAGCATTTCGACTGGAAACTGGCGAATGACAAGCGTAAACGTTGTTCAGGCGTAAGTCTTTCCATGATGAAATGCCAAACAATACTTAACAAAAATAACATGACATCATGAAACGACTCACACGTGATCTGTCAAAAAAGGCTATTGAAAAAAGTATCGCTACTTGGATCACCCTATATAAGTAGAAACATTGAAGTCTTGAGATGAACTGAATGTAAATAATATACATATATCTAATGTTTTTTTTGTGAAGAAGTGACGTACATTCTTTTGTTTTATATAAATATATTTTTATAAATATATAAATAGTTTTAGGAAATTATAAAAAATGTTGAATTTGATTTTTCAAAAAATGTTCTATATACATATTTGTTCTTTTTCTGTTCAGCATTTTTTCCAATGCTATGAAAAAAAATTAATGTGTATAACTGTAATGGCTAATGAAAGGCAAATACGTATTTGATCACAGTTAAATTTAACCAACTTCTGCATGCCGTTCCTCGTCGTATTTACAACTATGTAATAGAGTTCCCCCGAATGGCTGCCATCGATACGACACGACACGATGCGATGATAGTTTGTTGTTTGGTTATTCCTTCATGGCTTTATTTATTTGTTTGTTTGTTTATTTGGTTGTACTCCCCTTTACGCTTTGTTTATCTATTGTTTATTTGCTTTGACAGCAAAAACAGACAGCAGCGCCAACAACAACAACAACAACAACAACAGCGGCAAAATACAATTGACACAATAGACGTGTACTGGGCTAATATTCATTTATTCGCTTCATCCAAGGGAATTCAAGGATATCATGAACTCACCAACACAATCCCACATATATTCACATTCCCACACACATACAAATCCAAACACTATTACACTACACAACAATAAAAACGCGGTCATAACGTGTCGTTATCGAGTTTGCGAGAAATGAACTCCTCATTTGTGAACAACAATTGTTGTTGTTTTTCTCTATTTACATCACATTTAACCCCCCCCCCCCACACACACACACTCACAGGCTCACATATCTATACGTGTGTCATTGATAGATTTACACTTACCTTTTCCTGCCCCTGGCCAAGTGATATGTGGCAAAAGTTACCGAGGCCGCCGCCAACTTGTTCCGCCAACTTCATCAAATCGTTTGTAGGATCCGAGCCAGCACTCAGGATGAAGCACACGGGAATGTGGCACGTCGTCTGCTCGTAGATGGTTGCGAAGCTCACCACCGGTGGCATTATGAAAAACTCATCCATAGTGTCGACAATGTACTGATTTATCGAACGGAAAATTCGATCGACTCGGAAACACCGCAAAAACATTAATTTCTTTAGAAGGAAGAGAAAGGGACACAGAATACAAATCAGGAAATGCATATATGAACTAATGAACAATAACAACAACAACAAAGACATTTGTATGCTTGTATATGATGAAGAATGCAATTTATTCTAATAATTGGAATATACAGTGAATCGAAAAAATTTTCGACACAGCGACGTTTGCCAATACGAGTAGTCATATTAAATTAAAATTTTTACAGGTTTTGTCTTCAGTATGGATATGCAATAGTAGCGATAGATAGATTAGATTTTTTAATTATAGTTGATTACACTATGCAACAAACATTTTTTTTGTTTCCGAGAGCTAAAAACTTGTTTTGTATAGATATAGACTATTTTGTTTTTATTACAAAACAATTTTTTTTAATGCTTTAGTTTTTTTAATTCAGCCAGAATTTATTTTGGTCTAAGACCATGCGTTCCATTTACATTCTGTCTAATGCAAAAATGTAATAGAAACAAATACATAAATGTATTTTCTAAAATTCCAATTTTCATGGTATTTAGTATTTTGAACATATTTTTTGAAGTATAAGCTCAGTAGACTGCGGTTATAATTTAAATTAAAGGAAATTATGAGGGTTAGAAATGCGGAAACATCACTTTGACGTAGAAATCGTAGTTTAGTAACTGTCGTTAAAACAATTAAAAATAAATTTGATTTTTAAACACAAATCTTTTTTTGCTGGCACGAAAAAAAACTATAAACAAGTAAGAAAGTTTCAGTCGAGTAGACCTACTAAGGTATACCCTCACCCTGTGAGTAATGTAATATGGAATATTACACGAACTAATCTGTCAATTTCTGTGGGAGTTACTAGTAGGGGCTTAACAAATACATACACCTATTATTCTCTAAAAACTAGATTGATAAAATACATTGCACTGTGCTGAGTTATAGGCGTTTATGTGCACTGGTCTATATGCGGTATTGGCTATCATTTACGTTATTAGCTATTACATTTTGGTATTATTTGATCATTTTGTGTGGGAGGTACAAAAAGAGGCGTGGTGATAACGCCCATTTTTCACAGGGCTGTAAATACTTTAAAAGCGTTACACTGTGCAATATTTTGTTGTATTTTCGTGCATTTATACTCACGCAATAATATGTTAACTTTTTGTACAAAATGGTACCTTTGTGTGGGAGGTACCAAAACGGGCGGTACAATAATGTCAATTTCTTACCGGACCAAAGGCACTATAAAAACATCACGTTTTAAAAATATTAAGTATTTTTATGCACTTGTATTAAAGTAAAAAGCTGTTAACTTTTGGTGCAAAATTGTCAATTTGTGTGGGAGGTACCGAAAGGGACGAGGCCACTTGGACCTTTTGTCTCAAGGTGATAATTATTAAACTAATACTAAGAGTATGTGTAGAATTTCAGAAGATTCGAATAAGTAGTACAGAAGTTTTAGCGAATCAATATTTCACTAAATTGTAAACCTTTGTGAGGGAGGTACTAGAAGGAGTGCACCAATATGGCCCATCTTCGAATTTAGCCGGAGATAGAGAAAAATATTAGCGCATACCAAATTTGAAGTCAATCGCATGCACTTTCCAGAGTTATCGTACGCACCAGTCAGCAGACAGACGGACGAACGGAAATTGCTCAAATTACTTAAAATTACCCAAAACGGATTTCCGCCGAACATACTTGGGGTCTTAGGTCACTCCTTCGATGTGTTACACTTTTAGCCCGTAGCAAACGATATATACCCTCGTCACACTAAAGTGAGGGTATAAAAATAGAAAAAATTCTCAAACAAAAATCGTCTGTTCCATTTTTTGAAAGCTAGCATCCTAACGAAGAAACCAATGCCAATTCAAAAAATTTTTTTTTCATATATTTAATTTTGGTCATTTTGTTTGGTAGATACTATGGGTACTATAAAAGCATTACCCTGCACAAAATGCAAAGTGTTTGTTTGCGCAGGAATCGAAGTTATAAGCCGTTAACCTTTTGTGCAAAAGGTCCCTTTGTATGGGAGGTACCAAAAGGGGCGTATACGCAAAATTGTTCGATCTGTATAAACATTTACAGAGAGAAGTCTTTTCATACACTTAGAGGCAATAATAAATTTGAGGAAAATCGGTTCGGATTTAGATATAGCCCACATATAAAGGGTCCGCCATCTAACGTTTTTTTCAACTAGTGCTTATTTCGTGAATGGTAACACTTAGCTCATGTCTGATTTGACAGATAATTAGCTTCATTCTTCCGCTGAACGAATATGGTTGTGTAGACGCTTGAACAACGATGGGAAATATTGCGACATTACTTTGAAAATTTTGATTTTGATTTTTTATTTTCATTTGATTTTTTCATTTTGATCTTGGCGGGTATGTAAACAAGCAAAATTGTCGCATTTGGGGCACAGAAAACCCGCACGCATACATTGAAAAGCCGATACACTTAAAACAAGTCACTGTTTGGTGCGCATTTTGGTCCAGAGGCATAATTGGGCCATTTTTCTTCGAAAATGAGCAAGGAGTGGCCGTTACAGTCAATGGCGATCGTTATCGGGCCATGTTGAATGAATTTTTGTTCACAAAAATTGAAGAGGAGGATATTGGCAACATTTGGATTCAACTGGACGGCGCTACGTGCCACACAGCCGAAGCTACACTCGATGTTTTGCGCCCTGTTTTTGAAGATCGCATTATCAGCCGCAGAGCTGATGTCGTTTGGCCACCTCGGAGCTGCGATTTGACACCGTTGGACTATTATTTGTGAGGTGCCCTCAAAGATAAGTGTTACGCCGACAAGCCAGAGACAATTGACGCTTTAAAGGACAATATTCGTGAAGCCATTGGTGAAATACAGCTGCATACAATCGATAATGTGCTTACAAATTGGACCGATCGTGTAGGCTACTGCATGACCAGCCGAGGCATCCATTTGAATGAAATTATTTTCCATTATTAACCGGAAGGATTGTACTTACAAATAAAAAAAGAAATTTGAGAAAATATTCAGTAGTTTTTTTATAGCATTTTCAAAAAAACGTTATTTGGCGGACCCTTTATATGTTACCACCGATTAAGCATGTATGCGTTGTTAAAACTTTATTTTATATCCGATTAGTGCGAAATTAGGCAGAAAGAAGTTTCTTATTACATGAAAAAAGACTGCCATAATTTGGGAAAAGCGGTACAGATTTACATACAGCCCGCATATATATGTTACACCCGATTTGACACGTAAGCGCTGTAGAAACTGTATTCTATATCCGGTCGGTTTGAAATTCGGCAGAAATAGGTTTCTTATTACTTGAAGAAACACTACCAAATTTGGGAAAAAAATGATTCAGGTTTAGATATAGACCTCGTATATATGTTTCTCCCGATTTGGTATCAAACGCTATACTTCCGATCATTATAAAATTTAGAATGAATATATATATATACATTTGAGTAATCTTCGTTTATTCGACCTTTATTGTTATTTAATTAATTTGTTTTAAATAAAACTCGAGCTCGAGGTCTTGGTTTTTATAAATTTATTTTCTTTTATTCAATATTTCGGCTTTCATCGAAAGGCATCATCAGGGAGATATTAAATAATTGTGTGAGTATTGATGACAACAGACGACAACGACGTCAGATCAATACTCATACAATTATTTAATTTCTCCCTGATGATGCCTTTCGATGAAAGGCGAAATATTGAATAAAAGAAAATAATTTTTTTTTATAAATTTATTTTCTTTTATTCAATATTTCGCCTTTCAAGAGCTCGAGTTTTATTTAAAACAATTTAATTAAATAACAATAAAGGAATTAAATAACAAAAGACCTCGAGCTCGAGTTTTATTTAAAACAATTTAATTGAATATATATATATTCATTCTAAAACATGCTAAACACGCTACTACATGCTAAACTGTACAAGTTATTCGATTTGCATTATAAAGGATTGGCAAATTTAAGAAATACATCAATCTTTGATCGCCTCTCCTGAAAAACTACTGCACTTAGCGTTCTTTAGAATGGTGGTATCGATATTTAGCCTTATATTGTAAATTTCGGTACACTGAAAGAAAAAATAACCATCTAACAGTTGCATTATTGTGTTTAGATCGATGAAATGAAATTTAATTTTGATGTGGTAAAATGCTACGTGTCTGTAATGAATAATCTCATTAACTCTGTCTTTGGAATTGACTGCTTTCATTAGGAGAATAAAACATACTTCAATAATGGAATGAAATATTTAAACTTTAGTTTTAAAATTTGCCGTATTGATAGATAATATAAAAAAAGGAGATCGCTTACTTTAGCTAATGATACAATGAAATTGAACAGTAATACTGTGTATGCGAGCGGGGGGTTTTACCTGTTGTCGAATCGTGTGATCATTACCCGCTAAAAAACCCATTCGTGAGTGTAATCGACTGTTCTGCAATATCTTGTCCGAAAACGTCGATGCACGTAATATCTGGAGTAGTTGGTGGATGGATGAAAATGAAGCTTATTTTTTTTTATCAAAGTACGTGGTGAATATGTCGACACACGACTACGTAGGACATGCAGCTCTTGGAAATACATTAAAGCGTTAAAACAAAGTGTGAATAGTATGGAATCGAGATACCGAAAACTAGATTTGACGTTCTAAATATGGATGGACGTCATGACGCATTCGTCAAAAGTCGCCGAGGATACAGTTGAGGTGTGGTAAGTTGAACAAAAACAAAACTTGTGTTATCGTTGTATTTTGAAATACCGATTTTTTGGTAACGGATCGTGGTACAATATTCACTTCATGTAAAGATTGCAGCTTAAACTTCGAGAGCAAATGGCTTTGCCGATCCTAAAGAATGGTATTCGGAAGTTTTGAATTTACAGTGGACTATAAACACAAATATGAATAATGCCACTAAATATGCCCTAATTGAAATAATTTTGGATTTTTTAACGCAGATATTTCCGGTAACAAAATGCTAGCAGCGACGAACAAAAAAAGGAAGAGATGCGATAATATTTATTGAAGATGCCAGAAGGATGTGGAAAACATTCGACAGCTCACAAATATTTAGAAGTGTTATCCCCAGTGTTGGCAGATGAATTTGACTGAAAATCGTTAAAATAGGGGCGCAAAAATTTGTCAAAACCAATTTTCGAAATATTCAAGAAATCGTCGACGTGGAAACCTACCAGATACATACATCCTTTTTGTTTTTTTCGGTCGAAGGACATGTTTCAGAGACATATATGTATATAATTATAAATGCACTCTCAAATGATATTGCGGTTCCTCAAAGTGAGCTTAAAAACATTTTGTGAGCCGATCTCAAATTCTTGAACCGTAATATCAATCATATTTGGCAGAAACATATTATATATTTATATACATATGTACATTAGGGTTAGTCATATTTTTTTGCTGCAAATGCTCATCCCATTTCGATGTAGAAGATACTGAAGTGGTTACAAAAAGCCAATTTTTTCTTGAACTGTCCGCACAGAATGCAATTACTGACGAATTTTGATAAAATTGATTTTTAAATTTGACAAACATTTGTTCATGTTACGGTCTCTCAAATTGTTTTTAATTCAGTTTGATTTGCTGTTATTTAGTTTTTGGGATATGTCGGTTTAAAAATTTTAAAAATGACACATTTTTTATACCCTCACTTTAGTGTGACGAGGGTATATATCATTTGCTATGGAAAAAAGTGTAACACGTCGAAGGAGTGACCTAAGACCCCAAGTATGTTCGGAGGAAATCCGTTTTGGGTCATTTTAAGTCGAATGAGCAATGTCCGTCTGTCTGTCTGTCTGTCTGTCTGCTGGCTGGTGCGCACGATAACTCTCGAAAGGAGTAAACGATTGACCTCAAATTTGGTATGTGGTAATATTTTTTTCTATCTCCGGCTAAGTTCGAAGATGGGCCATATTGGACCACTCCTTCTAGTACCTCCCCCACAAAGGGTTAAAATGTTGTGAAATATTGATTCTTTAATAACTGCTATACTACTTATTCGAATCTTTTGAAATTCCACACATAGTATTAGCTTATTAGTCGTTATCAACTCGAGAAAAATGGGCGAAGTCGCCACGTCCCTTTTGGTACCTCCCACACAAATGCACCATTTTGCACCAAAAGTTAACAGCTTATAACATTAATAACAGTGTATAAAAATACTTGCAATTTTGTACAGCATTATGCTTTTATATTGCCTACAGTCCAGGGAAAAATGGATGTTGTTGTCACTCCCCTTTTGGTACCTCCCACACAAAGGTACCTTTTTGCACCAAAAGTTAACAGCTTATAACATTACAACCAGTGTATAAAAATACTTGACATTTTTTACAGTGTAATGTTTTTATAGTGTATATAGCCTTGTGAAAAATGGGCGTTATTACCACGCCCCTCTTTGTACCTCCCACACAAAATGCCCAAATCATACCACAATTTAATGTCTCATAACGTTTATACCAGTGCACATAAATGCTTATAAGTCGGCACAGTGCAATGAATTTAAAGTATCTAATGTTCAACAAAAAAAAGGTGTATTTGGTAAACCCCTTCTGGTACCTCCCACACAAATTGACAGAATAATTCGAGTAATATTCAATATTACATTACTCACAAAGTGAGGGTATACCTTAGTCGGTTTACCCGACTGAAACTTTCTTATTTTTTTGTATTATTATACCCTCACTTTAGTGTGACGAGGGTATATATCATTTGCTACGGAAAAAAGTGTAACACATCGAAGGAGTGACCTAAGACCCCAAGTATGTTCGCGGAAATCCGTTTTGGGTCATTTTAAGTCGAATGAGCAATGTCCGTCCGTCTGTCTGTCTGTCTGTGTGTCTGCTGGCTGGTGCGCACGATAACTCTCGAAAGGAGTAACCGATTGACTTCAAATTTCGTATGTGGTAATATTTTTTTCTATCTCCGGCTAAGTTCGAAGATGGGCCATATTGGTCCACTCCATCTGGTACCTCCCCCACAAAGGGTTAAAATGTTGTGAAATATTGATTCTTTAATAACTGCTATTATATGTATTCGAATCTTCTGAAATTCCACACATAGTATTAGTTTGTTAAGCGCTATCAACTCGAGGAAAATGGGCGAAATTGCCGCGCCCCTTTTGGTACCTCCCACACAAATGCACCATTTTGCACTAAAAGTTAAAAGCTTATAACATTAATACCAGTGTTTAGAAATACTTGAAATTTTGTACAGTGTAATGCTTTTATAGTGCCTACAGTCCAGTGAAAAATGGGCGTTATTGTCACGCCCCTTTTGGTACCTCTCCCACAAAGGTACCATTTTGCACCAAAAGTTAACAGTTTATAACATTAATATCAGTGTATACAATTACTTGAAATTTTGTACAGTGTAATGCTTTTATAATGCCTATAGTCCAGTGAAAAATTAGCGTTATCACCACGCCCCTTTTTGTACCTCCCACACAAAATGGCCAAATTATACCACAATTTAATATCTCAACGTTAATATACCAGTCCATATAAACGGTTACAATTCGGCACAGTGCAATGTATTTAAAGTATCTACTGTTCAGCGAAATATAGGTATATTTCTTAAACCCCTTGTGGTACCTCCCACAAAAATTGACAGAATAATTTGTGTAATATTCAATATTACATTACTCACAAAGTGAGGGTATACCTTAGTCGGTTTACCCGACTGAAACTTTCTTACTTGTTTAAATACGTAAAGCCACCACATTTCCAAAACGAAATTCAGATTATCGATCAAATATCAAATTCGTGATTACCACGAAACAAAAAATTTACAAAAATAACTAGCCCTAATGTACATATGTATATGAGTTTCTTTGGATTGGAAATTGTCTATAGGATCCCAATAGATTTTATTTGTTTACGTCATAGAAGCCACGAACTTCAATCGATTGGGACGAAATTTTGCAAAATGCTTTTTTGACAAATGCTATTCACATGAACAGAGTCCAGGGTAGATCAGTGGTTTTATGTAGTAGCCGCGTACAATGATTCCACTAGATTCGACTTCTTGACACATTAGAAACCACAGGTGCCAAGTGACCTCATTGCTGCATATTTTGACATATTCCCATACAAACGCCACATCCGATTTGTCTTTCTGGACCCAAAAAAATTTCAAATTCTTACTAATTGGTCTGAAAAATTACATTTGATTTATTTTAACGGAAGTTTGGCATATCCCTTGAGGATATCAAAGTGTAGTGCTATGGTAACCGACCGAGTGGACTATATATCAACTGTGAGCACCTTTGAGAAGAACTACATCACTATGATACCAGCCAGGGATGAATGGGATGGCAGAATACCCGGAAATAGAAACCATCTCCACTTCTATACGGATGGTTCGAAGCTTGATGAAAAGGTTGGCTTCGAAGTACACTGTGAAGAACTTAATTTGGATATAGCTCACAGACTACCAGATACCTGCAGTGTCTATCAAGCCGAAATAATGGCAATATGGGAAGTCGCCAAGTGGCTGAGTCGGAACATAGTAACCAACACTGGCGTTGTCATTTACTCGGACAGCCAGGCTGCCATCAATTCTCTGGAGGCCACATCCCTAAATTCACAAATAGCCCTCGACTGCCGCAGATCTCTTAACGAGATGGCTGAGCTGTTTAATATACACCTCATATGGGTGCCTGGGCATAGGGATATCCCGGGGAACTGCAAAGACGATGAACTTGCTAGGAAAGGGACTACTTTAAAAATTCTCGAAGAATTTGCATATATTGGTGCGCCACTATCCACGTGCAAGCTTTGGATAAGGCAAGAGGCAATCAGGCAGTCCAACGACAGGTGGACACAAATCGGGACCTGTAGGGTAGCTAGACAAATCTGGCCAAGGTATGACCTGAGAAGGTCAAAATATCTCCTCGCACTAGAAAGGAAAAGATTATCTACGTTAGTATCAGTTCTGACGCGACACTGCCTGATCGGCGAACACGCCAGAAGATTGGGCATTAACTCCAATGACTTCTGCAGAAGCTGTGGAGATGAGGAAGAAGTGGAGAGCATTGAGCACTTGCTATGCGACTGTCCCGCTTTGAGTAAACGACGACTGGACCTACTGGGGTCGACCTTTCTAGGCAGCCTAACAGATCTTTCCAGTACCAATATTCGTGCTATCGATACATTTGTATATCAAACAGGTTGGTTTCGATGAAGGGATTTTAGCCCGTGGTACCACTAGGGACCTAAACTGGTCTATGTGAGCTGAAGAAATAAAAAAAAAACGGCTACCACCCTAACCTAAAACCTAAAACCTTGGCATATCCCTTATTTCACCTAAAAATTTTATGGACAACTGCGATGAAATCTACCACCAATTTTAATTGTTTCAATGATCAGCCGTAACATTTGAGAATTTTTCTAACATTTCTAATTTTAATTTTAAAAATATAAATGGGAGACTAAATTATGTATGGAAGGAATTATAAAATATGTTTAATATAAAAACAATTTGTTAAGTTTCCCTTTTGTTCATATAATCTGACTATAAACAGTGTATACTGACAATTTGCAGGTAATGAGGATACATTGTGAATTCAATTTCTCCTCTGCCATTTTGGACACAAGTGTCCGCTGAACACTGCAAATGCATTACGACACTTGTGTGAAAATCATAAATTTATATTTGCAAAATATTTATACACAACGTCACACACTTATACCGATCCAAGAACAAACAGCGAATGTATAGGAAAGCTCTCATAAACAATCATAATCCACAAAAGGACATAAAATATCGTAAAGTGGAATCCAATTAAGTGTCTGCAGATACAAACGAATATATGTGTCCAAGTGCAAGTGTATGTGTGTGTTTACTTTTTCATTGGCCCCCATTGACTATTGTGTCTCATGGTGCACATGTGTGAGTGTATGTCAGTGTTTGCGATCTATGCAGTACCGTAAAACAAAAATCCTTAACAAGTTTCTCTTCGGCGAATTGCAGCTGTGTCTGTGCATTCAACAACATATCCATTCTCCATTCACAATAAAATGCTTAACTTATTGCATTCCTCTATGGATATACATATATATGTATTTGTATGTGCGTGTTTGTGTCACCATTCAGCTTCTAATGGAAAATATAATATTTCCGAGTTATAAGCAACTTGGGCTTGGAGAAAAGTGGCAAACGGAAAACAAGTGGTAGCATCATCATCCTTATTATTATTATTGCCATTTGCAAAAGGGGAAAATAGTGACACAGTAGTTCCATTAATTGGAAAAAGCATCGATTGTAATTTTAGAAATTTTGATGATAACCATTTCAAGTGTGCGATTCATTTTTAACCCAGAGATTCTAGATTCTAAGCTCTGTAAAATGAACAATTAAAAGCGTTAAGTTCGGTCATGCCGAATCTTATACATCCTCCACAATGGATAGCATGTGAATGTTTTCGGGCAAAAATGAAGTCATATTTACAAATTTCAGCCAGATTCGTCGAAATTTGTGGTTTTTGTTGCCTTAAGAAGTAAAATCTAGGATACCCTTGTATGGGAGCTATATCAAAACATGGACCTATGACTACCGTGTGAAGGTTTTCGGGTATAAATAAATCCCAGTTACAAATTTTCAACCCGATCAGTTGACATTTGTGTCGAAGTTCTACAAAAATGTTTGTGCTAAGATGTCAAATAGGACAGATACTGTATATGGGGGATATATCAAAATATGGACCGATACTGTCCAAGTTACCTGCAGCTATAAGAAGTATCTATATCAAATTTGAGACGCATAGCTCAAGTATTATAGATTGTAGCGTGATTACAACAGACGGACATGGCTAAAGTGTCTTATAATTTTAAGACGATTAAGAATTAATATAGTATATATAAAGTATTTAAGTCATAAATACCACATTTTTCAGGTGAAGAGTTTGGCTAAAGAATTTGCGGCCTAAAATTTGGCTAAAAATTTTAGCGTTCATTTTTTTTTTAATAATTTACTCAAACAACATGATTTGCTCAATATCCAAAGATTTTTCCAGTAATAAAATTGAATGCAAGCCATGGTGGAGGGTATACAAGATTCGGCATGGCCGAACTTAATCTGTCTTTACTTGTTATGACTTTTTTAATTTTCAAAACCGTTTCTTCTATTTAAAAGAACTATAAGTGGTCTTCTTTCTGTAACCTGAAATCCATATTGACCCAGCAACAGCGCAACAGTGAAAAAATACACTGACTTGACAGTATAGGTTCGATTCTACTGTCAAAGGGTAGTATAACCCTATACTCGGTTTGGCGAAATTGGTGACCAATATTTTTTTATGGGCCTCCAAAGTTTCTGAAAATCAGTGAGTCCCTCAAAAAAGGTGTCATCTGCTTTTGTCCAACAACTAATTCAGACTTGGTGATGCCGCTTAACCATATTTGGCAATAATGTAGCTAAGAATATGCTGAACAAAGTTTCTTAAAATTTTTTGGAAAAAAAATGTTCCGGTACTTTTTTTTTGAAAAAATAAAGGGGAAACAAATACTGTTGTTTTCCCTTTTTTCTGCATAACTTCCAGGGACTCGTAATTTTTCAATAATAATGGTTGGCAAAATTGTAGCCAACGTAAATCTGAACAACTTTTGTGAACATATTAACACAATCTGAACATGTCGAGGCACCCTAAATAGCTCAAAACACAACATTGTACCCCAAAAATGTTAGTATTTTACTATTATGTAACAAAAATATAATTTGTTGATATAGGGTATGTTCAGCAAATTTATAGAAAATATTAAGGCCAATATTTTTGTGGAACATTTTATTAACCCTCTAGCTCCCTCACATAACTGTAATTTCTGGCCCATTTTAACAAAATGTAAAAAACACCCCCTCAAATGGGGAGGGCGGGGATGCAAATTTCTACAAAAATGTTGGCCATACAATTTTACTATATGTGTCAGAACAAACCAAAGCTCGAAACTTAACACAAACACCAAAAAAGGTCAAATTCCTGTTCGTGCAGCAATGTTAGTAATACGATCTAGTGGTCGAAGCAATAACGATACAAGTAAAGAGCGTTTTTGACTGGAATTTTACCTTTTTTTGGTTTTTGTGTTAAGTTTTGGGCTTTGGTGTGTTCTGACACATATAGTAGAACATTTCATTGCCGCCCTCACCATTTTAAGAGGAGTTTTTTACGTTTTGTTAAAATGGGGCCAGAAATTACAATTATGTGGGCGAGCTAGAGGGTTAATATGTTTCACAAAAATATTGGCCTTAATATTTTCTATAAATTTGCTGAACATACCCTATACCAAAAAATTATATTTTTGTTACATAATAGTGAACAACTAGCATTTTTTGGGGTACAATGTGGTTTTTTGAGCTATTTAGGGTGCCTAGACACGTTCAGATTGTATTGATATGTTCACAAAAGTTGTTCGGATTCACGTCGGCTACAATTTTTGAAAAAAGTGAAAAAAAAAATATTTTTTTCCTTTACTTTTTCAAAAAAAAGTACCAGAAAAATGTTTTCCCAAAAAAATTTATGAAGCTTTGTTCAGCATATTCTTAGCTACATTATTGCCAAATATAGTTAAGCGGAATCACCAAGTATGTATTAGTTGTTGGACAAAAGCTGATGACACCTTTTTTGAGGGGCCTACTGATTTTCAGAAAATTTAGAGGCCCATAAAAAAATATTTGTCACCAATTTCGCCAAACCGAGTCAAGTCCGTGCAAAAAATGTTCATTTGTTGCATAGTGTTATTTATCATTAATTATTATTTTGATTTTTACTCATTTTATGAGTGAAATTCAAAATGATGTGATTTTGTAATTCAGAATTTACATATGTCGCAAATTTCCTTGAAATAAAATTACAAAATATTGCTTACTGATATCTGGAAATTTTTGGAAATTAGTTGTCAGTACTGACGCCTACTGTGCAAAGTTTATAACACTTAAGTGTGAGATTTTCACGAGTATTTTGTGGGAGTAGCATTAACTTGCCTGGAAATGATTGCAGTTGATATTATATTCCCCCGGGCAAGGGACTTCTTCGGGATTTTCCAAATCATACCACTGGTACGGCGGAGCACAATCCAGGATGTCAATGGCGTAATCGATGAGGTTGTGGTTTCCAAAAATGAAATTTCAATTCGCCCATAGCATCATCAGCATCAACAACAAAACCAAAAAACATTTGGATGGAGCAGCAAATAACAAGCACAGCATTTGATGACAACCCCATCAGTAGCCGCCGCAAACATAGCAATGGTCCAGCAGTCGTCGTCGGCGTCGTCATCATTACGAGTATACCATTCAGCATTCACAGGCACCACAAACGTTGGACAAGCATTTAAGTTGTTCATTTTATTTGGAAGATATCAAATGTCATATTACGATGTCATACATCGTCGTTGCAGTGAAAAGGGTCCGCATCCAAACAACCAAATGTGGGTGCAAATAGGGGGTTTAAAGTTGGAAAGAGAGGGAATATGATATAGAATTATTAAAAAATATACAGATTTAGTTGGTCCTGCTTCATTTTCTGGCTGAATGATGTAGATGTAAGACGAAATGCAATGCAATTGTCGGGGACGACTGCAAGATGCCCTACAAACCAGAGAATAGCCACCCTCAAAAATATAATTTTGACAATGCAGAATAGTTTTCGGAATATTATCTATGAATGGGAAGTGGGATAGGGTATGAATGTATTAAGCGTAGCAGTGTGTTCTCTGGCAAACCGAATGTTAATTGTTGTACTTTCGAAATGTGGGTGGCTAACTTTATTATGTGTAGGAATTATATCTACCAGTTTTCTTTTTTAATTTTGAGAACTTATCAAATACTAAAAGTCTCTACATTGTCGAATTGATTACTGGAATGACATACATTCATTTCTGCGAGAATAGAAATTGGGAACTATTAAAAGAAATTGGTAGCAGTAATTGAATTATCTATAATTTTAAGAACATCATTCTACCCATTGAACACACTTTACGGCCTTGACTAACGTAGTGCTTCATAATCAAATTGAAAATGATAATTCATTTTTCATACAAAAATGACAACGTGGAAACCACACCGGTGTATTTGTGATACCGAAATAGGTTAAATGGAGAATAACACACAACTTAATCGGCTTTGGGGATTTTCCAAGTGTACTCGTAAACTTACTGAAATCATACTAATCTCCCTCTCTCACCTCTTTCCATTCGTTTGTGTACTTGGCAATATGATCCGGCAACGATTCGAAATAATCCGGGAATTCTGTGGATAATTTCATGATATCTTCCCAACTTTTATCGGTCAGCCATTTAACGGGACAGGGCCTTTCACTCTTCGTTAATGCCACCGAGCCCTTAATGAAGAAGTCCAATTCGGCTTGGCTTAAGTGACCCTCTCTCTGGGCCAATTTTGTGGCAATTTGAAAGGAGAACAAGAGCTTGTGTCTTTCGAAAATACCAGTGCAGCCGTAACAATAGACGTTCTCGGTTAGGGTTTTTATAATATTATTCAGGCGTTTGGCCAAAACTGTGTCGGGCACAGACTTCCGCAAGGAAAACGTGAACACATCAAGATAGGCGGCCAACGCATATTGGTACATGGCATTAACTGTAGACATGTCGGACAGGGCGAAGAAGAGTACAGCTCCTCGTTTTGCGGCGGGCCTGTAACCATCTCTCAGCTTCTCAATGTCCTTCTGAGTCTCGGCCGAAAGCGTTAGTTGTTCCATGACCACGGCCGCCTTGGACTTGGTATTCTCCAGCGTCTCTATCAATTCAACATTGTCCAGCATGTTACCCGTGGACGTGGCCAACTCTCTCAGCAACGAATCTTCCAACTGTTGCAGCAATTGTTTGTTCTCACTCGTTCTCGCAATCAAAGTCTCCCGCTGGGCTTCCAAATCGGGCCTTTCTGATCTGACGACTACACTTAGCAGTTGATCTTCCAAACCGGTCTGTGTTACGGTGTAGTTAATCACCATGGCCTTGGCAAATACGGCCGGATCAAATTTGGGATTAGAAAACTTTGTGGTCAAGTACATTCGGAAATTGGGATCGTAGTCCACATCTTTGTCCCCTAGCATCACAAACTTACGGCCGCTCACGACCTGAATATTCTTTTGCAGAACGTTGTCGATGACGGGATCGATGTAGTCATCGACATCTTCGAATAGCACAGGTATGCCATACATGATGGACATTTCCAGCTGTTTGAGGAAATCTGCATCATTGAAGGAGAGGACCTTCAAATGATTCATTTGTTCCTTTTTCTTGATCCAAGTCCAGGCCTGCAACTGTGGATCGATGCAGAGAGGAAAACGTGACGCTCTCACTGTGAGTATTCCATTCTGGACGGATAGGTCGTCGGGTGGTAAACCTTCGGAAGTCCATGTAGAGACTTCAACATCGGTGGTAAGGCTTTCGTCAATTCGGAATGGCGTTTTTATGGGTATCTCCTTTTGGATAATATCCTGAAGCCAGTCTTCAAAGAGCATAGTTTTGCGGAATTCCCAAGAAAAAGCTCCGGTGTAGGCGAGGAATGAGGCAGACAGTAGACATTGACCTATCATCACAACGAGTTGTTCGCCGTAATTCTCAAAATCCTGTCTCCAGCGTATACGTTCGGAACTTAATCCGCTGATCAGTTTATCGGAAGCAATCTGGGAGCAAAATATTGGTTATGGTTTGGAAGAAAATATCTGAATTTTAAGTTCTTACCAATCGTCTCTCGGCTTGTTGCATCATCTCAGTCAAGGCCTTCATTTGTTTCATTGACTCGGCATAACGGTGATTTAACGAATCCAACTGGGCTTCAAGCTTAGCAATTTCCGCATTTAAGTGATTCAGCAGCTTTATCTGTTGCTCCTGTTCCGCCACCAGGAAGTCTACTCTCTCCTTTTTGGGTTTCACTTCCTTGTATACTTCGTAGAATCCGATTACAGCTTTTACGAATTTCAGCAAACCTGCTCCGGCAATTGATATTTTTTCCATTTCGTCCAGGTGCTGAGTCTTCATGTGATTACGACACTGGCTGATCTGTTTCCCCGTCAAGGCTTCACAGTCCATTTCCATGAGACTCTTAAGGAAATTCACATCGGACATCATGCCTTTGGCCGTTTTCCAATTGATCTCTTTGTAGCCCTTCAGAATGGCCACACATTCGCAAACGACCTGTACTTGAGGAGGAGGTGTGGCAAACGAACGAATTTCAGTTATTTGAGCCTTATCCAATTCGGACAGAGCTCTACGGGCTTCTTCCAGGGCGGGCATAGCTTCGGCCAGGACCTCCTCGGCTTCCTCTTTTTCGACCGCAATTTGCTTGCCTTTGATTTCGACTTCCACCGACTTCTCGGAGGCTTCAGTCTTCTTGGTGTTGGCCTTTGTGGTGGCTGCTTCTATTTCCACCAACATTTGTTCACATTCTTCGGATGCAATGCCCACCTTTCGCTTCTGTTCGGTGACGATAATGCGAAGTTCGTCAATTTGTTTTGAGGCCTCGTCGATTTTATGAATGCCCTCGTGGAGGCGATCCCTTTGCATGGTTATGAAAGAGTTCTTCTCCTCTGTGGTGTGTAGTTAAAAATTACATTTACATATATTACAAATTAATAGTTAAACATTCTTACCCAATAACCTCAAATACGTGTTGATATAGTCCAAATAATGTTTGGGAGTAACATAATTATTTCTCCGGAGTTTTTGCAGATAATCTCTGGAATAATGATGCATGGTACTGTGGACATGCACAACATGGTCCATTATTTGATCACGATGCGTTCCGGGAATCTAAAGCAATCGCAATTAGGTGAAAATCGAATAATCCAAACTGAACTTTGAACCTACCAATTCATGTTCACTTAGGAATAGTTCAGCCACCGCAGCCAAGGCTTGCTTTGGCCAAGGGAACACCCAATCGATGTACGTGCTGCCTATCAATCCGGGAAAGTTTCGACATCGATTGCGCAAGGCATCACCGGAGGGAGACATGCTCAAAACCACGTGCATGTTCTCAGAACATTTGCTCAGGAAATATGTCCACACAGAATCTCTGCAAATAATGAAATGCTTTAAAGGTGATATGACATCATTTTAGTGAACATTTAAATTACTTTGAGGCTGAGAAGCCTTCTTCTTCGGCTATACTGCGACATGCATTTACAATGGTTTCCTTTTCTTCATCCGTAAATAAGGCTGGCACTAGACCCACAGTCAAGATGTTATTGATAAGCTCTAAGAAACCTTCTTCCACGACCTGCAATAATCGACGTATTGGGGAAACTTTTGTTTGGGATATTTATTTGAAATACCTGTGCCGCCGTAAATATAAACACTGTTTTCTTCCCATGCACGCCAGCCATTGTGTACAATATCTTTAAATCTTCCCGGAATGATTGTTCGCCATAGCCACGGGCCACTGTGATTTCGAATACTTCACATTCTGCCGCAAAGGCAGACAAACGACTGATGCATTTTTTGCCACTTCCTCCTACCCCTACGAGTAGAACATGACCCCGATGCATTCTCAGTGTACGATGAACTCTGGTCAAGTGTTCCAGACAATCCTCGAATAGAACCAGTGGCATTTTGCCCTTTCGCTCTTGGTACTCGTCCAAAATCTAGTGTCAATAATGATTTGCGATATATAATTAAACTTGTACCATATGTAGTTGAATGGATGAACTGACCTCGTCAAAAAGAGCATAGACTGCCTCATAATCTAAGAGATCCTCGTAAAACCTGGGCTCCGATTCATTTGCTGCATTGCGGAAGTCACCAAAAAGCAAAGGATCTCTCATAACATGATCGGCTAAGGTTAACGGTTTATCGTCATCGTCCTCATCTTCTTCTTCGTCACCCAATTGTTCCGTACTCGGCTTTAGAAGACCTAGGAAATAATAAAAGCTATAGTCATACTTACATACATATGTATATGTGAACAACTACTGTGATCTTAAGACATACGAGTAAAACGTCTCCGACCTCTGTCCGAAAGCTTTAACTAGGACCACTGTACTAGGTGTGATTTCAATTACGAATGTCACACCGTCTCCCAAATTATTTAGTGATGTCATACTCTACTGTCACATGTTCAAGGAATCGTGCAACGCCAATCGGGTCATTTATTGGAAAGAGAAAATTTTAGTCAGTCATCTTAAAGATAATTTGTGGGAGACAATTGTGAATGGAGGAAAAAATGGATTTAAAAATTGTTGTTGATAATAATGCTATAGCCTTCCAAAATAAAGTATTTATACTTTAGTGAAACGAGGGTATATATCATTTGCTACGGGCCAAAAGTGTAACACATCAAAGGAGTGACCTAAGACCCCAAGTATTTATGTTCGGCGGATATCCGTTTCGTTACTATTTTGTTCAAGAGTTAACAGCTTATGTCGCTAATGCCAATGCATATAAAATACGCAATATTTTTGCACACTATAAAGTTTTTATAATTCCTAGAAATTAAAAAATTGAGTTTATTGTGTAGGTAATGGAAGTTAAGTTTTTTAATCGAATTTTATTCCTAAAAAACTTTTTATAATAAAATACGTAAGAGTTATAAATGTAATCTTCGATTTTTTGAAAGAAATATATCAATTATTTCATCGATTTTGACTTCATCTTTGTATATATAGACATCAAAGACAGATAAGATAGTCTTTCTCCTTCCATTCTGTTCCGGAGATAAGTTTTTATTCTTCTTAACGTCACAAGTATTGTGGCCAGTATCTGCAAAAGGGTAAAAACGCTTGGGAACATGTCCTCATCACAAACTGAAATAGCATCTAATGCATTTGATGGCTTATCATTCTTCTGCTTCCAATAATCAATCCATATACTTATTTCAGCTAAAACAGATTTTGCTGAATTTTTTAAATCGTTTTTGTAAAAAAGTATGACTTCTTCGAAATCTTCGTTTATTAGATTTACAACTCGTACCGGAACGATATTAAACAGACTTGTAATTATAGCTTCATGTTCTGAAAATCTATTATTTAAATGTGATATTACTTCGTCCAGATATGGTATGAACAATGTTGTCCTAAAATACGCCTTGGCATCTGAACCAGGAATATTAGCCCTATACTTTTGAGTGCCTACTCTTCTAGGTAGTGCAGCTTCTATTCCAATACTTCTTGCAAGTTGTGTAGATTCTTCAAACAGTTTATCAAACTCCGCATCTGAATTTCTACGCATGTCACTTAATTTAATCGTTGCCAATTTTATGATTTCGTAAGCCTTTATTATATCTAGGTTAATCGTTTGCAAATACCGTGATAAGTTCTGTGTAATGGCAAAACCGTACTACTTATTACGACACCCAATATAAAGTCAAATTTACATCCACGGTTGTGCAAACTCATTCCATCACTGCAACCTACATGTTAAAAAGGTACATAGATAAGAAATCATAAATGTAATTTTAACTTAATTTTCGCCATATCTGGTTATCATAAATTTAAAGCCAACCAATAATTACACCTGTCGACAAAAACAACATTTTTTCTTGGGTTTCTGTTTTAATGCATAGATTCTGATTCTAGACGTCGAAAAACGCCAAAATCTCCAATCTTAGCTTTTAAAGTTTGTGTTTGTAAATTTAACATCGATAAGTAAGTTTTAAAGTTAAACCCTTACTAAATTAGCTGTAACTTTTTAAATTATGCATCGATTTTCTTCGGAATGAGCTCGTTTAATTCATGACCGAACAGACTTTACGATAAAATCATAAAAATATAACATTTGTTCATTTTTAGATTATTTTATAGGAGTTTTATTTTAAAAATATTAAAATTTTATCAAAAAATTAAATTTTTTGCAATATTTTCTAATACTCGTATATCGTCGAAACCGCTGAACGGATGGAAAACGGTATTATATGAAGTTGAAGGCTACTTAATATTTAATTCTTTAAAACTTTCCTCAACCAAATCGGATAAATGGTTCTCGAGTTATGCCACTATATGTGGTTTAACCACTAATTTCTTTCCATATAACAGCTTATCGCGAGAATTTAAAGAGACAACCCTTTAGGCTATGAAAAAAGAGAGGTTGAACCACATATTATGGCATAACTAGAGAACCATTCATCCGAATTGGCTCAGGTAAGCTTTACAAACTTCAGAATTAAGTAGCCTTCAACATCGCACAATACAATTTTCCATTCAGCGGTTTTGATGATATCTTACAAAGTATTGCAAAAAATCATATTTTTGAGAAAATTTTAATAATTTTTAATAAAAGCCCCCGGGCCTCCGCCTCCGCCTGCTCCATATATATCAAAAATGGTGACATGGCATTTTCAATACATATACCTTTAATAATTGAACCCAAACTTCCCCCCCGTGTAACACGGAAACGGTTCATCGGACATCCTTGTCCTATTAAATAACAATTAGTACTCATATTTAATCAAATAGCAACAATTTTGGTTAAAAACGTTTGGGATACTTTATTTCAATTTAGATAAAACTTTGGTTTGTATACGAGTTTGACAAGAATTCATTACATGCAAAAATTATAGAAACAGGTTCATATTTTCTCATAGGCCTCATATAGAGGTCGCTCTCAAATCTGATTAATTAAGCCATAAATATCATAAATATAATTTTCCTAACGATTAGCCTTAAATTTTGCATTCAGAGTTTGAGGAAAAAGTCATCATAGAAATATGTGTTGATTACACTGTGCTCGAAATGGACACTGTGAAAACGTAGCAGAAAGGAAACCTCATGCATATATCTATTTCGAGTTATTAGCCGTTTTTCTGGTTAGCTCTTGTTTTCGCGATATTCGACCATAAAGTTTGTTGGGAAATCAAAATACCCGAAATATTTCCGTGCTTTTCTTTAGTAGATGACGAATTAGTGGCTACTGTGGCTTATATATTTTGTGGCTTATATTTAATTTTCGTGAGTGTACAACAACAACAACCAATGTATACGTAGATTTTCAATGTTTATATGTTTCCTTTTATTTGAAACATTTTCAGCCTGATGAGGCCTGAAATGAAAGGCGAAATATTGAAACAACAGATAAATAAATCTATAAAACCTAGACCTTGTGCTCGAGTTTCATTCAAACAATTTGGCTAAATCACAATACAGGTCGAATAAACGAATATTATTGAAATTTAATTTTCCGTATTAATTGAGTGATTCTGGGGATTAATTTAAAGACATGTTTCACGTTTTTCAATACTTCAACTTAATTTTTATACCCTCACTTTAGTGATACGAGGGTACACGCTGAAAAATAATCGCTTCTGTAGTATATTGTCCCAAACATATTCGGCTTGAAATATACATATGTTTAGGGTACACTCCAAATATGTAATATTTGACACACATAAATATTGTATGTTTCGGAGGATATTGTTCAAAACAGAAATATGCTCCCATTAAAATATTTTTTATTTGGAAATAGTATTTCCGAAACAAAGATTAATTTGTAATTATTTTTTTTTTTTTTTCAATGTAATAATGTCATAACTTAAAGACAAGTTTTCTGTTTTTCAGATGTTCAAAGAGCATTTTTTATAAATTTTATATGTTTGTAAAATTTTATTAAATTTAAATCTAATCTAATAATCTTTCGTAAATATAAGTTGCATTGATGGATTGACAAAAAGTGATCGTCCTAGTGGTAGGGGTGGTGGTGTGGCCATTTACATATCCAAAAGTGTTGCCCATAAAGTAGTTTTTGTTGGCAACATGTATGGAGAAGTTGAGTGTATTTTTGTTGAAATTTTTGTTGGTAGAAATAAGTATTTGGTTGGAACTGTTTATCTTCCGCATGGTGATTTTTCGAAGTTTGAGGAATCCCTATCTGATCTGCTTGTGAGGTATGATAACGTAGTTATAATGGGTGATTTTAATAATAATAATTTGTTTGATCTGCGTAAGACTGCGCTTGTAAGGAATAGTTGCAGCAATATGAATCTTACAATTGTTCATAATTCTATTCCCACTCATTACGATGTCGCTCACAACTCCACATCACTTATTGATTATTTTTTGTTATCCGTACCTGACTATTCACTTTTCTAACCAATTTCAATGTCCTGGAATATCTCACCATTCATTTATATTTGTGTCTTTAAATGTTGCATGTCCTGCTGTCCCAAAATTTTATGAGTACATTGATTATGATGCCATGAACCCCTCTACTTTAGAGGAAGCCTTATTATCGTGTGACTTTTCGGGCTTGTATTGCACATCAAACGTTGATGAGCAGTTGCGTACATTGTATTCCAATTTATATGAGTTGCAAAATAGTTTTCCGGTTCGGAGACGAAGATGTACTTATGTTCGCAAAGATGCGTGGTTTAGTGCTGCAGAGATTAAATACTCATTGTCGCTTAGAGACCTTGCCTGGCAGGCTTATCAGCGTGGGCCTTGTGCTGCAAATTGGACAATTTATTGTAGATTGCGAAATAAGGCAAAGCGTGTTATTAGAAGAATTAAAGCAGCTGCACACCATAGCTTATTCTGTAACAAAACTGGTAAGGAGATGTGGTCTATTTTAAGTGAGTTTGGCGTAGGAAAGAACAAAGACGTTATTGATGTTGATGTTGATGATTTAAACCAAATGTTTTCATCGTATCAAACTACTAGTAGCGATAGGACTCCGCATATACCTAATATTGATGAAGGTTTTTCGTTTCGGACGGTTACTCTTGGTGAAGTTTTTAATGCTTTTGGCAAGATTAAATCGAAGGCAGTAGGTTCTGATGGTTTGAGCTTAAAATTTTTAACTGTAATTCTTCCTCACATTGGCAGTCACATACTACATTTTGTTAATACTGTTTTGACTACTTCTTTCTTTCCTTCTATGTGGAAAATAGGCAAAATTATTCCAATTCGTAAAAACGACTCTACTGACAGCTTTAGACCCATTTCCATTATGCCTATTCTATCCAAAATGATGGAGCATCTTATAAAAGGGCAAATTATGGAACATATTTCTTCGTCTTCAATGCTTCATGATTGTCAATCTGGCTTTAGACCTGGTCGAAGCGCGTCTTCGTTGCTCATTGGGCTAACTGATAATGTTCGTAAAGTGCTCAGTGATCGTGGATGTTGTGTACTTTTGTCGTTAGATGTTGAGAAGGCATTTGATAGGTTGGATCATGTTATTCTCGTTGAAAAACTGAGCTTCCGTTTTGGGTTTTCTAGGTCTTCTTGTTCTTTGTTAATGTCTTATTTCTCTGATAGAAAACAATTTGTTTGTAGTGGTGGTCGTTGTTCTAGCATGTTGCCTGTTGTAAGTGGAGTTCCGCAGGGTTCTGTACTTGGCCCGTTATTTTTTATCATGTATATGAATGATCTGTTTGATATAATTTCAACCACGAATTGCTTACCCTTTTTTGCGGATGATGTTCAACTATTATTTAAGTGCAATTCCGATTTTCCTGATGTTTTGCAAAGTGTTATAAGTTTCTCTGTTGAACGTGTGATTAGATGGATGCGTCTGAATAATTTGTCCGTTAACGTAAGCAAGACTAAGGCAATAAGGTTTGACAATGGTCTTAGTTCTGTGTCTGTCAAGTTCAATAGTAATTATATTGAATTTGTTGATAGTGTTAAGTGTCTTGGGGTAACACTGGATAGGCAACTAAACTTTAAGTTGCATATTAATTCTGTTGTCTCTAAAGTAAATTTTACTTTGCGTAAACTTTATAATTCCGAATTATGTCTGTCTCTAGCAATGAGAAAGAAAGTTGTACATGCTTTGGTAATGCCTTTATTTTTGTACTGCATTGAAACTTATTCCGGTACCCTCGGCTTTATTTTCAAGAAAATTCAGCTTGCTTTTAACAGAGTGGTGAGATATATATACTCCTTAAATGTTCTTCAGCATATAACGCCTTATGTAGTTGATTTCCTTGGATGTAGTTTTGCTGATTATATCAATATTCGTAATTTACTACTTTTTTATAAGGCACATAAAAATAATTTTCCTGTGTATTTTATTAATTTTTTTAGGTTTTGCAGGTCAGTTAGAAACTCTCAGCTTCGCATACCAAGGCTTACATGCTACTTGGAGCGGTCATTTCTTGTCAGAGTATCTCGGGGGTTTAACACCTTGCCTCTACATCTAAGAAGTTTTAATCTCTCGTCTCATACTTTTCGTAAAAGACTATATCTACACTATCATATATAATTTTTTCTCTTTGATAGTGGCTATATTTTGCTGATGTCGTTCCTCTACTCGAGTAGACAGTTATTCCTTCTAAAACTTTGCGCAGCTGTTTTATTTGTTTTTTTAATTTTTTTTTTTATAAGTAATTGATAGATTTAAAATAAAAATCGCAAATATTAAAAATAAAATAAAAATCCATTTGTAAGAACTAGTCATAATTAATTTTGTTAATTTTTTAACTAGTTCATCATCACTAGCTAGTCATGTATTTATATTATATAATTATATGTATATAATATAATTATATATGTACTGGCGACATATTCATTAATCAGTTTAATTTATTTCATTTCGTAAATTTTTTATTCACCAGAGTAGTCATAAATTCAAAATTCATAATTAAAAATTCAAAATTCAAATTCTCATCATTTCATGTTATTTAATACAACAGAGTAGTCTTCAAATCCATATTATTAAATGTTTAGAGTACGTTTTTTTTTATCCCAGAATGTTTGTTTATCCCATGTGATGTTAGTTGTTTATATTCCGTTTACATTTTTAATTTATAAGTTTATTGTTAGTTACATTAAGGTAGTAGCCTCATATTATTTTTTTACCTTTTAGTTACTTTATACATACGCTTTTATATTTCTTCGTTTTTGTAGTATTTATAACCATATATGGCCAACGGCTCGGTTTTATATTGAATAATAATAAATAAATAAATAAATAATTTAGAATATTTATAAATTAAATGACATTTTTGGCTATACATTTTAACACGAAAACTAGGAAAAACAAACTAATATTCGAACAAGTAAGCAAAGTTTTAAAAATCTTCTTAAAAAAAATATATTTGGAAAACTTCTTAAACAATAACTTTGTTTGTGTGTAAACACATATTTTATTTGTGAAATTCGGTTTGCAAATAAATTATGTTCTAATATATTAATACATGCGTTCCAAACAAAATTTCTTGATTTTCAAATAAAATGTATTTGTTAACAAATATATAATATTTAAAAAAATCGTTTCCAAGTATATTTTCTTTCAATTCAAACATATCAAAAATGACGATTTTCCTCCGTGTATATATCACTACGGAAAAAAGTGTAACACATCAAAAGAGTGACCTAATACCCCAAGTATGTTCGGCGGATATTCGTTTTGGGTCATTTTAAGTCGAATGAGCAATGTCCGTCCGTCTGTCTGTCGGTCTGTCTGCTGGCTGGTGCGCACGATAACTCTCGAAAGGAGTAAGCGATTGACTTCAAATTTGGTATGCGGTAATATTTTTATCTATCTCCGGATGAGTTCGAAGATGGGCCATATTGGTCTACTCCTTCTGGTACCTCCCACACAATGGGTTAAAATTTAGTGAAATATTGATTCTTTAATAACTTCTATACTTCTTATTCGAATCTTCTGAATTTCTACACATAATATTAGTTTATTAGTCGCTATTACCTGAGAAAAATGGGTGATGTTGGCATGCCCATTTTGGTACCTCCCACCCAAATGCACCATTTTGCATCAAAATTTAGCTGCTTATAACTTTAATACAAGTGCATAAAAATGCTTGAAATTTTCTACAGTATAATGTTTTTGTAGCCCCTATAGTCCGGTAAAAATGGACATTATTGTACAGCCCCTTTTGGTACCTCCCACACAAGTGGACCGTTTCGTACTAAAAGTAAATGGCTTGTAACTTTAATACCAGTGCATACAAATACTTGAAATTGTGTACAGTGTAATGCTGTTATAGTGCCTATAGTCCTGTAAAAAGTGGGCGTTATCACCCCGACCCTTTTTGTACCTCCCACACAAAATGACCAAATCATACCAAAATTACATAGCTCTTAACTTTAATATACCAGTGCACATAAACGCTTATAGTTCGGCACAAAGCAATGTATTTAAGAATCTACTGTTTACCGAAAAGTAGGTGTATTTGGAAAAACCCTTCCGGTACCTCCCACACAAAATGACAAATTTTATTGGTGTAATGTTATATATTACTCATTTACTCATTACTTATTACATTACTCACAAAGTGAGGGTATACCTTAGTCGGTTTACCCGACTGAAACTTTCTTACTTGTTTTTTAGAAAGTTTATATGTTCGTAAGTTTCCTTTATAATTGAAATGATGTATCATTTCTTGATGAATTGACAACAAATGACGACTTGGAATAATAGAAATAAAAATTAAAGCTTTAAAACAAAAGATATTGCTATGTACATACGTCTTCCTAAATTGTAAGGTATAACTCGAAATCAATGAAAAAATCATTTTTTAAGAAAACTTGTTGAAACAAAATCTATACAGAGAAATTCCTAAACAATGATTTTACTTCTATATAAACACATATTTTATTTGAAATTAGTTTGCGAAAAAACTTTAGTGATTTTTAAATAAAATGTCTTTGCACAAAAATATATAATATTTAAAAATGTGTGTTCCAAATATATTTTCCTTCGATTCAGACATTCAAAAAGGGCGGGTTTTCCCCGCGTGGAATTGAATGCATTCCATGGTGGAGGGTATATATGATTCCGCCTGTCCGAACTTACTACCGTTCTTACTTGTTAAAAGTAAATGTTTGTTAATATCAAGCATATATAATCGTATTTAGGGGTTTCGATCTCAACAAGTACGAATAATTATAGAAATTAGATTGATAGTGAATCTTTGAGAGGGGGAATTATATCAGAATAAAATAAAGACAAGTACCAATTTCGGAAAATTTAGTAATTGGATACATTTTAACCACCCACACTGAAAAACAATTGTCTTAAAATTAAAGAAATGCTCCAAAGACGACCTTAGCCTTCAGTATAAGTACATTTTGTACTTAAAATATAGATAATTTCAATAATATTATGTAATTTACCTAATTTTTAGTAAATTTTCTTAATTTTAAATACAAAATGTACTTATTTTCAAGACTAAGAGCGTCTTTGGAGCATTTCTTTAATTTTATGACAATTTTTTTTCAGTGCACACGGGGCAAAATCGCCTTTTTGATATGTTTGAATCGAAATGAATTATATTTGTAACACAAATTTTTAAATATTATATATTTCTGAGCAAATAAATTTTGTTTGAAAATCAATAAAATATATTTGGAATATAAATATTAATATATTACAACAAAATATATTTGCAAACTAAGTTTCTCAAATAAAATATGTGTTTAAATACAAATAAAATTATTGTTTAGGAATTTATCCAAATATATTTAATTTAAAAAAGATTTTCAAAACTTTTGCAGACTTTTTAGAATTTCAGTTTAAATTTTTCCTTTAGCATTAACTTCTGTGTAGATCAATCATTTCAATTTTTCATCATTTCTTATCAATCCTCCAAGTAATTTATTTTGATACAGGATTATACGATTTCAATTATTAGTATTTATTATTTTTACGAACATTAAAAATTAAATTAAATTAATTTTGTAAAAAAATAACTTTGAATTAGTAAAAAATTTAACACAATTAACGTATTTGCTGAATTCTTAAGTGCAAATAAATATTTGTTTCGGAAATAGTTGTCCCAAATAAAAACATATTGGGATATAAACAAAGATTTGTTAAGAATAACATTTTCCCAAATATATACTTGTTGTGTGTTCCCAATATTATATGTTTAGAGTGTACTATCCTAAACACATATATGTTTCAAGCCGAATATGTTTGGGACAATATACTACAGAAGCGATTTTTTTTCAGCGTGTACAAACATTAAAAATTCGAATTTCGACAATCCGATATAATTTTATAATTTGCAGACATGACCGTGTTTTGCCTTTTTCAGTCCCTTGGTTAAAATTTTTCTTATCTATTTTAAGATTTTATTTGGCAGTTAGGGATACATAGCGCGTATCTTTGCTTCAAGATGTTACAGAATCGAACACAATTTCAAATACAATCTCAAATGGAAGGATGGCGAACATTGGCTTTAAAAATCGGATTATGACCGGAACATGGATCCTAAGGGCTCTTTCAGAACATAAGGGCTAAACACACATTAAATTTCTGTGAATGAGTAAGTCACGCATTAATTTTATATATAAAATTGCTATTTTATTACTATTTTCTAGTAATAAAATAGCTATTTTCTTCACACACAAAACTAAATATATTAGCTTTGTTCATTTAACTATTGAAACTTTTTCATTTTACTATTTAATTTAAGAGAGAAGTTACAAAATGTTTTGTGTATTAAAAATCAGGAGGTGGTTTAAAAAATTAAGTTTTCAAAGTTCGATTTCCGCACAATTTTATATGATAAAAATCTATCCCGGTTGGTGAGAGAGTTATTAATATTTGAAATTGTAATAATATTGTTACGACATTTGATATTGAAAAATATAACATAAGTAAAACCTGTTGCGTCTTTTCGGGAAAATGACACTGTTACTGTGAATTACCACTTGGTTGGGTACTCATGAAGTTGTGTCGTAATTGCTTGCCATAACACAGCAATGAAGTCATACAAGTTAATATTTTGCAGATAAATTTGACTATTGATAACGCAATGAACCAACGTCATTTTCGGAGGTCGGATAAAAGAATTATCTCGCAGTAAACATCAATACAATAACTTAATTTCGTACCTGGTATAACGACGACTTCCGGTTCCGCAAAGCCATTCTCAGCTTCAAAGTCAGCCGTGAACGTTTCATTAACCTCATTCTCCACATGACGTTTCATCAATTTCAGATCCTAATACCAAAGATAAGAGAGAGAAATAATATTATCAAGTGTGTATGCGTGTGTGTGTGTCTGGGGACATGGGTGGTTGTACCTAACTATGTGTGTCTGTTGTTACTGGTGCCGATAACGATTACAAAAGAATACGGAAAAGGGCGTATATTAAGAACAAAAAGCGACAAAGGTAAAGAAAACATAGACTAAATGTGTTCTGCGGTTTTAGCTACGACTCATCGAACATGCGAATCAATGCGAGCAGAAGAATGCTCCATTGGCAATGAAGTCTCCGGAAAGTGAGAAAAATCACTTTTGTTTGCCATCGCTTGGCAATTCGCAATTCCCTCCAATTCGGGGGGTGGGGTGGGGGGTTTCATTCATCCACCCGGGCATCCATACATATTAAGTTGTAAATGTAATTGATTGTAATCGTGGCGGCAATCGCTGCCAATCGCTTCAGCTTCAGGCATCAGTTGGAATCTTCGTTCTTAGTCATGCCATCAGTCAGAGTGGTGCGTGAGGAGTCAGTCTGTCTTCATTAATGTTCCCCAAATGGCGCCACCAACACCAACACCACCACCATCACTCTAACCACCTCCACTATGTAAATTGCGGAGATCTGCTGGAGGTGTTTGTATGTATGTGTGTATGCGTGTGAGGGCGTCATTGTTTGTTCAACATTTTAAATTAAAAGAAAATTCATCAGAGCAATGCAAATAAATCGAAGTCAATTTCGTTGTAGGCCTTCGCCATTTTTCAAGACATCCATCCGACGACAAGGAACTGGAACAAATTTGAATGAAATCAATCAAAACAAATAATTTACATGTGTTCCGTTTCTGGCAGAACCTTCGACACCACCATCGTCATCGCCACCACATCCACTAGCACCGTCCAGAACAAACGTACCTTGTGCAAAGCTTACTTACACATACATGTATCAAAGGATACCGTGGCATATCCCCGAGGATATTGTGAGTGTATGTCAGCGTTTAGTATCCACTTAATCTCTTCAAATTACTTTCAAATAAGGCATATGTCTCGGTGATGTGAGGCGATATTGAACTCGAAAAAAAATATCTGTTAAATTCCAAAAATAAATTTTTGCTAATTTAATTGCTTAAGAGCAGCCACAAGTTGCGTATTGTTGAGATGTTGACGGGAATGTTAAATATTTGGTTTTCTAAGGATATTTTTACTGCCGTACTGGCTTCTCAACGCTCGTCCAGCGTTTTTTCTCCAAAAAATATTTGGTCAATATGTGACTGAAACAACGTATCGATCGCGAAGAGCATATGAAGGGAAGTATTTTTAAAAATCTGCTCAACAAGTTTTTATACTATGGCTGCTTTATAACATGCGTTTTCGAAAGTTTTACTATATGTGGGCTGAATTTCCTGTTACTATTAAAATTATGTCAAATCCCATACAATTTACGAATTTTTAATTATCTCATAAGTTTTTAATTATTTCATAAAAAGTAAAAAAGTGGCCTTACAAAAAGTTTCAACTAACATCTCCTTTTTATGCTCCATACAACATAGCGAATGAGTCGCTGTAGATATTATAATATACAAACTGACCTCAGCAGACGTTGTCCTACACGTTCTGTTTGGGATGATTTGGTTTGTTATTCATTGACAATTCATTCAAAAATGCATACATTCCGAATTTCAGGAAAACATTACCATAAAAATGTAACATAAGTCCACTACAGAGCCATCTTCCGGTTAGAATCATAATACAAATTATTATCAAGACGTCCTACACATATATTTTCAGTTCCAGTCAAATCGGTCTGGAAATGCGGATTTTGCAAATAACTTGACCACTCCTCCATTTTTTGCGGTTAAAATAATTCTAAAGCACAGATGACCCCTAACTGAACCTATTGTGCAATTTTTAGCCCATGCCCTCTTATGGTAACGTACAAAGGATTTTATATATACAGATGTATGCCAATTACACTGTGCAACAAAATCATGCAAAATGTCTGGCCATTGGACATTTGGAAAGGTGAGTATAATAAAACCAGTAAAGAACAAATTCAATACAAATTCAATATTTTTTAATTTGAAGTCAAGATTTTTTGAAATTTTTTTTACCATTCTGGTTAGGAATTTGGAAAATATAAAACAATTTGAAACGTTTTGTAAAATTTTAATTTTTACGCGAGATGAGCGACTACATTTTTCTCAGTGTGTGAAAATAAAACAAGTGTGTCAAAAATTTTTGGAAGTGTTTCTGGACATTTTTTAATAATCTGGTAATCTGCAAATTATTTCTGAAGTTATGCAAAAAAAAAACTAGTTTTGGTATAACATTCATATTGCTTTGACAAGAAGCGCCACTTCTGCAATTCTCAGTATTTAATATGAAAGCGAATAACCTCAACAGATATTTTTTATTCGAGTGAAACACAATGAATCAATATGTGTAGATGTAGTTGGTGTGTGTACGTGTCTGTGCATGTTGGTATACCTATGTGTGTATATATGTGTATATGCGGTGTTCGTATATCCTACAGGTACTTACCGCGTCAGAAATTAAACGGTCGCATATAATGCGCGTAAACTCATTACGCCACACACGCACCAGATTCCGCAGCGTTTTAAAGTAATTCGAGTGTATCAGAAGCATTCCGGCAAAGATGCGTGAGAGATCCTTTAAATTGAAAATGTAATGGAACTTCGAGGGTGTGGGCGGCAATTCGGCTATAACAATCTGTAACGAAGGTGGGTGGAAAAGGACAAATGCAAAACGGAAATAATTTCAATGGCAAACACTCGACAAATCGAAAGAAGGCAAATGTAAAAGTTTCTGGTAAATATTGATGGAAATTGCTAATGAAGGGGAAATAATCCTGACAGAAGGATGTTATTAAGATGGTTACGCCAAGGAACACATACACATACACGAACGCAGTCTTTCAAAGTATTTAATGACCTATGACCTTTAACGTTGTAGTGGAAAATTGTTTAAGCAGTTGAGTGACAATGTGTCAAGATTCGTATTAATGAAATGTAATGGAATTGCCATTTGATGAAACTGAAGGTATTCACCGAAGTACATCGGACAAACGTAGTCATATTAAGAATGTTTGCACAATAAAAGCGTAGTCTAGAATACCCATTCGTGTACATTCGGTGTATTCGCCTAGGTGGAAAAATCCATAATACTTAGATGTAATAATGTGGTTTAATTGCGTTATATTCCTAATTAATATTAAAATAATAGAAAGTCTAAATCAGGACGTCAGATTGCAAGGTCCGAAAGGTTTTTGTTATTGGAAGGAGTACCAGTTTTATTTCAAATTTGGTGTGCGATATTTTTTCTATCTCAAGCTAAGTTCGTAAATGGGCCATATTGGTCCACCCCTTCTAGTACCTCCCTCACAAAGGGTTAACATTTCATTTCATTTCATTTATTTCGTACAAACTTGTAATTCAAAGCCGTCTGGCCAATTAAACATAAATTACAATATGCATATAACTAAGCTTTTTAACCAAGGGTAAAAAACTACTCATTGGTAAATAATGATATGTTGATTTGTTTAAACCTAATTAATATATAAGGAATAAATAATATAAATACAGATTGGGTATACAGAAAAGTATTTAGGATAACTAAATAGCTACTCAGTTTGCTAAACAAACATAAGTAAAATCCTAATATAAGGAAAAATGTATAAAGTGTTCCATAAAATAGAAACATTATTTAACGATTTTTTACGTAGCTTTAATTAAGAGCAATTTTGCATAACAACAAATAAAAATGTTATTGAAAGTGGTGAAGTAGCCTATTGAAGAGTGTAGGGAGCGAAATGCTAAAATTTTTCATGTCATTGGGTAATGAATTGTAAAGTCGTGCTACTCTTACTAGAAACGATTCATTCATTAGGTGGACAACCCTAGGAATAAACAATTGATTTCTCCTAGTTGAATGGCAAAATACCATCGATTGGCACAAAAAAAGAGGAGACTGACTTTTAATCAGTTTATAAAAAAACAGAAGTAAGCGTAAATTTACAAATGCATCAAAATTACAGCCCAACAATTTCGTTACATAGGGCGTCACATGAACCCGCCGGTTCAGTCCATATACATACCGCGCCACCCTATTTACAGCCAGATGTACTAAATGCATGTTACCATGTATAGTGCCAGAATACACTTCTAAACAGTATAGAACTATGGGTAATAGCAAACCATGTGCCAGCCTCTCTTTAACAAAAAGAGGCAAAGACAAATCGGTACCATAAAGATTTTTTAGCGAAAAATTTATTCTAGAAATTAGCATATTAATATGCTGTCCAAAACTCAATTTATCGTCTAGCTTCACACCCAAGCACTGTAACTTACGGACAAATTCAATATCTATACCATTGTATCTAACGTGGATATTGTTATGGACGCTGGAGGAAAAAAAGAGGGCTTTCGATTTTAATGGATTTACATTAAGCTTGTTAAGCAACATCCACGCATACAGAGTTTCCAAAACCAAGTCAATTTTAGATTGCAGAACCATTGAGCTCCGACAGTCACCTTTAAAAAACAGCTGAATATCATCAGCAAAGGCGTATGGTACACACCAATCCTGTAACTGGGAGAAAAGGTCATTAATAAAGATTATGAAAAGTAGAGGTCCCAGTACTGACCCCTGCGGTACACCACTTTTTACAGGCAGAACACTACTACTCCTACCATCAATACAAACTAATTGGCGTCTACCAGTAAGATAAGAAGTCAACAGAACACACGCACTACTCGAGAACCCATATAAGTTATACAATTTATGCAACAAAGTGGAGTAGTCCACTCTATCAAAGGCTTTCTCAAGATCTAGTGACAAAAGAATTCCAAATCTACCACCACCGAAATTGGCTCGAATGGAGTCCGTTAAACCCAACAACAATGAAGAAGTGCTTCTTTTGGCTCTAAAACCACACTGAGCATCATGAAGCATATTATTTTCCTCCAAATAAAATGACATTTGAGACTTTAAAATGTGCTCAACTACTTTTGAAAAAATAGGCAAAATCGAAATAGGACGGTAATCACTTAAAGCCTGTGTAGAGTCTTTCTTTTTTACAGGTACTATTTTTGCTTCTTTCCAACCAGAAGGAAATGACGACGTAAGCAAAATGGTGTTCACAAGTTTCAGAAAATGGCAAGACACAAGTGGGTATATAATTTTGAGAAATTTTAAGGTAAATCCATCCAAACCAGCAGCATTCGACTTCACGGCATGAAAAGCTTTATCCAACTCCCACAAATCTATGCAATGAAAAGAAAAATCCCCGTTATTGTTCCCCAGCGCTCTAAAATCACAAATGTTACCAGGTTCTTCTAATTGGTTTCCACGAAACGCAATATTAAGATCTTCGACATTTAAATTACAGTCGTAAGACTTCGAATCAGACAATCCATTGGATTTAATCAATCTCCACAAATCCTTACTACTCCTATGAACTTCAAACAGGGATGCATGAGCTTGCTTTTTAGCTTGTCGAACAACAGATTTCGCCTTATTTCTAGCTCTGCAAAAAATACTCCAATTAGCTCTAGTTCTATTTTCCACATATGCTGTAAAGGCTAAGTTGCGAATGGAAATATAGTAGGAGATTCGAGGAGACTTATACCAATTATCGTCCCGTTCACGTATCATTCTGCGCCTCAAAGGAAAAATGGAGAGTACTGAAGAAATGCAAGACTCAAAACTACTCCATTGAAAATCCACATCGTTCGTGGAGTACAAAATTGAAAAATCCAATGATGAAACAGTATCTTCCAAGGTCTCCTTACTTACTGCATCATAGTCTATATATTCATAGAACTGATTCTGACATCTGACTGAAATATCCAGCGACAAAAAAATGAATGAGTGTTCTGATATACCAGGGCAGATAAACTGGTTTGACGCAATCACGGACGCTTCATCACTAACAAGAAAATAGTCCAATAGAGATGTTGTATTGTGTACTACACTATAATGTGTAGGAATAGAATTGTGACGAATATTCATATTCAGCCGCCCACACAATTCTCTAATATTCATTGAAGTAGCAATGTCAAAGAGGTCGTTATTAAAATCCCCCATGATCAACACATCGGAATATCGCACCAACAGGTCCGATACATCACTTTCAAAAGCTTGAAAATCACCATGAGGAAGATACACAACCCCAACAAGAATTTTACGCCCGTCAAGCAACAACTCCACAAACAAACTTTCGGAAACACCGTAACGACAGCCCTTATAAACAATATTATACACTATTGACTTAGAAATGAAAAGTGCTACACCCCCTCCTCTTTGATATGGGCGATCATTTCTACAGCAAGAGTAGCCAGATATAGCAACTTTACTGGACGGAACTGATGGCTTTAGCCACGTCTCGCTGACCCCAACAACTTTCAACAAACTGTTCTCCACCACATTTCTGATTTCAGAAAGTTTTGAAGACTTATCTGAAATATTGAAGCTTCGACAATTAAAATGTCCAATATTTAAATTATTGCTTATCGCACTTAACGAAGAACGTAAAAAAGAATTATCGCAGGCAACAGACCCTAGATTACAGCTATTCATAATGGTAAAACGATTCATCGATAAATTAATTTAGTTAATTATGTACATATATAAGTAAGGCCCATAAGTGTGTCCTAAACATTAGCCGCCTGAGAAGTGACGCCACCGTCACCTGTCCGCAACTGAGATGTCACAAACGCTGCACTACATTCATCGGTATCAAAGATTTTTACCAAGCCATTTATTAGAGTAATTCGAACTTTGGGTACATCTCCATTAATTAGGGCGAATTTTAGATTACGCTTTTGCTCCCGCAACTTACGGCAAGTATTAACAAGCTTAGTGGCAGGGGGTGTGAGGTGGTCATTTAAATACACCCGGGATTGCACTTCCGAATCGATGACATCATTTAGGCGCATAGGCCTTGACCGGGAGTAATTCCACCAAAGATATAACAACAGTGCTGGATATCTGAAGGCACAATTTGAACATTGCAAAGCCTGGCTATTTTCACAACATGTCCGCGAAGATCAACAATGCCATTTGGCAAGCCATTTATTAATATATCTGCTCTGTTAAGACGCCTTTGGCGAACACAATTTTCAAACTCAATGTCCTTTAATTTATCTTTCAAATCCTTTTCGACACTAGACATTTTCTGTTGACAGACCACAACATCAGACTTGACCTTGCGCAGGGCTTCAATAAATTCGGTACGAAAACTGCTTACAACATCGTCAATCATGGCTTTGAATTCATTTATACACTGCTTCATCTGTTCATCAAGTTTCTGCCTCATTGACGCAGCAAAATCCTCAAACATATGTTGAAGATTGCTAAACGCGTCGTCAGTGACCCTTGCAGCCACGTCACTGACAGATGGCTGGATACGACCCACATTGTTTGAATTATTGCTGGCACTTAACATGTCAGTATTGCTGCCATTATATGATTGGCTACCTTTACTGGCAAGTGAGATGTCTTGGTTAGTCACCGCTTTCTTGGATGAGCCAGTATTGCTACCCCTCAAGGTTTGGGTACGATTGCTAATATTGCTTGTCGGCTTTACACGACTGTCATTAGCACGATTTAGAGCTTTTTGGGAAGAGTCAGTGCAACTGTTGCATGTAAAACGGAAAGACTTGTTTGTCCTTATTTCGCTGACAGTGACATTTATGCATTTTGGGTGGAAAAAGTTTGGGCACGCAGTGCAACCAATACTGTAAACACTTTTTCCAACAGTTTTTTCACAAACTGGACACTTCCAAATTTTGGCGCTGCTGTTGCATCTTGTAACAGGACCAGGACTCATATTTTCGAGGCACAACAGATCAGAGGTATGTATGTATATAGATGTATCAGATGGCGGCATAAAAGTACACAAAACAATGCCAAGTGTATATGTATGTACAACGTTTTATTCGCTAAAAGCCAAACAGCCACAGTGAAAAAGCAGCAGCCAAAAGTTTAAATTCAATCGAACTCCAGGCTCCAGAGGAATGACAACTACCACAATAATTTTGAGGCACAAATTTACTTCAAATGGAAGAAGGCAGCAGAAAAGCACCCAAACTCTGCCAAGTGTGTGTGTGTGTGTGTACAACGTTCTATTTGCTATGTATAACAACAGCCACAGTGAAAAAACAGCAACTCAAGCAACCAAAAGTTTAAAATCACTCGAACTCCAGCGCAATGACAACGAACCACAATACTTTAGAGGCAACAATTTACTTTAAAGCTTATACTTTTATAAATAAAAGCTTTTAACTACACTATTTTTATTTATTTAATTAATTTATCGAGGAGCTCAGATTTAAGTCAGCTGCTCATAACGGCGTTGCCAGATTTCGTGAAATATTAATTCTCTAAAAACTTCTACTACGAGGGCGGTTCGGAAACTTCTTAGCCTAGCACAAAAAGCGCGGTATAAACAGAAAAAAGTTAAGTGTTTTGGAAACTTCCATCTCTGCTATGAACACATGTTAAATTTCGTTTCGATCTGGCAACTCCTTCATATAGAAACAGGTGTTCACAAAAGACGCATCCGCGATTATTTTTACAATGGAAAAATTAGAAATGCGTGGTGTCATTAAATATTTACATAAAAAAGGTTTATCGGGACAAGAAATTCATAATGATATGGTGAATGTGTTAGGTGAAAGTGCTCCTTCATATGCAACGGTAAAAAATTGCGTTGCTGAATTTAAACGTGGTCGTACAAGCATTGAAGATGAACCACGTAGTGGACGTCCAAAAACAGCAACAACAACAGAAATTGTAGCCAATGTGCATGATATGGTATTAAATGATCGACGAATAAAAGTGCGTGAAATAGCTAATATCATGGGCATCTCAAATGATCGAGTCCATTTAATTTTGCATGAAGAACTACAGATGAAAAAGCTTTCTGCAAGATGAGTGCCGCACTTGTTAACAGTCGACCAAAAACGCATAAGAATGAACATTTCTCAAGCTTGTTTGGATCGTTTTAAGCGAAATAAAATGGATTTTAAGCGTCGTTTCACAACTGTTGATGAGACATGGATCCACCACTATACTCCAGAGACAAAAGAACAATCCAAACAATGGACTGAAGCTGGAGGAAGTGCCCCAAAGAAGACAAAAACAATTCAATCGGCTGGTAAGGTTATGGCAACTGTTTTTTGGGACTTCAAAGGTATTTTATTGATTGACTATCTGCAAAAGGGTAAAACAATAAATTCAGAGTACTATTGCAACCTTTTGGATCAATTAAATGTACAAATTCGAGAAAAACGTCCTGGCTTACAACACAAAAAAATAATGTTTCATCAAGACAACGCACCAGCGCACAAGAGTGTTTTAACAATGGCTAAAATCAACGAATTAAAGTACGAGTTGCTTGACCACCCACCTTATTCTCCTGATTTAGCTCCCAGTGACTTTTACCTGTTCCCAAATCTAAAAAGATTCCTTGCTGGTAAGCGTTTTACTTCAAATGAAGATGCAATTACAGTTGTAAACCACTATTTTGAAGACCTTGAGGAAAACTATTTTAATCAAGGGATAGAATTGCTAGATGCGCGTTGGACTAAGTGTGTTGAAGTTTCAGGAGATTATATTGAAAAATAAAAATATTTCTGAAAAACTAACTATTCTCTTTCATTGATAGGCTAAGAAGTTTCCGAACCGCCGTACAAGGTGGCCCAAAATGACCGAAGGGGGTTGAATTCCTTATAATATTATTAATATATTTTTTTATTTATATTCAGTATTTTGTAAAAAGAATTGACAACTTAAGATGGAACAGTAAACAATTCAATGACGTGACCAAACAAAAATTTCTCCATTAATAACTGTATTTAAAAACTTTTTTTATAAATATGTTTCAAATAAAAAAAAATGAACTCAAACCCACCCCACTCTGTATATCTCCAAATCCTTCGTAATTTTACATATAATGGATGATTCAAAGTGAGGTTTGATTTATTATGTAAAACATTTGAAAGTGAACTTAAATGTTTTATTATTGGTTAAAATAACAATTTATGGCATTTACTGTTTGAAAATGATATCATGTAAATGTTGGCCATGACTACGTCTGAGGTGGTTCATTCGGAAGGTCCAATTCTGGGCGACTCAAGACCATGCGCTTGAATTTCAGGAAGCACATAGCCCGTTAAAATGGTGCGATAACGGTTACCATTGACGGTAACATTCTGATTTTCCTCATTTTTGAAGAAATATGGACCAATGATTCCAGCATGGAGTACCAAAAGATGGTAGTACCAAAAGCTACCATCTTTTGGTACTCTTCGGGTTGCTCATCAGCCCAAATACGGCAATTTTGTTTATTAAAGTATCCATTGTGCTTCGTCACTAAACAAAATTTCGCAATAAAACACCGGATAGACACCGAATATTTTCGTAATACAGCTGATCAATTTGGAGACGCTGTTGTCTATCCATCATGACTTCCAAACGAACAAAAATGACAAAGCAGTTAAATATGAGTCACGCGTGATCTGTAAAAAAGCATATCGCAAAAAGCATAGTTTATATGTCATTAGCCAATCCAATTATGGTACTTTTTACGCAAATTCACAGATTCATTCTACCTTCATTCTAATCTACATATAGGGCTTTTTGTTTGGAGCATTTTAAATATTATTAAAACAAAAAAAATTACACATAGGAGTTTTGGTATTCGAACGTTCACAGCGTGCCTCAAGTAATCGAAAGTTGGCTAGATTGACGGTAAAAACGGCTAATAAGGTTTTGTTCAGAATCATGCTATCTACTCAACTATGAAGAAAAAACATATAAAGTACGCGATATTTGCAATATTATTATTGTTTAATGCAGAGCTAACAGAAATAAGAAGACCTGAACGACTTGAGTTCTAGAAAGGAACTAATTTTATTTACAATATTTTAATCTTACTTACTTACTAGTGACAGAAATCTTAACCTATTTTCTACCTGCGAAGAAAAGAGAAGACATAAGGTCACAACACATGCTTCCCTTATCTTCACTACAGTCTATAAATAGCTCATCAATGTAAATACAACAACGACCAATGCACTGCGCTTATCTAGTGTACATGGCTGGGTCGATGTCAGAATAACTAAAAAATGGGAATTTCTTTGAATTCCCTCACATTTCATACACAAACATGTTGTAAATTTATACCTAAATCTAGCCGACTCAATTCAGTTCAGAGAACTGAACATACTGCCGGCCTTAAAAGATCCTAATCTTTTAACAAATATTAAAATGTATTAAAAAGAAAGAATATTCGAATAAAACATAATTATAAAAAATTAAATTATAAAAACAGCTCCATGTTAGCAGGAACCCAGTCTTGACTCCATCGGCGTATGTTTTTGTCCGGCTCCTTCGGTTTCTTGCTTTGTTGCTGCACTCCGGCGGTGAGTGTTCTTCCTCCCTCGGCATTGGGATCATCTTTCATCGGTCCTGTCCCTTTACCAATGATCGGCGTGGTCCTCAATGTTTGGTCACCGACGTCGCCTTCAGGTGCTGCTATCTTTAAATGGTGATGGGTTGGATGCATTGGTTTCTTTATACTTGGAGTGGGTTTAGCGGCGGCCCCTCCTTCTTTGCCATGAACTGATGTGTGTAGGTTACACATGTGCGAGCCTTTATAGCTGGTGGTGGTGTGGCTGCAGCAGCTGCTCTTGTTGGAGTACCTCTTGCGCTGGACCATGTGCGTCTTTCATCTTCCATTTGTTCTTCGATATCATCGCCCTTATCAGCGATGACACACTCTTCGGAGGAGTAATCTTTCACCGCCACCGGTGGAAGATCATCTCTACGACTCAACGAAGGCGGTAATACATTTGACGACCTTATTCTGCAGGCCTCCAATCCACCAGAATTGGTGATTTCATCTTCCATATTACTGGGTTTTTGCATTTTTTTAGCTAAACCATCCGAATCAGTTGTAGTTCGGATGGACCTTCCCCGCCTCCAGCTCCACCATTGACGAAATTTCCTCCTACTACTACTTCTTGCGGTATTTTTACCGTCGCTATAAACTTTTAGCGTCGAACTAGGGTTTTCTTCTGATGCCACATCACTATCCATGCGGTCTTCTCCGACTGATACACTACTGTGTGACTCAACCTCAACCTCACCTTCAATTTCAACGTTATCTTCCACAGATGAATATTTCCCCAAAGTGCACAACTTTGGCAGAATTATCTCACTCGGAAAGCCTGATGCTTCAAAATTAAAATTGCCAGCATTTTTGCTGGTTTCCAAAGTGTTTTCCGAATTATCTTTATACAGCTTTGGTAGTACTATCTCACTCGGAAAGCCAGATGCTTCAAAATTAAAATTGCCAGCATTTTTGCTGGTTTCCAAAGTGCTTTCCGAATTATCTTTATACAGCTTTGGTAGTACTATTTCACTCGGAAAGCCTGATGCTTCAAAATTAAAATTGCCAACATTTTTGCTGGTTTCCAAAGTGTTTTCCGCATTTTCTGCAAACAACTTTGGAAGTACTATCTCACTCGGAAAGCCTGATGCTTCAAAATTAAAATTGCCAGCATTTTTGCTGGTTTTCAAAGTGTTTTCCGCATTTTCTGCAAACAACTTTGGAATTCCTATCTCACTTCTATCTATATGGAGAAGGATGTTATGCCCCCCATGGCATTTTCTGCAACTAATCTTGCTAGTACATGTCCTATTGACATGACCCACTTCAAAACATTTGAAACACACTTTGTGTTCTATAGCCATCTCCCATTTTTCATTAATGGAAAGGCTCCTATATTTGAAACACCTATTCAATTGATGGGATACTATGCGACCAAGTGGACATTTCCTCACTTGTTTATACTGCCTAATATCTTTATAAAAATATTCCCGGAATTGATTGGTATTTCCACATTCCACTCTTGGCAAATCATTTGCTTCTAAGCGACAGTCCACACTGTCAAATTTACCCATAACGTCCCGACTAACAACTTCCCTTCGGAAATATGGAATTTTTTCCATAGCTAGCTAAAAGACGGAGTTCCCTATCGTTCCTCTATTCTGCTATACCCTCTACAAATATGAGCAATTTTGCTCAGTTTTCTCCTACGAGTATAAATATATTTTTAAACTATTTTATTATTTATTTTTGTGTTCATATCCACTAATGAGTATTCGAAGTCCCTTACCACTGGTGGGGGGAAACTTTGAATTCATTAGTGTTTTTAGGGGTCACCATGTTTAATGCAGAGCTAACAGAAATAAGAAGACCTGAACGACTTGAGTTCTAGAAAGGAACTAATTTTATTTACAATATTTTAATCTTACTTACTTACTAGTGACAGAAATCTTAACCTATTTTCTACCTGCGAAGAAAAGAGAAGACATAAGGTCACAACACATGCTTCCCTTATCTTCACTACAGTCTATAAATAGCTCATCAATGTAAATACAACAACGACCAATGCACTGCGCTTATCTAGTGTACATGGCTGGGTCGATGTCAGAATAACTAAAAAATGGGAATTTCTTTGAATTCCCTCACATTTCATACACAAACATGTTGTAAATTTATACCTAAATCTAGCCGACTCAATTCAGTTCAGAGAACTGAACAATTATATTGAGCATTTTTTTGTAATCCATAAATTCGAACTACACCGCCAAATTTGTACAACAATATTATAGCGAATTTATTAAGATTAATATATTTGCACTTATATTTCTGAGGAATAGATTGGTGTCAGCATTTCCGCGATAAACTTCCAGGGATGAATATATTTCGAACAAGAAACATTCAAGTTCAGCCTTACTCATACAACATAACTCTGAACATACTTTCGTTCAAAATTTTTTCGTCGCGCTATACGAGTATTTATCGTGGAAATGCTGATGTCAATCTATTCCGCAGAGATCATAGAATGCCAATATATTAATCTTATCAAAATCGGTATAATATTTTTGTAAACATCGATAAGTCGATTTTATGGCTTTCACAAAATTCTCAATATGAAACATTGCAAATATCGCGGACATTACGGATCGTCTTACAAATGATCACATTTAAATGAAATTGTGTTACAGTTCTAAATTGCCGTAATTTTCTTTAAAATTAAAGCAATTTAATTTGTTTTTGAGAAAAAATACTATTTTCGTGAAAACACGCGAAAGGATCTGATTTTGATCTATTCATATTCGAATAGAGCGGATGATTCTGAACAAAGCCTCATTAGCCATTTTTTTGGCGTGAATCTAATGGTGTTTTCTTTTGTGCCAAAAAATGCTACATTTTTTATGCCTTTCGCCCCAAAAATGCCTTCTTGTCTTCGATTGTAAAATAAATGCTGCACTGTGAAAGGGTTTCGTTTTCTTTTGTGAAAAATGTCGCACTTGCACGGGGCAAAAATGCAACATTTCAGCCCTGTATTTAATCGAAGGGGTGGACGCTGCTATACAAAACAGATGTTTTTTGGCGTCGAGCTAATAGCCTAAATAACCGCGTATTTCCGTGCGTGATTTTTATACCCGCACTTTAGTGTGACGAGGGTATATATCATTTGCTACGGAAAAAAGTGTAACACATCGAAGAAGTGACCTAAGACCCCAAGTATGTTCGGCGGAAATCCGTTTTGGGTCATTTTAAGTCGAATGATCAATGTCCGTCCGTCTGTCTGTCTGTGTGTCTGTCTGCTGGCTGGTGCGCACGATAACTCTCGAAAGGAGTATCCGATTGACTTCAAATTTCGTATGTGTTAATATTTTTTTCTATCTCCGGCTAAGTTCGAAGATGGGCCATATTGGTCCACTCCTTCTGATACCTCCCCCACAAAGGGTATAAATGTTGTGAAATATTGATTCTTTAATAACTGCTATTATACGTATTCGAATCTTCTGAAATTCCACACATAGTATTAGTTTGTTAGTCGCTATCAACTCGAGGAAAATGGGCGAAATTGCCACTCCCCTTTTTGTACCTCCCACACAAATGCACCATTTTGCACTAAAAGTTAAAAGCTTATAACATTAATACCAGTGTTTAGAAATACTTGAAATTTTGTACAGTGTAATGCTTTTATAGTGCCTACAGTCCAGTGAAAAATGGGCATTATTGCCGCGCCCCCTTTGGTACCTCCCACACAAATGCACCATTTTGCACCAAAAGTTAACAGCTTATAACATTAATACCAGTGTATAAAAATACTTGAAATTTTGTACAGCGTAATGTTTTTATAGTGCCTACAGTCCATTGAAAAATGGGCGTTATTGTCACGCCCCTTTTGTTACCTCTCCCACAAAGGCACCATTTTGCACCAAAAGTTAACAGTTTATAACATTAATATCAGTGTATACAATTACTTGAAATTTTGTAAAGTGTAATGCTTTTATAATGCCTATAGTCCAGTGAAAAATGAGCGTTATCACCACGCCACTTTTTGTACCTCCCACACAAAATGGCCAAATTATACCACAATTTAATATCTCAACGTTAATATACCAGTCCATGTAAACGGTTACTATTCGGCACAGTGCAATGTATTTAAAGTATCTACTGTTCAGCGAAATATAGGTGTATTTCTTAAACCCAAAAAATTTACAGAATAATTTGTGTAATATTCAATATTACATTACTCACAAAGTGAGGGTATACCTTAGTCGGTTTACCCGACTGAAACTTTCTTACTTGTTTATAATGAAGTTTGGTCAGATGCTTTATTTAGGCGGCGCCGTGGAGTATTCTTTGTTTTTAGTCTACTTTTAGTGAGTTAAAAGGCTAGTTTTTTGCATTTTAGAGGGATACATATAAGAGTTTTAGGTAACTTCGGAACTGGTGAAGATAGCGCACGATGCTTTGGTGGGTGGTCATAATACCGCTAGGAATTTCTAATTCGACAATAAAAAAATTAAAAAAATTACACATAGGAGTTTTCGTCAGCGCACCGACGATATTCCATATTTTATACTTATACATTACCACATAGTATGAAATATAGCTTAGTCGGTTAACCCGACTGACATCTTCTTACTAGTTTTAAAAACACATATCTCTGTCTATCGTTCTGTTGAGTTTGCTAATTTGTCATAGATCGGGAAATAGGTAAATCAAATCAATAGATTTCTCTGTTTGTATAATTTGATTTTGACCGGATACTTATTAACACAAGAGAATCTAATCAACACGTGTTTCCAATATTTTTTCAAAATAATTAAAATTAATCGGTCAAATCGATCATATTCTGATATAACACATTTTTCAATAGTCCCACGTGAAAATGAGGTAAATCGGTCCATGTTTTTATATAGGCCCCATACACATGTTTTTTCCGATTAGATTTATTGGCAGTCCAGAGAACGCATATTTTACCGATTAGGCTGATATTTTGGAATTCATATCTCAGACTGTCTAAAAACTATCGTTTTTCCTTCTTTACGATCTAGATAATAAGCTGCATCTATGGAAACTTAAATTCCTGCATCTAAAACATAAAATTTGGAAATGACTGTAAGGTACTCGTAATTCCAAAAAAAACCGACCCACTCTGAATATTTATGTATTCTGATTTCGATGAAATTTTGCACACGTATACTACAAGACAATGCGGTGCAAAAAAAATCGTTTTAAAAACATTTTTATGATTGGTACAAGAGTTATGGGGATGTTGTGTTAGAAAAATCTGTTAATTATCTAGGGTTTTATAAGTCGACTTTCGACTAATCGATCAATCGACTTTTTGGTAAAAAAATACTAAATCGTAAGTCGACTTTTTGTTTCTGAAAAAGTCTAAAAGTAAAATTTTCCATATCGACGTTTTCGCGAATGTATTGCCAAATTTATACTACATTTGGCTAAAATAAATAAAATCGAGATATCGTTTTTTTCGCGTATATATTACCAAATTATATTACATTTGGCTAAAATAAATAAAAGAGAGTTATGGGTTAGAACTAAAACCTTTGTTATACCCTCAATTTAGTGATACGAGGGTGTATATCATTTGCAACGGCCACGCTCCTTTTGGTACCTCCCACACAAATGGACCATTTTTTACCAAAAGTTACCAGCATATAACTTTAAAACCAATGCATGCAAATACTTGAAATTTCGTACAGTGCAATGCTTTTATAGTCCCTGGAGTATAGTGAAACGTGGCCGCTAGTGGCACGCCCCTTTTGGTACCTCCCACACAAAAGGGACCATTTTGTACCAAAAGTAAACAGCTTTTAAATTTAATATCAGAACATACTTTAAAGTTACTAAATGCAATTTAATTTGATAATGATTTAAATAAAACAAAAAAAAAATAAATAAATTTACAAATATTTTTTTGAGACTCAAGGTGGGGGGATTCATTAGTCGGTTTACCCAACTGAACTTTCTTATTTGTTTTAAATATTTTAAGGACATCAGGATACATATAATGATCAACAATACTGTTAAACAACAATGTAAGCCTGTTACTGATCACATCACCGCATTTGTTCATAGCTTTACTCGAAATGTTGTCATAACCAAGAGTTTTTTTAACTTGCAAATTCTAATATATTTCCAATAACATTAGAAATGTTATTACAAGAAAAATGTTCCGGATTTTGTCTCATAGTTCTTAGCATATTAAAGGAGTCATTAGGTAACTGTATAATATTAGCTTTCATGTGTGATGCGATTTGTAGAAAATAGTCATTAAATACAATAAATTTCCGTCTTTTATCGACTATAAGTTCTCCATCTTCATCCCTCAACTTTGCCTCAGATCTTTTAAATCTTCCTAAGTGATCATTTACGAATTCCCAGCATTTCTTTGGATTATGTTGCCGAGCTTCAAGCTGATCTTGATAAAATGAATGCATGCTCATTTTATTCTATTTCTTTATAATCTGGCTTATTAGTTTTAACATTCTTTCCAATCCACTATCACCACGCCTATTTCTACGTTTCTTTAATAATCAGTTAGTTCTTAAATGTGATAAGAGATTGTATTTTCTCATTTACCCAGGGTGTGATTAACTTTCTGGTAGATATGGTACTTTCCTTTTGAACCGTTGAGTCCCGAATACAAAATGAAAATACATTTATAAAGTTGTGCATGTCCACACAAGATTGCCAGATATTTTTTTTAAGTTTTTGCAAAACACTGCACAGTGGTACGAATTAAAAAAGGGGAAATAATTCGACCGTTTCTTAACCAAACAACCGATTGCCAGCAAACTTGGCATGTTAGATGAAGAGGTGTTACTCGTAGAGAAGTTAAATTTTATATATTTGGGCCCCCTATGTCAGACAGGGGCTGAGCTAAAGGGCCTCAAAATTGGCCACATCGGGTGAAGAAAATGTTCAAGCGCGTGTTTCAACTTCCAAAAAATTTTGTTGTACAAAAAATGGCGCATTGTGTCCTTTTTAAAACAAAGTAATCTCTGCAAAACCCGGTTTAGCCGTTCGAGAGCAATTACAAATTTCGTAAAACACAAAAACTCTTTTTTAAATTTTTTCAAAAATTAAAATGCCCATAATATTTCTTCAAATTTTTTTTTTTAAAAAGTGATAGCGAGGTCTTTTTTTTACCATTTGTAACTGCTTATAAACATTTTATCAAAAAAAAACTACATAGGTCGATATTTAATATTTTGACCCATATGTTGTTGAATAATATTGTAAATTTGACGCAAGCTTGTACTACTGGCTGTTAAAAAAAAGTCAATCCCAATTTCGTTTATTGATACACTCCCACATCATGCACCTCAGGGTACTTAACTTTAAACTGTTAAGGGACCTGTGATATCTTAAATAACATAATAACTACTACAGAAACACACAACAAAAAGACAGATTTTTGGATTGTGCGTATTCATGATCACAAGGTTGTTGTGAAAATGTGTCTAATTTAATATAGATATACATTTTTAAAGTTATCTATTATACCTGTACTAACTGCTTATAAACATTTTAGCTAAAAATAAACTACATAGGTCGATATTAAATATTCTGACCCATAAAGTAGGGTTTTCCAATAGGGATGATATGATTTGGTAGTGACGTTTCGGCCATTTGTAATATGTCATGAGGTGTCATTTGTTTTTCATTGTATTCAGTAGTGTTTACAATTTCATCATGGGGAGATATACGCAAGAACAACGTTCTCCAATTGCACATTTTCGTGCGCTGAGTCCATTTTTGTTAAAATCCAAAAAAAGCCTTTCCAGTCGACCTAAACGGGGGGAAATCGCCTTTTTTGATATGTTTGAATTGAAAGAAAATATATTTGGAAACAATTTTTTTAAATATTATATATTTGTTAACAAATAAATTTTATTTAAAAATTAAGAAATTTTGTTTGGAAAGCTTTTATTAATATATTATAACATAATATATTTGCAAACTCCTTGGTTTAACATATAATGTTTTAACGCTAGGTCAAATTCCTTCAAGCAGTTGAATATATATAGAAAAAAAAATAACCAAACTAACAAGGAAAACTACTTGGCAGCGAGACGCACTTATGAACTAGTATGTAAAACCAGTAGACAACAGTACGACACAGAGCTGATAACAAAGATTAACCAGATTAAAGATGCAAAAACTTGGTGGAAATTTGTGAGAGAGGTGAAAGGTCAACCATATATTCGAGGAGTGGAAATCACATCAGATACGTTCAAGGAATATTTTGAGAAATTATTGAACCCACCGCAATTAACAGAAGACATACAATATGCCCCAATATGGATTGCGGATGAAGATCTGGATGGTCTAATCTCGGTAAACGAACTTCAAAAAATCCTTAAAAATACAAAAGAGAATAAAGCTCCAGGAATTGACAGAGTTCCTTATGAATTCTTCAAGAATGCACCCATTTCGTTTCTAGAAGAAATGACTAAAGTCTTAAATTTTATATTTGAAAATGCTCAAAGAGATAAATCGATGGATGATTGTGTGATCTTCCCAATCTATAAGAAGGGGGATCAGAATATAGCGAGTAACTACAGAGGTATTTCATTTTCTAATTGTGTAGCAAAGATCTTTATGGGTATCATAAATGATCGAATTGTAAATTGGATAGAAAAGAACAATATTCTAAACGAATACCAAGCTGGTTTTAGAAGAAACTATTCTACAGTTGATAATATATATAACCTGACAGCTATAGTACAATTGAAATTCTACGAAAGAAAAAAAGTGTACGCGTTTTTTGTAGATTTCAAGGCTGCTTTCGATAAGGTGCCAAGAAGAAGATTGCTGTATAAACTACACTTGATGGGAATATCTACAAAAGTTTTAAATTTTATCGAAACTATATATAGTCACACCACTGCCTCAGTCTGGAGTGGAATTCAACTGTCGGACAGTTTTGAAACATATTCTGGTGTAAAGCAAGGATGTATACTTTCGCCCTTACTATTTATAATGTACTTAAATGATTTACATGACCAACTTGGAGGAGGTTTGAACATCGGTGAACGAAACATAAGACTGTTAATGTACGCTGACGACATTGTAATTCTGGCGGATGATGTCACAGTGATGCAACAAATGATTAACAATCTTGAACTATATTGCAACAATTGGGGAATGGAAGTCAACATGGATAAGTCACAAATGCTAGTTTTTAGAAAAGGAGGCAAACTATCAAACCGGGAATGCTGGAAATCTAATCAAACCACAATAAAGGTAGTGAATGAATATTGCTATCTCGGTGTAATAATGTCCTCAAAACTATCCTTTTCTAAGCATGTCGAGAAAAGAAATAGTATGGCTAAGTGTAGCATAAACACAACGTGGGATATGTTTCTTAATAAAAATAAAATGGCATTATCATCAAAATGGAAGTTATACCAAGCCGTCTGTAGATCCATCCAAACATATGGAGCACAAGTATGGGGATATGAACATTTTGAATTAGTAGACAAGTTACAACGATACTTCATAAAACGAATATTAAAATTGCCAGATTTTACACCCAACTATGCTATACATTTAGAAACCGATGCAGAGGAGAGCCACTTCTACAGTTTTGAATTACACATGAACTACATTTTTAAAACACTGTTTAAAATGAACCAAAACAGATTACCACATCAACTCTCTCGACAAATATTAACTAAAAACATATTTTGGGCGAAGAATACAAACGAAATCGGAAGAGAGTTTAATATAAAGTTCGAAGCAGATACAATTGAATCGATTTGGCTTTACAAACGAATAAAATTGTTGGAAGAACTAAAGCACAATAACAGACAGAAAATGATAAACCGAGCAAAAAATAGCGAATCACGTTTCTACAAGAATTTAAACTATAATGTTGGAAAGAACTATGTGCGCGAATCATATGATCAACGCACAATATCTATAATTTTCAAAGCTCGCTGCGATTTGTTGGGACTAAAATCCAATAACTTCCGAACTGAAAACGATAAAAGATGCACTTTGTGTAACACAGAAGAAGATGAAACATTGTTTCATTTCATGGCAAGATGCCCAATTCTAAGAGAATTCAGGATCAGATATATGGGCAAATCTAACGTAGATGAAAATGAGCTGATCTCCTTATTAAATGGAGAATGTTATGGGTCCTGGACCAATTTGAGGTATTATATAATAAATGCAATGAATTATAGAAACTATATAATTTCTGAATATTTGTAATTAAGAGTGAAATATGTAAATCAGTATAAGATCGAATGTACTTTAACTAATCCATACACAATTGTTGGTCAAATGACAGACGGCGAATGTGCCAGTGTCATAGCCTTTATGTATTTTTATTATTCAAAAAATAAAGAATACTACTACTACTACTACTACTACTACTATATTTGCAAACTGACTTTCAAAAATTAAATATGTGTTTAGACACAAACAAAGTTATGGTTTAAGAAGTTTTCCAAAGATATGTCATTTAAAAAAGATTCTTAAAACTTTGCGGACTTTTTCGAATTTTAGATAGTTTTTCCTAGATTTCGTGTTAAACTTTATAGTTAAAAATGTCTTAGTAGCATCAGCTTTGGTTTTACATCATTTTAATTTATAAGTATTCAAATTCTTTACTTTTTGTCAATCCATCAATGCAATTTATAGTTATGAAAAATTATACGATTTGAGTTTTATTTTAATAATTTAATTTAAAAAAAAACTTGTCTTTAAATTAAGGCACTGATACATTGACAAAATACTTAAATACAAATTAATCTTATTTTGAGTTTTCTCACTGTGGAGTTGAGCTGAAGATCAAACGGTTTCCTTCTAAGTGAAGGAAGTTATTTGAATAGTTAAGTGAAAAAGAAAACGACCTTGAACCCCAACACCTACCACTGCATTACGTTTCACTGTTGGTAAATCAGATCTTCGGATGCATTGGTGTTCCGGAAATATTAGTTCCAAATAAAAATAATATTAGAATGGGAACATATTTTTATTTAGAACAATATCCTCCCAAAAATATAAATGTGTATGTGTCAAATATTATATATTTGGAGTGTACCCTAAACATATGTATATTTCCAGCAGAATTTATTTGGGAAAATATACTACAGAAGCGATTTTTTTTTCAGCGTGTACGACCTTGACACTCATGAACAATATTTTAGCTCTCGTTAAGAGCTATGTTTTTGCCGTTGACCTATCCGACGTACCGTTAAGGAGCGAGAGCAAAAAAAAACTTTCCGTTCGCATTTGAAAATGATGCTGTCATTTTATTTTTAAATAAAAAAAAAAACACTTTCCAGTCGACCTACGACTTTGACACCCATGAGAAATATTTTAGCTCTCGTTAAAAGCTATCTTTTTGCCATTGATCGATTGTGGCTACGTGCCACACAGAAAATGGAACAATTGAATTGTTGCTAGAAAAGTTTGAAGATTCGATTATTTCAAGAAATTATGATATTGAATGGCCTCCAAGAAGTTGTGATTTAACACCATTAGACTATTTCTTATGGGGTTATTTGAAGTCATTGGTCTTTCGAAATAAACCAGACTCTCATTCATGACATACGAGTTGATTTAGTGGAAAAAGTGCTCGAAAATTGGGTTCATCGAATTCGTTCCCGCACAAGAAGTCGTGGAGGCAATTTGAATGACGTTTTATTTAGAACTTAATTGTATCGATAGTACTTCACATTAAGTAAAAAACTTTTGAATTTCCCTAACAATAAGTGTGTTTTTTTTTCAAAGAAATCATATCACTCTTATTGGAAAACCCTGTATTTGGCAGTCGTTTATGCCCACAAGAAGAGTACTGAATTACGATCCTTACAGCGATTTCAAAACAAATCACTAAAAGCAGTGGCAAATTTGCCAATTACTTTTTCAACAAATTCCTTGTACACAGATATATTTCCTACACTTTTACCACTTTATGGAACATACAAATTACAAATTATGACCTATGTTGTTTAATGTCGTCATAATATGGGCCACCATACAATTGAATTTGTTCAAAATCAACATTCGTTTAACAAGCGAAACAATCAACAATTAAGAGTAGCATCATGCCGCATTGAGACAACAAAGCAACGTATTGAATACTCTGGTAGTCGAGAATTTAAAGGCTTACCACAAGAACTAACATCACAGACAAGACTTTTAAACTTTAAAAATGCTTTGAAAGAATACATGAAAATGCAAATTAAAAATATTTTGTTGTAACATATAACTTTATCACTTTTTCTACTTCTGATATTCGTAATAATATACTTCCTTATTTGCATTTAGTATTTCGTATGGATCAAATTAGTATATCTAATTATAACTTATATTTTGTTGTGAAATATGCCAACTAGCCTCTTAAATGCCTATCGGCGCTAAGGCACTTATATGTATGCAAGTTTGTACATAGCTGTTATAATAAATAAATAAACAAACTTAATAATAAATAAACCGACTTATGAATCCCCTTCACCTTGAGTCCAAAAAAATATTCGTAAATTATTTTTTTTGTTTTAATTAAATTACTTATGTATGTACTGGCTTTAAAGTAAAAAAACTGTTTACATTTGGTACAAAATGGTCTATTTGTGTGGGAGGTGCCAAAACGGGCGTGCCAATAACGTTCACTTTTCTCTGGACTCTAGATACTATAAAAGCATTACACCATACAAAATTTTAAGTATTTATATACACTGGTATTATAGTTGTAAGCTGTTAACTTTTGGTGTAAAATGGTCCATTGGTATGGGAGGTACCAAAAGTTACGTATCAGCAACGGCCACTTTTCTCTAGAATCTAGGTACTATAAAAGCATTACACTGTACGAAATTTCAAGTATTTGTATGAACTGATATTAAAGCCATTAGCAGTTAACTTTTGGTGTAAAATGGTCCATTTGTGTGCGAGGTATTAAAAAGGGAGTGGCCATTTCGCCCATTTTTCTTGGCGTGTAAGCGACTAACAAACTAATATTATGTGTATAATTTCAAAAGATTGAATAAGTAGTATAGAATGTATTAAAGAATCAATATTTCACTAAAAGTTAACCATTTGAGGGGGAGGTACTAGAAGGAGATGATCAATATGGCCCACATTCGAACTTAGCCGGAGATAGAGAAAAATATTACCGCATACTAAATTTGAAGTCAATTGTGCGCACTAGCCAGCAGAGAGACACACAGACGGACGGACTGACATTGCTCAAATGACTTGAAATAATCCTAAACTTAGGGTCTTAAGTCACTCCTTCGATATGCTTCACTTTTGGCTCGTCGGAAATGATATATACCCCCCTCTCTAAAGTGAGGGTATAAAAATACGAGCGCGATTCCCATTTAATATATTGTAAATGACAAGCCAAGGTTTACATTGCAGTCGCAGCTCCATTTTTCTAAATAATTTTATAATAAGATAGCAAAAAGTGATTGTTTCGTAACTGTATTTTATTCCAATACAGTTACGAGAATATTAAAAAACGCCCCCGGTTTCTTGGAAGGTAAATCCAATATAAGTTTTGGATCAGGGTTTTCTTTCCATATGTGGACGACAGTGGAAAATGAGTTCATGTTTACATCAAAAGTGGCATGGCTTATCGCAAACACACATATATTCCTAAAGGCAATTGATATGTATTTTTTTCTGTTTGGGATTTTTTAACTTTTATAAGGAACGACTTTTGAATTTCTAATTACCTGATCATAATTAGTTCTTTATCGTTTCCTGTATTTTACTAAAAAATAATGAAGAATATTTTTAAATGATATATTCGTATTTTCATTAATAAAGTCGACTAACTGATGTTTTCAAAAAGTCAATAGGTGGAAAAAGGTCAACCTTATGCCTTAACTATAAAAACCTACTATTACTACAAACTTTAGGTAATGTAAAAGCATTGAACAGCACGGAAGTTGAAGTATGTGTATGCATGTTAAAGCTCTATGTGTGTTAAAGCTATAAGCTGTTAAAATTTTGTACATAACGGTCCTTTTTGTGGGAGGTACCAAAAAGGAGAGTCAACGTTTTAAGAGAGCTCTTTCCGCCTGCCTCCCTCTCCAACAAACTTTGGCACTTGCTTGGAAAGAATTGCCTCGTGTAAATCAGAACTAATGTTCTTTTTTCCCGCATTACACGAGGACATTTTTTCCAACAAAGTGTCAAAATATGTTGGAGAGAGACAAGCGGAAAGAGCACTCTACCCCTCTCCGACAAAGTTTGACACTTGCTTGGAAAAATTGCCTCGTGTGATTCAGAACTTAGCGTCGTTGTTAAGTCCTGAATCACGAGACAATTTTTTCCAAGCAAGTGTCAAAGTTTGTAGGAGAGAGAGGCAAAAAAAAATTGCCTCGTTGGAAAAAAATTGCCTTGTGTGATTCAGGACTAAGAAATTATATTGCAGATTGTAGCATTTCAGAGAATTTTAAATGTTCTTTATGTGTCAAAGTGAGTGATTTACATTTCGTTATTTGGGAGAATATGCTTGTCGATTAGAGAGTAGTTTTTATCGGCGGCTGAGTTCAAGCCGATTTGAGCCCTTTGAATCGTCGGCGGCGCAGTAATGGAAAAACGGGGCGGAGGATGCGCCCCGATTTGCGCCGCCTCGGCTCCTAAATCATTCATCTAGAGACACTTTAGAATAGAATTATTTGTTTTGAATTTGTTCTATGTTTTCGTGGATTAGCCACATATTTCAAACAAATGCTCCACACTGTACACTCAACTAGTTTTTGTGTCCATGTATGTACTTATAGAGTCTGTTTGTTATCCCCATGTACATTTGCCTATGTGACACTTATAAACCTCATAAAGTCAGTCGGCATCTTTATGGAAAGCCAAAGAACCATCCGTAAAAACCGTGCGGCCTATGATAAATTTCAATTCTATTCAAATAATTCATTTGCATTTTTTCCATGGCTTTCGCCTGGGACATTCATAATTCTAACGCCAATCCATGAGACACATTCACATTCGTGACAGTGGAACAGTTTAATAATGTACTGTACAAATTCAAATTTATGCGGCTGATGTGATTGACTTCCCAACTTATAATAGATCAATATTAAAGTTCGAGCAGATGAATAAACTTGCTCATACTGAAAGAATTATCTTCCAAGATAAAAATATTGTTCAGAACTTTCATAAGCATTTTGCCAAAGAAAAGTTTTATAATATTTATGAAGCATTATTGTAAAATGTTCTTAAGCATTTTTCAAACTTTATTAGCACTTTCGGAAACTCGTATCAGTAAGACAATGTTAGAAGACACAGATTTCATGCTGATTGTCACTTATAGTTCTAATTCTATTTTTTGCGGAATGAATATAATACTATATTTAAAAATGTCTTAGATATTGAGAAATTTTTACTGGATTTATGAAAAAATATTAAGAAATGTTCTTAAATATTATTGAATGGACTATTTATTTTGAAAGTGGGGTATGAGTAGATGATTGAGCTAAGATTTGGAAATTTATTAGACTTGAAAAAGAGAATTTTCTCGAAAATGTTAAAACTATTCCTCCTAACATACATTTATACAGAAGTGTTAATTTGTGATATTTAATTAATTTGATAGCACACAATGCTGGTACCTTGTTTTTAGAAAATTTATTATTATGAAATATTAGCAGTCCCGAAATTCCTCGATATTGGTTACAAGTCAGATAAATATCATTAAATCAATTTTCATCGTGAAAAAAAACATCCAAGAAGGACAACACTATATCTTTACTCATTCTTTTCAAAATTCAGTTTTTGAAAATGAAAACCAGTCATGAGGAAGAAAAAGAATGGTCACATTCGACAAACGTTGTTCTTATCCAGAAAAAAATATCGCAGAGAAGCGATAATATTTTAGTGACAACAATTGCTAAAAGTACTATAAACTAATATTTCACCGCAAGCACTGCCTTTTCGCCGCCGCATTCGCCCTCTCTGGCATCTAAGTTCCAAACTAAAGAAGCACAATGGCTGTGTGGGTACGTACTTACTCTCGTACTTGAGGCCATGTCCCATAAATGCATCTGCTCATTTCCTCTCCTCTTGTGGAGCGCATTCAAGCGTAAATTTATTAAGGATTTTCCCCCATCCTACTTAAGATGTCACTCGACGAGAAAACGGAAGTAAAGAAGAAACTGTTATTTTGGTTTTCCTTTCAAACTATGTTCAATATAATCGAATCTTCTTGACCACAATTACAAAGGATCCACCTAAAGCAAGGTCTTAACAACTATATGCAGCACCATCGGGTAGCCAGTCAGGCAGCATGTGAAGACGAAAAACGAAATCACTTTACTCCCAGGACTCCCATGGCACTCATACCCAGAGTCTTGATTCCTGATGGGCGAGGGGGACATGTCCGTTTATGTTTGGTTTGATTGTGTTACGAACCCATATCATAAGTAAACTACAGTCCTCTGTGCGGCGCTATAAGATTTATTATCGTCCTCTATGTTCCTCGATATTTTTCCTTTTGCAAAATGGAGGAAGGACAAACGTTTTTCCGTCGAATGGCTTTTGAATAATTTCGATTGTAAAATAAACGATTTGGCAAAGATTATGAAAAATTGATGCGATTTGCATATGTAAATCGTTTGCCATAAATTTTCCACTCACAACATAGTCACAAATTATTTACACAGTTTTCGTCTTTCTTTGTTATATTAAACAAGAAAACGTCAGAGGTATTGAAAGCAAATAATGCAATTTCGCATGGTAAGCCGAGTGAGTGTTGGTAGTGTTGCCAAGTTACTTACCTTGAACAATCTCAAAGTCATTTGTACTATGACATCGGCCATTGGCAGGAATTTCTCTTCAAACGAGCTGCTGTACTGCAAATGACCACGAAAAATTGAGGTATAAATCTGTAGTAGTGATTCGTCGTTGGGGAAGACAATGTTGTAGACGGAGAACATTGAAATGAATCGTGGATCGACTTCATTGCGTCCTCCTCCGGCACATCCCATGGCACCATAAAATGATATATCCTTGAATCTCTTCCAAGAGAGATCTTTCTCACGATCGTACATACCACCGCGTTCAAAGAAGAGTTTTAGCAGGGCAATCGGTTGTTGGGTACCATATCTTTAATGTACGTAAACAATTGTAAGTACAAAAAGTAGATGTGAAATAACTATTTTACATATAAAACTATAGTCGTGTTCAGTCCAAGATCATTTAGCGTATATATTAACATATGTATATGAAAGAAGTCTTAAAGTCGGGCGGATCCGACTATGTAATACCATACACCATCAAAATAAGAAGAAATATTGTCAAGTTTTATCAATCAATCAATACACCATCAGAATAATATGAAATATTGTCAAGTTTTATCAATGTCATTTTCCTAATGATAACGATAACGATATAAAAAATTTAATATCCTCCACCATATCGTCGCTTGGATGACCAACTGCAGTAACTGACATTTTCAAAATTGTTCAGGAGAGCAGTTTTTCTGTTTTTGAGACAATGTTCCTTCTTCCCCACGGCGTACTAATTATTATATTTCCAGTTTGCTTTTCTCAATGTGTAGTTTACTCCATCTTTTTCAATATTATTAACAAAAAAATAAAAAAATTAATTATAATGCATGTTTTTCATAAACAATGCAGATACGTCACTTTGTGGGAAAATAATTATACTTAATGTCAGTTACGACTGATCACCGTCCAGCCCAAACGGCTAAAGATGGAGTCATGAAATTTGGTAAGATGGTAGTCCTTGCTATATAGACGTGCAATATGGAAGGGTTTTTCGAAATTTTGAGCGCACAATGGGTCAAGAAGAGAAAAAAATATTGTATCTCAGCCAAATCCAAACAGATGGAGCTAGAATTGTAACATTTCGTGTGAGTGTAGCGCCTAGGGCGAAGATTAGGTATGAATCACAATTTTTCGAAATTAAAAATTTACGTGCACATTGGGACAAAAAGGCAGCAAATGTCTAGAGCTCGAATCTAAGTCTAATTTGGCTTGAGGGAACGTTGGAACGTAGACTAGACACAATGAGTTTTTTAGGCAAAAATGGTGGAAAAATGATTAATATTGTGCGGTGGATGGATATGGTACAGAGGGGCAAAAAGTGCTAAATATGGTACAGTGGGGGAAACAATTTAAAGTGGGACAAAAATGTGTTAAATAGAGCACAGTGGGACAAAAATGTGTTTAATATTGTGGGGCAACATGGGTTAAATATGGTTAAGTATTGTACAGTGATGGAAAAATTAAATATTGTGCAGTTGGAAAAAGCCGTGTTTCATATTGTACAGTGGGGCAAAAAGTGTTAAATATGGTACAGTGGGGAAAAAATAAATTTGTGCAGCGGGTCAAAAATATGGCACAGTGGGGCAAAAAGGGTTAAATATGGTACCGTAGTGCAAAAATGGAAAAATATGGTACGATATGGCAAAAAGGGTTAAATGTGGCAGAGTAGGGCTAAGGGTGCGAATTTAGCTTTTGGAATATACAGTATGTTTTTCTCTTAATACATAAGAGTGCCAATCGTTTGGCACTGTTATGCAAAAACGATTAAATGGTGTACAGTTGTGGTTTAATGGAATTTAGAGGCACATTACGGAAAAGGGATAAATACTGTAACAATATAACTTTTGGAATATAAATAAGAAATTGTAGGGAATTTTTCGTATTTTTGTGTAGAAAAAGATCCGAATTTACTTAATTTTCGTCATATGAAATAATCATGTGTATTTGAAAGAAAGAAATGTAACTATTTTACGGTATCCTAAACAAAAATAAATAAGGGATGGGTCTGCGAAGCGCACCGGGTTATAACTAGTGTTAAATAAAATGAACACTAGTTAAAGCGAAAGAGATTTACAAAAATGTACATGTTCCAATATTTTGAATATGTGATACATTTCTTGGTATAAATTAAATTATTAATTTCGAATTTATAATCTGAACATAGAGCGTTACAGTGACTAGGAACGATACGTTGTGATGGTACACTTTTGTATACCCTATACTTCGAATGGTTAAAAACTTGCATGAAAAATTTTTTTTTAATTTAAAAAATCGAAGAATTCCAATGACACTATTTCAATAGGCTGCTTTTATGGGGCAATCGGAATATTGTATTTCGTTGACTGGAGACGTGAACATCACCACTTTTCTTTAAGATGTATGTGTTTGCGATATACGCTGAATCTTCTTCGTTTTGCTCATGACAAGACACCGATATTCGTAGTTATATTTCTTTGTTTTGAGGTAAATATGTAAAGAAAGGCCAACAAACCCTAGCGGGTGACGTATGCTGTTAGTTATTTATTTAGGAGGCGAGGCCCTGCCCAAATAAGCCAATTTGTAGTTATTATTTTCTTAGTGATTCCTACTGTTCATACCTACGATCGAGATTCCTACTGTCGTTATCGGATGATTGGGACTCGACCGTGATCCCGTTTCGACCGCAATCGGTCCAAAAATGGGCAACGAGTGAGCTGGTCCAGCAAGTAGTCCATAACTTTTTGCACGAATGAACAAACATTTCGGAAAAACGAAATGTTAAGTGACATATTTCACTTACGTCTCTTGGTGAAAACATTTTTTGGCATTGTGTCAGATACGTCTAAAATCATTTACCGTTTTTTGAGAAAACGGTTATATATATGCACAAAATGCATACACACGTTGTACTTTGACTAGACACATCGAGTGGTGTCCTTAACTCAATTTCTGAAAAAGTCATTTAAAATAAAAGTCATTTAAAATAAAAAAATACAACCTATCGTAAAATATCTCAAAATCTCCAGTCTATTTCGATAAATTAAAAAAAATAATTACCGATAACAATATTCATTCATTCATAAATTTTTGTGCAAATGCTCACGCAAAGAATACATCGTTACCATGAATTGAATTTAGTCTCTTTTTCGCGGTTGAATATAACATTCAATCATCCATAATGGAATCAAGTCAAGGACATATTCGCGGAAATGAAGAGATTTTATTATATGTTCACTCATATGCGCATATAAGTTGCCCCTCCCCCGTTCACCATACCTTCCCTACACATATGGGTTCATGTCACGATTCTTGGGAACCAATGCAATACATATATGCAATGTGCATCTTGAAGATATGAAACCGTTTTACTCATTCGCATATAGTACTCACTCATCAACTTGCGGCATATTCATGTCATCAATAAAACAGGCAATCTTCTTTCCCATCGGTGGCCCAAATGTGTCCTTCGTACGTTTCTCAACAGCCGCCTCCAGTGTTCGTTGCACATCCATGGATGAAGTTCTCGATGAAAAATTAATATTCAATAAAATCTGAGAAAAGGAAAAAACCCAACAAAAAAAATGTCAAAACGGTGGTCATCATCGCAATTGCCATTCACCAAAGAAATTATAGATATGTATACGTGTTAAAAAGGAATATATGTACATATGTATTTATATATACGAAATTAAATTTGGAAGGAGTGCATTGCAAAAGAAATGAATCAAAAATTTGTTCAAATGGGAAATTCGATATATGAAATGTTGTGTATTACTTACGTTCACATCTTTGTTAAGATTTCTTAAATATTGTGAAATTATTGCAGTTTTTGAAGTTCCGGCTTCTCCCACCAGTAGCACTGGACGTTTGATCTGAAGTTAAAGAATGTCAGAAAACAAAGTAAATAAATTTTAAATTAATAAAAGAATACAATTTATTGACATAAATAGAGGGACAAATATTAAATATATATAACTATATACTGAATAAATTATTTACAGGATCAAGGATTTCTGGTTGGAAGTATATATTTTGGTTGGAAGTATTCTATATCGCCATCAGCAACGAAAAAAGCGAATAACGAAAAAAAATTAAAATTGTTTTATTGATAGTTAATTGTTCATTGCTGCAAAACACACATCCTGATCATCCTATTATCAAAAATTACGAATTTATTGACGAAATTCAAAAGGGCGTAACAACAAATTATTTCTTTTTCATGGTTAAAAATGCCTATTTATATTTTCTATCGATAAAAGTTTTCATATTATATAGTTTTTTGCACATTCAGTACTGAAAAAAATCTTTTAAGAACTAGGAGCCTACAAACTGATTAGCATACATACAGATCTCCAACGGATGTGATTTTACGCCAAGTGTTTTTGACCACTTGGCCGCTGAGTCTCCTGTAAGAGCTAGAAAGCTGAAACATTGCATGTGGATAGACTCGAGTGTTTTATAAAGTATTCCCCGGACTTTTCACTCAATCGGATTTTGATGCAAATCGAATGACCTGAACTGTTTAATGAATAACTTTGATTGAGTTGACGAATAAACACCAAATTTTGCCTGAATATAATTTAGAAATAGAAAATTCAATCTCGGTATCGATATATCATTGTGAATCTTTGAATTATAAGTTTGTGAGTGATATTATTGATCGATATTTATTACGATGCCAAGAAGAGGTCATGGTAACATTGGGCGGCGTTCTCAGAACGCTAATCCGAAATGTTGCGCAAAATCACACGGAAGAGGTACGTGCTATTGAACGAGAATCAGCTCGGGGCGACATCAAGAAGTCATTACTGAAGTTTACAATGAGCAACAACTTCCATAAACAAATCAGAAGGACAATTGCAAGTCAGAAGGATAATCGCTGGAAGTGTGTGGATAAATCTGGAAATGTCATGCTTTTCACACGTCTAACTGTGTTCCCGAGTTGGCTAACCATCCTCACTCTTCATGTACGTTCCAGAGCATTAAACAAAAATGTTGTATATCTGTCAGCATTAAATTGAATTTATAATTTATCATTCCTTTTTTTTAGATTTCATTAAAACTAATATTATTCATTGAAATTAATACTTGATTTAATTTTGATTTTCACCAAATATTGGACGGTACGAAGTCTGTCGAATCAGCTTGCTTATAAATATCAGTTAACAATAACAGATTTTTATCCACAAAAAAACTTGGTGGAATCGTGAATGCTCAAAATGAATGCAACCGAAAATATATTTTGGGCAAAACGAAGTTTGCCGGGTCAGCTTGTATAGTTATAATCACTAAAGCCGTAACAATAATGGTTACAAGAAACAAACCAGTTGTGGTCCCGCCCATACGACCCCATTTGTATCCCGTGACCTAAGTCCAGATTCCCACAAGACAATTTTTTCCAAGCAAGTGTCATAGTTTGTAGGAGAGAGCGGCAGACGGAAAGACCTCTTTGACTCTCTCTCCTACAGACTTTGACACTTGCTTGGAAAAAATTGTCTGGTGTGAATCTGGACTTACAGAAGAGGGTATATATAATTTGCCACGAAACAAAAGAATAAGACATCGAAGGAGTGACCTAAGACTAAAGTATGTTTGCCGGAAATTCGATTTGGGTCATTTCAGCAATGTCCGTCTGTCAGTCAGTCTGTTTGACTTTCCGCTGGCTGCAGCGCACTATAACTCTCGAAAGGAGTATACGATTGGCTTCAAATGTGGTATGTAGTAATATTTTTCTACATTGCAGACTAAGTTCGAAGATAGCCCACTCCTTCTAGTATCACAAGTGAGTCGGAGCCCGCAGTCGGAAAATTATGGTCGACTCCGACTTCGGAATGAATTTCGTCAAAGAAGAAGAATAAAACATTTGAAGCTTTTAAACAAATTTGTGTAAGTCCATAATAGCTATAAAGTTAACCAAACTTTTGACTTCTTACGTAAAGGCAGTTTTTGGACAGCTCCGATTATTTATGTGATCAATTTAGTAAGATGAATGTGCTGCTAACAAAATAAGCATTTTTGTAAGACTATACGTATATGGAATAGTCGAGTAAAAAACTAGTAAGGAAAGGCTAAGGTTGGGCGAAGCTAGCTGTATGGTACCTCATACAACCTTGTTAGAGCAGAATAACCTCAGATATATTTGATATAAAATGATTACCCTATAAATCAAAATCTAAACTGAATTTCTTCAAATTATGTAATGTAATAGGATATATAAACTATACCCTGCTAAATTTCAAAATGATTGAATGTGAAATACAGCTTCCATAGCGCAACAAGACAATATCTAAATGTGAACCATGGTGAAAAAGTCTTTAGTTACAAATCTGCCACAAAACAAACTTATAACCCATGTAGCACAGTGTGGTGCAGGGTATAATAAAGAAGAAGACACTGGTTGTCTGAAGCGAAACAATATTTATTTATAGCATAGGTTACTTATTTTTATACCCTACACCACACTGTGGTCCAGGGTATTATGAGTTTGTGCATTTCTTTGTAACACCGAAAAGGAGAAGAGATAGACCCATCGTTTAATATACCGATCGACTTGGAATCACTTCCTGAGTCGAGTTAACCATGTAATCAAAGTGCAAGTCGTATTTATTGTCCGATTGTGGTGTTATTTAGCACAGTTCTATTTTTTCACTCATCGATTCCTTATTGAAATTGGTGAAAATCAGTTCAAATTTAGATATAGCCCCCATATATATGTTACTCCCGATTTGACATCAAGCGCTATAGAAGTTGTACTGGTGGAACTAAGTGCATTGTTAACTGAAACGAAAACAAATATGTCAAATTATTATCGCAATGCCCCTTTACGAATTATTAGGGAGGTGTGGGGTATTATATAGTCGGCCCGCCCGAATTTTTGCCTTTCCTTACTGGTGTTCTAATAAAACAGAGGAAGTGAGCAGTAATTATTAATAAAATTTTGTTTAATAACTGGTATTGAATACCTTATTTTTTTGTGTTTTTATTGTCGTTTTTATTAGGCTATGTCCTATTTTTTATAAAATGAACTCAGTCTTAGTATAAATATAATTTAAGAAATTTATGTTATTTAACTGCCGGAGTTGGGTCGAGTAGTTTGGGCTATGTTGAAGTAATTTTTTAATATGTAATAATGATATTATATTTTTATATTGTAAAACTCATGAAACGCAGTAGGCCTTTTGTAATGCTGTCAATTTGAGCATGTTGGCGTTTGCATTGCAATGTATGAATAAATGAATAATTGAAAAATTAATATGAAATTTAATCCATACAAAAATGTACACTGGGTTGGCAGGTTTTAAACTAATGATACTGAATATCTTCTTTTACCAATTAAGTAACAAGTGTACAGTATTATTTGCGGGCCAACTTTTGAGGGAAGTACCTCAAGCTAGGGGATATCCCTAGCGTCAATCATTTGGTCTTTTACCATTTTGGTCTAAAGGAACTGATAGTGGGGGTATGCAAAACCGAACGACTTAACAGTGTTCCAGGGCAGACAGTTTAACGAAATGCTTTCACATATTTGCTTAGATGAAATTTGAAATAAAACAGAAATCAAAATTCAATCACACAACTTACATCACTATTCAATGAGAGTAGTTTCACGGTACGCGTACTGTCGACTGTGGGCACCAGTATTTCACTGAACTTCATCTGTGGGTCGTGCCTATAATCCGACACCACCCATTCCCACGCCATCCAACAGGCCCTCTCGCGAGAATAGAAATACTCGTACAGAGTCGCTTTGCTTGTGGGCAATTGTCCCCCGGACGCTGGTTTATCTTTGGAATCCTGTACGCAGGGAAAGCCGGAGATGCGCTTTAAAAACTCATCAAACACTGGCTGATCATGTTCAATTAAACAGGCACCCAACGAGGAGTAAATGCATTGTATGAATCCGCACTCCAGTGCATCCGTATCGTAGGCCACAGGCGCGGGTGCTCCAATAGCCAAATCGTCCTGTTTCTCGAATGGAGGTAGCAGGGCGTCGTACATGTTGCAGAATTGTACAACCATATTCAATTCCGTTTGCGTGATTACTGTTTTCAAAGGATTGCCTTGTGATGTGCCATCCAGACCATCGTGTATGAAGGCAATGGCTTGTGTTATGATTTTTTCGAACATGTCCTGGAAAATGGAGTTGTAATTTAAGTTCAATGGACGGATAAGCGCTAAGAAGCAGCACAGACAGACAGGTGTAACAATGAAAATGGATATTTGGAAAACTTACATTTAACAATTCTCTTTGAGCTTCGGGTCGTGTCAAGACCCAACGTTGCCAATATGGGTTGTAACGTAAGTTCTTGGGATCGACGTAGACCATGCCCGCACGAGACACAGTCGCCGGGGACGCGTAATTTAAATTACCAACCTGTGAATTTGAGAATAAATAATTATTATATCAATGAAGAGTAAGGCATTGTTATGTGATTTAATTTCCTTAAAGTTGTCAAGAAAGAAACAAAGAATGAATATGGTCATATGCATGTGCTCAGCAGGTGTGCTAATATACTAAGAATAAAATTGTTACAAAAATTAAGTTAATTAAGTAAGATTCTATAGGTTTAGGGAGAAATACAAAAAGTAATTAATAGATAGCGGCAAGTTTTTTGTTTCGTATCTTCTTCTGCTTTATTGCATATCCGATTTTCGAATGTAAGCGACCATATACAAATAGCATAATTTTTTCAAGAGACACTTATAAGATTATCTGCATTTCGGAATTCTGTCCAGTTTTGAGCAGATCTCTGTTTTTGTTCACCCTTATAAAAATTTCGTTATTGGATACATACACGGGGCAAAATCGCCTTTTTTGATATGTTTGAATCGAAAGAAAATATATTTGGAACACAAAGAATTCGTAGATATATCCACATTTCAAATGCTTCTATTCGCTTAACGTCTGCAGCTTTTAGATACAAAATGTAGGCTTTTATGAACCTTGTCTTTGTTGCGATATTAATGTTATGGCTGATTAATACTTTTTTATGTTTATGAAAGGCATCCCTCGACATTTAATTTCTTTTGAGTTATCCCATTGCTCATTTAGTAAAAATCTGAGATATTTGAAGCTCGAAAATCTCTCGATTGGAGTGTTGTGTGTTTTCAAAATTTTAGTTGGCGTGTAATTTTGCTAATTAAGCGTAAAGAGCTTTATTTAAGATTCTGGTGTCTTTGGCGACCCACACTGAAATTTTCCGGCAAAACTTTTCGTAGAATATTTTAATCCCTAAAATTCGTGTTTGAAAGGATCCAACAAGAGGGGAGCTAGAGGGTTAAGATCTTCAACAAAAATGATCTTCATAAAATTCCACTTTATAACACTGACAATAAGAAATCTCTTAGACATATATAGCGTGATCCATTTCGAGGTTCCCTACTGGTTTAAAGAAAAAAACATAGAAAATTCAAATTGAATTGGGAATGTTTATTATCATTTGAAAGAACATTCTTTGGAATTTATTTTTTGAAGATTATGTCTATCAAATGTTGGCCGCGGCTACGTCTCAGATGGTCCATACGCCGAGTCCAATTATCGATGACTCGTTCGAGCATTTCGACTGGTAACTGGCGAATTAGACGCGTAAACGTTGTTCAGGCGTAAATCTTTCCATGATGAAATGCCAAACAATACTTAACAAAAATAACATGACAGCATGACACGACTCACACGTGATATGTCAAAAAAGGCTATTGAATAAAGTATCTCTACTTGGAACACCCTATATAATGTTTGTGTGTACCAAATATTATATATTTCGAGTGTATCCTAAACATATGTATGTTTCAAGCCGAATATGTTTGGAACAATATACTACAGAAGCGTTAATTTTTCAGCGTGTATAATGCTCCCTTCGAAAAAAAAATTAAAACTTTGACCCACTTTAAAAAAACTTGACCACTTTAAAAAAAACTCTGGACCATAGGTTTATTCTACAAAAATGATCTACTTAATATGCTATTTCAAAATTATAGAGTCGCTGCTCTGTTCCAAAAATGCTTTTGGACAATGTTGTTAATATAGCACCGACTTATATATTATTTGGCTGACTAAATCGGTCGTTCCTAATAGGTTGTCAAACCGAGCTTCCATGTGAGTCGCAAAATTTCCAATAAAGCTTTCCGTACAAACAAAGTTCTCAATAAATAAATTGTATCGAGCAACGCGTTAAAGGTTTTTAAGCCTTTTGCGAAAATGGGCGTTCAAATCAAAATGCATTCCATGCACTTCATGATGTTTTTTTGATCAGCAAAATCGACCAAATGTGTCCGCAATCGGGAGAATTGTGCGCAAATTTCAGCAAACCGGGTCTGTAGGAGATGTGAAAACACCTGTACATGCGCGCCCAGTTCGTTTGGTGCGGCTTATGGGCTGGCGACGTCATCGGTCCATACTTCTTCGAAATGAGGCCGGTCAGGTAGTTACTGTGAATGGTGTTCGCCATCGTGAGATGATAACGAACTTTTTATGGCCCGAATTGGAAGATATGGATGTGGACAATATGTGGTTTCAACAGGACGGTGCCACTTGCCACACAGCTAACGAAACAATAGCTCTTTTGCGCAACAAATTCAATGGCCGTGTTATCTCACGTCGTGACGATATCAAGTGGCCGCCAAGATTATGTGATATGACACCGTTGGACTTCCTTCTTTGGGGTTATTTGAAAGAAAAGGTGTACGTCGATAAGCCAGCAACAATTCAAGGGCTAAAGGATGAGATAACTCAGCATATTAACGGCATAGAAGCTCAATTATGCCTCAGCGTCATCGAAAATTTGGACCATCGGATGGAGGTGTGCCGCCGAGGTCGCAGCGGCCATTTTGCCGATATTTTGTTCCATACAAAATTGAACCATACCAATATTATCATAATAAAAAGAACTGACAATAATTTCCTAAATAATTTGTGTTTTATTCAAAATCAACATCGGCCCTTAAAATTTAACCACCCTTTATAAATTGGAAAAGTTAAAGTATTCGAATATCTATCTCGTCATAGGTATAACAGGGTACGTGTACTTGATGTCGGACAAGTTTATAAATTCGTTATTCTTTTTTGTGGATGTTAGGATATTTCCTTGATGGACTCAGGAAGAAATAATTACATCACAATTTAACACATACGAGTATGTATATACAATTTGGCTTTGAAATATTGAATATCGGGAAATTTTATTTAAAATATCAAATTATAATACAAACAAGTAAGAAAGTTCAGTCGGGTAAACCGACTTATAAATCCTCTCCCCTTCAGTCTCAAAAAATATTCGTAAATTCATATAACGGGCGTGCCAATGACGCCCATTTTTCACTGGACTGTAGGTCCCATAAAAGCATTACCCTGAACAAAATTTCAAGTATATGTGTGTAATGGTATTAAAGTTATAGCAGTTAACTTTTGGGGCAAAGTGGTTCATTTGTGTGGGAGCTACCAAAAGAGGCGTGTCAATGACGCGCAATTTGCACTGGACTTTTGATTCTATAAAAACATTTACACTGCACAAAATTTCAGGTATTTATAAGTATATGCACTGATATTAAATATATAAGCAGTTAAACTTTTGTACAATAATGGTCCCTTTGTGTGGGATGAACCAAAAGGTGTGGAGACACTTCGCCCATTAAAATATTGTTTGAAAATTGCACTATGCAAAAACCTACTGCCGAAATGTTAGAATAAAAACTGCTGTTTTGTCAAAATACGAAGGAAAAGTTTATTTATGTATAAGCAACAAATCCTGGGATTTCCCGCACTGGTTTCCCAGGATTGCGGGATTGAAAAATATGACTTTTTCCCGGGATCACGTTCCTGGGACAAAAAAAGTGAGTTCGAATAAATCTGTCAATGTGGAGAAGTTGATTTGAGTTGATTGAAATTGAGTTCGAATAAATCTGTAAATTTGTGTGATGGTAACGGAAGGGGCTTGACAAATACTCGTACAGTAGACACTTCAAGGGCATTGCATTGAAATCCGTATTTTAGACAACTTTAATATTAATATTCAGTATTTTAGACAACTTGCACTGACTATAGACCAATGATTGTTGATAATTCCAATTAGAAATTATGAGCCATGTTTCTGACTTGGTTGGGTATCCCATTATGTGTTAAAAAAGCCCATATTTTCTCGAAGTACCGAAGGTTTGATTTTTGGTTTTGGTTTTATAGTTTTTTTAATATCCATTTTCAATATTCAACCCCTAGAAAATGTCATTGAAAATGAGAAATAAACCATTTTGGCGCGGACTATCTATCCCATGATTATTGCATCCATCTTATAAGCACAACCCCCCAAATCATTACCGTGTGACAGCTTACTCACCCAATTCTCTTTGTCCTTCGCCGCCGTTCACAGAGAGTAGGGTGAGTCGTATACATTTCACATTATTTACTTTGTCTAAAATGTCACATAGTTTTTTTTCAACTCTCCGGCGTTTGTCGCTTGTTCCAACAACCTAACGTTCGATGTACTTGAAACTAATGCCGCACTTTAATGCTGCAAGCAGAAGCCAATGTACAGACGAGTACTCAACTATAACAAGTTCTCACTACTCACCTGAGTGCAGTGCGGCGAGCGCTTGTGGGTGAGTGTGTATAGAATGGCTATGTTTTCATACTCCCACCTATGCATAGATGGATGCATTACGTACATACATACATACCTTGCATTTGGCTCGTTCTTGTTCGCACAACTCACTGACTCACTCACTCACCTCGAATAACAAAGCGCAGTAGTTTTCCAATCTAATACGTTCGCCATTTGCTAATGTCAGCAGCTTATTATCATCCATAACCGAGTTCATGTTTTCAATCCATAGCGCATCAACGTCTCCGTCAAAACAGACATAACGGCGTTCCTGTGGGAATGTGCATTAAACTGATTGTATTAGTTACAGTTCTTTTTTTGTTGTATACATATGTATGTGTGCTCTTGTTGTTCTTGCCCCACTCTCCCTAACTGCCACACTGTGCAACCTTATACCTCGTTGGATTCATTTTGAAGCTTTGTTGTTTCAAAGCCGCCACACGATGAAGAGCTTTACGACTCGCACCAATAACGAACGAACGAACCATCACCCACATCACAAAACATCATAGCTGATTTCTGATGGTATTAGTATTATATGATATCTCTGGATGTGTGTGTGGCAAGCAACATGTCTGTGTGTCTGTGACTTTAATCATACTTATGTAAGTCCCGATATGGTGATGCTGATTATTGATGGGAAATGCTCTTAACTTTTAAGTTGCATTTTTTCCAAAAACTGATACAATTTTATGGGATTTGGGAACAGATCTGATATAGTAAAGCCAGACAAATTGATGATATTTTCCAATTACAGAAAAAGGTGTAGTAAGTCTAAAAAATTTGGTAAATTATGTGATATATTTTCTACATCACATACTACAAATATCATTGTTACGACGACTTTCCGAATAATCGAAGGCATGCGGATTATAAAATTGGAGGTATATAGCTTCAGTACATTTTTCCTAGGGAAGGATGATTTTAGGATTTTTTTATTAAATAATTAGAAATACAAATGTAAGTGATTTGTATAATTTGTATAATCATATTATCAATTGGATATCATCAAAAGTCGTACCGAAAATAGTAATCCAATATGCCCAATCTTGGAACTAAAACGGAGTTTTGAAAATAAAATTACCACATGAAATTTTGATAAGATTCGGTTAGTGTTTTCGATGACTATTGTGCGCTAGAGTGGCTTCAAAAAAGTTTCCGTTGGGCAAAGCTTATATGAAAATTTGGTATGTTTTATGCATATTGCTGCGATATTTCCGCGAATGTCCAATTAGGAGCTATTCGCAATCGAAATAACCTCTAAAAATTAGGTCATTCTTTAATAACATTTTTTCCGAAAAAATAAAAACTTAAATAATAACATTTTATTTTTCTTGTAGGTATTGGCGAGTAAAACAACGTTTGTTATGTGATATTTGCCGAATACCACCAAAATCAGGATTTAGGGTCAAACTATGTTAAATATTAACCGATTTTCAATCTCTAAACGAATTTGGAAAGAAGAGACTTAGATCTTTCTATCGAAATATATGTTGGTTATTTGGATATTAGGAACATATGTTTATTTGTCCTAAATTTTTTCCACATTTTATAGTTTAAGCAATGTTTTTTACCAATTAGTTTGCGAGATAACTGCACGATAAATTGATTTACTAATTTAGTATAGTTTTTTCTCTTAGAAATCCGTTAGTAATTGACTTAGTTATTAAATTTCGTTAAAACTAAATGTGTACATATATACGAGTACTAGTTTTGACTAGTGTTAGGTGCAAAAAGGCAAGAAAATCGGGTTTTTTAGTAAATCCGTATTTGGAGGAGTCCGGGAAATATCAAAAGAAGATTGTTGTTTTACTCGACAAGACTTACAGGAAAAATAATATCGCGTTACTTGCTTTTTAATTTGAGTTTATTTTGTCGCACTGTGTAATCAATCAGCCGCCATGAAAAATTTTCAAAATAATCCAACATGAAGGTCACTTTTTAAATTTTAATCCAATTTTCTCTGTTATAGGACCCCTGATCAGTAGATTTAATTTTTATACAAAACTAAGCCCTTCAAGGCCGTACAATTTTTATTTGGTTGTTGCTCCCAAATGGGTTAAAAATATAATTGATTGCCATGATAACGGTCCTACATGCATTATTTCAGCATCAAAATGTCAAATTACCAAGAAAATAACCAACTTGTACCTTTTTTGCATTTTATTCTAAATTTGTGCCTCACTACAAAACAATTATTATATTTTTCGACTTTGAATTTGTATTTTCGCTTGAATTTCAACAATTTTATAGAGAAATGTACAAATGCCAAACTTTTTGCAAATTGCAGCTGTTGAGGTTGAGATAATGTGTGTAGGATCATTTTTATGGTAATCAATGCGGCTTAAACCATTTGGACCGACAACCAAACAAAATAATTTTGCTAATTTTATTGAACAAAAACTAGATTTTTAGAGCTACTTCGATCGCGAATAGCTCTTAATTGGACAACCACGGAAACAATATGCATAAAATATACATAGAGAATAGCCAACGATTGAGACAGATAGGCCACAGTGTACCTCAAGGGATAAAAAGTTTGACCAGTTTGACGCCAAAAACTATCAACGTGGTTTTGTTTAGGATCATCCCCTCTAATCAACTGTGAAGAGATCAAAATGGGATCTTCTTCGCTTTGCGAGATATCGCGAAAACAGTAAAAAACGATGTTAGTTTCAATGAACTATACACGCGTTTTCTTTACTCTGTTTTCAAAAACTGCACATTTCTAAAACATTTTGAAAATTGGAGTTAAGTTAAATTCTTGGGATTACATAATTTTGACATAAGAGAGCAAATATTTTCTATTATTTCACGTCGACGGGGCAAATTTTTTTAGAAACGAAATAGTGCCACATTGCGAATAAGTTATGTATACATTTCAATTATGTATAATACATACGCTCCCATGGATTTCAATGTTAATACTAAAGGCCGGTGCTTTTCTCAGCTTTTCGGTCGCGAACTCTTCAACTACATTACACGAATTAATCTATCAATTTCTGTGGGAGGTACCAGAAGGAGTTTAACAAATTCGCATATTTGTTCGCATAGAAATGCATTGCACAGTACGAATTTTAAGTGTTTATGTGCGCTGGTATATCTACGTTATGATCCATTTTTGACAGGGCTGTAGGTACCCTAAAAACATTACACTTATAATTTTAATAATAATTTTTGCATAATTTTTGCTCTAATTTTAACCCTTTGTGTATGAGGTACTAGAAATAGTGAACCAATGTGGCCCATCTTCGAACTTAGCCTGAAGTAGACAAACATATTACCACATCACAAAGTCAATTGGTTACTCCTTTCGAGAGTTATCGTGAGCTCCAGCCAGACAGACAGACCGACGTACATTGATTCTTCGACTTAAAATGACCCAAATCGGATATCCACCCAACATACTTGGGATCTAGGATATTCCTTCGATGTGTTACACTTTCGGCTCGAAGCAAATGATATAGACCCTTGTTGAGTGTATAAACATAAGAATAACGCTTCCGAGAACTTTAATGAAACGCGAAGAAAAATCACATAAAATTGTAAGCAGCGAAATAATATACGCATAAAGTTATTCCACATTAAATATGTGTAAAAAGTATTATTTTGTAATTTTTAAGTAGATTAAATTTTCAGTGACTGCGGGATAATTCCAAAGCAGTTCGACCATCGGAATAGCTTTCCAAGGATTAAGGATATTTAAAAGTCCTTTAAAACTTTTATACTTGGACTTACAACTTTTGAGTGGGCAAATGAGAAAAATTCATGTTAAAGGAAGGATACTAACATATCGTTTATAATTAAGGAATATAAAATATTGAAATTCCAAATTCTATATAAATATATTAGGAACACTGAATCAGGAAAAATAATGTTGTTCGTCCCACGAAACTAAATTTGAAAGTATACCCCACCAAAAGAAACACAACAAGTTTTTTATTTCGTGATTATTTGTTCTTTTCTGAGTAGTTTTCCCACGATACTCATTCTAAAATAAGTTGCCTGACACCTGTTGCAATATCAATATCCTAAATATATCGCTCACTTTCTTCAAGAGTGACATAACTCCAAATTTAAAATGCGAATTTTGCATATGTCCATAAATTAATCTGAGAGAATTTTATTTAATAAATAAACAACCATATTACGAATGTTTCCAAAGTTTTTAAACATATTATTTCATGTTACATATCTGTTTACCCTGATTTAAAGTTACTCGTCTTGAAAATTTTAAATTTTGAGTTATGTCACTCTAGAAGTGAGTGAGCGATATGTATGATGTAAAAACAGATAAGACTTATTCACAACATTATTCTAAGTACACGGGTAGTATGCAAAGGCCCTTGAATGCATTTTTTAATTAAACAATTCAGAACAAAATGTTATCGAAAAATCAGGAAATATAAAACTCATAACATTTTTAGCATTTGTATGAAAGGAACTAGAAGGAGCGTGGCAATAACGGCCCCTTTGCAATGGACTGTAGGTGCTATAAAAACATTACACTGCACAAAATTTCAAGTATTTTTATGCACTGGTATAAATGTTATAAGCTGTTAACTTGTTGTACCAAATGGTACCTTTGTGTGGGGGGTTCCAAAATGGACGTGGTATTTTCGCTCATTTTTGTCCAGCTAAGAGAGACGGTAAAATTATAACTATGTATGTAACTTGGAATTTTTCCTTTCGAAAGAGTTGGTTTTTGTGGTGTATGGGAAAAGATAAAACACTGCGCTCTGAAAGCCATGTAAATAAATATCCTTATACGTATTTCAATCCTGTGCGGGGATATCATCAGAGGGACTTATACATGACACAGTGTGAGTTTGTAGTTGTGCGGATCATCGCTTGTATATATATACGAATCTACAAAGGAATTTGCATATGGGAATTATATACATATAAAGAAAGCGTATAAGTCACACAGCAAAAGCTACAAGCGTGAATTAAATTCACCAATTTTCACCACCCATGTGCTGGTATGGGTTGTAGTTCAACACAGTTGTCTCTACACCAGTCGGTAGATGGCATGGATTCTGAGATGAGTTGGACGTTTAGAAATACTTACTGGGTAAAAATAAAACAAGTGTGTCAACATTTTTTGAAAGGTCAAGATTTTTTTGAAATTTGTTATTAATCTGGTTGAGAATTTGAAAAAAATAAAACAATTTGAACCGTTTTGCAAAATGTTGATTTTTTCGCGAGATATGACCTATTAAATTTTTCCGAGGGTGTTTAGAAAACTGCAATTTTCTTCGGAAATATTGAACGGATTCGACTGAAATTTTTGCAGGTCGGTCCGAAACATTTCCTAAAATCTAAATATATCATAAACTTTAATTACCAACTGACCATATGAAAAATATTGCAAAATATGTTTTGCATATGCGAATAATTTCACTTTCTGGATCAGCAATTTTAAATATTTTATATTTAGAATGCGTTCTATATTGACGTCCACCAGAATCAGAAAAAACATTTTGGTAGATCGCGCTTTGTAAAAATTTACAGCAAATTTATGGACACTACCTTTTTGAAAATATTTTTGGTTCATTATTACAGGACCTCAAGGACCTTACCAATTTTGTCCAAATGTACACAATAGCTGAATCCATTAGTTCTGAGCCCAAAAACGCATTAATTTTTTTCCGCGGAACAAGTTCTCAGTATCGCGAGCTTCCAAACTGTGGATATATAATTTTCAATATCTCCGTCAGTTCCTATACAATCTAAACAAAATCAACGACAAAAGCGACGTGCGAAAAATCACTTTCATATCTTGTTTCCTAATATATGTTTTATTAACCCATTAAGAACCAATTTTTTAACATTTTGTGTTAAATGCAATGATTTTGGAAAATGCGTTATGGACTGGACTGTTCGTGCGGTGGAAGTATAAATTGGCGATTCTATTAATACAGACAACACCTTAAGCTTTATTTCAAGGTATAAACCACTATAAAATTTAGCATATTGCCTCTAAAACTTTTGCCATACATTGAAACTAAAATTATGTTAAAAATTCTAAAGTCAATTCTGCATTATTTCATTACCAAATAATACAATTTTGTATGGGTTACAATAAAATAGTAATATTTTATGTTCTTATTGGAAACATTGCTCATATAATACATTGAAATAAAGCTTTAGGTGTTGTTTGTATTAAGAGAATCGCCAATTTATACTTCCACCGCACGAACAGTACAGTCCATAACACATTTTCCAAAATCATTGCATTTAACACAAACAGTAAAAAAATTGGCTCTTAATGGGTTAAGAAAACATATATTAGGAAACAAGATATGAAAGTGACTTTTCTCATGTCGCTTTTGTCATTGATTTTGTTTAGATTGATTAGGAACTGACGGAGATATTGCAAATTATATATCCACAGTTTGGAAGCTCGCGATACTGAGAACTTGATCCGCGGAAAAAAAATTAATGCGTTTTTAGACTCAGAACTAATGGATTCAGCTATTGTGTACATTTGGAAAAAATTGGTAAGGTCCTTGAGGTTCTGTAATAATGAACCAAAAATATTTTGAAAAAGGTAGTGTCCATAAATTTGCTGTAAATTTTTACAAAGCGCAATCTACCAAAATGTTTTTTCTGATTCTGGTGGACGTCAATATAGGACGCATTCTAAATATAAAATATTTCAAATCACTGCTCCAGAAAGTGAAATTATTCGCACATGCAAAAAATATTTTGCAATATTTTTCATATAGTCAGTTGGTAATTAAATTTATGATATATTTAGATTTTAGGAAATGTTTCGGACCGACCTGCAAAAATTTCAGTCGAATCCGTTCAATATTTCTGAAGAAAATTGCAGTTTTCTAAACACCCTCGGAAAAATTTAATAGGTCATATCTCGCGAAAAAATCAACATTTTGCAAAACGGTTCAAATTGTTTTATTTTTTTCAAATTCTCAACCAGATTAATAACAAATTTCAAAAAAATCTTGACCTTTCAAAAAATGTTGACACCCTTGTTTTATTTTTACCCTACTATATTTCTGTAAGTATAGTATTTCTGTTGAATACCATTTTATTTTATTATTTAGAATTCAACAACACTACGTGTTGAAGATGTTATTCTTTCTAATAACATTAGGTGGGCTGATTTTATTGTTTTAGAAAATTTTTATTTAAAAATCGAATAAAATTTAAATGAAATCGATAATTAACAAAACACTCCCAAAAACATTGAAAAAACTTATGTTTCTTATATTTTGAAAGAATTTTCTTTGTTTTAAAGAAATATATCATACCATTTTTTATACCAAAGATTTTGAAAAGAACAAAGCTATTAGCTATCCTTCCCATTTTAATGCAGGAAAACCAAAACGGTGCATGCATGAGCATAACACAAGGCACTCACAGACTTATGATTTTGCATCAATATTATTACAGAGATGCATTTGTGACTTTGTAATTGGCGCTGACGTTGGCGTTGACGTTGGCATTGCAACCGTGAGCTTCATCAGGATACGAGTACTAATCGCAAAAGGAGATTGTGGGGCTGCCAGTCTGCGTCCTATGTATGTATGAATGCACACACGTACATTGGCAGTACATCCTTGCAATGGAAAATTTGAACATTGATGATGGTTGCTTGGCGGCTGAGTTCGTTTCTGCCAAATGCAACACTTACTCCCACCCTTCCAGTATCATTGGGTGGGTGGAGATGCCTGACTGCTTGCCTGCCTGCCTGCAGGGATTAAGTCAAGTTGCCATCGATGTTGCACCACAGGTTTTACAGTTTATGTAAGCTAAAAAATTAGATAATATGCAAAACACGGGGGAGCTGTGCGACGGTAACAGTTTCCCTTCCTCGCGTTGCCGTAGTGTCGTTCATATTGTTAGACAACGGCGCTGCTGCATTTGTTTTTAGTGTTACCAGGACGGGCATGGATTACATTGCTATCGCGATGGCACCAGTGACTGTAACTGTGTCGCTCATGGTTTGGCCTGTGTCAGCGAAGAGCCTTCTTGACAAGTTCTTTGGGGATTTATTAGCGTCGGAGTGAATAGTGGGTTTATTAAACAAAATGTGACAAAACTTTCACTTGCCTTAACGGAGAACAGTCTTGGTTCTCCGTTGAAGGTTGCGTTAACGTCCGCTGTTGTCTTGTAACGTACAGTAAAGTCGCATGAGTTTATCCATTAACAGAAATAAAGAGAAAACGAAATAGAGTTCGAGGAGACTTGCTTCATTTTTGTAATAAAGTGGTAATGAATCGCTGTCACACGCTTCTCTTACAATTCTCCGGCGGCTATTACGTTGATGCTTTAAAGGCGACCATAAATATTACTTGAGAAAACATTAAAATTATGTTGAAAATTAGATATCCTTATTCACGAATAATTGTGTTGGTATTTTGGGGTAATATCTGTAGCTGAGTTAACGGCAAAATTCTATCATTGAGTTTACATTTCAATTATGTTTAACGATTCATTAACAGCGAAAGTTTTATTTGCGGACAAATCTAATTAGCATAAGCAGATCAAATTGTCTACATCGCATTCTTATAGCAAATGAAGTTCATATAAACTGGAATTTCTCGTGAACTTCGGATGTAAATTAGTGTTAAGCTAATTTTTTGTGGCCATTTCTTCACCAAAGTCCAGGTGAGGATATTGCATTGATCGCAAAACTCAAAGGTTTGGTTAATTTGGTATCAGTAATCTGCCGCATTTTTGCTGGGTAGATCCAATGCTTATCGTCGTTACATTTTCATTTTAATTATTTTTACATTTTTATTTTATTTATTCCCCATTATCTTTCGATATCATAAAGTTTTCTTGGAAAAACAGAGTGGTAGTTGTATTCACACAATATATATTTCCTTATATTTTTAATGAAATTTAAAATTTTCATATACGAGGGCATATTTTTTGATTTTATAGTTTGTGTTTTGAATAACCTTTCAAAAACACAATATCTATTTAATCAGTACCAAGAAAAAAATAAAAAAATTTCCCATTTTGATTATAATATTCGATTATTTCCGCAAACAGTTGTTTGGAACTTCAAAAGTGGAAGAAAGGCGAAAATGTATTCGGCTTGATTTGCATGGATTTAGGTCAGGACAAACTTATTGTAAACTGGTGTCATTGTGGTGTTATAGTGTAATCTGGTACTACCGTTTATTTGAAATGTGAGAAAATATGTACTTACTTCGCGTTCAATTGGTTTATTCATTTCTCGGAAAATATTCGAAAATAAACCATCTAGCCAATCTCGTGTGTCCGGGTCTAAGTAACCGTACAGTTCTATCACCGAACAAGCCTGTAATAAATGTAGAGAATCGATTGCATTCTTTTAGTATATTTGTTGCATTGAAACATCGATGTAGACATTTACATCAATATAGGGGAGACTCGAGTTTATTCATAAGAGATGCGAGTAATAATAGGTCGCAGCATTTGGGAAACACGTCTCGTAATTATGTGTATTCTAAATAAGTGTTTACCTATTATACCCTACACCACACTGTGGTGGAGATTTGTTCATGGCAGATGTTTGTAACACCTAGAAATACTAAAGCTAGACACACTTTAAAGTATAGATATCGACTCCGAATCACTAGCTAAGTCGATTTAATCATGTCCGTCTGTCTATCCATTGTTTCTCGTTGAGACCAGGTCTCAATTTCACTCCGATTGTGCTGAAATTTTGCAGTTAGGAGTTTTTCGCACCTGGAAAGAATCCTATTGAAATTGCTTGAAATCGGTTCAGATTTACATATAGCTCCCATATATATGTTTCGTCCGATTCGTCTCTTAACCCCTATATAAGCTGTATTTAACATCCAATTGTTTTGAAATTTAGTATGGTAGAGCTTATTGATGTATGGACCAACATTGCCGAATTTGGAGAAAATTGGTTCAGATTTTGATGTAGCTCTAATGTACATGTTTCGTCTGATGTGACCCATTAGCCCTATAGAAGCTGTAGTTAACATCCAACCGTTTGGAAATTTAGCATGGCCGAGTTTCTTGATCCATGGACATATATTGTCGAATTTTAAAAAATCGGTTCATATTTAGTTATAGCTTCCATAAGTATGTTTCGTCCGATTTGGCTACAGAGACAGAGACGTACTAAATGTAAATTGTGTAAACAAATATTAGTTAAAGTATATATTGAATATTTCATTGTTGTCCAATCTTACTAGAGTGGTGTGGGGTATCATATAGTCGGTACCGCCTGACTTTAGCCTTTCCTTACAGGTTATTAATTTAAAAGAGGTAGATTGTCATTGATTTAAAGGAACAAATAGTTCATAGACTTAAATTCATAATTTTTCTTTCACGACCTCCAGTTACATTTTAACATGTAAGTTGACGGAAGGATTTTATTAGATGGGGGTTCAACGAACATCTTGAATGTTTTGAGTATGCGCTGCAAGACCGCTGGTTCAAAATAGGCACCAGCGACTTGGCTGATGTAACATCCTTTTATTACCTCGATAGCATCGTTACGAATACTGTTGGATCTGGCAATGACGTAGCATACCAAAAACCAAAGGCCAACTTTGATATTCTTTCAGTATTTAAGCCTGATATGGAAGTCGACAGTTATTTCCAACAACACCAAAATAAATCTTTTGGGGTTTCTGCGTCAAATTAGTACTCTTGTATGCCTGCCAGACCTGGAACGATTCATCGCGAGATATACACGCAGTGCAGGTGTTTGTTAACCGCTTTCTGCGACGAATACTTAGGATATTCTGACCGACAACTATCTTAAATGAACAGAAGTGGAGCAGAACCAACCAAAGGCCTATTGAGGTAGAACTATTGAACCGTAAATGTAGGTGGATCATAAGCTGCGTAGACCCACCGTCGACGTAGCTAAAATCTCTAGAAAATCAATACTGATTTTGTAGAGCTTAGATGAGAAAAACGGGATATAGGTATTTATAAGGGTTATATCTAAATTCGGCAGTTTTTGTCTTTGGATCAAAAATCTGAAATCTTCCAAATTTAATATCCAGTTTCTGTAGCGCTAAGACGAAAAATCAGGTGGAACATAGCAATGGGGTCTATATCTGAATACGAACCAATTCTCGTCAAACTAAGCATCGTTTTTCTTTGTGTAAATTTTATACACATCGGTTATAAAATATGGCATCTATAGCGCTAAGATGTCAAAGAGGAGGTACACATTTACGTGGGCTATATCCAAATCGGAATCGCTTTTTACCAAATTCAAAAGGCCCCTGATGTGCAATAGTGCGCATTGTGTCAAATTTTAACAAGATCGAAATAAAATTGCAGACACTTTAAGATGGATGGACAGACGGACGGACTTAAATCGAATGATCGAATATGCTATTGACCCCGAATCGAACGGTGTATTTTAATGCTTAACAAATTTAGGGCGTTAAAAACATTTGGGCTAAAGCAAACTTTTAATATTGTGTACCGCGGAATTGTGTAGGTTGTAATTAACAGTTGTATTTAACACGTGAACAAATTTCCAAAATATTTTTTAATTTGTTGACCACTAAAATAGGCAAAGACAAGAGATAGAATTGAAACACGGTGCAAGAAGAGAAATATCAGCAGTGCGCACTACCACGTCACTATCGCTACATAGGGCATATACATGCTTGATCAGATATAAAGACAATACTGGACTTTTCGTAGGGTTTTTAAGTAATAAACTTGAAATACTGAATAATATCCCGTGAAATAATATATAATAACGAATTTTATGATGTTCTTAAAAGATGTAGCAAGGATAAAGAGGGATCAAACAGGTAGGGTACCTCCTTGTACTGCAATAATAAATTATTTTTGAAATTCGCACTGATTCAAGTCACCGTTTAAGGACAAGGCACTAGCAAAACGCATAACTAACAAATTATATTTGCTTTGAACATAATAACTTCAGATTTGTCTAAATAATTACACAATTTTAAAAGCGAAAAAAATTATGTAAAAATCACCCAAACAAAAAAGTTATTTTTTGAATGTATTATTAAATTTTGGGTAATTTTTCATACTCGTAGTTTTGGGACATATTTCATTGGTCGATATTTTGTATCTTCTGTAATGTTATGCAGTTTCACATGTATATTAATGGTTCCAGTCTGTGCAATAGGTAAACATTGATTTTTGCGATACCGTGTAACTAATTGCAATTACGAAATAGTATTTCCTCTTTTCGTCGATATATTTGAAGTAGCACTTAAAATTTACCAATACACCAATTTTCCTTTCTTCAACCCACCATTTGCCCTTAGTTCATGCCTGAAGATGTTATCGATATTTATGAAGCATCTGATCATATTATATGCAAATAAAGATAATTCTTAGGTCTTGTAAATGTTGTTAATTACGACAATTAGGACTTGTCGTTGACATCTGGCAAACGGAATGTGACCTCTGTAACTCATCTGCGTTTGAAATTTTGTCAAGTCACCCAGTGAGTGAATTCATTTCTACAATTTCCTGTGACACACAGAACAATTACTACATTTGTTTAGTTCTCTTTGCTTTAGTAGTTGGAGGGCCAACACATTTAACATAAAACGGACGGCTATAACTATCCTTTCATCGTTTTTGCTCCAATGTTTACTAACATCTTTTGTGAAAGCAGCATTGGCAAAAAAGAGAATCAAGTGAATGGCTACAAAAAGCAGACAAAGATGATATCTCCACCTCTGATGGCAGAGCCGTTACTTACCTTCGGGTTAAGCGTAATGCATTTTGTTGGCAGACCCATATAGGTCTGGGCCTTAATTAGTGTATTTATGACAACCGTTTTGCCGCCACCTGTTGGACCGACAATCATGGTCGAGTGTCGGGTCATCATAGTTTCGTACATCTGGACCACTTTGTCCTCCTGCCGGTTCGAGAGTGATGATGGCGATGGAGGTAGAGGTGATGTTGGCATGAAAAAGCATACAATGGAAGAAAATATTAACGTAGAGCTAAGAAAACAATGACATGAAATATAAAATATTGGAAGTCTGCTAATTGCAGTAATATATATGGAATGAAGTGAAGCGATATGCTTTACAAAATGCAGTACAAATATTGTATGGAAATGTGGTATATGTTGTTCGTACAGCTTTACATTTAAGCAGTTCCGTTGCGCATTACATATTGATCAGCTATTGACGCACTTAACACACAGCCCTCGCTATAAGGCTCTGGTGGTAGTGGCAGTAAGTGGGAAGTGCCTTCAAAGATAATTACAAGTGTTAACTATAAAAGCAATTTACACAAATGGGTACAGTGATGACAAAAACGTCAGTGTACCCTCATAGCAACTGTACAATGACAACAACACGAACAACATGTAGCCCATTGCTAATTGTAACAGAACGTAAAGGTTATAATGTTGAAAGATCAAATATATGCAAAACATCCAAAGGTTTCCGCAATACCCCCTTTCACAGGGGCATACAACTGGTGCGGGTATTTAGATATATTCATACATATGAACAGATAACTGTGTATGCTGAATATACGAGTATCTTACGAGGGGAAAATTATATGTACACTGAAAGAAACAAGCGGTGGTTATGAAAGCGAATCAGACTCGCTGTTACTGCCATATCTTAAGTTCGTTACTTACTGTAAGTTACGGACCATTGATGCAACTAAACATGTTCACTACTTTCAATAGTTTCATTTTTAACCTATTAGAGAATAGAAGCAGTCAGAATCAATAATTGGGGATTATTCAAGTCATAATAAAACTTTTCGAAAAATTATGTACTTTGGGTCACTCGAAATTTCCAAAAGCCATCGGCAGCAAAACTTTGAATCTGTGTCTACATAAATTGTGACAAGTTATTTAAAAACAAGTAAGAAAGTTCAGTCGGGTAAACCGACTTATGCATCCCCTCACCTTGAGTCCGAAAAAATTATTAGTAAATTATTTTTTTTAAATTAAATTATTATCAATTTATATTGCATTTAATAACTTTCAAGTATGTACTGGTATAAAAGTTATAAGCTGTTAACTTTTTTTTGTAAAATGATCCATGTGTGTGGGGGTTAACAAAAGGGGCGTGCCGATAGACTCTAGGAACTATAAAAGCATTGCACTGTAAAAAATTTCAAGTATTTGTATGCACTGGTATTAAAGTAAAAGCTGTTAACTTTTGGTACAAAAATGTCCATTTATGTGGGAGGTACCAAAAGGGGCGTCCCAATAACGATCTCTTTTCTCTGGACTCTAGGTACTATAACAGCATTACACTATACAAAATTTCAAGTATTTATATGCACTGGTATTAAAGTTAAAAGCTGTTAACTTTTGGTACAAAAAGGTCCATTTGTGTGGGAGGTACCAAAAGGGGCGGGCCAATAATGCCCATTTTTCTCTGGACTCTAGGTACTATAAAAGTGTTACACTGTACAAAATGTTAAGTATTTGTATGCACTGGTATTAAAGTTATAAGCTGGTAACGTTTGGTACAAAATGGTCCATTTGTATGGGAGGTTCCAAAAGGAGAGTGCCAACAATGCCCATTTTTTACTGTATTGTAGGTACTATTAAACCATTACACTGTACAACATTTTAAGTCTTTGTATGCACTGGTAATAAAGTTATAAGCTATTAACTTTTGGTTCAAAATTGTCCATTTGTGTGGGAGGTACCAAAAGGGGCAGGGACACTTCGCCAATTTTCTCGAGATAATAGTGACTAATAACCTAATAGTATATGTAGAATTTCAGAGGATTCAAATAAGTAGTATAGATGTTATTAAATAATCAATATTACACTAAATGTTAACACTTTGTTGAGGAGGTACTAGAAGGAGTAAACCTATATGGCCCATCTTTAAACTTAGCCGGAGATAGAAGAAAATATTACCACATACCAAATTTGAAGTCAATCGGTTACTCCTTTCGAGAATTATCGTGCGCACTAGCCAGTAGACAGACATTTCTCATTCGGCTTAAAATGGCCCAAAACGAATATCCGCCGAACATACTTAGGGCTAAGACCCTCCTTCGATGTATTACACTTTTGATTCGCAGCAAATGATATATACCCTCCTCTCTAAGAGGAGGGGATTAAAGCAAAAAAATAAATAAATTTACTAATATTTTTTTGAGACTCAAGGTGAGGGGATTCATACGTCGCAATTTTTTATATGTCTGAATCGAAAGAAAATATATTTGGAAAACAAAATTAAATTTTAAATGTTTGTGAACAAAAATACATTTTATTTGAATATCATTATTATTATTTGTTTGGAACGCATATGGGCAAATATCAAAATTTTTTAACACAGGGGTAATATTGTTTTACCCCTTTCTCGCTTTGTGTACAGATTTCGGTGCATAAGTTGTTGGAATTAGATAAACCACAAACATAAAAGTTTTTTCCCAAAAAAGTTTGTTATTATCTAAAAAACTTTAGCAGTTATAAGCACATAAATTTCAAAATTGTGATAAAAGTCCTAGAAATGTTCATTTCTGTATCCATTCTTTTATAAGTTGTGGCCAAACTATGTATTTATTCTGAAGTTACTGGTCAGTTACAAAAAACACGAGGCAAACACTCACCTTAAACGTCTGCAAATCATCCAAAATAAATGTCTAAAAATGATCTACAACAAACACTGGCGTTACTCCACTACAATACTGCACGAAGAGACCGAGTACGAGCTTCTTAAAGACTTCATAAACCGCCTAAATGAAAATTACTTCAGAAAGATCGCAGACTCCCCTTATGAAATAATAAGGGAGTGTAGTGAAATATTATAAATATGTATATATAACACATAAATTCAACAAATTAAAAATATTGTTTCCATAGATAATTATCGTGCGCACTAGCCAGTAGACAGACATTTCTCATTCGGCTTAAAATGGCCCAAAACGAATATCCGCCGAACATACTTAGGGCTAAGACCCTCCTTCGATGTATTACACTTTTGATTCGCAGCAAATGATATATACCCTCCTCTCTAAGAGGAGGGGATTAAAGCAAAAAAATAAATAAATTTACTAATATTTTTTTGAGACTCAAGGTGAGGGGATTCATACGTCGCAATTTTTTATATGTCTGAATCGAAAGAAAATATATTTGGAAAACAAAATTAAATTTTAAATGTTTGTGAACAAAAATACATTTTATTTGAATATCATTATTATTATTTGTTTGGAACGCATATGGGCAAATATCAAAATTTTTTAACACAGGGGTAATATTGTTTTACCCCTTTCTCGCTTTGTGTACAGATTTCGGTGCATAAGTTGTTGGAATTAGATAAACCACAAACATAAAAGTTTTTTCCCAAAAAAGTTTGTTATTATCTAAAAAACTTTAGCAGTTATAAGCACATAAATTTCAAAATTGTGATAAAAGTCCTAGAAATGTTCATTTCTGTATCCATTCTTTTATAAGTTGTGGCCAAACTATGTATTTATTCTGAAGTTACTGGTCAGTTACAAAAAACACGAGGCAAACACTCACCTTAAACGTCTGCAAATCATCCAAAATAAATGTCTAAAAATGATCTACAACAAACACTGGCGTTACTCCACTACAATACTGCACGAAGAGACCGAGTACGAGCTTCTTAAAGACTTCATAAACCGCCTAAATGAAAATTACTTCAGAAAGATCGCAGACTCCCCTTATGAAATAATAAGGGAGTGTAGTGAAATATTATAAATATGTATATATAACACATAAATTCAACAAATTAAAAATATTGTTTCCATAGATAATTATTTTCTAAAATAATTAACCTATCTTCAACATTTTTTACATATATTTGACTCCTAGTTTTAAATAGCAAATAAGGTTTTTCTAATCCTTTTTACCTTCAAATGTATTATAATAAAAACAAAATACTGTAGCCAAATTTATAAAATAATTACAATTGCTGAAATATCCTAGAGATAAAACTCAGACTATGTAACTTATCTCATTTAAGATGTAAATGTACTATTGGATTAATAAATATTTGAAATTGAAATTGAAAAAAACACGAGCGACACATGGAGGAAGAATTTTTCGTGAGCACTGTTCATGTGAGATCTTTCCGCAAAAAATTATAGCTCATAACTTTTTGAAATGCTATTTCAAGTGTATTTTGTTTTTTGACCGCGGTCAGCGCGGCCCGCGATTTAATGAAATGGCACTAAAGAAGCGATTATAGCGGCTTGAAGTACCTATAAATCTATATAGGTGTCGTTGATGTGCTCTTAATGGAACCACCGCTATAGCTTCCCAAACCTTTGTTAAACTTGCGTGAATTTTTTTTTTGATAGTGTATTCCGCGGAGCACATCGACAGTTATGTATAGGTTGAGCTGAATTAATTATCCCCGATGGCTTTTGACCTGGTGAATCCAAAAATCAAGGGGCCGTAACAAAGTAATGAATCGCTGAAATTTTATTCCCTTTTTTCAATTTTTGCAAAAATTGCAAATATTGTCCTTGGCATTCTTCGGGCGTACTGCTGTGGTGCACTTAACAATCATTGATACTTCTTTAAAGATTGAAGTCTTGTACGCGAAGAACGTGACACTTTTGTCTCAGCAATGATCGTCAAGGCACACCCAGTGCGGGGTACAGATATGGCGGAAGTGTATATGAAATAAAAGGATTTTTAACGCTCTATTCCGAAATCGGAGGGCCGTCATTTTATTTTGATGATTGTGCAAATTATGCACATTGCAAAAATTATATTTCCACAAAAATAATGTTCGTATGGGAATTTTACCTGCTCGATTTTTGGATTCGCTATATTTATCCGAATAATGAAGCTACAGCGAATATTTTGTCATAGGCTGATAGAAATGCTAATGTTGTATGATTGTAATTTTAGCGCGGCCCGCGATTTAATGAAATGGCACTAAAGAAGCGATTATAGCGGCTTGAAGTACCTATAAATCTATATAGGTGTCGTTGATGTGCTCTTAATGGAACCACCGCTATAGCTTCCCAAACCTTTGTTAAACTTGCGTGAATTTTTTTTTTGATAGTGTATTCCGCGGAGCACATCGACAGTTATGTATAGGTTGAGCTGAATTAATTATCCCCGATGGCTTTTGACCTGGTGAATCCAAAAATCAAGGGGCCGTAACAAAGTAATGAATCGCTGAAATTTTATTCCCTTTTTTCAATTTTTGCAAAAATTGCAAATATTGTCCTTGGCATTCTTCGGGCGTACTGCTGTGGTGCACTTAACAATCATTGATACTTCTTTAAAGATTGAAGTCTTGTACGCGAAGAACGTGACACTTTTGTCTCAGCAATGATCGTCAAGGCACACCCAGTGCGGGGTACAGATATGGCGGAAGTGTATATGAAATAAAAGGATTTTTAACGCTCTATTCCGAAATCGGAGGGCCGTCATTTTATTTTGATGATTGTGCAAATTATGCACATTGCAAAAATTATATTTCCACAAAAATAATGTTCGTATGGGAATTTTACCTGCTCGATTTTTGGATTCGCTATATTTATCCGAATAATGAAGCTACAGCGAATATTTTGTCATAGGCTGATAGAAATGCTAATGTTGTATGATTGTAATTTTAGCTTTCCGAATTCCGCTGAAAATTGCATTTTATAAATTTTTTAAAATTTCAATTTGGAACCGCCTTAACTTTCGCGGCCTTTGCATGTTTATATTTTTATCTTCGTCTGTTGTAAAAGTCGTTGATGTGCTCGCCAAAAAAATTTTGATAAAAATGTACTTCAAAATTAAATAATTTTGATATTTGCCCATATATTAATACATTAGAACGAAATATATTTGCGAGTTGACTTTCACAAATTCAACCCACACAAACAAAGCTATTGTTTAAGAAGTTTTCCAAATATGTTTTATGTAAAAAAAGCTTTAAAAACTTTGCTGACTTTTCGAATTTCAGTTTAATTTTTTCGTAGATTTCGTGATACACTTTATAGTTTAAAATTTCATAAGCAGTATTAGCTTTTGTTTACAGTACTAATTTTTTAAATTATAACAATTCCATTTCATCATTTTTTGACAATCTATCAATGATTTTATAGTTACGAAAGATTATACGATTTACATTTTTTAATCGAATTTTACAAACATATAATATTTAAAAAAAAATGTACTTTGAACTTCTGAACAAGTAAGAAACTTCAGTCCGGTAAACCGACTTTCGAATCCCCTCACCTTCAGTCCCAAAAAATATTCGTGAATTTATTTATATTTTTATTTTAATTAAATTGTTATCAATTAAAATTGCATTAATATAATTCATTTGTGTGGGGGGTACCAATAGGGGCGAGCCAATGACGCGCATTTTTTACTGGATTGTACACGCTCAAAAAAATCGCTACTGTAGTATGTTGTTCCAAATATATTTAGCTTGAAACATATATATGTTTAGGGTACACTTCAAAAATGTAATATTTGACACAACAAATATTATATATTTGGGTAGATGATGGTCTAAACAAATCGAAAAATATATCGATACTTTAAACTTATGTAATGCAAGTTGTAAGTTTTTCAGCAATTCAATGTTAGTTTTTTAGAAATTGTTCGTAAAATTCTTTTATAATTGAAATTAATCTTGCATAACTATAAACATTTCAATAAATGTTAACCCTTTGTAGGGGTGGTACTAGAAGGGGTGGACCAATATGGCCCATCTTCGAACATAGCCCGAGATGCAGAAAATATTACTGCATACAAAATTTGAAGTCAATCAGCTACTTCTTTCGAGAGATGTCGTGCGCACCAGCCAGCGCACCAGCCAGACAGACACACAGACAGACAGAGGGACGAACGGACGGACATGGAATTTAATCAAAGCCGTCCGTCCGTCCGCCTGTCTGCCCATCTTAACTTGTTCGCTAAGTACAGGTCGAAATTACACTCCGATTTTGCTGAGATCTTTCACACTTGGGGTGAAGCCTATTGAAATTGCTCAAAATCGGTTCAGATTTAGTTATAGCCCCCGTTTCTTCCGACTTGGCCTTTGTCAAAATGGGTTCAGATTTAGATATAGCCCCGTATACATATCTGTTTCCGCCGACTTGGCCTTTGAGCGCCATATAAGCTTTATTTCACATTCAATCCTTTTGAAATTAAGCAGTGTAGAGTTTCTTTATGCAAGTACCCACATAGCCGAATTTGAGGAAAATCAGTTCATATTTAGATGTAGCCTCCATATCGTCATCAGAAACGAGAAATGGGATATCATCATATTTGTAAAATTTACAGAAGAAGCAGAAAACTAAATAAAATGAAAAATTTTGTCGTTAGAAAAACGGGGTCTTCAGGATAATACCTAAACATCATAATGCAAATGTAAATTCACAACAACATGTTTTATATCTGGTTTGTGAAAATTGCGTTAAATAAGAATTTTTAACTATAAAAAAGGACATAATATGTTCTTAAGCCCTTTGGAATTTCGTTAATAAATTCGCAATTATTGATAGCAGGTCGCTACAAATTTTTTAGGATATGTGTTAGGCCGGGTCGATTTGTGGGGAAGCAAAAAAAGTCGCCATTGCTCAGTGAAAATCGTATTCCAGGGATCAAAACAAGAAACTTTGCCGAAGGAACCTCTAAAACGAATTCTGATGTCCCGGAATTTGGGTCGAACTTTTGGGTAGGGGCAAATTTTGCAAAATCGCACTTTGACCCATTTAGTGTGCTCCAGTCGAGTCCAAATGTATGACCGACCCCCACTAACTTTGGAGGCCCGACCCACCCATGCCAGTGGAACACCCCCCGGAACCCCCTGGGGGTTCCATACATTTGGACTCGATTGGAGCACTCTAAATGGGTCAAAGTGGGATTTTTTCCAGGACATCAGAATTCGTTTTAGAGGTATGGTTCCTTCGGAAAAGTTTCTTATTTTGATCCCTAGAATACGATTTTCACTGAGCACTTCACTGAGTGGGGGTCGGTCATACATTTGGACTCGATTGGAGCACTCTAAATGGGTCAAAGTGGGATTTTTTCACATCAGAATTCATTTTAGAGGTATGGTTCCTTCGGCAAAGTTTCTTATTTTGATCCCTAGAATACGATTTTCACCGAACAATGGGCGATTTTTAAATCGACCCGCCCTAATATGTGTATTTTGATACGGTGTACCGAAATTCATCAAAAACTGAATTACCGTGTTTCTTGTTGTTACGCCCTTTTTCGTTTCTGATGACGATATATGAATATGTTCCTTCCGATTTAACCTTTTAGCGCTATATAAGTTGTATTTCACAACTAATCATTTTGAATGTTCCAAATGCAAATTTATGTAAACAATATTTATCTGAAGTATATATATGTCAGTGTTGGAATTTTTGGTCATAATAAGTAATGTCCCGATTTGAAAAAATCTTTTTTTTTGAGATGTTGGTATTTTTCGATACTTTTCGGAAAAAAATACAAACAAAATATTAAATTTTTTTGGCGTGCGATTTTTAATTTTTAAAATTTAAATGTAATTTCTAAATTGTTTTAATCTCCGATTTTCACGAACTTTTTATATTTTAAACTTCTATTATTTCTCTATCATATATGCAGTGGATAGAAGTGGACGTAAAATTATTTATATTTTTTTATTTTTTTAAATATTTTAAAAAAAATCGCAGCCATTGTGTTTTTGCCTGAAGGCTTTGGAATAGATGTTCCACATCAAAGAAGGAAGTATCTTGCTAATGGTATAATTTTTAAATTTTGTGGGTATAATGCGGTGCACGGAGACTTCAAGATCGTGGAAGAAAGAGGTCATGCAGAAATTGGCGAGAAGCTTCTCGTGACACCATTTTAAACTCAACTTTTCTAATACCTAATACGGCCGCATTATTTCCTTTTTTTTATTCCTTCCACTGTGCGCTGTATACTCGTATACACTTCACCAAAATGCAAAGAGGTAGCCTTTCAGCTCACTCGAAAAGAAGAGAACGAAACCATTTCGCAGTGTAGTATTTTTTAAAAACGAAAACATTTTGGAACGAAAGCAGAAAATGTATAGTATTTTTTGGCACAAAAGAAAGCATCACAATTGTCTTATCCAGTTAATTTTCATACAAAATGCTCATCTTATTTATGCTTATTTCTTTCATCAAAATAGGATTGTTTCGATGAATACTAAGGACTTTAGAGAACAATTCTAAAATTAATATATTTACAGCAGTTAATTTATAAATGTTGCCGACTGTGTACGAGTATTGTAGCAAACTAAAAAGTACCCATTTAAGGGTGATAACAGATAAATTTAAAGCGATTGCATGAAGAGGAGGAGAAGCAGCACAATGTTCGTAAAAAATATATGGAATTTGGTGAAAAAGTTGCTATTTTCAATGTCGGAAGGATGTTTAGAAATATGTTCGAATGCATACAAAAGTTGTTTCATACTCTTGCATTCACTGTTGTCATGGAATAGTCATTGTGATGTCTATTTTCCACAGGACGTCGAAACTAGCAGCAAAAAAGCATACTTGAAACTATTCAGGATGCAAGAAAATTGAATCCGTTTTAGACTTTCTGGTCCTCGTCCTAATGGAAAATTTGCTTAGAGATGGACAAGCGGATTAAAGGAGTGAAATAGGAAAAATGTTTATCTGTGTATTTTTCTCCGATATATTTTTTACTGCCATTGCTAAGCAAAAGGTGGTTCAGAAGGCATAGAAATTGTCACAAAAAAATTACATCACTTGTAAGCAACGATGAATATACATAGTGGTGTATTCCAATATCCACCATTTGTTGTTTTGTTTGAAATATTTGTTCCTTTTGTTCTTAAGATTTTATCCTCAAGCCATTTCGCCAAGGTTGTCAAGGCTCAATGTTAAATAAAATGGAAGGAAACAAGAAGAAAATACATATAAAAGCAGGACAAACAAACCTGATCAGTCAGAAGAATATATCCGTCATTTACAAGGCAATGTCGCACGGCGGCATTGAAATCTGGATAGCCGACACGAGGACAATCAATGCCCGGAAACAAATCCTAGAATAAGAAAACAATATAAATATTAGTTCTTGAAAACGTAAGCAAAGTAAAATTTATCAAATAAACTATTTCCAATTTACTAAATACATGGTTACATATTCTGTAACTATGACATGTTTGTAAAGACCAAACTTACCTTGATGAGTCCGAGGAATAAGGGCACATCTTCAAATATGAACTTTGGAAAGTTCATGTCACGCAGCACTCGCATTAGCACCACCGCCTCTGGCAAATCGTCCGATTGCCGCTTCATGACACCAGCCATGCGGAGCACTGAATTCAGTGAGCGCAATCCCCAATCGTAGTGGCACTGCTTCGACAGCTGTTCCTGAGCCAACGCATATAAAACTGTCATCTTTTTGGCCAAAACCTTGGAAAATGGGGTACAACAAAAAAAGAAACACACACATACCCAGACATTAGTACAACGAGGGTTATGACAATTTTATGCACTAATGCTCCACTTTTAACGTTGTGGCAGGAAGATGGTCTGATAATGCGGTATAGCACTCACACAAATTGTAGTGGTTGTAGTTTTAATTGGATCTCAATGTTATTTATAATAAAAAATAATTTAGACCGTTTACTTTAATTATTTACCTATTTACTATTTGTAAAGTATCCAATTTGAGAATTTATTTCTTAAAATGATTTGAAATGATGATTAGTGTACATTTAACATTTAACTAATTTATGAAACCAAAATTTTTGTATGCTATTCTTTAATTCCAATTTGCATGGAATTTGCCTTAGTATTTAAAGCATAAGACCGATAGAACCGCGATAACCTTAAATTAATGAAAATTATGAGGACTACAAATTCTGGAAAAACTACTTTGATGTAGAGACTTTGGTTTAGTAACTGTTTTTAAAATGATTGGAAAATATATTTTTTTAAATCGTTTTTGCTGGCTTAAAAAAGTCGTAAAGAAAAGTCTTTAATTTTTTGCAAGCAAGCATCCTCATGAAGAAAGCAATGCCTATTTAAAAAAAATAAAATTTTAATTCATATTGTAAAAGAAAGGGAAATTAAAAAAAAAATCATATTTTTTATTATGTTTGGGATAACACCCATTTTTATGCACAGGAATCGAAGTAATAAGACGTTAATTATACCCTACACCACACTGTGGTACAGTGTGGTGTAGGGTATACTTTGTGCATTTGTTTGTAACGACTAAAACGAGAAGAGATAGACCCATTGTTTATTATACCGAATCATATAAATTATATAGAATCATTTTTGAGTCGATTTAGCCGTGTTCGTCTGTCTGCCCATGTATTCTTGTAATCAAAGTGCAGGTCGTATTTATGGTCCGATTGTGATGAAATTTAGCACAATGCTCTTTTTTGGCCCAAAGACGATCTCTATTGAAATTGGTCAAAATCGGCCAAGTTTTAAATATAGCTCCCAAATATATGTTACCCCCGATTTGACATGTAAGCGCTGTAGAAACTGTATTTTATATCAGATCACTACGAAATCTGGCAGTGAGAGTTTTCACATTACCTTAATAAACACTACTAAATTCCGAGAAAATCCGCTCTGATTTAGATATAGGCCCCATATACATGTTTCACCCGATTTGACATGTAATCGTTGTAGAACACGTATTTTATATCTGATCAGTAGAAAATTTAACATAGAAAGTTTTCTTATTACATATATAAACACTGCCGAATCTAGGGAAAATCGGTTCAGATTTAAACATAGTCCCAATATATATGTTACACCCGTTTTTTACGATTTGTTAAAATGGTAAAAAATTACAGTTATGTGTGGGAGCTAGACGGTTAATATGTTCCACAAAAATATTGGCCTTAATATTTTCTATAAAGTTGCTGAACATACCCAATACCAAAAAAATATATTTTTGTTACATAATAGTGAAATACTAACATTTTTGGGGTACAATGTGGTTTTTTGAGCTATTTAGGGTGCCTAGACACGTTCAGATTGTATTGATATGTTTACAAAAGTTGTTCAGATTTACGTTGGGTAAAATTTTGCCAAGCATTGTTAGTGAAAAATTACGAGTCCCTGGAAGTTATGCTGAAAAAAGTGAAAAAAAAATATTTTTGGCAACTTCGCCCATTTTTCTCTTACTGATAGCGACCAAGAAACTAATACTATGTGAGGAATTGTGAAAAATTCTGATAAGTAGTCGACTCCCGGAGTCGAATTTTAAAATCATTCGACTTTAGCTCCGACTTCGGAAGTTAAATAACATAAATTTCTGAAATTATATTTCCACTAAGACGTGAGTTCATGCTATTGAAAATAAGATATAGCTTTGTTAAAAAACCACAAAAAATGTTGGTATTCAATACCAGTAATTTAATACAATTGCATTATTTATTTATCGACCGTCTGTTAATCTTAAATTGTTCGTTAGGTATTTGTACCATATTAATTGTACCAGTATTACAATTTGGCAATAAGAACTCTTTCACACTAGGGAGGAAACCTATTAGAATTGGTGAAAATCGATATTGCCCCCAAATATAAATGTTTCTTTAGATTTGAAGCTGGAAGCTGTATTTCACATTCAATAATTTTTTTTAATTTAGTGGGGTAGAATTTATTTATAAAAGAATTTTAACAAATTCTGTTTAGATTTAGATTTATAATGTAATTATCTCATATTTATATTTACAATGAGCTTATTCTGCTCTAACAAGATGTTTTACCGTATCATATAGTTGGCTTCGCTCGGCCTTTCCTTACTTGTTTTGTACTCGCTTAGGAATAGTATATATTATTGCAAAAAATACTTGTTTTGTTAGCTAAATATATTCAGAGCTTTCCTAAAACTGTTTTACATAAAAACTATAAAGTTAACCAAACTATGGTTAACTTTATAGATATTTTTGGCATACTTAAATATTTGGTTAAAAGCTTCGAATATTTTATCCTTCTTTTTTACCAAAATTGTTTTGCAAATTTTTTTTTAGTGGTAAAGTTTTATCAAATAGTTGGTACATTTTGCACAATACATCTCGGAGTTGGAGTCGACCATATTTTTTCGACCCGGACTTCGGGCAAATTTCCCAAACTCCGACTCCTGCACAGCCCTGCTTAAAATGGCCCAAAACGGATTGCTAGTAAATCCACCATTGTTTGCCAAAAAATTCACAGTGAACCAATATTACTATGAACAGTCGCGGGTTAAATAGAGTCGATTTCTATATTCTAGACACATATGTTAAAAACGTGAACTTCATAAGGGTCTTATACATTAAAAAGATGAACACCATATACACCACTTTCACTAGAGACGATTTAATTCAATAAGAAGGGCAAAAGCTTACATTTCCGCATGAAGGGGTAAAATGCGTCCCTCAGAACGCCAATAAGTCTAATAGGAAGGGACCTCATTTTCACTAGCAACGAATTAAGTATAAATTCTTAAATTTCTGCCAGATCAATTGACAAAATGTGTGCTGAAGAGCGTCAAGAAGTGATATCTGTGGGGACCTTTATATGAGGGCTATACCAAAACATGAACCTATGTACCCAATTTGTACTAGGGACGATTAGGTGCAATATAAAGTATAAATTCTTAAATTTCAGCCAGATCACTTGAAAAACATATTCCCTAGACTTTATATGGGGACTATATCAAGATATGAACCGATATGGCCCATTTTGAATAGGGATCATCTCTAGTCTAAGAAATGCCACTGTACCAATTTTTGTAAAGACAGCTTCTTATATGCGACCTGCAATTTGCGAACAAGAATACATGGACTGACAGACAGACGGACATGGCTAAATCGACTCAAAAAGTGATTCTATGCCGATTGGTATAATAACACGGGGCAAAATCGCATTTTTTGATATGTTTGAATCGAAAGAAAATATATTTGGAACACAAATTTTTAAATATTTTATATTTCTTAGCAAATAAATTTTATTTGAAAATCAATAAAATATATTTGGAACGCATATATTAATATATTACAACAAATTATATTTGCAAACTAAATTTCTCAAATAAAATATGTGTTTAAATACAAATAAAATTATTATTTAGGAATTTTTCCAAATATATTTTATTTAAAAAAAGATTTTCAAAACTTTTGCTGAGTTTTTCAAATTTCAGTTTCAATTTTTCCTTTATTTCGAATTGTACCTCCCAGTTATGATACCATATGCAGCATTACCTTCTGTTTTAAATTAATCATTTAAAATTTCTGAGTATTCCAAGCCATCATTAGTTGTCAATTCTCTAAGTACTTTATATTGACCCAAGATTATATGATTTCAATTATTATTTTTTTTACGAACATTAAAAATTTAAGTTTGAATTATTGAAAAATTTGACACAATTTATGTATTTTATGAATATTTAAATGCAAATAAATATTTGTTTCACAAATAGCAGTCACATTGGGATGTAAACAAATATTTGTTTAGAACAACATCTTCCCAAATACACAATTTTTGTATGTACCAAATATTACATGCTTAGAGTCTACCCTAAACATATATATGTTTCAAGCCGAATATGTTTGGGACAATATACTACAGAAGCGATTTTTTTTCAGCGTGAAACAACGGGCCTATCTCTTTGGTTTTTAAGCGTTACAAACAAATGTACAACGTACCACAGTGTGGTGTCGGTTATATAAAATAGGGTCCAAATACTAAAGGAACTATCCAGGAAAATCGAAATTAAAAAACATATTTTTTAAAGTAAATTTTCCATTACCAAAATTTTCCGGAATATTGATTATATATTACACCAGAGTGTAAACAAAGCCGTTTAAAATGTTACCAAAAGCTGTCATATTGAGAATAAGGACATGGCATGTGGTCTATATTATTCAAAATCAGGCGATATAATAAATTTCGCTTAGGACCATTTGCCTATTATGGTTCGATATGATATTTAACCAAAATCGGTGTATGTGTGAATCATACATATTATAATGTAATAATTAGAACATCGAATGTTTTAAAGTGACTTTCGTCTGAAAGGATAAATGATAACTTTTCATTCCGCCCCATAACACAACCGTAATTAAGTTTGAACGCTCATTTCCATACGTTCCTATAATGTACAGAAGGGGATAATTGTTATTGTGTTGGTCGGATAGTTTCGTCACATTGATGGCAATTGTGACGGTGGTCGAGATGACTGTGGATGTTTCGTTGTCAGGACAAGAACGAGAAACGGGAATGGGAACAGAAATGGGGTCGGTGTAGTGCAGCTGTCAGTGATGGCGATAACAATGACTTGGAAAAGAGTTCTAATTATGTGAAGTGTAATGGTTATTTTTGCCAAAAACGCTACATCCTTCCGCTAATCACATACACTTCTATGTACGTATGTATGTATGTATGTACGTTAGGTTTTACCGAAAATTAACTTTTTTATCTAAGAGATATACTACTTTATATATAAAAGAGAGTGTATGTTTGTGGGTTTGTATGTTTGTTTGTTTGTTTGTATGTTTGTTTGTTCCGTATAGACGTCTAAACGATCATCTTTGAATTTTCACAGAATGTACATGCGTAGGGGGTGCTGAAAATACGGTGCTTGAATTTTCGATATATCAAGTGGGCGTGGACCCGCCCATAAGGGTCCAATTTTGATATTGAGAAAAATTTTTAGCTAGAGTGCTGAAATTTTGTGTGTATGGAATTTTGTGTATATGTATATGGTGGCAGTCTGCGTGATTGGTCCAAAAATGGGCGGGATCGGCCCAATGGGCGTGGCCCCACCCACATAGACCAAATTTTGATATCTTGCCCAATTTGCTATCGGGAGTGCTGCAATGTTGTGTATATGTATCTGGTGGCATTCTACGTAATTGGTCAGAAAAAGGGCGGTCCAAATTTCGAAATTGATATATCTTGCACAATTTTGTATCTAGAGTGCTGTAATGTTGTACATATGTATCTGGTGGCAGTCCACGTGATTGGTCCAAAAATTGGCGGGATCTGACCAATGGGCGTGCCACCGCCCATATAAGCAAAATTTTGAAATTGAATTATATTGCTTATTTTGTTAGCGAGAGTGTTGAAATTTTGCGTACATGTATCTGGTAGCAGTCTACGTGATTGGCTTACAAATGGGCGGAATAGGACCAGTGGGCGTGGCACAGCCCATATTTTGATATATCTTGCAAGTATTATATAGGAAATACATTAACAAAAATGCTCGGTATGCGATAATTACAGCTGCTCACTCCAATACAATCGCAATATGATAATGTGATGCATGACCAATGAAACAAGAATTTGGAAATTTTATAAGTATACATTTCTATTTTCTGGACTTTCCACTGAATTCGGTATTTTTTCATTCAGTGAATTTATTACTAATACCAGTAAGGAAATGCAGAAAGTCGGGCGGGGCCGACTATATAATACCCTACACCCCCCTAATAATGCGATAAGGGTCATTGCGATAATAATTTGGAATAATTGGTAAATGTATTTTGAACCGATAATCGCTAAATTAAGCAATATTCGTTCCTAAATTGAGAAACATTTTTCTGGAGAACTTTGTAATGATCGGAAGTAAAGTAAAACTTCTATAGCGCTTTGTAACCAAATCTGGAGGAACATATATATGGAGGTTATATATAAATCTGAATCGATTTTCCTTGAATACTCATTCATGTAAAATAGAAACCTGTTTCTGTCGAATTTCCTACTGATCGGATATAAAACACAGTCTCTACAGCGCTTACATGTCAAATTGGGGGTAACATATATATGGGGGCTATATCTAAATTTGAACCGATTTTTTCCGAATTTTGCGGTATTCCTTCATTTAATAAGAAACCTCTTTCTGCCGAATTTCTTATTGATCGCATATAAAATACAGTTTCTACAGCGCTTGAATTTCAAATCGGGGGTATCATATACATGGGGACTATATCTAAATCTGAACCGAATTTGGCAGTATTCCTTCATGTAATAACAAACCTCTTTCTGCCGAATTTCGTAATGTTCGGATATAAAATACAGTTTCTACAGCGCTAATTTTGACATGGGCAGCGAAGCGCACCGGGCTCAGCTAGTACTACTTTATGAGCTGATTATGGGAATACCAAACTTTTCATATTGCGATGCAGTTTTGATTGTTTTTTCTTCTTAAACGACTAGTTCTGTAGTGGATATAAATATGATATGAGAGAACCTGTTAATTAGAAATAATAAATATTTTAACATTTCAAGTTTCTTTTGTAGAAGAAATGATATTTTAACTGACTTTTTGAAAAAAATCCGTTTGTAAAACGGACGGAGGAGCTTAGCTTTGCCGTCAATATGCAACTTTTGAGTCATCTTAGGATTTTAAATTCCAAAAACGGTACAGCCTAATGTACGTATATAAAGGTGTCGGTGTGTATGTGAGTGAATGTGCATTTTTTTACTAACATTTAACATTTATTTTTACTGTTAAAAGGGTTATTTGCATATTAAACGACGTCAATTTATATAAACTACAACCGCGTCTGTACTTACTTTGGCTGTTAAGAAACCATCAGAGAAGAGAGAAATTAAGCAGATCAGTTCCAAATCGGGTTTGATGCATGTCACTGGACGAAAGAGAGCTTTTACGGACTCGGGTAATTCGGTGCGACCGGCATAGCCGGGGTTCATGGTGACAAAGATGCCCACTTTTCGATCGATTTTTATTTCACTGCCTTCAAACTGGAAATAGAGATGAAAGGGGGAAAGTAGTCTGATGGAAAGTATTACAAAGTGACCATAAACTTACCACAAAGCGATCCAATTTTCTGATCAAGGCATTACGTATTGTCTGCAACTGAGTGGAAATTACACTCAATACAGATATATCGATGCGATTGAATTCGTCGAAACATCCCCAAGCTCCGCACTGAGCCAAACCGGATAGTATAGTTCCCACAGCACGAAAATCCATACCTTCGCCACAATTGGTCACCACACAGAGCAAAGCTAAGGCCTTGGCCAAATCTTTGGTGGTTTCCGTTTTACCTGTACCAGCTGGACCGGCAGGAGCTCCTCCCAGATTCATCAGCAATGCCTGGGTTATGGTCAAATAAATGCGATCCGTCAAAGGGGTAATCACCAGGCGCGAATTTAATCCCAGATACTCGTACCCGTAATCGAAACGACCCGAGCACTGTATGACATACAGATTGTCGTACATTTTTATCCAATAGAAGCGAAGTTGGCTCTCCCAACTGAATTCGCCTGCGTCCAGTACGTTGTCCCTTACGAAAGCTTCGATTATGTCACGGGCATGCACATCTATGGTGGCAATGGTTCGGAACTTTTTACGATCGTTGGCGCTGAGATTCGAGCGAACTTTCAAAACCAATTCGTCCATTTGGTAATTCTGCTTATCCAGAAAATCCTTCATGGCCCTTAAATTGCCAAAGTTCTGAGCCTGATTAAAGGCCTCCTCCACCTCCGACGTCCACCATACCTGGCTGGCTGCCAGGCCCACCATACTCTGGTAATTCATTAGCCAATCTGGTCTGATGGAGGTTCAATGCAACAAATAATGGAAGTATGGTTAACGACAAAATGCGAATGAATCAATTTTATGACATGAAAGCGATTTCATTAAATTTTACGACGCAAAATAAAATGAAACCACCCACACACACCCTCAACACTTCTTCGTTAATAAAAAACCAATGTGGTCGGAGGCAGAGACGGGGTGGGTTCGCAGATGGAGGGGTATATGTGGAGAATCAATAACTTCACATTCAGCACCACAACTACCACCATCGCCACCGCATCGCCGTCATCAGCATCCCCATCATCATCGGGAGCGGCATTATCATTGGCAAACGACAGTGTTATATTGGTCTTGCGGTTAATCGATGGCAATAAAAAGATAAATCGCTTATAACGACAAAATTATTCATTGTAGGTCGTAAAAACTACCAGTGAACAAAAAAAGTTGTTGCAACAACCAATGGCGGTGGCAGCAGCGACAGCCAGCAGTAGCAGCTGCCACGTCCACCGCCGCCACCTCAGTTAATGTTTTAAACATAATATTCGCCATATATATTCGTGTACTAGTGCCACTTTCGATATTCGCATCGAAGGTTTCCCTGTTCTTGGTTGGCGGGAAACGCCGCTTATGATGATGTTGGATGGGTGCGATGCAGTTATTGGCAGGAAAACCGCCAAGATATTGCGGAATACGGTATATGCGTGTATTTCAGGAATTTTTGTACACACACCTGAACAAACTGACCAGTTCGGGATAACCGTCATTATATTGTGGGAAAAGGTCTCTGAACTGTGCGTTATTAAATCAATTTTAGAGCCAAATTTCTTAAAGACAGGAATCCTAGACGATTTGCAACAAGGTCACTGGACTAGCCCGTGCCAATTATACTACTACAGGAATTCGTCCGAGCAGATGAATTGTGTGTCATCTCTACAGAGGACGACGTACATAAATATTACCAGATATGTAATACGTATATGAAAATACGACATTATCCTTAGATAGTTATCTTTGATGCAAAGTGCTAATCTAAAATCGAAGCGCAAACTCGCCTGTTATTTTATTTTCGATTTTTATAATATTTTCATAAAAAATATGCCAACATATGAAACGCAGAGAAAAATTATAGTCATCTTTATAATATACACTAAGTATATTGTAATTGTTATAAAGAACAATAGTTTTATTATTACAGTAATCATAATCATTGTTATCGTGATTACATTAAGGTGCTGATAACCATGATCATCATTGTTATCGTGATTAAAATATTGTCATGATAACGATGATCATGAAGGTAACCATGATCATTTACTTCCATTATACTATGCTCTGCGAATACGATTGTGTGCTTTCCCTTTTTCTCTCTTGGAACGACTTAGGTCAATATGTTTTTATTATTATCTTTTTAAAAAATTAGTGTTGAATAAAGGGGGATTTCAAGTAAATATTAAGTATTGTTAGTAGAATAAGGTAGCATCTTCATCTTTGTTTGCCTATTCGATATGGGTCAACATTTTTATATAAACCTATGAATTTTATTTTTGCCTAAAAGGCTTTTCAAAGGTTGGTGAATGGTAAAATATGACCTCGCTATCGTTTATATTGAAAAAAATCCAAAATTGTATGGAGGTTTAAATTAAAAAAAAATTGAGAAATTAATTTTTTGTTTTAACGAAATCTTTTATTGCTCATGAACGGCTGAACTGATATTTGATCGGTTGAAAGGTAACATGAAGAGCCATTTTTGTCTGATTTTTTTTATTTTAATTTTAATTTTTTTTTTGGAATTTTTTTTATCAAATTTTAATTTGAAAGAAATGCAACACTTCAAGTTATGGGCGAAATACTAAGGCAGGTCTGGTAACTTTTGGAATTTTTCTTTCTGCACATATTATTTTAAAATTCCTTTGTAAGAAATTTTACGCAGAAACAGAGGAAAAATTTAAAAAATTGTCAGACCCCAAAAATCCAATTACTGTTCTGGATTTGTGAGAGCCTGGTGCAAATTCTTTTTAAATTAATGTTTTTAAAAACATCTAAAAAATAAATTAACCAAACATTTTTCGTTGTCTTCTCTTTCAAACGACGTTAACTTTGCAAAAATCGGTTCAGACGTTCAAGAAAAATAAAAAAGATCGTAAAACCAAAAAAATCTTTTTTAGTATTTAAAATCCCCATAAAATTTTTGAAAAGTAAATTTTTCAAAAAATACAATTATTTTTTATATTTATAGCGAGATCTTATTTTACTATATACCAAAACTTTATAAACTAAAATAAAATTCTTAAGCTATCATTATAAATTCTGACCAGAGTTGCCAGACGAATTTAACCGAAAATCGTCAAAATAATATTTCGCAAAAGTCAAAAAAAAAATCGCCAACACAAAAATCTACAAGTTACATATAGCGTTTAAATTTTTTGGGCCAAGATCATGTTTCAGGGATAGATATGTATTAAGAGTCAAAGGGAACTGAAAAACAATTTTGTGGGCCGAATGTGAGATCCATCCAGATGAATCGCAATAATAATCAAATTTGGAGGAAATATATCTTATAGATATCAGTTTCTTAGTCAATGGTCCATACTATTCTCAGTAGGATTCCTATCTTATTATTTCTTTACGTCATAGAAGTCACAATTTTCAATCAATTGTGACGAAATTTGACAGGGGCTAGAATTGATTAGATTATAATAAGTTTTTAAATTTAAATTTAAATTTAGTTTTAAAATTAGTATTAAGTATATTATTGTTGAGTTTCTCACTCATGTTGAGCTAGTGCCGGGAGGAAGCACGAATTTTACAATTACTTTAAATATTTTTATATGTAAAAAAAATTACTTTGAAGCTAGAAGTTGGGTTTATTAATTGTAATTAAAATAATACGATACGGTTTTAAGAAATCGCATTATCATTGTTCAGCACACATTTCATAATCTCTAGAAAAGCACAATAAATTAAATTTAATTTAATTAATTTACAAAATGCGTAGAATCATGCCCACGAACAATATCCAGTATAGATCCACGGTTTTATGTAGCCCCCACAGAAAGTTCCACTAAATTCGACCCCTTAGCGCATTAGAACCCACAAGTACCAACCGATTACGCAGAATTTTGACATAAGTATATTAATTTTCACAGGATTAAAGGTGAACATTTTAGGTGCCCGGACTTAACTCCTACGGACATAACGCCCAAAAAGATTTTGGGAGTTATGTCCTATAGTATACTCGGACATAATTCCCAAAATTGGTTGGGCGTAATGTCCGCAGAGCGTTCGCGGACATAAAACCCAAAATAAACGCGGACATAACACCCAATGCATTTTGGGACTTATGTCCGCGTCATCGGCGGACATAAGTCCCAAAATTTAATTTTAAAATATTTCTCGATATACATACAGTACATTCATTTTATGTTAGTCCAGCGAAAAACCGTTATAAATCAAACTGAAGCACGTGGAATTGCAGATCAATTCTAAAATGTTGTCAGAAGTGATTCAGTGGTCAAAGTAATAACATGACAGATTCATTAGAATTTGAGTACATCGAAGGTGCCCGTAAAGGTTGTGTGTTATTGTACTTAACTAAAGAAAAACAAATATTTGTTGGTAAAAGTCAATATTTTAGTAAAACTGCAGAAGAACATATAAAAAGATATGTTTGCTACCAAAGTGGATGTAAAGCATCGGTGCAAGTGAGAATGGAAAGTAAGATATGTACTCGGCTTGATGGAAATGATGTCCATAATGACCACTGGACCCAAGAACAAATAAAGGAGGAGTTGGATATTAAGAGGAAAATTAAAAATGAAGTTGCAAAACCAACTCTTCAAGCAAACAGAGTGCGATCAGTTTTCAATTCTGAATGTCAAGGTAATAAAAATGCAGCTCACTTGGTTGTTTTTAATAAAATGCAACGCCACTTACGAAGGCTAAAATCGGGCACCATGCCAAAATCTCCTCAAAGTCCACGAGATTTTATAAAATTATTTAAAAATGACTCATTTATGGCAAACTTTGGGATGTGCGAAAGTAACAGCACGGAAAAATTTTATCAAACTACTGTTTTCGAAGAAGACGTTTCCTATACATTGTTTTTGTCACCATCCATCACCAAATTAATCGAAAGCAATATAGATCCAGATGATCGTCACTATATGATGGATGCAACTTTTTCGGTGGTTCCAAGCTGTGGATACAAGCAATTATTAATAATCTATATTTCTCAAGATAGACATGTAAGTATAAAAATGTCTAACACATAAAAAAATCAAATCCTAAGTTCTATGCATTTTTTTAAATCGTGCATGAATTTCTTTTAAAATCGCGCGATTTAAAAAAGAAATTCATGCAATGCATTGTTTTTATCACCACTACACATCTTTTCATCTTTAATAAGTACATTTATGTTCATTTCTTATTTGTAGGTTTTCCCGTTTGCGTTCATACTCATGGCTAATAAAAAACAGAAATCATATGAGCATATCCTACAGTTTATAAACTCTAACATTTTCAAACTTAATCCAAAAACATTTACTACAGACTTTGAGAAATCTATGAGGAATGCAATTATTTCCGTATTCCCAAATATCAAACTGAAAGGGTGCTGGTTTCATTTTTGTCAGGCTGTACGACGAAAGGCTACTAAAATAAGAAGTCTGACGAACACTTTACGCAGTTCCACCGATGCTAAACGGCTTTTTCACAAATTACTGGTACTACCGCTCTTACGACCAGAGGGAATCGTTAAAGGTTTCAACATATGCAAAATGGAAGGCTACGCAAATCCGGTGTTTAATAAATCGGACACAAATTTATTTGAACCATTATTCGATTATTACCAATCACAATGGATTAAGAAGGTACATATATGATTCAAGAAGTTGAATATTTACTAATTTGTTATAACTTATACTATTTCTGCAGGAAACACCTCAATTATTATCTCTACACAATGAATGTGTGAGAACAACAAGCGCTCTAGAAGGGTACAACAGTTATTTGTCTACCCTAATTCCAAAACATGGCAACTTTTGGGACTTCTTAAAAATTCTTAAACAAGACGAATTCCGACAATTTAATGAAATATCCCAAACACTCGATGGCGTGTATGACGTTTTTGAAAGGCCCAAAAAGAAGTATAAAGACAGAAGCAGCATTATTACCGATCTCGTACATAAGTATGATTTAGGAGAAATAACACTACAAGTATTTCTTCAAAGTATGACTAACACAAGAAATAACATTTTACCAAATATTGAAAAATTAAACGCAACAACAGACTCAGTTTCATCCGAATCGGAAGATGAACCTGAAAAGACTCCTGACGGCCTATTGTGCGAACTTTGTTACTCAAATAGAAAAAATACAATTTTGAAACCATGCAGGCATGGGAAATTGTCAATGTTTCGACGAAATTAATAAAAAATGTTTAGAAAGTGATACACTTACATTATGTCCATTCTGCAGGCAGATTGTAGGAAGCGCTGAAGAATTTTTCATTTAAATTAAATTGAGATGATATTGAGCATTATATATTATAAAATATATTATATTTCACATAATGTAATTATTTACTCCTATACTTGAACTATTCGGAACAAAATTATATTTCTAAAAAATAAAAAATAAAACTTAATGTAAATTTCTTAAAAAGGACATAACTCCCATTGGGCGTTATGTCCGACCGGTAACGTCGGACATAAGTCCCAAAAAAATTGGGTGTTATGTCCCAGATTACAAGCGGACATAACTCCCAAAATCGTTTTGGGCGTTAAGTCCGTTGGGAGTTATGTCACGGCACCAACATTTTATATAGAAACCATATGACCTATTGGACTGAAATTTGGTTATTTGATTTTCATTTTACTCATACTTCTTTAGCGCCATAGAAACCATAAATACTACTCTTGTCTAATACTAATTGACTTAAAAAATCGGCGATTTGTATTTGTGTTTGTACAAGGTGGCGCAAAAGTAACCTTTCGATGTTTTTTTGGCTGTAATTAAAAAAAAAAAATGAAAAACTTTGATTCTTCTTGTGGATTATTTTTATTTGGTCTTTTAATTTTTTTTACATCAAGTCGAGAATATGATGTCATGTAAATGGCCGCCGCCACAGTTGATTGTCATTTGAGCCCTTTTTATGGCATTTTCCATCACTTTGGGCAAAACTTCCGGCGATAGGTCCTCACATTCTTGACGGATATTGTCTTTAAGAGCTGCAAGAGTCTGAGGCTTGTTGACATAAACCCGCGACTTCAAAAAGCCCCACAAAAAGAAGTCTGGAGCGGTCAAATCAGGCGATCTTGCTGGCCAGTGCAAATCGCCAAAACGGGAGATTAGGCGCCCTGGAAATGCATCCTTCAGCATATCGGTTGTGGCACGTGCAGTGTGTGCCGTTGCACCGTCCTGTTGGAACCACATGTTTTCCAATCCCAATTCATCAAGTTGCGGCAAAAAGAACTCGTTGATCATTGCTCTGTAGCGCTCACCATTCACAGTAACCGTTTGGCCCGCGACGTCTTCGAAGAAAAAAAGGTCCGATGACTCCTCCAGCGAAAACAGCACACCATACAGTGACTTTGAGCGGGTGTAATGGCTCTTCGTGGGTTACACGCGGATTTTCAGTGCCCCAGAAGCGTAAATTTTGCTTATTTACGTACCCGCTAAGATGGAAATGGGCCTCATCACTCATGATTATTTTTGATGAAAAATCATCTTCCTCTTGGTGGTGATTAAGGATGGCTTGAGCATATGTTAGACGCGATTGGCGGTCAGCAGCTAACAGCTGATGCACCGTCTGGACTTTGTACGGAAACATCTTCAACCGTCGACTGATACCCATTTGCGTGGCACGTCGTCTGGTCGATGTCGACGGCGCTTCCATGACATCCTCGGCTACAGCAGCAATATTCTCTGCGGAACGGCTACTCCGGGGTCTGCCACGCCTGGCAGCATCTCGTGTTGTGCCAGTCTCCTCGAGGCGTGTGGCTAAACGTCGCATTGTTTCACCAGTAGGCGTTGGACGGCCAGGAAAGCTGCGACGAAATTCACGTTGTGCCAAAGTCACCGACCGATTATTGGTCAAATAAATAGTCTTCAATATTCCGAGTTCTGGAGCAGTGTAGCGTAACATTGTTTATTAACGTGTATTTCGCATGTGTTTACTACACAAATGTCAAAACAGAACTGACATTAGGGGCCAATCGCAAAATTTATAGCATTTTCTGATAGGAGGATTACTTTTGCGCCACCTTGTATTTTATGCAGAACCATTTCAAGGAGCAACTGACCTCATTGGTCCAAATTTCGACATACTCCCATACAAAGGCCCTATAAAATTTTACTTCTTGACCCCAAAGAAAAACAAATTCATACCAATTGGACTGAAAACTGATAATTTGTAATAATGGCCTTCTAGGTCCAAGTTTTGACTTAACCCTTAATTATACATAAATGTTCACTGTAATTTCCTTTACCGATTTTGCAACATAGCAAAATACCAGATATTTTTCCTATTATGACACTGAATGCGACCGAATCTACCACAAATTAATTTGAGTCCATGATCATGCATAATATTTGAGAATTTTTCTAATATTTCTTATTTAATTTGATTCCATGATCCATGATTTAATTTGTTTTCATGATCATGCATAATATTTGAGAATTTTTCTAATAGTTGTTATTTTCACACCGAAGGAATTATAAAACAAGTAAGAAAGTTTCAGTCGGGTAAACCGACTAAGGTATACCCTCACTTTGTGAGTAATGTAATATTGAATATTATACAAATTATTCTGTAAATTTTTGTGGGAGGTACCAGAAGGGGTTTAAGAAATACACCTATATTTCGCTGAACAGTAGATACTTTAAATACATTGAACTGTGCCGAATTGTTACCGTTTATATGGAGTGGTATATTAACGTTGAGATATTAAATTGTGGTATAATTTGGCCATTTTGTGTGGGAGGTACAAAAAGGGGCGTGGTGATAACGCTCATTTTTCACTGGACTATAGGCATTATAAAAGCATTACACTGTACAAAATTTCAAGTAATTGTATACACAGATATTAATGTTATAAACTGTTAACTTTTGGTGCAAAATGGTACCTTTGTGGGAGAGGTACCAAAAGGGGCGTGGCAATTTCGCCCATTTTCCTCGAGCTGATAGCGACTAACAAACTAATACTATGTGTGGAATTTCAGAAGATTCGAATACGTATAATAGCAGTTATTAAAGAATCAATATTTCACAACATGTTAACCCTTTGTGGGGGAGGTACCAGAAGGAGTGGATCAATATGGCCCATCTTCGAACTTAGCCGGAGATAGAAAAAAATATTACCACATACGAAATTTGAAGTCAATCGCTTACTCCTTTCGAGAGTTATCGTGCGCACCAGCCAGCAGACACACAGACAGACAGACAGACAGACAGACAGACAGACAGACGGACATTGCTCATTCGACTTAAAATGACCCAAAACGGATTTCCGCCGAACATACTTGGGGTCTTAGGTCACTCCTTCGATGTGTTACACTTTTTTCCGTAGCAAATGATATATACCCTCGTCACACTAAAGTGAGGGTATAAAAAATCCATAATATAATAAGATTTTGTTATTTGGCTCTAAAAATCTTTAAAATGACGATAAATCGTTATTTCTGGCAACACTGATTCTGATCCATATTGGAATGTTAGAGGTGATACTATTGTTTAAATTACATATTAAACAAGTAAGAAAGTTTCAGTCGGGTAAACCGACTAAGGTATACCCTCACTTTGTGAGTAATGTAATATGGAATATTAAACGAATTATTCTGTCAATTTGTATGGGAGGTACCAGAATGTTTTTAACAAATACACCTATTTTTCACTGAATAGTAGATTCTTTAAATACATTACACTGCGCCGAATTATAAACGTTTTTTGCACTGGTATATTAACGTTATGAAATATTAAATTTTGGTATGATTTGGCCAATTTGTGTGGGAGGTACAAAAAGGGGCGTGGTGATAACGGCCATTTTTTACAGGGCTATAGGGACTTCAAAAGCGTTATACTGTGCAAAATGTTGTTGCATTTTCGGGCATTGGTACTCATGCTGTGAGCTCTTAACTTTTTGTGCAAAATGGTACCTTTGTGTGGGAGGTACAAAAAGGGGCGTGGAAATAGCGTCCATTTTTCACAGTGCAAAAGACACTATAAAAGCATTACACTGTAAAAAATTTCAAGTATTTTTATACACTGGTATTAATGTTATAAGCTGTTATCTTTTGGTGCAAAATGGTACCTTTGTGTAAGAGGTACCAAAAGGGGCGTGAATATGACACCCATTTTTCACTGGACTGTAGGCACTATGAAAGCATTACACTGTACAAAATTTCAAGTATTTTTATGCACTGGTATTAATGTTATAAGCTGTTAACTTTTGGTGCAAAATGGTGCATTTGTGTGGGAGGTACCAAAAGGGGCGTAGCAACATGGCCCATTTTTCTCGAGTTGATAGCGACTAATAAACTAATGCTATGTGTGGAATTTCAGAAGATTCGAATAAGTAGTATAGCAGTTATTAAAGATTCAATATTTCACAACATTTTAACACTTTGTGGGGGAGGTACTAGATGCAGTGGACCAATATGGCCCATCTTCGAACTTAGCCGGAGATAGAAAAAAATATTACCACGTACCAAATTTGAAGTCAATCGGTTACTCCTTTCGAGAGTTATCGTGCGCACCAGCCAGCAGACACACAGACAGACAGACAGACAGACAGACAGACAGACAGACAGACAGACAGACAGACAGACAGACAGACAGACAGACAGACAGACAGACGGACGGACGGACATTGCTCATTCGTCTTAAAATGACCCAAAACGAATATCCGCCGAACATACTTAGGGTCTTAGATCACTCCTTCGATGTGTTACACTTTTTTTTCGTAGCAAATGATATATACCCTCGTCACACTAAAGTGAGGGTATAAAAATTAGGTATTACTTGTCATTGATAACACTGTACAACAGTGAAAGAATACACGGACGTGACAGAGTAGGTTCGATTCTACTATCAAACCCTATATACTCGGTTTGGCTAATCTGGGGCCAATTTTTTATGGGCCTTAAAATTTCTGATAATCAGTAGGCCCCCCGATAAAGGTGACATTAGATTTTGTCCAACAACTAATTCAGACTTGTTGATACCGCTTAACTATATTTTGAATAATGTACCTAAGAATATGCTGAACATTTTATTGTTAACATTTTATGCCAAAAAATAAAATTCATGCACTTTATTTGCAAAAGAGAAGAAAAAAAGCAGGTATTTCTAATTTGGTATTAACATTGTTTGGCAAATTGTAGCCACCATAAATCTGAACAACTTTTGTGAACATATCAATGTAATCTGAACGTGGTTACGCACCCTAAATAGCACACAAAGACCACTTTGTACCTTAAAAATTTTAGTATTTCACTATTTTGTAATTCTAAAACAAAAATATGTTCATTCTGGTGTAGGGTATGTTCAGCAACTTTGTAGAAAATATGAACGCTAACATTTTTGTGGATTATATTAACCCTCTAGCTCCCCCACATAACGGTAATTTTTTGCCTATTTTAGCAAATCGTAAAAAACATTCCTAAAATGGGGAGGGCGGGGATGAAATGTCCCACCAAATGTTGGCCATCCAATTGTACTATATGTGTCAGAACACACCATATGTAAGAACTCGGATCACAAACACCAAAAAACAGGCAAATTCCAGTCAAACTATCGTGTTGGAATATTCGTGAATTAATGTAATATTCGTGAATTAAAATTTTTTTTTGTGCACCCTACATACCGCCCTTTTAGTTTTCTTTATCCTGTGTTGCTATTTGAAGTCCGAATGTAATGGGATGCATATCGTTGTTCACGTTTTGGAAAGGGCTATATTTCTTCCACTGACCATTTTTGACCCCGAGGTCAAATTCGATAATTGACCTCTGTTATCTCGTTTTCTACCCCCGTAATGTGGACTTATTTTGAAACAATAATAAAGGCAATTAAAAATAATGAAACTTTTGTCTTTGAAGTACTCAGTTTTTTTATAAACAAAAAAGTTACATAGGGTTCAAAATTGTAAAATATATGCTGGAGTTTAATTCGACTAGTTTCTTTTTACCTCGTTTTCTGTCTCTCTCCACACCGTGGACTGGGCTGAGTGTGGAAAATGCGATATTTTCGCATTTGCGGAGAGTAATAATTTTACAAACGAAATCAAAACCCGTTCATACAGCTGCACCATTTTTATAAACGAACCTACAAATGCGGTTTCAGTGTAAAATCTAGAAAAATTTTACATTTTTTTGCACAAACGAAATCACCATTATATTTAACGCTTCAACTCTTTAATTAGGTCTGTATGCTTTACATAGCATTTATCCTTAATTGGTTACACAGAAAATAATCCAAAGGGCTCAAATCACAAGTCAAAGTAATCGGTAATTCAAATTTTAAATGGCCCACCCTTTATAATGAAATTAGAAAATCTGATAAAAAAAATCCAAAGTGGCGTATGGAAGAAAAGTAGCCCTTCAAGAGATGATCCACGAGGTATCATACGTAAAGATAGGATAATAAATATGTATGTGAAGTGTGAATGGGAAAACAGAGTGATTTTATTCTTCCTTTAAAAAGCTTAAACATTTGTTAGAGAATCTTGCAAATTTAGTTTGTTGATGCTGGACCGAACTGCCATAGTTGTTGTGCATTTGTGGCATTGGGCTATTCATGTGTGTGCGAGAGAGACAGAAAACGAGGTAAAAAGAAACTAGTCGAATTTAACTCCAGCATATATTTTAAAATTTTGAACCCTATGGAACTTTTTTGTTTATAAATAAAACTGAGTACTTTAAAGACAAAAGCTTAATTATTTTTAAAAGCCTTTATTACCGTTTCAAAATAAGTCCTAATAAAAGGGGTAGAAAACGAGATAACAGAGGTCAATTATCGAATTTGACCTCGGAGTCAAAAATGGGCATTGGACGAAATATAGCCCTTCCCAAAACGCGAACAACGATATGCATCCCGTTACGATCGGACTTCAAATAGCAACACAGGATAAAGAAAACTAAAAGGGCGGTATGTAGGGTGCACCAAAAAAAATTTAAATTTATTTCCTGAAATTGTCTTTGAATACTCTTCAAATCTGGGGGGTGACAAACGCAACTTTTTTTTCTTGGCTGGACATCGACCCTATCTAGTGCGCACTTATTTTCAGAATCTTTTGAGGCCAATGAAAAATATTGGCCTCAAATTTCGCCAAACCGAGTAAAGGGTTATATTACCATTTGGTAGCACAATCGAGCCTACACTGTCAAGTCTGCGTATTTTTTAAAAAGTGCTCATTTGTTGCATAGTGTAGTGAATCTTTTGCTTATAAGCAATTTACAATTCTCTCAAAACTGTCCCTATTTCTTGCCACATTCAAGATATTTTGAACATTTCCGTTTAACCATAACTTCAGCTTTCTGCCTCTGGTTCGTCTTCCTTAAATTTTTGGTTGGAAAATGTTTGCAGTAGTTGATATTTATGGTTTCTCATAATATGTCCCAGATATGCAATTTTTCGTTTTTTGATGAGGGATATAAGTTCTCTTTCTCGTTTTTTCTTGCCAGCACTTCGTAGTATGTTACATACGCAGTCTAAAGTATTTTCAGTACTCGTCTGTAGATCCACATATCGAGTGCCTCTGGACTTTTTATATTTGCAATTTTTACAGTCCATACGTACTTCCGCCGAATACAATAATAATGACCATATATAGCATTTAATAAACCGTGATTTCTATCCGGCATCTTATTTCCTTCGAGAAGTCCACTGATCACTAGTTAGAATCACAAGGTATATAAAATGTGCTAGCATAACGGAAATTGTGACCATAGATATATTTTCTCAAATTATAAGAAATAAAAATTGCATTCAACATTTTTAAAATATATGATGACATGATTATACGAACGTTAGTATATATTGTTCTTAAACCCCGACCCTATAGATATTAGCATATAACGCCGTACGCATTAGTTTTTTTATACTTATATACGAGTGGTTAGTACAAGTGAGTGATGGTGGCGGTGTGGTAAATTCATTTTGTACTTCATGTACATCCTGTTTCATCTTACCTTGTTATTTCGAGGTTAGTGCCATAATCATAGATGGCTTTTTTGGTTAAGTAACGGTTCGAGCGACGCATTTCATCCAAAACGTCGTTCATCCAATTTTCGACACGACCCTGTGCCCGCACTGCTAGTGGCATCCACAGACGTCCATTCACCGTCAATCCAATCAGTCATCGGTGGGGAAACACAAGCAAAATGTGACAAATGAAAGGAAAAGAAAATAAAAAAATGGAATGAAAAGGAACAGAACATTATTACCAGTAAATACATTCCGCACTTGGCCACAGCAATAAAATACAATATAAGTTGTAACCAGGAATCCAAAATGACGAAACATTACAAAATCAAAATAGATGTCAATACGAAAATTGTACTTTCGCAACAAGTTAAAATCCACAGTTTCGATTTTAAAGTGGCCGCTTCGATTTCTTGAAATAATATTAGTGTACTAGCCAGAATTGACTGCAAAAATCATTTTTTTCGTTGCATTTCCCGTAAAAACATGAACATTTTAATTTTTGCATTTTGGTTTTCAGACGACGACTTGTGCTTGTAGGTCGAAATTTAATTAATGGCGTCCTAGGCCCGCTTTTTGGTTTTGTTAGTGACTACATGCGAGTATAGTTGATATCAATTCTACATTAAATCTTTAGTCTCTTAATAATATGGCAGACTAATTTTAAAATACCTATTTAAACTTCTACATTTTGAAACTTCCCATACAGTTTTTAAGCATTGTTTCATTGTTCTGCTTCTTTTTTTTGCTCCTATCGCTTGCCTTCACATTTTTTCATACTTGCTATGTGCCACAAACAACTTGAAGCTGAGGACAAAGTCGAAACAAAGGGATTTTTTTGATTCGCTTTGATTCCTTCTTGTCAAGTTAACCATTATTACTGTTGTACTGTTTCCGTTTCAATCTCTGTATTTTTCTGCTGTCGCATGTCAAAAGATTTGAATCTCTTCATTTGATCGCATCAGGAACGGAAAACTTGCTTAAAACAGCATTCGTTGGGTCGTTAAGCACAGTCAGAGACAGAAAGACGGAGAGACAGAGAGAGAGAAAAGAGGTTGCCCGAAATGAGGAAACGGAAGTTGGAAAAATTTCCTATTTGGAATTTGGTCAAACGTTCGATTTTAATGAATGCTTCATCGTTTTTTGCATCTGTCCGTTGTTGTTGTAGGTTACTTTTGCTGGGGTACTTTTTAATGCTTACTTTTTTATTGGTCCCACCAATTTATGGTGCTTTTGCTGTTACGAGAATTTGAGACAATATTAATGGCTTTATAACAATAATTAGATCCGTTAGCAATATTTGAGTTGAATTGGAGCGTTTGCTTTTGATTGTAATGCTTGACGTATTATTGGCAATGTCATTTACAACTTTATGATTTGTTGTGATTTTTCATATTATTAATGATTTTTAATGACCAGTCAATAACAGTCCAGTGATAGAGTCCATAAAGGGATGTGGACTAACAGACTACTTTAGTCATAAGTTTAGATTTAATTAGCTACTGAAATATATAAGTATTTCATTTGTTCACGATTTTTCTATCAGTAATAATAGCTGCCATAAAGTGTAAAGAGTAACAAGTTGATATTTGATACTTTAAACGGTCCAAACCAAACATGTTTACCATTTTAAGAACTAAGAAGTAACTACGGTGATACCTGCGTGTGGGATGAATCTTTTATAAATAAAATGTGCGATGAGACTCCTTGACGCTGTATGTCAAGATGTCTAATCGGAAGGGACATTTAAATTTGGGACATGTCTATATCAAAACATGGCTCGATGTGACACATTTTCACATTTGCGAGCTTCACAAGAATAAATGGACAGACGTACAATGCCAAATCGACTTAAAAACGTCTGTTCGATATAAAAGGCGATTTTGAAATTTCGCGGGCGATATGCATTCGATTAGCGTTGTTTATGTCGGCACACTTGTCTCGAACACATGTTCCTAGTTGAGTTTAGCTTAGTTTGTTTGTGAGGGATATACCAGTTAGACGTGTTTTGCTTGAAAAAAAGCACAAAGTCATAATACCCTGTACCACATTGTGGTTTAGGGTGATATACGGTGTACGTAGACTTATGAATTAGGTACGGGTGTACAATATTTACCCTCGAGAACAAATTCAAATCGGCTGGGACAGAAATACCCAAGACCTGAAACAGTAATTCAAAGAAAATATTTTAAAAATTTTAAATGTTTGTAAAATTCTATTTTAATTTAAATTTCATAACGATAATTACATTGAAGAATCGAGAAAAAAATATGAGTTGGTATATTAAGAACCGACTTACACGGTGCGATTTTTCCTTGCGACATGAGGCTTGCAACTCGAGCTTGTAGACTGGTGTTAGAAAAAGTTGCACGGAATGAACATTTAAGTGACAAGTTGACATTTCTCTTTGTGTGATTGAACGGACAACAAACAAAAATGTGTCCCCTCGTTGCTGAAACTAAAAACTCAACGTCCCAATTTACACGGTGCGACTTGTCCCTGCGTCCTTTATGAATTCTCATTATACCCTACACCACACTGTGGTACAGGGTATTATAACTTTGTGCATTTGTTTGTAACACCCAAAAGGAGAAGAAATAGACCCATCGTTTATTATACCGATCGACTTAGAATCACTTTCTGAGTTGATTTAGCTATGTCCGTCTGTCCGTCTGTCTGTCCGTCTGTCTGTGCATGTATTCTTGTAATCAAAGTACAGGTCGCAATTATGGTCCGATCTCGACGAAACTTTACACATATCTTTTTTTTGGCCCAAGGACGAACCCTATTGAATTTGGTTAAAATCGGTTCAGATTTAGATATAGCCCCCATATATATGTTAGCCCCGATTTGACATATAAGCGCTGTAGAAAGTGTATTTTTAATCCGATCAATACGAAATTCGGCAGAAAGAGGTTTCTTATTGCATTAATTAATTCTGCCAAATTTGAGGGAAATCGGTTCAGATTTAGATATAGCCCCCATATATATGTTACCCCCGATTTTACATGTAAGCGCAGTAAAAAGTGTATTTTTAATCCGATCAGTGTGAAATTCGGCAGAAAGAGGTTTCTTATTACATGAAGGAATACTGCCAAATTCGGAGAAAATCGGTTCAGATTTAGATATTACCCCCATATCTATGTTACCCCCGATTTTACATGTAAGCGCTGTAAAAAGTGTATTTTTAATCCGATCAGTGTGAAATTCGACAGAAAGAGGTTTCTTATTACATGAAGGAATACTGCCAAATTCGGAGAAAATTGGTTCAGATTTAGATATAGCCCCCATATATATGTTACCCCGATTTTACATGTAAGCTCTGTAAAAAGTGTATTTTTAATACGATCAGTAAGAAATTCGGCAGAAAGAGGTTTCTTATTACATGAATTAATACTACCAAATTTGGGGGAAATCTGTTGAGATTTAGATATAGCCCACATACATATGTTAAACCCGATTTGACATGTAAGCGCTGTAGAAACTGTATTTTATATCCGATCAGTAAAAAAATTGGCAGAAAGAGGTTTCTCATTACGTGAATTAACACTGCCAAATTTGAGGGAAATCGGTTCAGATTTAGATATAGCCCCCATATATATGTTACTCCCGATTTGACATGTAAATGCTGTAGAAACTGTATTTTATATCCGATCAGTGCGAAATTCGGCAGAAAGATGTTTCTTATTACTCGAAGGAATACTGCCAAATTCGGAGAAAATCGGTTCAGATAGCCACCATATATATGTTACCACCGATTTGACATGTAAATGCTGTAGGAACTGTATTTTATATACGATCAGTGCGAAATTCGACAGAAAGAGGTTTCTTATTACTCGAAGGAATACTGCCAAATACGGAGAAAATCGGTTCAGATTTAGATATAGCCACCATATATATGTTACCACCGATTTGACATGTAAGCGCTGTAGAGACTGTATTTTATATCCGATCAGTACGAAATTCTACAGAAAGAGGTATTTTTACATGAATGAGTATTCAGGGAAAATCGGTTCAGATTTATATATAACCTCCATATACATGTTCCTCCTGATTTGGTATCAAAGCGCTATAGAAGTTGTACTTTACTTCCGATCATTAATATTTACCGGAAATATGTTTCTCAATTTAGGAACAAATATTGCTTAATATAGCGATTATCGGCTCAGAATTAGATAATATGTTGCTGCCGACTTACCAATTATTCCAAATTAGTATCGCAATGACCTTTATCGCATTGTTAGGGAGGTGTAGGGTATTGTATAGTCGGCCCCGCCCGACTTTCTGCCTTTCCTTACTGGTTTTTTCTAATGCTAAAGTATTTTTTAAAATAATTTTGCTAAAAATTGAAACGGAAGTTTAGTAATTGTCGACAAAACAGTTAGAAAAAAAATTTTTTTCTTTAAATCGTTTTTTGTTGGCTCGAAAAAAAACATAAAAATAAAACAAAATTTGCAAAATTATTACACCAGAAAATGTTATACACAGGCATTCAACAAAAATATTGTTGGTATAAATTGGTGTTGGCATAAAAAAGATTCGGAAAACAGCAGATGGAAATGTCCTAATAGAGATGACAAAGGAAGACGATCAAGCCAAGAAACTAGAAGGTGCAATAAAAGGATCACTCGGAGAAAATGTGAACGTACAGACATTCATAGAAAAATATCTCCTAGATATTAGAGATATGGAAGAAACCACTGAAAATGATGACATAATCAGTGGCATTCTAAAAGCCTCTGCAGAAACCGATGCTAGCAAAATAACAGTTCGTAACATCCGAGAATACTATGGCGGTACAAAGCAGGCACTGGTGGAAGTTCCTGGAAATGTTGCAGTTACCATACTAAAAAAGAGCAGAATTAAAGTCGGACTGGTAATATGTCGAGTAAGAAGGAAAACCCTTCCCAAAAGGTGTTTTAGATGCTTAGAGCAAGGCCATCTTGCACGATTCTGTTGTGGAAAGGATCGCAGCCAAACCTGCATGAAATGCGGCCTAAACGGACATAAGGCAAACACATGTAAAAATGAACCAAGGTGTGTAATCTGCCTAGAGGCTGGAAGACAAAATATTTGCCACTATGTGGGCAGTAGCAACACATGTAGATATAAAAATGACATGTAGATATGAAATGATTAGGATACTCCAAGTAAATCTAGGCAGAGGTCGTGTAGCGCAAGAACTAATGATACAAAATGCTATGGACAAAGAGGTTGATATAGTACTAGTAAGTGAACAGTACACTAAGAGAAATGAAATTGCGTGGTACCAAGACGTTACGGGCAAATCATCTCTATACGTACGCAATCCACTGATGTCGATTAACGAAATTGAAGAAGATAATGAAGATTTTGTAGTCCTACATACGGAAGGCATACTTATATATAGTTGCTACTTTTCGCCAAATATTGAATTCGCAGAATTCATAAACAAAATTGCCAAACTAGAGCAACACGTGAAAGCCGGAAATACTCCAGTAATAATAGGTGGAGATTTCAATAGCAAATCGTCGGAATGGTTCTCAAGAACAACAGATAAGAGAGGCATCGCGGTCAGTGAAATGATTGCATGCCTTGGCCTGATTGTTCTTAATAGAGGAAAATCCCCAACTTTCAGAAGAGGGGACTCCAACTCAATCATTGACATAACCTTTGCGTCACCGAGTATAGCAGCAAAAAATAGTCAATGGGAAGTACTAGAAGACGAAACCCTAAGCGATCATCAGTACATCCTGATGGAAATGGACCTACTACACAAAATGGACACAGCGAATCAGAACCGTCCTAAATGGAACACACACAGAATCGACACTGAAAACTGTAAAGAAAAGGTAACAGAGCTAAAGTCCAGAATTCTATTAAGCGGCAACACAAACGTAGATACCTCTGCGGAACAGCTCGTTAACATTCTTACAGAGATCTGTAATGTTGGAATGAAAAAGACAGCATCACTTGTTAAATCTCGAAAGCACGCATACTGGTGGAACCATGAAATAGCTGAGCTTAGAAAATCATGACACAAAGCGAAACGTGTAGCCACACGAAGAAAAGGTGATTTAGAAGCAATGGACCTCTACAGAATAGCAAGAAAGAGACTGAAAGCAGCTATAAAAGAATCAAAGAGAAAATCCTGGGAACTATTATGCGAAGAAGTGAATAAGGATCCATGGGGCCTCCCTTATAAAATAATAATGAAGAAACTTGGAAACCGAACCAAAATTCCGGGTATCACGAATCCAAGCTGGGCATATAAAATAGTGAGTACACTTTTCCCCAAAACTGATAGAACTGAGGAACACTTTGATACGCGCCAATGCGCAACTCCTTATGACCCTTTCTCCTACAATGAAATTACCGAAGTCTGTAACAACCTGAAGAAACGCAAGGCACCTGGCCCAGATGGCATCCCAAATGAAATAGTCACTATAGTTGGTAAGCTGTGGTCGGATATGGAGTTTTTCCAAAGATATGGAAAAAACAATACCTTGTATTATTACGCAAAGGAGACAAACCACTAGGGAATCCATCATCGTACAGGCCTATTTGCCTATTGGACACCTGCGGAAAGTTCTTAGAAAAACTTCTAGTTAACAGACTCGAAGGTGAATTAAATAGAAAGGGAGGTTTCTCATCCATGCAGTTCGGTTTCATAAAAGGAAAATCAACCATAGATGCTATCCGCACGGTAATAAATGCAGCAAGAGATTCAATGCAACAGAAGAGATTCTGCTCCATTGTCACCCTAGACATAAAAAATGCCTTCAACTCGGCGAACTGGCAAGTAATTCGTAAAACAATGCGAGAACGAAATTTCTCAGAATACCAAATCAAAATGGTTGATAGTTATCTACGAGATAGAACGCTGGAGTATGAAACGGACGATGGACTCAAACAATATAAAGTGACAGCGGGCGTACCTCAAGGTTCCATACTGGGTCCTTTCCTATGGAATTTAATGTACGACGGGTTATTAAACATAAAACTCCCGGAAAGATCAACATTAGTAGGATATGCAGATGACATAGCCCTAGTGGTGGATCAACCTTCCGCACCACTTATAGAGATAATAACAAATGACTGCCTAGGAAGAATAAATATATGGTTAAACTCAAAAAACCTAACACTTGCTGCACACAAGACAGAAGCAATCCTGGTAACTAGGAGACTGTCTTTTGAACATCCAAAACTGAGAGTGGAGAAGTACGAGATAAAAATAAGTAAGAGCCTGAAATACCTCGGAGTAATCTTAGACAACAAACTGACGTTCCAACCGCATATTAAGATGGTATCAGAAAAAGCACTAGGATCTGCAACAAAATTAGCAAGGATAATGCCAAATATAAAAGGTCCAGGACCAGACACTTAATTGCAACAGTAGCATACTCACAGGTATTATATGCTGCTCCAGTCCTAAGTGAAGCTGTTTCAAACAGCCAAGTGCTTAGAAAACTACTAGAGAAAGTTCATAGGACATGCTCACTACGCGTAACATCGGCATATCGGACTATATCAACTGCAGCTGTGTCCGTTCTCGCTGGAATACCACCAATTGATCTCTTGTTGCGTGAAAGAAAAGAGATATACGATGAAAGAATAGCAATACAGTATACTGCCGAGAATCGCAACAGGGAAACATCCCGTATAAAAGAAGCTGCAAGAGAGAAAATGATGCTAATATGGCAAAGACGATGGGAGGAAACCGACAAAGGTAGATGGACCCACAGCCTTATACCAATCATAAAGACGTGGATGAACAGAAAACATGGTGAACTAAACTTT